>OX104129.1:69238802-70673724 GCA_944470555.2 Heterobilharzia americana | reverse complement strand
TACTGAGTCATGACAGTCACGGTTTATACAGTGGATATCACTTTTTGTCTATTCATCCTTGTAATATCCTGTTGATCATTACATTGGACCAATTTTGTCAACCAGACAACATTAACCAGATGATCATATCGCTAATTATGAGACGTATCTTGAAAGATATTCAAAATGAGCTTTACATTAAAGACAGTGACCTTGATAGCCCATACTCATACACAGCTGATTGTGGTGATGAAGCACATTCTATTCTTTAGACTGACCAGCCACACACTTCATTCTTCAGTACAAATAGAAACACTTCTCGACTGCACACGGATCTTCAATAGTCTACATCATTTGCCACATGAGGCTGCTCTTCAAAATAGATTAAACAGTTTTTAACTAATAAAATCACAGGAATAACCTACAGTAGTGGAATGTAATTCACATGTGAACTACACTTGAAAAACACTGAAGAGAAAAAGGTGAAAATGATGAGCCATACTTATTTATTTTGTGAAGCATCACATCTCAGGTCAAAACTACTTGTTGACTTCCTTCCCGATGATAGTGCTTTTCAGTAACTGTCAAAGCATAAGTCAAGACTGTGGAATTTTGCCTTGCCGGTTTATTTCATCTCATAATTTAGTTCTCACTTAATAAAGTCTTTTTGTGTCATGAAAATTTTAACGTGAGTATCTGTTTCAGAGATCATTAATGCAATGGAAAAAATGAAGAAGGAACATGGTATGCAATCAGAAATCTGCAGTAATGTTGTGCTGAAAGAATTCTCATTTTTATATTGATGAATTTGCATTCCTCTTCGCATATTCGCTATAGCATAAATTCTAGGCACTAGTATAAACTTGATACTGTACCTTTTTTGTTAACTAATGATACTTTCAGTAATGGATGTTAATTAGCATTTTATTGCTAATCGTATTTTTATAGCGAATTTTCTCTGTTTTGCATTCTTCAGGGGATGTTTTTGAACCGATCAAAGAAGAATTGACTTTGTACAAACAATTATACGAAAGTACTAGTCGATCATTATGGTGTCATATTTACTAATTTTTCCCTTCTTTCTTAGAAGGCATACATGATCAGTTCTTTGTAGACAATTTATTCCCATAATTACGTAGGAGACAGCAGAGTTTGTTTTTCATAGTAGACATTTTACACTAAATGATTTAATCCTAGTAGTGGAAACACCTAACTTATCACTAATATAGGTGTAAAACTTGGACACTGTAGTAGGATTTAATCCCATATTAGATTTATTTACTTGATTTATAACACACAGTGATCTAGTATTATTTACTTGATGACGACGTTTCGAGCATAAATTATCACTGCTCATAATCATATCAATGTAATCACACTACTTTCGACATTTGATTATTATAGTTATGTCACTTTATATGAGTTGTCTTAGTGACAGCAAAATTTTCGATATCTCTGGTATAAGTGTTGCATCATTTCTATAATATGTGTTGGATGGAGGTTGATTCGATGAACAAAGATTCAGTAACCAATCTCTCTCTCCACCTAATTATATTGGACTTAAGTACAGTGGCTTTATCCCACTCTATTGTGTGGTTGTGTGTTAATGCATGCATAGCAATATCCTAGTTTTTGTTCTAGATTATTCATCTTATTTAGATTGATTACTGAATCTTTGTTCATCGAATCAACCTCCATCCAACACATATTATAGAAATGATGCAACACTTATACCAGAGATATCGAAAATTTTGCTACCACTAAGACAACTCATATAAAGTGACATAACTATAATGATCAAATGTCGAAAGTAGTGTGATTACATTGATATGATTATGAGTAGTGATTTTTTTGCTCGAAACGTCGTCATCAACTAAATAATACTAACAAACAAATTTAATATGGAATTAACTTATCACTGTTAAAATACACACGAAAACTGTATGAAGGTTAGGAAGTGGTAAAAGACTATGCATTCCAAATACAAATTTTATTTTTGTCACCAACACTGTTTGTTGATCCCTATCTTTTCACTTTAGAAAAAATGCTGATCGGTAAGCATCCTAGGAAATGCTATGCCTTTATACCATCAAAACATGTTAAAGGTATGTGGAAACTTAAAAATATACCTTTCAAAATTTCAATGTACTGCTTACAGTTGTTAAATATTTTTACTTTCTTATATGAATTATTTCACTGATATTTCAAAAAACTCAGAGTTGTATATTCAATATGGTGAAGGGTGTATGAGCGTCTAGTGATGCATACCAGTTTTGTTCATTACCTTTCGTTAGCTGATTGCAGAGTTAACATTCGAAAAGTAGTTAGGTTGTTTGTAAATACATTTCTTACAAGTCAGGTTTGAAATAGCAGCATGTTTTCCATGTTCGACAAAAAATTAACAATCTACTTAATATCACTATTCCTGCGAATCCCAATCACAACCATTAAACCTGCATATCAGGTGTTCAAGCGTTTTGAAGGATAAAGTGCGTCACAGATGGTGAATTCAGTTACTGTTTTCAGTCAACCGTTCCCAGCCCAACTCAATCTGCATAGATCCGAAAATCCTGCATCTCTTCACCGATTTCTCCTTTATCTAACGCAACAATAGACGACAGTGCGATCAGAAATTAGGCTAACAGCCACGGAAAAAAGACTCGTGTAGTATGTATTTATATAAGTATAGTCCTTCTTGTGCTTGCGAACATTTAGAGAGCGAAAATCATGTCATTCACACTTTATGGGATATCTAGTAGGTCGTCAGCAGCTGGTCACCTTCTCCATAAAGGACACTGTGACTAGCAGTACTGTTGCATATCAGTGTAAATTTGGGAAGCCTATCAAACAACTTGAGTAACCTGTTAATTTACTGGATTGTCATCCTAACACTTTATTATTCAGCTGCCAGGCAACTACATGGCTCGATGATCAAATTATATAGAGGAAAATTAGGAAGAATGGCGAATTTAAGTAAGTAAAACTGAATTAGTGAAGAAAATGTCATATGCATATTGCACAGTGTTTTGCACAAACAGAATGTTTTAGAAGTTTGTTGTTGAAACTGATTTATAAGGTTTCACTCCACATTACGTCCTGACTAAATACAATTTCATACTAATTATTCAAATGAAAATTCGTGCATAAAAGAAAGATAAAGATTTATTGAGCATCAGAATGTGTAATCCATATGTAATTTCAAATTTTAGAGATCTCAGATATGTACGACAGAATGTCTGATTCACTAAGTGTGAGTTTATTTTTCGTGTGAAATGCACATTGATTCTAAAACATTGCAAACGATTATTAAACCATTATTGGATCGAGAGAAAACCTAAACTGAAATTTCGAATAAAAATATACACGATAAGTGTAAATCTTAAACGTAACTCTTCTTATATAGTGTTATAATGTAGTACGGTGAGATTTGTACACTTCTGCCAGCTTATTTTCACTGTTTACCATCACATCTAATTTATTTTCAAATTAAAGTGAATATGACAATCTGTTTATTTGGGTTTCCACTCTCCAACACAACTATTTGTTTAAGAGTAAAGCAATATTTTGACTGCATAAACTAACATGATGCAAATTAAATTTCCAATTCAATCACAGTTTATTGGATGCCACTGAGTGCTGACTCTTCATTCAACTAGCGAAATGTGTTGCCAGTGAAACAACGATATTATTATGACCATTTCACTGGAGAGGGGAGGAATGTGAAATTCCTCAAAAGAAACAAATACCTTCACAATTTCTGAGAACAACTAGCTGGCTGTTTCCCTTCACAGACCTGATTGAAACATTCACCTCTTAATGTCAATTCTTGCTAAATCACTATGTTCCACAGTTTGGTAGTTTTGACACACTCTAAATATTCAGTGTCAAGTTTTAAAACGGAGGATAACAAACTTATACATAACCAATTGCTCTTATCAAATCTGTGTTTCCACGATTCACATTCTATCACTTATCATCAACTTTTGTATACAGTTTGAATGAACTACTTGCCATAAGAATCTCAATTTGGAGTCGATCCAGTAAGAAATTTCATGTATCTACGAGAAAATCATCAATCATCAATGACAGTTGATAAACCAAGTGACATACCAATTCCAAGCGTTGTGTTTCGCATTTATTTGGAAACGATGAGATATTTCATGAGCTGTTTTTACAGACAGTAATGCAAGCACATACGCTGTCTTAAGTGCGTGAACCGTTTTATTAATCGGTCACTGCAAAACATTCTCAACTGTAGTATTCCTTGATAGTGAAACAAAGTCAGAATAATGTACATTAGATGAGATACTCAACTTCATCTAAACAAGTCAATAACTGGTGTTTTCTTTTCTTTTCTCTATGCAATGGTGACTGTTCTAGGTGTGAAACCGCCAGCATTCCTGTGGTTTTAAAATTACAAGAAAAAACAATTTCATGATTATAAATTTAATGTAATGGTAACTGTATGCCTTAAATGTAAAATATAGTTTGGTAGTAGTGGAGAATATTTGTAGTTCAGGTGGATGGTCTTGGTTGTATTGTGCTCTATGAGCTGGATTGTATAATCATGAAGCTTTCATCGTCCTCCTAGACGACATCATCAGCACTAACTTTAGTATGAAGTGAGCTATTAAAATCTCTCCGTGAGTGTTTCAGTAGCTTGCCTTGACTGAGCGGTCTATGATCGGTTATTTCTTTTGATTGTTGTGTCATTGACTGTATAGATTTTCCTGTTGGCTGTCCCTCTTCTTGACCTCTGACCTTTCAGTCGTTTATCATTATTCTTATTGGTTGACAGGTTGGGTCTATGTCTATACATCTCTTGATTGCTGACTGATTGACCTGAATGCCAAGCTTCTAGGAATTCTCTGATATTCTTCGTGTTTCCTCTGTCCGAAATTTCTACATTGTCGAAATTGAATTCATGTCCATAATTATCCACATGCATTGAAATGAGTGATGAAATGTCGTGACGTTTAATAGCCTATTGGCGTTCATGTCGAAGAAGGAGAAGAGGGCGACCACTTTGTCTGATGTACTGTTGACTACAGTGATTGCAGTTGATTTTGTAAATGAAATTCGGTTTGTCTTCTTTGGTTGTCATATCCTTTGGTCTGCATGAAAGTGTTTGCAGGGAATTTGTTGGTTTATGAGCCACATTAATTCCAAGTGGTTTCAGTAATCTTGTTGTGATCTCTGATGTATTCTTTATGTATGATAGGTTGATGATTTTATTGATTTGTGTCGCTGACTTTGTAGCTGATGATGTACGGGATAGGCATCTTCTGACAAAGTCTCGTGGGTAGTCGTTCTTCTTTAGGATGGACATCAGGTAATTTGACTCGTTTCTCCATGAAGTTGTTGTGCTGCAGTGTGTTCTCGCTCTTCTGAGTAGAGTCTGCAAGCAACTCATCTTGTGGGTTGCTGGGTTGTTGCTACTGTAGTTGAGGACTTGGTCAGTGTGTGTTGGCTTCCTGTACACTTGGGTTTCCAGCTTCCCCGTACTTGTTCTGTTGACCATAACATCCAGGAATGGTAGTTGGTTGTTTGACTCCTTCTCCATTGTGAATTTGATGTCACTGAAAACGTCGTTGATCAAACTGTGAGTGTTTTCTATATCTTTTTTAATGATGATAAAAGTATCATCCATATAGTGAATCCAGAATTTTGGTTTGATCACAGGTAGGATGATGGCTTGCAGTCTCTGCATCACTGCTTCTGCAATTAGTCCGGATACCGGTGATCCCATTGGAGTTCCTTTCATCTGTTTGCATATCTTGCCGTTGAACTGGAAGTATGTTGTCAGACAAAGGTCAATGAGTTCCATCAGACTTGAACATTTAAGTTTTGTGCATTCTGTAAGGCTTGTGTCTTCATTGAGCAGAAGGGACATAGTTTCCTTGGCCAATAGGGGTTCGATGGATGCGTATAGTGCTGTAAAATCGAAGGATATCATTAATTCGTCGTTTTCTTTGTTAATATTTTTGATCTTTTCTAAGAATTCTGTTGATGACTTGATGGAATGTCCGCATGATTGAACGAAGCGTTTCAGTTTTCTTGAAAGTTCTCTTGACATGTTGTATGTTGGAGTTCTTGGAAGTGAGACAATTGGTCGTAGAGGGATGTCCAGTTTGTGTATTTTTGGTCTGCCGTAGAACCGAGGAAGGAAAGGTCCATTCGATTTCATTCTTCATTTGTCTTGCTTTGTTATTTCTTCTACTTTGAAGAGTTTGTTTAAGGTTTCATTGATCTGGTTGTTGAACTTCTGGACAGGGTTGGTTTCAAGTAGTTGATATACATTTTTGTCTTTGAGTAATTCCTCTGCTTTCCTGATATAGTCTTCTTTGTCTATGACTACTATAGTGCGTTCCTTGTCTGCTGGAGGTATAACGACGTCTTTCCTATTTTTCAGCCTTTTTAATGTTTTCTGTTCCTCAGTGTTCATTTGAGAGTGAGATTTCATTTGCCTGGCCAGTGGGATGATTGTTTGCTGTATTTCTTGTTCAGTGACCTCATTTAATCTTGATGTTTTAAGTGACGACTCTAATGCCACGAAGAATTTTGGTTTCGTGGCATCTGTTGTGTTGTAATTCAATCCTTTTTGAAGAAGAAGTCCTTCCATTTTTGTAAGTGGTTTTTTGATAAGTTGGCAAAGCAGTCGTTTGTTTCATCGATTGAAGGTACTTCTCAGCTTTTGGGCAGCTTTTCCTGAAGACGTTTCTTCGTTGTTCTTTGCATCGTCTACTTGATCTTTCAATTGCATTTGTCAGCGTTGTCATAAGTTGTGTCGTGAGTGTGCTTTCTAGTTTTGCCTTTTGATTGTTAATCACTGATTGGTATTTCCGAATCCGATGATGTACATTTGTGATCATCAGCTATACCATTCGTTTTCCACTTTTTTCGGCTATTTTCTATATCTGACACTCTTCGGCAAAACATGCTGACGTGGGCACTCATGGGGAAAGAATTGTTGTTCCCATGCGGAAACTTGCCTTTTGGAGAAGTCTTCCCATCTTCGAACAACGTGAAGCGTACTACGCTGGTATAATTTTGAAATAGTGGAGAATATTTGTAGTTCAGGTGGATGGTCTTGGTTGTATTGTGTTCTCTGAGCTGGGTTGTTTTTTCATGAAGCTTTCATCGTCCTTCTAGACGACATCATCAGCACTAGTAGTTTTCTTCGGATACATAGTGTTATTTTCGGACATCGATGGGGCAAATACATTTTAAAAATCGTGAATAAAACAGATCAGGCAGTAGATACGATTCGTAACTCCATAACATGTAGGTATGGATGGAAAGAAACAGTTGGGAACAGAAGCCTTGAGGTGGAAATGTTCATTTAGCATTGAGTAAAACAACATCTTTCAAGATGCCATTCAAAACAGTAGCTAACTAACTGTTATGATGGAATTCAAATTTTCCAACAGGCATGCATCATACAACGATACTGAGCAAGACGTGTTTTTATTTTGATTATTTCCGACAGACAAGATAGCTACAGAACAAGATTTAGCATAATGTTTGACCAGTCACCGAAAAAGTAGCAAACAGTAGCTCAAATTACATTGATACTCAACGCACTTGCGTTAGCATAAACGTGCTCAAATGGGGAAAGAATTGAAGTTTCAAACAAACAGAGTGAATAAGAGATACCGACTGAGCGTAGAAACAGTGACATTAAGACAACAAACTCAACGTGTTTAATAGTCTTGAAGTAAACATGTACTGTTAATGGCGGTTAGGTGTCATTACGAAACGTCGAAGGTCAGAGAATACCGAGCCAACCCTGTCCTCATCCTGAGCTTATTATTCTCTCCATCACTGCGTTTGTCATTGCTGGTGAAGATGCAGTCATCTAATGTCTGACAGCTAATTTAAATCTGACTCTGCACAACAATATTTGCTCAATCAGAAAATTATTTCAGTAAATGGATAGAGAAATCCTGAAACACCGTGCCATTTCAGGTGATTTGCAGTTTTTCGGTAGCGATTTCACTTTAATCACCTCGGCTTCGAAGTGAGGGGTCGCCTTAAAGGAATGATCTTAAATCACTATTTTATGATGAGGAGTAACAGAATGAGCTACTGATTTTGTTCAGCCCAGTCTTCCGGCTATGCACAGACATTGCTCAATATATGGTTCCTAGAGATTTGGGATCCGAGTGAAATGCTTCGGTTTAGTAGCTCAAATGTAGCAGTTGTTCAGGTTGATGGCGGTCATGCTGAGGACAGGTGGAAAGGAAAAAGAAACAATGTAATCTAGTCAAATCCACTTAATTCACTGAACTGGACAACTTCTCATGGAGTCATGAGCTGCAACTTCATTTGGATTTTTGAACAACGATTCCTTTACACGATGATAAAGTCCTTATTCTCTACGATGAGGACAGCTCCATCTCACTCATTCTTGTCGAAGATCAGGAATGTATTAAAATTCATGTTGCGCTGCTTAAATCGCGCTAACCCTGTTGAGATGATTCAACAGGGTAACACTGTGCGATATGTTTAAATTTTGAACACACTATTCTGGCTCACTATTACCTCACCTGGTTAACTAGTTCACTGGTTACTAGCCGGTCCTAAGCCCGGGCAAAGAGGGAAGGTTGGGCATAGGGCTAGCAACCCTACCTCGAAAAACCAATCTAATCGCTAAAGAAACTTCTGAGCACAAGGAAAATATAAAAAATTAAAAACGAAAGTATTCCTCTCTGGAATCGAAAAGACGAGATGACGCCAGTTGGTGAAAGACTTCGGAGAGCCAATTGGCCGATGTGTCTTCTCTCGATGAAAGCAAAAGTAAGGATAGGGACATGGAATGTCCGCACCATGTATCAGCTTAGTAAGGGTGCCAAGATTGCAAAAGAGATGAGAAGGTATGGCATGGAAGTGCTTGGAATCTGCAAAAGCAGATGGAATGGAAGTGGACCCTCCAAACTCTTAGCTGGAGAGTCAATAATCTACTTCGATAATGTCACCCAGACGACAAACACGACCACACTGATTATTGGAGTGGCTATCACGATGTCTTCAAGAACATCGAAGGCTCTCTCTCTCATGCAGTGGGAACCAGTCTCCTCCAGGATTATGACAGCGAGGTTCAACTCAAAAGGAAGGAAAGTCGCAATCATTAAATGCTACACTGTGCATTTACAAATAATGCAGATGAAGAGAAGAAGGAGGAATTTTACAGACAACTGCAAATAGTACCAGGCAAGATTCCACCTGGCGAAGTGAATGCGGAACTGGGAGCAGACAACACAGGAAGAAAACTCATCATGAGTCGAGAAGCACTCGGTTGAAGTGATGAATGAGAACGGAAAACTGTCTGCAGATTTCTACGCATTGAACCATAAGGTGGTTGGAGGCAGTGTGTACAAATACAAGGATATTCACAAGGCAGTGACATGGGTTTGATTTCACCAGACAGACACACTAAAAATCATATCAACTTCATCTCAATGTGAGGAAAGTAGAGACGCAGCCTACTGGACACAAGATCAGATCAAAAAGGGGAGCAGATGTAGGTCCATACCACTCACTGTCTAGTGCAAGGAACCCACCTTCAAAATCAAGTTGAAAGCTTTGAAAGAAGTTGGTGATAGACCACAGTTCAAGTTGAACACCCAGAACAGAACAGAACAGGAAGTGAAGGGTGAAACTACAAGGGACACCAGTCATCAGGACAAAATGGGAGACATTAAGCAACATACCTGAAGAAACGTGTGTGGATGAGCACTGGAAGTCTTTGAAAGCTATGTGTAAAGAAACCTTCACTAACGTGTTAGAAACGAAATCGAAGCAAGACAAGGAATGGATCTTGACGGACACATGGAAGCTGATAGAGGAGGGAGAGAATGATGGAGAAGCAGAAGATAAATCAGTGAAAGGATGCACAACGAGGAGAGGAGCCGAGTACAACGTATAAAACACTACACTGGACGAAGAAGTGAAGAAGAACACACGTAAAGACAAAAGACACTTCTCCGACACATTGGAAAATGAAGCAGAACGGGCTCCACGTAGGAGACATAGAGACCTGACAACATTATTATCAAATAACCAGGTTACTATCTGGGAGGGAAGAGATCAACTCAGACGAAACCAATGAAAGATAGTGAAGGGAAGCTAGTTACCAAAGAGGAGAAACAAAGAAGACGATTGGTTGACCACTTCACAAGGCTCTTGAATTGACCACCACCTGCAACTCTTCCGGAAATACCAACAGCAACGGCAGAACTACCAGTGAACACAGGCCCTCCGACAAAAGCAGAAGTGCTGAATGCCATAAGGCTACTGAAATTAGAAAAGCAGCAGGACCAGATAGAATTCCACCGGAAGCGGTAAAAACAGACGCAGAGACAATAGCGGGAATGCTCACACGACTACTGCAGAAGGTTTGCAAGGAAGGAAGGAAAGGTGCCTGTTGATTGGAAGAAGGGTTACCTTGTCAAAGTCCCAAAGAAGGGAGACCTAAGTCTTTGCAAGAACTGGCGAGGAATCATGCCGCTGTCCACCCAAAGCAAGCAAAATATTATGCCATATCATCCTGAAGAGACTAAAAGATGCGTTGGATTCAAAATTATAACCGGAACAGGATGGTTGGCTTCAGGAAGTACAATTCATGTGAGCATCAGATTTCAACGCTACGCTACGCATCATCATAGAACAGAGCATAGAATGCCAGTCAACTGGATATTTACCTCAAATTTATCGATTTTAAAAAAGCCTTCAACAGCGTCGACCGAAAACTGATTTGGCAGTTGATGCTTCAACACTACACTTTTAGTGCCACAAACCTTCATCAACCTCACTCAACAGCTATATGCTATGCTATATGAGGAGGCTACATGCCAAGTGATTCACAATGGAAAGCTCAGTGGTGTCTGTGAAGTGAAGTGAAGTGAAGACAGGAGTAAGACAAGGCTGACGCCTACTATCACCTATCATCTTCCTGATTGTGATTAGCTGGACTGGATCATGCGACAGACAGTGGGGAGCGAGAAGATGAGCATACGCTGTTTGACCGATGGAGAGACCTGAAGAGAAGATTCGGATTTCGCCAACAATGGTGATTGATGTCTAATGTCTTATGTCACAAACTCGAAGATCTACAGGTGAAAACTAACAAGTTGACAGAAGAGGTAGGGCAGCGAAAACGGGACTTCAAGTGAATGTAGAGAAGACGGAGGTGATGAAGATACCCAACCAATAACAACAGCATGAACAACAAGCACCAATCCCCATCAACGGGAGGGATCTAAAAGAAGTAGTCTCTTTCATCTGACTAGGCAGGGCAGCATCGTTTCAACTACAGGTGGTGGCACAGACGGAGATGTCAAAAGCAGGATTGGAAAAGCAAGACAGGCTTTCACTAATCTGAAATCAGTGTAGAGATCTACTGCACTCAGCATGTGGAACAAGATCAGGATTTTCAACACCAATGTAAAGTCAGTGCTTTTATGTGACGGTTCTGAAACTTGGCCTGTTTCGAGAAGCATCTCCAATAAACTACAGACATTCATCAATAACTGCCTACGTTCGGTACTGACACTAAGGTTCAGATGACTAGAATGAATAAGTAACAAGCAACTTTGGCTGGCTAGTAACGAACTAACCAAGAAGGCATTGCCCAACAAATATAGCAGAAGGAAGTGGAGATGGATTGGGCATTCAATGAGGTGATCATTCAGGAACATCACGCGTGTCAGGCCCTCGAGTGGAACCCAGAGGGGAAACGACGGGTTGAGCGTCCGAGGGTGACATGGAGATCATGTGAGGAAGAAATGAAAGCTTGTGGGCAGTTGTGGAGCTAGATTTTGAAGACTGCAGAGAACAGAGTGAAATGAAGCCCTATGTTCCCCTAGGAACCCAAGGCAAAAATAATAATAATAATAATTTTGGCTCACTGTACGTATCGCTAAAGATTTAGCAATGTGTAGTAGACATTTACTCACATCCTTCGAAAGCCTCTTCTACTATGGTTGGAGTTGCATGAATAATCTTACCAACAGGATAAAAAGTCGCATGCACTTTAATGTCTTCTCAGAAAAGCAGACAAAATAACTAGGATGACCGTTTCACGAGACTAGTATAGAAACAGGGTAATGGTGGTGAGTCTCAGCCTCCTTTTATGATACAGCTAAAGTAGTGAGGAGTAAAATCACACTAGTTCTTATTTGTAATGTTTACCGCAGAAGTGGCATTCTAATGGAAAACAAAAGATAGGCAAGCAGCTATGTATACGGCAGAGTGATATGACTAGCTATTCCACCATGCTGGCCAATTAGCAGAGATTCCTAGCCACTGAAACGATTGTCCGGTGTGAAGATCATATTGGCTCTATTACGAAGCACTTCCACTGCTTGTGAGTTATTTCCAGTACTCATCTACCTCCCCGCCACAACTCATATGCTTTTCAAGTTAACGATGACGACAAGGTCTGCATAATTTGGTCCGGAACTTTTCAACTCCTAATAAAGCCACGATGACATTTCGTGAATGAGTCTTACTTAATCGCATAATATTTGTTGCAAAGTATATAGTTTTCAAACATCTGACGTGATTACTAAAAGTTATCTTTTCACATTAATCTCTCCTATGAAGACTTTTTACGGAAGATCCATGGAGTGAAAATCAATCATAAATTGAAGGCTAACATATAGAAGTTCCAACTGGCGTTATATTATCTCAGTAAATACTTTCACTATACAGTACAAATATGGCTTTCTAAAACGCTCTATCTGAAAGCATCTTGAAACAAGTACAAGTCCACGAGTGACATGAATGTGTCTCATTCTTCGTCACTAACTATTAACTCAGTTCATTATTTAGGTGATTGAACTGTTTCAGCGCAGAATATTCCGCGATTATGATCAAACAGTTTGTTTGTCGCATTCATAATTTGAACAAATAAATGTTGAACATATATATGTACATACTGCTTTAATGTAGCATTACAAAGGACGGATGAACCTTGCTGACAGAGATTTTCATCACCGTCGTGTTACTGCTTATACTGCATACAAGCATTCGTGTAAGTAGCTCCAACTATATCGGCCATATGAATTTGATATAAATATCCTGAATGCCTAAGAAACTGGATATGCCGTTATGGTGGTTGTGAACTTGAATTTGGACGGAATTATTATGCATAAAATCTTCAGCAGCTCACTAGTTTGTGGTAGATGCTCACACGGTCCAAAGTATTTACATGTTGACCTATATAAAGGAGACGATGTTTGGCTCTATGCACATGTCTGTCTGCAAATGCAGCGTAAACAAATAAATTCTAGATTTCCAACCTTCTCTCCGAATACTGCCACAATCTGAATTCTCGTCTCAACCACTATCATCACCATATTTTATCATGGACATAGCTAATAATATAATACAAAATGTAAAGGAACGGTGAGTTTAGGTGGCTGGACCTGGAAATATGCACATGGTTTTTGTCATTTCGATAACAATTTCCAGCAGCATTGAAGTCGAATTTCAGCAAGTAAGAACGACCATGCACTATCTGTGATGATCACATATCATGCGATTCGATTGTTATATGGTGAAGAACGACTGACTTGTCATTCAATCAAGCTATTTTAATAGATTTCCTAAGGAAGTAGAGTTTAATAAGTGAATATCTTTTTCCCATAGAAAAAGCTAAAGTAACACTATTATTCAGAGATTTTTTCAATTGCGTTTCAGAATTTTTATCAGAGGTCAGAAGAATAGCGTTCTTTTTCAAATCCTGCCACGTTATAAATTTGTATCTCATCTTTATTTTTCATTTCGTTTTGCAGATTTCTTGAGTTGTTATACTTATAGAATTGTGGTCGGCTAAAGTGCTGAAATCAGAAGTATATGTTGCATTACTCAGAGATGATCAATGGCAAGACGGATAAATTGGTTTGACACATCTTAGTTACGAACATAATTACAACATTTATCCAAAGTAATTTAACTTCTGAAACGAACAATGTCATTTGACAAAGCGAAGTAGAAACATGGCACAGAGAATCGAATAAAAATAATAAGACGAAAACTACATAAAAACTGCAGAGATACCACTGACGAAAAATAGGTGACATGAAATTATGTTCTCCCGCAGCGTGAAAGCTTTACTTAACATTGATGAGAATTGATAATGACGAATTAGTATGCAACCTGACATTTGGGTGATGGTAGAATAAATAGTGAGTCCGTGGTAAAAGTATACACTTGAAACCGATGTCTGCTTGATTCACACAACACTACATCTCGTCTACCCGTGCTAGTTCGAGAGTGACGCTTTGCTGAAATGCTGAATCCTGTCAACCACTTCTTTGTCGGGATTCCTTTGACTTGTGTGTTACGCAATAACTGTTTGTGGGGCTGTATGTGGTCATCGGAATCGGTATGGCATCCTAGCTTACATGCAGAGACATTTCACTTGACAGCGTAACATATTTCGTTACGTACAGTGTTTCGCTGAACATAATCATAATATTCCTGTTTATATTCCGGAATGCTACTCAGTCATGTATCGAGCTAACTGTTCTCACTCGTTCATTAATCTTGCAAATACGCATGGAATTCTATGAAAGACAAAATCGAATTTCGAATGAATAACAAACTCGATCATCATCCGTTGTTGTTATGTGAGTTGACCATCTCACGCTTATCCAATTCACATGCCATTCACGCGTATATTCAGTCGCATCATGCTGTACAGATTTGGCTATGCAGTCATTAGAAGAGATTTGGGTTCCATTTTGAGTATTCAACTTGTAGGTTTTCTGAAGTTGTACATAGTGCTGAGTAGTCACTGAACATTTGGTTCACATTCTCAAACGTGTTGTCTGTTGTTGCACTGAATATTTGTACTTCTTGCGAAATGGCAATACACCGCACTGAAAAATCTGTTTCCGATGTCCTACCTACTAACTAACTTTGTATGAGCTGATATCACCATGCTGAACCTTGCAGTTGTTTAGCAAATATAAGGCAACTCTGAAGCTAAGAACTTCACGGGGAGGGTTGGATTCAGTCAAGGATATCGAAATACTTCACACTTTCTGATCTCTCTCTCTCTCCCTCTCTCTCTCTCATTCCCAAAACAGTTGCTGTCCACTTACGTGACTTTGAAATTGACATTATGAAGCATGCGTTTGCTGAATGAATAAATGTGTACACTCAAGCAGACATGTCATACGCAACACAAAAACGTGCGAACAGCTGAAGGATGTCACTGCGTAAAACACGGACGGAGCATCACTGCTTCCAATATCAAAGATTTTCACTTAACACCGATCATTGGACACATCACTTCTTCACCAACCTTTCAAAAATGATTCTTGAAATCATTGATGAATAGCAGTCAGATCCTGTTGTGTACAGTGAGTGAACATTGAGTTCCCCATGTGTCGAAGAAAGGGTGCGGGATCACAACAGAATGCCCAGTCTAAATTGTAGTCGAAAAAGATATGAAACATGAGGAAATATTAGCTCTCAGAACCTTTGTTGTCTGTTTGTACACCGCATAGCTAAGTGTCAAGTCCTTTAAATTAGTCCCTTGCAGATTGATGACTTACTTGGCTGTAATTTTGTGACAGGGGTCTAGCAGATGGAAAATCACTGAGTAACCTGTCTGCCGTGGATGTCTTCCCCTTTCCCCTTTAAGAATAATAATGAACTCATAAATCATGTCTATCCGTTTCTGTCGAACCACCTCGTTGTGCTTTATTATTTCCTACTCATCTGTAAAATAGTCAGTGTTGTCTCACTTCATCTTTCCTATTACCACAACTTTGAGAAACATCGCTCATTCATTTGATCTCCATACAAGAGTATCGTTCAATATATCTAGTACGTCGGATTTCATTAGTCTTGCCAATTGAACCTTCAAAACTTTTCGTGAAATAATTAGATACAGTTTACTTTGTATGAATCCCCGTATGTTCGAACACTTTCAGGGCCACAAACACAATTTAAATGCCAAATGTAAGTAAATGAAATCAATTAGGTACGATTATTCTCCTTATCCACTCGCATACATGGTGTATCTACTATCGTAATCGGTGAATGTGAATAAAAATGAATCTTGTTATGTGATGAGTAGGCAGTTATTCATTCATATAAAGCCTCATTAACAATACGAGACAAACTTATTAGACATGACGCGATTGCGTGAACGTGGCGGTAAGTATGAAACAACGCATTCACCGCCAGAATGACCTCATTATTTAGCGTCAAAGGTTTTTGATCTTCGTTGAAACCTGATACAAATATCTTCATTAGTTGTGAAAAACTGGTGAGTTATTTCGCGTTCACCTTCGCACGTGAAAACAGCAGACAGCTGAACACTGTGATTGTGTATGAAAAAGATATAGGTGAGGTGAACATTAGACAAATGTGTGTGGAATGTTGAAAGATTGTTTAGTTTGAGTTGAATTATCATTGCAACATCTATTGTGAATAACATTTACTGATATTTTCGCCCAAATTTCAACAGTAGTTTGCACCATGGATGAAGACGAAATGAGTTGGTGATGGGAGAGGTTAGAGATTTCAGACGCATATTAGATGTGTTCACTCGATTTTTCATGCCTTGTGAAGCTTTTTGTTTTTTCTACGACTCACAACCTACTCGTGGTGGCGAGATATCGATTAGCGAGATCATATTGGAAGTACAGTTGTCCCTGACCTCCACGATCTTCAAGTTTCTGCACAAAATATACAGACAAACAGAATGAGTAGTAATGGGATCGCCAATATTCCCAATCGTGGAACATATATTTATGGATAGTTCGGAAAACATAGCTTTACAAACGTCAAGTCCTGCAGCGGAAATATGGTGTCGATGTGTAGATGACACATTTACTGTGCTGAAATCGAAACATATAGTGGACTTCCTCACACATACGAACTCAGTAGTAGGCGCAATCCGATTCACCTATGAGGTAGAAAATGAACACTGAAAATTACCTATGTTGGGTTGCAGAGTTACAAGAAGGACAGACGGTGGTTTGGATACTACCGTCTACAGAAAACCGCCACATTCTAACAGATATCTAAACTTCAAGTCATCTCATCCACTGTCAGTTAAAGTAGGTTTAGTCAAATGTCTTAGTTATGGAGCTAGAAAACTGATTAGTCAGTGTAAGTACCTAAACAAGGAATTCAAGCATGTAAAGGAAGTGCCAACAGTTAATGATTATCCTCAGAAGTTTGTTTCAGAAAATCTAACGAATACACAAGAAAAGAACAGATAACAGAAACACGCGTACGAATAATAACGACAACACAGATAGAAAGCAGTGCATACCCTCCATTGTGTTGCACTATAAAGAAGGAACTTCAGAAACTTTACGTAGAACCAAGGGTTTACACTCCTTTATCATACAAAATGCTGCTTTTGATATTCAGAATCTAAAGAATATGATCGCGTTTTCGGTTACTCTTCTGCATTTTTAAATGATTTGTTTTCTAGGTCACACTTGAACGTGACACTCAATCAGTTTCACAACTGTTTTTCACTTCATATGCATACGTGTGTAAATTTTAAGATGTGATATATTTTTTCCAAGTTCATGTTCTGCACAACTAAAATTTAGTAATCCAACAAGTTCTTGATTCAGAAAATGTTTTCTAAGCCCAACCAGGCAGGAAAATGTAAAATCAACGTTGATTTCGATCTGTTATCGATGGAACCTTCAATATCGAGAAACAGTACGATTAAGTCGATAAATGAATTGAGGCAGTTAAATTAGGTCGAAACAGTAAGACATGCTGCGACTTGGAGTACTAAAGAAAAAAAATTCAATAGCGCTTCCACACCAGCTTCAGAATTGAAATAAAATGTAACCTGCCGATGGAGGCTGAAGATAATTGAAGATTTACTCAACCCTCTTTATTTATGCCCACACACACCTGTCAATTGGTAAACACAGTGGGATGTGAAATAATCATTTGCATGAGGTTGAAGGTTTTGGAGAAACGGGTGTTTTTTTATCTCAACTAAATTTGTTTCATTGATAACAGATTCTATTCTCTGTCTCAATATCATACTACTCGTCTTCCCTCTGTATGGTTCTTTAACAAATATATCCTTCTTCTCGGTCGAGAAAATTATGAGGTTTGGGGTTAGCTGTTTTCTACAATGGTTCAGAAACTGTAATGAATATCCATTTTCCATAAGTGCATGTGTCAAAAATTTGCTCCCATCATCCATTGTATCAGACGTACAAATACATTGTATCCAACTAAATAGGCATTTTAACTTGAATTTCTTTTCCAGTTTCATATATCAGTTGACTTGACAAGTAAGTGTGTCATCAAATTGTTCAAAAGGCTTCGAGCAAATACAACACATTTTTCAGGTAATTCTCGTCTTTAAATAACATTATCGAAATTTATTAAACCAGTGATTTTGTTATTCAGTCAAAACACAAGTTTATCTATGAGAGAATCATACTCGGAAAAATTGATTTAATTAATGAAATGAAATACCTGATTTCGCTCAAAACATGTAGCCAGGGAGCAACAAAACATACACAAACATCGTGATAACTAATGAGACATAAACTGAAGGCAGTGTGTGCCAAATTAGAAATTCTGGAGTATGTAACTGTCATTGCATCTGAGCTAACTTCTGGTTGTAGTAGTACGAAGAGGTTGGTCAGACATACACTTCATTTATAATTTGAAATTATCCACGTCATGACTTTAGATGGCAACGATAATGAGGTGAAAAATGTCCCTGAGTGATCTCAGGAGACGCTTGAGATTCATGTACCGTCATGTGGATTTCTTGCCGAATCAACTGTAACGTTCAGGATTCAGTGAGACTCAAAATAGGCGGTCAATATTCTACCATACCATTTCATTTTTTTCTCTAGAGGTATGACACACACATTGGCACAGTGTTGTTTACAGGATAGCGTTTAGGACATAATTTATTCTTCGCAGTCATATCAAGATAACTACACAACTTTTAAACATCGTCTATATAGTCCTAATTTCTTTGCCACCTTTGTGATATGGGTAGTAAGATTTTCCATGTGTCCGGAACAGGTGCAGAGTCATTCCTCTTACATGTGTCAGATGTTGATTCTATCATCAGAGACTCAGTTGACTATCTCTCTTTCCACATTGCCATGGAAGTTTTGGGGATTTGTTTCGATTACTTTGACCTATGTATGTATTTGACCCTGCAATCGTTCCAAGTGATTCCGTAAACTGAATGATTCTGCTTAATTGGACCAGTAGGATCGTTTAACCTACAAAGCTTATTTTTAAGTGAGTTTGCAGGTTTAAATACCACTAATTCCAGCCTCATTGAGAATCCTAAGTAATGATTCTGAGGTGCCTTCTTTTTGAAGTATTACCATAGAGGTTTTGATATCTCTCTTCACTACCACTATTATCGTCATTATTATTATTATTATTATTATTATTATTATTATTATTACTGCTATTGACGCGTGCTACTAATGCTAGTCAGATTTTTCATACGGTTTTTGAGGAACCAGTCAATTTATTTAGGAGATAATTGTCGATGAATAAGGTTTTGTTGAGGCGTCTAGTTTCTTGTGTCGGATTAACGCATTCCAAATCTCACTCATTCACCTTCTAATCTCAACTTCAAAATTCTTTCACCTCTTTGTTGTCAAGCTCTACTGTTTGTCAGTTATCTTCTATTGTTAAATATCAGTATATCCTGTCTACTTATCGAGTCGTCGGCTCACGTTTATTCTCGTCCTCTTTCCGCTTCCAGATTTTCGTGGTCACTACTAAACTCACTGTTCTACGAGCGTTGCTGAGACAACGTATTTATCTACATACTGGCTAAACTAAAATGTACTAACGGCTGGTCGCAACAAGATCTTCTGTTTTATTGGTAAGTTTTTAGACCCCGTTATTCACACATTTTACCTAGTCAACTTTAACTGACGTAGGGTGAGAAGGTTTGAAGTCTAAGTAAGGATTTGAGTGTGAAAGTTTTCTGTAGACATTAGTGTCTAAACTCCCCTCTTGTTTCCCTTTTGTTCTGCATTCCAACGTCGCTAATTTTACTTTCACTATCTTCTAATTTGTAGGTGAATTGGATCGCGTTGTCTACTGAGCTTATTTGCAAGCTAGCTATGTATGTGCTCGGATTTCAACACTGTCATCTAGGTAGGAAACCTTACTTTTGGAGCTGAACTAAATTTTTCCACAGCCATCCGTTCCCAACTATCCATCAATATGTCATTGACGATAGAGGATATTGGTGATCCTGCAGCTCGCCTTCTTGGCATCAAATTAATGCTAGGCTTGAAAAAATAATGAACCTTTGAACTACGTAGATAATAGCGTCGAGCGTCTGCAGTTTTTAAAGTTTCTTTCAATTCGTGGGCACCTACACGTAGACACTTGTCATTTTTGAGTCTTCTTTGTGCCGGTCGGCAGCAACTAGGTCATCGTTCCTGGCTAAGCTACTGACAGACAGATAGGTTAACATTCTTCCCCTGAGATAGGCTCTTATTCTCTGACTAGTAAATAAAATGTATGTCTAAGTATTTTTTTGCCGTATACTGTGCTTTCCGATTTGTCTTTCGTTGTTGGTATTTACACAGAGGTGAGGTACTGGTTAGTCGAATACTGGCACACATTACTTTATGTAATTTCTTTCAGGTGTCAGGCAATAACAACACACCAAGACCCCCTACGAGATTTTTTAGCCGAAGAAGTGGGTTGGAGGGAAAGATTGATAATTGAGTCTTTGTTTATCGGACCGGATCTTTCATCTTCGAAACTAACAGTTTTGCAAACCCTGGCTGTCTATGGAATGTACAATACTCAATTTGTCGTTACCGTCACTTTCCAAATAGACAGTTGTTTGGTAGGTCCAGCTGCCACGATCAGTTACTGTAGCTGGGGTTGCTACATCTGTATCAATATTTATCCCATTTGATCATGCATATTGGGCCCGTGGGTAGCTTTTGTCGTTTCTCTGAGTAGTACAACTAGGCAGCACAAAGTAAAGCTGACAACTTAACCTTAACTTTTCCTGCAATAAGTACGCAACGTTTCACTTGACTTATGCATTTTAATGTTACTTTCTCCCCCTAACTACCTATCGAAATAAGCAGCAACAGTGTTTTAACTAAATCTAGTTCTGGAAACACCTCAAGTTAAACCTCTTCTCAGTTATTCAATAACTCCTTCTCAATGATAATCGGGGCTAGAGGAAAGAGGTGTAAAACTGCCTCATAGGATCACGGGCCGACCCCGGAAGAAAAGGCACGATTACTAGTTCCTGAGAAGTGTCGAATCCCTAACCCATACATCTTTCTGCTCTCCTTCACCTTCTAGCACCCATCTTTAACCCCAGCTTTACTTTGAAGGCTACCATAGAGAGACGACACAGACAGAGGAGAGGCAGCGAAGACGGGACTTCAAGTGAATATAGAGAAGACAGAAGTGATGAAGATACCGCACCACCACCAACAAACTCCACTCACCATCAGCGGGAGAAACTTGAAGGAAGTAACCTCCTTCATCTATCTAGGAAGCACTGTTTCAGCTACAGGCAACGGCACAGACGAGGATGTCAAAGTCAGAATTGGAAAAGCAAGACAGGTGTTCATTAGCCTAAAACCAGTATGAAGATCTTCTGCACTCAGCATGTGGAACAAGATCCGGATTTTCAACACCAACGTCAAGTCATTGCTTCTGTATGGTTCAGAGACTTGGCGCGTCACGAAAGGGATTTCCAATAAACTACAGACATTCGTCAACAACTGCTTACGCTGGCTCGCTACTGAAGATCAGATGGCCAGAATAATAAGAATAAGTAACAGGGAACTCTGGGAACGAACCAACCAAGAAGCTATCGCTCAACAAATATGCAGAAGGAAGTGGAGACGGATTGGTTTGGGCATACACTGAGAAGGCCAACTGGGGACATCACGCGTCAGGCCAGGCCGTCGAGTGGAACCCCCATGGGAAGCGACGAGTTGGACGTCCGTGGGTGACATTTAGGAGATTTGTCGGTTCTAATCTTCATCTGTGGTTTAGGTGTGGTGATTTTGGTTGATTATAAGATACACCCTTTTTCAACAATTTGCACATTTTCCGCAATACTACCTGTATTGTGAGTCATTTCGTTTTTATCTTTTTCTGAGAAGTTTATCGTTTAGAAGTCCTGACACTAGTGTATGTTTACGAGATAGACAGTACACGGAAGGAATATAAACAAATTGAGTAAATATGACTGTGTTTGTTGTCCTTCGGTTACAACATTTACAGAAGCAGTTTGTCGTATACTGTTTTATGTTAACTTTCTGATACAGACAACTGAAATGCTGAGCGTTTCTTAAGTTATGTAACACTGTAAAGAGCTAGTTACTGATACCACTGACAGTGAAAATATGTGAATCATGTTCAAAAGCTTTACTAAACATTAAGCTAATTCAGAGTGAGGTAACTCCAGTTTGATTAAGTTAATTTTTGTTTTTATTTCTTTGGAATGTATCAGGATTTAGCTTAAATCAGTAAGTTTGATCTAGGTTAGAATCCACTACCGCTTACATTAATTATGTAGTCTTCAGTCGCTGTGATTGGTCTGCATCAATAGTACAAGTGAAACTATGAAAGCAGAGTAGTACTGTGGAAGTAGAATAACTAGTGCAGCGAAATTGTTTTTATCTGATTTAATGACATATTCAAGGTTGCATCTGCGCATTGTTTACGGTAAAGAGAAGTAGAATTATGTATATTGTGCGTAACTTTATAATACATTTCCCAAACAACATAAGGTGAATTTCGCAACAAGGTATGTGGTAACCAGACAAAAAATGAGATAAAGGGGTATATTCTATTCATTTCTTCTTTGACTAATGAAATAGTAATAATAGTAGTAAAAACGGAAGTACTTAGATAACAAAAGGAGGTAATTAGTTTTGTTGTATGTTATACTGATATTAGGTATTGGCTTGCCAAAATCGCTTTGTGAACAGAACTGTAGAAAACAGACGTTTTACAAATCCCTAAATCATAAGGACATGAAAAATTCAGTAACATTAAATTAGCTGAGTAAATGAACATGAGTAGGTCAACGGTGAAGTTGTACGGTATTGGATTTTCCCCCATGTTATATCACTTGTGTACTTATCGATAGAATATTGATCTGGAATTCCGCAGTAGTATGAAAGTCATGCCTTGTAATAAGTAAACGTCTGTTATGAGCAAAATATAGAGTCAAAAGGAAAGCTAAAACTGATAAACTAATTTATTTTTTCCAGTCGTCACCTTTTAAATTGTAATGATAACAAGAAATGATTGACAAGATAGAACAAAAGAGAGGAGATAGAAAATAAGTAGCTTCGTTAGACAGAAAGTAGGAAGTTTTAAACGCTGGCATTTGAAGTTTTAAAAGGTATATACAGTGAAAACTTCAATTCTGTCCCCATAAAAGAATTTAAATAATTTTCTGTGAATTGTTTAGTGATTAAATTCAAATATCGAAAGAATTCTGTCCACGAAACCTTTGGTTTTCATAAGCTTAGAAACACTGTCCACGGTGGATTGGAATGACTGTCGTCGTTTCGTGATTGAGGGCGTTTCTTTGTAATTAAAGCATCTGTTTCACTTTTGAGTCTGCACTGTATCCTGAAGATTGACAGAAATCAGAAAATTGGCTGAATGCGAATCGATCTAACGGCTAAATATTATCAATTTCCCACTGAAGCTTATTTCACTTAAAATTAATCTTCCGCAATATCTATGGAAATTATCTTAAAATACGACGAGTTGATTCACTGCAGTAGTTTGTAACATTTCAGTCCGTAGCTATATACAGTGATGCAGTGAAACATGGTATGAACATTAGGAAGAATGGTAATCCTACTACCCATCATAGACTAGCGCTGAAACAGGTGATGTCAAGAATGAATATACGAATGTCATAGTACGCCTCTCTGTGGTTTGAGGTTTGTGAAGGTTTATTTATTTATTTCAGGCTGGTATACATCATGGACTGATATCAATTGGAAAAACGTTGGAAACCTGGGACCAGCGGACAGATGTTTTATCGTAGTAAGAGACTGCTCAGCAGTGGGCACCCATGACCGCACCAAGGTTTGAACCCATAATCATCAGGATCTAAGGTCACTTCATTGGTAACGTGCTGGTTGCACTGTGTTTTGATCACCCATCTCTCATGCACCATCGAACATCTTTTCAGACGAACATCTTCAGTAAGGATGTTTATTTTTATCAACTTTTCATCAGAAAGGTTGGTTTCATTATTTTGCGTTATTAATTTCTCAGGAAGTCAAATTAATCTGTTCAATTATTTCACTGTCATGTATTTTGCAGGGTTAACTAGACGAATTTCCTACGGTTACCAAGTAGTACTGAAAAATCTGAATACCAGTAAGTTAATAATGTTTTACGGATGAACACAATCGTATATTATATTGGGAGACCTGATTTCATATTTTACAGTATAAAGCATAGGATTAGAATTATTTTTTATTAAACTTGGACTGTAGTGACTGTAGCAGGTGTATGATGGTTTACTATGGTAACTGTCATACTTATATTTAACTTTTATACTAGACCGCATTTGCACTAATTTCCACAAGTATATTGCCATAGCAATTAACGCTGAATCACTAATCTTCACAGACTGGGTACGTATATGACAATATCATGCGAACAAATGATTTTACTTAAAATAAAATTATGGTCTGAACTAAAAATGACACTGAACACATTTTCGTTTTGCAGCTGAAATTAAGTAATATAGAAAACCAGTTCTGCATCTGAAAGTATAACTCTAATAATGTTTTAAGTGTGTCCTAGAATCGGAGACCTGGCCGGCAAAAGTGTTTAGCTGGTTAATTGACAGATTCTCACTCCGATTACTAAGAGACAACAGGTTCAAAGCTTATTACAATTCAGGTTTTTAATTCATCCTTATTCATCATCCCATGCAAATAATCTTTGAGCTTAACGGCAAAGTATTTTGTAAATCAAAAGGCAAAATTGGTGTTCTAGTTACAACTTAACAGTATCTCTTTGTTTAAGTAATCTATGACGATAATTTGATAAACTGTTGACAAACTATTGTCGCCATCCATTACTGACTATGTTCTATCTAGTTAACTCGCCTAGCTATTTTAAAAAATGATGATTTTACCGATATTCTTTACAAATACCTTTGTTTTACTTGGTCTTCATCATTTTAAACCTGCATTTGCTTCCACTTGCTTGAATGGGTTCGTGTCAGCATGGCAGATGTACTTGTTTTGTGTGATGTACGTGCTTTGATGTTGTTCGCTTTATAAGGAACCAATAAAAATCTAAGAAGAAAAATGAATTTATGTGATTCCAGTAAATTCGTGTTCTTTGCGCTATTATAACTCATAAGGCAAGAATTATTATATAAAACTTTCAAAAAAACTAAAGTTCAGAGGAAGTTTTGTTTCTACAAACATTTTCATGTTCTTTTTTTTCCTCTTGAGGACTAGCAGTGAAATCCAAAACGCACGTTTCGTCTTATTTTGGACCCATCAGCTGGATCTAATTGCACCCAGTGAGTGATCCTATCACAAACTATCACACAAGACTTCTGAATTGATTTTCTCAATTTTATGCCACTGACAAATTAAAAAGCGAAATCTTACTAATGTTGACACATGATCTGCCACTATGTTCAGGTATCTGTAGAACCTGATGAAGTTATCGAAAGGAACATACTTTCTCTACTGAAATGGCAAATGTGAACTTTATGAGAACATTGGTGAGCATTGTTGAGCAGATTTTAAGCAGTGTGATTTTCAATATTCCTTTGATGAGTAAAATATATCTTCCGATTTTGATATATAGCCTTTAAGCTGTGTAACAGCAACAAACCCCAATCACCATCAACGGGAGAAACGTGAAGGAAGTGGCCTCTTTCACCTATCTAGGCAGCATCGTTTCAACAAGGAGGATGTCAAAGCCAGTATCGGAAAGACAGCAAGACAGGCGTTCATCAACCTGAAACCAGTGTGGAGATCTTCTGCACTCAGCATAAAGCGTGAACAACATCCGGATTTTCAACACCAACACCAGTCAAGTCAGTGCTGTATGGTTCAGAGACTTGGCGCGTTACAAAAGGGATTTCCAACAAACTGCAGACATTCATCAACAACTGCCTACGCTAGCTCGTTACTGAAGATCAGATGGCCAGAAAGAATAAGCAACAAGGAACTTTGGCTGGCTGGCAACAAACCAACCAAGAATCTATCACTCAACAATTGTACAGAAGGAAGCGGAGATGGATTGGTCATGCGCTGAGAAGACCGATTTAGGACATCACGCGCCAGGCCAGATACTCAGGTGGAACTCAGATGGGAAACAGAGAGTTGGGCGTCTGAGCGATGGTGACATGGAAGAGATGGTGTGAGGAAGAAATGAGAGTTTGTAGGTAGTCGTGGAGCCAGGTTCAAAAGATTGCAGAGAAGAGAGTGGGATGGAGACGTGCTACTGAAGCCCTATGTTCCACTAGGAACTTAAGGGTCAAATAATAATAATAATAACAAGAAAAGCGTGCCAGATAACCTTCAACAGTGATCAATGTCTACAACATATGATATTTTTCGAGATGACTGTGTTAAACTCTTTAGGTTTTAACTCCATTAAATTTGATCACATTTAGATGTGATTCTTCAGTAACATTTACTTTTACTTTACTATAAAATTGCCAAAGGCTTACTTATTTTTGTAAAGTTTAGCAGATTTTTGAAGCTGTGATAAGTCTGTTTGAACTTTAATCAAGATTTGGGCGAATAGCATCGCAAATATTGGGTACCGCGTGAAAGGTTCATATTAGAAATAAATTGCATTTGTACAAGTCAGTGTGTTTGAAGTATTCTTAATGTTTTTAATAAAATTCTGGCCGGTAATAACAATTGGTTACAACTAATTGGCAGGAAGGCTTTTTCAGTCTAGGTTTGGTGTTTGCTGGAATTTGTGGGGAAGTTTTGTCTGTAACCTCTACAGAGCTGATGACTCTCCAGAGGTTAAAAGTGAACCATCCCATGATAAAGTCAGCGTTATTAACACCAAGCTATTCAGAAGGAATCTGACTTTTTATATGACTCGATTAGACACAGTGATTAGCTTTCATGGGTGAATAAATATCATATATTCTTAATCTATGTGTTGAAAATAATTCGGTTAGCACAACGAGAAGGAATTGAATGTTGATGCATATGTTTTATTAGAGAGTATTTGGTTATCGAGAGGAACAATTCTGTCTATATATAGGCTACCTGTACAATACTATGCTGACTAAACGTCTGCGCATGGCTGTTACTCAAACCAGAATTTAAATCTAGACATTATTATATTTAGTGATTTGTACTGTGTAACTGCAGGAACACTTCATATTGGATTTGTTTATTTGGTATAATGAACGGAGATACACTTTCAGTGTGTGCTACATCAAATAATCAAACCTAATCTAGAGTTACAATCTAACAGGTGTTTAGAGTCTATCTTTACGGTTAAACCCATCTTTTCAGTGGATTCTATGCTAGCTTTCTGGTCAGATCTTTACTTTTTAGTAGAAACCCATATGGATTAAAGAAAGGAAGAGATTTAGGAATGTAACTGGGATCACTTCAAATATTAAATTAGGCGGATGCCTAACGCTAATCATTCAATTTGAAGCCAAAAGTAAGTCAAAGAGTCATATGGACAAGTAGTCAAATAAGTCTACTTCAACTTAAGCCTTTCTTTAAGTGTGGTAATAATCTCCGTCCATTGGGACTAGCCTGCCAACTGTGGTTATGACTTTCAAACTTTCAAACGATTCGTTTCTAAAATAAGCTGAATTTTTCCGTTGAAAATACACTTTTCATCATATCACATTTAAATTAGTACTTAAACTAACCAGTTGGATGCCAAAAGGTTTGAATCGCGTCAGACGTCTATTTTATAAGTTTCCCCTGAAAATTTCAGCTGTAACGTTCTATATTATGGATAAAACTGTACATTCTTTTGCTGAGTTACTTAGTTAATAACACACCATCGGCTAAGACTACTGATAATATTTGCAAATTCTGCAGATGTTTCATTTCCTATCCCTTAACAACTTTCATAGACTTACTATTACTACGCACTGATAAGGTTCAGTTCAGATTGCAGGTTGAATATTTTCAAGAAATTATGTTGCCATGGTTGGCCTTTTAGAATTTTTGTCCGATTTTTAAATATCCTACAGAAAAGAGTTACCTGAGGATTTAACTGGAAAACTTTGCTTTCATAATATATATCTGGACGATTTATGTTTTTTATTTATGATAGACCTGAGGAGGCGATTTGATTGTTAGAGAAAATGAATGATGCAAACAACGAATGGATAAGAAACTACCGTTTTTAGACAAACTGATTAATCTAAAGAGAAGTGGTTCAGTCGGAAGTTCATAGATAAGAAAGTACACTGAGATGAAGATAACTTTTACTGCATTCCTTTGATGTGGTCAGTGAAGACCACATAGATTTAACGAAGCTCTTCTTATCCATAAATTTATGCTTCATTTATGCATTAAAAATCAATTTATGCATACACCTAACCTACCCATCATAGTATTTGTGGCGGTGACCTGGCCACTTTTATTCTTTATTGCCCATACTCATATCAAAGTTATTTTTTTCAACGAACAACGTAATTCTTACGCAGTTTAAATAGCTTGGTTGCTAAGTCTCTGATAACAGCACTCAGAGAATCAGGTTCAACTCAGGAGTGAGGAAACCAGTTTTTTCATGATTGCAAGTAAACCCTGTTGGTGAGCTCAAAGAAGCGCGAAATGTTAGTCACTCAGGGCTTCCTGCTGACTGAATTCAAAAACTTATTATCAAAGCATATTTCACAGTTGTATCGCTTCAGTTAGTTTAGAGCCAGATTACGAACTTGTCCAATAGGCTTCCATCAACTGAAGGATACAGTAGTTACACACTAGTAACCATTGTGTGTCTTTTTATCAAGATCTTTAGCGTTTCGATGGTCGTTGGCTGAACGATGTGAATTTCGTCGTTTTAATCTGGTGTTTGGATACTCCAGTAATAACAAAGTCTACAACAAGTGTGAAATTCGAGAAGCAGTAACCTGCTTGTGAGGAGTTTGCTAGGCAGTGGTGCGATTATATCTTCAAGAAGTACTTAGATATCATTGTTTACATGGTAATATACACTTTGAAGATTACGGTCTACACTAGGAATAGTGAAGTTTACATTTAACGACAAATGTTGTTAGGTTTTACTCAATCAGTATCTAAGAATCACAGATACAGGAGCTACTAAAAGTGTTGATTAAGCAGACTTATCGGTCACTCCTAAATTTTTCATTAGCGAAAAGTGTGAAAGTATACATGGAGGTTTATTTGAATAATATATAAGAAAGGTTATAAGAAATTATTTCTCTAGAGACCATTAGGAATATTTCTATTTCACATTTTTCTACCACTCAGTTTTCTTCCTGAATATTATCCAACTAGGACAAATGATATATAACAGGCTATGAAATACTAAATAATTTTGAAGGTTTATAGTGATTCAGTGATATCAAACTGAGATTCATAATGGGCTGGCATAAATCAAAGAACCATTGGAAACGTGAGAGATCTTGACGGCTGTTTCATCACATCGTGGGGCTCGTTAGCAGTATGCGCCATTGCCCTAGTCAGAACTGGTGCGCATTTCCTTACTGATGTCAGTTTACTGTATTGCGCGACCTTCAGTCAATGCTATTATTGAGTACCTGTCCCTAAGTCCAAGTTAGTTTGCCCCACTACTGGATTCAGTGGTTACATACTCACTGTGGAACCTTACGATCTTGGATTTGATACCTGATGGGGTCATGAATGCGCACTGTCCAATTGATGCTTACTAAGACGGAACCGCTTTCTTGAACTCTTGCAAGTAATCTTAATTCCAAAAATCAACAAGTGGACTTCGATTGGCATAAAAGAATGCTTTCTCGCCAACGCAGACCAAATAACTATATATTTAGTGATAAAACTGGAGAATCATGGAAATATATCAGTAAAGTTCATAAGAACGATGATATAGTTATTATCAACCTGGAATTGGTGAAAACCCTTCGAATAAACTTATTCATAGTTTCGTGTGACTTTGAACAGCTAATCTGCCCACATTATTTCGGTTTATCTGGTTTTCGACGAGAACAATTCTCGAGACCTTACAACAAGAAAGAAATCGAATTGTCTATTTTTAAAGTTTTCATGGAAGCGCTTACCTTTTATATTCACTAACCTTTTCACTCACTCAGGCAGACTGATGAAGTTATTCAGCATGCTTATTTATTAGAACGGAAAGCAGATGCATTTTCCAATATATATATACGATCAGTATAAATCTCGGAATAGATCTAATTGTTGGTTCAGATGCTGTTAGCCAAACTTACTCAGGAGACCTATGTCAACCTACATTTACACCTCTAAGAAAAACAAACTTCCCAGTTTCACAAAGAAGTAAAGCTAAGATATCCGGGGAAATGAATTTTTCCACCCTATCAGTAGTTTCTCGAGGTTTTTAATGCATTTTACAGGTTTCTGACATTACTTAAATCCTCCCCTATAAATTCTTTCTGAGTACAAAACATTAGCTGTCTGTTAATAGAATTGTCTTATTCACGCAAGATAATGATTTGTGGGTTCATTAATTCATATAATTTTCCACAGAGTTTATTACTGCAAACAAGCTAGGACAGTAAGTCATACATAATCTCATTTACTATCATCAAACGTTGAAACTGTGATTAAATAGTAGTAAAAATGTAGGAGTTATTATTATTATTACCATTAATGTTATCATCCGTTATCCTTATTCACACACGGAATACATTTTCGTGGAAACTATGCCTAAACGAGAGTTGAGCTTGAAAATAATTTCCCTAAATTATGTGTTTTGTAATATCATAAACAGAATAATTATAACGAAAAAATGATGAATATGATGACAGTTGATAGATTAAAGGCAGTAGCCTTCTTTAGTGTTTTCTTTCTAAAAAACGTTTGTGAATTGTAGTGCATTTTTACTTAGCTCACGCATCTCACGAAAACATCTGGAAGTGCGACCCTGATAACAATTAGTCTCTAGGTATCACTGAGCTGTTATCATCCACCTCAAAGCATTCATAGAAATATCCCATAACCCTGGATCTTCATAATGACCCTACACCTATTTGTAATATAAAAAATAGCACAAAAACTGACCATTCATTATTTGATATTTCACTTAACAACTTAATTTAATCTTATTTGACCTCATTCTTCAAACAAGATATGATATTCGTTGATAAGTGTTATCCAACAAATCAAAATCTATTTGTCGAATACATCAAAAGTCTAAGTAACTTATCTGTTCCGTTTATTCTACGGAAAGTGTAGTCGTTTACTCATGGATGTATATAGGAATTGCGTATTTTGGGTAACACTGTCTCAACCAAGTTTCTATCCTTCTTTTGGAGGAAGTTAACAGGCTGAAATGCTAGAAAAACGGAAACTATTTAGCATGATGAAGTCATAAAACAAAATGATAGTGCGATATATGAGATGAGAATGCAGCTGCGTCATAGCTGGTGATTTCTAGTTAAATCATCATGGAGCATTAACCATCGGCCTTTCTAGTCTGTTTAACCTAAACCAGGGTCCACACAGTTGAAATTGATAGAGTGTGCACTATCAGTCACAATGTCTATATGTAGTCATCTGAAGCTTCTGTTAGACAAATAACGACGCTGGATGATTGAACTACCTTCAGTCCCCGTGATTATTAGAATCATGAATTACTTGCCAAATTTTTGTTTGAAAGGTATACTTATACCACAGTTGAAGTTTAATCTATATTTCTCTTGATAACAGGTGAAAATAAACGAAACGCGATTTGTCATTACATTCGTTTTGACAAAAATATAAATATGATAAACTTTCCGATATTAGAAATTGAACAATAATTATTACTCACGTTAGTCAGCTGCCAATGTGACCACTTTCATCATTCGTATATATTAAACTTAGTCATGGGATATGGGGATGCATAAGTCTACCTAGAGAGCGTTAAAACCAAAAATTCAAATGGTCCTACTTTCGATGGACATTTCTTTGTTGGTTTTATAAAACCACACAAACAATTCATATGTTTGACACTTAAATTGATCATGATTGAATACAGCATGTAACTGCGTGCAACCAGTCGCCTTGATCCATTTAAGCAATGTCATAAGGACTACATTATTATAAGACAAGCTATTCATTTTATTCCGATGGTTCCTCGTGAGTAAAACTATACTATATGTCAGGTTAAGTAATCACGCAATCATATGAAAAACATCATGTGAATAGACGTCGATATCGATGAAATTGAAGACACTAGTTATAATGGATTTAGTAACAGTGTAGATAACTATTTAATATGGTTCAGCAAAGAATTTCAGTCTAGAGTGTCGTTCATTGCCAAACTAATAAGAGTCATCAGTGTAAAGCTACAACTGTATTGTTGTATAACGGCGGGTTAATGTTTTTATTTGAATACTCTCCACAGTGAAACAGTATTATTTACCGGATAAAAGGCAAAGCATTGGGAACAAAGTTGGAACCAAATAAGAATGGGATTGTTGAAATTCAAGTCCAATGCCTTAATCACTTCTTCAACTTTTTATTAACTAAAACTTATTCATTGTATGAAATGCATCGGAGACACAAACTGGCATGGAAAATTGCAAAAGACTGTTCTGCATATTACTCTTATCAGCAATTTCTCTAGTGTCTTGAAAATGTTTTTCTGTGCACTGTAAAATAGGATTTCATTACTTCAGTATGCTGATGCGTACCAACTTGGTGACTTTGCTATGGATTCGGAATAAAATCAAATCTTCAGGATGAATTGAACTACATATGTGTCTAATTAATCCATAAGCAGCAATTCCTTAAATTTCTACATATTTCAACAACGTACACTTCTGTGAGACGTTAAAAGTGGATAACATAAAAAATAAATACATAAAATAAGTTTGTTTTATATTATCCAACTTACAATCATTGATTTAACGCTAATCTAAAATCGTAGACGGACTCTATAAACAAAAATTTCTGACGTGTTTAAGAAACATGGAAACATGAAAATTAGATCCTAATTTTGCTTATCGCTACATCTAGTAAGCTTAAGTTTTATTATTATCGTCAACATTTTATTGATTGGGTGATTTGCAAAAGGAGCTGGAAGAAGATTTCTAAGCTAGAGGACTGTTAGGTTGAATCCGTTGATGTGCATTTACATTCTGAGTCGAACTTAGAACTTTTAAAAGTTGAATTACTCATTAGTTTCCGAAAAGTGTGGAGTGCAAATATGCAACTGGTTTCGCCAATAATTCTAAGTTGACATAGTAATAATTGGTATTTCTTATTCCGTCGCATAAGCAAAGATAGGATATATTAAGGTTTCCCTAGGTTAACTAACCAGATAATATCAAATGGTTACGATTGACTTATTATCCGTTAAGTGCAAGTTCAAAGTTATTCTTTAGGTGAAAGTGAGTCCATACAGGAAGCTAGCTTTTGAAATGTGCTAAGATTTATTCACAACTGAGCATTTGATATTTACAAATCCATCTCCAGCTCACCTGTGGTTTATTTTCATTTACTTGATAAGCTTATCTAAATAGGTGAGCTCCTATTTTCACCAGTTTACCTCATCCAGTTAAGTGAAGATAAATAGAAAAGATATTCATTCAGTAACTGAGTTACTTCAATGAAATCTGAAGTATGTCAGTTACATGTGAACCATAAAATATGCCTTCTCAGTAGTTCCTATTTAATTTACGCATCTCCTGCAGGTTATGAAAATTTGACCCATGTAAGCAGTTAATGCTTGTCGATGTCAAGAAGAAACACTGTTATCATGACTATGTACTTTCTGGGTTACCTAGATGTAGTCAATACCACAGTTAAATTGCAGTGATGAAGTGATATTCGACTGCGCGAATCCTTCTGTTCATTTTTTGTTTAACTGTTACACTTCATTGTTAATTACAATGCTGTAAAGTCATTTTCACTTTCTTACAATCCACAGATTCACGTCCTGTATTTATTTGAGATAGTAATTTTGTATGTCAGGTTATTCGTCTATCTTTTGTTGGCTTGAAGTGTTGGACAAAATTGACCAGTTATCTTGTCTTCTTGTAGATTGCGTAAACACTTTATATGGTCATGCATTGAAAGTTTGAGTCCATTCAGAAGTTCACTAGAAATTTGCCTCTTCTTCTATAATATCAACTAATCATCAGTCAAAAATGCAAAACAAGCGGATTATACCATGGAGAATGAAGAAAGGGAAGACTATAGTACTAGGTTATGACCAACTATTTTCTACAAAACTCAAAAATGAGAAGTGGTTGAAAAAAATCAACAAATCTTGTGTGATTCCATTTTGATTAAATTTACCATAACATATAGAAATCAGTATGACTGAAGAGCTTATGAGAATCGGAAACCGTTTAGTGAACCAGTAATATAATTCGAAGCAATACGTTGTATGCGAAATATTTAATTAACTAATATTTCAATAATATCTTGTCTAGATGCAGTGATTATTACTTTGATAGAATAGTTTTTTATCAGTTAACAGCCTAGCGGTCCAGTCCTGATGTCAGTCACATAAGGACCAATGACATTTTTTCTGCACTTACATTTAGGTTTAATGGTAAAAGCTTTTAGATTTACGTGAGCCGAGTACTACACCTGCTGGATCAGTGTATAACAAACTGATGGGCTTCAAGTATGCACTTCAACGTAATGCTTTGCGTACACATATTCCATGTTTCACTACAGAAGAAAAAGGAAAGAATTGAATAAAAGTGGATTTCGATTCTGATCTACAGAATGTTATATCACCTAGAAGCATACCTTGGAAAGTTACCACAGTTCACTTGAATATCACAGTGATTCGTAGAGTTAATGATATTATGAAGTTATATTCCGCTTCAGCACACAGAAATTACGGATGAAGGTTAATTAATCTCAGTTTTGACTAGATTCATAAAAGAATTACACATCCAGGTTGAATCGCATGATTTTCAGCTATTCTTGACCCAATTCATATGTTAACTTCGTGATATCCAATTAAAACCATGTAAAATCCAATGAACATCCCCAAGAAAGACAGACTACTAAAATGAATAGTTGTAAACAGTCTTCATGATTTAAACGACTACGATAGGATGAATTTGGCTGAAGTGACCAACAGCATGTAATTTATTTTGATCTCCCTTCGCCATCACTGACAATACAGCTGGGCTTGTTCCTAGCCTCAAGAGCCTTAACGTTTACCCACATATCAGATTTCGAAGGAAATAGACCCTGGAACTTATTTAGTGCTTGCTAATTAAGAGGAATAATTTAGGTGAGAAACTCTTCTGGCAGTTTGTTTGGATTAAATTTACCATTGTCAAACTACCTTGATTTATGTACCATTCTGTCTGGCTAACCAAAATGGGACCGAACGAAGCACCTTATAACAGAAATGAAAATTACTGAATGGTAAGTTTGGTTGAAATTGACTCAAGAATTTTGAGTTGTACACTGCTCTCTGGTGGTTCAATTTTGCAGATCATGTAAATAAATCAATGCAAAATGTTAGTTCAAATACTCGCAAGTCAGTGTATTGTCTGTCGACGAGGCAGATCCACTCAATGTATCGCGATAATACTGATGACTGCGGGATTCTTCTGTTCCCCTTCTGGTCCCTTAGTCAACATTAGACAAAACATTGTTCGTTGCGTGAACTTTCTGGCTTGCAAAGAAAATATTGATGGAGTCACGAGATGAGGTTACATTTTTTCCCTTGAAACACTTTGATTTTGTGGAGACCTGTGAAATGGGGGAGAACACGTTTAAGTGTTTTATGGTTACAGTTACTTTTTCGGATGACTTTAACTTATCTAAGTAACCTCTTAGAACTTACCTGAATCAAAATCTTTAACCCACAGTCTTTTATAATCTCTGTAAAAAGTGCTACATATTTGTAAACTTCTGCTTTTCATAATTACTCTTGTTTTTAATAGAAGTTTGCTGTACTTCATTCCCTTCAAAGTGTTACTACAGTATTAATCTTTTCTCTGAAATTCAGAAATTTAGATGCCTTGAAATAACTTACTGCTGAATAGCTTAAAAAGTTTGTGTCAACAGTTTTAAGACAGCTAAGTCATTCATTTCTTGAAAGTACCAAGGACGGATTTCTAATTTTTGCTTTATCCATACCGATACTAAACATCAGCTTTCAAACTTACAAAAGTCACACTAGCTTGTTCATAACATTAAAGTAATTCACAATAAACACTTGAAGTATGATAATCCGAATGGTGTTCTAAACAAGGGTGTGAGAGTGTAAAAAGTGCTGTTCATGATAGCTTTTTGAGAAATTTAGCAGAGATCGCCTTCATCTTAGAATGAGATCTATTCTATGAGATATAGTTCAGAGTATACGCGTTGTTGGATCTTATTGGAGAAGCAAATAATTTCAACTTATTAGCGAATGACAAATTAAAATGGTTTTGAGCTTTTGAGGATATACGGCAAATATTAAGCGACTATCTTGAAACTTAGAAAGGTTTATGTGGTAAAAAGACAGAAATAAATTAACGTACAAGCTTACGGACCGAAGTTTGAATAAGGTCTTAGATAAACTTCGGTCAAAAAATGTTCTGACAAATTTCTCTGTCATTATTAGCAATGTAACTGTCACAACCTCATGATCTACTTGATATTTACTTAACTTTCTGAGATCTGCACAACTGGTAGACTGGTTTTAAACGAAAGGGGATAATAAAGAAGCCAAATAGAAGTATCTATTACATCAGGATTATAACTAGCAGTCTGTGAGTAATCTTTTCAATGTCTAAATAAGGTAACAGGTAAAAACAAATAAATTGGAGTGTTCAGTGAGACATTCAAATGAAAACATTTCCCGTAATGATAATTTCTGTCCATGTTTCATATCTACATGCTATCAAAATTCATAATTAACTACAGCTTCCCTTATCAAGTTGTAGCATTTAAAAGAGATGGAAAAAAAGTGCTTTTTTCTTATAGTAATACCTAATTAGGAAGTTTGCAACTCCTACTCATAAAAGCAGAAATTAAAATTGCCGTTAATTCGTGACTCAGGAGGAAATGAATATCATAAACTAATACGTTGAAAGACCTCACTAATCATACTCATTGCTTATCTAATTCGAAGACGAAATGAAATAAACGAAATTGTCACAAATTGTATGATTACACTATCTATCAGATCATAATAATCATTCGACTAACTAGAAATATGTTTTTAATTGATCAACAGAATTTCGTGGGTTGTGTCAAAAACTGCAGTTACTTCATAATAAGTTACAGCAGTTTTAATTTTCTTGAACAAGCATTCATATTGAACAGAAAGGTATTCGATAGAATACAAAAGTACCTCTCATCATTATGGAGCTGAAGCTAATTTTCACTTTGATAAAATTAGTATTACATATGTATCACTACTATCACATTTGTATTCATTATTTTATGGGATAAAATCACATACAAGGCCTTAACTTCTGTAGGCTTATAACGATAATCCTTAGGAGCATAGGACAATTGTGAATCATGATTGCTTTAAATGTGTCGTCTCCAGTCACAAGAAATTAACTGCTGGAGTTAGTAGGATTCTGTAGTTAATAACACACAAAGTACTATCTTGAAATAACACTTACCTACCCAACAAAATTGCTATAATATGGCATCTCAAATAGTTTTAGTTAGGAATGAACTTCAACTTATTCGTGAGTTTGTGTAAGGTCATAATTTGTATTAGAAATATGTTAGTTTCCGGGAGTCCAAAGGGAAACATATAGTCTTTTTAGGTTAGAATTTTGATTTGAATTCATAAAGTACTAAATAAACTGCAGGTTGTACATTTTGTAGGTTGCCCATGGTCTTGGTTCATTTGTCATTCTGTACTCTGAAATTCAAAATGAATAAGACACTACAAATGTTGAAATCGCTTCGGCGTTTGGAGCGATGGGTTTTGGGCTTGAGTCCCTGTGGAACAGAGATACCACTCACTGGGATGAAGGTGCATTTAGCTGATGAGTCTCAACTGAGCGAAGAACGTGTCTTTGATTCTACTGTTAGCTATCATTAAGTGAACTACAACATAAGTAGGAGTCTTCAGGTTTTTTCAGATAAAATTAAGTATCCACAATTGTGATAATTAAAGTGAAGCATCTGCTTTCATTTTGTTATTTTTGTCATAACAAAACTTGAACAGAAAGCTAATAGGCTACAGCTGTTTCACCTATATCAAAAGCACTTTAAGAGGAAGTAGAGTCAGTATCCACTCTCGATATATAAGTTTATAAGAGGTGGGCTATGCAGTTTTCAACTGGCATCCATTGGAACTGGCTTATGTGTATAAGCTGTTCATCGAATGCTGGCTGAAATGACTGTAAAGTCGTAAGCTTTCACGGGGTTCACTCGATTTTTCTTATGACGTGTGCATTAAAATAAATGCAGAGACGCAGTTGTACCATATTCTGTTTACAAATTTTATGAAATAAACAAAGTGAAACTTTAATTCATATCTGTTTTATACTTGAAGGCATTCTGTAGTATAACATGTTGGCTAAACTAGGAAAAATTATGTTCCCTCATAGACTCAAACATATTGTATTCAGGGACCTTTGGAACTAGGCTATCGAATACCCTTCTATGAACGGGAAATGCTCAAATTCTTTGTAGGTATTTATGCAATAGTCAAGGTTATCTGTTCAGGTATTCATAGTTCATGTTAACTGGGTTTATTTGATAGCAGTAATTTACTTCAGATGAAGCTGTTGATGATCTAGATTAGTTATCATTTGAACGTTTTCTTACTCATTCCGTTGGGCGCCACTATGAGTTTTGATGTAGTAAGATGGTTGTTCTTATAGCCGTCTGAGTTGTTTTGAAAATCACTAGTGCACAATTATATGTATGCATTAAAGTTTGATTGGATTGTATTAGGCCAAAGTTTAATTTTTCGGTAACTTCAACTGATAAGTTTAACTACATTATTAAAAACAACTCTGCCAAGGAAAGTCTATTTAACTGTACGCTGTGTAACTGATGAAAAGCTTCAGTCTTAGTCATTTAATTATATCAATAAATTCAGTACGTATCATTGTGGAATCATGATCATACACTCATTCGAAAATTATTCTACATTCTAAATATTCCCTGTCACCATGGTAAACATTATAATATAATTGACAATAAGTTTCGATTGTGCTTAAAATTAACTCAGGCCTACGAAAACGTCAACCATTTTATATCTTATTTCGAGCTATTAAAATAAAGTTCAACATCCCAGTGAGTTTAAAAACTCGAGATAACATTTTTCTGAAAATTACACTGAACATTCTGCTGAATGTATTGTGATTAACACCACCAATTGTTCATAAAATTCTTTTTCGGTATAGCGATATATGAGTTAAAACTGGCTATCAAATTTGTTCAAAGAATTACTCAGTTAAACTGTTATTTATGTAGGCAAGTCTTATTCAGAAAATGAAAAAAATTCAGCAAAGAGAATTTTCTAAAACCGGAAGCAATTACCGTGTAAATTATATTAATATGAATAATGAAAGAGTACAGAGACTGATTCAGTAGAGGGAATTGTCGAAACAAACCATGACACTTGGAAATGAAAGCCTAAGGAAAGACTACATCCAGGGCTATTACATAAGTATTACAATCACTTTACGAATAGTCCAAGTGTCTGCTAATTTTCTTCTTGGAAAAAGAATAGAACGTAAAATATAACAGCGAATTCAAAAATACTTCATTAAAATCATTTCTAGCACTAGTCGAATGATTGGATTCGGCTAAGTGTTCATTGAGAGAACTTTGATGCATTACCATTTACTTTATAATAAACCGGGGCGAAATATTCTTATGTACACATGTCATAGGCACTCTTTGAAAACACTTCTTGTTACTTACTTCACAATAGTAGGTGAATTGATAGGTGTATGTGGAAGTAACCGATCGAGAAATATTGGTGTCCTGTCTTTGTCCCTTTCATTTACCAACAAATCAACTAAGGTAGACATTTTTTGAAAGTCTATTTTTAAGAAATTATATCGAAATTTCACACAGTCTATGCTACAAATATTAATTATTACTGGGCAGGATGAGTGAATGCTTACTAGCTTTACCTTATTGCTTACCTTTTGTAATATATGTGCTATGTGAACTATCTTGGGTTGGGTTTTACTTCTGACCTTTGTTGGTCATCCCATATTTTATTGACTAGTAAAAAAAATCTTCCGTTTAACTTAATACGTAAAGAAATTGAGGCTTTATGGTATAACTCAACTGCTTCTTTTACAATTTATTAATTCCTGAATTTTACCTATTCCTCCTCTCTGTTGTTCCCCATTAATCTTCCCTGGTCTTCTTAAAAAGGACCATGTTATGTTGCGTAGGGCTTTGAAGATCGTCAGCAGGGTGGGTGGTGTGTCTCTGGCTCAACTCATTAACACTAGTTGATCGACACATAAATTCCTGCTACAGAAACTTTAACTGACATTGGGCATCCACTTCATTTGCAGCTCTCTCCATGTATCTCCTCAGGGAGGACAAGGAGAAACTACATAAGACTGTATGCTCGTACAGCTAAGTATAAGGAACTCGACTGTACCTTACCTTGCATGCATATTTTGTAAGGAAAAAAAGTGTTAGAACAGAAATCACACATCAACTTTGTGACAGTTAAAAATCTCATTTCAATAATTTAACTTACAATGCAAAATTTTCTCGTTTTTAATATTCTTCACACAACTTAAATTTTTATAATAAAACAATTCGAGAGGCTGCAAAGTAGTGTGTATATACTTATATTTTGTTGTTATTGCAATATATATTACGCTGAGAATTCCAAATTGTACCACAAATTGTTTGGAATAAAGTGAATTATTATTATTATTATTATCAAAATAATAACTTCTTCAAGAGAGTCGTCAGCGCTGAATCTCTTATTTTCGATGTCATAATAATGTGTATGAATTCGCATACATAAGTAATCGCTCGCTCCAGAAGGCTACAAAAACCTAAAATGAGTGAAGTGAAATCTGTGTGATAAGTCTCAATGGAGATAATTTCAACTAGATAGGTTTTAGGGATGGCTTCATCTTAATGGCAGAGAAAATCTATGCCTTTCAAATATGAAACAAATTATGCTAGGTAGTAAATAAAAAGAACAAATAATGAATCTTATAATAACTTCACTGCAAAAAGTAAATCCAAGTAAGAAAAATTAAATATCGATCGACCATAAAATGTGAACCTGATATACAAAAAAAGGTTTAGGGGATAATGATTTAATCCGGAAAGATATTCAACAAAGAGATTTAATTTGACTTCATTTTGCCTGGTGATTTATTTCTCTCTGGACGATATTCATTACAAACTAACGTCAATTGAGTAAACTTTGAAAATCTAGGAACATTGCCACAAGACTTTTGCATATAGATATAGCAACTATTGATTTTTAGCTCAATTAATAGGTGTTCAAATAGTATACATAATCACTTAGTCTTATTTTTTATCAGCTTATGACTGTACATAAATATGAACATTTTAATTAATCCAAACTCTTGAAGAAGCATAGTAAGATTAATTGTACTGCGAAATTTCTTGTTTACAGAAGTGATATCTGTTGCTAAATGACATCCTACATGTGAAAACTATCCTGAAAGAGGATTCTTTTATGATTGACTTCATCACAAAACTGTATGATATACCAGGCTGAAATTTTAATTCTGTCTTAACTAATGACCAGGCTCCAATTTCATGTGTCTTAAGGAGCACTTCACCAAACTGTCACCTGGTTGATATTGATAAAAATTTTTGAGGATCAGATTAACTCTTGTATAACAAAGTTTTGTTTCACTTAAATTCAGTTAATTCGATGTCAGGAATTATTATTTATTTGTTCGCTTGAGTAGTACATTAATTTAGTGTTATACTTTCATTGATGCATGCAGGGGTATATAGTAAAACTGAATGCCAACTTATGTTTTGCCGGGACTGCGAACAAAAGGTATTCAACTTCTGCATCATCATTACATAAATAAATTTTACTAAATCACTTGTATCATTTCAAACTTGGCCAGTCTATACAGACGTCAGATTTTCTAATTATTCATGGATAAAAAGGATCATTTTTTCCGTATCTCAAGATTGTGTACAGTCTTCCTTATTACTTTGGGAGTGACTTATTTCCATACATTTTCCTTTTGATGAATTTTAGCAATGCTGTAAGGATAGCATTTGCAGAACATGATAGACATTTTGTTACAATGACATTGCGTTTATTCGTTTCGGTTGTAGGCAACCGATAGAAACCTTATGAAATAAAGTGACATAGTCTCACATTGCAAATGTTATTTCTACCGCATTGTCCAATACACATAGTTTCTTGGATTATTTCCATTTTCTTCAGTTTCAGTAACTACTTGCAGTGATATCAAGCATTTTGTTGAACATTCAAAATGACTACTGTTTAGTAAACGTATGTGGTTTGTAACATACTATGCCCAGTTTGATAAACACTTTGCCTGCTTCCAAATCTCCTTCAAAGTATTCACACTGTTTGGGCAAATGATAGTTTTACCTAGGTTATCTATGCATCCATTTTGCTAGTGCAGAGTTGATGGTTTATTGTTATCTAGTCCTATGTATTCACCGAATTCAATACATGATTTTGTAATTTGATTATCAAGTTAGGATATTCAACATCAGTTCACACTGATATGTGTTACTTGGTTGGTGGCAATTGAAAAGAAGCTTTGGTTGATTCCGGTTTCTTTCCCGTTATAGTTCGAAATCTGAATATGCTGATGCCTTAGTCTCAAGAAAACTGTAGCCATCTGTACTCGTGTATTTTTGAACATCTTGCATGACAATTCCTTATACGCAATCTTGAAGTTGACTACAGTCTAAAATGTAGCCGAACAAAAGGTGTTTCTTCTTGACAATCTTGCTTCCTCTTTATTTAATAAAACATTATTCTTCAAATGGCATCTCTTGATACCCGAAATTGTGAGTGGCCTGTTCTAAACTTCCCTAATAAATGAGAACTTTTGGGGACATTGCGATATTGTTACAACGTGGTCAAACGTCTCAGGCAAACAAACAAACTGCCGCAGTACGCAACTAGTAAAACTAGAGCTATTATATTTTGGCCTATGTTTGTACACTGTAACTCATTCGGATGAAAGTCAATGGAACGAGGAAAATTCAGTTATTCACTTCAGTTTACAGGCCAAATCATGGAATTGAGTTTAGTGATGCTTACTTCTGCAGTGTGCCATGAAAACGTGTAAGATAACTGGGATAAGAAAGTCACTTTGTATCAAAAAGCTAAAGTATCACCAGCGATAACACTAGGAATAGTTTGTCGAATACAGCAGCAAACGTTTGTCGCAAACAGATAAGACGTGATGATCTGTAGAATAGGTAATCTAAGCCAGATAAAATCAGTAGAGTCCGAGGGTGCACACTAGGTATGACAGGAAAAATACTAAATGAAAAAAAAGAAAGTAAAATGTAATCCATCAAGTGCAACCTCACCAGAAGTGATGAGCTGAAACAGAGTAAATTAGTACTATTTTTCCAACGAGTTCCTTGTGGAACGTCGGGATTCATTAAAACGTCTCCATTGCACTCTCTCCTCTACAGTCTTTTCAACCCGGATCCACGACTGCCCACAAACTCTCATTTATTCTTCACACGATCTCCTCCATGACACTCTAGACTCGGACGCCTAACTCGTCGTTTCCCATGCAGGTTCCATTCAACGGTGCGATGCCTGGAGTCCCAAACCAATCTTCTCAGTATATGCCCAAACCGATCCATCTACACTTTCTTCTACATATTAGTTGGGTGATGGATTCTTAGTTGGTCCGTTGCCATCCAGAGTTCCTTGTTGCTTATTCTTTTTATTCTGGCTATCTGATACATGCTAAGTATCGAGTGAGCGTAGGCGGCAACAGTATGTCTGCAAGAAAATGAATCTAATGTTTCAAACTGACATAATTTTAACTACTGATTTTGGTTTAGACTGCGGCAGGCTGGCTGGCTTCAGTAAGAACAAATCAAGTTCAGATCAAATTACAACGCTACTCTACGCATCCTCGTAGAACAGAGCGTAGAATGCCAGTCATCTCTCTACCTCAAATTCATCGATTTTGAAAAGCCCACAATTCGACAGCGTCGACCGACAACTAATTTGGCAGGCAGCTGCTTCAACACCACGCTCTCAGTGCCACTAACTTTTGTCAACCTCATTCGACAGATATATGCTATGCTAGATGATATTGCATGACAAATGATTCACATGCGAAGTTCAGTGACGTCGTTGAAGTGAGGTGAAGAGAGGAGTAAGATAAGGCTGCCACCTACTATCACCGATCATCTTCCTGATTGTGGTCGACTGGACTAGATCACACAGCAGGAGATTGTGTGGAGTGAGAAGTTGTGTACGTGCTAGCTGGACCTCTGAAAAGACCCCAGAAGAATATTTGGATTTCGCCGATGATGATTTATGTCTGATGTCTGATGTCGCACAAACTCGCAAAAAGTCGAAAATGTACAGTCGAAAACTAACACGTTGACAGAGGAGGCAGAGCAGTGAGGGAAGTTGGGACTTCCTTCAGTTGAAGGTAGAGAAGACAGAGGTGATGAGGATACCCAATCAACAATAGCAACAATAGCAACAACAACAACAATCACCAATCACCATCAATGCGATACACGTGTTGGGAGTTGTCTCTTCCACCTAACTCTCTATCATGGCAGCATCATTTCAACTACAGACGACGGTGGCACACATGAGGACGTCAAAACCAGGATGGGAAACACAGCAAGACAGGCCTTCCTTCATTAATCTGAAACTAGTGTGGAGATCTACTGCACTGCACTCCCCTATACTCAGCATAAAGTGTGAACGAGATCCGGATTTTTAACACTGCTGATGTCAGTGCTTCTATGTGATGATTGAGAAAGATGGCGCGTCACGAAGTGCATTTCCGACAAATTACAGACATACAACAACAGCTGCCACCTTCGCTCACTCGATACTTAGCATGTATCAGATAACCAGAATAAAAAGAATAAGCAACAAGGAACTCTGGATGGCAACGGACCAACTAAGAATCCATCACCCAACTAATATGTAGAAGAAAGTGTAGATGGATTGGTTTGGGCATATACTGAGAAGATTGGTTTGGGACACCAGGCATCGCACCGTTGAATGGAACCTGCATGGGAAACGACGAGTTAGGCGTCCGAGTCTAGAGTGTCATGGAGGAGATCGTGTGAAGAATAAATGAGAGTTTGTGGGCAGTCGTGGATCCGGGTTGAAAAGACTGTAGAGGAGAGAGTGCAATGGAGACGTTTTAATGAATCCCGACGTTCCACAGGGAACTCACTGGACAAATAATATGAATATCGGTAGGAGATATTACTTTTGTACCTATATAATTCTCTTCATAAGATGACATTGGCTTAGAAAATGAATTCTTTTTCCACTGTAAATTACAGAGTGATTGTTAGTTATCTAACCAGAAATTGAAGGTGTTGTTTGCAGATGTTACTCAGCTTCGTTATTTGTGGAAAATTCACGCATTTTCATCTACCCAAAATAATGCATTTGATAATATATAACCGATATTTTTATTTAGTTGCACAGCAATGTCGTAAACTTTTTAGGCTGATATTAGTTTGGTTTTATAACATGTGCAAAGAGCCAGAAGCAGATATTGTTGTTTTCGACTGACTTATGCAACAGAAATTATTTGACTTGCTATCAGGAGAAGAGAAGTTACAACATGATTTCTAATCGAAATTTAAAAAATAGTTTCTTGGAAAATTGACGAAGGCTAGTGTGAACTTTATTTACTGCTAATTGTTCAAATTTGACCTGAAAACTTTATACCCTTTTGTCCTTATCTTTGAATGGATCTGTAATCCTAAAGATAATCATGCATCACTGAAGGAAACACAAGCAATAAAATGAAAGGGAATAACATTTATTACTCACGAACGTCGAAAGGTCTTATCAGAAAGCCTGTAATTCATTTTAGAGGTTATTAGGGACCGACTTATTCCAAGTTGACATTAGATACCTACGTACTGTCTAGAAACCGTTAGGAACATGCTTAAGATGAGATTTGCCAGTGTTCTTCTAGTAAGTCTTGACGTATAGAGCAAACCAAATCGGATGTCAGAACAGTTATTAAGCGATGGTATTGAATGATGAACAAAATTTCTTCCAGATTGATAGAAGTAGGAAAATATGGACCAAAGAATTGCAATCAAGCAGTTCAATGGTAACGTATTCGCCTCAGAACCTGCATGTCCTGGATTGCGTTCCTTGTAGGCTCAAAAGTTGCGCAATGCTGGGTGATTTCATACTAAAGGGAAAATCGTTTAATTTCTTCATGACTTTTAGTGGTTCTCCAACTGATATTGGTCCATGGTGAAAAACATCTTAAAATAAAACCTGCAAAATTTATTACATCTTCAAAAATTGAATAATAAAATTATGTTGTCTTTGTATGGGTAGTTCTAAAATTTCACTCAATCTGAATTCATTTGGGACAGCCCCAAAGATGGTCACAACTAAAAAAGAGACAAACGACTGGAAGTAATAACATAATTGATGTTTTACACTGCAGTAATCGTCCTGATAACATCATTATATCGACTGAAATATTCCAAGCAACAACAAATGATGAAAATTCGATGGATGCAGCAATTCTATTCTACTCCCAAGGTATGACTGAAGAATGACTGAATGCAAATCTGTCATTCCTTATCATTTTTCGGTGATAGAATGATTTACATAGATTTAACTAATGTGATGCTGAAAGAGAGAAAGGAGAGAAAAGACAACAAAAAAGGAAGACGGGAATAGTTTTTAGTAAAGGTGTGTGTGCCGCCTGATTGAACACAAGTTAAGCTTCAATCAACCTTACTGTCATATAAAGATGGAGTAAACCTGCTGGACACTAAACTATTTTCAGAACGTCAGTGTACCATAGCGAAAGCTTTGTGTGCATCTATGTGTTGCTCTGTATCTACTAGATGCGCTAAGATGGAAGCATTATCTCTTTGACTTCACTTTTTATATATCAAACTGACAAAGGTTTAGCTTATGAGTACCAAAATGATATAAACATAGGTTTTATTCTCAAACACTGTTTCAAAAGAATTATATCATAAGCACCTCGACAAAACCATCCGCACGTAGCATTGGATATATCAGTGTAACAATTTCCAGGCAAATTAACTACCACCTATTTAGTATAGCCGCAAATTGTAGCGATATATTTACGAGTAGAGCTTTCTCTTAACCTGATGAGAGAACTTTATTTTGTCTTCATTCATCCTCATCCAGAAGAATTGTTGACTTTCCCTTAGATGCATTTTAAATGCCCACTTGTCAAAAAAATTTAGGTTTCATGTTCATCAGCTAGCTGTACGTTGAGAAAGAAATTCCAAGTGGTTTAGGATATAAATTTTAATTTTGCGAATCGTTTCAAATTTGTGGGAAAGAAGCATATCGTATGATTTTTTGTGATGCATTACTCAACTAGTATAAAACTGAATTTTTTCGCGTTTCAGAGGAAACCCTAATAACATTCCGTCTGGCGTTAAATATTACAATTAAGTCGTTCACAATTCCTCACTTATTCTTCAGTGTACATATCGTCATCAGTGTAACAGTGATGTTTGTAGACATGTTTTAACTAACAAAATGTAAACAGTAAGAAACCTTATATCCTTGTGATCATGCTTTTTTGATAACTCTGAAAGCGGCGTTCATTCCAGTAAGCCAGCATAATCTCCAGGATTTTTGTAATCGCAAAATATCTTCAAGAGAAGTTATCTTAACGAATTTGGTTGTTAAAATTCATTCAGTAAGGCTATGCAGTCGTAGTCAGTAAACACAAAATTGCTAGTTTAGAAAATTTATGAAGTTTATGCGTGACTGATGTAAATGAAACACCTAAGGTCTTTCATGCGTGTGAAAAAACTTCAGTTTTGGATGAGCATATCAAAAGAATAAGGTCATTGCATTATACAAGCGAGGAGGATGTTCCAACTTTTTAAGTACAATTCGACAACACATCTCCTGAATATCGCAGAACATTTACGAACAAAATGTTGAAGAATTTGCACGAGTGAGAAACTGCATTCGTATCTCCTGAAAAGCCTTTGTTTATTCAACTCCTATTTGCAATAGGCACGTATTAAGTGGGTCACTGAGGGATTGAGTGTCTTTTTGGTAGCTGACCCTTTACAAGTGATATTCATTTTTGTGTGTTACAGTACTTGAGCTGTATTGTAGTCTGAAATAACCCCCCCCTTTTTTTACTGTATTCAGACATTTGTGGATATTATTGTATTTATTATTAGTAGTCCCTTGGGTTCCTAATGGAACATAGGGCTTCAGTAGCACGTCTCCAGTGAACTCTGTTCTCTGAAATCTTTGGAACCTGGTTCCACGACAGCCCAGAAGCTCTCATTTCCTCCTCTCACGATCTCCTCCATATCACCCTCGGACGTCCAACTCGTCGCTTCCCATGGAGATTCCACTCGAGGGCCATTTGTGGATGTTGGTCTAGCAAATTATGAGTGAACCACAAAAAGGAAGTTACCCACTTTTTTCCCTAAGTACAGTTGGAGTAGTCCATCTCTGGACATCCTGTGATTACTGACCGTTTTTATAGGGTATAAGAAAGTCAGGGACGAGCTTATAGTAAGCTCATTTACAGCCTCAGGAATATTTGAAGAAATGACTCCAATTTATAGTTTTTCGATTGAATTAGTTGATAACATACTTTAAAAATCTAAGCTTAATGCCCAGAAAAAGAAAACAAATAGACTTGTAAAGCCCTAGCAACTAGACTTCTGATGTAACCATATTCCGATTTAACCACATTCCTTTTTATATAATCATTTCTAAATAGACTACGTTTCTTTTCACATGCTTTGCAGCAGTTATTATTCATGCTGCTTTGCTCCATGTATGTGGTTATGATAAATTGATTCCCCCTGGAAAATATTCTAGATACGTCTCTTTAAATACTTATAGTTACACACAACTTTATTTGTATCATTTGCTTTTTTATCTCATAATAATTTGAGAGTTGGGAAATCACGGAATAGATTCGTCTTTATTTTGTCTCAGTGATGGATCGAATGCAAGCAAACAGACGATTTAGATAATAAGACAGAATTATAAATGATACATTGTAGAATGCAAATCTGTAAACACATTTTATCATCAATGATTAACGAAAGGCTACATTGTTCCTCTAGCTTGTTGAACCACAGACTGTCAAGCCAGTTATTTCCTAATCCTATCTTCAAGAAGAATAAATCAATAGACTAATATCCTTCTGTCAACATTTTTTCACCTGATTTTAACTTATGAAACCATTTAGCCAATTTTCAAGGTTTCTATCTCTATCATTTCGTTTTTTTAGTAAAATTTACTCCACGTTTTAATTTGTGGCATCTTACTTCAAATCAATTACAAATCAATAGATATTTTCACTACTAAGAACAATTTCTTTCCATTGAATTTCATTCTATGGATATTGAACGTATTATAGTAGTCGAGTTGGGATCAACAGACCACGACTGACACTTAATACTGGATGAATATGTTGCTTAATATAATTTGAAAAATTTACGTTTGGTCCAGCAGTTATTCAAACGTGACGTTGATAGATTGGTGATGATGTTGTAGGATTGAATCTGAAAGATAACTTCAGTTTCCTTGATGCTGTAGGTGCTTCTTATTGGGGAATGATATGGATGACGCATGTACCAATCAAGCTGTCGGAAAATTTGATGTTATTACAGTTTTACTATTCACTACAAAATATTGACATTATTTTGAATATTTTCAATTTTTAATCAGTTGACATATGATCTGCCTTAGGAATGTTCCGTGATCTGAAAAAAGAAAACCTTGTCTTACTGAAAGTACATAAAAAATATCTAACTGAATAAAAAATTAACTATCTGTTGAGGTTCTAAATAAAAATCCATTCATATGAAAATTACTTTAAAATCTGATTGAATTCCACTGCATTCATAAGTTGATAGAAAACTATGGTCACACTGACAAATGATATCCAAATATTCCATTGAAGTTTTAAGAAATACGTACGCTTCCTAAAACTTAATTGAGATATAGAAAGGTAAATCAATCGAATGAACAGAATAAAATTCACTTTATTGAAATGCTTCATAAAGTTTTGATCTGAAAAAAAAATGAACGATGTGCTATGATTGTGCACTGTTTTTTTAAGCTTTAAAATTTGGTATTAAAAGTTTAAATACCAAGCTGGATGACTTCATCAAAAAGTTACTTTAGAAAGAAGCCAAATGTTTCTCAATTATGCTAATATTTATGTAAGATATCTATCATCCTTGAGTTATATTGGCTTCCGAGTTAAGCAGACAATTTCTTATTTTCTACACTACGTCGGCCGACTAAAACGTTTGTGATTCAATGATTGAAAGATGACTAAAGAGGTTTATTTTCAGTTAGTGAGTCCTCTTAAAACTTCCGTATACTGAGTCAGTATTCATTTCCCTTTCAGTTACAAAACAGATTGAAGTACTATACTTCCAAAAATTTCTTTTCAGTTTTTGAGTAATAGCATGTCGTGGTTGAGATGATTGCTTATGCTCGTAAATTGCTTGATTTCTCTGATGACTGTACTGACTGACAGAGTTATCTTGAAAGCTTTCACTGAATCCACCGGAGTTATTCTAGTTTCTTTGTTTATCCCCCAGTTAAAGTGAAGCTCAGGTTTTTCATTTCAGTTAAGTTTATTATAATAGCTTGTTTATTTTTCAAGATTGTCCATTGTCTGGAAGATTGTTGATGATGTGTTTGGCAAGATCGGTGTTGATTGACGAAAAAGTTACAATTAAATTGACAGTCATCATTTCTTCGTCGTTGTCTATCATGTGTTCTATAAATCAATCGGAATTTAGCTGCTGAACTAACTGAATGTTGATCTTTATTAAAATGTAGCTTTCTTTGTAGGTCTTTTGGTTAATTATATGATAGTATTACCAGTGTTGGTGTTATTAGTCCCAATAGAATATCTAACTTAAGTAAATTCGATTGACGTTACTGCCTAACGTAATTTGAATAAGGTTCACTTAGTGAAAAGAGTGTTTTCGAACAAAAGCGAAGCACGAAGACACACAGACAACATAAAACAGGAAGCAAAAATTACTAAATGTAATAGGAAAGTCAAATCATGAGGAAACATTTTTTTTAACCAAAAGACGCGTTTTATCTTAAATTTCAAAAAATGAAGAAATACAAACCGTTGAATTCCAACCCTTTAGCTCAATGATAATACGCCGGTCATTCCGAAGTCATGCTGCAAACAAGATATAATACGGATACTTTTATTTACTAAGTCAATTACTAGAAACCTGTTCAACACTATTTACGGTATCACACGTAATTCACCTTTAAAAGTTATCTGCAAGAAGAGAAGAGGTTTTTCCGAAAATGGTGCCTTTCTGCTTTGTCTGTAGTCTTTAAGCTTTTGCTACATGAATTAAGAAACTGGAATTATACTTGTAGATGGGACTTCTTCAGCTTTTGTTGCTAATTTGGACTTTGTAATCTCTGTTTCTCTCATTATTTACATTACTTTTATACCTAATGATGTATTTTATAAGCTAATACCGTCTTCATTTTGCTTCCATACTGATATTGAAAATTATCTCAACATATTATGCAATTTTATATTTTATCCGGTTAGTCGTATAGGTTTATATGCTTTTTTGTGATTGGTTTTCATTCAGCTTGATGTTTGTTACTAGGTTTAATTCAATAAATTTGTATGTATCCCATTTAATTAAACAAAAACACATACATTGAGATTGTGTAGCTGTAGAGAATGGAATCTACAATGAAAGTATCTTTGCTGAATTTCACGTTTACGCTAATGTCCTCGAGGTTATCTTTAGTAATTCAAAATTATGAGCTTCTGTCATAATGTATTTACTAATTGTGAAAGTTATTTTTAGGTGACCTAATTAAGTTGAACTGAATAATGAAATAACTGACTACTCAGCAACTTAACAATGAATTCGTGCAAAGGCGAGCTAACTAGTTTATCAGATAGTTTCCTAGTTTTCCTCAAAATGAAACTAAACTAGTTTGTTTATCCATTTTACAATGACGTTTGTTACATCCATGTTTTAATCCCCTCAACTGAAAGGTGACTGATGATAAACACCATACCTATCTTGTGGAAATAAATTAGCTTCTTCATCAGTAACGCATCATCTGCCTTGAATCGCTGTAGGTAATATGATTCATTGTGTTATTCTTCAAACCTTTCAATGCCTGTTGCTACTCTCCAAAGTGGAGTTTGAATTTTGGCGATCGATAAATCTCATACTATGTGAAGGGATTATTAAGTATAGAATTAAAATAGTTATCTCTATATCATTCATTATATCTTTCAGTTTATGACGTCAGCCCATGATTATGCTTTTGTTTCCATTCTGATGGAGTTACATTCCTGATCAAGATATCAGACATTCAATGTTAGATCTTTCTAAAGCAAGTTAAACTAAATAGATGGTTAGTTGAAAAAGAAAAGAGAAAGTCGGGAAAACGAAGAGATCGTGATGGTAATCTGTTTAAGTATACGGCTATCAAGCATTTTAGAAGTAATGACGTAAGTTGGTCGATTCGTTATCTGGCCCGTTAAATATAGGGCTTGTGCGTCACTTGGTTAGATGATGACAAAACGCCTTACTTAACTCATTGTATAGGATGTATTTTTACTTGTGCAATCCCGACGTAGTATATTAGAACAAATAACAAAATAAACAAATATTTTGTATTATTCCTCAACGTTTCGATCTTGCTAGGAAGATCCTTTCCAAGAGTATGAATCTGACACTAAGTTTTCAGGTTAATATTCAAGTTTTGGTACACAAAGTGGTGATCTTTACAATCATCCAATTACATAGTGATATGGAGCAAACATCAATGTAATACAGGTGAGTGAATAAGCAACTTGATCAGAGAGGTTTTTCCGTTCTGCGGGTAATGTGAAAGAAAACCCTAACATAATCAGATTGCCTGCAACATCGGGACATCCGCACAGGAGCTCATATGCTAATACAGACCGATGAATTCGGTCCAATCTACGACGGTATCATATAAAACACCCTGATAATGACTATACAAGAAGTGGCTATCGTGGCTCGCTGGTGTAGTGGATAACGCGCTGGCAGTTCAAGTGGCCACTGCCGAGTCAGAATCCCGGTGGTAACAACATCACTCACTGGGAAGCAGGTACATCCGGCTGACGAGTCCCATATAGGACGAAATGCGCATCCTGGATTACACTGCTAGCCACAATCCAACTTTAACCTGCCCTTCGTGCTTTAAAAAATGATAAGAACATACGGATTATGAAAGCTGACAAAGGAAACAGAGCTGCTGTCATGAATACATCAGACTATGAACAAAAGGTTACAGAGCACCTATCTAGTGGACTGTATGAAATGATAGAAAACAAGAAACGTAAGCCTACACTTAACAAGGTAAAACTGCAGATTAACAAACTGTTATACAATCTGAAATCGAAATTAGGGAATGCCTTGCGGTTTAATTTAGCACCAACAAGTTATGTTGCTTCACGCTTCTATGGCCTTCCCAAAATTCACAAACCCAATCTTCCGATTCGTCCAATCGTGGATTTTACGAATTCCCCAACATATAACCTTTCAAAGTACCTCACAAAAATCCTTAAACCGTTACAAGACAATTTGGTAAGTATCATTAAGAATTCATTAGACTTCAAACATAAATTATTACAAACAACGATTGAAGATGATGAAATAATGGTTAGCTTTGACGTTGTTTCTCTGTATACTAATATTCCGATTGATGAAAGCATACAGGTTGTTAGACTTTTATTAGAGTCAGATACTTCTTTATCTCTTAGATGTAATATTTCCATCAGTGAAATCTGTGATGCACTGAGATTATGTCTGACCTCAACCTATTTTACTTTTCGAGGGGACCTTTATCGTCAAACCAGTGGGGTAGCAATGGGTTCACCTGTCTCACCCATTGTGGCTAATCTATACATGCACAAAGTAGAATCAGACCTACTTAACCAACATAATTTAAAACCAAGAGTATGGTGGAGGTATGTTGATGACACCTTCGTCATAACCAAAAAGCAAGGATTAGAAAGTCTTTTTGAATACCTAAACAACCGTTTCAATTCTGTAAAATTCACATGTGAACTAGAAACAGAATTCAGAACGTTAGCTTTCCTAGACTGCAAGGCGATACGAAACAGTGATGGGACACTTGACATTGATGTCTATCGAAAAGATACACATTCTAACAAGTACCTTGACTTCGATTCGGCTCATCCATTGGAAACTAAATTAAACGTTGCCAAAAATCTGTTGACGAGATCGCAAAGGATACCAAATAAAGTGGAATCTCAGCAAGCAGATAGGCGACTTGTTCGGGAAGTCTTAAGACAAAATAACTATCCAGACAAACTATTAAAGAGGATCGAAAAAAGTTTATCGACTGAAAATATGAAAAAGTCAAGCCATAAAGATTGGATAAGTACTATAGTACTTCCTTATCGAACATCCACTTCAGAGGAAATAAGACGTATCCTTAACCGTTACAACATCAGAGTATTCTTTAAGGTGACGAATACATTACACTCACACCTGTGTAAATTAAAAGATCCGATTCCTCATTTGGAACAACAAAACTGTGTTTATAAGGTAGACTGCAGTGAATGCGATGCCACATGTATTGGAGAGACATCACGTCAAGTACTAACACGTCTAGCCGAACACGGTAGAAGTTCCAAAAAACCACCAAAAAATTCCTATGATCTAGAAAAACTTGAAAAAAGCTCTGCTATCGCAGCTCATGCCCTATATTCAGGTCATAAAATATCATTCGAACAGACAAAAGTTCTGCAAAAGGGTTTTCTCTCTCACAAAGAGCGGACCATTGCAGAAGCTTTGCACATCTGCTCATATCCTTCTTCGGTCAACAGAAAAGATGGGTTAGACATCCCACTAATATGGCAAACATTAATGACTCGCCTAGGCAGTTATAAATAATATCTGAAGAGAAGGTAGATTGTCTAGTCCTATTACATACACCTTATTGATCTACTATTTTCATCAATTTTACACTACTCTCTGAGTCATATACATTCGATGAACCATAACATAATCCATTTTGTTATCACTCATACTTCAAGTGTTATCAAAAGTACATTTATGGTTATTATTATTATTATTTATTAAAGACATATTGTCTCTTCTTCAAATATTCATTTTTCCAAACTAGTAATATATTCTTTCTCACCCTTGATGTCTCACAACCCCATTGTACTTTTCATAGACGAACTGAAAAATTTCCCCACCCTATTTCTGTTCCACCTTACTCGCACAACGGAAAAACCTCTCTGATCAAGTTGCTTATTCACTCACCTGTATTACATTGATGTTTGCTCCATATCACTATGTAATTGGATGATTGTAAAGGTCACCACTTTGTGTACCAAAACTTGAATATTAACCTGAAAACTTAGTGTCAGATTCATACTCTTGGAAAGGATCTTCCTAGCAAGATCGAAACGTTGAGGAATAATACAAAATATTTGTTTATTTTGTTATTTGTTCTAATATACTACGTCGGGATTGCACAAGTAAAAATACATCCTGTACAATGAATCATACTAACTCGGTGCCCAAGTTTTTTCAAACCACCCAATCCACTGGTGGCCGTGATACCTGCAAACTTTACTTAACTGTTGATAGGTTGATTGTTATTCGAATCTCTTTAATATTTTACTTTTTTCCCTCAAATGAGACAGTAAAGTAACTCAACGAACAATCTCATCCATTTTGCGTCAAGTTACAAGAGAACATTAATTACCAAGGGGTTATATTAATACTGCCGATGACGCAAATATTTTAAACAAAACGTTTATCAGTCTACACTACTCATCCTTTTCCGGTCACTGGTTGTGCGTGAGAAGAACACTTAAGATGTTTGTTTTCACTGATTGTTTTAGCTGTATTTTTAAAGTAATGTTTAAAGATAAGATTTCCATTACTATAATGACATGATTAATTAGTATCTACTATTGTTTTCAGAAAAAATCACATTTCAAAATAAGCAAATTCAGTTGAAATGTGAATTGTATGTCAGTTTCTCTTCGCATAAGCAAATTTTCTGATTGTATATATTTTTTTTGCTAAGGAAATTCCTGTTTTAACATCTACGATGGTCGTTCCTAATTTTTCCACATTATAAATATCCAAAGTAAAAGAAAACAGCATGGTATCCTTTGAGTTTAAACGGTCATACATCTGACTATTATTAAAGAGTTTTATAGTATAAATGAATATTCGATTTTAGAGTGATATTCATGAGGAACTGACATCAGCTGCAGATCCACTAAAGAACCTGAAAGTATTACGCTTCTGTTTCTCTCTAAGATGAAACTTTCCATCAGTGCTCACTTCTGACATGATCCAGAGAAGTTCTATACTTGGAAAAAACAGCTGTCAAGTGCTTACAAGTTTTCACTAGTTTTCGAGTTGGTGTCATTTCATGATGAATCTGATCACAAAGTCACTCAGTTCCTCGAAAATTTCTGAACTAAAATATTCAGTTTAACTTATTTATTGTCTGTATCACGAAGACTTTCTTAAAAAGGTAGATTGATAATCGTAACGTTGTCGAATCGAATTTAGTTTTACTAAACAGGAGTGACTCATCACTTGTTCCTGATATACGGAAAATAATACCACTTGCTTCGAAAATTAGACAAAAATAATCGGAACTTTGTTAACCATACCTCAGGGTTATGGAATCAATGTCACATAAAAATGGACAGTAGACTGCGTGTGAAGCAGAACCCAGAAGAAAGTTATTTTTGCTGAACGATACATTTAATAAGGCGAATATTAGAGGAAATTCCTTATTTATTCATAGAGGAACGAATGGAGGTCACAGTGAAAATATAGTATCCAAGTTCCAATTTCGTATTAACGAATGAATATAACCAAACACAGTTGTACTGTGCATCCGTTTTTGACACATCTGACTTCTGGTTTTCGACAGTTTGTTAAAACTTGGCTAAGTTTGAGTGATAAACGAGTGCATCCAAACATGATTCAATAGCTATCTGAGCCTTGAAACACAACTTTGCCCCATCGTTTTTGTATAAAACCTCTGTTTGTTACCACTAGATTATTTTCAGGATCACACTGAAAATTATATGCTAAAATTACGTTGTAGCTGAAAATTGTGTTTCAGTCGACAAAATATGAAACTGATAATACCTACACCAAATTAGCCATTCTTGTCATACTATCTGATACGAAGACATACATTCTTTCGTTGTCACAGCTGATAATTGAGAACAGCGTTATTCCTTCTTCAGCAAGCAAATCAACTTTGGATATCTTAACTTCGGTTTTGTCTAATGTGACAGTATTCCCAGTTTCATAATTCAAGACTTCCATTCTTAGTCATCTATGTAACTATCTGGAGTCATTCTATAGTTTGTAAACTTAAACAGTGCATACGTCTGTCATTCAATGGGTCATAGTTCATCAGCACCCAATGTCTACCTATTGTGACTAAATTTTAAGCAATTTAATTTATATTACAATGAACATTGAAATCCCTGGTGTGATGGTTCTCCAACTAATGCCAATACATGATCAATACCGCAGTGAAATCAGTCAAACTCTTATAAACTACGAAAATTATTTCACCTGTCTGATGCCTTTAGATGTAGAAAAAACAACTGAAAAGAAAATATTACACAAGCCTGCTTTCTTTCTTGATTAATAGGTTAGCTTTGAACGACTGGTTCAGCAAGTGCACCACAGTTCTGTAATTACTATTATACCCTCATAAAGTAAGCGTAAAGATATATGCCCATAAGATCGATCAAATCCTCACGTACTGAGGGTGTAGAAAAATAACTGCAAAATAGTAAGGATTTATAATTGCTGATTGGCAAACTAGTGTGTCAGCGGCTAAGTAACGTGAAAATAATTATCCCCTGTCAAAATATTAGTCGGTCGAATACAGTCTTTTCTTGGATTTAGCAAAGGGATAATTAATTTCTCTGGATAAGTAGTTAGTACATTATTTCAAAACAGTTTACTTTCACATAACAAATAGGAACGTTGGAAGCAAATTAAACAGCGTTTACAGTTTTATTGAAACCTAATATTTTTTTTCAAAAGAATCTGTAAATTTCTTCATTGCAGCTTTGAAAGAAAATTTTGAGAACGCTGGAATAAACTAAATGGTTTTCGAATGCGCCATCTGAAAAACAAACATATAATTTTAATTCTTCAGCTTTCTCCTAAAGTTTAGGGTTATTCTCGTAAGTTTTTTCGTGTGACTAGGCAAACTCATTAACACTCACTTCACAACCAAGTAATGTTCCACCGTCAAGATTTGTCTACAATAGTATATTTCTATAAACAATTTTTGGTGGTAATATTATGTCAAAAATACTTTGCGAAAAAATCTATCCGGTGTGAACGCTGACAAATGGCTTTCCATTTGCTTTCTTTTTTAAAGATAACAATGTGAAACAAAATAGAGCCAAAGAAGGTCTACTGGATATGTCAGCCACAAAAATCTCATATACGACGTTGAGAATAGTGATTCTGGTCATCACCTTCTTTGCATTTTTATAATCCAACAGACAGAAACTGAAATAATGTTCCAGACAAGAACCAAATATTTTTCAAACACTATGCAACTTCGCTACGTCATTGGCTCATGTTCATTTCAGAAGTAAGCTATCCTCGAAATTACTTAGTGCCCTATCATTATTACAACTAGGCATAAAAGTAACAAATTGAAATCTAGGGCTAAATACTGTAAAAAACAAATAGAGAATTTATACTCTACTGAGTCGTTGGCCTATGAGGACGATCAACCAAGTGGTTGCTTACAAAAACATTAAGTAAAAGGGAAAACTTTATTTTTCTTTATTCTTTCTTGAAATGAACTTCGTATACTTTATGTGCTATTCCTCAAGAATTGAACTGATTCGATTTTGAAGCATCAGCCCTGATTGTATTAAAAATAGTTTGTATACTATATTTTAATGGATAAAAAACTACGAAATGTTTTGTTACAGTCTTATGACGCTGATATTCCCTCGAAAGTTTAATCAAATTAATATGCCAAAAACTCTGAGTGACACTTAGTTCAAGATACCTGAAAGCTGAAAATTTAAACGTTTGGTACAGACTGTATATTGATGATAAATAGTTGTCAAGAGGTAATAGTTCACTAAAGTGCATATTGTGTTTGTTCCAGAATGCATGTTGGTAACAAAGGAGCTATCTAGTGGCCACTGGTTTCAGGTAAATCTAATCGTGTATTTAAGAAGTAAACGCTTCATAGCTACAAATACACAGGTGAGTGAAGAGCACGTTTTAAATTTCATTGTGTTTTGCTCTGAAAACATAAATACTTAATACAAAAAGCATGACATCTTAGGGTAGATTGTTCACTGAAATTAGTAACTGTAAACCACTGACGTCGAACAACAGTATTCTCTATGAGACATTAATACCATATCGCTGTTTACTCGACGTTAAGCTAAGTAAAACAGTGACGAACTCAGACCAATTAAAAAAGGTAACTGGATAATTCACAATGTTGAAGCAGCTATTAAACACTGTTGACCAGTGTTACAGGTATACAAATAATGAATTCACTCAACAATACACCCAACAAAACTTTAATAATTAGAATGATGCTGATGTATTAAAGGTATAAAATATATCAAATTGTCTGACATATTTACACATAGGTTCGCAAGAAATTACGCCGGAAATTTACACTTAATACTAATCTCCGTGTCATACGATTAAGAAAATTTTACCCTCAGAAAACGATCGAAATGACTGCATAAATAACTACCTCAAAAAAAGGCGTAGACGGACTATTATCACATTTAAATAGTTTTCACTTGGGTATAAAGTGGAACACAGGGATTCAGTAACACGTCTCAATTTCACTCTCTTCTCCTCAGTCCCTACAACCTGGCTACACGTCTGCCCACAACCTTGCATTTCTTCTTCACACCATCTCTCCCGTGTCAACATCACCACGGATACCCAAGTCGTCGGTTTCCATTTGGATTCCATGTGAGGGCTTGGCGCGTGATGTCCCCAATCGGTCTCCTCAGTGTATGCACAACTCAATCCATCTCCACTCTCTTCTGCATATGTGATGCGCGATTTGTTCTTGGTCGGTTCGTCGCTATCCAGAGTTCCTTGTTGCTTATTCTTATTATTCTGGCTATCTAATAGATGTTCAGTGTTTAGTGAGCGTAGGTGGCAGCTGTTGATGAATGTCTGTAGTTTGTCTTTCTGTCTTGCTGTGTTTCCCATCCTGGTTTTGACGTCCCCATGTGTGCCGCCGTCGTCTGTAGTTGAAATGATGCTGCCATGATAGAGAGTTGGGTGGAAGAGACAACTCCCAACACGTGTATCGCATTGATGGTGATTGGTGATTGTTGTTGTTGTTGTTGCTATTGTTGCTATTGTTGATTGGGTATCCTCATCACCTCTGTCTTCTCTACCTTCAACTGAAGGAAGTCCCAACTTCCCTCACTGCTCTGCCTCCTCTGTCAACGTGTTAGTTTTCGACTGTACATTTTCGACTTTTTGCGAGTTTGTGCGACATCAGACATCAGACATAAATCATCATCGGCGAAATCCAAATATTTTTCTGGGGTCTTTTCAGAGGTCCAGCTGGCACGTACACAACTTCTCACTCCACACAATCTCCTGCTGTGTGATCTAGTCCAGTCGACCACAATCAGGAAGATGATCGGTGATAGTAGGTGGCAGCCTTATCTTACTCCTCTCTTCAACTCACTTCAACGACGTCACTGAACTTCGCATGTGAATCACTTGTCATGCAGCATCATCTAGCATAGCATATATCTGTTGAATGAGGTTGACAAAGGTTAGTGGCACTGAGAGCGTGGTGTTGAAGCAGCTGCCTGCCAAATTAGTTGTCGGTCGACGCTGTCGAATTGTGGGCTTTTCAAAATCGATGAATTTGAGGTAGAGAGATGACTGGCATTCTACGCTCTGTTCTACGAGGATGCGTAGAGTAGCGTTGTAATTTGACTCGCACTCGATTTGTTCCTCCTGAATACAACCGGCCAGACAGACGGACAGTCATTCCCCCAGCCAGCCAGCCAGCCAGCAAGCCAGCTAGATCTGGTCATTATTTTTAAATGCAGTGGTGTGAACATACATATTCACTGTCGTCTGCATGTCTGTTTTCAGTGTTTCTGGCGCTATTCCATCTGGTCATCCCGCCTTCACAGACATTAGCAACTTCGTGGCAATAAGGATCTCAATTCTGCTCTTGTCGGAGGGTTTCGGATCACTGAAAGTTCTGTGGCTGAGCTGCTGGCGGTATTTCTGGACGAGTTGCAGGTGGTGGTGGTGGTGTTGGTGGAGGTCGATTCATGAGTTTTCTGATGTGGTCAGCCCATCCTTCGTTTTGTTCCTCTTCTTGCTCAACTGAGCTTCCCTCACTATCTTTCACTGCCTTCATCTGCGTCGATCTCTTCAATCCCAGATAGGAACCTGGTCATTTGATATGATGCTGTCAGGTCTCTCCTGAAGCCTGCAACCTGCAGCCTGTTCTACTTCACTTGCAAGTGTGTCGTAGAAGTGAGTGTATTTTGTCTCTCCTCACACTCCTCTTCATTTCTTTGTCCAGTGTAGTGTTGTGTTGGTTGTGTTCGGTTCCTCTTTCCTTCTTCATCCCTGCAATTCACTGCAATGCAGCGTACTGCACTGCACTGCACTGCACTGCACTGGTTCATCTTCTGCTTCACCATCAACATCTTCCTCTTCCTGCTCTATCGGATTCCATGTGTCCGTCAACATCCATTCACTGTCTTCATTATTCTTCTTCTTCCTTCCTTCCTTCCTTCCCTCCTTCCCTCCTTCCTAACTCGGTTATGCAGGTCTCTTTCAAAGAGTTCCAGTGTTCTTCCATGCAGATCCCTTCAGGGATGTTGCTCGACAACTCCTCCTTTGGCTTGATGGCTGACTGACGTGAAGATGTCCCTTGTAGTTTCGTCCTTCAGTTCAGTTTCTGTTTTGGGTGTTGAACTTCAACTGTGGTCTATCATCAGAATCCTTGAGTTGGAGGATTTCAACTTGATTTTGAAGACAGGTTCCTCGCACTAGACAGTGAGTGGTGTTAATATAGGTGTAAAATGTGGGCACTGTGGTAGAAATTGATTCCGCATCAGATTTGTTTATTTGATTTGTAACACAAAGTCATCTTGTATTATTTACTTCATGACGTTTCAGGCATAAACTATCATAATCACATCAATCAGGTGTGAACATGCATCTGCTCCCCCTCTTGATCTGATCGCCTGTCCAGTAGGCTGTGTCTCCACTGTCTTCACATCGAGATGAAGTCGATCTGAATTCTATTGTGTCTGGTGTCTCGTGAAATCAAATCCATGTCACTTTGTGAATGTCTTTGTGTTTCTTCACACTGCCTCAAATCGCCAAACCACTAAATGCACAGAAGTCTGAAAACATCTCTCCATTCACATTCTTCATTTTATTGAGTGCATCTCGACACAAGATGAGTTCTCTTCCTGTGTTGTCTGCTCCCAGTTCCGCATTCATGTCACCCCAACCATTACAGTTTTGATGTCACCAACTGTGGTCGAGTCAGTCATGTTCAGTACTGACTCGAGTTGTCTGTAGAATTACTCCTTCCTCTCCTGGTCTGCATTATTTGTCGGTGTGTGGCGTAGCCTAGCATTGTATGATTGTAACTTTTTCTCCTTTTCAGTTGAATCGCGCCGTCATGATCCTGATCGTGGAGGAGATTGGTTTCCACTGCATGAGGGAGAGAGAGAGAGAGAGAGAGCCTTTGATGCTGTTGGGGACATCATGATGGCAACTCCTAAACTCAGTGTGCCCTTGGTAGTCGCGTGGGTGAGAATATTGGAGTCGATTATTGACCCTCCAGTTGACAGTTGGGAGAGTCCACTTCCATTCCATCTACTAATTCCACTCAGACTCCTAGCACTTCTATGTCATATCTCCTCATCTCTTTCACAATCTGGTTAGTCTTGCCAGCCAGCTTCAAACATCGTGCGGAAATTCCATCCTCCCACGCTTAGTTTATCTTCCATCGGGAGTGAGAAGACACATCGACCAATTGACTTCCCGAAGGCTTTCTCCAACCGACGTCATTTCTCCCCACTGATTCCTTCGAAGAATAAGTTTAATTTCATCTTTTGTATTCACTTTGTGCTTTGAAGTTTCGTTTGCGATTTTATTAATTTTCAGGGGTGGTGTTGCTAGTCTTTTGGCAAACCTTTCCTTTTCGTCCGTGCATAGATCTGGCTAGTATCTTGTGAGCTAACTAGTCAAGGTAGGTTATCGTGCAAGTGGTTCTGATGAATTTGGTGTATCAGGAAGGGCGGACGACCTGCCCCAATTTGTGTCATTTGGAAGTATATTGCGGTTTTACGTGTGTTTCCAAACTACATGAAATTCTAAATTAAACTGACTTCTCGAAAAGCAGCCGTTGCAATCGGCTTTGTTTTGGCTAAGGGTGGAATCTATGACGGGGTTTTATTATCATTTTGGACTTGTCACCTACACCCCAGTGACCGATGTTTTTGCCACTGCAATAAGAATCTCTTACTCGTCACTTCAAACGCCAGAGAATTATCCACCAGGCCACTGAGGTACGACAGTCATCTGCTGCACAATGGGTACTAGTTATTATCATTTATTGATACTTGTGTGTAACGTTTATGCGTTTGAAGCCACAAGTTCGAGATTCAAGTAGCAGTATTAACAACATCACTCACCTGGGTGTAGGTATATCATTTGCTAGCGACAACCGAGCCAGTTATGGCAATAAGTATTCACTCATCATCTAGATATTTGCATAGGAGCCCATATACTAGCTTGAGTCAGTTCCAGTATAACAGAGGAGAGTCACAAACATGAAAAAGAATAATAAACATGTCAGTCATTATTTAACCGTAGATGAATATCTTTCACTTGAGAAATTAGGATACTTCAAATGGTGAATATGAACTTCTATAAATAGAGACCTGAAAATTTGATTTATATCTTTTCTACACAGACTATGGGCACCGATACGGGGTTAGGTTGAGAATCGAGTATACTGGAGCTGTTACTGGTTCTGCCGATAATAGTCTGTGAACTGATCAGCTAATATATACTATGGCTTCAATATAAGGTTACTGTAAAAGTTATTCCTCACTACTAGGGATTCCAAACTGAGGAGAAATTATTCATCAACAGGAATCAAATGATCCACTTACTACTTTTTGCCAAAAACATTTCTATTCCCAGGGATTTTCTATAGGAATTTCATTAGAAAAATTCTGTTCCGTATTTTATGCTTGTTTTTTTCATATTAACCTGGCTAATATTTAACCGAAATGTTAGTTAAATGACTCTTGCTGTTTTCATTCACTGTCATATTAAAACAAACTCTTTTTTGAACGGTTGTTCATCATATTTGATTATGACCACTAGTGGCTTAAATAAACAGTCCAGAAATAAATGGTATAATTGTCAATTTTATTATTGAGGTAATATGTTTAAAAATTGAATAACGCTGTGAATGCCAGCCAGTAACTATTTGGACAAATGTCTAAAATTCACTTACTTCATCTTCCTGTTGAATTGTGTTATTTTCAACCTCTTCAGAAAATTCAGATAGAGGAAATATTTAAACTCTAATCACAAAAGTTCAGATCACACCACATTGATTCATATTATTAAACTGGAAAACTTATGGTAAAACAATAATTGAAAGAGAATAACAATGAAATCAGGTGATTACTGAGTTGTATATCTGTTTTTAAATTGTGTATTCCTCGTTACTAACGTAACCTATTGTTCTAAGAATTCCACTTACTTCACTATCCAAACTCACAGACATATGGCAACATTTTGTCTCTCTTATGCAACTCATGACTTACGGTATTACTAGTTATATTACATCATTGTTTATAACTTATTCTCAGTTTCAATTTTAATACCCCACAGGAATAATCTTGATCACTACTGCTTTTTTTCAAGAAAACAAAGCAGAAAAATGTATAGGAGACAAAAACATTGTTTTTCCAATCAATGGTACTACAGAAAAGCAAATTTGAAAACGATTTGATGTGAAAGATCAATTTAATGGGTAATTCTTCAAAGCTAAAAAAAAAAATAATCAGGAAACTAATTTACGCTTGTCCTGATATTTTCTTCCTGACAGATTGAAAATGATTTACATGTTGAAGTTCTTCTCACTTAAACCAAAAAGAGTAATTAAGGAATGTGATAATATTTTGGAATCAACAACAATATAATTTTCATTCAAATTTACAACATCGAAAATAACCCATTGATGTAGGACAATTTATTCATGAAAGATTATTTACGTTCTTATTTTTAAATAAGTGAATATTACATCAGGATGATATTTAAACACTGCAAAAGTGAGCAACAAGTAAACAAGTAGACATTGAATGGTCATCTATCATCGTTAAATCTCAAGAAAATCAGATGAAATACTTTTCTTAAAGAGGTACAAGGATTTAGACTGATAATAAATGGGTTGCTCTATATTAAGTGAACAGAATATTGCATACAGCCAAAAGTAAATTAAACTTGCCTTGATTACAAACCTGTCCCAAGCCCGGATAAACAGGAAAGGTTTGCCAAAAGACTAGCAACACCACCCCTGAAAATTAATAAAATCGCAAACGAAACTTCAAAGCACAAAGTGAATACAAAAGATGAAATTAAACTTATTCTTCGAAGGAATCAGTGGGGAGAAATGACGTCGGTTGGAGAAAGCCTTCGGGAAGTCAATTGGTCGATGTGTCTTCTCACTCCCGATGGAAGATAAACTAAGCGTGGGAGGATGGAATTTCCGCACGATGTTTGAAGCTGGCTGGCAAGACTAACCAGATTGTGAAAGAGATGAGGAGATATGACATAGAAGTGCTAGGAGTCTGAGTGGAATTAGTAGATGGAATGGAAGTGGACTCTCCCAACTGTCAACTGGAGGGTCAATAATCGACTCCAATATTCTCACCCACGCGACTACCAAGGGCACACTGAGTTTAGGAGTTGCCATCATGATGTCCCCAACAGCATCAAAGGCTCTCTCTCTCTCTCTCTCTCCCTCATGCAGTGGAAACCAATCTCCTCCACGATCAGGATCATGACGGCGCGATTCAACTGAAAAGGAGAAAAAGTTACAATCATACAATGCTAGGCTACGCCACACACCGACAAATAATGCAGACCAGGAGAGGAAGGAGTAATTCTACAGACAACTCGAGTCAGTACTGAACATGACTGACTCGACCACAGTTGGTGACATCAAAACTGTAATGGTTGGGGTGACATGAATGCGGAACTGGGAGCAGACAACACAGGAAGAGAACTCATCTTGTGTCGAGATGCACTCAATAAAATGAAGAATGTGAATGGAGAGATGTTTTCAGACTTCTGTGCATTTAGTGGTTTGGCGATTTGAGGCAGTGTGAAGAAACACAAAGACATTCACAAAGTGACATGGATTTGATTTCACGAGACACCAGACACAATAGAATTCAGATCGACTTCATCTCGATGTGAAGACAGTGGAGACACAGCCTACTGGACAGGCGATCAGATCAAGAGGGGGAGCAGATGCATGTTCACACCTGATTGATGTGATTATGATAGTTTATGCCTGAAACGTCATGAAGTAAATAATACAAGATGACTTTGTGTTACAAATCAAATAAACAAATCTGATGCGGAATCAATTTCTACCACAGTGCCCACATTTTACACCTATATTAACACCACTCACTGTCTAGTGCGAGGAACCTGTCTTCAAAATCAAGTTGAAATCCTCCAACTCAAGGATTCTGATGATAGACCACAGTTGAAGTTCAACACCCAAAACAGAAACTGAACTGAAGGACGAAACTACAAGGGACATCTTCACGTCAGTCAGCCATCAAGCCAAAGGAGGAGTTGTCGAGCAACATCCCTGAAGGGATCTGCATGGAAGAACACTGGAACTCTTTGAAAGAGACCTGCATAACCGAGTTAGGAAGGAGGGAAGGAGGGAAGGAAGGAAGGAAGGAAGAAGAAGAATAATGAAGACAGTGAATGGATGTTGACGGACACATGGAATCCGATAGAGCAGGAAGAGGAAGATGTTGATGGTGAAGCAGAAGATGAACCAGTGCAGTGCAGTGCAGTGCAGTGCAGTACGCTGCATTGCAGTGAATTGCAGGGATGAAGAAGGAAAGAGGAACCGAACACAACCAACACAACACTACACTGGACAAAGAAATGAAGAGGAGTGTGAGGAGAGACAAAATACACTCACTTCTACGACACACTTGCAAGTGAAGTAGAACAGGCTGCAGGTTGCAGGCTTCAGGAGAGACCTGACAGCATCATATCAAATGACCAGGTTCCTATCTGGGATTGAAGAGATCGACGCAGATGAAGGCAGTGAAAGATGGTGAGGGAAGCTCAGTTGAGCAAGAAGAGGAACAAAACGAAGGATGGGCTGACCACATCAGAAAACTCATGAATCGACCTCCACCAACACCACTACCACCACCACCACCACCACCACCTGCAACTCGTCCAGAAATACCACCAGCAGCTCAGCCACAGAACTTTCAGTGATCCGAAACCCTCCGACAAGAGCAGAATTGAGATCCTTATTGCCACGAAGTTGCTAAAATCTGGGACAGGCAGATGACCAGATGGAATAGCGCCAGAAACAATGAAAACAGACATGCAGACGACAGTGAATATGTATGTTCACACCACTGCATTTAAAAATAATGACCAGATCTAGCTGGCTTGCTGGCTGGCTGGCTGGCTGGGGGAATGACTGTCCGTCTGTCTGGCCGGTTGTATTCAGGAGGAACAAATCGAGTGCGAGTCAAATTACAACGCTACTCTACGCATCCTCGTAGAACAGAGCGTAGAATGCCAGTCATCTCTCTACCTCAAATTCATCGATTTTGAAAAGCCCACAATTCGACAGCGTCGACCGACAACTAATTTGGCAGGCAGCTGCTTCAACACCACGCTCTCAGTGCCACTAACCTTTGTCAACCTCATTCAACAGATATATGCTATGCTAGATGATGCTGCATGACAAGTGATTCACATGCGAAGTTCAGTGACGTCGTTGAAGTGAGTTGAAGAGAGGAGTAAGATAAGGCTGCCACCTACTATCACCGATCATCTTCCTGATTGTGGTCAACTTGACTGGATCACACAGCAGGAGATTGTGTGGAGTGAGAAGTTGTGTACGTGCTAGCTGGACCTCTGAAAAGACCCCAGAAAAATATTTGGATTTCGCCGATGATGATTTATGTCTAATGTCTGATGTCGCACAAACTCGCAAAAAGTCGAAAATGTACAGTCGAAAACTAACACGTTGACAGAGGAGGCAGAGCAGTGAGGGAAGTTGGGACTTCCTTCAGTTGAAGGTAGAGAAGACAGAGGTGATGAGGATACCCAATCAACAATAGCAACAATAGCAACAACAACAACAACAATCACCAATCACCATCAATGCGATACACGTGTTGGGAGTTGTCTCTTCCACCCAACTCTCTATCATGGCAGCATCATTTCAACTACAGACGACGGCGGCACACATGGGGACGTCAAAACCAGGATGGGAAACACAGCAAGACAGAAAGACAAACTACAGACATTCATCAACAGCTGCCACCTACGCTCACTAAACACTGAACATCTATTAGATAGCCAGAATAATAAGAATAAGCAATAAGGAACTCTGGATAGCAACGAATCGACCAAGAACCCATCGCGCATCACATATGCAGAAGAGAGTGGAGATGGATTGAGTTGTGCATACACTGAGAAGACCGATTGGGGACATCACGCGCCAAGCCCTCACATGGAATCCAAATGGAAAACGACGACTTGGGTATCCGTGGTGATGTTGACACGGGAGAGATGGTGTGAAGAAGAAATGCAAGGTTGTGGGCAGACGTGTAGCCAGGTTGTAGGGACTGAGGAGAAGAGAGTGAAATTGAGACGTGTTACTGAATCCCTGTGTTCCACTATAATCCTGTGGGACAAATATTATTCATATTTTCATTGGGTTGGTAAACCTTCCGCGTCGAAGATAAAAGTTTTTTTGCCCCAATCATTGTTTCTTTGATTCTTTCTTTGGTTTTTCAGGAGGAAGTTTTTGTGAGCTGTCCTGTTCAGTTTCACAGAGTGTCTGGAAACTATGTTGTTTTAGTTTCTTGTCGTTTGAGGACGTCCATCATTTTCTATTTTTATGTTTTTAAATTATATGTTACCTGCTCACACTATTAGGTGAACAGCCCCATTCTATTTCTTAGGTAATCAAACTTAGCAGTAATAGTGCTAACAGCTATATTTTTGAGTGCGGAATTGGGACACTACGATATAGCGCAATTCCACTGAATGTTTTAAACTATTTATGATACATGAAACAATATTTTTTCTGATGACATTTCGACCCAAATTTTTCGGTTATCGAGGTGACCTCAATATCATAATGAGCAATAAATTGTGTTTGATAAGTCATCAGTGACTAATTTCCCCACATTTTTTATTACTGATACATCCATATCAAGAAAATCCTGAAGAATGCTTCTAATGAGCATAGTTGTCTGCTGATATTTTAATGTGTAGGGGGGCATGCAAATAAATTCTCAGTATTTCCAAAGACCACATTTAGTTACAAACAAAATAAACGTCTTGTTATGAATTATTCTCATTTTATGAGTTCAATTATAAGTGGATCCCAGTACTAAAGGCTGATAAAAAAGATTTCCTAGGACAAGAACCGGACAACAGTTACTTGATGGTTTAAGGCTTTTACGGTTGCATTGAATGTATTATTATAATTGCGGCTGTCTGAGAGAGCAATTATTTGGCAGACTCGTACCACTGATATTGCTTCATTATCCACATGAAAAAATGAAACTGGGCAACCAATGTGAATACAATGCAAAGCTACTCTTTAGGAACACCCAAGGGAGTCGAGAAACGTCTTTGGCAATAAGAGTGAAATTAAGATCCCATCAACGGTCAGAATTCATAGTTCATCTGGAAAAGTACCAAGCTCATAATCTGGAGTACACTCACCGGAATCCTAAAAGAAACCATATTTCATTCCACTTAAAATCATACCTCAGTTTCAGAAGATGATTGGATACATATTATTATTATTATAAATTTTACCAAGATCACATTAATTCACTCTCGCGAATGTTGTGGAATATAGGGATTCAGTAACACGTCTCAATTTCACTCTCTTCTCCTCAGTCCCTACAACCTGGCTACACGTCTGCCCACAACCTTGCATTTCTTCTTCACACCATCTCTCCCGTGTCAACATCACCACGGATACCCAAGTCGTCGTTTTCCATTTGGATTCCATGTGAGGGCTTGGCGCGTGATGTCCCCAATCGGTCTTCTCAGTGTATGCACAACTCAATCCATCTCCACTCTCTTCTGCATATGTGATGCGCGATGGGTTCTTGGTCGATTCGTTGCTATCCAGAGTTCCTTATTGCTTATTCTTATTATTCTGGCTATCTAATAGATGTTCAGTGTTTAGTGAGCGTAGGTGGCAGCTGTTGATGAATGTCTGTAGTTTGTCTTTCTGTCTTGCTGTGTTTCCCATCCTGGTTTTGACGTCCCCATGTGTGCCGCCGTCGTCTGTAGTTGAAATGATGCTGCCATGATAGAGAGTTGGGTGGAAGAGACAACTCCCAACACGTGTATCGCATTGATGGTGATTGGTGATTGTTGTTGTTGTTGTTGCTATTGTTGCTATTGTTGATTGGGTATCCTCATCACCTCTGTCTTCTCTACCTTCAACTGAAGGAAGTCCCAACTTCCCTCACTGCTCTGCCTCCTCTGTCAACGTGTTAGTTTTCGACTTTTTGCGAGTTTGTGCGACATCAGACATTAGACATAAATCATCATCGGCGAATCCAAATCTTCGAGGCTTACTCAATCTCATGATTCCTACTATTTCCTGGAAATTAATAAATTGAGTTTCTAGTGTGAATTAGTCAAAATAATGTGATTTTTTCATTATCAAATTCACAATTTATTCGAGGGTATACGACAGTGGCTAACTTCACATTTTTTCTGCTTTCAAATCTTGGTACGCTTCTCACCTTACCCTATGGCGAACGATCTTTCTGTCTTGTATTTAGATCACTTTTATTTTACTGTTGTAGTCTGTTTACAAACAAAAGTGTTTTCTAGCAGCTGATGTTGCTAGGAATATATTATGTATTGAAGTATGTTTTGCAGTCGATACCCATACTCAATTAACAATGTAACGTATATAGTAATCGACTACAAGAGCCATATTTACTATAGAATACTTTAGTCAATATGTTACTCATAACTTTATTTCCTTCTGGCATATTTTATCTGTTTACTTATTTGTTTGTTTGAAATGATCAACAAACAATTAGAGAATACAATAAGAAAACAGGAACTCCTCAAACGAAACTAATTTCATTTGTTCTTCATTCATCTAACATTTCCATTTGATGAACAACAAAATGCTCTTCGAGCATCAGTTGATATAAAATGTACTAATGAACTAATTCTATTGAATGTTAACTTATATCAGTTTGTTTAATAAACAAATAAAAACCTCAGTGAACAAATTTGTTTTCATCAAAATCATTCTGTGCAGCTGTGAAATCGTACTTAGATATCATAAATACGCATATCAAAATGTCACTATTTGTTACGGTGAAGAAAATAAGATAGGAATAGAAATTACATCAGTAATATAAAATTATTTGAAGATGTGATTAAATACGAGTCAAAATCTAAAACTAGAGAATTTACGACGAGTTCAGTGAACAAGGAAATGACAAATCGGTTACTGAGATAAATCAAAAGTATTTACGTAGTAACAATATGAAAGTTGTAAGACTAGTTAGGTCAAATAATTTTAGAGCTTACGGATCAGGAAGGCATTACAACTAGGGAATAGAAAGGTAACTTCCGAATATATAAGTACGGTCTTCACCATTGTATTACCACAGCTTCAAGAATCCAAAGTTAACGTTTACACACACTTTGGAAGATTACGCTGGGCTTTTCAGATTAGTGCAAATGAACTTTCTGGAACCATGTAACTGCTGTAAACCAAACTTTGTAACTTGAAACTACTGGTTTATCTGCCGTGACAAAGTGACCGCCCTCTTCACCTTCGTCTACACGAGCATCAATTGGCTATTAAACGCCACGACATTTCGTCATTCATTCCAATGCACGTGGATATTTATAAACATGAGTTAAATTTTGACAATGTAGAAATTTTGGACAGAGGAAAAAGTACCGCAGAATTCCTAGAAGCTTAAAGTTCAGGTCAGTCAGCAATCAACAGGTGTATAGATATAAACCCAATCTATCGACCAATAAGAAAAATGATAAACGACAGAAGGGTCAGAGGTGAAGCAGAGGAACAGCCAACAGGAAAATCTGTACAGTCATTGACACAGCAATCGTAGGTAAAACCCATTATAGGCCATATCGTCAGAGCACCCTGCTAAATCGCTCACGGAGTGATATTGACAGCTCACTTCATACTGAAGTTAGTGCTGATGGTGTCGTCCGGAGAGACGGTGAAAACTTCACGATTAAACAACCCAGCTCAAAGAACACAATATAACCAAGAGCAGTGACCTTTCATTAGACATGCTGAAAGGTGTTGGCGTCGATTTCGAGAAATATTTTTCATAATCATTAGCTTCGCTTAGCTCACACCCACACTCCTCGAATAAAAGTCATCACGACAGCCAACTTGTTCGTTCGGAAATCAGAATGAAGATCTTTCACGAATGGGGCGAATGCGATATCCACTACAATGCTGGGTCATAACAACCAGCTTCAGAGTTCAACAAACATGCACAGTTACACTAACGTATACAAAATAAAAACAACACACATGTTCAATCAGTCACAAGCGTAATGACCTACCTCCGCCGTATATTTGACAGAAGAGTGATATTTAGTGAAAAGCTGTAGTGTTTTCACAGTTAATGAACTCATCACCGACATATCTTCTGTATAATCTAAGCTGCTAGTTAACTGGACTGGGCATGGTTATTTCCACTTTGCGCATAAATTTATCTGATCACTGTAGAGCCACCGGTGACCCCACTGCTACGCCGTCTGCTTGGCGGTGTGGGTTCTCATTAAAGCCTAACTACACATGAGTTCTGCATCATAATAGTAGTTCTTTCAGACATTTTGTCCATTTACTGATGTTAATCGCATCTTACTTAGTGTGGTTAAATATGAAACAAACACTTTTAATTGGTGGAACGTTGAGAAAAGTGAAATAACATTAAACGATTACACATCATAATCAAAAATGTCTGCATAACATGCAGTATATACAGAGTCTAATATATATCATTGTATAAACTTAAAACACTCCTTTCTGATGGGCTACGGAATTTGAGATAACTACTTGGCAACTGTATGATAAAGTGGGCTTGACATATGCAGCATCTGACGCAAGGACTAGTTAGAATTATGTATCTTGCGTATCTTGTAAAAGTGAATAATACTTGAACCTGAAGGTCTTAATCAATCATTCTTTATGCTCAAAACTGATAATTTATTCAGCTTCCTTTTCTTCAGAATTTAAGTCAGTTTGGATTTAGTTGTCTCTATTCTATCCTTTTCATTGGCCGACGTGGAGTTACTGCTTCCAGCCTAAAAAAGTTGAGATTGTTTTTTAATGCAATCTTTCCTGTCCCTTGAGACTCCCAAGGTAAACCTGTGTGTGGAGTTTGTTAGGCTTCCATTTACAGATATAATAAAACCCAAGTAGAAAAGTCATTATAACTATGTTGCACGTTTTCGCTGAAAATTGAAAGAGCTCGTGGGGAGATCTACTGAATTCCTTCTTCCTGCGTGTTGGCACTCATTACTAAACAATATTTATGATTTTGATGAAACCGATATTACCATACATCACTGCCCCAACACATTTTATGAAATGTGAAAATCGCAAAAAATACTGATTATTACTACAAGTGTTGATATCGAAGCACACTGTTGGAACCTAGCTGTCCGCATTTAGCAAAGACAGTCACTTTAAAGGACCAAGGAGAAAGTTTGATAGACTCCTAAGTTAGAACTTAGTGGCTGAAAAAGTGTGCTCATCAAGAAACATGACTGACCTATGTTGCATTCCTTCTGGGTTTTCACACGTCCTGGAAGTCAGTAAAGACCAAAAAGTGTTTCTCGTACTTTATTTGTGAGTGATTTTCAACTGGTGACAACCTGTGTGGAGAAATGTTGCAAAGTCATTCGCTGATATACCAATTACCCAAGTAAAAATGAACGAAAATTCTTAAACAGTACAGATTAGCTATTAAATCATGTTAGACAACATTTTGAAAACTTCTCACGCTCCAGAACTGATTCAAGTTTCTAATATTATCACGTACTACTTCAGCCCAGGAAGCACTTAGGCTCTAAAGAAATGATAAACAACAGCCTTTATAGTACATCATAAAGATATTTTGTTACTTCTACCTAGCTATTGTAATAATCTTGATGTGATTAAGAATTACTGAACCTAAATAAACGGAACTACATCATCATCACCAGTACAGAATCTTATATACTGAAAACAAACTGAACTGAATGCATTTTAAATGTAGCAAGAAGCAACAATAAAACAACCAAACTGGAAAATGAATGAATTGGAGATTCACAACAGAGTTAAGACTGCCAGAATGTCACACTAACGGGGTTTTTATTACCATATTAAAAAGTGACAACTGAAAATTGAATGCTGATAGCGAAATTTAACTGTAACAGTTTAAACAAGAACCAATTTTATTGGCAAAATTCAAACTGCAGTGCGATGAGAAAAAGTAGAAAATGATGTGGGCCAATTCTGAAAAAGAAGAAGAAATAAAAGTCAATAAATTTTCTGGAACAATAAGAATGAATTAGATTTGCTAAAAGGTCATAATAAAGAATGTAAACATATGGCTTTCCCTCGAATGCTATATTTAACCAAGACGCATAACAGTGCGATTTCCCGCTTGCATAACGCAAGTATTGTATACAGTTATATATATATATCTTTCTTTCTTTATTCATTGTTATTTTTATTAATTTCATTCAAGGAGAAATAATATTCAACTACCCGTTGGCTGGACTCATGCAAACGGATAATAAACTATAATGGAGTGGCAAACTCTCTCTGAAACTGTCATTTTCACCCACAATATTGGCTATCACTACAGTAAAAATTGTTAGTTATGTCTGATCTGAATCTTCAACAGTTCCCTGTTTCGTTTCATTATCTAAGCTTGGTGAGTTTTATTAGGGTTCAATAAACCATTTATCATTTTCGTATCTTTTATCTCTATAATAAGAATTTTATAATTTAGTTAACATTCTGACAATTTTTGTTCTGCAAAAACACTCGGTCACTGATGTCATGTAAGAACCTGGCCAACAATCATATATTGTAGACCAGTTGGTAAAGGACTAGGCCAGAAACACGGTAGTGGTCGCTGGTTCGCAACCTTCCGTGGCTCAAATTTTCATTTAGTCTTCAGTCACCATCCAGTATTCATTTTTGTTAGTTTTCGTTTCTGGAAACTTTTTTCCTGTCAGCAGTCTAAAATGACTCTTTCTATCAACGCTGCTACACACACATAAGTAGACCAAGCACATTGAAATCTGATAAAGACTTGGAAAATTTCATGAGAACTAAGAAGTATGCATAAACAATTGGTTTGGTTTACACTAGCTCATCGACACAGCCTTTCATCCTGGAACCCTATATGTAATACACAGTGAGTGATTTAGATCTTTGAAGTCAAACCGACGATTATGAACAACTTTGGCATATGCTATAGGATATCAGATATTGTAAAGAAATTCACCAAAAAAAAGCCATAAGAATAAAAAGTAGACTGGCTTACATTCTTCCTGGGCATTAGCAGTATACTAAATATTCACTCTCTTATTGCAAACTTGAGAAATGGTTGATTGTATCACACGCACATTTCAGTACACGACTGAAATGTTCTAGGTTCCTATGAGGGAAATGAATCTTGAGATGTATATAGTTTGGCAAGGGCTATGAAGCCTTTGGATACTATGCTGTAGAGGGATGATTATTAAATAAAAGAAAGAAGTAAGATTCGTTTATTTGGAAGTCAAACCGTGCAATACGATGGACATTGTCCTTATTCTCCGATAAACAATGAGATATTTATTGATTTCAGGCTCTTGTTTTGGTTAAAACAAACTAAAATCTTCATCTTCCAAAATATCGGTGTTTTACAAAGTAATATGCTTTCATAAGAAACAAAAAAAGTGCATAAAAATATAAAACTGTTGTCAGAAGACTTTTATTCCTTTGTGAAAAATTCTCTTCTCTCTAGAAAGTACAAAAACGAGTACTTTGATATGTACCTGAATATTCGTTATGGATACTTAAGGAAGTAATAAAAAATATCTATTTCTCTTACTATACTTAAAAATGATCACTATGTTAGTGCATTGGACAGATAGACAAATTTATTTAACTTAAAAAGACAAACTATTCCAGGGATAGACTTGTTGTTCTCATGCGGACACTTGCAAAAATATTATCATACTTCACTTGCAACCTTATTAGTTTATCTATCAACTAGTTTGATGTTCACACATAAGTGGAGATAATAGTAATTTCCCTGAAGTAGGATAAAAAACTGGATATACTTGAAAAAAATATGACTGCTGTAAGTATTGATGAATATGAATCGTATTGAAAATGTAAATTAACGAAAATTGTCTACTTTTAACCTTAGAGCTAAGAAAACGAAACCATCGTATTGAATCCGAAGACTGAACAAGTTTTTCTTCCCCTAATATTGGGAAAGATCCGCACAAATGGCTGCTAGAACCCACATGCTGGTCCACTGAAAACAAATGCATGTTTATCAACTTTTGTCTGCATATCGTGATCATTCCTGGGTACACATTTCAGTCATTGAAAACGGGTTATTTAGTCTCATATATCCTATGTTGTGTTTTTCGATTTTACATAAAGTTATATAAAACAATAGCTGGTATCCACCATCTTCAATAGGCTAAATCAGTCTAGCGTTTCCTTTCGTTACTGCAATGAATAAAATGTACTAGAAAGTAACTGTTGTCATAGGCGTAAGAGTTGTTTTTAGTGGAAAAAAACTTTCAAGCAATTATATCTGCATATTTTCTTGGTTGTATTGTGTTCTCTGAGCTGGGTTGTTTAGTTGTGGAGCTTTCATCAACTTGCTGGACAATATTGTCAACATTAACTTCAGTATGCACGTTTTTGAAGGTTTACTTATTTGAATAAGCATCCAGAATAAGAACCCAGCAAAACCAACAGTCAACTCACAAATGTCACAGATTTCCATAACTCTTCACAAGAAGTCATAGGCGTCAACTTCGTAAGAGTTATTTAGCTTTATAACTTTAACGTTTTGAGATGTTAACGTTAATTCTTTTGTCAGAACACTTTAAACTCTGCACTAACTTCAGTGATTACTGTGTTAAATAAGCCAATTGACTGAGAAAATTATATTCATCATTCGAAAAATTTTAGCAAATATTTCTATAATAAGCGATATATTACTCATTGGGTTATATTTTGGCTACTCCCTGTTTTTATATTATTATAACATTTATTTACCTCGGACAGAATTCGTATCTCATTCAATGTTTGACAGTCGATATACTTAAGCATACCACTTGTAAGGTGCGCTAATTTTTCGAGACAAATATATTTGCGGTGACTTATCAGAGGAAGTAGCGGACATTGACTTTGACAACTTCCCATAATAACTTCGGTTTATCTCCTTTTTCTCGCTTCTAAATTGTCTTTTCTTTAACAAATATAATCATTGCTATTACTTTTTCATTTACTAGTGAGAAAATTCAACAAAGTTATTTCGATTATACTGAGGTTGAAAGTCGGTAAATTACATATTTTTTCTCGCTTCTTCATCAAAAGGAAATGAATGCTATAGAATTGAAAACCTGGTTGTGGTTGCAAAAATACAAGCTGTCAGGAATAACTCTCAATATAAAGGAGTTTCCATCTTATCAAACATGAAAGTTGAATAGTGTTTACCTTTATTCGCGTTGTATTTTTAAATGATTTCAAGTGTATATCGACTGCCGGCATCCGGAATGTTGGCACGTAAGGTTTATGTGACTTGACTTATATCATTGTTCATTATTTCTTTGAAAGGTGTGTAGAATGAATGATGTCGAGGGTTATTTTATTTATCTTTCTCACTTAATGTAATTTTTTTAAGTATTTGTTTTCATAAAAGATAATGACATGTCAGATACCGGTAGTCGTATACTTCATTGTAATTATTACTGGCAAACTAGAAACATGAAAGCCCTCTCAAACTGTGAAATGACTAAAGTCAAGTGATATTCTAAACTCCAATAGGTAAGTGGAAATTTCGACCTTAAGTAGAGGTAGTGCAAAACAGTACTGAGGTTTCTAAAGAAGGATATTCAGGACTACAAGAACGTAGATAAAATGAATATCATCCGATTCGCTATTTTGAGATTGAATGTAATGAGTCTTTTTGAAATATAGCCTCCTTTAAAACTGACATTTTCCATTACACTTGTAGCTCTTTCCTATGCTTATCACATTCTCTAAAAAGCGTTAGAACCTGCAGCGTCTTTTTATCGCTTAAAGTGGAAGCAGCTTGTTTAAGCTGAATAATAGAATACAAACCAATTGATGGTCGTTTCGAGTGACTTTAATAGTAATGAAAATGAGAACTGTTGAGACAATATCTGTCTCAAATTTTCTGATACGAAACCTATTTGCATGAAAGCAAATAAAAGAACCATTTTAGGTCGATGGAGCGAAACGCGATAAGTCAGTCTGAAACTGGGTAATGCGCTTTGAGTAAACGATAGATAACAGTTTCAAATGGAGCCAAAAATACATAACAATTATTATTATTTGTCCCTTGAGTTCCTAGTGGAACATAGGGCTTCAGTAGCATATCTGCAATCTACTCTGTTCTCCGCAATCTTTTGAACCTGGCCCCATCATTGCCCACAAGCTCTCATTTCTTCCTCATATGATCTAAGTGTCACCTCTGGATGCCCAACTCACCGCTTCCCATGCCGGTCCCACTCGAATGCCTGGTTTGGCGCTTGATGTCTCCACAAATACTACTCAGTGCATACCCAGTCAGTCTCTACTTCCTTCCAGTATATATTTATTGAGCGATAGGTTCTTGGTTGGTTCGTTGCCAGCCAGTCAGAGTTCCTTGTTGCTTATTCTTTCCGGCCATCTGATCTTCAGTAACGAGCCAGAGTAGGCAGTTGTTGATGAATATCTGTAGTTTGTTGCAAATGCCTTTCGTAACGCTCCAAGTCTCTGAACCATACAGCACTGACTTGACATTGGTGTTGAAAATCCGGATGTTGTTCTACATGCTGAGTGCAGTAGAACTCCACACTGGTTTCAAGCTAATGAACGCCAGTTTTGTTGTCTTTTCGACCCTGGCTTTGATGTCCTTGTCTGTGCCACCACAGCCTATATTTAAAACAGTGTCACCTAGATAGATGAAAGTTGCTACTTGCTTTAAGTTTCTCCCGTTGATGGTGATTGGAGATGGTAGTTGTTGTAGGTGTTGGTGGCGTTGGTTGGTTAGGCATCATCGTCATCTCTGTCTTCTCTACGTTCACCTGAAGTCATGTCTTCCTTGGCTGCTTTTTCTGTCAACTTATTAGTTTTCGTCTATAGATCATCAAGTTTGTGTGACATTAGATACAGACCATCGTCGAAATCCAAATCTTCTAGGTTCCTTTCCGCGGTCTAGCGTATCCCCCTCTTCTCTCTCCTCACTGTTTGTTGCATGATCCAGTCCACCACAATCAGGAAAATGATTGGTGATAGTAAGCGGCAGCTTTGTCTTTCTCCTGTCTTCACTTCACTTTAAAGTCATCACTGAGCTTCCCATTGTGAATTACTTCGCATACGGCGTCTTCACATAGTTGCTGATTGAGACAGATAAAGGTTTGCGGTATTCCGTAATGTTGAAGCGGTTGCCAAATTACTTCTCAGTCAATGCTATCGAACGCCGACCTTTTCAATATCGATGGAGTTGAGGTAGAGAGTTGGCCAAAATAAATAACGGTTGGCAAAATTAAATAAAGTGCAACTTGCATATTGTGATAAAGAACTGACGAAATTAAACAAATCAGTTTGGTTATCTATTCATTACTGATTTCAATCTTAATCACATTCATGAACGCCTGATTGAACTGTAAGAACGAATGAGCTTAAATATAACTAATAAGGATTATTTAAAGTCTTTACATTTTAGTTAGTACACTGCTTTTGTCAAAAGTTCAGTGTCAGTGGTGTTCGGTTCAGACTTATTTGTAACCAGGTGGTAAACGTCTTTAGTAGAAAGGATTTGCAGAGTTGAGAAGTTTTTGAAACGTAAATGGATGTATCTATTATAGTGGCAGATCAACTGAATATTGCTGGAAAACTGCTGTGCTTCTGCTACTTTCCATCCGTTGAAAAGTCGATTTCTTACCCTTATAGACAAGTAAGCACTAATATAAACATTTTGAGATAATATTGGTAGCTTATTTCGATTTCAGTTAATTTTGTCAACAAAACATTTCTGATTAACAGTTTCAACTGCTTATTCTACAAAATTTCTAAAATAATACTTGATCAACTTATAAACGCTGCCTCTAATGAATATAGTTTGGAGATAAACAAATTTCTTAGGAGCTATCTCACATATTTTTTTGGAATTCCATTGTTCTTTATTCATATTCATATCAAAATCCACTCACACAAAGCCCCTATTTTCCTTTCTTCTACTCTATATTTTCTGATAGTAACTGTTTACCTGATTTTCACAGTAAGAATGAATATAATTCATTATTAGCATTATTGGCAATAATTTATCACTGAAAAACATTATTATCGATAATTATTACCGTTGAACAAACATGCATGAAGTATTTAATATTGAACAAGTGGTGTAACGCAAAGAATAATAATAACCGAATGCCTATTTTGAACTCACAGTTTATAACCATTTGAATTTGACATTTACATGCAACATTTAGAAATGAAGTCATAAAGTTTTATTCCCTTAGTTCCTCTTCTGAAGTTCATTGTATAGCAAAAGGTAGAACTGCATTCACCCGACAAAACGAACACATTTAATTCATCAACACGAGGTGAAAACAAAACGTGGACTGTAGTAGGACTTATACTAGCGGCGTCTTTATGGTTGGTTGGCAGCTGCCTCAGATAGTTTCATCAACCAAGATTCTATTTCATACTTCTACTACAGTTTGAACTCAGTATTCCCAAAGTATTTCAGCTACATTCCTTTATATTTCCTTATTCTTATAGTTTAAAAACTTTAAAACCCTGCTTTCAATGACACAAGAATCTGTAGTGATATCGACTGAAATTCACTATTATGACTTTCTATACTGTCTCAACCAACTGTCACGTTGTTAAATTAGGATTCCCGCATATATATCTTTTTTTACCTACTTTGAGTATGCTATATAAATGACTAACATTTGTGTTGGGTCATTTCACTTGAAGGCTGACTGGCAGATAAAAATGGAGCTTAAAGTGAAATAGACCGATTTTGTTCTGTTAGTATCCTCCTTCTTGCTGTATTCAAATTTAGTTGGTGGTTGATCTCATTCTCCTCATTCGTGATACACTACTAGTTGACATTCTTTATCAACAAGAATGATAATAATGATAGATAGTGGCTAGCAGTGGAATCTAGGATGCGCATTTCGTCTTATTTGGGGCTCGTCAGCTAGAGGTACCTGCCTCCCAGGGAGTGGCGCTGTTCCCACCGAGGTTCGGACTCAGGAGAAATCGGTACAAACGCGAGAGCGTTATCCACTGCACCACCTGTGGGAACAACATTACTCACTGGGAGGCAGGTACATCCAGCTGACGGGTCTCAAATAAGACGAAATGTGCGTCCTGGATTACACTGCTAGCCACCACCCATCATCATTATATAGTTGAGGACACAGGCAATGTCGAGGTATCCGCACAGGAGCTTATATTCCAACGGAGACTGATCATTTCAGTTCAGTCAACGAAGGTGTAATACAAGCAATAACACTAAGAATAGTTTGAAAATCTTTGTACAAGTCAGGCAAGTGAACATGAGTGTTGTTGTATTACCCTTGAGCTTTGATGTAATGCACATACTTTTGCGCATATGTGAAACGTGATGTAAACATCGTTATAAGAAAGTCAATAGTGCGATAAATGAAGAAATATCAGTTATTACCTGTTATGAAGGTGAAGATGTAAGTAATGGTAAGAGTGTTGAAAACACCATTAGAACGTGAAACAATACTCAAAAGGATACGTATGTAAAGCCATAAAGAAACACTGGCTTCTCGGAAATGTAAAATGTGTAGCACTTGGGTTAACGAATTCTATGTATTCATGTGACAACATTATGAAGAGTCTAACTAAAAAAGGGTTGGAATTTAAAGGGAAAAATAAAGACACTTTTTATAGGGCTTTCCGTGGGATTAGATAGATTTTAAGGCTACAAAACGTCTTGAATACAAAATCCAAAACTGCTAACTTTTAGTTCCCTCTATCATGTGCAAGGGATGATCTCAAAACCCAACAAAAGGTTTCGGTTCAGTGCTAAAGATAACTTTTGGTTCTGTTTTCTGTTACACCTGGTTGACTTCGAGTATGCGAACGATATTGTACTGCTGGGTGTAGATGCTGACAAAATGCAGGGTCTTGGGAACGCATTCAGCAGAAATCTGAGTATTCGGCTGGCATGCGTTTGGCACCCGTCAAATGTAAACTGATGCTGCAGGATACGTCTGCAACCTTTGTAGGAGGAATATGTCCACTACGTAAATTATTTTAGGAGTTGCATCAAGCCACGACCAGGCTGGTTTTTGACTAAACCTCAGCTGAAATTTGGAAGATCCGTTTGACATTTGGCAACTTGCGTCACCTTTAGAGCCAACTAGCAAGATATTCGACTACCTACCAAAGGACGAACATACCACAATGCAATCCGTTATGTCGTGTCATGCTGCTGTGAGACATAGCCACTAAGAGTAGAAGACATAAGTGGTTACAGGTTTTGTTCATAGGTGTCTTCTCGCTATTGCTCACCGTGTGAACAATGATGAGGTTAGGAGGAGGGTACTGGGCACGTAAGGTAAGTCGATCAATGAGGCTGAGAACCTTAGTCAGCTGAGATGGCTTGTATATGTACTGCACTTGACAATCCACCACCTGCCTCGATATGCTATGTTACGGAAGTTGGATTAGGATGGTAAAATGTTCAAGGTGGCTAGACTAAGACGTGGCACTATTTGATGAGGTCTCTTATTGCTGGTCTGAGTCACATGTTGAGATGTAAATTGTCTGGTATGCGTCCCTAAAAGGAAAATAATCATTGGTCTACGACTCTTGGCGACATGGCTGAATATCTATCATACTGGCGTAGATGTTTTCACCCCTTGACATCTTATAAAGCCTGGCTATTTCCGCTAACCATGGTCTTCAAAATTGTTTAATCTCTCACAAAACTTTTTCTAGTTTGATATCACTCCAATTCTATCCACCTGTTCTTTGTGTCCTACTATGGAATATGTCAACTTCAGCCAAAGCACTTTTTTGCGAGGTCTTACATTAATTTTTTCAGTCGATTGGTTATTTAGGTATATTCGTTAATATGTACATGAGGTGACACAAAGTTATATATATATATATATATATATATATATATATATATATATATATATATATATATATATATATATATATATATATATATATATATATATATATATATATATATATATAGTCTTTTCTATTCACTAGAATCATGAAATACTTTGACTAAACTAATCAGTATTAAATATGATGTGCTATACACATTGGAGATTTTGAACTGATGAGTACAGAAAGAAGTTAAACTCATGTTATTAGCCCCATGTTTATTTCCAGATTATAAATAGGATTTTCCAATGTTTTTCAGTGACAGTAATACATGCAACTCACTCAGGTAGCGAAATTCCCACGTTTAAATGTGACTGAAGCACAGATTACTAGACATGTCTATAATGATGTACAGAAAGAATTTAGAAAGAAAATTGATGCTAACAATCTCAATCCAATAAAGGGAGTTATACATATATGGAGAAAGCAGTAAGAAGTTGTTCAGCCAACTCCTCAGTATAAATTTTCAATCATAAAAAATGTGCAGTCTCAAAATGTATATTACCCAAACTCCTAATCTGCATATTATTTGGTTATATTTGAAGTAACTCATTTTTATGATGAATTCTTGTTTTTTGTTTATGTTGGTTTCTGTTGTGTGCCCGTAGTGTATGTTATAACAGAAATACACATATCTGAGTTACTTCTTTGTCTTATCCTTGATATGACTGATTCAATATGCTAGATGATCGCCAAGTAGCTGCTACGATTACCTTGACCTCTGAGTGATATACCATCAAAATATGGTTAGAAGGACACTTTTCAGTTTTTAGACAATGTCATATCTGATGCACTGAACAAGTGTGTGCCATCCTTTGATGTTACGTCATTTTTTACTGATGTCCCTTTAATTGAAACAATGAGTTACACCTGTAAACAATTTTTAGAAAGGAAATTAGATAGTAACATTCCCACCATCAGTTCCAAGGAACTATTATTCAAATTTACAATGAATGGCCAATTTATTTTCAGTAGTCATTAATACAGACAAGCTGAATGAATGGCTACTGGGGCGCCATTAGGCCACACATTCGCAGATATATTTCTAGAAATTGTCATGTTGAAATGTTAAGTTGTCATTATAGAGTTTTTCTGTCGATATGTATATTTATGATAACCCTTCCGGTCTCTGAAATGTGCCTATGCGGTAAATTGCTTCACATATTCGTTTTACTTATGAAAGTGAAACCAATAATTCGACACATTTTCTTGGTGTACTAATAACAAGAAAGAAGGAAGTATATAAAAGAAATCAGTGGCTAAAACACAGTACATACACTTACTCAGCTTTTTGCAAATAAAGTAGGAACGTAATATAATCAGATGCATAGGATTAAGAGTATGAATGACTGCTTACAAGAAGTTTATGGAGCAAAGTCTATGTCTTCATGAGATCCTGAGTGTAAACGAATATTATGAAAAGTTCATCATGACAAAATCGCCTACAGTGGTTACCAATGTGACTTGATGACAGTGGAGAAGCCTTTGTTTCTGTGACTACAATTCAGGAGACACCAATGCTCCTTACGAAAGCAATAGATAGCTTATCTAAACTTGGAGTCTAGTTTTCAGTATAACATCCTACCTCTTCCAATAAAAAATGTCATAAAGTGTGGACTATTAGACAAGTGCATCTCCGGATAAGACTACATTCACCAGCTTGTTTAGGAACACGTGTATTAAAAGTAATGAAAAGATGTATCTTAGCGCGCCTAGTAAACACGAGAAATCACATAGATGCGTATAGAGCTTTCAATGTCATACATTTTGTGCCGAAAACGATAGCAAATATCGCTGACCAATGACTCACCACAATGTTTGAGGCTTTCTTAATAATACTGATCAACGTTGAACTTGGGATTCTGAAAGAACACAATTGAATGTTGTTTCTCCTCTAACCTTCAATAAATGAAGGGTTACTCCTGTCTTCCTTATCTTTGTTGTTTACTCTACCACTGCATTCTACGCGTGTATATTTTGTATCCTGAAATCGACTTTCTTACAATCCATAACTCACCTTTTACTTTTAAAATATTTTACTTAGCTTTATACAATTCCATATTATAATTGTAAAACCTGATGAGAATATGTTCAAATGAATATGTTTTGTCCAGATTGTATTCTAATACAAGTTTAATCTGGGCGTTATTCTTTTGTAAAAAGCATATCAATTTTCATGGCAGAAGATGTATACATAAGTTTGAAGTTGAAAAATTGACTGAAAAGTAATCCCAGAAGCTACCAATGCAAAAGAACATTCATCATATTTTGCTATTTTGAATGATATGACTAACAATTTATCATCAGATGCTTATAGACTCAACATTGTATGTAAATTCTTACGTAACCTCTTGACATTTTAGTTACTAGCCGATAGAATAGGTTAGTAAGTGACTTAACTAACTGAAATCCACCATACCTGACACTGTATGCATAACCAAACGTATTATTTACCTGTATTTGCACAGACCTCAGCAAAGTATGTACAGAATGTGTTAACGTAAATGGTATTTTAAAGGAAGAAAGAAAGAAAGGAACATTCACACCAAACTACTCTGGCAGGACAAATAGCCGAAGACATTTTTATAATCACTTTAGACGAACTAGGTGTATAATCCTATTAACTGTTCTGTTTCTGAGAAATTTAAGGATTGTCGTGCACATGTTTCTCTCAAAGTGTAGCTGTTAAAATGTTACAGACCAGTTGACGGGCAAACTACTATCCACTTAGTATAATGAAAGTAGAAAAAAATTAAGCTTATGGAAACTATTTGGTTGTATTCATTAGATTTGTCTAATAATGAAACATTCACTAATGTTGTCTCACTGTCACACATCTAATTTACAAGAAAAAGAATTACAATCTACCACGCTACTCAAGTTTTCCTGTTACACTGATAAATCCTTGAAGCCTTAAGAGTCTTGTGAAGGATATTTTTTGATACGTAACATAAATGTATATAAATGTTAACTCATTGCACTACTTCAAGAATAATCATGATTGACTGACGTTACTAATTTAGGCGATTTAAGTACTAATTTACTTCCTTTACTCATCTCCGATGCTTTTGATATGGATGCTGATCAAAACGGTGTTCATTTTCGCTTATATCTCCTTACTGGCATTCACATATAGAACTGATTTAATTTTAAGCCAGTCCTTCCAAACGCATCATCGATAAACACTAGTCAGCGTTACAATAAACTGGCTATATATGATCAGAAAACTGCAATTGGAATCTAAAAGTAACTTGAGTTATCATCTTCAATTGTTGCTCTTTTTAAATAATTTTTTCATCCTTTGATTTTGTTACTGTTGTCAGCTTTCAAAGATGTGGAAACGTATTTGGTACGCATATTATCTATCTAAATCTGCCTGTTTAGTTAGCTGATGAATGATGATACGGTATGTGGCAAGCGTAGGAATCAAACTAAAGTAAACAATGCAAATTCGTTTAAAGTAACAAAATATTGAGGCTAGTTAAAAAATTGGTCTGAATACATTTATCTAACCTGCTTTTTGCCTCGTCACTTCTAATCAAGCCTAATCACGGAAATTCAGGTCGCCCTAAGAGTCCAGAGACAGTATAAGCAAATCTCTTCTTTACTTTCTTGGTCAGATTTGATAAAAAAGGTTATTATTAGAAATATTTCCACACATAAATCACTCCATGGAAGTTACTTCGTATACCAGCGAACCCTATTGACCCCTTTCCTTATCCGTCTACTCCTCAAGAATCTCCTAAACGAATAATAAAGTGATGCTCAGTGTTGACTTGCTTTGAGATGTACTTCTTAGAATTCCAGTAAGAAGCAATGCGTATTAGGAAAAATACCGATTGTGTTCGTGATGCGTATCTCAGTTGTAGGGTCCTCCCTCACCTTCGTTTCGATCCCTCAAGGTATTGTGAATATTCACTGCCTAGGAATCCCAAACTAAGACAAAATACGCCTTCAGTGATTCCTTTTTTTTCAATATAATTCTTGCGGATGTCAGTTTGCGATGAAATTCTTATCTTTAAGTACAGCCTTACTGAGGAACCCTTAGCATTTACAGAAAAAACTTTCAGAACAATCAATGATGACATTGTTAAACTTCTGCATCCCGATTTCTGAGCAGCATCCTCTAGTCCTCATTTTATAGCAGTGGCTCTGATTTTTTGATGTCAAAGGAAGGGTCAGTACCTATCATGTCACAAGTGGTCAGTTTGTTTTTATCCCCACTATCTTTTGTCTTACCTGAAAATGAAACCGAAAATATGCTAAGTTGTCATTATCCTGTTTGAAGTTTTCTCTCAGATTATAAACGTTTTAGTGTTTACACTAGTTTTTAATTTATGCGCATCCTGTGAATGTTTTGATGTATTGCGTAATGCTTTCTGATGTCACCGAAGATTCATAAAAGAAACTATTCTGACACAGTCTAACGAATAGTCACTCTTCAATCATATTGTATATTTCTATGCCTTACCTCAAAACCTTTAAATTTTTTGTGATTATTATTCCCATTATTCGTTGAACATCCTTAAATAGTTCGACGCAGTTTCAAATAGGTGCATTGTGCTAGTTCGAAGTTTTGTTCTTGAGAATATTAATCCTATCAGTTTGTTTGATACTTCTTATAACTGTATTTGTCCCATGAGTAAGATCAGTAAGTAAGTTAGTTTTCTGCGATAATTTCAACTGGCAGACTATCTTTTCTGTTTGTGAATAAATTACAACCAACACTAGATAAACTGAAGAAGGTAAGGAATGAAGGTCTTAAGGCAGAGTTTCGGTGCTTACTACAGCAGTTTATTTGATATAATACAGTGAAGCAATGTTTTTACAGGATACATTTTCGACCAAAATATATTTCTCATAACCATAATGAGGCGGTCAGATGGTCTTACTGCATTCTTCTTATTGAATTTATTTATAGCACCACTTCATATGTGCCTAGGATCTAATTTTGTTCACTCCTGAATGTGGCAGCTGATTTTGAAAAAGATCCATTGTTTGTTTGAAATATCTAGGTAGCTGATGTTCTGAGGTCCTAAAGTCAACCATCTCTCTGATAGGATTATATGGTTTAAGTGATAATTATCTGTGAAAGAAATTTTGCACATAAAGTTATCTAAATATTGAGCATTGATATTTTAAAAATTTACTCAGACAGTTAAGACACAATTCAGAAGCTTTAAAAAACGAACCTAACAGTGATGCTTAATTCATGATTAAAACCAGGGTATGGGTTGAATCCATCAGGTAAGACGGTAAACTTTCAATTACTTTTATGGTTGTCACATTTTTAGAGGAAAATACAAACGAACAGAAGAAGCAGTGATGGAATCATCAATACACAGGATCTCATCAGACCTATTCACGAACACTCAAGAAAGCATGGTTTTAGGAACAGGCAACAGTACCTCAAAGTGGGCCTAGAACATGTAGATGAATTATTTACCGTATTAAAATAAGAACAAACTTATAGTTTTTTCACATGCATGAAATCATTGGTAACTTATAACCACCATGCTTCGAGATGTATGATAAAAATGTAAATCTTGCTTTGTCAAGCTGCAAAAAGAGAGAAACTATACTATTAAATCTGCCATTGTATTCTGAAAACGATCTCTTTTTAATTATTATGTTAAATTTAGACCATGGCCTGATCAGAGCAGGTACTCGGAAAATGCACAAACCGCTTTGAGAGAGACGCCAGAGGAAAACGTAAATGAGAAATTTTACAGTGGAATATTTGTGAAGGCAACATGTACTAATCCCATCATTTGATCTGTGTGACTGATTTTGGCTCACAGGATGAAGAAATAGGAATACCTTTCGATGAAGGCGAACATGAACAGTAGTGCAAGGTATGGTGTTATCTATAAAGACGAACCATAGTGATATTATATATCGGTATCATTGGATTACAAGAGTTTTTTATGCGCCTGAAACAACTAAAACTATATCTGCACAAAGAGGTCAGAATGAATGATATGCTTGTTTAGAGAGTTTTATTAATGAATGACCGATATATAGTGCACAATGTTATCATTCTCGTTTATTTTTCTAGAAATGTGATCATAAAATGTTACTGGATCAACATGATATAATTTCGATTGGCAAAATGACATTTGCAAAATACGATGATGGTTTCAGTTGAATTAAACCCTGGATTGAGATGGAACTTAGGTGATTATCCTTGGCGATGAATGAATCAAATAAGATGATCTACATTTGATCGACTTCTCTTTCTATTTAATTCTACTGGATTCAGAATATGAAGTGATCAGACTAGGTGGTAGCTATGACGACGGTAAACGAACAACCATGCAGAAAAGATATGAAACTAAGGATGAGGATGATAACTGTTTTTAGTTCTTCGTGCTTTTAGGTTCGTTCTTATACGTCTCATCACGAGATTAGTTGACTTCATAAGCATTCACTTTATATATATGTGCATAACTCATTTGCATCAAAGCTGTAAAAAACTCGGTAACTAAGTTAAAGTTGATTCTTAGTCAGCAGCAGGAGCACATATATCAGCTGGTAGAGTACTGAGTAGGCAATCTGGAGTTCTCTACTTTAGATAGTATTGCAACATGTGTTTTTGCATGACCTCAAATTCTCATCGTGTTGCATCAGAACAAGCTTTTCAAACCACCATCACTTCAGATAGTCTCACTTATGAAATGGTAAATTGGTGCTACATTTTTTGAGTCAGTCGTCATGAAGATTTGGACCTCGGTTTCCCGTCAGCAAAATATAATTTTAATATGAGTAAAGTTTTTCCTTCGGATCGACTCCTGACATCTTATATGAGAATTTAGAGGACTGAAATATCGTGCCATTTAACTAAGTGTTCACATCACAAATAGGATAGGTAACTTTGGGTCAGTGCTGAATAATGAATGCTACATTGCTTCATTACTTATCGGTTAGTGGGAAATTCGGGTAAAGTGATATTCATTAGTGACTGGATAATTATTCATTTTTTAATGAAACCGACTGTATTTGGGCATCACCCTGCCGAATGTTCAAGTGTTACTTGACGCAATCCAAGTTTTACTATTCATTCATTTTCTATGGACCAGTTGCTTTAATTTAAGAGGTGTTGGTGAACAGCTTTTATCTTTCAGATGAATAAACACTAACTTATTACTCGTTGTATTGCATCTGTGTAGGATACTGCTTGATTACCTTACATTCTGATTGAGTAACTTAATGTATGACATAACGAAACAGTACTACTTACTGGATATGGCTTCCGATGGGATTCATTTTCCATGGTCGTATCAAGACGGAAAAACACGTATCCAGAAAGAATTTCTTACTATTTAGTGAACTTAATAAGTCACAACAATGGGAAATACATTCCACCACAGTGCTGAAATTGTAGTCATATTAATGAAACAACTTCGTTGTGAAGTACATTATTTTTCAACTGATAACTTAGCGACTTCTGGCTAGAAGTTTGTTTCCACTCACGTTTTATACCGAATGATGTCATATTTAGAATGATTAGCCTCAGGATAGCAACCAACTACATGTTGTCTAGCCTTAAGTACAGAGCAAATCCTATCGATTATATTTCGAATGTGATCACCAAGCTAGGAGGCTCAGCAGGGTGGTGCACAGTGATAGATGTTAGATAGTTGGAAGCGATAGGCGGCAATCTCTAAACCTAGGCTTCGTACTTTTTGGCACTCACCGGTAAGGTGTATCTGCAACCCTGATGGAACTGAAAGTCGAAACCACATTGTAAATATGATTGACAGAATTCGGCCTGCACTCACGACCAGACAATATGAAACGTTGCTGCCTCGTTAACAATCAATGTATCTAATGCAGTCCTACAGGAGGACAATCGTGACTCGAAAAGCTCAGTGGTGAAGTTGGTGCCTACAACACTTTTTGACGGGGACTCGAATCTCAGGCAGAATATTATTTTCGTTGAGGTTGCAGATACACCTTGCTAATGCTTGCCAACAACCGAAACACACAGACCAAGACTTTGTTCCGATTGCCTCCAACTAACTAGTATCTACCAATGTCACACTTAAGACATGAATAGATTATGTAATATTCAAATTTTTATTATTATTGTAAATAGTGTCCTCGTTGTCTACTAGTCCCATTTGACTTACTTCACAGTTTCACTTCATTCAGTTGTTATCTCATTAAATATCCCTTCCTGTGATTGCTTGTTGGTTAATTTGTTCGTCAGTTTATGTTATTCACCTTCTTCATGAGTGGCTGCTAATTATGCAGAAGCAGTGTTTTCCCAACACTACAATATGCACATATAACCATCAAAATAGTCCTATTAGGAAATGAAAAATTAACAAAAAATGATTTAGAGACGATAGGTTTTTTCTCGACAATTCATTTTCAGAAATTGTATACTCGTATTCATAGTTAACGCAAAAATTAGGTTATTGGGTCAACCAGAAGTCATAGAAAATCGTTGTTAGGATCGTAAATAATTGGTACTGGGTGATGATTGAAAGTGAATTAAGAATCTGGACGGTGGCCGGATTCGAACCAGCGGCTACCGAGTTCCTGGCGTTATGCTGAACCAACTGAGCTATGAGGACCTCGCAGCCGATGAATTACCAGGACTTGTAATGTGTTTGTTAGTGAATTCTCACTGCCTTTGAAATGTTTAATTTAACTTTAATAATTATTTTGAAGGATGTCTGTGATGAAGCAGAGTGATCACACCTATCCAGACGCTCAAGAATTGAGCTGTTAATCTCTTCTCTCTTTTTTTTGACAACCGTGTTGAATAGTATTCGAAGATACCTTTGGATAGAACACACTTGATGCAGCTTTTGCGACCTTAATAGGTGGATTAGTAAACACTTACTGAGGCAGCCGAAAGCAGTAATTTATCCTTCACACACATCTTTTTTACCACAAAACCTCAAGTTGTTTTCTCCGGTGAACAACTAACTCGACGGTATTAGGTTTATAATTTGAAACACGTAACTACGAAAAATGCTAATGACATTTAAGCAAGTCTGTGGGCAATTTATGGTGACCAAATACTACAGAGAGTTAAAGCGTATACAAGTCTCAATTTCGGACTTATTAAAAATTTCCAGAAGTTCTTCATTATTTGAAGTACTCAGGCACATAAACGTATATGCCTTCTAGAGTTCTGTAGCTTGATAGCTACATGATTTTCCCTACAACTCACAAAAGTTTTGTGTGTACAACGAAGAACAGTCATTGAAAAATTCATCCTCAAGTCTTCTTGACCTGAGATGGGAAAGTAATCGTCAAACTTGATGCGTAGTTTGGATCAAAAAACTCGCAAGCACGCACTTTTGTCGTTTGATGCTAACGAACACAATTTGATGCAGTTTGATTACGTCAGTAGTGCCAATAAAATGGGATAATAATAACATTTAATAAGTGCCTAGTTAGGGCGGCTGTTCCGTTCCTGAATAAGTCCGAATAACTGTTAAATAATTCAGTCTTAACATTTCTTGTTTAACTACTAGACTAGTGATTCAGTTGTCCATCTAATCAATAGAATCAGCTGTTGAAGATTGTCCGGATGATTGGCACATGCAATCCCAAAACATGGTTTCAGATCTTTATACTGATTGTTTTCATTATTTAACATCAAGCCTGAACATGTCTACTGTGTTCTGCCTGCTCCCTTTTCAGAAAAATATTCACTAAACATTATTTTTAAGTTAGGCACTTTACTACCTAATTTAGAATCAACAACTATCATTTCGAGGCTCTTCTTAAGTAAAGATTAGAATAGGATTCAAAGATGCTAACAGAAATTAAGCAAGTGCAAAGTAATTAGCCATGAGAAGGTTAGTATTTTGGTTTGATCACCTAACATGGTACGCAGCTGCTGGTTTACTGCACTTCGTCTGACTTTATCATAGTTAAACGCTTTACAACCTCAACTTTTACCGCCTATTTTCTATCATTCAGTGACAGTGTCTGTTAGTTTTTCTTGAAATGTATATGTTTATTCAAGATATCAACATGCAGTGTTCATTTAAGCGATTAAAATTATTCGTGTTCAAATACTTGAAAAAAGGCAATCTTTTTCGTGCTTTATGGTATCACTAGCAATAATTACTGGCTACAAATGTATGAGGAATTTCGAAATACTGAAGTCTTTCTTCTACCAACATTCTCATTTTGCTTCTTCCAGTTAGCAAAATGTCTTTTACAACCAGAAAAATGTTTAACTTACATGTAGTGTACCTCATGAATGTATTCTCTAGGGAAGTGCTTGTACTTGTTCAGCCAAGCAGAAATTTCCTGATACCGAAGAAGGAAACTTATAGATACATATTTGCAGTATGCCGGTTATATCCATGTACTAGCCAAAAAAACAACAGATTAGTATTGTGCTATGAATAGGCATGTATGCTTTATGCATAATTCGCTTGCTTAGACTTATACAATTAGCGATCAAGATATCGTTATTCCGTTAAATTTACTTCATTCAACAGGTAATACAAACTGCATGTTTACAAAGAAAAAAGTGAACTGTGACTGGAAGTCAGCTAAAGATTATCTTTGTTCCACAACTTACAAAAATTGCTATTGACAGTACTGAGTCTATTAAATTACATTCAAATATAGCGTACTTTTCTAAATAATAATAATAATAATAATAATAATAATAATAATAATAATAGTAAACAATTTATTCCAAGCCTTTTGGTAGAATTCGGAGTTCTCAGCATGACATATTGCAGCAACAACAAAATATATGTATATATATGTAGTCATTTACAACATTTTGAATAGTATTATTACAAGAATGTCAGGAAAAACAGTAACGAGGATTATCTATCGTTGTTATTTATATTATTATTTGTCCTTTGGTTTTCTGGTAAAGAATACAGCCTCAGTAGCACGTCGCTGTTTCACTCTCTCCACTGCAGTCTTTCGAACCTGGCTGCATGTCTGTCGAGAGGCTATTATATCTCCCTTACAACATCTCCATGTCACCCTCTGACGAACAATTCATCAATTTTTGTGCTGGTTCGACTCGACGGCTTGGCCTGGCGCAGAATGTTCCCAAATGGTCTTCTCAATATACGTCCAACCCAATCCATCTACACTTTCTTCTGCATATTTGTTGGGTGATGGGTTATTGGTCGGTTCGTCGCCATCCAGAGTTCCTTGTCGTTTATTCTTATTATTCTCGATATCTGATACATGCTCAGTGTCTAGTGAGCGTAGGTGGCAGATGTTGATGTATGTCTGTAGTTTGTTGGAAATGCACTTCGTGACGCGCCATCTTTCTCAATCATCACATAGAAGCACTGACTTGAATGACATCAGCAGTGTTAAAAATCCGGATCTCGTTCACACTTTATGCTGAGTATAGGGGAGTGCAGTGCAGTAGATCTCCACACTAGTTTCAGATTATTGAAGGAAGGCTTGTCTTGCTGTGTTTCCCATCCTGGTTTTGACGTCCCCATGTGTGCCACCGTCGTCTGTAGTTGAAATGATGCTGCCATGATAGAGAGTTAGGTGGAAGAGACAACTCCCAACACGTGTATCCCATTGATGGTGATTGGTGATTGTTGTTGTTGTTGTTGTTGCTATTGTTGATTGGGTATCCTCATCACCTCTGTCTTCTCTACCTTCAACTGAAGGAAGTCCCAACTTCCCTCACTGCTCTGCCTCCTCTGTCAACGTGTTAGTTTTCGACTGTACATTTTCTAGTTTTTGCGAGTTTGTGTGACATCAGACATTAGACATAAATCATCATCGGCGAAATCCAAATATTTTTCTGGGGTCTTTTCAGAGGTCCAGCTAGCACGTACACAACTTCTCACTCCACACAATCTCCTGCTGTGTGATCTAGTCCAGTCGACCACAATCAGGAAGATGATCGGTGATAGTGGGTGGCAGCCTCATCTTACTCCTCTCTTCAACTGACTTCAACGACTTCACTGAACTTTGCATTGTGAATCACTTGTCATGCAACATCATCTAGCATAGCATATATCTGTTGAATGGGGTTGACAAAGGTTAGTGGCACTGAGAGCGTGTTGTTGAAGCAGCTGCCTGCCAAATTAGTTGTCGGTCGACGCTGTCGAATTGTGGGCTTTTCAAAATCGATGAATTTGAGGTAGAGAAATGACTGGCATTCTACGCTCTGTTCTGTGAGGATGCGTAGAGTAGCGTTGTAATTTGACTCGCACTCGATTTGTTCCTCCTGAATACAACCGGCCAGAGAGAGAGCCTGCCTGCCTGCCAGCCAGTAAGCCAGGTAGATCCGGTCATTATTTTTAAATGCAGTGGTGTGAACATACATATTCACTGTCGTCTGCATGTCTGTTTTCAGTGTTTCTGGCGCTATTCCATCTGGTCATCCCGTCTTCACAGATATTAGCAAATTCGTGGCACTATGGATCTCAATTCTGCTTTGTCGGAGGGCTTCGGATCACTGAAAGTTGTGTGGCTGAGCTGCTGGTGGTATTTCTGGACGAGTTGCAGGTGGTGGTGGTGGTGGTGGTAGTGGTAGTGGTGTTGGTGTTGGTGGAGGTTGATCCATGAGTTTTCTGATGTGGTCAGCCCATCCTTTGCTTTGTTCCTCTTCTCGGTCAACTGAGCTTCCCTCACTATCTTTCACTGCTTCATCTGCGTTGATCTCTTCAATCCTAGATAGGAACCTGGTCATTTCATATGATGTTGTCAGGTCTCTCCTGCAGACTGCAGACTGCAGCCTGTTCTACTTCACTTGCAAGTGTGTCGTAGAAGTGAGTGTATTTTGTCTCTCCTCACACTCCTCTTCACTTCTTTGTCCAGTGTAGTGTTGTGTTGGTTGTGTTCGGTTCCTCTTTCCTTGTTCATCCCTGCAATTCACTGCAATGCAGCGCACTGCACTCCACTACACTGCACTACACTGGTTCATCTTCTGCTTCACCATCAACATCTTCCTCTTCCTGCTCTATCAGATTCCATGTGTCCGTCAGCATCCATTCCTGTCTCCATTCTTCTTCTTCTTCTTCTTCCTTCCTTCCTTCCTTCCTTCCTTCCTTCCTTTCCTCCTTCCCTCCTTCCTTCCTAACTCGGTTATGCAGGTCTCTTTCAAAGACTTCCAGTGTTCTTCCACGCAGATCCCTTCAGGGATGTTGCTCGACAACTCCTCCTTTGGCTTGATGACTGACTGACGTGAAGATGTCCCTTGTAGTTTCGTCCTTCAGTTCAGTTTCTGTTTTGGGTGTTGAACTTCAACTGTGGTCTATCATCAGTATCCTTGAGTTGGAGGATTTCAACTTGATTTTGAAGACAGGTTCCTCTCACTAGACAGTGAGTGGTGTTAATATAGGTGTAAAATGTGGGCACTGTGGTAGAAATTAATTCCACATTAGATTTGTTTATTTGATTTGTAACACAAAGTCATCTTGTATTATTTACTTCATGACGTTTCGGGCATAAACTATCATAATCACATCAATCAGGTGTGAACATGCATCTGCTCACCCTCTTGATCTGATCTCCTGTCCAGTAGGCTGTGTCTCCACTGTCTTCACATTGAGATGAAGTCGATCTGAATTCTATTGTGTCTGGTGTCTCGTGAAATCAAATCCATGTCACTTTGTGAATGTCTTTGTGTTTCTTCACACTGCCTCCAATCGCCAAACCACTAAATGCACAGAAGTCTGAAAACATCTCTCCATTCACATTCTTCATTTTATTGAGTGCATCTCGACACAAGATGAGTTCTCTTCCTGTGTTGTCTGCTCCCAGTTCCGCATTCATGTCACCCCAGCCATTACAGTTTTGATGTCACCAACTGTGGTCGAGTCAGTCATGTCAGTACTGACTCAAGTTGTCTGTAGAATTACTCCTTCCTCTCCTGGTCTGCATTATTTGTCGGTGTGTGGCGTAGCCTAGCATTGTATGAATGTAACTTTTCTCCTTTTCAGTTGAATCGCGCCGTCATGATCCTGATCGTGGAGGAGATTGGTTTCCACTGCATGAGGTAGAGAGAGAGAGAGAGAGAGCCTTTGATGCTGTTGGGGACATCATGATGGCAACTCCTAAACTCAACAACACAGCTATCCATTTGAGCTGTTGAGCTGCAAAACCTACGAGAAAATCAACAAGATATAAGTTGACCAACAAGGATGTGCAGTTAATTTATATCCAGGAGAATTTACACTCAGTTTACCTTTTACGGCAATAGCGTCAATGGAACAAAAGTCACGGGACTTAAGTATTCCACGAAAGTCTTGATTAGGCCTGAGATTAGGAAGGGTTTAGCTTGATATCATCTAGGAGAGGCTATTAGACAAGAATCCACTTAATTCAGAGCCATCTAAGTGAGAGTTTACTGGCAATGGAACCATCAGTACGCCAGCATAGCTAATAAAGTAAATTTAAACAGAATGAATTAAATCACCCAAAAAGAACAAAAAAGGGCAAAAGTTCAGCTGTTTGGGACAGACCAGTTTCAAGTTACAGTGACGCAAAACACCATACTATTGACATTCTCTCGTATTTCCTTGTAAAATAGTGAAACCTTGGGTAATTCAGAGCATTCAAGATTGAAAAACGAGAGTTCCAATATTTTTCTTGACTACCTCTATAACTGCAAATCAAATAACGTTATCAACAGCAGCTAATTAGGGCAACAATTAAAATTGTAATAAATATAATGTTAGCACTGTATATGAATGAACCTATAAAAGGAATCAAAGGAAATGACCGGAAGAGACAACCTTGAAAAAAAGGGGTGATGTATTTGTCTGTAACTTGTAGATTTTATGAGTCAATGATATATATAAAAAAATGATGACGTCATAAGCAGTTTACATATGATAGTAATAGGATGAATTAAGGTAGGGAAACCTTAAGTATGCCTTGCATTACAAACATTTTATCATGAAAATAATGAGATAGATGATTAAGGGAACATGGCTATGATATGAGTACTTTCTGCTGCCTTAGGTTACAGGAGACAAGCAGTAAGATGTATGTTTCCAACTAACTTTGACCTACCGCCTCACTACTCTTATATCAACCAATCAGTCGAACCAGAATCATCTCAGAAAGTATTGTGAAGGAAACAAGTCTCTCAAGAATCACTGGGTTTCGCGTCGGAGTTTTATAACTCAGTGAGTACAGAGTTGATTTACGATTATTGAGACGGTTAAGACAGGGTGGCAAAACATTTTCTTGAAAGTGAAATCCAGTTTATGTAGAAGTGTGGCAATAACTTTAGTTGTATTAATTTGACTTGTGCGTAGTGGCCACATACTGAATTAGGGTCAAAGATAATAGAACAAAGAAGAGATGGTAGCTGGTCATGGTTTCCAATCCATTGTTGGTTCGTAACATCATCGATAACCAGATTCAGTGCCTGAGGAGTACTAGAGTCAATTTTACAGTGACACGTTGATGACGCTAATATTCTCAAAAAGAATAACGTGTGTGTTGTTTGAGCCTGACTAGGCTAGACTGAGGATTGATTCCTCCGCTCCTACTGACAGTAATACATTCAGTTATTGATTGAATAATCATGAGGTTTGTTTTACATTTGATGGTGTTTAACAGTGAGATTGAAGATATTTGAATGGTGTGTCAGTTGGGCAAAGGTACATAACAACTAGTATAGAAATACTCAAAACTCACTTATGAATATATATATATATATATATATATATATTGAAAATTGAAAGTTAGGTTACTGTGGGAGCAGTAAGATTGAGCGCAGAAGGTTTGTCTGGTAATGTATTTATTTTTGTTAGTTGTAGATAGCCTTGAAGTGGTATTACCAAGCAATTATTTTTGAGGTGTGAGAAAACCTTCAGCTATCTTATTTAACAAAATAGAGAGAGATTGAAGTGATGTTAAACACGTTCTTTCAGACAACCAATCTTGCCAACAGGTATTTCAATGAGATTTTGCCATTTATTTCGGAGCATTAGTGGAATATACTTCATTAAATAAGAAAGCAGCTCACGTTGACCTTTCAAATCCATGTAAAACATACTAACAGAAATAACTGGAAAAAAACAGTTCGACAGCAATTCATCCAGATTATTTACACACTCCCTAGGAAATATATGTGTTTTTCCAAGGAAAAATATTCCAGTTTTATTCAAGCAGCTAAATACTATTCTAAATGCTACCAACTTTTGAAAAAAAGATTCACTTCTGTCTTGGAAATATCATTAGCATTTCAATGAATGCCTAACTATCAGGTTGGTAATTTGAATAATCTTTTTGTTATAAATTAGGCTAACTGAATAAACCATAGAAAAAATTATGACAGGAACTGAGTGGCAGGGTGTTTTATAGAGTTCAGTGAGAACAAATGGTTTGTTTTAAACTTAATATCCCACTTATGACAGGAATCTCCTCAAATTCTTCTACATTATGTTTTCAAAAAAATTGATTTCTAACAGGTGATGGAATTGAACGTTTTTGTAGACATTCAAGTTTCTTTTTCCCTACGAAAATGAGAACATTGTTTGTACTATGAACTGGCTTGCAAAATGCATCCATGAGCAGCAATCAGCCCTGATAATGATGAAAGTATAAGACTGCTTGTTTAGCTCTCCAACAGAACAATTCATAATATATTAAGAAAGTCAACATTTCTGAAGAAATCCTCTGCGTATATGGAACAGTCTTTAGTAAACCACATACAGACCCTAGAATAATGTGTCTGAATAAAAAGCACTCCTATGATTAATAAATACATTCCTTACCTTTTTTGATGTAATAACATTTTTAAGGGGTCTTTTATTAAGATGTTTAGTGAAAAAGATTTTTACAAAAGATGATTACGCTTCAGTTTTTTCCCTTCTCACATCCAAAGAGCTCTTTTTTTTCCTGATGATAATTTAGCCTTCATACTGAAATTACTAGATAAAATTCCACACTTCCTAGTTGTTTCTTTTGTTATGAGTACCCAACTTTAAAGATAACTTCGTTGAAAATAAATTCCTTAACTGCAGCTATTTTCTACTTAACGTATTGTTTACTTTGATGAGACGGTACAATTTATAAAGTTTTCTTAATGATGCAGGCTGAATAAATATTTGTTCGGTTACAAAGAATAGCATGTTATATCACATGATTTTGCAAGTGATAAGGGATATTCACCAGAGGAATTTTTTGAAAAATTTCTATAAAATGATCTTGCAGATACTTTGTAAACCTTTCTAGCAGAGTGCAAAATTTATTTAGTGACAACGGCCTTGATTCTATCTTTTCAGATAGCATTCATGCGTATATATAGCGTAATTTGTGCAGTGTTTGATAAGCCATTCACAGATTTGATGATAATCATGCTGTTTTAATGAAAAAAGCATCACTGTGCCGTATATTCCAAACCATCATGTGTACCCTAGCAATGCAGAAGAGAATCGAAGCCAATGACGCAACTACTAAGGTCACTGGAGCATAAAACCACAAATAGTTGTTTATGTGCGTTTGGTGGTGGCTGAATAATAACTGAAAGCAGGCTGTTCTTTCTCAACTATGTTTTATCTTGAACAGTGAAATGACTCTTACAGGAAGGCAAGAATTTGAGTACCAATGGAGACCTACAGGCTACTTAAGCAAAGTGGAATTCAGCTCTTTGTCGGTGTCCAAAACTAGGGATGCGGAGGTTTCAGTGGCTTTTTCAGACTCGTAGGGGGATTTCTGATATCAGAAGTTATATCCTACTAAAATAAGTCATTTATTTAACCTAGTGAATTAAAGTGAGAAATGTTTTTAGGCTTGACGTTTGATGGCCTCTTTTCTGACTAGCAAGGTGATGAAAAGTATAAGAGAGTGCTCACCATTACGTTCACTTTGATAGTGTTGCGATTCAGCTCCGTCAGCATCAGTTATTCGTGTTTAGTCCAAGTTTAACTAATTTTAGTCTCTATAACATATCTTCTTAGAGTAGTACAACATTTGAGAGCATGCTTCTCAAGCAATTTAAACTTAAGAGGGCAATCCTCTTCAGTTAATTTCTATCTTATGTTAAGTTACTACCTATGCTGTCAGTGCGAATAGAACAGATTAGCAATCAAAATTTTAACCCATGCTTTCCTGATTCAGATATAAATGAAATCGAAATTTCCATCTACGTCACTCTAGAGTAAAAATGACATTTTCATACAGTTTGATGTTTTGGTGAACAAACTGAATTAATTAAGTGTGCTCTGTCCAAACTTATGTAAATAGAAAAGCATGTATATACATATATCTGACGCAATTTCGCTCCATAAAAATTCTTCCAACAGTTAAAAACTAGCCTTTGACTTTTGATCCCTTTGTTGCATCTATCATTTTACATGTCACATTGGAGTTGCCGGTGAGTCCCTTGGGAACGCGTTAATGAAGACAACTCTGGTCATTCAAAGATGAGCGGAGAAATATTGAAATCATCAATTTCTGAATATATTATGCAGTCAGATCAACTGTATCCTCACAGAAAATTTGTTCAAATTATCCACAAAAGTTACTAAAATGTCAAGAAGTGATTAAGCTTCATTACTTGTGCACCAGTTAATTGTTGGTTACATATACCAGCAGAAGTACAGAATAAGAGGGAAAAATATTTTGAAAGACACCTGCATCTCATGAGTAATTATAATCTGGTATCTTAATATCCAACTACTTTCAACTAATTTTACTTCACTTGTATTCATCTTAGCTGTGTTACTTTCTGTGAGCTAGGTGGTTTAATCGTAAAGCTTTCATGGTCATTCTCGACAACATTATCAGCATTGACTTCAATGTGAAGTGTGCTGTCTATATTAGTTATTTCCTTTGAGTGCTGCATCATTAACTGCATACATTTTCTTGTTGGCTATTCCTTTGCCTGAACTCTTATTTTTTTAAGCAAATTTAGAACAAAGAGTTTAGCAGAATACGATGAGTTCATTGTACTTTGTCACCTTCTCTTTAGCTGTAAACAGGCTATGAGTTCACAAGATACATGTAGAAAGAAATAAAATCTCCATAATTCATTTATCAAGATGATAGTAAATTGGTGGCTTCATAAAAGAATCAATACAGATTAGGGAGGTTTAGATGAAATAGTATGTGACTGCTAAAAATGAAGTCATCTTGTATTAATATAGTTAGACTGACTACACTGCTTGCATATCTAGATCGACTTCACTTTTTGGTGGTCGGACACATAATTTATTCTCTCCGAAAGTCTTCTCAAATCACAAATTACACTATAAATTCATAATCCCTATTATGGAATCAGATATAAAATATTCAGTGAAAAACACTCTTTCCAACGAAGTTATTCTCAATATGTGGATTCTCAGTCTTCAATTCATAAAAACAGTTAAATCTATATGACAGAAGATTGAAATAATATTAATGGTAGTCATAGTTAAAATAATGTTGTTCATTGAGGATGCAAAGAATAAATGAAAATAAAAAAGTTTGGTTCAATTTCCAGAATGCTCATTGGGTGACTATGCATTATAAGAGGTCGAAAACGTGGTAGAGCTAATGAACAAACAAAGGATTAGGCAACATGAGTAAGGCAAGCTAATTGAGATAGATTGAAAATATTTTGTTGAGAGTAGCAATTACCAGGAAAATTAAATGAACTAACACTGAAAATGATTAGATATATAGGCCATAATAACAACAACGATATAGGAATAAGGGGAATAAGTGAATACACGAAGATGATGAAGAAACAAAAGACCAAAAAGGAAAAAAACGAATGGAGACCAAATAATGCTAAGGTTAAGATAGGGCCAAATACAGTAAGTACTCTTTATCATACAAATGTCAAACTTCAGTTCATGAATAGCCAAGGCCTCCGTTGGCTTATAAATTAAAAAAACAGAGAAACAGTAAAATATTTGAATCATTTCGACGGATAACCTAAAAACCACTGTTTAGGTACATTGCATGGCTGTAATCGACTAGATATTCAGGGATAGAACTCCTGATTCATATCGAGAGATTTGGTTTTTTACATATGCAAAGAACAATTTATGCTTTTACAATAAGTGATTCTAACAGTGCAAGTAAACGTTAAACTTACATTACTGAGGTTCAGGCATTACAAAAACTGAAAAGGAGATTTTATATTCAGAAGCAACTTTGTAACTCCTTCTCCTTCATCATTTGATAAATTTAAAACTTTCTAATTTCGAATGCCAACTAACCCTTGAATTTTAACATATTACTATGTAAACATTTTGTTTTCAAGTTAAGCTACAAATTATTTGTTCACTTCCTCAATGAAAACTGTTTACTCATTTTGTCACGAATATTTTTGTTCTACATTTCAACTCATAATTATTAACGCCATCTAATACATTCATATTTTCCTATTTATTTCCATTCCTATATTATTTTCCCGGCCACAAATTACTAAAACTAATTGAACAACAAAAATTTGATGATGACATCCTAAGCAGTTTACATATGATAGTAATAGGATGAATTAAGGCAGGGAAACCTTAAGTATGCCTTGCATTACAAACATTTTATCATAAAAATAATGAGATAGATGATTAAGGGAACATGGCTATGATATGAGTACTTTCTGCTGCCTTAGGTTACAGGAGACAAGCAGTAAGATGTATGTTTCCAACTAACTTTGACCTACCGCCTCACTACTCTTATATCAACCAATCAGTCGAACCAGAATCATCTCAGAAAGTATTGTGAAGGAAACAAGTCTCTCAAGAATCACTGGGTTTCGCGTCGGAGTTTTATAACTCAGTGAGTACAGAGTTGATTTACGATTATTGAGACGGTTAAGACAGGGTGGCAAAACATTTTCTTGAAAAGTGAAATCCAGTTTATGTAGAAGTGTGGCAATAACTTTAGTTGTATTAATTTGACTTGTGCGTAGTGGCCACATACTGAATTAGGGTCAAAGATAATAGAACAAAGAAGAGATGGTAGCTGGTCATGGTTTCCAATCCATTGTTGGTTCGTAACATCATCGATAACCAGATTCAGTGCCTGAGGAGTACTAGAGTCAATTTTACAGTGACACGTTGATGACGCTAATATTCTCAAAAAGAATAACGTGTGTGTTGTTTGAGCCTGACTAGGCTAGACTGAGGATTGATTCCTCCGCTCCTACTGACAGTAATACATTCAGTTATTGATTGAATAATCATGAGGTTTGTTTTACATTTGATGGTGTTTAACAGTGAGATTGAAGATATTTGAATGGTGTGTCAGTTGGGCAAAGGTACATAACAACTAGTATAGAAATACTCAAAACTCACTTATGAATATATATATATATATATATATATATATATATATATATATATATATTGAAAATTGAAAGTTAGGTTACTGTGGGAGCAGTAAGATTGAGCGCAGAAGGTTTGTCTGGTAATGTATTTATTTTTGTTAGTTGTAGATAGCCTTGAAGTGGTATTACCAAGCAATTATTTTTGAGGTGTGAGAAAACCTTCAGCTATCTTATTTAACAAAATAGAGAGAGATTGAAGTGATGTTAAACACGTTCTTTCAGACAACCAATCTTGCCAACAGGTATTTCAATGAGATTTTGCCATTTATTTCGGAGCATTAGTGGAATATACTTCATTAAATAAGAAAGCAGCTCACGTTGACCTTTCAAATCCATGTAAAACATACTAACAGAAATAACTGGAAAAAAACAGTTCGACAGCAATTCATCCAGATTATTTACACACTCCCTAGGAAATATATGTGTTTTTCCAAGGAAAAATATTCCAGTTTTATTCAAGCAGCTAAATACTATTCTAAATGCTACCAACTTTTGAAAAAAAGATTCACTTCTGTCTTGGAAATATCATTAGCATTTCAATGAATGCCTAACTATCAGGTTGGTAATTTGAATAATCTTTTTGTTATAAATTAGGCTAACTGAATAAACCATAGAAAAAATTATGACAGGAACTGAGTGGCAGGGTGTTTTATAGAGTTCAGTGAGAACAAATGGTTTGTTTTAAACTTAATATCCCACTTATGACAGGAATCTCCTCAAATTCTTCTACATTATGTTTTCAAAAAAATTGATTTCTAACAGGTGATGGAATTGAACGTTTTTGTAGACATTCAAGTTTCTTTTTCCCTACGAAAATGAGAACATTGTTTGTACTATGAACTGGCTTGCAAAATGCATCCATGAGCAGCAATCAGCCCTGATAATGATGAAAGTATAAGACTGCTTGTTTAGCTCTCCAACAGAACAATTCATAATATATTAAGAAAGTCAACATTTCTGAAGAAATCCTCTGCGTATATGGAACAGTCTTTAGTAAACCACATACAGACCCTAGAATAATGTGTCTGAATAAAAAGCACTCCTATGATTAATAAATACATTCCTTACCTTTTTTGATGTAATAACATTTTTAAGGGGTCTTTTATTAAGATGTTTAGTGAAAAAGATTTTTACAAAAGATGATTACGCTTCAGTTTTTTCCCTTCTCACATCCAAAGAGCTCTTTTTTTTCCTGATGATAATTTAGCCTTCATACTGAAATTACTAGATAAAATTCCACACTTCCTAGTTGTTTCTTTTGTTATGAGTACCCAACTTTAAAGATAACTTCGTTGAAAATAAATTCCTTAACTGCAGCTATTTTCTACTTAACGTATTGTTTACTTTGATGAGACGGTACAATTTATAAAGTTTTCTTAATGATGCAGGCTGAATAAATATTTGTTCGGTTACAAAGAATAGCATGTTATATCACATGATTTTGCAAGTGATAAGGGATATTCACCAGAGGAATTTTTTGAAAAATTTCTATAAAATGATCTTGCAGATACTTTGTAAACCTTTCTAGCAGAGTGCAAAATTTATTTAGTGACAACGGCCTTGATTCTATCTTTTCAGATAGCATTCATGCGTATATATAGCGTAATTTGTGCAGTGTTTGATAAGCCATTCACAGATTTGATGATAATCATGCTGTTTTAATGAAAAAAGCATCACTGTGCCGTATATTCCAAACCATCATGTGTACCCTAGCAATGCAGAAGAGAATCGAAGCCAATGACGCAACTACTAAGGTCACTGGAGCATAAAACCACAAATAGTTGTTTATGTGCGTTTGGTGGTGGCTGAATAATAACTGAAAGCAGGCTGTTCTTTCTCAACTATGTTTTATCTTGAACAGTGAAATGACTCTTACAGGAAGGCAAGAATTTGAGTACCAATGGAGACCTACAGGCTACTTAAGCAAAGTGGAATTCAGCTCTTTGTCGGTGTCCAAAACTAGGGATGCGGAGGTTTCAGTGGCTTTTTCAGACTCGTAGGGGGATTTCTGATATCAGAAGTTATATCCTACTAAAATAAGTCATTTATTTAACCTAGTGAATTAAAGTGAGAAATGTTTTTAGGCTTGACGTTTGATGGCCTCTTTTCTGACTAGCAAGGTGATGAAAAGTATAAGAGAGTGCTCACCATTACGTTCACTTTGATAGTGTTGCGATTCAGCTCCGTCAGCATCAGTTATTCGTGTTTAGTCCAAGTTTAACTAATTTTAGTCTCTATAACATATCTTCTTAGAGTAGTACAACATTTGAGAGCATGCTTCTCAAGCAATTTAAACTTAAGAGGGCAATCCTCTTCAGTTAATTTCTATCTTATGTTAAGTTACTACCTATGCTGTCAGTGCGAATAGAACAGATTAGCAATCAAAATTTTAACCCATGCTTTCCTGATTCAGATATAAATGAAATCGAAATTTCCATCTACGTCACTCTAGAGTAAAAATGACATTTTCATACAGTTTGATGTTTTGGTGAACAAACTGAATTAATTAAGTGTGCTCTGTCCAAACTTATGTAAATAGAAAAGCATGTATATACATATATCTGACGCAATTTCGCTCCATAAAAATTCTTCCAACAGTTAAAAACTAGCCTTTGACTTTTGATCCCTTTGTTGCATCTATCATTTTACATGTCACATTGGAGTTGCCGGTGAGTCCCTTGGGAACGCGTTAATGAAGACAACTCTGGTCATTCAAAGATGAGCGGAGAAATATTGAAATCATCAATTTCTGAATATATTATGCAGTCAGATCAACTGTATCCTCACAGAAAATTTGTTCAAATTATCCACAAAAGTTACTAAAATGTCAAGAAGTGATTAAGCTTCATTACTTGTGCACCAGTTAATTGTTGGTTACATATACCAGCAGAAGTACAGAATAAGAGGGAAAAATATTTTGAAAGACACCTGCATCTCATGAGTAATTATAATCTGGTATCTTAATATCCAACTACTTTCAACTAATTTTACTTCACTTGTATTCATCTTAGCTGTGTTACTTTCTGTGAGCTAGGTGGTTTAATCGTAAAGCTTTCATGGTCATTCTCGACAACATTATCAGCATTGACTTCAATGTGAAGTGTGCTGTCTATATTAGTTATTTCCTTTGAGTGCTGCATCATTAACTGCATACATTTTCTTGTTGGCTATTCCTTTGCCTGAACTCTTATTTTTTTAAGCAAATTTAGAACAAAGAGTTTAGCAGAATACGATGAGTTCATTGTACTTTGTCACCTTCTCTTTAGCTGTAAACAGGCTATGAGTTCACAAGATACATGTAGAAAGAAATAAAATCTCCATAATTCATTTATCAAGATGATAGTAAATTGGTGGCTTCATAAAAGAATCAATACAGATTAGGGAGGTTTAGATGAAATAGTATGTGACTGCTAAAAATGAAGTCATCTTGTATTAATATAGTTAGACTGACTACACTGCTTGCATATCTAGATCGACTTCACTTTTTGGTGGTCGGACACATAATTTATTCTCTCCGAAAGTCTTCTCAAATCACAAATTACACTATAAATTCATAATCCCTATTATGGAATCAGATATAAAATATTCAGTGAAAAACACTCTTTCCAACGAAGTTATTCTCAATATGTGGATTCTCAGTCTTCAATTCATAAAAACAGTTAAATCTATATGACAGAAGATTGAAATAATATTAATGGTAGTCATAGTTAAAATAATGTTGTTCATTGAGGATGCAAAGAATAAATGAAAATAAAAAAGTTTGGTTCAATTTCCAGAATGCTCATTGGGTGACTATGCATTATAAGAGGTCGAAAACGTGGTAGAGCTAATGAACAAACAAAGGATTAGGCAACATGAGTAAGGCAAGCTAATTGAGATAGATTGAAAATATTTTGTTGAGAGTAGCAATTACCAGGAAAATTAAATGAACTAACACTGAAAATGATTAGATATATAGGCCATAATAACAACAACGATATAGGAATAAGGGGAATAAGTGAATACACGAAGATGATGAAGAAACAAAAGACCAAAAAGGAAAAAAACGAATGGAGACCAAATAATGCTAAGGTTAAGATAGGGCCAAATACAGTAAGTACTCTTTATCATACAAATGTCAAACTTCAGTTCATGAATAGCCAAGGCCTCCGTTGGCTTATAAATTAAAAAAACAGAGAAACAGTAAAATATTTGAATCATTTCGACGGATAACCTAAAAACCACTGTTTAGGTACATTGCATGGCTGTAATCGACTAGATATTCAGGGATAGAACTCCTGATTCATATCGAGAGATTTGGTTTTTTACATATGCAAAGAACAATTTATGCTTTTACAATAAGTGATTCTAACAGTGCAAGTAAACGTTAAACTTACATTACTGAGGTTCAGGCATTACAAAAACTGAAAAGGAGATTTTATATTCAGAAGCAACTTTGTAACTCCTTCTCCTTCATCATTTGATAAATTTAAAACTTTCTAATTTCGAATGCCAACTAACCCTTGAATTTTAACATATTACTATGTAAACATTTTGTTTTCAAGTTAAGCTACAAATTATTTGTTCACTTCCTCAATGAAAACTGTTTACTCATTTTGTCACGAATATTTTTGTTCTACATTTCAACTCATAATTATTAACGCCATCTAATACATTCATATTTTCCTATTTATTTCCATTCCTATATTATTTTCCCGGCCACAAATTACTAAAACTAATTGAACAACAAAAATTTGATGATGACATCCTAAGCAGTTTACATATGATAGTAATAGGATGAATTAAGGCAGGGAAACCTTAAGTATGCCTTGCATTACAAACATTTTATCATAAAAATAATGAGATAGATGATTAAGGGAACATGGCTATGATATGAGTACTTTCTGCTGCCTTAGGTTACAGGAGACAAGCAGTAAGATGTATGTTTCCAACTAACTTTGACCTACCGCCTCACTACTCTTATATCAACCAATCAGTCGAACCAGAATCATCTCAGAAAGTATTGTGAAGGAAACAAGTCTCTCAAGAATCACTGGGTTTCGCGTCGGAGTTTTATAACTCAGTGAGTACAGAGTTGATTTACGATTATTGAGACGGTTAAGACAGGGTGGCAAAACATTTTCTTGAAAAGTGAAATCCAGTTTATGTAGAAGTGTGGCAATAACTTTAGTTGTATTAATTTGACTTGTGCGTAGTGGCCACATACTGAATTAGGGTCAAAGATAATAGAACAAAGAAGAGATGGTAGCTGGTCATGGTTTCCAATCCATTGTTGGTTCGTAACATCATCGATAACCAGATTCAGTGCCTGAGGAGTACTAGAGTCAATTTTACAGTGACACGTTGATGACGCTAATATTCTCAAAAAGAATAACGTGTGTGTTGTTTGAGCCTGACTAGGCTAGACTGAGGATTGATTCCTCCGCTCCTACTGACAGTAATACATTCGGTTATTGATTGAATAATCATGAGGTTTGTTTTACATTTGATGGTGTTTAACAGTGAGATTGAAGATATTTGAATGGTGTGTCAGTTGGGCAAAGGTACATAACAACTAGTATAGAAATACTCAAAACTCACTTATGAATATATATATATATATATATATATATATATATATATATATATATATATTGAAAATTGAAAGTTAGGTTACTGTGGGAGCAGTAAGATTGAGCGCAGAAGGTTTGTCTGGTAATGTATTTATTTTTGTTAGTTGTAGATAGCCTTGAAGTGGTATTACCAAGCAATCATTTTTGAGGTGTGAGAAAACCTTCAGCTATCTAATTTAACAAAATAGAGATTGAACTGATGCTGAACACGTTCTTTCAGACAACCAATCTTGCGAATAGGTATTTCAGTCAGGCAAGCACATCCAGCTCACCAGTCATCATTGGGATGAAACGTATTTCCTGAATTCCACTACTGGTTGCCGTTTACCAGTACTGTCAGACTGAATGCTGTTAAATCTGAAGATAATTTTTTTGCAGGTGTTTCGTCCTAGCATGTGACACTCCAGCAGTGCTCTAACATGGCCGTCAATTTCAGAAAAGGTTCTGGAATATTAAGCTTGAAGCACGTTAGTGTGATGGGCCATGTTTCCTCTCATCTCTACTTCAACAACTTGTTGTCATTGACGATTCATTTGATTTTTAAGTATATTTGGAACTTACGTGATGGTGTTACCTTGAATGGCGTTCAAATCCCAATACATTTTTCTTAAATTTTGTTTCCTAGCTGCAAAATGCTTGAGCTTTCATCCCCTACACCTTACAAAATGCACATTTTTAGCCTTTTAGTTAGTAATCAGTGAAAATCATCCTACTTAATTAGTGCTGCCAGTTGAATCTTGGTCGCAGTAACTACCAAGTTCATTTTGTAATTCTCGGTGCATGCTTGAAGAACTGATCAGTCAAAATAGTAAAATCTTCATTCTCTACACATGACATAACTCTGCTCAGTAACCTACAGCATATAATGTACAGTTATTCAACAGGCCAAACAATTCACACCACAACAAAGCCGTAAAATAAAACTGGTATCATTTGACAAAACAAACGAAATGCCGCTTAATTCAGCATCTTCACCTTACTAAAAAAAATACATTTGGATGATTTTTTTTCCACATGCTGATAAAAACGTGGGACTAACGCTAATTCAAGACAAATATGTCACTTCTTTTCCTCCAATAATGAAAATTAATCACAACCGCATTCATGTTGCTCTCTGAAAATTATCTTCGAAACCAATGCTTCAATATTTATTCCTATTTGTCTACTGGTTTTTATCACAACAGATGGTATTGTATACAAATAGTCAACAGCTGCATGTATTTTACATTATAATACGCCTTGATAAACATTTAGTTCTTAGAAGACATCAAAAAACAGAGGATTTATTTTACCATACTGTCATGAGTGTTTATTTTATATTACACATTATGATACAGTGGTACTTATTAGATGACATTTTGAGCACAAATTATTGTTTACATAATTCTTAAGTATCATTTTGTTGTTAGGCAGCTTCTTTTTCTATCGCTTTTCGAAGTGCTAAAATTTAATTCATATACCTAATGCAGGATGAATCACTCCTGTTACATACGTGCTTGATGTTGATTTATGAAACAAATATTCCTTTATCCATCTTTCCCTCCACTTAGCTATGTTAGATATTGATTCCATCACCCATATCCACAAATTGATATGTTTATGGATACAGAGTGATAGGCTTTTTTTAAGCTTATCCAAGTAGGGCCTGTTCTATGTTTCATTGAACTTTTTTCGCTTGCTACCCTCTTTGACCCCGACCAGCAACCTTAATAGGTAGAAAGACTTATCATCAGCACTTATCCAAAGTGATGCTACGGAGTCAAAGCTTGTAGGCAACAAGATTTACACCTGGGTTTTCTGTTGTTTTCACTTTCGACAGGGATTCTGTTCAATCCATCAGGATTCAAATATCCTACTCTGGACCAAATCTACATCCTTGTGGTCACGTACAGTTTAAGATGCAGCCTGTGATAGGGCCAAATATTTCATCATTCTCAACTGCAGTATATTTGTGATTCGTATTCAGAAATTATTCACATGAGTTTCTTAGTTGCAGAGATCAAGATGTGAAATTCTTTACAATCCTATTGACCTACAGAGTCCCGTGCAAACTGATTTATAATTCCATTACTGTCACTAGACGTACTTCAAATGAATTAGTGTACGAGTCCTTGTTTAAGGCTTTTTCATCGCAGTGTAGTGTCAAATCATTATGATATATACTTACTCAACTGTAATTGTGGAGTCCATTCTTTCCACACTTGATTCATATTCTTAGATTCATAATGTTCTCATTGAAGGCAGTGGGGCATGGAGTTAAAAAGCTACTAGTTCTCTCGTTATCTAAAGAAAAATTCACATGTTCATGAGGTAAAGCAATCCTTTCCGCATTCTATTCATTTCCATCTAAAAAGGAATTTGACGACGATAATCATAAGACTTTGTGTTAATGGAACAATAATCAGAATTATTAAACGAAAGAAGTCTCAGATTGTATAACAGATACTTCATCAACTTCAGGAAGAAGACCACTGATCAGAATTCTATTATGTATAGGCTTCATTCCACAAGGCTGCTAATAACCGAAAATTCACTTTTCTTCTTCAGTGGAATTTATAAATATGTTTCCTTTCTTGATCGTATAGCCAGGACTCAATTCATCCACTTTTATCAGCTAACTTTTATTCTAAAGTTTACAAAATATTGTTCATTAGTTATTCTATTGAGTAAAAAACTTCTTTCATTCAGCATTCTGACATTTCCTCAATTGCATTGGAATTCATGATTATCAAAGCCATTAGCACAGGCTTGCACATCAATATAGCCATAAAAGTCACTAGCCCTACTATTTCATGAATAACTATTTTTGATTCTAAAACAATTCCCCTATATTACATAAGAAAAAGAATAAAAAAGCGGTTTAGAGAAGGGACAACTCTTAGGAATTAAACTCACTAAGCTGTACAACCACATTCTCATGTACTTTTTGTTACAAATGTACAATTTATTTTAAATGTGAAAGCAGTTTATTAAGGATAACAAAAAGCAAATTAATGCATGCAAAAATTGAAATACCATTTCTTTCCTACAATGACGAAAAATGTATGTCATTGTTGAAAAGTAGGTAGAAAGCATAGTAACAAAAACATTAAATTAAATATGATTTAGAAATACAGAACTACTTAGATTATAGCACATTACTCAATATAGCAAAGAATTTTAATAAACATGACTAACTTTGTATAAATAGTTAAGGAATATAACAAAATACTCAACGGAGTGAGTGTAGAAAAACGAAGAGTTAACAATATATGAGAAATGAATAAAATGAAAGGGTTGTAAGAGGTGAAGTAGACGTTTTAAAAAGACCAAGTCTCTGAAAAAGGAAATATGAGTCGTCAATCTCTTTTTGTTTTCCTAATTGAGTAGCTAAAGATTCATCTTTATAAAGCAGGTGAATGCAAAGTGAGTTTGGTCAGGTTTTTCAGTTGGTAAATAACTATGAAAGAAGAGGTGATTGTTAAGAGCTACTGTAGTACACTACTGTCAGTACTGCTATGAAGAATGTTCATTTCAGGAAGCCTAATATCCTTCTTATTAGGGCGTAAACAGTTAGATTATTTTGCAGTCAGCATATATATCAATCGGCTCTTCGATAAAAAGGTGAGTTACATCTCGGGGGTTTCGGCATCTTGTTATGACTTAAGATACAAGATGAGTATTCTTTCTAGACTACTATTTTTTCAGAATGCTCATCTTCTCATGTATGGTATCTGGGCTGTGGGTGGATCAGGCGTTAGAAGCAAGAGTTATAATTACATTTCTCTTACCACCAAGATAGATATTTGTCATATGACGACCCTATTTGAGATTTCTCTGAATCGACACTTTCAAAGTTCCAGTAGTCTTTTTGCTAGTTTTATAGCAAGGAAAAAAATCCTCGATTACTTTTATACATCAATAGTGTGCTTTATCAACGTGCCTCAGCTAATAATCACATTCAACATATGATTCGCTTCTCATATATCATAACAAATAAAGAAAATGTCGCTGACATGCAATTTATACAGTTTAGATGCAGTGACAGTTAATTTCACCACTTTCAAGATGCCATGAATCAGTCTACCATTATTGGGTTTAAGATGGATTTTATGATGTTTTTTTTCATGCCTGAATATTATGTGGCTGAGAGCTAATTTTAGATAGAGAATACATTTTGTTATTAATTCTTTCAAATAAATAGACGATATTCCAATGTTTATAGAGATGTTCATTAGTAGGATGAATATTGTTTAGTCTTTTTAGCATGTCATTTAGTTGGTGTTCACTTTAATTTGTCCTTTAGTTAGAAGCTACTTTTCTCAAAATCGGAATAAACTGATAAAAAGTTTGATTAGTGGTACGCTGAACTGATAGTTTATTTATTTATCAATTGTCTCAACTTAAAACAATTAGTCCCTATAATAAATTTCGATAAAGTTATTAAAAGACAAAGAATATTAAACAATGTGATGCATTTGCGCAAAACATTTTGAACATTCTGATCATACATTTACTTGTCAAGTCAATATAGATATGAAAAAGACAGGAAGAATGAAACGCGAAATATAATGGATATGGAAAGAATGTAACAGTCGTCTTGGTAATAAAAAAACATACAAACTACCTAGGTAAATTAGGTGGAACAGCAAATTGTTTTCGTACACACAACGAAGGATTAAGTTTATGAATGCCTAACGTTTCAGCAAAGTTAAGTATGCTCGCCTGACTGTGCCCATATGATATCCTACACGCTATTTGCGTATTGACCTTATGTTTCATTTCGATACGTTTTGCTTTAGGTAAAGATCTCGTCAAACTCCAGGAGAAGGGAAACCTAAGTATATGCAAGCACTGGCGAGGAATCATGCTCCACTCCTGTACACCACAAGTAAAATATTGTGCCGCATCATCCTGGAGAGACTGGAGGATGATCTGGACTTAAATTATGACCGGAACAGGCTGGATTCACGAAGTACAAATCACGTGTGGATCATAATGCAACGCTACGCATCATCATAAAACAGAGTATAGAACTGCAGTCAACTCTCTACCTCAACTTCATCAAATTTGAAAAGGCCTTCGACAGTGTTGATCGAGAAGTAATTTGGCAATAGCTGCTTAAACACTACGGAATGCCAAAGACCTTTATCAACCTCATTCAACGACTATATGAAGACACCACAAGCCGAGTAATTCACAATGAGAAGCTCAGAGACGCCTTTGAATTGAAGTGAAAACAGGAAGGAGTAAGACAAATCTGCTTACTATCACCGATGATCCTCCCGATTGTGACCAACTGGACTAGACTGGATCATGCAGCAAATTGTGAGGAGAGAGAAGATGGGCATGCGTTGGATGATCCAATGAAAAAACTCAGAATATTTGGATTTCGCCGATGACGATTTATGTCCAATGTCTTGACGTCGTACAGTAGAAAACTAACAGGTTAGCAGGGGAGGTGTGGCAGCAAAAGAAGACGGGACTTCCTTCTACTGAACATAGAGAAGACAGATGTGATGAAGATACCCAAACAACAACAAACACCAATCAGCATTAACGGGAAACGTCTAGAAGAAGTTGTCTCTCTCACCTACTTTTCTATCATGGCAGCATCGTTTCAACTACAGTGGTGGCTCAGATGAGGATGTCAAAATCAGGTGTGGAAAGCAAGACAGGCTTTTCTTAATATGAAATCGGTGTGCAGATCTACTGGACTGCACTCAATATAAAGAATGGGATCCAGAATTTCAACACTACTAATGTCAGTCAAGTCAGTGCTTCCATATGGTTCGACAACTTGTCATGTCATGGAAAGCACTTCCAACAAACTACAGACATTCATCAAAAGCTGCCACCCACGCTCACTCGATACTGAAGATCAGATGGGCAGAGAGAGTAAGCAATAAGGAACTCTGAGCTGGCGACGAACCAACCACAACCCATCTCCCAACAAATATGCAGAAGCAAGCGGAGATGGATTGAGCATACACTGAGAAGACCGACTGGGGACGTCCTGCGTCAGGTCTGACCCTCGAGTGGAATCCGAAGGGGAAATGGCGTGTTGGGCGTGTGAGATGAGGGTGACATGGAGAAGATGATGTGAGGAAGAAAGCAAGGTTGTGAGCAGTGGCGCAGCCAGCTTCAAAAGATTGCAGAGAAGAAAGGGGAATGGAGACGTGTCACTGGAGCTGTATGTTTCACTACGAACCCAAAGGGCAAACAATAAATAAATAATTCATCGTAGAGTGACGTCAGTTGGATGATCAAAGGACACCTGGGAGCACTGAACAGCTGTTTCATCCTATTATGGGACTCCTCACGTTTGTGTGGACAGCTACTCAACAATGATATTGGGTGGCGATTGCGATTTATCGTGAGCTTACAGAAGTTGAAAATATGGAGCGTTGGATTCTTACCCAGTTTCTCATTGGTAACGGGCTGGCCACGAACCTGAATGTCGCAGGTTCGTGGTAGCTTACTGCTGAGGAGTCCCATACTAGGACCAACAGCTGTCCAGTGCTCCCACGTTTACTTTGTTCTTCCAACTGACGTCAGTCTACCGTGAATAATAGCTTCACATATCTGATTAAGATATATCAAGATGTAGTTATCTGTACTTCAATTCATCTGCACGGGCTGTTGGAACGCACTGATTATTATACAGTATTGTTTATCAGTCCTTCTCTACGTGAAACGAAGTCTTTCACTATAACATTTTTCCGTTTTGTCTCGTAGAATGTAGAATGTAGTGCAGAGATCATGTTTTGTGAACTTCGGAATGTATGCGTACGTTTTTAAATCTTGCTTTAGATATCTTTTGCATTTCTTAACACTCACATTCACTCACCTGCAGACTTTTCATAGCTGCGCTGAGTAAAAATCTGACCTATCATTAGCTGAACGGTATTTCGTTGGTTTCCCACTATAGACATTTTTGAGGTTGTTTACAATATCCGTGGAAAGCTTTTCTTACTGTTATTCCTTGTGAATATTCTGATAGGATAGTAGAATTTGTGGTTAAAGGTTAAGGTTATAATATGAGAATTGCACGTTTTTATTTGATCCTACCAACCAGTAAGAAACGGTAGTAATAAACACCACGAAACTGGTTGCTGCATAATGACCAAACATTGTTTTTAATCAAATCCTACAATAATTCGGTCTTAGTTTTAATAACTGCGTGGTGAAGTCGTTGACTGTGTGACATGGCTTAGAATCTCAGAAGTGACACCAATTTTCTCATGGTTGCGGTTACTCTTTGCTCACAAGTGCCAACAAGCTCAAAAACTCGGTATGCAGGGTTTCCTGCCAATTCCCCTGAACTTTAACACAAATTTATGCTGCTCACGACTTTCAATCTGAACAGAGCTAGTTTTTTTTTCAAAGATAACTGTAATAATTTTTCTTACTGCTTGTAACCTCAATCCTGATAATCCTTTTCTATCGTATGAGCTAACTTTTGCTTCACTGTAATAGTAAGAAAATTTTATTGAATTCATCTTACTTTAGGTAACAATTCCCTTTACACTATCATCAAGGAGGAAAGGTTTTCGTTAATATTGTGTGGGCATGTCTGTATCTACTAAGTTGTCCTTCGCCACATCTTGGTCATATACCGTTGCAGAAGCATAAGCAATCATATAGCATTTCAAATATCAAGTTTCATAATGGCAAAACAATGAAAAACACTAAATCATTAAGTACGAGATAATTTGCGAAAAATCTCTCTTTCTAACCATATATCAAGATTAGAAGTGACGGAAACAAGCGATAGTTCTTCATAAAACAGTAGCTTCACATGGCATTTTTACCATTTTATGGGAAAAACGTTAGTGCAAATAGGATGGCGGAAACATATTAAATTCTAATGCCATGGAAGTTATATGAAAAATACATAGTTCGACAAGATGTGAATTGCTTTCAGATGTAGAGCATCACAGTTCAGCGTTTTTATGACAGTTGGAAAGAAGGTAATGAAAGAAAGAGTGACTGATCAGTACTCTTTCTAACTATTTGATGATGACGGGATGACATTCATCTCAAATGGATCGAATGTCAGAAGTAAACACTGGTGCTTTTCTATATAAGGAAACATCGAAATAATTACTTAAGAAATAACATTTGTACTTCATTGTTTTTTACTTCCTTTCAGCTGTTTTTTTTTAGTTCAGAAATTTTACTATATTGCCCCAGTTCGCTGACGTGGCAAACTACAGACTGATATCAATATTTCTGAACTACTCACGCTGGTCAGCTACGGTAAATGGCTAGATCAGGGTGATCCTAATACTAACCAGACTTTTGGCTCATTTGAACTGAGTTCATCACAGTTGTGTCTATAGGCAGTCGTGGAGCGAGGTTCAAAAAAATTTGTGAGACAGAATGCAATGGAGGCGTGCTACTGAAGTCCTTTGTTCCACCAGAAACACAGGGGACAAATAGTAACAATAATAATGCGGTTGTGAAAAGGGATATGCTTGACTCAATGCTTTTCGAAAAGTTGGTGTACGCTTTTAGGGTGGTCGTTGTACCATGTATTACCACAGCACAGTATATCAAGTAAGTAGTATCATAAGCAATATTATGATGTCAGTTAACTTGATGCTACAAAGTTGATAAGCGTGTCCTGTTTGAGCATTCTTCATTACATACAAAATGCGTACTAAGTAGAATCAGAAGAAGTGACTTCACAACTTGCTCATGACATATATTTACTTTAGGAATATTTAATAGTTAGTTAGATAAAGAAGGAATTAGAAATATCGGAGCAAACATCTGATTTATTTTCTACAATAAGACCATTACAATCACAACAGTCAAAAGAGTGAGATGGCTGATGCCAGTTTCAATCATGTATTGGATCAAAGGTCTGTGAATATTATTTCTGGGGATTAAATTTCGGACCAAGCAAAACAGACAGTTGGTCGATTTCGGTTGAGCTAAACATTCATTTAGGACAAATATAATTTATTAACAAGCTATCAGTTAATAAGCGTACTTAGCCGAATAAATAGATGATGTAGTCTCACAAGAAGAAGAAAGTTAGAGAAAGAGAATAAATACACATCACTGTTAGGAATAAAAGTTTCAAGAATCAGTGAACTGTGAATTTTATCTTCATCATCAATGTTCTTTGCATTATTTGGTTCTTAGTGAAACTCAGAACACATTAATTTTTATCTAGAGCTGGTCAGATATATTTATTCGGATTTAATTGATTAGTGTTTTCATCCCTGTGACTCACAAACAACACCGATCGTTTCAAATATAGAAGTTGTATGCATCAAGTTCCATGGTTATGACGGGCATCTCTTCTTTAAAAAGTATGATTTTCTATTTTCTGAGTTTCTAGTCCGCATCAATATTAGGCCGAATTGATTCTACCACTAGCTACCACCTATCAAGTAAAACAAGCATAATATCTGAAACGAGATATTCAGGGATCTGTTTTAGTGGCCTATTTGTCAACCGAGGCCAATCAGATGTGTTTGTTAACGCAGCTAAAGAGAAACTACAGACATGAATAAGGTTTTATTCAGTGGTTTAAGAAAAATACGAATAAAAAAAGGTCAGTGAATTTTTGCCCACTCTATGCTGTGATTGGGTGATCGACTGAGGGTTATCAAGGATTGTCGTTAAGAGAAAAAGTACGGTATAAAATGCACACTGAAAGTACCTGAAAATCTGGTCTAGATTACAAACAAGCATATGGTGCATGACTATAATAGAAACCTCAATTCATTTTTGCACATATTAATACGTATAACTCAAGATCAATAAAATACTTCCATGAACAATTGAAGATGAATAATACTTATGTCCTTAATTATTTTTAGAGTAGTGAGTTTAAACAACCTTTTAGCATGATTAAAGAGATAACAGCTGGCACTGACACAGCTTAGACAGTCTCAAAAGTATCAGGTTGTGTAATTATAATATTGTGACTTATCAGAGATATATGTTTAATGCTGATTTAGAGTATTAGCGCTTTTGCTTGATTAGAAACTTGACATGATGTCACGATCATAGCTTATACTGGATTCGAGATACTAGGGAGAATATTATCAGATGGTTAACCCATAAGTTTAGCTCATGAACATAAAAGATGTGCTCTGTCACGGTTGTCTTGAAGTTTATTATCGTTTTCAGTCTAAACAAAGGCACCAGAAGTTCACATTGCCTTCCATACTGCACTTCTGCTTTAGATTCTACGCTTTGTCCACTCTTGGTCAGTAAACTCAACATGGCACACACTGCGCAACAGGTGACTAACTCATTATATTGCAACTTTTTTTTCCTATAAATAGTTGACTTCAAAAACTGTCTATTCAACTTACTGCATAAACAAACTTAAACTTGCTAGCACAACCCAGTGCCTACTATTCACAGAAAAATAATTCTTTGAGTATCAGTTGTGTTTCAACTTAACTCTTTATTTTTTGCTGAGTCGCTGCAAAAAAACTATTTCACATCGAATAGCACTTTATAAACCGTTAGCAGAGTCAGTAGTCAGCATATGACCTAAGTGATTGACAGTTTAGTCAAAAGACACTAGAATTGATAAAAGCGATCAGCTACAGTCATTCTTTAGGACACTAGAGATTACATTTATTAGTTAATTTCTGCTTGCTTCCATTCGGAAAGAAGATGCAATTTCCGGAAAGTTTATTTTCTTACAATGGAATGTAAAGTCTCAAACATAGTTTTGTTAAAATGCATTCTGTATGTAAAAACAAATGTTGGATTGAAACTTGCTTATCAACAGTGCAACAGCATATAAACAGCAGTTTTATTTTTGTTATCATTTATATATTATTGTCTGTGATGATCACCATTTTTGTGCTACAATTATTTCTTTTAAAAATTTTGTTAAAAGAGTTATTTTCATACTAGTGAAATAAGTTGAGAATTTGATACCCTGTTGAAAAAAATTAATCTTCAGCAAAATAAACGCGCCCATTATTGTTGCATAACCAGCCTAAAGGAATAAAAACTAAAGCAAGCCATATGAATTATCTCTTTTTTCAGTATCAGGCTCTTAAAATAGTTTGTAGGCACCAGCAGAGTAAAATATGACAAAAACTATTCTTGATATATTATTGGTTCGGATTTTAACAAGCATCTGAGTCTTTCAACCCTGAGCTTAGCATTTAGATGAAATATACCTTCTTTATCGATTTGGATCTTTTTAATTTGGATAAAAGCAAGTCTGTAAAATCTCATAGTGTTTATCTCAAACAGTAAATATGAAGAAAGAGTTTAAGATAGCAGAATATATTTGTGCACCTTTCACCCGTGATTTAGTTGAAAAAAACTCATCCTGATTGATTTCCTCAAACAAACATATATGATTATAATATTCCGTATATAAGTTATATAATTAATTTTTTGATACATCTGAAAACCCAAGTTGTTTAGTTCACTGCAATATTTCAGACAAAAACATAAAAAACAAATGATCTATTTTTAACAATAAAGTTTATTCATAGGATCTATATTATTATTGAAGTTATTTATCTAAAAAAAAACGTTTTGTACGTTTACAGATGAGTTGTAGATGGAAGAAAACAGTGTTTCACAATGATACGATATAAATTTCTATTTTCAACGTTGAAACATAATTCAGTGAAGAGTTATTTTTTGAACTGTCTCATCCTTGAGTTGATTCTGTAGAAACATCTTGAATCTAATCTTTGGGTGAAAGTAGTTCCCAGGAAACTGCTTTCCATCTCAGTTTCAAGTTTTTCGACGCTCGCCTGAAAGGCATATCTGCAACCTCGACGAAATTAACGTGGCTTATCAGCGCTACGCACTGCTGTAGTATGAGACACTGAGTCTCAGAGTGAAAGTCATAGGGAAGAACATCAATTTCGTTGACGCTACACATAAGCCTTTGTGATAGGTGCCGTCAAACACAAAGTCAAGGATTAATGAGGCCTTCTGATAGTTACCTTCATCCATCTCAGTGGATCATGATGATGAATCTCCGACTTTGGTGGCCGCATTAAAGAACCATATCAATAGAAGGCAACCAGAATTTATTACTAGAAAAAAATGAAGCAGGTTGCTAGTCACGGACCATGGAAAGCTTACCACACATATTTATTAGTTACTGCATCTAATAAGCAAATATAAACAATGCCTGAGAATTTGAAGCTGTTATGCATGCACATATCATGTTAACGTACCATAACACTCGACAGCTTTTATTAGGATGCATTTTAGTTAGTTCATGATACCATATAAACAACAAATAATAGTCATCGAAACCTGAGTATACATGAAAAGCAAACATGAAGCAAAGTCAAGGTAGGGTAATTAGTATCTTCCCACTTAAAGATAAATTACGTAAACAAAACCTGAGTTCTTCTTCTAAGTTGAATTTGCAACTTGTATCCTACACTGTTTTAATTAAAACTTTTCGTTTTGGTTCTTTAATTTTCTGCAGTCACAAAAACATCACTGAAGCAACAAACGCAAGTACTTGGTGCCAAATAACTTCAAACATTTTGTGCTGCAGATAATGTATGACACAAGAATCAACATTGTGGTATGGTAAATCATAATTGTATCAGCCAGCAGGCCAAACAGCTGTACAGTAACCATTAAGTCTTCTTCATGTGAGAAATTATTGGTTTTCATGGTTGAAAATGGTGTTTTATTCACTTTTCAAAAACAACTCCCGCAAAGAAATAAAATATTTTACATCTTTTTAATATCTGATGGTACTAAATGTTTTTGAAAGTGTTTATAATTTAGTAAATTATCTCGGAAACCACTGGCCAGACTTATTTATATAGTACACCAGAGTGGTAATATTAAAGTAGTTAGAACCAGACTACTGCAGATGCCAGATATTTTCAAGAAGAAACTTAAGAGTTGTTTTTTCATTTAGTTGCTACACAATGCTGTTGTTTGTTCAGAAAACTAGTATATCACATTAACGTCTGGCATAGTGCCCTATGACATTATGAGATGTACAGTAAACTACACTTTGTCAGACGAACTTATCCTGTAAGCTTAGTTTTATGGCTTCATGGTGGTATTCTAAGAAAACAGTCCAATTTTCAAGTGTTACTTCTCGTCTTGTTATTGACTCAAATAATAGTCCAGTTGAAATGAACCAAGCATAACACTAACATTAAGGGTGAATGACTACTATGATTAGATTACTTGCGTTATTCATTACGAATCTTGAGAGAAGGAGGAATTATTTTCCTGAAGTGAATTTCTTTGATTTTAAGTATCTGCTAATTACTTTTATTGATATTTTTTGAGGATTATCATTATTATTATCCCACCTCTTATTGTTCTCATCGATATCAAATATTGGCAGAAAACAGTTAGGTGATCTGAGTAATTTCCACATCTCTTTCTTGGATAATTTAACCAGATTTTCTGTTTTTCCTATATTTTTGTTCTTGTCTCATAAGTATTGAAAACATTGACTCAAAATATGATTGAATGAGGATAAAATAAGATGATTTTTTAAAGCTTCTTAAGTGTTAAAGGAATCTTAAACCTGTAATATGGTCAGTACTTGTCAGCGGTTCATCTGACATTTAAAAAGCGGATTTTCTGTCAACATGACAGATAAAACGGTCGTAATAAGAATGAAGAAACGTAGTTAATGATCAGTCTAGCGCTGAAAACGATTCTCAAATCAAAATGGAGACGACGATTTTTATGTGTTAAATGAATGCTGACTAATAGGTTTTATATTAACAGGTTTGGCATACTCTCAGATAGTTTATATTATTTTCTGTGGTATATGAGGTAAATAAGTCGAACTCATGGCAGTACTTTTTCCCTCGAATTACTTCATCACAGCAAAAAAAAACAGTGTCTGAGTGGAAACCAGAATTTTGTTTTTATCCTTGTCATTTTGTATCCTTAATATGATACCAGAAGAAGGAATAAACTTGAAAAATGGGGACTTCCTTCGTCATAATTGAGAAATAAAAATATTGTGAAAGTAGTTGATTCACTGAGTTTTTATTCCCACCAGTTAACATTAGTTTCGTGGATAAGTTTATTTAATTCAAGCTTGAATTGTCAACAGTCTGTTTTCTTTATTCCAAGAATATGACTCTCCTAATTCTTTAGAGCGAATCATATTTTACTAATTGGGGTAAGCTGACGAATAGGGAATCTGCCTTCCAAGATATGTTATATAGCACCTTAAAGCAGAAGGCTTCAGCACAGGCCAATTAGAAATCCATAGCTGATGCAGACTACTGAGTAAATTTGTAGAGACTTGAAAAACAAAGTTAGACGTATCAAATCTTATTTGACTTGTTAGATATGATGCAGAAAATCTTAGTCAAAATCCAGGCATTATTTTGATATACTGAGTAGATTAGGCTTCAAGCTGGATCGTTTGAAAAGGTTATTACATTCAACTAGACCTCTTCAGCCTTTACCCCACTTTGCATAAATTTATACTCATGCATGAAATATAAGCCCATCATTATGATTTAACAGCCAACGATAAAAATGCTATAATTTATGTCTAATATTAAAAATGATAGTTTGTTTATTGCTAAGAATATTCAAAACTTCATGGGAATGCAAACAAGTGTTCCTTAATTCATTTATATTTTATGCATAAAGCTACGTAGATAAGACTGAACACTGAGGACGAATGAGTGAAAACAATATTTTCCTCCTAAATATTTTTGTTACAATTTCCAGAATGAAATTTTCTTCGAATTCTAAAATTACATATTCATAGACTAGAATTACTGCATTCCTTAAAAAAAATAATTTATACAATGGAGATGCTGAAAACAGTGCCATTGTCTTTTAAAATACTGACATCTTTGAGTAAATGATGTCTTTATCTCTGTTTAAACTGGGCAGAAAATGTAAGTTTACTGCACGTTTATCTGTACCGCCTAACATATTTTTTAAGAAGTAGTTAGGTATACCGACTTCAATTCTAAGATAATGTGAATTTTTGTGGGATCTATCAGTAACTTGAGATGAAAAAATGTAAATTATTTTTAATAAATTCATTATTATTTTTACAATTATTTTCATTTGGGTTCCTAGTGGAACATAGGGCTCCAGTAGAACCCCGCCATTCCACTCTGTTCTTTGTAGCCTTTGAACCTCGCCCCACCAATGCCCACAAGCTTTCATTTCTTCCTCACACCATCTCCTAAATGTCACCCTCGCCTCGGACACCCAACTCGTCGTTTCCAATTTAGGTCCCAATCGATGTCATGGCCTGGCCTGACGCGTGACATCCCCAACTGGTCTTCTAAGTGTTTCCCCGGTCCAATCCATCTCCAGTATCTTCTGCATATTTGTTGGGCAATGGGTTCATGGTTAGTTCGTCACCATCAAGAGGTCATTGTTACTCATTCTTATTACTCTGGTCATCTCATCGATCAGCAGTATCGAGTGAGCGTAAGTGGCAGCTGTTGGTGATGTATGTCTGTAGATTGTTGAAAATGCTTTTCGTGACGGGGTAAGTTTCTGAACCACATAGAAGCACTGGCTTGACTGACATAGTGTTGAAAACCCAGATGTCGTCCTTTGGGCTAAATGCAGTAGATCTTCACACTGATTTCAGATTAATGAAACCCTATCTTGCTGTGTTTCCAATCCTGGCTGCTTTGACATCCTCGTGTGTGCCGCCACCTGTATTTGAAACGATGCTCCCTAAACAGGCAGGTAAAAAAAATACTCCCTTTAGTGTTCTCCCGTTCATGGTGGTTGGTGCTTGTCGTTGTTGTTGTTGTAGTAGTTGTTGGGTGGGTATCTCCATCACCACTGTCTTCTCTACATTCACTTGAAGACCCGTTTTCGCTGCTCTGCCTCTTCTATCAACTTGTTGGTTTTGGCCTATAGATCTTTGAGTTTGTGCATCAAGACATTAGAAATGAATCATCATTGGTGAGATGCAAATCATCTGATGTCTTTTCATCGGTCAGGTGGTGTATGCCTATCTTCTCGCTCCTCACAGTTGTCTGTTGCATGATCCATTCCAGTCCGGTCAACCACAATCAAGACTAACCAAACTAACAAATAATTATAAACTCTAGTTGAAAAGGGAAGAATAAACGCTAGCTGTCGTACCCTGTTCAGTGTAAACTCAAATTTCAGAGTGATGAATTATTCCCCCTTTTAAAGCTCCTCTTTATAACTGCGAAACTTCATGCACTCACAAGACAATGATATTAATCAATGTAATCAATGTAATATAAAGAGGAATCCCCATTAGGAACGCCACTATACACTTAACTGTAAAATTTTTATCAATATTTAATAAAAAATCTATTATTAACACAAGAATAACTCACTGATTTGTCCACCAGAATATCAGCTACTGGACGAACTGAGCAGTGCGGGTCATGAACTTTATAATTACAAGAGGCTTATTCACAATCTTCGCTTTCATGATGTCATAAGAAGACGAGGATTAACTGAGAAATGTGACCTATTAGCGAAATGCAATTCGGACAGTCTGATCATACATTTACTTGTCAAGGCATTTTATACAAAGGATGAAAAGAAGACTTTTAAAATAGATAAGTCAAGATGATATAAGATTTGGGAAATATTGGACCAAAAAAGAAGAATAATGCATCTTCACATTTGCCTTAAAATGAGATAAATATCATCAATGTATGTTTAGGATAGAGAGAAATTGCGTTTTTAATCATATTTTTATCATATGAAGAAAATAATGATCAGCTTTCTTTTTCTTGACGTATTATTAACTAGAAGGGAAGATGAGTCGATAAAAAACTAGGGTCTAGCAAGGCTATATGGACGAGACAATACTTTGGAACTATCTTAAAACGAAGGCCTAGTTCAGTTCTTAAAAAAACACAATGTAGCTAACCTCAATATTATGGGTAAAATGAAACCTGTTCTTCAAAACAAACCCCATCACTGCACAGATGATTACGTAACAACGTGCTGTGTACGCTAATTGACTTGTGAATGCGGGGACTTATACACTGAAAGTAGTAATCGAACAGAAAGGTCGAGGGTGGTGTAGCATGTGCCTAAATGGCTAGAAAAACAATAGCATTGAAAAAATAATCTGATAAATGCAGTAGGCAGACAGATCTCATACTCGAAAAGTGAACGCATTATGGAAACTGGTAACAGGATTGAACTAAAACTGGTCTTATGATAAATTTAAAGGAGCCGTTAAGATCATGAAATAAGGCTCACAGAAGCCTTAGCTTTACAAACGTTGAAGCATAATTTGTGTATCCAAATACCATTAACCTTTGCCTAGTTATCCGCTGGTCCTAAGGCTGGATAAACAGGGGAGGTTGGGCATAGGGCTAGCAACCCTGCCCCGGAAAATCAATCCAACCGCTACAGAAACTTCAAAGCACAGAGAAATTATCAATAATAAAAACAAACTATACCTCGCCGGAGTCGGAAAGACGAAATGACACCGGTTGGTGAAAACATTCGGGAAGCCAATTGGCCGATGTGTCTTCCCTCTCTCGAAGAAAGAGAAAGTAAGGATGAGGAAATTGGATGCATGTGCTATGTTTGAACTAAGCAAGGCTGCCCACATTGCAAAAGAGATCAGAAGTTATAGCATAGAAGTGCTCGGTTAGGAATTTGCAAAAGCAGATGGAATGGAAGTGGACTTTCCAAATTCCGATATTGTCACCCAGATAACAAACATGAGCACACTGCGTTGCAGAGTGACTACCATGATGTCCCGAGAGCATCGAAGGCTCTCACACTCATGCAGTGAGAGGCAATCCCATCAAGGAACAAAATCATGACGGCGAGATTCAACTGAAAAGGAAAGAAAGTCACTATCATTCAGTGATACGCTATGCACCAAAAAATAATACAGATGAAGAGAAGAAGGAGGAATTCTACAGACAACTGCAATCAACACTGGAAAAAACCTCAGTTGGCGACATCAAAATTCTAATGGGCTGGGTGACATGAATGCCAAACTCGGAGCAGACAACACAGGAAGAAAACCAATCATGGGTAGAGAAGCACTCGGTGAAACGAATGAGAGTGGTGAACTGTTTGAAGATTGATTTCTGCACATTCAAGAGTTTGGTGATTGGAGGCTAGGCACTGTGTACAAACACAAGGATACACACAAAACAACATGGATTTTACCGGACAATAGGACACACGAAAGATCAGATCGACTTGATCTCAATGTGAAGAAGGTGGAGATGGAGACTCAGCCTACTGGACACAAGATCATATAAAGATGAGGAGTAGATGTAGGTTCAGGCCACTCCCCATCTAGTGCAGGGAACCTTCCAAATCAAGTTGAAAGCCTGCAAGGAAGTTGGTGATAGACCACAGTTCGAGTTGAACACCCAGAACACAAACTGAACTGAAGGATGAAACTGCAGAGGACATCTTCACGTCAGCCATCAGAAAAATATGAGAGACATTGACCAACATGCCTGAAGGAACGGGAGTGGAAGAACATTAAAATTCTTTTAAAGCTATGTGGAAAGAAACCTGCATAACCTTATTTGGAAGGAAAAGGAAACAAGACAAGAAGTGAATCTTGACGGACACATGGAAGCTGATGGATGTGAGAGAGGAGGGTGAATCAGAAGATGAACCAGTGCAATGATGCGCAACGAAAAGATGAACTGAGTACAAGGTATAAAACACTACACTGGACAAATAAGTGAAGAGGAGTGCGCGCAAAGACTAAAGACACATCTACGACACACTTACTAGTGAAGCAGAACAGGCTGCTGGTAGAAGAGACCTGACAACATTGTATCAAACAACCAGATGACTTACTATCTGGGAAGGAGGAGATCAACGAAGACAAAACGAATGAAAGATAGTGAATCAAGGCTAGTTGTCAAAGAGGGGAAACAAATAAAACGATAGGCTGTCGACTTCAGAAAACTCTTGAATCGATCACCACCTGCAATTCGTCCTGAAATATCACCAGCAATGGCAGAACTACCAGTGAACAGAGGCCCTTCAACAAAGTCAATGTCTTGAATGCCATACAACTGCTGAGATTTGAGAAGGCAACAAGACCAGCCGAAATTAGTCCCGAAGCGCTGAAAACAGACGCCGTGATAACAGCGGACATCCTGGCACCACTGTTGCAGAAGGTTTACAAGCAACAAAGGAAAGATACGTGCCCATCAGTTGGAAGAAGGGCTACCTTGTCAAACTCCTAAAGAAGATTTTGCAACATTAGTCTTTACAAGAACTGACGCGGAATCATGCTCCTGCCCACCTCAAGCAAATTCAGGAGAGACTAAAGGATGCGCTGGATTCAAAACTACAACCGGAACAGGCTGGCTGGTTGTCTTTCGAAGAACAAATCATGTGCGGATAGAATCGCAACGCTATGCATCATCATACAACAGATTAAAGAACGGCTGTCAAATCTCTACCTCAACTTCATCGTTTTTGAAAAGGCCGGCGTTCGACCACGTCAACCGAGAAGTAATTTGGCAGCTACTGCTTCAACACTACGGTTTTAGCACCACAAATCTTTAACAGCCTCATTCAACAGCTATATGCAAACGCCACATGCAAAGTGATCCACAATGGGAAGCTCAGTGGGGCTTTTGAAGTTAAGTGAGCACAAGAAGGAGTAAGACAAGGCTGCCGCCTTCTGTCATCGATGATCTTCCCGAATGTGGTGGACTGGGTCATGCAACAGACAACTGTGAGGAGCGAGAAGATAGGCATACACCACCTGACCGATGAAAAGACATCAGATGATTTGCATCTCACCAATGATGATTCATTTCTAATGTCTTGATGCACAAACTCAAAGATCTATAGGCCAAAACCAACAAGTTGATAGAAGAGGCAGAGCAGCGAAAACGGGTCTTCAAGTGAATGTAGAGAAGACAGTGGTGATGGAGATACCCACCCAACAACTACTACAACAACAACAACGACAAGCACCAATCACCATGAACGGGAGAACACTAAAGGGAGTATTTTTTTTACCTGCCTGTTTAGGGAGCATCGTTTCAAATACAGGTGGCGGCACACACGAGGATGTCAAAGCAGCCAGGATTGGAAACACAGCAAGATAGGGTTTCATTAATCTGAAATCAGTGTGAAGATGTACTGCACTGCATTTCAATCAACATAAAGATCGAGATCCGTATTTCCGACACCACTGCCACGTCAGTGCTGGTATATGGTTCAGAAACTTGCCGCGTCATGAAAAGCACTTGGAACCAACAGCAGACATTCATTAACAGCTGCCTGCTCCCCATACTGAAGATCAGATGGCCAGAAAGAAGGAGCAACACACAACTCTGGGAATGAACCAACTAAAAGTCCATCAACCAAGAAATATGCAGAAGATAAAGGAGAAGGATTGGGCTGAGTGGTTGACGTGATCTCCGTGAGACCCTAATGTCCTGAGTTCGATGCTTATTCGGGTTGAGGGTGCGTAATGCTGAGGAGTCCCATGCTAGGACGAAACAGCTGTCCAATGCTTCCAGATTTTCAATGGCTCCCTAACTGACGTCAGTCCATGATGAATACTACTTCTTAATAATCTTTCTGCCATTTGAACGCAAAGAAAGCCGTGTGAATTTATTATTATTCAGAAATAAGAGAGAGGAAGTAAAATGCAATTTGACATGGTCTTAAGTCACTTCCACATACTAACATAACTAGTTTACAAACGATGACAACTATCAACACATGTGTACATACAAATCTCAGTCTGTAATTCATACACTCCACATACAACATACTACATTGGCATATTATCTCTATCCTACGATTCTGATAACGCAGAATCATTCATGCAGAAGAACACTTGTCAAGTTATCATATATAAGATTGGATATTGTAAAGTTTGGTTTGCTATAACTTTGACAAAGTTATTTGTACATTTATTTACTATTCATATAAATAAAACTCACAATCAGCTAAAGGAAGCAGCTGATTAGCTGATTTTTCGTTCATCTGCAACCAATGATCCTTGTTAATATTGAAAATTAAGTTTTATCTTCTCTATTCTAAAACTCCTTTGAAACATAGCGGATAAATTAAAAATAAACACTTGAGTTAGGGTAGTGATAATAATTTTAGGGTGATATGTACAAACTAGATGTAAATATAAATATAAACATATATGAAGTCAAACAAGATCACAACACACTGTTTCACAATTTCCATTTTTCTTATAACAAATGCCATAACTTATGTTATAGACTTAATCTAAACAAAATACAATGAAATAGCACTATCTAAATTTTGCTTTTTATATTTTATAGCTGGTGTAGTTCAGTCTTTTATTCTTTAAAGATAATAGGGGAATAATTTTTCCCTGCTTATTAAGGTAGGACACCAAATGGAAATGTTACGTAGGAAACTAAACAGCATAATATAATTTCCAATTAAAATTATTACTTCACTTATCTATGCTTGATAACCAGAAGTTGATAAATAACTAGAATGAGTATTGCATTCTCTGTCAAATGTAAAATAACAACTTAATATCAATTGTCTATCACTTAAAGTCTATTCGTAAAATATGAATGATAAGCATTGTGATGCAGTGGGTGAGTATCACTAAAATATACTAAATCGATCTACAGTAGAATTACTTTGCATTATTTCATAAATCTTCTAAATAACCTGATCTATTTGAAATTCATCCGATATTTTGAAATGCTCTGATAACTGATTCAGTAATTAATTAATTTAGAACAAGATCTTAAATTAGGTTAACAATATTATTTGATGTTAACAGGAATTCAACCAGCACTTAAATGTTTCATGCCCCTGTTTTTTCACAACAGTGGATAGAACACCTAAAATTATGGTGACATGATAAAGATATTGCATGTTTTGATTTCCTATCATAAATCATATCTAGAGTAATTTCATTTAATTTTTTATCAAATTGAGACGAAATATGGCTTATTCTGAGAATAATTTAGTTATCCATGCATATAGTTCATTAAGTAAGAAATTCTTTTTCTGTTGTTTGTTTAGAATGTACTATAATATTATTATTTGAGCGATTTGATATCCCAAGTTTTAACAAGCCTAAGGCAGTCTGATTTTTTTTATCTGGCTGGATTCGAAAAAGCATTTTCTCATGAATATAAGATATGAACATCTCATGGAACAAAAAGATTTTTATGGAATAGATTTCTTTTTGAAAAAAATATTTTTTCGTTCCTGTACACTGTCAAGCGTTAAGTTGAAAAAATTAACTTAATACTCTAGCAGAGCAAATCGGAGTAATTTTATACCATTAATATGAAAAAATGCGGTTGTCTCCAGCCTTTTTTCTTAGTGAACATACATTGATAAAAGGCAAAAATGAAGAGCTATGAGAAATAAAGATAAAAATCAGAAATCTTAAAAATGAACAACGGTGTGGTAAAAATCATTAGCAAAATCAAAAACTTAGTAGACTTTGAGTGTGATGAGTTTTTAATTAGTGAAAGACAATAGTAATTATTCTTTGTGGTGGAAATACACAAAAATTGAAGTTTGCAAAAAAGATGCACTCGAAGTTTCTTGTGACCCTCAAACTCAAGTCAGTTAGAAAAAGGAATCCATTTAAAATAACTAAACAGATCCTCATATGATAATTAACTTAGTTAAGATTAGCAGACAAATGCAGGACACGCGTTTCATCCTTTTTGGGACTCACCAGCTGAATGAACCAACACCCCCAGTTATTGATGTTGCTCCTATTGAGACCCGAACGTCAGACCAAATGGTAATGCATCGTTTACTCAGTAATTTATCATAATAAATATTCACGCAATATCGTGGCATCCGTATAAGAACCCTTATGGTAATAGTGGTCGGACTATTGCATCCAGTAAAACAACGGAGAGTCACGGGCATATCAACATATAGTTATAATTAATACCCATTGTACAAGAGGTGGCGATCGTACCTCAGTGGCTAAATGGATAATACTCTAGCATTTGAAGAGATGGGTATGCGGTTGGAGTCTCAGTGGGAACAACATCACTCACTGGGGTGGACTTACATCAAGCTGACAAGTCCGAAATAGGACGAAATGCCTGTTTAAGATTCCTTTGCTAGCCTCAATCAAGTACGTCATCATAATAAATATCCAGGCAGTATCAAGGCATCTGCATCGCTATTGAATAACTGGATACAGTAAAATGATGGGGAATAACGAGTTTATCAACAAATTGTAAGGTTCTCGTTTAGTAATAAAATGCTTGTTATCATCAGTGTGTTCATTAGGATTATCGCTATCTGCACGGCAATCAGAAGAAATGTAACATACCTCTACTTAAGGCATCAGAAGTGTTAAAAATTTGACTTTTTCTCACTTATTATGAATACATGCTTGCCATTTCTGTGACTTATTCTTCACTACTAAATAGAAAGTATATAATCTTTAGTGTTCTTCATTTACTATATATAACAAAGCTATGAAATTCCTACAAGTAGCATTTCCAGGATCATCATTCACTGGTAACAATCGACAAACTAAATTGGTTCCTTCGTAATATTAGGATTCATGACAAATATAACCTGAAAGTTGATCAAGGTTACTTAACTGTAAAATTATGAAAAACAAACCAGACATTATACTGAAATAAACTGTGAGTGAACAAATGCCTCTCGGTATTTGCACATGTTAGTGATCCACTTCCACTGCACAACGGAAAACTATGTTCACTGATTTCTTAAGATACGTAGAGTAAATTCGAAGCCACAATACAAAGGTGCAGCTGTAGTTCACTTCAGGAATGAATCATTCAGAAGTGCATTGTAAACGTGACAGCCGACTACTAAATTGTAGCTGTTTCTGTTGAAATTCATGGCATAAAGACAACTTCTTTGAAACACCATCCAGCTCCGTATTTAGGTTCGAAACACCTGTGAAGAAATCACGCATTTTGAGTTTGTCAGAAGTTCCTTTTTAGCTTCTAGTGCTATCAAATAAGTTACGTAGCTTTTGTGAGAGTAGACACATTGAATTGTATGTAACAACTGACTCTATGCCATAATAGTGAATAGTGTGTATGAGATAGTTCGGTGTAGCTCAAAGTACGATTCTTCTTTATTCACGAATATCAAATAGTTGCAATAATGGCAGTGTACTGGAAAAACATGTAGGGAATAATGCTTTCCTACAAGAAGTGATAAACATCTTCCGAAAAATATTGTTCACAGTATATACAGCATACTCCTGCTTTACCAGAACAATTACCATACAATTCAGGTAGATAAATTTAGTAAACTATCCGCTCATTTTGTTTTAGGCTATGGTCCTGAATGGTAATAATTTCACAGTTACCTTATCAGCCTCCTTTTTCAGTTCACATTAAATACCTTTAATTGTCATCAAATTCTCCGTGATCCCTCTATTTTTTTTGGTTGGAATTGATTTGTATATAAGCAGTTTAGTATATGTTCCACCTCCTGTTATTTAATTCAGCCTTTTCTTCAGCTTCCAAAGTGTCTGTAAAATAAGCTTTTCTGTGGGTAGGTTCATCATTAAATTCAACATGCCTTCCTAATAATTTTATCTCACCTATCATGAAGCGTACTTTATCCATACTACAGTACATTACATTAGCATCAGCTGTATGTTTTAATGTTATTAATCGTCTATGTAGTACAGTAGGTAGTGCAAAATGATATCTATTTATCCTGCTTATTTAAAAGTTCTTATAATTTACTAATTTATGGTTTAAATGAAACCTGCTGCGATAGAGTCAACCGCTGTTACCAAAAGAATTAATAGCTACTGGTCAGGTACCTTAATCTGTGAATGAATCATTGTAATTGACAGCAATTAAGTGAACTATAGCTGTCCTCAAGTAACTGGAAATTAAAAAAACATATTTTCTGTTGACTGATTTCACTCATTTTCTCTTTAAACCATTAAAAATGTTGTCCTCGGTTATTTAATCAATGCACTCTCTTTGCTCTTGTAACCAGGTTCATTTGACATTGCCAGAGATTAAAACCAGATAGTGAAGTCAAGATTTTCCTCTACTCTAATTATCACTACGTATAACTGTACTGATATTCAAATATTTTAATATATTTTAATAATTGTCTCGGAAAAACATGACTAGACTATGCAAAGTATTCGGAAGGAAAACCTAAATACTATTCCTAAAACCTACAATTCATTCAGCTTGCATCTTGTAAGACAGGCTAGTTTGTCTGCATTTCGTGTAATGCATGTAGGAGATTGTTTTTATTGATTACAAGTATCTTCTTGGCCTACAAATATCTTGAGTAACTCTTTTGTCTGAAACTATGTCTTAAAATTAGTGGACAACTAGGATAATCGTATGATGTGTGAATTCCCAGTGATTTCTTGATGGCGAAGTTTTGACAACAGATGACAGGGCTATTTACCGATGCATTCAGAAGTCAGTAACAAGATACGGTGACAAGCGAAGAATTCTTTCTGCGATGAACAATAAGCTTATTGCTGAATTTTTAATTTTTCTAATTACGCAGTGCATGGCTATTGATTTAACCCGCAATTGAATACCAAGAAATGTCTATGATTGCATCTTTTGCTGACTTGAGACTAGTCAAATCGAAATGCTCTCAGTAAGCGAATACACATTCGTGCAGTAAGCAATCAGCCATGTCTATTTTGTGAGGGCTAGTGATACTACCTGGCTGCCAAAACGTCTGTAGACGGGGCACCAGTTTATCATTTTAAAGAGGCTTTCGACAGTTAGTTAATGTCAAGAATTCAGATAACTGATTTCTAAATCTCGTACATCAAAATTTTGTCTGACAACCTGCTTATGAAAATTTTTCTTCATAAACTGTATGTCGGTGACATAGCTGCAATATATGACAAGTGTGATGATCCACCTTGTTTCTAAATAGATCTGTAGTCGAATAAAATAACTTCCCTTCTAATAAACGAAGCAAAAAATAACTACCTACCTTTCATGGATGTAGTGTTGTCATTTGAAATACAGAACTGTAAAACGAATTCACCGAAAGCTGACATACGAAGGGTAAGATTTAGGCTACCATAGACTTTCATATTTCTTCACAATATATAAAAGTATCCTCGTGTCAAACACAATGCAATATGTGAAATATATGCTAAGTTAAGCACAGAAAATAGATACAATCTGAAATTCACTAGTTGTTTCAAAAATCAGTCGACTCTAAGATGATCTATGCTTTGTGCATATGTTAAGCTTCTGTAAAAAAAGGTATCACAGGCTCCTAATCTGAAAAGTATGATAAATTTGGGCTTATCACAGTTTAAAGAACAGGAATAAATTACAGCAAAACCTCGTCATCCACTGTTTACCAGTTTACCAAATATGGTTACAGGGGGAATATCTAGATCTCCATTTGAAAATAGTGGAACATGAATTTGAATAGCTGCAAGGATGATGAGTACAGATGGTAAACAACCTTCTGAATTCATTGGAAAACTCGTTTATAATATAGGCCGAAAGATTACTGTTGAAATTTAGCTTTAAATTTTGTATGGAGAGCACTACAGTGAGTAGTGGAAGCACGTTTTTTAAAGGGCTTTACGAAAATCGAAGTCTCATTGTGTGTCCACAGAACATTCAGTCCTACACTTAACTTGCCTTGATAGTAATTCTCTAAGCTTACTACCATGAATAGTTTCACGCTAAAATATCTTTCGTTTATCACCCTCCTTGTTCATAATTTCTTCATTATCATACTTCAGTGATCTATATTTCAATTTACACTTTTCAGATAAACGGCTTGACAAGTAATTATGATATCAGATAACTGAAAACGTACAGGATAAAAAAGTCACATTTATTGTATAAACGTCCTCCAACAACGCTTTTCACATGGTTCTTTTTCATGAATAAAAATCCTTTTTTTTACCTACATGGAGGTATATAAAGTTTCTGATTTGTAAACTTTACTACAAGCTTCTGGAAAAACACAAAATCCTGTTAACTCTTGCTGTAACAAGATTTAAACAGAAATTTTGCAGTCTATTTAACTGAAGATTATTAGGGTAAAATTGGATTTACCAACAGCAAAATAACTTGCCACAACAGATCGCAAGTTCATTTATGATCTCAGGTTTTATTTACAGTTTAAAGAGGAAATAGTAAGCGTTAGTTCTGAGACTATTTCAGTGACTATATTGGTCCATTATTATGGTTCTCCAAACTTTCATTACAAGTAATCCACATTATAAGAACATTTATAGAATTATCTGCTGAGGAGCTTTGTCTGTCACAGTTACATTAGATTTGTTCTTTGTGGTATAACAAGACTGATTCAAAACATTTTCAAGTTCTTTAGGACTAAACTTCGTACAAATCTTTTCACAAATTTCTTAAACATTGTGTACATCTGACAACATTTTTTATCTTGCATATATCACCAAGTTACATGTGACATTAAAACATAGTTCGTGTTGAATAGCCTTAGGATAAGCTGAATTTCTTTCTCTCTCGAAACATTCTACAGGAAACTGCCTGTTAACAGTACTATTCTCTAGTTTACAAGCTTATATTTATTAGGAAAAACGATTACAGTGGAAAAAAAAATAATTTGTTTTAGATATTCTATTAAACTGCTTGTATCACGAAACGTATCTGTATATATATAAATACATACATATATATTTTATCCATTTCTTCAATCAAAAAATACTCCCGAAATAGGACAATTCACATCATTTTTGTTTTGTTGTACGGACCTTTTTCATCCACCAGACACTATATGAAGTACGAATATACTTAGATATTGGTTCGACTTGTTAAGTAAAACTTATTATTATGGTTGTCGTCTTAGAAAGCAGTATGATGACAAAAACTCTGTTATATTTTTGAGGTAGTATTCATCACAGGTTGAAATCAGCCGAAGAACTATTAAAAACCTGGTTGATTCGTTCTAGTATGGATGCGTGCTGATAAGGAATCCTATATTAGGACGAAACAGCTGTCGACTACTCCTAGAGTTTCGACGGTTATCCAACTAATACAGGTGGTGAATATTATCTGAAAATGAAGTCCTTATTAACCTCTAGAAAAACGTTAAACATTTCTGTTATATTTGTTATCAAAAACGGAGATCCGTCCATTACATGAACTACTGGATCTTTTATTATAAAATATTCAGGAGGCTAACAAATCATTTCATGAAATGTGGTTTTCAATCTACTAATACGAAAAGAATTTTCAAGTTGAATGATATATTCATCACATTTTTTCGAAAAGTGTCGATAAATCTCTCTTCAATATATAATAATTATTATATTAATGGCCAAATTCAAAGGTATTTGGGGAATATTCTACAGTTTACAGCATGTCATATAGCATCAACCTGACAAGAACAGTGTATATTTATACACGATAAAATGAAATAAGTACAGACTACATATAGAAGAAAAATGTATTTACTGTATCTACAACTTTCTTAAAATGGAGAGTTAATACTTCCAGACAATTGCATCAGCAATTAGATTCAGAATACGTGAATTATAACAGGTTTGGTACTCATCATTTAGTTTGCTAAAAAAACAGTTGATTGATTATTTCACTCGTTACACATTTTTCATCTCACAGGAGATGAGCTAAATATGATACTGAAGAGCTTTTATATTTATTAGTACATACACAGAGTCGTATATACTTACTCCTAGTCTTTCCTGACAACTGACATGCAGAAGGGTTTGAGAGAAGACGATGTTGATCATCCTATATTATAACTCCTGCCAGATGTTTGCAATAGTTAATATGCTTATTCACAACTGTTTGAATAAGGTTTGATGTACACCATTAGTTCTGCTAACAAAATTCAAACATATAAACAGTATAAGATAGTTTCTTCGCAGCAACCCTTAATAGTGAACATTAGGCAGAAAATTCTTTTGTAGATCAATAAGATATGGAAGGACTATGAAAGGTTCGAAAAGAACACCGAAATAAATCACATTTGTAACGTTTATGTACATCTATCAAAAGAACGACAATCATAAGAACTGATTATTTCACAAAGGTCATGTTAACGTCTGAAATCGATGCTTGCAGTCTGAAATTGCGAAAGACTAAGCACAAGACCATTCACGGAGGACCATTTACCAACAGTAGATTGGAAATCATTTAGTGGAGGACAATTTGTTGTAAAAGAGAGATATGGAAACTCTCATATCTTCAGCGTATTTGATAAAACTGATATCGGCTGAAGGTGTTATGTCATGCAGAAAAAAAGAGGAAAGATTGGGGGAAAAGCTGTCTCCTTGAAAGACACTAGTCACAGTAAGCAGTGAGGTCGAGTACTCCCCTCTGTGAACGGTAAACTATTTCGTTTCAGAGAAATGTAGACACAGCCAGCTGATCATCCAAGACTCAACAAAAGTCTCATCTAGCTTGTGCAGCAGAGGAGGTATTGTTACTAAATCAAATGCTGAAGTAAAGTCTAAAAAGGCACACTTGACTTGGCATTTTTATCAAGATTACAAACAATATTGTGATAAAAGATAGTGGTGCTGTCCAAAGTCCTCATTTTACTTCTGCATGCAGATTAATATGAGGTCTACGAAAGCCTTCGTCGAGGGTTCGAGCACAAGTATTATTAACTTCTCTATTATTTTCAAGAACGGAGAACCAACTGCAATCGAACGGAATTTCGGACATTCACCTGGAGTACCTGACTGAAGTAGGGGGAATATCTTAATGTATTTCCAGGCGGCTGATATCGTGTTTTCTGAAAATGCTAGCTAGTGGATAGCATAAAATATCAGCACACTTCGTGAACATGCGGCTTTACACACCATCTAGACCGGAACTGGGTTCAGGGATTTGAGACATTTGAAAATATCTTTCTCTACTAATTTTGGACAACACTCTCTACTGAAAATATGTGGACAAAGTGGAATAGACGAGGTTGGTTGAAGTATAAACGATTTGTTCCAGGCACAGACATAAATATGGGCTTCTTTACTAAGGCGTTTACTACCAGAAGGGTCTATGGAAGTTTTCACATGCTGGAAGATCCTTTACATGAGAAACGTTTCCAATTATACAGTAGACTCAGACGTTTAATTTCTCACCTAATCAAAATTTTCAACCGTTGAGCTTCAGTATTATCGCTTGTTTTATATGGCCTTTATAACTTCTCAGTCTCTTAAGCTGCGGTGAAGACAAACGATCGAAGCATAGAAAAAGTTTTTCACTAGGGCAACAAACAACCAAACAAGACTTTAGATAGCATGTCACACCATCAATAGTGTAGTTCAAAATATCGCTGTCAAATATTTTTAGTCCGCACACTGTAGCAGGTATTTAAGATTGAGTGTATTACAATGTGAATAGTTTCTACATATATTTTTCTCGTGTCTGATGGCTACTTTGCAAAGTTTATCATATATTCTTTGTCAAAACACGATTAACACAATGATTTGAGCTGAATAGTGAGGCTCTCTTCCGAGTTATATATATATCATTGATGAATACTATGTCTAGTACTGCACGCTGACGTATTGATAACGAGATTTTGATGACCGAGAGTTTTGAAGAAGCTTTGGTCATAATTATTATCACAACAAATTATCAACAGGGAAACACATAGTACAGTGGCTGAGGATTCCGTGACTGTATCAGAGAAGCTGGATAATTTGAAGCTTTTACTTCCAACAAATTAGGATATAAAACTAAGATTCGCGTTTTCTTGCCAAAGCATTACAAATCCCCATTCAGGGAACAGTACTGAGAGAACAGTTTTGCGGTTTGTCTACAGTTTACTGATTTTAAGTTTTCATTCATCACAAAATAACATCACTTAGTGGACTGCTGGAGATCTGAGAGCACTAGACGGCTGTTTTGGACGTACGCGACGATGGCATTGAGTGAAAATTGTCCTACATCGTGAAGTGAAACAAGTTAGAAAATTTGGACCATTGGATTGTGATCCAGTGGCTCAGTGGTGACGTTATCGCCGAGTAACCTGAATGTCCGGGAATCGGTCATTGATAGGGAGAAGAAACTACATACTACGACTAAACAGCTGCATAATGCTCTCAGATTTACGATCATTCTTTAACTGATGTGAGCCTATGATGTATACTAACTTGAACTCCTGTGTATAATTTGATGTTGCCATAGCAAATTGTATGAGATAACTTTTAGTGAATTCCTAATCCCAGACAAGTATTCTGGCTCTTATAATTAAAAACAGAGTGATATTAGGCAGATGTTTATGCGTTCTATTGATAAGAAAATTACATACTGCAGTTAATGGAATTTTATTCAAATAATTGTTTCAGAGTATTCATTATCGTTGCCTGAGTTTTTATGCCAAGTAAAATCAATTCAGAATACTGTTGATACTTGATTCGCCAAGTGAAAGTTATTTGCTCAAATGACATATTCTGCGGACAGCTTAAAAATACACATACATACAAAACCTTTACAGAAGAAATCAACCTTAATCAACTTTTGGGCTTTGTTGAGAGGAAAATGATACTTGAAGCTGTGATAAAGTATTATCAGGATAATTTCACAAAAGCCTCTCAGTGTAGTAAATATGTGCTGCTTCTTTTTTTCAACAAACTAGTGTGAAATTCGATAACTGAAAGACTTCCACTAATTTCGACTTTTCTATGTACATTTATCAATTCAGCTTTTTTTGAGGAATGCATTATAGGATTCGCAAGACTATACTGTATTTCTTAGGATACATGACTATCTAACCAATGTCTAAAGTGGAACCACTATGCGACAGTTACTTATCGCACTGAATCTTGGCTATATTTCCCTTCGAAAATGGATTTCTTACACACAACCGAAGACATTTTTATTTGTTTGTTTTTTAAAATTTTCCTTCGGCTTGTTATTTCATTTTAGGTTATCCACACATTTAAGTTGTTGACTAAGTAGCAATTAGACAGGAAAGCAGAGGAATTAGACAATTTGAACACGACTGTTTCTCGCATTCACACTAGAACTGCCAATAACGTTCTTGTTTTCAAAGATGCGTCTTTATTCTCGCGACCAGTTATCAACTCTTCATAATATTTACAAAATAAATACCTCACACCACATAATATGTCATTAAAAAGCCCCTATATTAATGCTTAGAAATGTGAATTTGATGGAAAATGATACACACTTTGCTGAAAGTGTGCGATAGATGTTTAAGTAGAAAGTAACGGTCTTAATTTATATGACTGAAGACAAATAGTTGAAATTCTGAAACCGAGGCTTGGCCATGTTTTACCATCATCAGCAAGATTATCGGCAGCATAATCGACAGTGTCAGAAAAGATAGGATGTTATACTTAGATATTGAACCATAACATGGACGAGATATGCATTAATTCGTCTAAAATAAACCACTAATTTGATTAAGTTGATGTATCGCAGCAAAAATAAGGAAAACCAAACATGACAAAATGAACAAAGTATTGTGATTTATAGCAACGGTGGATAGCAGTTAGCAGTGTAATCCAGGAAGAGTATTTTGACCTACTTCAGACTCGTCAGCTGGATGTGCCTGTCTTCCAGTGAGTGATATTGTTCCCGCCGGGATTCGAACTCAGGGCCGGTTACTTCAAGCGCTAGAGAGTTATCAAATAGACCACCGAGAATTGATAGCTACTTTTTGTGCAATGGGTATAGTTTTACTATTATTGTTCTCATTGTACCACCGTTGATCGGACCGAAATGATCGGTTTCTATCGGCATATGGGCTCCTGTGAGGATGCCTGGGTATTACTTCATTTTCAGTTACAGTAATGATAGATATTGGCTAGCACTGGAACCCAGGATATGCATTTCGTCCGATTCGGGACTCGCCAATAGAGACTGTGTAATACAAGCAATAATACTAAACCTATACTCGTCGAACAATGCTCAGCGGTCCAGTGGATAACGCTCTGGCGTTTGAAGTGATCGGCTCCGTGTTCGAATCCCAGTGGGAACCAAATCACTCACTGGGAGGCATGTACATTAGCTGACAAGTCCCTAATAGGTCTAGATGCTCATCCTGGATTCCACTGCTAGCCACTGTCTATCACTGCTGTAACTAAAGACACAGGTAATATCGGGGCATCTTCATACGAGCTCGATGTCAATGGAGACCGATCAGTTTGTTCCAGTCGACGATGGTATAATACAAACAAAAATACTATGATGATTTGTGATTGTTGACGTATGAATCATGAACTGTTTATTACCTGTCAACTTTTGTATATTATATCCCACGTACGATGAAATAAATATCTTTTGCTATAATTATGTTTATTTCAACCTTATACCATCAAATATACATAAATGTCGTGCTATTATGATTTTTCAACAAGCATTCAGTATGTTGTTAACATAGTCACTGAAATAGTTTTGACTCCTGTATGGTCACATATTACACTTTCACCAATAAACGATGTTTATTCTAGGTTTTGATTCAAGCTGACTTTCTTTAAAGTTTAAGTAAATAAGATATTTTCTAAATCCATGTGTAGGTAAAATGAATTCTGTGGAACTGTCAAGCTGTTTCCAACCAATCAACCATCAGCCTAATTCTACCAATAGAATGGTAACATTTACTTTCGCATCCCATGAAATATATTATACTTAAGCAAAATAAGAGTTAAATGCAATTGAGTATAAGTTCTATCAGGCCTTCTTAACTGACATCTGAATAAAAGAAGCAAGGATAAATATCTTAGTGATGTGTGATACATCAGCAGGATGCTATTCCGGATTGTATAAATTTCTGAATTTTTCTACACAGCTTAACAGTTCAAAACGGGAGGAGTTATTACGCGTTTACTGGGAAGAGGTTGCTGAGTCAAAAAATCAGTCTGAAATTCCAACAGCCTTACTTATTGTAACAATCCTAGTATTTTTGGGAATGATATTATTTGGTACATTCGGCAGCAGTTTAGTCATTTATGTAATATTGAGAAAACGATCTATGCGTACACGTGGAAATTTATTTATACTGAATTTAGCAATTTCAGATTTAACTCTATGCCTAATAACTCAACCATTTAATCTGTTAAGATTGTTAACTGGAAATCGAAATTGGGTTCTTGGACAATTTATGTGTAAATTTTCTGCCATGTTTCAAGGAACTAATATATTTGTTTCAACATTTAGTATAACAGCTATTGCAATAGATAGATTTCAAGTGAGTTCTCTCCAGGTTTGGAATATTATAAATACATCTCGTTTTTCATTCGTAATGTTATGCATTCACATTACTTAAAATACTCTTGTGTCAAAAGGGCACCTATGTAAAATTGATTTTCATGTTTAAACTAATATGTTGGCTTTATCCTAACACGTATTCTGAATTGATTAAGTGAATAACAGTGTAGTGTATTTCATTTGAATGTATAAATAGGAACAACCACACATGTACAACGTTTTCCAGCATCTCATACCCAATGATACTAACTGGTGGTGTTTGAAGTATGCAGTCTAAGGTAGCCGGAGATGCAGAATGATTTCTATAGAAACGATATGCACCTAGCAATGCCACTTTGATGATATTAGTTAGCTGAAGTAACAATGATTTTTCATGTCTTGTTAACTGTCTCATATGTGTCGACCCTATGTGCCATCGCTTTGTCTCAAACTACTGTTTTGGCTTGTAAGTTAGTATCAGCTACTGTGATTGAGTTAGCTTTTAAACTCAGGATCCTGATGACGTCACTTATTCAAGTTAAGCCACTTGACCCGATAAGCTTATTGGTTCAAGTAAGATGTACTTAACCCTGAATTTCACTTTGTAGTTATGAAACGGATTTTAGCCGTAATGTGTTTGGTGTTCTCCAAGCTTTGAAGGCTTTTTTTGGGTAGTTTATAACTAGTCTAGTTGACTGCATCAGTGCTAACTTCTATATGATCACCTGGCCCAAAGATGCAACATCCAAAGAGAACGCATAATATTTATCATCCTCATTCTGAACTACGAATCTTTTCTACTGTCTTAGATTTCAAGTGTCTTAAGAGAATTTTTCAACCAGTTATTTTTACTTCATTTTTAACTAGGGTCAACAAAAAGCTCAAGAAATCTGTTTTAGGAATGAAAAGGCCTTGAATAACTGATACATAGTCCCCAATAGGGTTTTTCTTATCATTGTATTTCTGTGAGACTAAACGTAGTCTTATTATCATGATGTAACTTACGACTGATCATTTCGCCTGGAGGGGAGGGAACATTCCAGAAGGTAAACCTTTTCTCCAAAATGAAATAAATTTGTGGTTTTTCCGTAATGTCACACAATAAGCTGAAGCTTTCCGCAATTTAGACAGAATTCGATAAGACCAAAGTTAACATTCTATGGGGAATCGAACTGAAGATAAATCTTACTCGTTGACTAAAACTGTTACCATTCGACACTTTGAAAACATTATGAAAATACCCCACTACGAATCTTGAAAAAGGCGATTGATTTCTTATCTAAGAAAGCGATAACTGCTTTCAATCCAGAAATTACCATTGGTTCTAAAGGGTTAAGTCTGTGGTTTATACATCAGTTATTATCAGTCTGCTTATAAAAGTGCACCTCATTCTATATCAGAGCTCACATAAGCCTATAAGTGTATTGGTCAAGGAAAATCTTCATCCACAGCTGAGAATACATGTCCTGTATCAGTTACATTGTACTAGTCATTAATGTAATGTAGGATAAGGTATGAAGTTGGAGGAAATCCCTCGGCCCGTTTACTTGACATTCTGCTTCAGTAATGTATATATTCATTGAAATCGACAAAAAATGCACTAATTGCAAATTCGTACAACAAGCAATGATAGACATCTTTCGCGTAAAAATTGATGGTACTACCTAGATGGTTAAGTTTTGGTAGGCGGGAAGGGCATCGCCGTTCAAAGCCAATGAGTTACATCTCATTGTATACATTAAGCTACACTAAGAATAGACGTAGTCTAAAATATCTTCACGTGAACTCTTGCAACTAACAAAATTAATGCATCACAAGAGTGTTTTATTACTTCACAATAATGTAAAAAAATGTTGGAAATCCATTTCAGTCACCTTGAATTCTATGAAGATAATAATTTCGTTGTAAAAACAGTCTTCTTTTCCTAATGGCAATTTTTTTACCAAGCTTATTGAAACACCATCAAACACAAAAAAAGTTCTTTCTATTTTCACTTATATGGCAACCGACTACAAATTGCTCAGGTACTGAGTTACTTTTCCAGTCAGAAAACAATTTAGTCTCAGGGAGTTAGTCTCAAGATGGGTCACTAGAAATGGAAGTGTAAAGTATCAGTATTATATATGTTGAGTATTTTGTTAAAAGAATAAGGCAATCAGTGTTTTTCAGTAGATGAAACTGAATGACAGTTGACCACACTACAGTATCACAGATTTCATTGTGCATAAAATCGGTTGATCCAGTGTATCAGGTCGGTCAACCGAAACACGATATTAAGTCTTTTAGGTTTTTTTTCAAACTGCATATTTAAAGCATAGTTAATGACCAGTGCTTGAGAATAAATACTACACTCTAATCACTCAGTCTACTCACTTCTGTCCTACATTGAGCGGTTAACAAGGTTTGTTCATGTTTCCAGGAATCGATGACATTATTCTGTATTTCCTTGATATTTCAGGTTTACATCAATAAACAGAAAACTCATGTGTTCCGCTGCTTAAAAGTTACTTTCTGATAGTGTTCACGCTGCATTGCCAGCTGTGTGATTCCCATATTTTTGTGCAGGTTATCTGAGCTTTTCCCACAACTGCTACAAAGTATGCAGAGTGCGCAGATGGTCGCGATTTATTATTGATTCAATCCTGAAAGAAACTTGACACATGGTTAGGTACCGATTAGAAGTCTCAGTTATGCCTGACTAGGTCTGTGGGCTAAGCTATGGCGCTCAGTTATTATCTAGAGCTAGATTTTAATTCATTCTAACAAGCTTTCCCCTAGGTGTCTTTCGTACTAGTAATAAGTGATTATTTCATGTATTTACACCAGTTTCTGATTCGTATCTTTTCGTGCCAACACAAATTAGGCCAGAACAAAAGGAAATAGCTAGTGAATAACACATATTTAGATTATCTTGGGTGGTCTGGATTTGGTAGGCTTATCATGATAAGATCGGCAGTGGCCAGCGTTTTGCAAAGTTGGTTTTAAATAAGGTGTTAACTTTTAGTCGAAAGAGTAGCTTCACTGGCATATTTCTGTATGATCAAATAAGTTTCATGTAATAATTGAGAAAATCGCTAAATACATCTTTTGTTAACATTTTATTAATCTCAACAAATAAACTACAGTAAAAATAATAAACTGTGTCAAGAAACCATTGAGGTGAGCGGTGTATTTTGTGAAACGTTTTACTTATTTAAGTATTTTCGTTTCATTGCTTCCGGGAAATAACAGTGGCAAGGCCTTAGAGTGCCATATCTTATCTATAAAATGTCTACTTACTTGAACCGTAAATTACAAAAAAATTTATTGCTTGAATGATAGGGATCGTTGCGCTCCAAGTCTGAATATTCGCATCATTTTGTTCGGTGAGTATAACTGACATTTAGAAAATCGGATATTTCTAGTACTGAACCATGCATAAGGAACGCACTTCGTTAACCAAATTTGGATCAAGCTTATAGTGTTATTAGTACTCATAAAACACCTGTCTCATAATTAAAAAGACTGACTGACTTACTTCTAAGTTAGTATTTCTACTGTCCATAACTAGGAACGTTTCATTTGTCCAGAATTCATTTTTGAGTTGTTTTAACGATTAATTCCAAACATTAGCTTCATTTTAAAGTAGATGCTAAATTTCGATGTTTTACTTGCATTAAATCCTCACCGTGTATTCACTTGAAGGACTACTACTAATTTTATCAGCCTAAATAAATCTACAGAGTGTTAGCTTATGAGGTTAAGGTGAATACATGTCAAACCGTGAATTTGTTGTTCAGTTTTCAGTGTATGTTTGAACACATGTTACAATGTATACAACTGCCTAAATAACAGTGGGTTGACAACCACATCCTACTACCACTAGTTTGATGTGTTGTTCATAAAACAGCCTTCACTAGGTTGAGAAATGAAAGATTAGCTAAAGTTAACCCAGCGAATCGTTTTGTCTTTTCAGTGTATCATTCTGAGAATCCTTACTTTAGTATTTAGAGTTACAATGAAACTACGAGTCCAACAATGGCTAATGGGTCAGTATAGGGTCACTAAAAGTTATTTATGTGATTACAAAGTATGTGATGATTGGTCAGCACAGGGCAATTACTAGATGACTACGCCGAAAGCTATGAAGTTAAAGGACTGCCCCAATTTTTGCTCCTGTTCTATGACTTCATAGATAATTACTTATTCACCCTGTGATTAGCCTGTTTTGACCTTCGAACCAATCCCTTGTATTCTTACAAACATTTTCGAAGAACTTTTGCTGACCTTCTAGCCCAAGTCATTGGAATATATACTTGATTAAATTTTTATCCAAGATTTTGCAACTAATGGTTGCCTTATTCTTTGGCTAATAGAAGGGGCAGTAAATTGACAAGCACGTTGTAACGTTAAAATCTGCACAAAATACAAAGGTTTGTATTTATTTCTAATGGCCCTGACTATTTTTAGAATGTCATATCCTATCATTTTTTACTTATATAGTCAACCGAATATTTGCACGTATGTTCACATGCCATTTATCGAAACTTCGAAGTAACACAATTGGTTGCGAAAGGCTTGGGAAAATAATACTTCTTATGAGGATCTGAGTAATCCCACTGAACACTATAACAGTCACCATATAATTCGACTGCTGATTTTTGATGACCATATGTACATATTCTGAAGATGATTCATCAACAAGACAATTTTCTTCACTGAATTGCCTTTCGGTAATTCTTCACGATGTAATGGAACTGTTTTGATGGTTGAAATGGACAGTCTGAATGCATCGGTTTGTTATCAGTTGCAATGGATGTCTTACCACCAACCACCTGGATGGGCAAGTAGTGTGAGAATGACGGTTTACAAATAGTTGTTGATCAGTCAATCAAAAAAAAGAATGAAACTTTAGAAATACATTAAACCAAGGACCTGGTTATCTATAAAATAATGTGGTTTAATCTATAAACTTGCATAATAAATCGTATACTTGATATGACGCACGATGAAACATTATTATTTACTGCATGACGTTTCAAAAAGAATTTTTTGCATATATTCATGTATAATAGGAATATGAATATGAGTGATATGTTTTGTTTGAAACGCAATCCAGTAAACAAAACGTCGCATATTGACTAATTAGTCAATCTCAAACGCTAATTGCAAGAATGGTCACGCCATTTTATTTCACTGGCGTTAAATTTAGGATTTTTTTAATCCCTAGAACCAATACTAGTGCATACATAGAATTTGAAGATTCATTCATTATGACATTTAAAAAAATGCATACATCGAAAATGTTGTTCCGTGATGAAAATGAATTCTACGCGAAAGCTCTGCTGTTTTTCATGCACATGAAAATAACAACAATTCCTACAGAATAGAAAAAATTCATTTTATTACAGTGATAATTCTTAGCTATAAACAGTACGAAATTGTGATGAATTACTGATGCAGTAAATAAACAACACTTTGATTTGCCTAAAAGTGAAGTCGAAAACCTAAAAATGTAGTAAGATATGGAGTTGCAGGTATAAAGATACGGTAAACATGAACGAGAGTCAAAACCAGTAGGATCTGTAGTACCACACAGGTTTGTAAGACGAGTTATCCCAGCAAATACAGCATCGATTTCGATAGCATTATAACCTGTGAGTTATCAAAATATTCGTTGATGATACTAGCCTTTGTCAGTAATCGGTCAAAACAAATACCCACAACATGCAATCAGGATAAGATGAAATGTTGGTTAATCTTGATATATAACAAGCCTGTGAACCAGTACCTTATTTTACATGTCTGCTAAGACACAACGTGATAGATATCAGTTCATAGGAGGAATCGGGATATTAGTTGAGAAATTCATACAAATGTATATTAATGCTTCTACTCAGAAACTTTTGAATTTCACCAAAGCATGAAAAAAATGGGTATTGGTTTTCAATATTCTCTCTTGTGATACAGATTATTTACAGACGAATGGGAATGCACAGTTCACACATAAAAGGAATAATGCGTTTGTATATTTATCAATGAAAATAACAAAATATTGAATTATTATAGTAAGTATTTAGTTCCACTCGAGCTTTTTTCACTGTTTTCTGTTGCTGCACTGTACAAAACTGCATAGAAATAAACGACGGCACCATACTTTTCTACTAACTTTGCTTTTATCAGGATTATTACTATGAAAAAAAGGGCGTAATTCTCAGGTCACTCGTACTCTGAAGTTGATTTTCGAACGATGGGAGGTCACCTCAGTCATTGTAACATACATTCATTATGTATCAAAGAAACTTCAAAACAGGAAATTGATGGAAGATTTTAATTAATCTCTTGATACGGAAAAATGTACGATGAACCTTGAGAAAAGTGACAAAATTTGTTCGATGTCAGTCTTTTGAAGTGAGTCGACAGTAAGGTTGCAGAGTCAATTTGTAGAAATTCGATGTGGTCAGAACATTTTTCGCATCTTTAATATTTTGTCCTAAACGAATGTAAAAGTGCTGTTATGAAAATATTGTTTAATATATATATCTGATCAGTATAATGGTAAATGAACCAGAATAATAAAAAAACTGGGTGGGAATTTATAAACTGTTTCAAATTCAGGCACAGACTTCAGAGAAAAACAAACGAAAAGAATTCATCAACCATTATTACGAAATCTTTATTTATCAGTAAGTGTTAAAGACATATTAAAATAATGAATTCTATCAGTTTAATATTTTTCTAAATCGTCAAATTCAAACCTATTTTGCATATCTATGAAGAATTTATTTATCTCAGTTGACAGAAGTGGTTTTTATATCAAATAGCCTCCTAGGCGAGATTATATAATGATTATTATTTGTCCCTTGGGTTCCTAGTAGAACAAAGGGCTTCAGTAGCATGCCTTCTTTCCACTCTCTTCTCTGCAATCTTTTGAACCTGGCTCCACGACTACCCACAAGCTATCATTTCTTCTTCACATGATCTCCTCCATGTCACCCTCCCATCGGACACCCAACTAGCTGTTTCTCATCTGGGTTCCACTCCAGTTTCTGGCCTTGTGCATGATTACCCATTCGGTCTTCCCTGTCCATGCCCAATCCAACCCATCTCAACTACCTTTTGCATATTTGTTGAGCGATTGGCTCTTGGTTGTTTCGTGGTCAGTCAGCCAGAGTTCCTTGTTGCTTATTATTTCCAGCCATCTGATTTTCAGTGTCAGTAACCAGCCAGTGTAGGCAGTTGTTGATGAATGTCTGTAGTTTGTTGGAAATCCCTTTCGTAATGCACCAAGTCTCTGAACCATCACATAGAAACACTGACTTGACTGAATTAGTGTTGAAAATCCGGATGTTGTTCACGCTTTATGCTGGCTGACTGCAGAAGATCACCACACTGGTTTCACAGTAATGAAGACCTCTCACAATATAAGTGTAAAACTTGGGCACTGTGGTCGACTGTAATTCCATTTTAGTCTGTTTATTAGAAATATCACACAGTGAAACAGTAGCACTTACTGGATAACGTTTCGGCCATAATTTATTGTCCATATTCATATCAGGTAACTCAACAACTTCGAGACAGTCTTTACGTATTCCTAGTCCGAAACGTTATCCAGTAAATGCTACTGTTTCACTGTTTGATATTTCTAATAAACAGATTAAAAAATGACCTGTCATACTTTTCCGATACTGGCTACTTTGACGTCCTCGTCTGTGCCGCCTGTAGTTGAAATGATGCTATCTAGATAGGTGAAAGTTGCTACTTCCCTTAAGTTTCTCCCGTTGATGATGATTGAAGCCAGGTAAGATAAATATTAATTATTTAGACACTGCCTTATGCAAATTGCCGATATATTCCTCTATTTTTGATGGTGTTCAGTTCTATGAGCTACAAGTGTTCTCCATCATCTCAACATTCCACTTTGTTGTAGATTTATTCTTACACATTTTAGTTGTGGGATTGGGCGAACACCAAGGAACCATAAAATCCCTCCTTATTTTATGATCTCTTAAACCGGGAACAAAGGTCAAAGAACGCTAAACTGTCATCATGTTTGTAAACGTTTTATGATGGTGCATAAGTAGATAAACAAATGATTCCTTTGATTCGCAAATGTTTGTTTCAATAAACTACGCAAAATATACGTTTTTATTCAGAAAAAAATAGGTTTTTAGCTAAAACTTTGAACGATAACCGTTTATCACTCTCTTTTAATAACCTCCATTATTTCCTCTTTTTTAGTATATAATTTTATATTATCTTTTTAAACCATAGAAAAACAATAATCGCAGGTCTAGAACAGTTCTAATATCGTTAATTTTCTTTGAAAAGCCATGGGTTTAACATCCAGGCATGTTTCATACATATTCACAGCTATGTAACATTTAGTAATTAGGTATACTTCCCAACGTTACTGTGGTCACTACATTTTCATTCTTTTACTCTTAACCATTTTCAACCAAGTATTACGATCACACCTCATCTTGTTGATTTGTCCACCTGTGATATGTTTAAAGTTTCATATAAGTGAGCGGAGTGTTGGAGTGTCCAACCGAAGGTTCTCGCTGAAATTTTATGAATTCATTCTTTTCACTTATTTGCCTTTCTTCCTCTTGTTTTAAAATGAAAATAACTATCACATACCTCAGCTGGCTGCAAACAGAGAGAGAGGAGTTGATAAATGAGTCTTTCTTTATGGGTTCAACAATTAAAACTTGCACCTGGAGTACCTCTTTACTTGTTCCAGGTGTGCATTAGGGGATTTTTACTGCCCTTGGAATAAAAACAAGTATCAGAGATAAGAACTCTGCTGGCAAAGTGAAAAAGTTTCATAATTGCCATGATACAATTGCAAGCATTAACCAGTGCTTGATACGTCTCTCAGTAAATACCACCATCTGACTCTAAAAAATATATCATATACAAACGTGCATGGCATAATGTAGCAAACTACTTTGATTCTCTGTCTGAAACTAGATGCTGAACTCTAAAATCATCAAAGCAAAAATGTACAAAAACAACATTATGAATCGCTTAAATTATTTTCTACACTTTTTGATGGATTATGGTTTGTTTAGCTGTTAAAAAAACGTAACAGCCTACCACCTAGTAATGACTGAAGTAAAAATGCACACTTACCCAACATTGGTTAAGGTCTGCTTTTCATATTACCAAATGATATTATTTTTCAATCACCATTTAGATAATGTGTAAATAGAATAGGTAGATTGTTGTGTTCACTATGTGGCAAATAAGAATTTAGCCAATCGTTCACTAAATTTCAGGAAACCAAGGCTGAAACAAGGTAAAATTTAAGCGCAATAAATTGCTGATTTATATTAGTCACGATTAAGAATGTATTTCCGAATAAGAGCCGAGCAATTCAAGGTGATAGTGAATATTAACAGTCTACGAATGATGTCACAAACTGAAATACGTACAGACACTTCATGTGGCTGAAAATACAGCGAAAACGAACCAATTTATTCACTCAAACGTTAGTGTGTTTGATTTTGTATTCACTGCAAAGACCGACAATTTTCACACAGATATCATTTCATAGTGTTACATAATGGTGCAATAATTGATTTTTAATACATTTACTTCTAAAAAGCCTTTAGATGTGCAACAAAACGAAAGATTCTAGTAACTAATATTTCACAAGCTGTGAAGGAGAAATGCTTTTGTTTAGGTGACGTTTAAAGTGTTAATATGAAACTTTTCAAGTAAAACTTATATCATCTACGTTCAGACACGAAACACAAAACACGTTTTAATTTTATTCGGAACACGTGAGTAAGGATTAAAAGCAAAAGGACTTGAAGCAAAAAATTATCGCAGGCTATTGTATTTTTCATCATTGCTGATATTTTGCAAGATATCTGCTGAGTGTATGAGTTGCATAAGCAACAGATTCTGTCCGCATGAAGTAACTTAGTGGGAAAAATAGCCCTAATTTATTAAAAACGAGCAAGAAAGATATTGAAGTTTATTGTGATGTACAACAATACTAAATCCAGACAGCTAGTTTCTCTAATAGCTTATTGTCTGAACAGGTTCAATATTTTTTTAGTGTGAATAAATTTTCAGTTTTCGCCAGTGAATTGATGCAACTTTGTTGATGCAGTATCTAATGTCATCGCTTTTATGTGATGTTCAGTCGAAAATGGACAGCAATATTCCTGTGCAATGCGACTAAATATCGAAATATACTACTGAAGCTCATGAGCAGCTGAAAAACACTGATGGTGATTTGTAGATTTCATTTACTTGTTTACAACTGAGTTCACCAGTGATACTCCCAAAAAATATCGCCTTACCATGCTTAACTATTCAAACTAACTAAATTTCGCTCGCTGAGTTTGACGGATGAAGTTGCCCTGAATGAGATGATGAATTTAAAAAGTGTTTACAAATTTCATGTTAATATTGCATGGTATATCTTACTACTTAATAGCGCTCTTGTATCAGAGATCTTAGCTTAGTGGTTACCAGTGTAAAGCCTATTAACACTACAGCTAGGCGGATGGAACACTACACAGCTGCGAGAAATGTTAACGTGAACCCTATAATTTGAAAATAACTGACAACTTGATAATACTGCTTGTATAGTCTCATTCATTAGATTGTGTAGAGAACAAACACTTGATGTAATAAAATCACTATAAGATGGGATTATTTCAAATGTTCAATTAAGCAGATATTATTCTCAATTATATATGTAGATATAATTCTTGTTAATACTAAAGCCACTAAGTTTATACACTGCTATCAAAATTTATGGAAATCTCTAGATAATTGCATAATTTTCCTATGATTTGAAATCAGGAAACTTTATCCTACAGGGATTTTAAGTTGAGATTAATCAGATGCACTTGTATAACATGTAAAGTGTGAAGGAGTTGAAGTATAATTCACCTAAATATGTTATTATGAAGTGACTTTTTGTAAAAGCAAAAAAAAATAGGCAGAGTGATGTGTGATCATATCAGTCATCATTTCTACGTAGAAGATAGATAAATCTTTAGGTAGATATAAAAGCAATCATTTCATTCTATTTTCAAATGGAATTTTAGCAAACGCAGTAAATATCATTCAAATATTATCAGATAAAAAGAACAAGAATCTGACGTTTGTTTCTCTGACATTCATTTATTTACTGATTTATTGAATCAGTAATCTGACAACAAAACAATGAAACCTCTTTCATTATAAACTAAGTGTACTTGAAGGGAGTGAAATTGTCATCATGCTCTAAATACACGTTTCGTCTAAGTCTCAGTTGTCTTCATTATATACGACAAAATACAGTTTTAATTTGACAGTCAAACGTCTAGATATATATTAGTACGTGATGAAGTATTCCTAACAAAGTGTACTCACCTCCGTAATAATAAGTTTGGTGACGTCCTAAATAGTTTTCTTCGAAATTTCACTTCCAAATAATTTTTGAACGTTTCTAGTTTATTTATCTGAATGAGACAAATCAAGCTAACCTTTTCCATTATCTGTTTGATTATCGATGATGAAAAGATAATTTTTAACTAGTCGTGGAGAGATGTTTTCTTTGTACTGGTATACTAATTGCCGCTAGTATTTATCTGTCACTCCAGGGATAAAGATTAGCTTGAACGTTGAGCTACCAAATGTATCCACCGAATATCATGAAATCCTTTCCTTTCAATTTGTTTGAATCATTTATATGTGTCCTTTGAACATATCATGTACTCTGGCATATTTTTTAACTGTTTTCAACTCTACATTTATTGAGTCAATAACAAAACAGGAGAAAAATGTTACTTTTCGGTGCATAAAAGTACATCACACGTCGAATGCTTAGCTTGAGCTGTAGATTTTATACCATCTGAATTAACCGACACCATCGAAATTACCATTTCATTTCTGTTGATTCTCAACCATCCACCGGATGCCCAACCATAACCAGCTGGCTACTACATACTATTGTCTTCAATGTCTTCAGATGTAATGATCAATAATTTTGAAAGTATTGTTCTAGGAGTGAATTCGTTGAAAAATTACATGCTGAGAATTCCATACTGTCGAATATATTGTTCGGAATAAAGCGATTATAATTATGAAATCATCATCGTCATCATTTTGGCATTATGAAACTGAATTAATATTCAGTCTTAGTGAATAATTTTCAGACTAATTTTTCGAAACCTTAAGACAAATAAATGTAATTTCTCTACTTATAATTTCAGTTTATTGTGATATTCAGTATTGTCTGAGACGATAGAATCACAAATTCCTCAAAGTGAAGAAGTCAAAGTAACACTTTGTAGATGGGTTGAAATTGTTCATGATTATAATATTGTTTAGTACGTGGTTTTTACATTCCTTATAAATCAGTTCTGCAATCTTTATGTTCATTTATTTTAACAAAACTTATTGGTTTATAAACGATTTAATCTTATTTCCTTCTCTAAAATCAATTATTGATAATGCGTATATGCAACTTGGAATATTTCCAAATAATTCCACTAAAGACACGATCGTCTCCATGTTGGCTAAAAGTAAAAGTTGAATAGTTTGACTTTAGTTGTTTTATTAGATGTAATAATCAAATACGCAGTATTGTTCATAGGATTATGTTTTGGACAAACCTTTTCGTACCTGGTCACATGAAGATTACCTTGCAAGTTTGTGACAGGCTTTATAAAGTTGTAATACACTCACCACTCTTATGATATGGATAGTAGACTTGACCATGTACCTGGAACAGGTACTGAATCATTCTTATAGTATGGGTTTGGTGTTGACAATCTACCACCCCCCTTGACTAATTTTACTTTAACACTATCTCTCTATTGTGTGATTGTCTGCAACCTCATTTGGAACCAAAGGCGACATTCTCTGTAGCATCTTTTTTTAAAAAGATCGACCATTCTTCAGTTAGCTATGTTTCATTGATCCTGGTCACCTACTTTAACCTCGTAATCAATGCAAGGAATTCAGTAAGTCACTCATTTTACTCGATTGGAGCAGCACGACCTCTTAATCTGCATAGCTTGCTTTGCACTAAGCCTGAACCCAATCCTTATGAGAATCCTGCACAATGTGTCCAAGGCGCTTTCTTTACATAAAAAAAATAACACATGTCTTTAATTAGTTTCTCATAGTCAGGCCATCATTATCTTTGTTACTGTTATTATCAGTAACAATAATGAAATTGATTTTCATTGAATACACATATTTTACTTGAAATTTTCAGTGTACATGTGATTGTTTCAAGAAGCTAGGTGTTGGTAAGTGAGTAAAACGCTTTTAATATATCAGGTTTCTTGACGTAAATCTTCCGTCTTACCGGTACGTTTTAAGCACTACTACTTAGACCTTTTTCGGAGTCTAGTTTAATCGGAAATAAAATGAGAGGACTTAAAGTTATGGTAACTATTCAACCACTAAGGTTTTCCATAGACATCAATGTCTGAACCTTCGCCTTGCGATTCAACATAGATCCTCTTAACTAAATTTATAAGTGGATAGCATTTACTACTGAATGCGTATGCATAAAGAATCTGCATACTCTGATTTCACTGCTGTATATATTTTACTTACATATCAAAAGTTCATTTCAGTGCAAAACTGAGTCTTTCAAGAGATAATAAGTCCTAATTATATATATATATATATATATATACCTGTGGCGATGAGGGATGCTAGTTATTTCGAGATAACTCATAACGTTTGTTTTTTATGATTTCAAAAGGATTTTTTACATTCCAGCTTTATTTTGAAATTTTTATGATAGCACAAGTCAACTATGACTTTACTCCCGCCATCATCAATATGATTGGTCCCTCATTTTGAAGCGTTGACTCATGTTCATTATTGAGTTCATTCCTAAATGATCACAGAACCATGTCAATCAGTATATATTTGCATACTGGCTAGTAACATGAAATTCAACCTTTTTTACCGTATGATAAACACACGTATGAAAGTGAAAAGAGAATTTTCAACCACTACATTTCTTCCATAAATGTACTTCATAGAATCCATGCTTCAAATTATAAATTTTGAAAAGTATGGACTGAATAGAAACACTGAGATTATTCAAAATCTTGAGTATTTCTAAAGCTTTACTATGTGTATGATAGGATAATCTTGCTCATGAACTTTACTAGTACCAGAAATCCAACTATACTTATTTGTTTGCGGTATTACATTTGACCATTCCTACTAAACTGGAAATGTCTTCATTCTGTGTATTATGTCCAATATGGTTTTCGAAACTCTATTCATAATATTATTCAATAGTTGCCTAATTTTCTCATATGCTTCTGTTTTTATTTTTACGTTTCCTTACAGAATATAATCAAATTTGTTTTAAACTTCTGTTGAACTGTCTTTTTCTGACCTAGTAATTTCTATATTGTAGTGAATCATAAGGTTGTTCGAAGCTTGTATTTCTGTGCCTTTAAAATTTGTTCATATAATTATGTTTTCAAGTTGTTAGTACACATAGTGGTGGTACCTCCTTTATTTCCAACTGTCTTATTTACTAAAGTTGGTGTTATTTCCATTATGTGAATAATGTCTTAAGGCTTGAATATATTAAATGCTGCCCAGAGGCCGTTTCTTCTTGAACACTATTAATTCAATTATAGTTCACTTGTGAACTTGAGTTTTCATAAAGCGGTTAATTGCGAATAACACTTATATTCCAATCCCAGTCATTCTGATTCCCCCTCTCTCTCCGCCTATATATATGTATATATATATATATATATAAGTTGTGGGAAATATATACAGCTTAAGGTGTAGAATATCAGGGTGAGTGGTTCTCTGTATCGGGTTTTTAGGATATCTTATGCACTGGTGACGTTTCTTAGCATAACAGTTATACGTTTGTCAACTAAAGCTCTTACTAACAGAACAACTTACTTTGAAAACACACATACACTTCCAGAAATCGAATAGGTCTTGTCTTGAATGCTTTTTGAAACTGGCTGTTGGTTATCAGCTTTGAACTTCTATGTCTGTGAGGAAATACCTTAGTTCATACACCATGAACCTTGTAGCGTTAACAATACCACTACTTTAGTATGAACAGCATGCTTTATTTCTGAGACTATCTGAGTATTACAGGATTAAATTTAGCATCTTTCTCCCTTCTGACTGTAGAACCTGAAAATATGAATCTTCTCCCTAAGCAGTTGGTTTCAAAAGTTACGAAACATCATTTTAAGAAGATTGTTGTGCAACAATAATAATAGCATGATTCTGAGTAATTTCATTTCAATTTTCAATGTTTTCCAGCTGAATACATGTAAACTTTATGAGTTTAAGTACATACCTTTACGTGTTTGTGAGGGCTGCTTGCTCTTCCACATTTCTAGTTTATTTATTTTCTACTAACCGACGATGTCAAGTAGTATGCAGTGTCTACAGCTAATTTTAAGTAAACCAGTAATGATTCAAGTCACTTTTAGCGACTAATAGAAGAACAGCCATTTATCGGTAGATTTTAAAAGTTTGCAAACGGTTTAACCGGAATTGTTAGTCACTTAAAAATAGATACAATTTATGAGTAGCAAATTGTTACTATTAAACAGGGATATAAGATGCAATTAGCATGTCTGCTCAAATAATTAACAGAATGCCTAGCTTGTTTTGTACCATGTAGGTTTGTCCTGAAAAGGTTTTACCTAGCTTTTGTCTTATCGATGTTGCTGTATTATACAGTTCAACTTTCAGTGACCTACAGTTATATAAATTCACTTACTACGATTTTTCTTGCTGCGGATACGACTTACCAACCGGTGACAACAAAACAGAAGTTCGCATCAAGCGAAGCTCCCTCAGCTTCTGATATTTTAAATTAAAACTGACACGCCTAAATGCCATGGTATTTATCTCTATTATCTTCTCCGTTCTGGCAAAGTCCCTGCGAATAAGCTTTGCTGATGGAAGTCAGTAGGCAATAATTCTAATTTTACTGAATAACTAACTAACAGTTCGTTCCGCTCAATTTCCAGTAGATAAGTGTCAATTTGCTAATTACAAAACCTAGAGTTTTCGGGTTCTAGCTATGAGTACTCGAAAACCAGGACGTAAAACCTGTCGATTGCTCCCAGATTTTCAGGTGGCTTTTGTGATGAAAATGATTTTCAAGTTCCTGAATGTCCTAAAAAGATTCAAACTGAATGACAACATAATATCCTGGAAGAAGAATGTTTGGTATTCTGATATCTTCGTTTTCACCATTCCCTCAGTAAAGTTGTAATGTTTACTGTTTTAGTGAACACTTAAAACGCTCTAGAAGCTGATATACAAGTTAGCAAAGCAAATTATGTTGCCTGGTATATTTTGGGGATTTCAGATGGTCAATAAATGTTTATTCGTCACCAAAGACTGTGACAAACAATTTCCGAAAGTACAGACGAAAAGGTTCCCGAAAACTCAGGAACTTAGTGACATAGAGGATTAAAAGAAATCAAGCATCAAATATCAACTGATTTCATGTTATCGGATACGTAGAGACAGGTAACTCAGATTATTAGTGTTAAACTTCAGGATGATAATTTTTTAGAATCAAATTGTTTGCAAATACAGATGGCGGAGGATTGTTGTCACAATGATTCACAAGAATCTCTTCACAATATATTTCATTGTACATTGTACGTACGCTGACTTTAATAATTACCAGGTTAAAAATTTTTATCGAATAATCATCGTAATTTATTCATATTGTTTACATTTACACCCCACTTGCTGTTAGATTTAACAGAAAAATGTGCTCACAATTCAAATACCTTCAACTGAAGAGAGTCATAGTAACTCAAAACGTTTTCTCATAAATGAGAGTATAAGTGAGTTTCTTTTGTCATCCCATTAGGGTGGACTTAGAGCGTATGGCCTTCTTCTTTCATGATGTGCTGAAATAAGTTGTAACAAGTTGAAGTATACAATAGTAAGTAATCCTCTATCCCACGCAATCTTGACTGACAAACTGAGCCCATGTAAAACGAAACTTTTGAAACCATTTCCTATCGTATTAATAATGGATCGTGGCTAGCAGTGAAATCCAGGATGCGCATTCCGTCCTATTTGGGACTCGTCAGCTGGATGTACCTGCTTCACAATGAGTGTTGTTGTTCCTTCTCACTGGGAAGCAGCTACGTTCAGCTTAAGAGTCCCAAATAGGACGGAATGAGCATCCTGGATTCCTCTGCTGGCCACGATCCATTACTAACATAATTGGGATACAGCCGATATCGAGGCATCTACACAAGAACCCATATGCCAATAGAAACCAATCAATTCAGTTGAATCAACGACGGTATGATATAAAAACAATTTCACTTTTCATATCATATTTCCTCTCTCTTCTTAGCGACTTTATTCCCTAATACGATATGATTCTCTAGTTTGAAAGGCAATAAGGTGAGTCTGGCAGATCGTGATTCATGGTTTACATTAGTATTTTACTGTGTCAGACATTTTTATTTTTCCTAAGCGTACACGATAACTGGAATCTTTTTCTAGACATTTAGTGGACTATTTCCTCTCCACGCCATAATGATATAGAATTTGTTTACAGTTATGAGGCCTTCAAATGATATTGTTCAAGTAGATTCGGTCCCCAGAATATATCTTCATACATTCGAACATAAATTTTCCTGACTTAAAATTGGCTATAAGGTGAGTAACATGGAGATAAAGTTTGACATTTGTAGACGCATATGTGAATTCAACTGAAAACTTGATTTTCTTCAACCTTACAGATGCATCTTCATGCTGATTTATTAACTAACAAGAAAACTTTATCAGTCAAGTTCATGTGTTGCTGAACTCCCAGCATTTAACATTAAAATATTCAGATTAATTACCAATATTCTACTTTTCGAGCATCTTCTGTGGTTGAGTTATGAATAACAACAATAACAGTTATGAATATGCTGTATAGTAACTAAAATCCAAAATACGTTTTGATTGTCTTAATGGAAGCAAGAATGTACTCTTCTGTAGGATCTGACTTTTGGTTTTAGATAAATGTTTTTCCTTTAATTGTAGTCATGCTTGATTTTTTCTTCCTTACTTCTAAATAGGAAGTGGGTTTAAAGTTGTGGCTGCAGGACTTATTAAGCGCTATCGCAGTACTTAAATGTATACCAGAACCCTATCACTAATCGTCTTCAAGCGTCTGATTACAAGCGCCAAAAGAGATAAGTGGCGAGGCCATGTCCTACTTGTAAAACACAAGTTTCTCACTAAAACTCTAAAAGTGTCAAATAACTAAATAAACATGAAGTCCTTCCTGGTTTCCATTTATTTTGAACTTAAATGCTCGATCGCTGGGAATTAAAAACCATACCAGATATACGCTTTAATGTGGTCATTCAGTCATAAGCAAATAAAGACTTCGATGGACAAATCTTGTTCATTCTTCGCTAACTCAAGCTTGACGAAGTATCTTTGGAGACCATTCAACTTCTTCTTGGTCAGAGATTCCTAGATTTTTTCAAAGATACAAATGTTTCCATTTTGTCATAATTGGACATTTCGACAGAATATCAAAGCACCATCTGCCTTGACAGTTGACAGAAGAGGCAGCAAAGACGGAACTTCAAGTGAATATAGAGAAAACAGAGGTGATGAAGATACCGCACCAACAACTCCAACAACAACAACAACAAACTCCAATCACCATCAACAGGAGAAACTTAAAGGAAGTAACCTCCTTCACCTATCTAGGAAGCACTGTCTCAACTACAGGCAGCACGGGCACAGACGAGGATGTCAAAGCCAGTCAGAATCGGAAAAGCAAGACAGGTGTTCATTAGCCTGAAACCAGTGTGGAGACCTTCTACACTGCACTCAGCATGTGGAACAACATCCGGATTTTCAACACCAACGTCAGTGAAGTCAGTGCTTCTGTATGGTTCAGAGACTTGGCGCGTCACGAAAGTGATTTCCAATAAACTACAGACATTCATCAACAACTGCCTACCCTGGCTCGCTACTGAAGATGAGATGTCCAGAATAGCCAGAATAAGCAACAAGGAGCTCTGGGAACGAACCAACCAAGAAGCTATCGCTCAACAAATATGCAGAAGATTGAAGTGGGGATGGATTGGGCATGCACTGAGAAGGCCGACTGGGGACATCACGCGTCAGGCCAGTTACTCGAGTGGAATCCCCATGGGAAGCGACGAGTTGGACGTCCGTGGTGAGGGTGACATGGAGGGGATCGTGCGAGGAGGAAATGAGAGGTTGTGGGCTGTTGTGGAACCAGGTTCAAAAGATCTCAGAGAACTGAGGTCACTGGAGACGTGCTACTGAAGCACTATGTTCCATTAGGAACCCAAGGAACTAATAATAATAATAATCTGCCTTGACGCATGATAAATTTTGGATCTGACTGTGGTGTTAATATGGACTTTAGCGGACTTATCTAAAAATCTTGCAATTATGGCGTTCATAAATGTTCGGTTGTGGTCTCTCTTACATTCTATATTTCAGCATGATTCATTCGTACTAATTTAGCTTCCTGTTTTAACTGATCATCGTATATGCAGATTGTTAGAATATCGTAAGATAAAAAAGATCGCCTCAGTTGTTGCGTGTTTAAAAGTCGCTTGATTTAAAAGCAGAACTTTTATTTATGTGTTAATTGCTTGATTCCTGTTTACTGCGTTTAGTTTATACGAAAATCTGAGAAAATATTTCGAAAGAAACAGTTTTCATCAATGAAACTGTTTTAGGTGGACTCACTTCACCATTATGAAGTTATGCGGGAAAACGCCGAAACTTATGGATTGTTAGATAACCGATTCAACGTTATCAGTTGCAGAAATAAAGCTAAACACAAGCGTGATCCGTAGCAGCCTCTCGACGTTTAGTCAGCAGAACACTGACTTTGGAATTTACAGAAGTTGAACATATATTTTTCTGAAGATAATAATATGTGCATCAATATTTAAAACACTTGAGATAAGTATGAATTACATTCATATTTTCGTTTAGTCACTTTAAAAAGCCATGAAAATTATATGGTGGAATTGTCCTAGTTTGGTGGCTATGTACAGGCATAATCCTCAGTCTAAGATTTGCATTGTAAGAAGTTTTTACAATGATTTACTCATCTATACTCTGATATTACAGATTTTTAAATTAAATAAATCCCGCTTTACTGTTTTTTGATAATTGTTGTCACAATCACTAGGGTAAAAACTATCTTTGACCCTGTTTGACTTTTCTTTTACCCTTCTAGTAAACTTTCATTGTTTCGAGTAACTTCCATTTCCAACTTCACTAACTTTCAATAATTGTGTTAGGTATACCAACAATGAGTTATTGATAGAAAGCAGTGAAGTTTTATTAAATATAATTGCAGCTCTGCAGCCTGAGAACAAAGTACTTCCCGATGACACCACTCTAACCTTACCAGCAAATTCTTCATAGCAGAGAGGTTAGTTTCTAACCACTCATCCTGTTCAGGGGTAGATTTTATTATTTCGTAACATTTGCATATCAAACATGTTTCTAAAGGAAACCTTGTTGATGAGTAAGTGAAAGACTACTCAGCTTTGAAAAATATCAGAGTGGACAATGCAATATGTAAATTATTTGGAAATCGATTATCCTAAATATTCCATGGATGACAATAATCCTATCTTAAATAAGTTTCTTCTTTAGAGGTTTGTCGACAATTTTTAAGCGTTTTAGAATGTAAGCGTAAACAGAAATCTGATGAACATGAATAGATACCGTTGAGGAATAAATGTTTTTATACCTAGAATAGAATAATCTGCAGAAATTCACTAATTTTTAGCTGTTTTTAATAACGGCAGTGATGACAACTGCATACATTTCATATATAATGATTATCCCAACATTGTAAGAGAAGAGATTTACTACGGTTAACAACACATAAACATTGTACTTAAATTTAAACGATTGTAGAAAATGTGTATAAAAAACGCTGACCACTGGATGTAATGAATCTTATCTAAACTTTTAGTAGTTTGTGGTTCATTACATATCATAAGACAAACTTGGTCCGAATATAATGTCAAGGCTTTCTCTGAATTTTCTGAAATTAATACACGCAGAACGAAAGTAATAAAACTCAAATCTCGCTGGTAAGATATCTTTGAATTTCACAGTTACAGTTAGTAGATAGAGATGAGAAGAAATAAGTTCAATTATCTATTTAATCCAAAAGTATATGGGCTTCCTTTTAAATCCGATATGAATGTAATTCATACTTGTCTCAAGTGTGTTTTAAATATTGATGCACATATTTTTTATCTTCAGAAAAAACATATGTTCAACTTCTGTAAATTCTAAATTTGACTAAAATTCGATGAATACACCTCAAGTGCTCATTAGTGAAATGTTGTTAACCCAAGAATGCAGTGAAACATTAGTCGTTGAAATCGAATGCTGAGATATAATGCATGATATGGAGCTTAAAATGTGATCACATGATCTCGACCATGATCCTAGCTGTATAAAAAAACAGCTGTTATATTCTATCTTATTTTCAGTGGTTTCTTTAACCAACATGAAGCTTTAAAAAAAACTATATTACAACTAATAAAAAGAAATTGAACAAAGAATGTCCTTTTCGACAGGTTCCCATCAGGTTCTGAAATTGAAAAATGAGAATGTACAGAACAACAACAGGCCAGTTGTGACACGAATACATTTTTAAAATGGAATGAGAATTAGGAACTGTCAGTAGTATTATTATTGTTTGTCTTTTGAGTTCCTAGTGGAACATGGTGATTCAAGGTCACGTCTCTCTTGCACTCTGTTGTCTGCAGTCTTTTCAACCAGGCTTCACGATTACCTACACGCTCTCATTTCTTCCTCACATGATCTCCTCCATGTCACCCTCGGCTCGGACACCCAACTCGCCGTTTCCCATTCAGGTCCCACTCGATGACCTGGCCTGGTCTGCCACGTGATGTCCCCAGTTGGTCTTCTTAGTGTATTCCCAAACCAATCCAATGCATCTCCACTTCGTTCTTCTGAATATTTGTTGGGTAATGGGTTTGTGGTTGGTTCGTCACCATCCAGAGTTCCTTGTTGCTGATACTTATTACTCTGGCCATCTCATCGATCTTCAGGATCGAGTGAGGGTAGGCGGCAGCTGTTGGTGATGCATGTCTGTAATTTGTTGCAAATGCTTTTCATGACGCGTCGCCAACTCTTTCAACCATCATATAGAAGTACTGCTAGGTGAAAGAAACTACTTCCTTTAGGTTTCTCCCGTTCATCGTGATTGGTGTTTGTTGTTGTTGCTGCAGTTGTAGTTGTCGGTTGGATATTTTCATCACCTCTGTCTTCCCTACGTTCACTTGAAGCAAGTCACATCTACGCTATCTCGCCTCTTCTCTCAACTTGTTACTTTCGGCCTACAGATCTTCGAGTTTGTGCCAAAAGATATTACACATAAATCATCATGCTTCGCGAAATTCAAATCTTCTCCTCAGGTCACTTTATCTGTCTAGCAAGTGCAGTGTATGCTTCTCCTCTCACAGCTTATCACAGTTGTTTGTTGTATGATCCAGTCGAGTGAAGTTGATCCCAATCAAGGTGATCATCGTTGGTTGATAATAGTCGGCAGCCTTGTCTTACTCCTTCCTGCCTCAACTTCACTTCGAAAGCATCACTGAGCTTTCCATTGTGAATCACTAGCATGTAGCTGTTGAATGAGGTTGACCAAGGTTTGTGGCACTGAAACCGTAGTGTTGAAGCAGCAGCTGGCAAATTACTTCTCGATCGACGCTATCAAAGGCTGGGCTTTCCAACCTCAATGAAGTTGAGGTAACTCTGGCTCTGATTGACTGGCGTTCTGTGCTGCGTTCTACGTTGATGCGTGTTGTAGCGTTGCAATTAGATACGCACATGACCTTTTCTTCCTGAATCCAGTCAGCAGCCAGCCAGCCAGCCTGTTCCGGTCGTAACTGTGAATGCAGAGCACCATTTTGTCGTTCCAGTATGATGTGGCTAAAAATATTTTGCTTATGGTGGCGAGGAGTGGAGTATAATTCCGCACTAATTCCTGCAAAGACTTAGATCACCCACCCTTCTTTTTAAGCTTGACAAGATAGCACTTCTTCCAATCAACAAGCAGGTATATTTCTTTCCTCACTCTCTTCCTTTCCTTCTTGCAAACCTTCTGCAACAGTTGTGTGAGCATGTCCACCGTTTTCTTTGTGTATCTTCGTTGGAATTCCATCTGGTCCTGCTGCTGTTTTTATGGATTTCAGTGACTGTCTGGCTTTCCGCACTTCACATCTGCTTTTGTCGGAGTGCTTGTGTTCACTGGTAATTCTATGGCTGGTGTGCTGGTGGTGTTTGTGGATGATTTGCAGTTTATGGTGATGGTGATGGTGGTGGTCGATTCCAGAGCATTTTTCAGTGGTCAGCTCATTGCTTACTTCGTTTATCTTCCTTGCTCATTAGGTTTCCCTCACTATGTTTCATTGGTTTTATCTGGGTTGATCTCTTGCCTCCCACATAGTAGCCTGGTAATTTTGTGCAATGTTGACAGATCTCCGTCTCTCATACCAGCAGCCTGTTCTGCTTCACTTGCCAGTGTGTCGTGGAAGTGTCTTCTGTCTTTACGCGCACTCTTCTTCACTTATTTGTCCAGTGCGGTGTTGTGTATGTTGTGTTCAGATCCTCTTTCGCTTGTTTATCCTTGCACTGTAATGGTTCATCTTCTGATTCGCCATCTTCTTCTCCTCCTCTCTCATCTTCCATTTATCCTTGTGGATCTATATTTAGTATGACCTAATTCAACTACTGCATATTGATATTTAACTCAACGGTGAGAGAATAAAATCCTAAATTTCTGATGGAGGACCCCCCTTTTGAAGTTTGGCAAGGTTGCCCGTCCTTCGATCAGCAGGCAGACACCTTTTCTTCACTACTTTCTTTCTTCGTTCGTTCCTTCCCTCCTTGCAAACCTCCTACAACAGTTGTGTCAACATATCCACTGTTTTCTTTGTGTGGATTTTCAGTGTTGGTGCCTCCAGAAACATTCTATTTGGTCTTGCAGCTTTTCCGGATTTCAGCAACTTTCCTGAGTTCAGGACTCCACTTGTGCTTCTGTTGGAGTGCTTGTGTTCAGTTGTAATTCTGTGACTGGGTTGCTGTTGGTATTTGTGGACGAGTAGCAGTTGTTGTTGTTGGTGGTGGTGGTGATCGATTCAAGAATTTTCAGGAGTGGGCAGCTCATCGTTTTCTTGGTAACTTGATTTCCTTCACTATCTATCATTGGTTTCATCTGATTTGTTGTCTGTCCTCCTAGATAGTAGCCTGGTTGTTTGATGGAAAGTTGTCAGGTCTCTCCTGCAGCCTGCAGCCTATTCTTCTTCACTTGCCAGTGCGTCATAGAAGTGTCTTTTGTCTTCTCGTGCACTCTTCTTCACTTGGTTGTCCAGGGTGGTGTTTTATGGCTTGTGTTCGGCTCCTCTTTTCGCTGTTCATCCTTGCACTGGTTAATCTTCTTCCTCACCATCTTCCTCTCCTCTATCAGCCTCCATGTATCCGTCGAGATCCATTCCTTGCCTTACTTCTTGTTCTTCCTTCTTTGCACAGTTTTGTAGGTTTCCTTCTTCGTCTCTTTCGAAGTTTTCTACTGTTCTTCCACACAGGTTTGTCAGTAGTATGATGGCATATAAATTATATTGTGATGGAAAAATGAAAGGCAATGAATAAGCGAGTCTTGAGTAGCTTTTGTTTAATAATGGCTAAATGGGGAATAACACTTAGACGTGTTTTCTGAACGTAAGTATCAAGATTAATCAATATTATTAAGTTAGTGTTGGCGGAGTGAATGTGCCACTGCTTTTTCCACACGATGTATGATATTAAAAGCTTCATTTGCACCTACGTTATGCCTTCTGTTTACTAAGTGCTTTGAGATAGAAATTTTCACCTCATTTTCCTCACCTTTTCGAAAGCACTGAAGGTGGTTATATTCAGATAAATGCTTGTCTTATCGTGCACCCTATTTAACTCTTTCTGGAGGGCAGGTAAATTGAGTCATGAAAGATCAGAAGATGATATCAGATAAACTATCTTTTAGTCTGGGATTGAGTACTGGTTGACCGTTAAAACATATGTTTAGATAACCTGCATAGAGCGTTTTTTGACTTATCTAGCTGGACGTTGTGACTAGATGTCTTTTAGAACATCTCGCATTTGTATTACAATCTTAGAGACAAAAGCTTTCCCAACAAAATCTAATCCCATTTACAGTTTAAATAATCGAATTTGACTTGGATGAACTTTTAAGGATATTTGTTTTCACATTAAATACTCACGAACGCAGCTAGCATTGCCAAGAAAATTGTTCTCTAGTTTCATGCTAGTCTAGTGACAAAAAGTTACCCCAATTCGAAACCTCAGTCCTTCAAAAACTTTATTTACTTTGCATCCTAGCTTACCATTATTTTCTAACCATTATTTCTGTATGAAAGTTGTGTTTTTCGGAAGACTACATTGGCTATAGGACTGCTGTTTTGCACCGTTTAACTATTTTTACTGGCTCTGAGACTTCTCAGCAGTCTGTATTCAACTGTTTACCTTTTAATGTTCTTATGAAAATTTTCTTGAAATTGATCAGTTTGGCAAAAATACACAGAGGTTTATACAGGTGTGCAATTAGTTCATTCAGTGTGCTATGTTGAACACTTTTTCAAAGCAAGAACTTGAATTTACGGTAAAACGTTTTATTCAAAACTAGCCTTGAAAATGAAGGACTAGTGTAGATGTAAGTAGAAAGCCTACCTTTCTGTTATTAAAACGAAACAGTTATATATAGTCGGAAGGAGAATTGGAAGAGAAAATATCAACTGAAGTCTGTTAGTTGTATGATTGACAATATTAAACTTTTTCTGCTCGTGAATAGTTGGAGGAACCAACCGAGTATTAACACGGTGTAAAAAATAATCATAGATTACAACAAAAATGGCAGATATGTTTCCCTGGGAGGAAACAAAAGAATATCATATCATGGAAAATATAGAAAAAAATACGAAAATTGAGAGATTGCTCACGGAAAATAAAAAGAAGAAACCGGCATTTAAGAGAAGCATGTCGTAACCAGAATGAAGTAAGGTTAATAAATGACTGGTAAACTAGCACAGTAGTTACTAGCCGGTCCTAAGCCCCCAGAAAGAGGGAAGGTTGGGAGTGAGGCTAGCAACCCTACCTCGTAAAACAAATCCAACCGATAAACAAACTTCAAAGCACAAACAAAATATAAAAAGTAAAAAGCAAAATTATTCCTTGCTGGAATCAGAGAGGTGAAATGATGCAGGTTGGTGAAAGTCTTCGGGAAGCCAATTGGCCGATGTGTATTCCCTCCCTCAATAGAAGCGAACGTGAACGTAGGAACATAGAATGTCCACACCATGTCTGAACCTAGCAAGGCTATCCAGATTGCAAATGAGATAAGAAGGTATCACACTGAAGTGCTAGGAACTTGAGAAAGTAGATCCAATGGAAGTGGACTCTCCAAACTATCAACTACAGAATCAATGATCTACTCCGATATTGTCAGCCTGATGACAACAACGAGCACAATGAGTATCGGAGTGGCTATCATGATGTCCCAAACAGCATCCAAGGCTCTCTCTCATGCAGTGAGAACCAACCCCATCCACGATCATGAGAGCAAGCTTCAAGTGAAAAGGAGGGAGAGTCACAATCATACAATGCTACACTGTGCACCCACAAATAATGCAGAGGAAGAGAAGATGGAGGAATTCTACAGACAACTGCAATCAACACTGGACAAGACCTCAGTTGGCGACATCAAAATTCTAATGGGCTGGGTGACATGAATGTCAAACTTTCGAAGAAGGGAGACATCAGTGTTTGCAAGAACTGGCTAGTAATAATTCTGTCGTTCACCACAAGCAAAATATTAGGCTACATCATCCTGGAGAGACTGGAGAATGCACTGCATTCAAAATTATTACCGAAACAGACTGGCCGCAATAAGAACAAATCATATGCCGATCAAATTGTAACACTTCACATCATCATAGAACAGAGTATAGAATGACAAGCAGCTGATTCGCTACCTCAACTCCATCCACTCTGAAAAAGCCTTCGACACCGTCGACCGACAAGTAATTTAGCAACTGCTCCTACACTACGGAATTACACAAACCTTTATCAACCTCATTCAATAACTATATGAAGACGCCACATGCTGAGTAATTTACAATGGGAAGCTCAGTGAGGCTATTGAAGTGAAGACAGGAAGGAGTAAAACAAGGCTGTCTACTATCGATCACCTATGATATTCCTGATTGTGACCGACTGGGTGATGCAACAAACCGTGAGGAGCTGTGAGGATAAGGGGATACGCTGTACCGTGGAAAAGAACCTAGGATATTTGGGTTTCGCCAACGATGACTTATATCTAATGTCACACAAACGTGATGATCTACAGACGAAAACTGACAAGTTGACAGAAGACGCAGGATAGAGGAAACGGGAATTCAAGTGGACAAAGAGAAGACAGAGGTGATGAATATATTCAACGAACGCCACCTCCAACAACAAGCTCAAATCACCATGAATGGTAGAAACCTGAAGGAAGTAGCATCTTCCACCTGTGTAGGCATCATCGTTTCAACTACAGGCGGTGGTGGCACAGACGAGGATGTCAAATCCAGGATCAGAAAGACAGCAAGACAGGCATTCATCAACCTGAACTCAGTGTGGATATGTTCTGCACTCAGCCAGCATAAAGCGTGAACAACATCCGGATTTTCAACACCAACGTGAATTCGGTGCTTCTATGTGATGGTTCAGAGACTTGGTGCATTACGAAAGGGATTCCCAGCAAACCACAGACATTCATCAACAACTGTCTACACTGGCTTGCTACTAATACTGAAAATCAGATGTCTGGAAATAATAAGAAACAGGGAACTCTGGCTGACTGACCACGAAACGACCAAGAGCCAATCGCTCAACAGATATGCAGAAGGAAGTGGAGATGGATTGGACATACAGTGAGAAGGCCGATTGTGGACATCACTCACCAGGCCAAGCTGTCAAGTTGAACCCTGATGGGAAACGGCTAGTTGGGTGTCCGAGGTGAGGGTGACATGGAGGATATCACGTGAGTAGGAAGTGAGAGTTTTTAGGCTGTCATGGAGCCAGGTTAATATGTTTGCATATAACCGAGTGGAAAGGTGACGTGCTACTGAAGCCCTATATTCTATTAGGAGCCCAAGGGACAAATAAAAATAAATGAATAAAATAAATGCTCCTGTCGAAAAAGCCATGTCTTGTTCAAACACCAAACCATACTTCAAACTTTATTGCATACTGGTAATAAGTGTGATATTTGCTCTGGCAATGAATGTTAGCTCAGTTTATTCTAAAAATCTAGTTTTCATCTACTTTGTTGCAATTAATTCGTGTGTACTGATTTTAAAAAGCCAGAAAAGCAACGTTTTAAGATGAAATGTGTCCTGTAAATTTTCACGTGTATTTGCTTTCGATCTTTGAAAATGTATTTTATCAGTCTATGACTGCCACTTTAATTTCTTTTACCTACCTTCTTGGCTTACATGACATTTTTCCCAATTATCTTAAAGTCTACTGAAAACCAGGGTACCTAAGATTTGTGAGTTTGGTTGCATGAGGACTAAATATTCTAGCTAAAATTTATAACACAAACTACTTCAGAAACTGGATAACGGTAAATAGGTCAAGTAGTCGAAAACGAAAACTAGAGGTTTGGTTAGCTACTAAATACTAGGTGAATGTAATAAAGTTGAGTATGATTGATTCGTGTGCTCAATAGGGGTGAATATATCAGCTGAATAGACTTGCAGTGATTCGGTTAGTAAGTTTTCTTACCTCTTATCATAATCGAACAACCCTACAACTAAATTTATGAAGGCATTTAGATAATTATTCAAAATTTATCAATCTTCCTACAGAATTCCGAAGTATATATCAATCAGAAAAACAAAGTTATTAAAAACCTGTAAATAGTTATGGCTGATTGAGCTTCGGAAGAAGGTATAGCCTCACACTTCTTTGATGAATATTTAATTATTCATCCTAAAAGAATCAGGACAACATTTGCAGCATGTGACTAAGCTGCTTGAAAATGCTTTGAAGTTAAGGCAACGAAATTTGCGTTGATAGTGAAACGTTTGTGAAGGAAACTCTTGGCTTCAAATGTCCATGTTAGCCTGACTCCATGGACAAGTCATTCCGTTTCGAATAAGGTTATTTTACGTAAACGTAGAAACATTAGAGAAAAATAAGGATATCGCAGTGCATGCACATCACGCTTTGTGTTAAAACTGTTAAAGAGGAGAGATATCAAAATACCAATTTTATAGAAAATGTATTCATAAGAACACCAATTATGTTTGATAATACCGACAATTAATGATTTCCCGATCACTTAGGTAAAATGTCATTCAGATTTAAAGAAGGAATGTGATACTTAGAAGTTATTCATTCATGAGTTAACAACGTGAACTAAAACAGTTAGACAGAGAATTATAAATGTTATTTTAGGAAAGATATACAAAAATGACCAAGCTATAAATTGTCACAATTATTTTTGTCATGCAAACAGAAATTAAAATTAATCCACCCTCATTCACGGCAAATATAGGTTCCACTTAATGATAGCATTGGAGAAAGCAGTAGATAAAAACAAGTTTTCTGAAAAATAATTATCATGGATTAAAGTTTTTTCTTGAACTAGGTACTTGTTTTGTCTGGAATGAAATTTTGTAGCTGCTCGAATCCCACACAGGTTTGTGGAAAGACTGACCACTAGGTTTTTGAATCCGTTTCTTGAGTTTTAACATGCTCACCATGAGATTTCATCTATTCTGGGCTGAATAATTTAAACCATCACAAGAAAAACTTCAGAGGAGTCAAAAACATTAGAAAAAACTATAAAATAATTTCCACCTCTTGTTACCTCAAACTGTTTATACCAGTTTATATACAAATGCTAAAGTGAATGGATAAGAAGCACTGAGAAAAGTGCTTTGTTCACATTTGTGAGCACATTTAAAGGAATTTTAGATGAAAGGATTCAAATACACGCAACGTACTGATTACACATCACTTGATTGATATTGAACAATGTTGACAGCCTCAAATCACTTGTAGTGATCAACAGCAACAAAATCTCAAGCTGATTACTTTTTGTTGAAGCAATGGCCGTGAAGAGACTTAAATTAGATATACTCAAAAATATTAGTTACCAACCCTGAGTTAAGTGTTAATTAATTTACTATGAAATCCTTGCAAACGTTTACGGAGTCATTCTATCTAGCGACTTTTTTCTATTTATTATTAGAACTCTGCTCACCTCACTCTTCAAGCTTCTGTTATTCTGAAATACTTTTAAAGTTATACAGTCCGTAATAATTATTTTCCTTGCACTTCTTAACCTTATCCTTCAAGAATGCTTTACTTAACAATCCTCTAAATAGTTCAACCTTTCCTCATATTTTTATTATCTCAAATATTAGGTAAGCGGTTGATTCTGCCAGTCACTTATTATCAGTTTGACAAAGGTATATTCAGTCTTTGTAAGGTATACATAGTGATATTGTCCATGTCGTAAATAGCTGAGAATAACTCGCTGAATAACAGGAATGATCTGTTTTTATCCTGTTGCATTCCTTGCTTTTGCGCCATTGAAGTTAATTAAATAGAAAGAGTTGGAAAGAAAAATGTTTGAATACAAACAGCATCATACCTGAGACTTTAATAACCTGTAGACTTATTACATACCTATTCTACTTACTCTGAATACTGATGAAGTGAGATATAGTATGCAAAAGACGGATAAATACTGGGACATCTTTATAATTATTGACAGAATGATGTGGAAAATAAAGTGTAATGACTGCGAAAGAATAGCAAGGATGATCAGTGATATTCAGTCAATGATAATTCATCTTAGAATGTTATCAACTGTTGACTAATGGCGTTATTGACTTAGACATGATGGTTAAAATCTTAGTGATGTAAATTGGTTTGTACAATTTTAAAATAGTACTTTAGTGTTTTGCTTGCTCACATTCAGTCATCATCCTAAAGTTGTTTTTGAGAACAAAAACTCGAAACAGTTTAGATATTATTATTATTATTAGTCCCTTGGGTTCCTAATGGAACATAGTGCTTCAGTAACATGTCTCCAGTGACCTCTGTTTTCTGAGATCTTTTGAACCTGGTTCCACAACAGCCCACAACCTCTCATTTCCTCCTCGCACGATCCCCTCCATGTCACCCTCACCACGAACGTCCAACTCATCGCTTCCCATGGGGATTCCACTCGAGGACCTGGCTGGCCTGACGCATGATGTCCCAAGCCGGCCTTCTCAGTGTATCCCCAATCCATCCCCACTTCAATCTTCTGCATATTTGTTGAGCGATAGCTTCTTGGTTGGTTCGTTCCCAGAGCTCCTTGTTGCTTATTCTGGCTATTCTGGACATCTCATCTTCAGTAGCGAGCCAGGGTAGGCAGTTGTTGATGAATGTCTGTAGTTTATTGGAAATCACTTTCGTGACGCGCCAAGTCTCTGAACCATATAGAAGCACTGACTTCACTGACGTTGGTGTTGAAAATCCGTATCTTGTTCCACATGCTGAGTGCAGTGTAGAAGGTCTCCACACTGGTTTCAGGCTAATGAACACCTGTCTTGCTTTTCCGACCCTGACTGCTTTGACATCCTCGTCTGTGCCCGTGCTGCCTGTAGTTGAGACAGTGCTTCTTAGATAGTTGAAGGAGGTTACTTCCTTCAAGTTTCTCCCGTTGATGGTGATTGGAGTTTGTTGTTGCTGTTGGAGTTGTTGGTGCGGTATCTTCATCACCTCTGTCTTCTCTATATTCACTTGAAGTCCCATCTTCGCTGCCTCTTCTACCAACTTGTTAGTTTTCGTCTGTAGATCTTTAAGTTTGTGTGACATCAGACACAAGTCATCGGTGAAATCCAGATCTTATAGGTTGTTTTCCGCAGTCCAGTGTATCCCCCTCTTCTCGCTCCCCACTGTTTGCTGCATGATCCAGTTCAGGCCAGAAGACCACAATCAGAAATATTGTTGGGGATAGTAGGCAACCTTGTTTCACTCCTGTATCCACTTCACTTCAAAAAGCATCACTGAGCTTCCCATTATGAATTACTTGGCATGTGACGTCTTCATATAGTTGTTGAATGAGGCGGATAAAGGTTTGCGGTACTCCATAGTAGTGAAGCAGTTTCCAAATTACCTCTCAGTCGACGCTGTCAAAGGCCTTCTCAAAGTCGATGAAGTTGAGGTACAGAGCTGATTGCCATTCTATGCTCTGTTCTATGATGATGCCTAGCGTGGCGTTGCAATTTGGTCTGCACATGATTTGCACTTCCTGAAGCCTGCCTGTTCCGGTCGTAGTTTTGAGTCCAGTGCATCTTTAAGTCTGTCCAGGATGATGCGGCCTAATATTTTACTTGCGATGGACAGGAGAGTGATTCCGCGCCAGTTCATGCAAACACTGGGGTCTCCCTTCTTCGGCAGTTTGACAAGGTAACCCTTCTTCCAATCACCAGGTACCTTTACTTCCTTCCACACCTTCTGCAATAGTGGTGTGAGCATGTCTGCTGTTGTCTCTGCGTCTGTTCCCAGTGCTTCTGGCGGAATCCCGTCTGGTCCTGCTGCTTTCCCGCATTTCATTTCGATATCCTTCTTTTTTTCATTGCCTTTACAATGCATAGTGACATACGAGACAGTGAATAGTTTTTTTGGCTGTTGAAAAATGGCTACTAGATGCCATGAAATCATTTTGAATAATCAGTCAAAAGTTTCATCTATTATTAGATCTTCAAATGTATACATCAAGAATATCTTCTGGTATTTCATATGTAAAATTTTATCATATGATAAAGATAGGAAGCAACTATTGTATCTTCCAAACTGAAAAGATAATCGTTGAACATTTTTTTTTAAAATTAACATTTATTAACTTTGATAAGATAATGGAGTGATTTTGGTAGAAACTTGTATTGCATTGCTTCAAATGGTATTAATTAATTATTAATTTCATTTGCCTGGTTGTAGAACGTTTCCAGAATAATTGACAAAACCAATAGGATAAACTCTGGCCAAATTTTATAGGAAATAAAAACTTAACCACCTGTTTTCCATAATCGTATTTGAAAGTTAACTGACCATCATCTTTCATTGAAGTAGAAATTTCTGATCAAACATGATATTTTTATTAATGCCTTCAAAATTACAAGAATAACATGATAACTTTACAGGCTGATCTGATCAACTTTTTTATTTTGGCATATATTTCTAGCACAGATGTTTACATATTGTTTCTTGTTAACTACTGTTACATGACATACCTACAAATAATCTTCTGAGGTTTAGAGTGGTCGATACTTGCATAAGATTTCTATAGAAGTGAAGGAAAACTGGAATGTAAGTATGCATAGTAGGCTTTACTTTGCTATAAATCACAATGAAATTATTTGTGCAAAGTTATTTGAAGAGTACTGTCTGTCATACATTTAATTTTGTTTGTAGAAGAATCGAAACAGTCGTTAACCAAATCCACAACACATCAAATATCTGTTCATTTGTCTGTATTAATCCTTCAGTGCATTTTCAGAGCTTTGAAATTTGCTCACTGATTCTGCATAGAAACAGTAACTAAATTTATTTTTTGAATATCAAGATCAACTACAGAACCAGAATCGGTAAGGAAATAATTAGAAATAATAACTGACCCGCTTACTTGAATAGTTCTAAATGATCTTTGTGTTTGTTCAGAGTTGAATTATCTACATTATCTAAAATCATGTGTTCGGTCTCCGACTATCTGTATTATAAAGCTGACTGACAGATTACAGTAGTTGTCCTGATAGTAGTCTACATCTCTGAAATTCATTTCCACTAAACTGTATTCCAAGAATTGATGACTTAAACAGTCTTGAAAAACTTTCATATATTCTTTTGTTTTTTGCATTATGATACTTTTCTAATTCATCTACACTGATTGGACTAACTAGTTCTTGTTTCTCGTTTAGTATCCCCATCAGATTTTCTGTCGACCTGTTCAATTGTGGGTGAAATAAAGTAACACATAGATTGCACTAACCTGTATCTAAAAGCTAATCTTCGAAGTTCCTCTTCATAAAATTAGTTAATATGTCAGTGAGTGATCCAGAAGATATTTCTTTTGCTACTAAAAATGTGTTCAGTAACCCCGTGAGTGGGCTTTGCTCCCACATACTACTTCCGTTCCTGGTAAATAGGACTTCACAGCTACTAGAATAAAATGTGAGTTTAGTGAAGGCCCATAAAGGTCTGCATGAATGTGCTACCATATCTTGGAAGACAGGTCAAGGGTCATGAAATGCATTATGTCTTCTCGTACAAGCGGAATCAGTTTCTATCCCCGAACACTTTGAGTCCGTTATTGATTGCACGTTTAACCTTATACTTTAGCAAGATGAGTATAAACGAATGTAACAGATATCAGTATTGAGGTAATTAAAGCCTTACAGGGTGCAGTGAAATTTCATTTTCCTACTTACTCAAGAAATCCTCGCTTGCACCGAGCCTTCCAACTGTTGTTTATGTCACCTATGATAAATATATTTGCTGATGATGCCAACCTGAAATATAATGAAGGTTTAACAAACAGACCATCCAGCAGAGAAGACTCAGTGATATCAGTTATCAAAGGCAAAACTATTCTTCACCCTTTCAACGCTTAAGGTATATGACAATACATATATTATTTGATACACCCAGTTACACTTTGAGTGAAAACAATTCATTTGAAAGTACTTTCACTGGAATGCAATCCTTTTATACCAAAGCAACTTTATGCCAACAGTAGATACTTGTACATTGGCAAGAAGTGTATTAGCGTAGCCAGTAGTTTAGAAGACATCCATAAAAATTTACTCTACCAAGGATGAATATCTCGAGCTTGTAAATGAATACTGTGACAAAGTATTAAATGTTTCGTTTCACCAATTTCACTCCACGTAGGCAGAAAATAAGGAAAATCTGTGCCACAGTTTTTACAAAACTTAACATATTGTGCACCGTCTGAAAAATTGAATTCAAAGGTTTTACCACTTATGAGTTTCTGGACGCATACTCATGTAAAGTAACATTGGTATTCAATAATTTTTATTAGATACACCAGACTTCTATATGGTTGCATGCTGCGTTAGACGTTTAACAGGAATATTTCACAATATAATACTCTTACCAGCGCCATTTATTCGAGTTAAAACACCTGACATGTAACCACTTTCGAAAAGAGATGAAATCGTTAAGTGTTTGACAGATTTTACTTTCGATTTCTATATTTATCGGCGTGTGTTGGGTTATATGAATAAAAAGATTTGCAAGATTACAGTTTTTGAGAAAACATGACAACGTATTTCACAGATGGTGAGTAGCAATGCAGGTTCATTTTAAATTCCATCCAAAAAGGACTAATATCAGTATTATTCCTTCTGCCTCACACTTCTTGACCAACCACATTTTGGAGTAGAACTTGAGAAAAAAAAGCATTAGTTGACGGAAGAAGACGTTTATGAGGATTATCACATTTAGTCCATTTCTTTTCTTATTTTCCAGCTGATAAACTCATAAGCAAAACTTGGCAAAGACTTACATTTACTTTTTTCAACTTTCCAGTAGGAATTACTAATCGTAGTTAGCAAAATCCTCCTAGATATTTGCAAAATATCTTGATATACATGTCCTTTAAATGAAATTTCTCATTAATTTCCTTTTACTTTTAAATATCCTCTCAACAGCATTTCAAAATGAAGGTAGTAGTGTCCAGTAAGCCAAATGAAAATGATATTATGATCATAAACTACATCCGATTAGCATTGTTCTGTTTTTGCATCAAGAGCTAGCTACTTTGTGTCATCAGCATAGTCAAGACATAATCTATAGAATTCACTTTGTCTCCAGTTTACGGTTGACAAGATATTTCTAATAAACATGGCTTGGGTTTACAGAGACACTCACGGACTGGTCACTAGATGGCAGTCAGTGTAATTGTCCTGTACGAAAGGCTCACTGTTAACATAAGTCTATGGATGAAGTCCATAATGTGAAATAAATATATTGCTTTCACGAAATCTTAATTCTTCAGATGGGCATACTGGCACAAAACAGAAGTTAACAGACGAGTTTATGCCATTATTCTCATTATTTTGCTTACACTATTTCCTGGAACGAAAAACACTGTACTCAATTAACTATCTTGAGTTAGTATGCTTTAAATTAATTCAACAGTAGTTGAAAAACTTTATGTGCTTCAATTTATACTTTGTCAGTTTGAGTATTATACACATCTATTACCTACATATGTATGGTAGTGACAATACCATTGAGTTTCACATAAATGTCTGGCATGATAAATAGAGAATAAAGAAATTAGCATTCACTCATACTAACTTAATTTCCTCTGAAACTTTTCTAGATGTTTAAGAATAACTCTCATTTCGTGACTCAATGTAGTAATGATATCAAAGAAAGCCAGTGAAATTTCTTTTAAAACAGAATCAATAGCTACAGACATATCTATGTAAATTCCTTCAAGCTCAGTTTTTGACAGTAAACTGGTATTTTTCAAGAGGTTTCTCCTGTAGTATAGGATTTCAGTGTTTAATAATATACTATTATTAACATAAAGCTATGACTTAGAGTGCTTTCAACGCTAAAAATAACCTTTTAAAGTATATCTGCAAAACTGATAACATTAGTATCCTATGAGGGTCTTCGATGAAAGTAGCCAAATTGATAATGTGAGAATTCAATCAACAGACTGTTACCAATAGAGTGGCAGGTCGTAAGGCTTCCTTAGTGATAAGAGTTTATCAGTCAAGTTCAAAGTATAACGTGTAAGCTAGGTCAGATCACCGTGCGATGTGTCGTAGTTCTGTTGGGTTGCGCAAATCAATCAACAGGATGTCCCATTAACTGGCTTTATATGTACCGACACTCATCAGTACAGCAGAACTCCAACCATTTGAAAACCTATGCTTCTTTTACTTAAGTATCTATTATCTGCTTATGAAATTTGTAAGATATTTCCTAGTGAGAGAACATCTCCTGGATTTTCAGCATTTTGTCAACTGTTATACCTAACTTACTTGAGATCACTTTATTCTATATGTAGTAGTTTTCAGGGTCTTAGCTTTACTAAGTGCTAAAATAAAGAAGTATGGCTACTTTTACGGAATCAATTCTAACCTTCTAATCAATGATTACAAGGTATTTGAGAAAGGAGAAAACTTTTCTCCACTATAATTTACTACAGTAGAATTATTCTGTTTACAGCAGAGAATCAACATTCAACTGAAAAGAAGGGAGAGTCACAATCATTCAATGATACGCTATGCACCAAAAAATAATGCTGGCAGGCTTGCAGCGAACCAACCAAGAACCCACCGCCCAACAATATACAGATGAAAGTGGAGATGCATTGGATTGGATTGAGAATACACTGACAAGACCGATTGGGGACATTACGAGCCAGGCAGGGTCGTCGAATGGGATCTGAATGGGAAACGACCAGTTGGGTGTCCGACCCGAGGGTGACATGGAGGAGATCATGTGAGGAAGAAATGAGAGCGTGTAGGTAGTCGTGGAGTCAGGTTTTGGAGACTGCAGAGAACAGAGTACAATGACCACATGCTACTGAATCCCTACGTTTGACTAGGAACCCATAAGACAATTAATAATAATAATTTGTAAAGTTCACGATTTGAGGCATTTATAATCATTGACACCATTGGATTTATAGTCAGAAAAACCCGTGAAGATAATGAAACGGAAGTGTGTCTAGAAAACTGCTAAATGTTTTTGTTCAAGCACAAATCATTGATCTACACGCATAAATAACCAATGTTGGGCTTGTTCAGTGAAATGTGTTTTCAAATTTTTCTATAGCTGCCTAAATATATAATGCACAAAAGTGATATTTAAGATTCATCATTTCAAAATCTAGCTGTGTGCAAAATACAGAAACGTAAAATTTGTATTTAAAAGTAGTTACAATTTTGTCATCAATAATTTCCAGCCTCACACTCAGTGTTTTCTTTGTCCGCCATATCACCCTCTGATTATGCGTTACACATCTTTCTTAGCATATTTAACCATCTCTAAGTATTCTAACTCCCGTCATATAGAATGGCGAGTTCATCCTCTTAACTACTGTTTTTCAAGGAATTTAGAAAACATTTCTGTTCTTTCTACGATATTTCACCATGAATTAATGCTAAAACACTGGCTGATAGGAAGTACAAGTATTTTCTGCTATTATTATTATTTTATTTTCTGTTGGGTTCCGAGTGGAACATAGGGCTTAAGTAGCATGCCTCATTGAACTCTGTTCTCTGAAGTCTTTTGAACCTCGCTCCACGACTACCCTTAAGCTTTAAATTCTTCCTCACATGATCTCCTGCATGTCACCCGCACCTTGGATGCCGAACTCGTCGTTCCTCTTTTAAGCCTGCCACGTGGTCCTTAGTCGGCCTTCCCAGTGTATGCCCCATCCATCTCCTCTTTCTTCTGAATATTTGGTGGGTGATATGCTTATGATTGGTCCGTTGCCAGATTTCCTTGTTGCTTATTCTTTCTGGCCATCTGGTATTCAGTACTGAGCGTAGGTAGGTACCTTTCCTTCCTTCCAAACATCCTGCAGTAGTGGTATCAGGATGTCCGCTGTCGTTTCTGCGTCTATTTTCAGTGGTTCTGGTGGGCTTCCATGTGGTCTCGTTGCTTTTCCGCATTTCAGTAGCTCTATGGCGTTCTGGACTTCTGCTGCTGTCGGAGGATTTGTGTTCACTTGTAGTTCTATGGTTGGGCTGCAGATTGAATTTCTGGACGAGTTGCAAGTGGTGGTGGTCGATTCCGTAGCATTTTGAAGTGGTCGGCCCATACGTTCCTTTCTCTCCCTTCTCTACTCATTAGATTTCCCTCATCATCTTTTATTGGCTTCATGTGTGTTGATCTCTGACCTCCTACATAGTAGCCTAGTTATTTGGTACAATGTTGTCAGGTCTCCGACTCTCATACCAGCAGCCTTTTCTCCTTCACTTGCCAGTGTGTCGTGGAAGTGTCTTTTGTCTTTGCGCATACTCTTCTTCACTTATTCGTCCAGTGAAGTGTTTTATAGATTGCACTCAGTTCCTCTTCTCCTTGTGCATCCTCGCACTCCACTGGTTCATCTTCTGCTTCACCATCACCATCCTCCTCTCCCTGCTCTTTCAGCTTCCATGTGTCCATCGAGATCCATTCCATCCCTTATATTCTCCCTTCTTCCTTCTTAACACGGTCATTCGGGTTTCTTTCAACATAGCTCTCAAAGAGTTCCAGTATTCTTCAACGCAGGTTCCTTGAGGGGTGTTGCTCAAAATGTCCTATTTGGTTCTGATGGTTGACGTGGAGATGTCCTCTCTGGTATTCTCCTTCAGGTTCTGGATATTGAACTTCAACTGTGGTCTATCACCAACTTCCTCGCAGGCTTTCAACTTGATTTGGAAGGTTCCCTGCACTAGATGGGGAGTGGCCTGAACCTACATCTACTCCTCATCTTTATCTGATCTCGTGTCCAGTAGGCTGAGTCTCCATCTCCACCTTCTTCACATTGAGATCAAGTCGATCTGATCTTTCGTGTGTCCTGTTGTCTGGTAAAATCCATGTTGTTTTGTGAATATCCTTGTGTTTGTACACAGTGCCTAGCCTCCAATCACCAAACTCTTGAATGTGCAGAAATCAATCCTCAAACAGTTCACCGCTCTCATTCATTTCACTGAGTGCTTCTCTACCCATGATTGGTTTTCTTCCTGTGTTGTCTGCTCCGAGTTTGGCATTCATGTCACCCAGCCCATTAGAATTTTGATGTCGCCAACTGAGGTCTTGTCCAGTGTTGATTGCAGTTGTCTGTAGAATTCCTCCATCTTCTCTTCCTCTGCATTATTTGTGGGTGCACAGTGTAGCATTGTATGATTGTGACTCTCCCTCCTTTTCACTTGAAGCTTGCTCTCATGTTCGTGGATGGGGTTGGTTTTACTGCATGAGAGAGAGCCTTGGATGCTGTTTGGGACATCATGATAGCCACTCCGATACTCATTGTGCTCGTGGTTGTCATCAGGCTGACAATATCGGAGTAGATCATTGATTCTGTAGTTGATAGTTTGGAGAGTCCACTTCCATTCCATTTACTTTCTCAAGTTCCTAGCACTTCAGTGTGATACCTTCTTATCTCATTTGCAATCTGGATAGCCTTGCTAGGTTCAGACATGGTGTGGACATTCTATGTTCCTAAGTTCACGTTCGCTTCTATTGAGGGAGTGAATACACATGGGTCAATTGGCTTTATGTAGACTTTCACCAGCCTGCATCATTTCACCTCTCCGATTGCAGCAAGGAATAATTTTGCTTTTTACTTTTTATATTTTGTTTGTGCTTTGAAGTTTGTTTATCGGTTGGATTTGTTTTACGGGGTATGGTTGTTAGCCCTACTCCCAACCTTCTATCTTTATGGAAGCTTAGGACCGGCTGGTAACTATTGAACCAGTTAACCAGGCGTGTTTGGATCTATATATAGGAAGACTTAATTCAACTGCTGCATATTAATATTTAACTTACCACTGAGAGGATAGAATCTTATATTACTGATGGAGAACCCCTTTTTTCCTGACATATTAATTTCAGTTTTTTCATTTTCCGTCGTTTATGTGTTAATTTAAATGCTTAATTGACAAATGAATCTCAAAATACCATTCGATCAAAAGTATTTTCAAAATGTCACTTTCTAGTACTCAAATCCTTCATCATCCTCTTTTCTAGTAAGGAATTTATTCCTGGTTTAACTGACAGTTTCTCGAGCTTTTTCCAACGGTGAAAAGGCTCATGATTAATTAAAGTTGTTTTTTTTTATGTAGATGCCGGAATTTACATGTTTTGAAAACGATTAGGTGAGAACGATTTCTTTTTCTCTTCCTACGACAGTTTTACAGACTCAGTTTTCTTACTGACTGCAAATCCCTCGAAAATATGTGGATATCATGACATTAGGTGAATATCTGAGCTTAAGCCTCATCTCTGGAAAAAACAGGATGTCTAATTCTTTTACCCATAATGTTAAAATGTTATTGATTAAATGTATAGCGGACAACTGGTTCACCTGATAATGAAAATTGAAATAAACTTTAATTATGACTTTTGCATAGAATTTGTTAGTGAAATTTTCATTCAAAAGGAGAATCTTAATTAATTATCCCTAATTTTCTACACAAAATAATGACTTTCCATTAAGAGTTTTTTTGAAAATGTATTACACATTGCAAAACTTAATTAATAGACATAACTGACTGTCTGAGGAAATAAATTATGCGCATGTTTTTTATGCTTGATTTCGGAAATTCATTGATAATCACAGTAGATAAAACAACATTCACACACCACTACTATGTAAAGTTTCAAGTTGCATTACAATGAGAAACATCAAAGTTGATGTGCACGACATGAATAATAAAGGAATAAATTCTTGACTTGTTCAGCAACAGTATCCTGAGAAATATTTCAGGTTGTTTTTCATCGCAGACTGATATCAGTTGGAGGAACAATGGAAAGCTGGAAGCACTGGACAGCTGTTTCGTTCTAGTATGGGACTCCTCAGCAGTGCTCACCCACGACCCTGTCAGGGACTGAACTCGCTACCTTCAGGTTCCGTTGTCAGCACGTTATCATTGAGCCACTGGGTCAGAATCCAATGTTCATATTTCCAACTTCTGTTAGCTCATGATATAGCGCAACCACTACCCAATGTTATCGTTGAGTAACTGTCCTCACGACCATCAGGCTACGATGAATAACAACTTGCAATATTTCCAAATCCCCACAACTCCCTGAGAATTCCTTAGAAATATGTTTTCAGCAGTTTTCTATGTAGCACATCGTTCTTGAAAACCTACGACAGAGGAACAAAAAATGGAAGTCAACTATAGGCTTTTTGATGTGAAATGTAATGATCCTTGATTCATGTTATGATTGTCTTCACAGTGGTTAATTTCAATCGCATATTACTAAAAAGTTCATACAAGCTCAAAATTCATGATAATGATCTAGTTCTGGACAGTGGGAACATTTTGATCATTTGATAATGCATCATCTTTATTGAATCCACATCTAAGCACCAAGCAAAATTATCTGTAAGTTAGCTTTTCAAGAAAATCAAAAAAGCTAGTGACTTTGCAGTTTTATGAAATAATTTATGAAGAATCATATTTTAACTTCTAAGCATTTTGCTACTTGACAGCTCTTAAAGTAGGTGTATTTCTACTAAACTGCTTCATAAGAACAATTGGTTCAAAGAGAGAAATGGCTTTTGAAATTTCTCTGACAAATAGTGGATTTGCGTGCAACACTGCATCTTCTTAGTCAAATAACGCTGTGTTTTTCTTATTCCAAATTGTATTTATCATTTTGAACCTTTATCATGAATTCATTGTTTGACATAACTTAGGTATCATAGATCTAGCAACATTTGAATGTGGTTCCTACAAAATGAGAAATAATAAAATCACATCAGCGTAAAATTAAATTGATCGTTTCCAATCTATTCAGAGCTCATATATGTCATATGTGTATAACGTGTTCCGCTAGGATTGGCTCACAAACATTTGAGAGAACCTACTTACATACTAGTTAAATTTCACGTTGCAAAATTCAAAATATCTCTTCTGAAAGTCACTAAACTCAAATAGCCCAGCAACTTATTTTTTGTAGAGTGAAAATATCAGGGTTCACCTCGAGAAACTGTAAATACAAATCATCTTCATGTATTCCTACGCTCCTAGACGCTTAGATTTAGACTAGTGAATAACTGTCCGGTTATTGACAAATGATGAAAATTTGACACCATACTAAGATAGCAGTTTCCAACTTATCAACTTATATCCAGCTGCAGAACTTCTGTTTAATCGCCAGAGTTACAAACATATAGGAAACAACTGTTCCTAGTAATACGTATTTCAGAAATGTATTGCAGAAATAAATGGCCACGGCAGAATGTTTGATCACTTTGATACAACTTATCTGTCATGTGAATAACGCTGTTGTAATTTTATAAGGAGCGAAACAAAAGATCTAATCCTACAGGCAATTTCTTCTCGCAAATCACATTCACTGAATGAAAAGAAATAAACACAATTATATGTTCTTGAAAATCTTGATTACCTTAGACTTTAGAATAATCATAAAAACTGCAGAGCTTGGTAATCCAGCACACTCATACGAAATACTGAATAAATCAAGGAACAATTTTCTAGTAAAAACAAGAGAATGTCATTCGTAAAAGCCAATGACAAGAGGAATAACTCGCTTAAGGAGAATGGAATAAGCGGCCGCAAGAAAAAACACACTCACGTTATCACAAATCATCAGAAGACAAAAATAGAAATTATGCTTGTCAGCAGCTAGTCAGGCAAAGGTCATCAATGCTGAACAAAAAATCATCTTTGCTGATATTGAAAAGATCTCAAAAGCCAGTAAGACATTAATAAAACCACAAAAAGTGGGTTAATCGAACAAACACATGAATTTACTAGAAGATTTATTGTGCTCACCTAGGTATCCAATTTTCAGCTATAAAAAAATTTTTTAGCGTTATAAACTATGTAAAACGTTCAATATCACTACGTCAGATAATCTTGTTATCCGATGGCGCAAAGCAACTCCTTACATGAAATGCAATCAAACAAAAGGATATGAGTTCACTGGTTTCCCTGAGCTTAGAAAACCATGATAAATTGTGTTTTGCAAAACCTCGGGAATTAAAATAAATCCAAGTTGCGTGAAAATATTCGAAGAGTCATAAAATAAACGTCAAATACAAACCTGAAAGTCTGTATTTTAAGGAATGAAATAAGAAAACCAGATTCCGGAAGTTCAGAAATGACGTAAGAAGAAACATTTATGGATCCTAGATGTACAGGCAAAAGAACTAAACTCTAAATTAGTTAAGATAACATTTCAGCTACTTACTCATCTGCTAAAATTGATGAGTAGGCTTCAGAAAATCAAATTTGGCTAAAACAAATCATGGAACTTGTGATCAACTCTCTCCGATGCAATAGACTGGAAATAGCCAAATGTTACTGTTAAGGTGCTCAAATTCCCAAAGTATACCCTAATCCATTTCGTTTAATTAATTACATAACTTCACTTGGATACAAAAAAGACATGACTGTCTATCCAGACAAGGAAATCAACCATTTAATAAATAACTTTTCAACAAATGAAATCAAAATGATGAAACATACAACCGATTTAACAAAAGGACTAGACAGTTGAACAGCTAAATAGAAAAGATTTTTTGGATACAAGCTAAAAAGCTACCATATGTACTTATTCAGAACCTGCATTTCAAATGATAACTGAAATTTCAATGAATTTTCGCCTCTAAAGTGAGGTCCTTGAAAATATTTTACATAAACTGGACCCATTTTAGCCAAGGAAGACAGTTGCTCACTATGGACCCCATTTGTTTCTTCCAATTTCAGTCTTCATTGATTCTACCATGGGGTAAAATGAATAAATGTGAGACTTAAAACTGAAAGAAAACCCTTTCTTGAGTTCCAGGCCTTTCTTTTTTTATGTTAGTATGTGTCTAGTGGTTTGAATAAAACTTTATACACAGATATCTGATAAATTCTATATATTTCTATGCCAGATGTTAGCAGTCATTTGTGTGGGTTTTAAAGTTATACTCCATTTGATCTACTCAGACTAGACGAAAAAATAAATCGAGGAAAATCTTCCGTTTTTCAATGCTCAGTCACATGATTGAAAACTTAATTTTTACTGAAACATAAACAGACATAGTTGGATGCAAAAAATTATTTATCTTTTATTCTACTTCATTAATTTAGTCTAAAATATCCAATGTACATTGTGTTTCAACTCATACACTTTGATGCGTTTTAACTTCTTGTATTCATATCAGAATCACAAAAAATAATACCAGTTATTATCATGTTCAGACTAGCGACTTAATAATTAACACTTTCTTTGCTGAAGAGTGGTACATTTTCTAACCGTTTACAAGAATTACTTCCTATTCACCTCTCGAGGTTGATTATCAGGAAGCACTGAAATCAGTTTTCAAGTTTGCTGTTATATGCCAGTAAGACGTATCTGCGATAATAAGGAGAATATCTTTACCTTTATGATTTCAGACTTTGTCATTCAGGGCTGAATTAAGAGATATCACAATTAGTCTATTCATAACATAGTTAACATTATGCGGGAGTAAAAATAAATACATATTTAGTACTTGACGATAACCTATAGGAATATACTATTTAAGTGACACACGCTTCAGCTAAGTTTTTCAGTACACTTAGTTGATGCTCAAAAAGGAATATGAATATCAACAAGTGACTTCCTAACACCTGAGTCTTATTATCCAACACACTCCTATCACACTCAACTCAATGATGGAATCGATAAATTGATCAACAAGATTTGTTGAACACGTAAACTCTTACAGCTACATTATTCACTCCCTGGATCCATAAATGAAAGGGAATAAATACTGAAGCAACTCTATATATGCATGCAAATGCAATGTCATCAGCTGGATGGTGAGAGGTTACTGTCGTCACATTTTCTTGTCCTTATTGCTGAGACTAGTATATTTAATACCCTGAAGCAGTTGGCAATAAATCACACCACAGTGAATTTTCGAACCGACAACTATGTATGAGTTTTCAGGAGATGCATCGAAAAAGTACCTTCTATGGTTGATCATTCTGTTAAGTGAGTTGTGATGCTCAAGGCTGATTTTCCAGCGCTAACCATCAGTTATGAAATCATTTCAGCCAGCAGAATTTTCAGACAATGACCACGTGACAGCAATTTGTGGCCGATCACATTAAGTTCTGTTTTTGATGTACTGATATGTGAAATGAGTGAATTGTTAGTTATGTTGAGTTAACCTTTTAAATGCAATGCCAGGTTTATCAAGTTTTCCAGACAACGTATCATAGTGCAGTGTTTTGTTTATGTATGTTAACACACTAATTTTCATGATTACTGAAATCTGAACATTGAGGATTGCTGTATGACACTATTCACTACCACGTAACAACATTTGTGTGGATTTTCATGATCATGTCTGTTGCGAAGCACAACAGCATATGATTCAAAGTCCTTTAGAAACTATTTAAATTTTCCTAAAGGATGTGCATACAACTCGGCAGTAACTTTCGCTGCATTCTTCAAATTAGCATGCAATCTACTCTACTCATTCCATTGGTCTAATTTTCTAAAGAGCAGTACGTCACTTCTTTTACAATCACCTTACTTCATCCTGATCGATAAACCTTGTCATACCTTGTGAGTTTACATCTGTTGGTGTGCATTCTCTGAGCGAAACATTCTTCACTTACGGCAAATAACCGTAAGTGACCAAATTCTCACCAAATAATAATACTTGTATGATCGTTCTGAAATAAAATTGTTAATCTTTTGACTATTTTTTCGTGATCTATGTTTTGATCCGTTATTTTTCTCCATTTCAGTGTATCATATATCCAACAGCCAATCGTGGGAGCAACAATACCGCAGTCAATGTGAACTATTTAACTTGGATTATTGCATTTTTCCTAGCCAGTCCATTAGTTTACTTTTCACGTATAACTGAGTTAAATCATTTGCAATGCACTGAAAAGGCAGAGAATCCCATTACTCAAAAGTTTAAAGTAGCCTATTCGTTAGCTGCATTAATTATTCAATATATGTCACCATTAGTTATTGTAACTATTGTCTATTATCGTATTTGTTTAAGTATACGCGATCGTAAGTTGCGTGCAATGCAAAAAATTTGCTTATCACAGATTGTACGAAATACTACCGAGCAACCAAATGACAAGTATGAGTTAGTGATGGATACAAATAGTAAAAGTAATCAAAGTGCTTGTTTGAATACAAATAAAGACTGTCATGTTACTAATAATGGTAATTATGATATGTATGCTCCAAGTAATGCAAAGTGTCCTTATTATCATAAACGTGTTACATCAGATAAACAAGGTTCAGCTATCCAACCGTTGACAACAATGTTGGCATCATCACAGAAGGAGGTTATAGATCGTCGGCATCGTAAAGCGATTATTCTGTCAACAGTGATTGCTATTGTTTTCTGTTTAAGTTGGTTGCCAATGAATACTCTAAATGTGATTAGTGACATAAGAGAATTGGTTATCATAACTAGTATTGATGTAGCACTGACAAATCTAAAGTATCATGATGTTGAAGAACAAGTACTGGACAATGACACAGTGAACATTGAATCTACTTCTAGTGAGTCAATGTTTCAACATTCCACCACAAGTTTAAAAGCTATCAATAAGATAATGAGTATCGAAGCAAATAACATTAATGCTATTACTGTTTTAATTACGCAAGCTGTATGTTTATTGCTGATACTAAGTTCGGCTTGCATAAATCCTATTTTATATGGCTGGTTAAATCAATCATTTCGCGCTGAATTCTATCAAGTTTTACGAGTACACTCAGCACTAATGCAGAACATGAGATCATCACATAAAAATGTTACACCAGAAATAAGTAGTAATAAGAATACTGGTTACAGATTTATCAATAATGAACAAGCAGACTGTATTCAAAGATTACCAAATAATCATATAATGAACCAATTAAGTACTGTTGATATGCAAAATGAGTACTATATTAACTTCTCATTAAAAAATATTCATGGGCCAATGAAAATGCATGAAAAAAGATCTATGTCACCTGCACAAGACTCATGCACAGTATTTTCTCTGTTTACATCACGATCAGTCGAACTGAATTCAGTACACGCTTCAAATAACAGTGGAAGTAACAAAAGTACTACTAATACTGTCACTAACAACAATACTACTATTAGTGATTTCAATGAGACACCTTCACAAACCGGCAAAAACTATTTTCTTACAAAAAATGAGTTATCTAGCACGTCAAATGAAATTTCAGTACAATTAGTTCCTGAACAAGAACATCTACGATTATTTTTGAATAATAGAAGCCTTACTGGTGAGACAGTGGATAATAACATCAATCACAGCATGAATACTGTTAATACAAGAAATGTTGATAGCGGACTAAGAAGATATCTTATTCTAAACAGTAATGACGACGATGAGTGTGATATTATCCCTGAATCGGAGAGTGCTAATGATTTATCACATCTTAGATATTTACCTGATATTACATCAGTTTAATTAATTAGCATTTTTCTGTCCAACAAGCTAACCATTCCTATTGAAGAATTTAAAATAAATTAAATGAACAATAAAATATTCCTTTTCAGTTTTATCATTCATTTTCTAAAACAACCCATGACAGCCTTTCTTCCGTTTGATTTTGATTTTATTTTATTTTGTTTGTTCCTTAGTTTGTAACTACTGGTCTACTTATTTGTGGATTAATGTATGTTTGTCTATACTCATGATTTAATAATTAAGAGTTAAATTTTTTCGAGATGCTTTGATCAAGTTTATTGCCATGAATTTGTGGATAATTTCGTCAATTACCTATCGAATAATAAAGTTAGTGCTTGTAAAATAAGTCAGAAATATAATGACAGCACTATAAAGTTAGAATAAAAATGTCTTAACACCAATGCCAAACAATGATTGGACTATTCATTGTATAACGTGTATTTTACTTGTTTAATCCCGCTGTAGTATATTAGAATACATGACAAAATGAACAACTAGTTTGTACTACTTCTCAAAGTTTTTATCTCTCTACGGAGATCCTTTTTCAAGAGTATGAATACGATAACAATTTTTTGACCTAACAGATATTCATACTGGGGGATTAATCGAAGGTGAAGTGAAAATTTGGACTGCGGCTGGATTGGAATCAGTGACCACTGGATTCTGGCCCAATGCTCTACCAACTGAGTTACAAGGTCCGACGTTTGACCAGATTTTTATTTCGCTTCAGTCGCCAAGGATTTAGCCTGACTACTGTGTGAATTTTTGCCGCGCTACCAAATCTAAATCCAACTGATTTAGAGAGGGGGCATCATGCCAGAAACCCGGTGGTCACTAGTTTGGATCTGGCAGCGATCCAAATTTTCATTTCACTTTCAATCATCACCCAGTATAAATACTAGAGTGCCAAACTACGATTATCTTAGATTGTCAAATGATAATAATTTTCCCCACGATATATAGTTTTTTAAAAATCCATCCTTCCAAAACAGTACTTATGCCTGATGACTCACAACTTTTTGTACATTTCACAGTCCAACTAGACTACCTCACCCTAATTTTGTCCTACCATACTTGTACCACTGGAATAAGCCTCTGTGTCCAACCTAATAAATTACACACCCACATTGAACTGATCTTTGTTATCATGATCATTAGGGACACCAACTATATCAAACGTCAGTGCTAACCAGAAAGCCTAATGTCAAAGTCATAGTCTCAAAACGGATCTTCCTAACAGGATGGAAACGTTGAGGAATAATACAAAATGTTTGTTGATTTTGTTATTTATTTCTACGCCGGGATCATACAAATAGAAGTGCATCTTATACAATGAGTCATACAAGCTCATTCCCAAGGTTTGCTAAACTATCCGCCCTATAGTTCATTGGAATACGTCAAATGACTGGAGCATTCTAATATTATGTTTGGCTCTATGAATAAACCAGTCTCTTCAAATGATTCACTCTTTTTTATCATAAATAGGTTTAATTTAGTATAAAAGGTGCATTTGAAACTGACAAAATTGACAGCATGAATTCTACAGAAAAATGGTTTCATCTTCGGAGATTGTGTCAATGTTTGCAACGTTCCACCACCAGATTTTTCAATAATATATGAGAATAGTCAGTGAGATGACAGATAAACATAAAACTTCTACTGATAACATTAAGGAGAATCATCTTGTACACTAACCAACTACAAACTGAACTGGCATTCTGACATCGATTTAAAATTCTATATGTTGATGAAAGGACATTAATGAAGCACTAAAACCAAGAGGAATACCTTCATATTCATTCGATTAATTTGGAGATGTCTAAACATTATTATTTTAAAGAGTTATAGAAGTGAACTACACATTTCTACTTCATGCTTAACAAAGAATCCTATTGAGAATGAACCAAGATTATGGTGTATCATCCCCTTAATATTCTTGAATACTGATCTTTTATTAGAAATTGGAAAATTACAATAGGGAAGTGGAACAAACTTGGGAAATTTTCATTTTCAGATGAAGCACTCACTGTTCTTGACAAGAAGTGTAATAGTTGACCAGTTTTGAAGGTTTTCAATAGCTATATTCTGCTATTTAATCTGCTTATCAAGAAAAGTCTTCTGCTTACAAACCTAAACCTTAACAAAGGAAAAAAGCTTATGAAACGGAAGTAAATTAGGCTGAATAAAAACAGCACAACCCATCTATTTTCATTCTTCATCGGTTACTCAGTATTGAGTGAATTGCTTCCTGTATATCACTTCAAATTCGTGTGGGTAAAATCATGAATTAGCTAAACAGAATGCAGTTCTAAAGAGTGAAACTTAACTATTTCACGAAGAAATTCTCTTCGACACAGTAAAATAGTCGATTAAAGGAATTCAAAGACAAAAGTTGATTTTTATGGATGATATAACCCATTAACTGAGCAGAGCTTTTGTAAGAACTTTTAACAGAAGATCAGTAAAATACCTCTCATAGTTGTGATAGATAGTGGTTAGCAGTGGAATCCAGGACGGGCGTCTCGTCCTATTTGGAACGCATCAATGAGTCATGCTGCTCCCATTAGGTCTCCAACCCTGAATTAATAGCTCTAAGAGCAAGAGTGTTATTCACCAGACCGCCAAGTCACGATTGCAACTACTTGTGCCATGGGTAATACAAGTGACAAGTGTAATCTTTGCCATTGGAGACCGATCACTTCGGTTCAATCAATGACGGGATAATACCACTAACATCATATCAAGTAAAATACCTGGTCAACAAATAGGGTAATTATTATTATTATTATTATTAGTCCCTTGGGTTCCTAGTGGAACATAGGGCTTCAGTAGCACGCCTCCAGTGACCTCTGTTCTCTGAGATCTTTTGAACCTGGTTCCACGACAGCCCAGAAGCTCTCATTTCCTCCTCGCACGACCTCCTCCATGTCACCCTCGGACGTCCAACTCGTCGCTTCCCATGGGGATTCCACTCGAGCAACTGGCCTGACGCGTGATGTCCTCAGTCGGCCTTCTCAGTGCATGGCCAATCCATCTCCACTTCTTCCTGCATATTTGTTGCGTGATAGGTTCTTGGTTGGTTCGTTCCCAGAGTTCCTTGTTGCTTATTTTTTCTGGCCATCTGATCTTCAGCAGCGAGCGTAAGCAGTTGTTGATGAATGTCTGTAGTTTATTGGAAATGCCTTTCGTGACGCGCCAAGTCTCTGAGCCATACAAGAGCACTGACTTGACGTTGGTGTTGAAAATCCGTATCTTGTTCCACATGCTGAGTGCAGAAGATCTCCACACTGGTTTCAGGCTAATGAACGCCTGTCTTGCTTTTCCGATTCTGACTTTGACGTCCTCGTCCGTCCCGCCTGTAGTTGAAACAGTGCTTCCTAGATAAGTGAAGGAGGTTACTTCCTTCAAGTTTCTCCCGTTGACGGTGATTGGAGTTTGTTGTTGTTGTTGTTGATGGTGGTGGTGCGGTATCTTCATCACTTCTGTCTTCTCTATATTCACCTGAAGTCCCGTCTTAGCTGCCTCCTCTGTCAACTTGTTAGTTTTTGCCTGCAGATCTTCAAGTTTATGTGACATTAGGCATAAGTCATCGGCGAAATCCAAGTCTTCTAGGTTCTTTTCCGTCGTCCAGTGTATCCCCCTCTTCTCGCTGCCTACTGTTTGCTGCATGATCCAGTCCACCACAATAAGGAATATCATGGGGGATAGTAGGCAACCTTGTTTCACTCCTGTCTTCACTTCAAAGGCATCACTGAGCTTCCCATTGTGGATTACTTGGCATGTGGCATCTTCATATAGTTGTTGAATGAGGCGGATAAAGGTTTGCGGTACTCCGTAGTATTGAAGCAGTTTCCAAATTACTTCTCGGTCGACGCTGTCAAAGGCCTTCTCAAAGTCGATGAAGTTGAGGTAGAGAGCTGATTGCCATTCTACGCTCTGTTCTATGATGATACGAAGCGTTGCAATTTGGTCAGCACATGATTTGTACTTCCTGAAGCCTGCCTGTTCCGGTCGCAGTTTTGAATCCAGTGCGTCTTTAAGCCTCTCCAGGATGATGCGGCTTAATATTTTACTTGGGGTGGACAGGAGAGTGATTCCGCGCCAGTTCTTGCAAGCACTGAGGTCTCCCTTCTTCGGCAGTTTGACAAGGTAACCCTTCTTCCAATCGTCAGGTACCTTCTCTTCCTTCCACACCTTCTGCAATAGTGGTGTGAGCATGTCCGCTGTTGTCTCTGCATCTGTTCTCAGTGCTTCTGGCGGTATTCCATCTGGTCCTGCTGCTTTCCCGCATTTCAGTAGCTTTATGGCGTTCAGGACTTCCATTTTCGTTGGGGGATTTATGTTCACTTGTAATTCAGCGGCTGCAGGTGGTATTTCTGGACGAAGTGCAGGTGGTGGTCGATTCAAGAGCTTCTTGAAGTGGTCGGCCCATCGTTTCCTCTGTTTCTCTTCTTTCGTAATTAAATTTCCTTCTTCATCTTTTATTGGTTTCATCTGTGTTGGTCTCTTCCCTGATAGCAACCTGGTTATTTGATACAATGTCGTCAGGTCTCTCTCTCCTACCTGCAGCCTGTTCTGCTTCACTTGCCAGTGTTTCGTAGAAGTGTCTTTTGTCTTTGCGTGCACTCTTCTTCACTTCTTTGTCCAAGTGTTTTATACATTGTGCTCAGTTCCTCTTGTCGTTGAGCATCCTTGCACTGGTTTATCTTCTGCTTCACCATCCTCCTCTCCTCTATCAGCTTCCAGGTATCCGTCGAGATCCATTCCTTGTCTTCTTTCTTCTTCCTTCCTAATACTGTTGTGCAGGTTTCTTTCCACATAGCTTTCAAAGACTTCCAGTGTTCTTCCACACAGGTTTCTTCAGGGATGTCCCTCGACGTCTCCCATTTTGTCTTGATGGCTGCTTTGAAGATCTCCTTTGTAGTTTCATCCTTCAGTTTCCGAGTGTTGTACTTGAATTGAGGTCTATCACCAGCTTCCTTGAAGGCTTTTAACTTGATTTGGAAGGTTCCTTGCACTAGATAGTGGTCTGAACCTACATCTGCTCCTCTTCTTGACCTTGTGTTAAGTAGACTGCGTCTCCATTTTCTTGAGATTGAGATAAAGTCGATTTGATTTTTAGTGTGTCCATCTGGTGAAATCCATGTCGCTTTGTGGATATCCTTGTGCCTGAACACACTGCCTCCAATCACCAAATCGTTGAATGCACAGAATTCTGCAAACAATTCTCCATTCTCATTCATTTCACCTAGCGCCTCTCGACCCATGGTTAGTTCTCTTCCCGTGTTGTCCCCTCCCAGTTTGGCATTCATGTCGCCCATTAGAATTTTGATATCGCCAACTGACGTCTTGTCCAGTGTTGATTGAAGTTGTCTGTAGAATTCCTCCTTTTTCTCTTGCTCTGCATTATTTGTAGGTGCATAACATTGTATGATTGTGACCTTTCTTCCTTTTGAGTTGAATCTTGCTGTCATGATCCTGGAGGAGATTGGTTCCCACTGCATGAGAGCCTTCGATGCTCTTGAGGACATCATGATAGCCACTCCCTCAGTGTGCTCGTGGTTGGCGTCTGGGTGACAATATCGGAGTAGATTATTGATTCTCCAGTTGACAGTTTGGAGAGTCCACTCCCATTCCATCTGCTTTCGCAAATCCCAAGCACTTCGATGTTATACCTTCTCATCTCCTTTGCAATCTGGGCTGCCTTACTGGGTTCAAACATCGTGCGGACATTCCATGTCCCCACGTTTACTTTCGCTTTCATCGAGAGAGAAGACACATCGGCCAATTGGCTTCCCGAAGGCTTTCACCAACTGGCGTCATTTCGCCTCTCCGATTCCAGCGGGGAATAAGTTTGTTTTCATTTTTTATATTTTGTTTGTGCTTTGAAGTTTGTTTAGCGGTTAGATTTGTTTTACGGGGTAGGGTTGCTAGCCCTATGCCCAACCTTCCCTCTTTACCCGGGCTTAGGACCGGCTAGTAACTAGTAAACTAGTTAACCAGGCGAGGTTAAATAGGGTAATGATAGAGATGAAATACCAGTCAGTGCTAATACGAGTCTAATTTATCCAGTTCAGTTAGTCAAATTGATCACATTTCGATGAATTTCTGTTTATACACTCATCACCATGCACTGGCTAGAATATGAAAACAAGTAACTGAATCTCCTAATAGTGATTTTAGTCTTAATTACATACCAACCACCAAATTAAATATTCTGAATGCCTACGGCTATAAATTTGATAGAAAGCTGAAATTTTTCGTATTACCACATGACAATCTTATCCAAATTTTCAAAAGTAGTGCATCTAATTCCTGTATCCTCCCTGACATACTGTTGTGACAATCCACCTAGATGGTTTAATTTACCTTCCCTCGGTTTGTATGAGAAACTTGATATACTCAATTCATCTAGGTGCTAATGTTTTCTAATTTCATTACGTTTCGTACACCTGCGATCGTGATTATTACTAATTTGTCGTTGTTAATTCTTTATCTAACTAAAGTTGTCTTTTCTCTGCAAAACACAATATTTAATTCCATAGATCATAATATATCTCTTTAAAACTGTTCCGAACACCAGCTATCATTAACATTCATATACCTTTAATTAGGCAGTTTTATCTTTCAACTGACCGTTGTTCCACCATGTATTGCTACTTCAAGCCATCCTTAAGTTACTTAAATTTCATTTTTTAAATGTGTCTACAGTTATTAACACATATTAAAGTTGTCAACTATTTCTACGATAATTTGATTATTATTTCATACTAGTTACACTCTAATCGGGGAATCAAAGGGCAGTCGATAGTGTTGTCCAGTTTTGAGTGGTGATCTAAACCTACTAAACAAACTTGTAAGATGATCACAAAACCAAGTGAAGCGACACTGTAGTGCACTATTTTACTGAAAGATATATATTTCTGACTAGTTCAACAGAATAGTCACGAATATACAACTGTAGAGATGGAGCAGAAAGTTGTTAGAAGAAACTTTCGTCCTGAATACCACTGATATGCAATTCAAGTGTTAGATTACTTTAACCTACTCCTATGTGATGAAACTATTTTTGCATTGATTTCACTTTGATTTCATCCTCCCTCATCAGTTCAATTTAGGAAATCTCTTCCAAAGAATCCTTTTACTGAGACATTTCTGAGAAATAAGATGAATACAACTCAGAAAGTGAAAGTAGTTTCGAAATAGATTGGAGAATAAAGTGAAATCAAAAATGTAAGGATCACGAAATCTAGCACTTAAAAATTTGGGAGATTAAAATAATCAAGGTCACGCAAAGGTGACAGCGGTATCTTTCTGAATATATAGATCTAGTTCGAGTCTTCTAATTGCAACTGCTTCAGCAAACCGCAAAAGTGTGTTTTTGCTGTTTATTGATCACTTTGAATGACATTTATGTTCAACACCTAGCCAATGCCGGGGTTTGAATAGAGCAACCACGCAGCAATTGCTTGGTACTGAACATAAAAGTCATTCAAAGTGATCAATAGACGGCAAAAACACACACTTTTGCGGTTTGCTGAAGCATTTGCAATTAGAAGACTCAAACTAGATCTATATATTCAGAAAGATACCGCTGTCAACTTTGCGTGACCTCGATAATTTTAATCTCCTAAATTTGCAAGTACAAGATCTCATAACGCTTAGATGTTTTGATTACAGTTTACTGGTGAGGCTAAAAGTTATTCACGTGTTACTGTGCTTTTTATGGAACATAGCGATCTGTGCGCAAATTCGCCCACTTTCTTCATGCTGTATGCATATTTTACTTATTTGTATAGTTTCTTAAACGCCCTCTGTCATAAAATCATGTTTAATGACGTTTATTCATGTGTAAAGTAATGGTTCCACTCGCTCCTCCTAGATGGGATGTGAGGAAATACGTATTTTTACACAGAACACTGTAGCACTTAGGTATAACTTTTAGCCTTACCCCAATTTATTTTTCAATCTATTTCAAAAGCTACTGTCACTTTGTAAGTTGTATTTACCTTATTTCTAAACATAATAAAAACCTGTTGACCTTTAACTACGTTGACTTAACCATCACGTCCTTTTCGCGAATTCTAGAATATCATTGTGTATAACCCCCTCCCATTCATGCAGGACCAGATAGAATCCTGCCAGAAGCACTGAGAACAGACGCAGAGACAACAGCAAATATGCTCACACCACAACTGAAGAAGGTGTGGTAGGAAATAAAAGTACCTGCAGATTGGAATAAGGGCTACCTTGTCAAACTTACGAAGAAGGGAGACCTCTGTGTTGGCAAGAACTGGCTAGTAATAATTCCGTTGTTCACCCAAAGCAAAATATTAGGCCGCATCATCCTGGAGAGACTGAAGAATGCACTGCATTCAAAATTATTACCGAAACAGACTGGCCGCAATAAGAACAAATCATATGCCGATCAAATTGTAACACTTCGCATCATCATAGAACAGAGTATAGAATGGCAGTCAGCTGGATCTCTACCTCAACTCCATCCACTCTGAAAAAGCCTTCGACACCGTCGACTAACAAGTGATTTAGCAACTGCTCCTACACTACGGAATTACACAAACCATTATCAACCTCATTCAACAACTATATGAAGACGCCTCATGCCAAGTAATTCACAATGGGAAGCTCAGCGACGCTTTTGAAGTGAAGACAGGAAGGAGTAAAACAAGGCTGCCTACTATCAATCACCTATGATATTCGTGGTTGTGGTCGACTGGATGATGCAGCAAAGCGTGAGGAGCTGTGAGGACAAGGGGATACGCTGTACCGTGGAAAAGAACCTAGGATACTTGGATTTCGCCAACGATGACTTATGTCTAATGTCACACAAACGTGATGATCTACAGACGAAAATTGACAAGTTGACAGAAGACGCAGGATAGAGGAAACGGGAATTCAAGTGAACATGGAGAAAACAGAGATGATGAAGATACTCAACCAACGCCACCTCCAACAACAAGCTCAACCCACCATGAATGGTAGAAACCTGGAAGAAGTAGCATCTTTCACCTGTGTTGGCATCATCGTTTCAACTACAGGCAGTGTGGAGATGTTCTGCACTCAGCCAGCATAAAGCGTGAACAACATCCGGATTTTCAACACCAACGTGAAGTCGGTGCTTCTATGTGATGGTTCAGAGACTTGGCGCATTACGAAAGGGATTTTCAACAAACTACAAACATTCATCAACAACTGTCTACGCTGGCTCGTTACTGAATATCAGATGGCCGGAAAAAATAAGTGACTAGGAACTCTGGTAATGAATCAACCAGCAATTTATCACCCAACAAATATGCAGAAGGAAGTGGAGATGGATTGGGCATGCACTGAGAAGACCATTCGGGGACATCATGCGCCAGGCCAGGACGTCGAGTGGAAACCAAATGGGAAATGACGAGTTGGGCGTCCGAGGGTGACATGGAGGAGATCGTGTGAGGAAAAAATGAGTGTTTGTAAGCAGTCGTGAAGGCAGGCTCAAAAGATTGCATAGAACAGAATGGAAAGGAAACGTGCTACTGAATCCTTATGTTCCACTAGGAACCCAAGGGACAAGTAATGATAATAATAATTATAATAACGCACTCCCATTTATGGACATATACATAGGCATACGTTTCTTCCTATCTTTTGTCGAATGGTCATTTTGTCGCTGGATGAATAGTTAACCTCTGATCAGTTTTAACAATTTCATCAATGTCGGTCAACCTGAATCTTTACCTGGAATCTCATTTCGTAAAAGATTTTCCTGATTTACCAAAGTACACTGCATAATATATTATTCATCACAAACGTTAAATTCAACAGTTTGTAGAGCAGCTGAGGAGATTCCACGAAATATATGCATGCTAATTCTGTTACCATTGTTCTTCTTACTTGATTCAAATACGTGAAAGGGAAGATTCGTACTTTTACATAAAGATAATTTGAGCGAATAATTGTTTTCAATAACTCTTTCAGTTTCTACGGTTATAAATCTACGAGAATAAGTGAAATATAAAAGCCAGAGTAAGGCATAGTGTAAAATCATTTCAACATTGAAATAGTTAGTATTATAGGTAAGTTGGGATCAAGTGAAATAGATGTAAGTTTTTTATCCGCTACTATTTTCAGATCCCTCTTCTCGGTATTGCAATTACCATTATGACTGACACCTGTGTTATTAGTATTTTTATTGCAAGTGCTGATGAATTTATTGAGTAGTTTGTAAAAAAGATTATTAGTGAACAAGGTGTTCATAAGGTATTTGATTATTTGTTTCATATTTTCTGTTTTTCTAGTAAGTTTACTGATCCTGTTCCGTAGACATTTTGCTAAGGCTGATTTAATTGACATAGAGTGAGATTATTCAAAGTTTTAATAATGATTTCAGTGTGATTTCATATGGACACTACTGTGAATATTCTAATCTTGTTTTACTTGTGCTCTGCAATCCATTATAGCTAGATCCCCATTACTTTTTAATTACTAAGTAGACTGAATAGCATTCACAACTGAATTTATAATTGTAAATAATCCATGGATGCTTCAGTTTCATCACAGCAAATGTATCGTCTCTGTATCTAGGTAACATATTTGTAAAATGGTGACTCTAGAGGATAGTGATGATCCCATGGTAAATCCTGTTTGTTTGTGTCTTTCACTTTAAACAGCCTACGATTATAGAGGTTGAGTACAACTGCACTCCCGTCATCATCGTCACAATGGTTTCCTCAGTTAGAAGCATGAGCTGATGATGCTCATACAGCTGAATTCTAAGCGCTTCCAAAACTAAACACTTTTCCACAGTCGTCTAATGCAGATCGTCTGATTAATGCTTAAAGCCCTAAAGATTAGTAAGCTTAAATTTAGAAAAATTTCTTCTTAGAAACAATACCACTGCTAAATATTTTGACAAATCATCACTTTGAGTGTATCTGTAGTCTAGCATGTGCATAATAGTATAGTCTAGATTATGAACTTTACTAAGAATCCTCATGCGTTTATTATTTTTGAACACCAAATTAAACCACGTTGTCTCATCGGGAAGCAAAAGTGAAGTTCGGTGAGAAATTCTGCTAATCACAGTAAGATACTGCCAAATGTCTTAAAGAGATCTTTTAGAATTCTGTTCGTTAAAGGATGACATTTACATGAATGCACACGAAACATTGATTCCAAAAACAGTGTAGATCAACAAACTATGGCTAAAAATCATGATATGTTAACGATAGAATATATATAGTCTGATAATATCGTACACCGGTTTTAAAAAACTGTCAGCAAGGAGTGATATCTATAAGTAGTTTGAATCGAATTAGATTGACACGGCTTACTACTATCGTTTTATACACAAGCGAAGAAAAAGGAGTAACAAATTTCCATCAATACGTAAACTTAAGTAGTACTGACAAAAAATGGACATTTGCGAAATGTAACCAACTCTTTGTAGTAATAGCCCAAATAGTACGGAAGTAGCTTAGAGCACTATCAATTGCCATAGGATACACTACAAACAATGGACTTCATAAACTTTCATTCAGGTATCAAATGTGAACATCAAAATTTATACAAAAGGTTAAGGTGCTGTGCTCTCTGAGATAGATGGGTCAATCGTGAAACCTTCATAATCAACTACTTTCAGAAGTTTGTACCGGTGATCTTGTCTAGAATGACAAACCATCCGGCTCAGAGAACATAACACCATCAAAATCATCCTCCTGAGCCATGAAATTCTTCACGTCCGAGAAATTGTTTTGTAACGTTTTGCTTACTAATAGTACGTCCTAATAAATACATTTTGGCCTAAACTGAACAAAGTAAAGAATTATCTTGTTTTGGGAATAAGCACACATTCTGATCGACTTGAAATTAAGCTTAAAGAAGCATTGAATGAGTTTATTTTTGAGGAGTAAATCTGACTCGCTACATTTCAGCTGCAAATATCATGAATTAATAACAGAATGCTGATTTATCGGTTATCGGCACATACAGAAATTCTTGTCTGCAGCTACGGGGAAACTGGTTCTCTTAAGGTGTCTCTATTTTCCTTCATTCAGTATCAGCCTTAAATACTCTAATAAGAATCTAATCATGCCATGACTAGTCCTCTTTATATACATCCGTCAAAGAATTCATCCTAGATAATCTTCAACAACTGCTACTGAAACGAGGGAGCATTTGCGCTTTGCTTAAATGTGTCTCCTGCTCGTGTTGATTAGTATAGCTTTTTCGTACAGGAGAAAACGAAGATATCCCACTAACAGAGAGATTATGCTAGTAAACGTCTTCTTATTTAACTGTGAAAGCAGTTAATCCATTTAATACTCGTGATACTGTTCATGAAGATATACGTGCTAGGATTTAGCAATTTGTTATCCTGAGCTTATCAGTGAATAATACTCAGCGTTTAAGGAAAGTAAATTAAAACAGAAGACGGTGGATATAGAATGACCGCTAACACTGTCCAAAAATGGCACATCTCACACCATTATTCAATCAGTAAACATTTTAGCATGTCATTGTATTGTATTCCTAGCTTCTCAATATTCCAATATTCTCAATACTCGATATTCCATCCTATTTCCTCTAAAGTTTTTGCTAAGCAGTCGTAATCACTTCTGCTATTTTATCATCTGGTGCTACATACTACTGTTAAACACTGTTATTTGTAGTGTTCACTACAGTTTTATTCTGCGAAATATTTGAAAACATTCTTAAAGTTATTCTCAGTTGAACAGCCTATTTATTTATAACAAATAGGTAACTACAACAGTTATCAAATCATTCAAACTTTTTATAAAAGATGATGGCTGAGAAAATCAGCAGCGGTCCCACTTCTTTAAACCTCAATTTATTATAAATAACTTGTATTAGTGGTCTTTTTTCAACATCACTTCAGAATTATTTTGATAAAAATAAAAATTCGTCTTGACAACAATAAGCTATTGCTAATTGAGTGATGTATTTCTTACCTAGATAAATTGTTGGAGACTTGGAATGAACGAACCTTACATATACATTGTTTAGCGTTAGGAGTTGGTGGGAAAACAAATATGATCCAACATCTCAAGATATTCAGCACAGTATCTCTATAACCTTGAGAATGATCGTATTTTATCATAGACTAAAAACTCCCTAAATCAGTACTGAAATTGCAGATTTTCCTCCTTAAGTGTTTGCGCCATAAATAACATCATGTTAAGCGTTCCCTAGATAGTGAACCATTCTGACAGAAGTATACCAGCCAATTTTCCAATATGACTATACAACACAAATTCGAGGTCTTACGTTTCCTGTCGACTGAATATGAAAACAGTTCGCTTCACTTTCATATCGATTACCTAAGTATCAGCATCACTACTTCTCTCAAGATGCTTCGACCAGCAGTATTTATGGATTGAAAATGGCAACGATTGTAATTTGGGGACTAAATCTCGTCAAAAGTACTTAGATATTTAGAAACAAAAACATTGAAATTCACTCACCAAACCTGAGTACATTTCTGCAGCAGAAAGTGAGTAACATCTATGCCGCATGGTTGCCCAAACCTCGAATCTGTGATCCACCAGTTAGAAATTGAGCCGTTAGACCAATAATACAAAACTGCATTAGTTACATGCTAACAGGTCATGTGGTTGTGCATCAAGTTAATATTTATTGACTGAGCAGAAAATGTAACACTAATGCCTCCTGTAATTATTCCGTTTTCAATGACAGAGTTACGATAAGTCAGTGTCATCGCTTTTAGAAATACTCACTACAGTTTTATAACATAGAATACTTTTTCGCAACAAGAATTCAGATTAGGGTATTTTAAACAGAAAGGTATACACATTTTCCTGAACAGTTTCTTACAAACAATTTTTAACTAGATAGTAAACGACACAAGTAAACGTCATTCGAAATTTGCTAAAGGTAAGATTCATAAAAAAACATGAGAAGCAGAAATACAGAGTAATGGATTAGTAGTGGGTGAAGTAAGAGAAACCAGGGTTTGGAATGAGTAAAATGAAGTATGTGTATATCTCGTGAGCATTGTACTGTTTTCAAATCCAAGATGTAGATGCAGTAATGAAACATCAAAGCTTCAATGTATTCTGTGAAAGCATGTGAAATTCGTATTTCATGAAAAAGAACTATCACAGTTATTCAATTCACACATAACTTTGGAATCCAGTAATTAGTACAGCCAGATTTCGGATAAATTCAAGCCTTTATGGTACTCTGACATCATTCACGATCGGCACCATTCTTCAAAGAAAATGCAATTTATAAATGACCAAGGGGTACTTCACTGTTCAAAATTATCGGATAATATTTGATACTAGAACAACCGAATTTTCTGAACACAACTTTCAAAGATTTGGTGATGTGTATTAGGAAATAAGAATAACCAGTACCAAGTAAGCCTTCCGTATTCTTTGAGTTCAAGAAATCAAACGTCTAAAAGACCATATTCAGGATTCAGTATAACAAAAGATTACTATTAATGGTATGAAATGACTGGAATAAGCTGAAAGGGGATTTAAATTGTATGATTGACGACCAGAGTATATAAAAGCAATCACAGTTTAGGAGGGAATATGGTTAAGATGCGATTATTGTTGAAATAGATTTCCTAAGCTTCAAAACAGTAGATTTAAATAATGTCAGTTTCGATAACCATGACATATGAGGTATCCTCATGGATTTATGACACAAATCAGTGGCTTAATGTAACGGTGACAAAGTTTAATTTGATCATCATTCAGTTCATTTCCTCTAAGTCAAGTAACCGATAATACGATGCCCGTAAGTAGAGAATAAGGAAGCGTGATTTCTTTTAACATTCATTTCAGCTAACTCAAGTCAATGATACTTAAAAAACAAGAACGGAGAATTCTCACGCACTATACGATTATATTTTATAGATATATGGTAAAATATCATATGCTCTAAAGAGTTAAACCTAAACTCATGTGGCCATTCATTCCCATAAAAGCAATTTGAATAAACGCGTGTTAAACTTAGATACTCCAGGCAGAGTGCAATTCCACTCAAATCGATTGATCAGATGCTTCCCACAACGAGACAGTATGATTTACTCGATAATGTTTCGAAAACAATTCACTGCTCACGCTCATATCAAGTTAATCAAGAAGAATGAAGTATGATTCATGTATTGTAACTTCCATTCTTTCACCATGATATGGACATAAGAATTTCATATATATGTAGGACAAGTGCTAAGTCACTCTTTTTACACGCACTTGGTGTTCATTCGATGAAGAAAGAGACAGTTATTTGTTTCTTCCTAATTCCAAACCAGCTATGACAGTGGACCGCCAATTCCTCCTATTCTCTTGCGCGTAATTAGGTTCATAGCTGTAATCAATCTTTTCGATGGATTCCCTAACATATTAGGCTCTACCAACCTTAACTGTTTTGTATATCTGAGAAAATAAATCAGGTTCGTGAATAAGAACAAGCCATGTATCAGCGAGGAAATATTTCTTTTCAACAACTTCATTATCAAGCTGTACAGTCGCATTTATACTCGGTAAAGTGACAAATAATTGCACTAAAAAATTGCTCAATCAATATGCTAAATATACAATCCGTGTAGATGATGGTATATTTGTTCAAGTGGGGGAGAAAGAAAATGGGTTACTGAATAAGGAACAAATTGATAACAAGTGGTGAGATAGGAGACGTGTGTTGTCAAAGAATTGTAAAACGGTGATAATTAAGCTGAAACATGCAAAATAGGTCAATGAATAAGGAATGAATTGATGGTAAATAGTGAAATATGGGTCAAATGTCAATCAAGTGAAAATTGGTGATAATTATGACAATAAAAGAGAAGTATGCCAAAATGAAATAAAATTGACAAAATAAACAAAATGAATTGTTAAAGCCATGGTAGAGAAAGTGGTTTCACGAAAGGTTTTGAATGCAAAGTTGAGGTTTTGTTCATGTATAGCTAATGCTTCAGCTATGCATAGTGGTGGAAACATAAATCTTTGGAGTATTTCAATTTAACCTTTTAAATTATTTTAAAGGATGAATCTCAGGTGCTGAGTGTCCCAATTCAGCAAGGTGTTCACATATGGATGAAGTTGTTTTCCTTTACTCGCCTCTGATAAGCCAAACCAGATAGTGTTCAGCAAAATGTTTTCAGAGGGCCCGCTTACGACGTCAAATGTGGTCAGCTCCACAGGAGCATGTGAACTTGGAGATACACATAGATGTGGACATAAGCGGAAGCCTATCCTTCACGCATTGACGAGTCAGATGGCGGCTGGAGAATATCAATCTCAGTCTAGCAGCATGGAAGCTACTATTGATACATCTTGACAGACAACTTTTTACCACTTCGGCTGTGGTGTCTCCTTTGAATTCTAGATTCATGTTTAAAATATTCTTAAGGGCTGTAATGGGATGGGGAGTGGTTCGTTTCTTGGGATTCTTATCAATAAATCTTTTTGAGTATCTGTCCTTAGACAGTATTATTCTAAGAGTTTCGATTTCAGCATCAACCATATCTTCTGAACATATATATATATATATATATATATATACATTGCGATTATTCTAAAACTAACTGATAAATAAAATGTTGGGTTTCATTTTGCTTTTAACTTTGAACAGTATATCCTTTCATATCTCTCAATTAGAAATAAAATAACTCTCTGACGCTCAGAGCTTCAAAGAAATATTCAAGCAACTGTTGTCCATGATGGCTGCTAAGATGAACCATAGATTATTTTCATTCTCACTCTTGTGAAAATTCAGTTTCAGAGGCGATAGTATGTCGTCATTCTACCTTCACATATCCCCTCAATTGTTGGAATCTACAATCTGATCAACTCAATGTGTTCATGTGATAAGGAAGTCAATTACTAGTTCCATCGTCTGTTTTTCTTTTCTAGAGATTTTAATTTTAGGTGTATGACCTGGATGTCAGATAATAGTTATGAATGTTGCACATTCAATGCTGACACTTCCCTTATAACAACCATATGTAGTTCAAATTCCAATCTGCAAAATGTGAGATTCAGAACATTATGAACACTGTGATGAGGTGAAAACACAGTTTCTTCCGACTACTTAGATGACAAATAATCCCTTTGAAAATGGATTACTTCGCATGTTCAGCATATGGGCAGTAACTAGTATCAGGGTTTTCGATTTTAAGTTCTGCCGACAAAGTCCATAACGTGATCAACAGATCAGGTGGCTTGAAATGTGATGCATTGTATTCAACATTGGGTGTTGCGAGGAAATTTATGTACAGACAACATTGCACTGGCTGAAATCCATGTTCTAACCATTGTCCATTTCCGAACGATTACATCCATCGATTTTGAACACGATCAGGCACTAGGCTTCATTCCAAATATAGAATGACAGCTCACTTTCTTCAGAGTTGTTTATATGACTTAGATACTAGTGTCACTAGACTACATACACAGAGTTCATCTAGTGAGCTAATCTACAAAAACAGCGTCAGGAAATATCTCATTTACCACAACATTTGCCCTGAAAGGTTTAATAAAGCAAATGAAATGTTGCCTTTTTACCTTGTGGCTGGAATTCTAATTAAATTTATTCATTATTTTTAACTGAAATGAAATATTTATGAGACCTGTCATGGAATGTTTTTTCTCAGTAACATAAATATCACTTAAGACAAACGCTAATTTGTCTTTTTTTCTCTTATTTTTACAAAATAATTTACAGTTCGAATGAAACGGATATATACATACATAACAATTTTATATATGAAAGTCATAGCTTGAACACTTTTCTGTAAGAAACAACTGAATATTTGAAGGTAGCCTGTTCATTAAAATCTTGTGTCCTATTATGTGCGCTAGGCAATGTGGTAACCATAGTAAAACTAAATACGTCACCTAACTGAAAATTAAACAGAATGTCATTCAAAATATTTTCTGAAGCAAAAACGAATTAAGATAGTGAACACACTGCTAATATGTAACCATTAAATTTCTCAGTACAAACCTCACTAAAAAGGAACATACCTAGATAAAGTGGCCATCGCTTTAGAGTGGTTATAATTATAAGTCTGTTTTAAATGAGAAGCTATGAAACCTTCAAGCATACTTATGAAACTTTTTATCACTGTAAAACTATCATACATTGCAAAGAAAAAAACCGGAATCCCAGGCCTAAAGTAGTATAAGAAACAAATGTTTGGAAGCCAAGAAATAGATTACTTAATTTCTGGTATAATCATGTATCTGGTAACTTTGGAGAATCAGGTCAAACTTTGACAGAACCATTTTTTCACACAAGAAAAGTTTATTTACATTATTTTCTAAATTCGTTTTATACAAGAGTGGACGCCACCTAAAAAAGTTGAGAGAAATCATCTGAGCTTTCACTACGGTAAGATCCCTATTCTCTGGTGCATGATGACCATTTTACGTATTGAAATATCAGTAATAAATAAAAGAAATTTGAAGAATTTTTATTAGTAAAACTGACAAACATACAAGTTGTTGTGTAATTTAAGTATTAACTGAATTGCAGATTTCAAACTAAAAGTACCGTATGTCAAAATTCAACATGTTGCAAACTAATTATGACTTATTTTGGATGCTTGATAATACTCATAAATAATGTGTAGCTGAAAGTAGAGGAGAATCTCTACTGTTCTAGAAGTCCAAACTCATTGTATTTCTGGTTCTATGATGCTGATAAGTGTAATCTGTCAAAGTTTCCGAGTTTTTATATATTACATTGCATTTTCATGCTTATCTGCTTCTGCGTTAATGACTAAATAGTTCAATTATTTTCACTGTGATTTGTCATGCTAAACCTATGAGGATATAAAGTGTATCATGAATGGAGAAGAAACGTGTATGAAATCAATCAGTAACCCTTAGATTGTTGCTTAAACAACCTGAATTCCAGTAAATTGTGTAGTTTGTATTACATAGTATCATATGTATACCAACAGTTTTCCGTCAAGCCCATATTCATAGTACTAGTGGTAAATAAGTTAGTAACAGCTTTCTTGTGGAGCGCAACTGTCCATATGACTACTTCCTGCTATGAAACTAATTTATTGAACAAGTTTATTTAAATGTAATACTTTTCGGCATGAACTTCAGTTTGTGTAGTAGGATTAGTGAGCAGTGTGTAGTAACTCATGTGCAATTATAATTCCATTAATGATAGTAGTATGTGGAATGGTGGAAAATATTTGCAGCTCACGTGAATGGTCTTCGCTGTATAGTGTTATCTCAGCTGCTTCGTTTAGTCGTGGATATAACATCGTCTTTCTTGACGACATCGTCAGCACTAACTCTGTGAATCATTCAGTAGCTTGGCTTGACGAACTGACTTGTGATTGGTTGTTTCTTTTGACTATCATTTCATTGACCGCATAGATTTTCTTTTTGGCTGCTCCTCTTCTTGACCTCTGACCTTTCGGTTATCATTTTTTCTCATTACTTGGTAGATTGGGTCTATGTCTATACATCTATTGATTGATGACTGACCTGAGTGTCAGGCCTCAAAGAACTCTCTGGTATTCTTTGGGTTCCCTCTGTCCGAAATTTCTACATCGTCAAAATTGAATTAATGTCCATAATTATCCACGTGAGTGACGAAATGTCGTGGCGTTTAAAAGCCGATTGGTGCTCATGTAGACGAAGGTGAAGAGGGCGACCACTTTGTCCAATGTAGTGTTGATGATAGTTATTGTAGTTGATTTTGTAAATGATGTTCGCTTTGTCTTCTTTGGTTGTTGCTTCCTTCGGTCTTCATAATAGTGTTTGGAGGGAACTTGTTTCTTTATGAGCCATATGAATGCCAAGTGGTCTCAGTAATCTTGTCGTGGCTTCTGATGTGTATGTTAGGATGTTGCGTTTATTGATTTCTGTCGATGGCTCTATAATTGATATTGTATAAGAAACAGATAATCTTAATCTTCTCATTATGCTGTTTAAGTTTATCAAAGGGACCAGTTGTTTTAGATCTACTGAATGCCAAGATCTCATCGACTGTCGATCATTTCGTTTAAAAAGTATAATGGTAGCCGGTGATAACTGAAATCGCCTAATTGAATTATTGACAATAGATACGGTGCACACAGCATTTTACTGTTATGAAATATAGGAGTTATTGATGCAGTAAAGATGGGAAAATAGGCGAACAAAGCGATCAGATTCAAACATAAGGAGCAGAGAAGACAACTCAAAACACTTCTCTGAAACTGAGAACAGATAACTGTCTATTCCTAATTGACTAATAAAACGTAATTCAGCGAAGAAATTTTTTTACTCGACAAATCATTTTCAAATGCTGTACAATCGTAATTAGATTTACTGCATAATGTATATGTCCATCAATGGTTAATGAGTCAATTGAAAGGTCATCAAAAAGGGCCTTGAAGTTACAAGGTGATAACGCTTGGAAGGTCAAATCAACGACGTCATAATTTTCTTATGGTAGTATAGTAAATAAGCAAAGAAATTTATAAACTGTCTTAGGTTAGGACCAAAGCAAAATGTGTCTCTTTCGAACACAGAGGAAAGGCTGGTATCATTGGATTGCCAAAGTCATTTCTGTATTGAGTTGGTGAATACGCACTCGCTTTGCAATGTTTGCCTCCACTATGAAAGAAAACTTCCTTGGAGCCCAGTTACCAGAGGACCAAATGTTCAAGAGTCGAGGTGTTGATGACTTTGCACTATCCTTCAGACAGCTATGAGGATTGTGTTGGGAGATGCGTTTGGATAGAACATGCTTTGTGCGGCCTATGTAACCAGCTTCATAACAGCAGATGAACTGGTAAACACACATAGGGATGAACCAAAGCGGTACTTTATCCTTTACAAAGCCTGGAGCCAGTTGTTGAATTGAGAAGACAATTTGAAGCTAGGGAGGAAAGAGGGTTTTCTCCATTTCTTTTCAAAATCGATTCTTCAGTTTACCTCCCAATATATCTCCATTGAATACAATATCTGTAAACAATATTTTTTTGAGACCATAATAGCTTCTTCTTTAAAACTCTTTGGTCTCGTTGAAAAGAGAATAAAACAGTTTATTCACTGCTTTGTTTATTTATTATAATCCTATGGGGAATATTTAATGGCACTGATTTGCTTTTGTAACCATTGTCACCTTGAGACTTTGTTGATGTTTTTGGTGGCCTTGCATTGACCGATCAGCCATTGTTAGATATTTATATTTTGTTGCAAGTTTAATGGACAATACAGTTTTTGAAGATGATTTATCAAAAAGAAAATTTTCCTCTCCGAATTCTATTTTTCTCATTTTTAACTATCTAGTGGGACTACTGATGATATGATGTGGTATTTAAGAGGAAAACCGGAGCCTAAATGCAAAAGTGTGCTGCAACGATTTACGAGGTGCTAAAAATGATAATTGGCGTACAAGATCATATAATATTTAACTTTAGTTTCAAAGAAAATAAAAAAGTGTGGTAATTAAGTGAATATTAGACCAAGAAATAAACGTGGACAATGATAAAGATCACCTTAGTAAGCCAAACATAAAGAGGAATCTTACTAAAACACAACAAAGAAACAGGACTATTCTTAGGCAAAAGCTTGGATTTTCTTGTTCTTCTACACAAAAAATCAGTCAAGAAGTAGAAAGTCGACAGTTCATTCTTCAGAAACACACTGCAGAAACATTCAATAAAAATGTGCAGATGATTAAAGTTAATGAGTATCTTAGAGTCTGTATCACTTGAACCTCCCAACTGTCCAGGTGGCAGTACTTATTCTCAAGAAATAAGAAGGAGCATAGACAACAAATTCGGAATAAAACTTGGAAAAATACTCGGGGAATTATCTTACTGCTTGTCAATAAACGCATTCCTAACCAAAATCAGATGTGCAATTAGCGAAAATCTTAAAACAATATAATCAGGTATCAAAATAAGAAAGCGAATTCCATTAAAGAGAATGGAATCACGGTGGGATCATAACTCGCACAAATCGTGTATGTCACGAATCTGCAATTAATAAGGAAAGCGTATTATTATGTAACTGAGGCACATAACGCTTCTTTAAGAAACGTCCATGCAAACGTGTAGTTATTCAGTAATTAATGGCATCAAATAAATTTTTATTATTAATTGATGATCCACTTTGGCTAGTAGCCTAGTGGATAACGCAGTAGGTTTTGAAATAATTGATAATATGTTTGAGTCTCAGTGAAAACATCATCAGTCACTGAAGTGCAGGTACGGCCAGTTGACAAGTAATAAATACGGAGAAACGCGCTAGCCAACGGCAAGCAAATTACAACACAAAAGAACCTTTCTTCCTTTTTACTGAAAGTGGATTAATGTTTACTGCAGTGGTTGAAGATAGATGTACTTCTCAAGCTTATGAAACAATGCCGGCATTCTGTACAATTGAAACAACTAGGTGATAAACATTACGTGATCAGATTTAATTAACAAGGTCAACTACAAAGATAGTACTGATTATTCTGCTATTTTTCAGTCATCTTTTCTAGCAACATATTTGAGAACACGGTGTCAAGGAAGTATTTAAGCATTTGACATTTTATAGATGCTAGACCTTGAACAATTTACCATAGAGGGTTTTACTTTTTATGGTTCGCTGTGCATAACTCAATTTCTCTGCATTTTCCGTCCCAGTATGTAGCACCTATTTTTTTTGAGATTTATATATGTTCTTGGACCTGTCTGTCACAAAAATACTTGTCTGTAAAAAATAAACAAATAAGTATTACAGATAGTGAAATCTTTTAGCTGACGTTGGTCGGTATACATCAAGAGATTTGTTTTTCTTGATATTAACTAGCATAAACGTTGTTATTTGTTCATCAGTGCAGTCAGATTTGATTTTGAGCACTTCACACATTTTAAACTGAAAAACAGCATGGCCATAGCATTCAGTATTAGAAGAAACGTTCTCAAATGTTGAAGATAATTTATGCAGGTACAACATTCATATGAATAAATAAAACCAAAAACAAATATTTTCTCACTTAATACTGGGGTACGGTACCATGCGATCTTTCAGCGTCATCAACTCTTTGTAGGCAGAAAAACTAAAGTTGCAAGCAGGGACAGTTTCAAAGAATATGCGGCATTATTATAGAGAAAAATATAAAAAAGTTTCTAAAAAACAACTGAGCTAGGCTACTATTTCGCAGAGAATGGAATTGATTCTGTTTTACGACAAAATCACCATTAAGGATTGTTTTAAAATTATTTTTCTATTAGAGAGATGTAGGCCACCTCCAAAACAATCCACAACCGTCGACAAAAATACGATTTGATCGAAAGAAAAAAATTAAGGAAGTGTATCCAACGTGAAACAAAAGTGGTCAGTCTTTAGTGGTACGAAAATAGTAAATTTAGGTGACCTCAGTACTGGTGAAAGTAGTTTGACCAAAAAAGACATAAAATTCAAGGAACTCATAGCATATATTCACAATCTAACACACAATTCATGAACTACATAGACCAAACATTTATCAAAGAATCGATAAGGTAAAACGTAAAACTTAACTTTTTATTCCTAACTTAGTTTAGGACAAAATATCGCTTGAAAAACGAATGATGCAATGAAATAATAAGATACCTACAAACCCTACATTTCACCGAAGCGTCACTGAATGTTGCATCTAACTTAATATCAATAGTCATACTCGTGAAAACTCCTTTTCAGTTAGGAATAGAACTGCACACATTTCTTAACAGCTATATTTCATGTGACAATTAGGTATTCGTGGCGCTAAAAATATGGTATAACCAAAGCTGAATAAACTGAACTATGTTTTTAAAGCCTCAATATGTGCAATCGACGGATAACACAATGATGATAAATTGCATAGTTTATTGACTGCAACTCAAAAAGCTTCCTATGGCAGCGCATGGAAAGTTTACCACGTGTGATTAATCACCGAGTAAGCTAAGATGGAGCTTGCGCAGGAATGCTGAAGCTTACCAAAGCATCTTCACGATATGAAAGAAAATGGGAAAATCTAAGCACCTAGTGTAGAACAAACACTCTTCGAATATCTCAACTTGGCACATTACCCTGTAACTTCTTCTTAATCGTATACAACTCATATGCAACGAGTTACACTTATTTTAGGGGATAACTGTTGAAGCATGCCTAAACTTGAATCCCACTAACTTATCTAAAAAATTTGTAAGCTGCATTCACTATAAAAATGCTTCATCATCATCCAATATATAGTATGCTTTCTGACACTGCTATTATTATTCGAATTAATTAAAAATGAATTTTCAATCCCATTGCATAAGGGGATAGATTTTTTGATGTAAGAAATCAGAAAAGTTTTTAGGAAAGGATCCGAGACTTGATAGAATCCAAACAAACAGTTTAAAATAGTCTATTCAACATTCGGCGGTATCCCCTTAAAAAGTTTAGGTAACCCTAAGTTTCTGATTCTAAGATACTAGTGTTTACCTACAGCATGACAAATTGCAGTTAGGCAAAGCCAAAGTTTTGACACTGATTTTCTCACCATTCGAAGAAAGCAGTCCGAGAAAACCGATGAGAAAATATCAGCATCTTGATGGCACGATTTCATAGACTACTTACAAATTATGTGAGCAGTTTATTGAGCTTTTGAATAACTGACTTGCTTGTTATCACAGCAGTGTGAATTTTTAACAACACTTGACAATACCTGAGTCACTGAAAATTTATCAACCCGATACCAGTGAACTTCAAATGGTTAACGAGTAAACAAATAATATTTCTTCCTAATCTCATCAATCTTTGGTTATATTATGAAACGTTCATAGCTGAATTACTGACCCTTATGACTGTCACCTAGTTCTGGGTACAAGGGACCACGGTCTCTTGAGCCCACTGAAAAAAGTTTTCTTTATTTCACTTCACCATTCTACAATATACTTTTGAGAACTTTCAATTTCGTCTGCAAAAGATGTGAGTTAATTACGTCTACAAAATTGGAACTAATATTTTGTAACATAATTCGTCTTCCTTTTTTTTGTGTGAAAAGTAACAGATGACATGAGAAAAGAACAATCTGCTTCCGTTCTGATTTGTAATTCAAATGTTCGCTATTTATTTTTTAAAAAAACAATATCCTTATATTTTGTAATAAAAATAGGAAATTTATATCGTCACCACCGTCAAGTTATGCAAATAAACAATAAGGTTGAGATCTGATCTTTCTACTTCCCTTGATGAATTTAAATGAAAAAGTGGCAAAATACATAAAATAAAATAGGTCTGTTGGCAACAAACTACTTGAATTTTGAATTTTGACTAGGGTATTCAGTAAAACTGCACGATCATAAAACCGAAAGTAGACAGATAACTCAGAGGTTGTTGTAGATTACAGAATTCAAATTATACGAGAAATTAAAATACTAAATTACTGCTACTCAAAGTTATCCCGAAATTTCATTTCACTAAGCTGAAGATTAAAAAGCGTTAAAAAAATTGAAAGGGCTGTAAGAGACTGAATAACTGGGACTGGTTTAAATATTATGATATTACCACTAAGTTAAAGAAACAGACTAAGAGGGCAAAATAAGGATTTGTTTTTTCAGGCTAATGAAGGCTTCTTTTTAAGGTAGCATTCACCACGGACTGATATTAGTTGGAGAATCTTTGAGAACCTGGGAGCACTGGAAAGCTGTTTCGTCCCAGTATGGGAATCTTCACCAGTACACATCCACAGCCTCCCTTATGATCGAACTTAGAACAATAAAGTTTCATGGTGAACGCACTAACCAGCCATTAGGTCGAGGTTCAATAGTTCACAGTACCCAACCTTCGTAAATTCATAATGTAGCATGACTTTCACTTAAGGTCTCCAGTTACCATCCGCTTCCTGCCCGATCGGCTGTCTCAATAGGTCACTACCTTTCATCAGAACATCGGGATATTCATCTGAAGGCACATCACTACTGAACACTGAACACTATTGTATTTTGGGAATTGTTGGGGATCTTTTTATAAAGTATCATTGACACCTACTTGGTAGTGAGTGCCTACTACTGAGCATTCCCATACTAGGACGAAACAGCTGTCCAGTGCTCTCATATCTTCGATGGTTCTCCGACTGATGTCAGTCCCTGGTGAATGCTACCTCGAATTTTTATCAGACTGAAATGCAGATAACAACATCAAAAGTGGCTAAGCAGTTTCTTATGTATAAGCTTGACCGAATTAATTTCATACTATCAGCTTTTGCATAAAAAGTATTGATGGCGCCACTCTCTATTTGAGTGTCATAATGGTACCTAAAAGGTTAACTTTTTGTTCCGTGGTATGTCTGTCAATCTAACTGGTCAAACATAAATGAATAATGACTAGGGGAAAAGTACGAAGAATGAAAAAATTGAGTATTTTAAGAAAACTGATTTAATACTGCGATCATGAAAGATTTTTTGTGTTCACAGTTCAAGATTTTCATATTACAGGTTTGGGATTCTGTGACATGATGCATATGAAGATATGGTGTCTTCTGAAATTCGTGTTTCGTTTTTAATGAACGTTTGATGTAGAGTTTCTAAGACCAAATAATAGTTGTTAGCAATCTACTTATTTGTGACACAGTGAGTTAACTCGTTCTCATATTTTATTTCTAGTCTCCCTCAATAAAATATCGAATGAGCCAGACACCTTACTCCGTCAAGGAAAATTGTTGATTGTGCATCCAGAATGAGACAGTTAAGATGGTTTGTTTCTCGAGCTGTTAGAGTACAACTGTATGACAGGAGAATACTAACCTCAACGTAGGCACTAAGAGTGACTGAGATAGTTTGATTAATTTTCTGTCAGAGTTCTAGCTTCTGTATCCTCTTTGAAGTCCCAACTCATACGGAGGACTTTTTTGACAAAGTGGTGCAGTACTCATTATGCGGCTGTGGGTGGATATCCTTGTGTACAAAACATGTGGCATACGTATTTTCAATCAGCACTTTTCACTGCAGATAAATACCCTCTTCAATTTTCTGCTTAGATCTTGAACATTTCCCGTCAAGGATTTCAATGCCTATAAATGTCGCAACACTTTTTCCAGAAGGGAATGGTTTTCCGTTGTAAAATAGACAACAATCCTGATTACTGACTAATTACGGATTATTTTACATTATTAAAAATGAAACCTACCATGACAACTTAAAATCACTAAAAGACCATTTATTTTCCTCACCAACATAGTTTTCGTAATTAATTAAAGAAGTAATAGAATCCTAGGAACATTGAGGAGAAATTTTGTAATAGTCTTGAACTTCTTAGCAGTGTGCACCAAAGAACCAACAGGCCTAACCATGACCCCATTACCATTAAAACACTGAATTGAAATCTTAATTCTGCCAGTCCGTTAGAAAATTTTCCCAGAGTGTTATCATACATGGAAGTACTTGTTTTTAGAGACCCTATGTTTGCTGTTACTGTGTCAGTGACGATACTAAACGCAGAATATTCACAGTTACGGTTAGACAGACTGTGGCAACTGGAGTCAACTAACAGATAAAGGGATTAGATAAAATTCTTACCGATTGTACGGCACAAGATCTAAATAGTAGTAATTTCCCAGTGCAATAGTGTACAGAAACCATGGTCTAGAGTCAAAACTCTGGTCTATACGTAAGAATAACCAACCTTTTACCTATTTGTAGGCCAAAAGCTGGAATCGAATAGTATCAGTCAGAAACTGACACCCTACCTTCTTATCCTTCATCAGAAACAAATGACTCTCTTCGTGAGCCGGTAAATGTAGTAGCCACTGGTCGTCGGCCTCTCCTTTCTCGTGAAAACAGAGGGTTTTGAAATCACGCGGCAACAGACAACGACGTGCTTTACAAGCAAAATTCAGGTGGTGCCATCACATGGTACTTTTTGACCTAGCTGCGCTCATGGTTTTCTCGCTACTGCAGGACCTACTTCTAAAGGACTTCGGAAATCATTCATACAACTGTGAAGCTGTCACTTCCTTAGTAAGTATATAAAACATCCGTTTTAAACTAGCTAACTGATGGTTTTGTGTTGAGCCAGCAATATTTTTCACCTATTTAGGCATTCAGTCAGCAGCGTGAACTAATCTGTCAATGTAAGTGTCTGCATCTCCAACAGCTAATATTTTCTGAATGCCTGAAGAACGTTTCTGTAGCTAAACCTGTTAAAACAGACGGTTGTCTACCTCCTGCTTAAGTTAAGAAGGTGGTCCTCTTTTTAGAAGTTTATTAGCAACGTTCTGGTCAGATAAAGAAGTGAATTTTATCACTTACCGCTTCAGCATACACTGAAAATCAGAGTTAGTAAAGTGAAAAAGGGTAAACGAAAACTTCTGTCACCCACAGACCGCACATTTAAAACCTCTTGACTGAAATAATCTACAAAAATCACGAACACCGCGGTTAAATACAAGTGTAGAAGAAATCAAATTAAACAGGAAAAAGACAGCTGATCAGAATGTTAATGTCCACCACAAAGATACTGGAAATTCTATGAGTATATGTCTCAAACGTATGCAGTTATCAGTTGTTTGTTGTAGGTTTTTGAAAATGAGGTTTGTTGCAGCATCCATAGGTAATGTATTAGTAAACTCTCCATAAGTTACTTTGCAAGGGCGATAGTACTTTATTTAGCCCTTATTTGACTCCAATCTTTGGATAGTTCTCTTAAAATACTGTCGCCTTTCTTACTATTCGAAACAATCCTGATCCACCTGCTTCAGACACTATGAAAATAAGAGGTAACAGGAATTAAAAGCCGGATAATTGCATTTTAAACAAACCAGCAAGTTTGAAACCAGCAGGAAGCAGTTACGGCGTACTACGCCACAACAGATAATAGGGTGTTTAGTTATGAGGTCAGTGGTAATACATCAACCAACACAGTACGAAATACCTTCTACAAGGTTACTACTTCTCGCTGGAGCCTCAAGGTATTCATCTCAAAAGAAGTCATTAATGCGTACTGTAAAGCAATTCAACTGTCACTGTTTCATGAAAACCGAACACATGTATACTGGCCGCTTGTGATGTTTTTCAAGCCATCACCAAGTCTGCGTGAAAACCAAGCAGACAATGTGGTCAATCCCAAGTTTATAAATGCGTATCATTGGTATGAACCCACCGATGATCTTCCTGATTGTAGTCGACTTGATCATGCAACAGTAACTATGATGAGCTGTGAGAAGAGAGGCATACGCTGGGCTTGCTGGACCGATAAAGTGACCTCAGAAGAAGATTTGGATTTCGCCAATGACCATTTATGTCTAATTTCTTGTGGCACAAACTCGAAGATCTACAGGCCAAAACCAACAAACTGACAGACGACGCGAGATGGCGGAAACGTGACATGCTACAAGTGAATGTAGAGAAGACAGAGGTGATGAAGAAACTAAACTAACAACTACAAAGCAACAACAACAAACACCAGTCACCATCAATGGGGGAACTCTGAAGGAAGTAGTTTCTTTCACCTACCTGTCTATCTTGGCAGCATCGTTTCAACTACAGGTCGCGGCACACATGAGGACGTCAACGCCAGGGGCGGAAACACAGCAAGACAGGCCTTATTTCATTGATCTGAAACTAGTGTGGAGATCTACTGCACTGCACTCTAATCAGCACAGAGCGTGAACAATATCCGGAATTTCAACACCAATGTCAGTCAAGTAAGTCAGTGCTTATATGTGATGGTTGAGAGACTTGGCGGATCATGAAAATCATTTTCAACAAACTACAGACATACATGATGAACAGCTGCCACCTACGCTCACTCGATACTGAAGATGGATGAGATGACCAGAATAATAAAAATCAGCAACAAGGAACTCTGGATGGCGACGAATCAACCATAAACCCATTGCTCAACAAATATGCAGAAGAAGGAAATGGAGATGAATCAGATTGGGCATATACTGAGAAGACTGAGTGGGAACATCATGCGCCAGGCCAGGCTTTCGAGTGAAGTCCAAAAGGGAAACATCGAGTTGGGCGTCCGTGTCGAGGCTGACATGGAGGAGATGATTTGAGGAAGAAATGAGGCCTGGTGGACAGTTGTGGAGCCAGGTTGAAAAGACTGAAGAGAATAGAGTGGAATGGAGACGTGCTACTGAAACCCTTTGTTCCACTAGGAACCTAACGTTATCTATGTGTTGATGTGTCTTCTACTCACCTGTATTTTGGAAATTACGAAATTCATTTTCCGTTCTTCTGATTTATAACCAAAACTGAATTCTGCTAAAAAACATTATGTGAAACTTTTCTTTTGTCATGTTCATATAATATGATTGTGCGGTAATAAAGCTTAGAAGTTATATTCTTGACAAGAATGACCCTTTGCTATACATTTCATATCCTGATTCTGTCAGGAATAAAAAGTAGAGTTCCGCCTCATTTGTACAACTCTGGTAGTACATCCAAGTGTGGGATAATTCATCCAGATATTACAGGGATCCGAGTAACTTGGAGTAAATGAAAGAAGCTGTTAATATTTCCCCGGAGAATGTCCGTTAGTTGCTTTCAGATCCACTCTATTGTAATCTTCTCATTGATAGGTTTGATAAATTGTGTCTTATAAGAAGAGATAAATAAAATTTTATTTACGTATTCATGGAGGCCCATTGATGTAACACCGGCCTCTCTGTCACGACTCAACTTTATATTCTTTACGTCTTTGACTGAATTCTCTGATCTTTTTTCTTTACAGTGATTTTCATTAACGTGGACTATCAGTGTGATTCTGTGCCACCAAACTTATGACAAATATCAAAAAATATTGATTTAAAGTGTTACATATGTTCTATGGGTGTTGGTGCTAAACCACAAGCTTGATTTATGAGGTTCCGAATCGTATTTAAGCATGGGGTTTGGTAGATTTGGGAAAATTGGTTCAAAAATTTAGGATTAGTGGATTATGTCTACAATTTATTTTCTTATAAATTGAACATCTAACTTTCCATGTTGTTTGGAAACCATCTCGTGCTAACTGAAGATGTTTTCGAAAAAGCTGATAAATCCGGCTTTGAAACCAACAGGGTTGAAGAAGAAGAAAATAACCATACGTTTTAACCTTGTTCGAATCCTTACTTTACACAGATCTCAGTTTCATTCTCATTCATCACTGCATTGCTTATATATTTTGACAGTCTCACTTTAATCAGTTCCCTGCATGACCTAAGGCAAACACTGGAATTATATCATTTCAGAAATACAACGACGTTTATACACTTATAACTAATATCTAGTCAGAATTTCCATAAAGTATCATGATGACATCTATTCGATAGCATTTACGTTCTGACTCATCAACTGAAAGTAACCATACCATCCCAGATATCTCAGCCATCTCCTTGTCCATCGTTTAGCCGCCTCATGCAATGAAGCCCACACAAAAATGTTACAACGTTACAATTCACTTATATTGGAACTGAATATATGAAACCTTGATGCTATTCAATACAGACATACAAAACTAAGTACTCCGAACTTCTGTAAATTCCCTATATGATGTCGATCATTTGCTGCCCAAATAAACCTCTGTAGTGAAATAACTAAAGTAAACACTTTCAAACACTTTCATTGATTAGTCACTAAATGGCAAGCAACCAATTTGTGTTGTCTAATTCTAACTGCTGATCAAATTCTGTCAATCATTTTTTCAGTTTGGTCACCAATCTGGGATACTCACCAAAGCAATGCACTTTCCTGGATGCCAGTTGGTTGTAGGCAATCAGCAGGAATTCATACATGACGTAGGTTCCATGCTTTTCAGCCTTCGTTAGCAAGGCGTGCGAGCAACCTCAAGGGAAGTAACGTCGCCTTTTACTATTCAAAACTATGTCACAGTATTGTAGGTAGAGTCGTTGTCACTGAGCTACTCAGGCTGTGGTTTATCTCTTGTAGGACGGGGTTATAAACACTTACTTGACATCAAAGAGCAACCAATTTAAAGTTGTTTAATCTTGAGTGCTGACAAGAGGTTCAAAACTATGGGGTGATACAGGTCGTGTCAACGTAAGAAATATGCATTCCTGACGAGTCTCAACATAGATGGATCCTACCGATTGCGTCTAAATGCGGTATTTCGCATTTGGAAAATTATAAAAATTAGGGTAATTAGGAGGCTGTCACGTGATATATTATAGCTTTATTGACCGATAATTATTTTAGCATGGATTACTCGTAATTGAAAAAAATGTGTTCACGATAACTGTCACTAAGTAACTTTCATCAATAATCACTGAAAAATAAGTAGCAAACAAAATTAAGAGTCATACATTTTAGGCGAAAGAACTTTTTTCGCTACTTACCTTTGGGATTCATGGCTGTTTCAGAAGCAATAATTGCTAACTGAATTTAACACACAAAAGCTCAACTACTGCGCTGTAGAATAAATTAGTGGGTAAATATAATTTTTAAAAAATAAGGAATCAAGATCGTTTGCATTTTTGAGCATATTTATCAAGAACAGAGATCAATATCCACATCCACTCATTATTACGAGTACTTTTGCAATAAGGATTACAATTAAGTGATTAAAATAGAATACGATTTATAAAAACTTTCCTGACAACTATGTTCTATCTTATTATTAATAGATGGTAGTTAGTGGTGGAATCCAAGAAGCGCGTTTCGTCCAATTTACAACTTTTCAGCTAGATGTACTTGCACCCCGGTGACTGAAGTTATTCCCCCCCCCCCTCCCGAGGACATTTATATATATTGAATAAATGACAAATTTGAGTGAAAAAACATATACTCGAATGCTCACGTGAAAAAAATATATACAATGGATGCTTAATTATTTCATTGAAAGAAAGAATTCTGATCTAAAAAGAACTGGACAAGAAAATAAATTTCATCATTTTGACCTAATTTATATGCTTGACAATTTATTTTTTGATTGTTTCCAACAAAACATTAAGACTATATTACTCAATGAAGCATTTAAATTATTTTACTTCAAATACTCGAAGATGCGTACATGAATAACTGATATTTTGTGATGCCCTACATTTGTGAAACTGTTCCATTCAATCTTAACAGAATTTAGCATAAATAAAATGTTTTCTTTCAGAATTTATGCATGAATAGCTATTAGGTTCATATACTATCTAATTAATTAACAAAATATCCTATTTTAAAAGTAAAGACATTTATTATTAATTAATATATGTATTCATCTAGGAATAGTTACCAGCAAAAATCTTAAAAGTAATCTTAAATTTAGCTTTATGTCATTTAGTTTTATTGGAATTTGAGTAGAATGAAACCATACCTACGCACTAAAAAAAAAAGAATAAGATAAAGAAAAAAAAAGTTTCTTCTGAATAAGTGAAAACATTTTAAGATGTTGGATATACTCATATTTCTTAGGGACTAGTATTAGTATTCAGAAGGTGAATTTTATTCCTCTTGTAACCTTTCAGCTGGATATGCTTAAGCTTAGTGAGCATTAATATCCCCACTACAACTTAAACTCAGTATCTATGCACTAGATGTACAAGAAGCTGATAATCGTTACTTGAAATTCATAAATGACCTAAAGCGACTTAAATATGAAATTTTCCTGACCAAAACCTATTCAATGAGATAGGCTTAAAATTACTAAAATTATCTTGAGTTATATTTCATATTCACTATATCCTCTTATTTTAGTTGGAAATGTTTGACGCCATACTAAAAAATGAAGATACTTCATCAACTGGAAAACTGCTATGATCGGTAATGCAAACTAGCAGTCTACCGGCAATATGAATCAAACGCATATCTACTTTAATCACTTATCACAATATCAACCAGCACTACAACAATAGCATCAACATGCAAAGAAAAAAAGTGAGGACGGACTGTTGGTATAGACTTTTTACTGTCACAACCACGGTTATAAATAGCTGAGAGCATTGCTGAATATATACATTGTAAACGACCTTAACAAATACTAAATTCATTGATAAGTTAAATGAGTTAACAAACAATGAGAGTTCAGTCTTCAAAAGTAATAGGAGTGCGCGCAAAAATAGCAATAATAAGGTTATTTTATGGTCTCAGGCAAATATCAGACAAACGTTTAGCAAAATTAGGCGTATTTAACAAAAACTGTTGTTTAAGAGCAGTTTATTTTACTATATGAAATTCTACCACTTAACGAAAAGTACACAAAATGTAAACTAAATATAAATTCAGCCACAAATTGTAAAACCGAAAAGTAGGCAAAGAAGTAACGAAGAAACTAATGATAGCAATATGTGTTAGAATGAAAATCAAACTATCATATAATCTGAGAAGTTCAACTGCTTAACCAAAAATCTGATTCCTGCTTACCTTTAGCCGAAAAATTAAATATGCTTTTACAATTTGTTTCTGTCTCATCTTCACTCATTTAATTTCTTTCCGGTGTTTATTTGTTTGTACTTCATGCTACAATTTTAGATTAACAAACCGTAATCATAAAATTGTTTAGTATGGTCTTACACAAGTCTGTAAGTACTTCTCTGGTCGTGTGATATTCTTTTATTGCAAATAGTTAGGTGACTAGTGTCTTACTTCATGACTAGATGGTATGTTCAGATTAGCCTCCGTTCACATAATCATCCCATCTATAGTTCACTTAACTTATATACTTTCGTGTTCATTGGAAATTAAACCGATTCAATTAACCTAATCTGCAACCAAAATGAGTTTCTAATGCTAATATTCTTACTATTATGACGTTACCGGTATTACACCTTGTCACTAGAATACGTATATTGCGAGTTATAAAATTTTCAGCGTATGGACAGCAAAATATGTAACGTATTTTCCTAAGCTAATAGAAATGAAGCATTTCGGCTTTAATTCAAAATCATAAATGATGCTAATTTCTGCATAGTCATGATAGTTGGAATGAGATAATTGGTAGGAAGCGCTGTTCATCCTAGGTTTCAAGCATTTTGGCACTCATTAGCAAGATGTACCTGATACCTCATAGAAACTGATGTCTCGCCTGATATTCAAACTAACGTCAGGCATCGCTGCACTTAGAGACATTACCATCAAACTTCTCGACAAAGAATATCTGAATAGTAACTTCTCCGACTGCAGCACTAGGTACTGCGGGTCTGAATCTCAACCTAGCTAACAATTTTTCGACGATGGGTTCCAAAGAGTGCAAAACATCATGAAACCTATATCATGCAGAACTTTCTGCAGTTTATCCTCATCCAAATGAAATCTATGCCACTACATCACGATGGTAAACCACATCGCTTAGAGACGATATAACGAAATGATCGGTTTAATTCGGTCAGTACCTAGGACTAGAAAACATGAAGTTGATTATTCTACAATTATCAATTAATTTTCCTTTATAGTTATGCGTTCACCTAGGAGTTTATCGCCCCAAGTGAATAAGAGCTCTCTGAACATAGTTTGAACTCTATAGAAGATCATTCAGAAAATTTCACACTTCAATCTGATTCAAGAAATTAGACCGATAAACTGCAATAACTGTTTTTAAAAATTTATAGACAATATTGTGTTAACAATTAACGAACTCAATATTTTAAAAAATTTTCATGCTATTCATTTCTGTAAATGTTTATCGAAAATCAGAATCTCTGTTGCTGTATTCCAACGTATTTGAGGCTCCCCGTCAAATTGCATAATTGACCCACACATATAATAATCATGATGACAACCAACTGACAAGCTCATCAAGTGTCTACAACCTTTATGAAACGCATAAAAAATTTCAATAGGTAAATTTTCCAGAAGCTTGCCCAAAATTACTACGGAGGTAATCTTCATGCTTTTAGAAGCATGTTAATTTTTCTCAGTTTTAATGAAAAGCGGTAAATATGCAAGTTTTCCCTCCTTAAAATTTATTTTAATTTCTTTTTCTCGCTGTATTTCAGTCTTACCATTAGGTCCAAGAATCAAATCAAGCTAGGTAGCTAAATATTAAACATGAACGTTTATTTAAAATGGTCACAAAAATACTGAAAAGGTGATAATATAATGAGAAAAAGTTCTTGGCTTTTGCGTTGCGTTCATCAGTATTTAACGACTATGCAGACATTTGATGCAGGTGGAATTAGTTGTACGTCAATGTTCAAATTGATAGCTCTATTTTAGTAGTCACTTTAACACAAAGTTATTCAAATTACCTTCATTGCTGATTTTTGTGCACAAATTATTGCGATAACTCAAGTAGGCGAATAATTCTTATTTACATTTAAAGTTAGAGTGGTGCGTATTAAATGTTTCATTAGTTCTTCTAGAAACAGTTTACATGTGACTTATTAGCTAAAAGCTATGTCTTCCAGAACAAATTTCATGTAAATGAAACGCGATATATGTGCCTACGAACGAACTTATGTAAGCCTCATAAGACAGAAAAAAATCTCATTACACAAAAAAGGAATAGTGATGGTTTGATTCCAGCACCACGCCCAGCAATGAGGCGTTCACAAAAAATTCTCGGTATTCGAAATAACCACAAGGCTATCGACAGTCTCGATATATATTGACGGTCCCAATTTTCTTTTCCCTTTTCACAATAATATCAAAAAATCTGTTGACATGTCAATACGCATTACAGGCCCTCTTCAGACGTGAAAAAGTAACACCCAACGTTCACCAACAGTTATCATATTTACGATAAATAATAAAAAGAAAAAATATTGTCAGAGTTCAACAGTTCCATTTGCTTCTAACAATATAATTGCTTCCAATGAGAAAGCTGTATCGACTGTACAACTCAGTTCCGTATAATACATTATATAACTGCCTACCAGAGGAATATAACTTTTGATCACATCAAGACAAATTTCACTGCATCTTCTTCATAGTGCTCACAGAGTGAACAACATAGAAACCAAAAGACTGATCCTCAACAACCCACAACAAAAACATTATCAAATTCACTGAAACTATTCGAATGAGGATGGAACACCTACAATTTTGTATTCAAAATAAACTGGTACAGCATTCATCACTGCCTCGAAAAACAAAATCGAAAACTACAAGTCAATAGATTTTAGGAATTCTCTCCTGCCATCTTTACGTCCTCATCAATTTCATACTCGTGATAAATTTACATCCAATACTTTGCCTATCACATGAATTTGTCCTTCGCAAACCCTATACTAACTTTCCATATTCTAGTCTAATTTCATTACCTGACCATCTGTCTACATAATCATTTCGTTCACAGTATTCTCACGATCACTGTTAATGCATCCTCACTCATTATTTTTACTTGGGCAGTCAGCATCATTTTTATCATCGACCGACGAGTAACCTTAATGGGATACATGTCTTAACTTTAGCATACATAAATAAGCATGCATATATATAAGGGACATTAGGTCAGGTATGCTAAATTAACGCCATAATTGATCTAACTGAAAAAGTTATTGTTTGCTTACACACATCGCTTAACTACTTCTAATAACATGTTATCTATTGTATCATCATAGTCATTAATATTGCCAATGTTGATGATCACAATACGATATCTGCGGTTTCACAACTACAAAAAGCTGAGCTAATTATTCACCAGTTGCAGATAAAATGTCAGTAAAAAATAGCACTCAGACAATATACAAAGTAAAGCTACACAGACAGTCATTATTGACCCGATTGTATTGCACAGTAAAGCCTCCACATGATTTGATGCATTCACGATTATTGCAATTTCTAGGTAATAAGAGAGTGAAGGTGAGGCAATTTGGGAAAGAATCATTCTAGTTTATTTCCTCAATAGCATTTTCGACACAGTCAATCAGTGCTGTTTCCCAGACGAAGTTCTGAGCTAAAAGTTCAGTTTGCGAAATACTTGTAAAGTATGACCTATATTCACTTTCCACACATACTATGGAAAGCTGCATTTCAGTGTTTGCTGAAGGATGAAGATGGTTAACAATTAGTATTTCGTTCTTTATCTCCACTTATCTTCCGTTACCCCCCCCCCCCCCCACCTGTGACTTAATTACACCGTTTAGAATGCAGGATATTCACTTCATTCTAATTCTCACTCTGTTGATATGAATACTGTGCAGGTCATCAGTATATCACAGTGGGATACAGATTAATTTGACGGTTCATCTTCCCGGTTTATGAAGCAGTTTTGAAACGTCCGAGTATTTCTATTGTGGAGGAGAGTTACGTAAATACATGTATCTTGTGGTAGTAGAGCACATATTTCACAGAAACACTTTCTGGCTCCCACCAAATAGGTAACAAATGAAACTGAACGCAGACAACGACTAGTTTATTTGCTTCAGATCCATCCAGTTGCATTTTCACTCAAATCTTTACGTCTTTTCTTGTTGTCTTTCCTATAACCGAATATGACTATTTGTCCATATTCTGTTTGACGGAAAATGTCAACGTAGAACCTGTCACAAAGTCTTATCGGATCACGTTGCCCCACTTTTAACAGTAGTACACAGTGAACTGGTAGATAGGAACAAAATCATATCAATGAAGATGATGAATTATGAGTACGTAATTAATCTGAATATAGAGGTGAGCGCGAATATTCGAGCCTTTGATGTCAAGGAGTTAATACATCTGCGCCACTGTCATGGAAGCTCAACAGTGTCACCAAGAGTCAGTCTTCAACCACTAATTCCTTTAGTCTCAAATACCTCAAACAAGGAGTCTTCATTGACACTCACGACTCAGTCAAACCGTAAGAACCTTTATCAACTGGTCTGGCCACTCTGAACCCCTTTTTCAACCTGACACAACTTCCCACAGCATGACACGTCGAGGCAGGTGGTGGATCGACATATGCAGTCTCCAAGCAGTCTGATACAATAAAGGTAACGACCCGCTCAGTTGACTTGCCTGCCTTGACTAATGCGCTTCGCCAGACATCAGCGTTGCTCACACAGTGATTACACTGAACGTGAGCAACGCTACAAAAACACCTTTAATCTAACCCGGCAATTGCTCCAGGTTTTCTACTTTTATAGCCATATCTTTCAGTCATACAGCTGAATGGAACGGACTGAAGTGAAGTTTACTCATCCTCTGATAGATAGTCAGATATCTTGCTGTTGGCTCCACGAATGATGCAAAATGACAAATATCAAATTTGCCTTCTCTATTTCATTCGAGATTTTGACAGCAACTAGCCCGTTCGGGCTGATGCTACTACCTATGTAAGTGAAGTAGTCAACACATTCCACAACTTCTCTCCCTAACACCAAAATGGAATCAGACTAGACCAGAAGCATCATCTGACGTTCGACTGGTGAGAAACGTGCACTGAACATACTCAGGTTTTTGCTCAACATTTACAAAGAGCCCGTATTTCGTCAGCGTTTTCACCCAGCATGATATTACCATCAGGGAATAGACCTTCAGGGAATAGATCAGTTATTGTAAACTCAGACGTGTTTAAGTTTATGTCCATTGGTACGTACCTTCATGATGAAGTGGACATTCTTGGTTAACACTACTAGTTATCTTCAATTCCCGCAACAAATCTCCGTAAGCCCTGACATGGTGCACGAATTCGAGTAGAAAACTTTGATTTGCTTTATGTTGTTACTCAGTACTACCCATAACAGCTCACGGTCGACTGACTCAAATGCCGCCTGCCTTTAGGTCAATGAAATATGGCAAGCGCCAGCCTCACAAAAACATGCTTGCGTTTCAGAACCTGCTGTTGGGTAAAACATGATTGACACCTGAAATCTGCTTTGTTTGCTCGAGTTTGTTGTCCTCCCCTTTCTACTAGACTGGGATGATCGGTGAAGTAGACCAGTCTGACGACACTACCTTAGATTTCCATGCACTACCTAGTACCTCCGTCACTTTGCTTAGCAATTTTCTACTTCCATCCTTTAGAACTTCAGGTGGCAAACTGTCAGATCCTACTGCTTTACTTTGTTTCAGGTTTGGTACAGCTTCCACATCATCGAAGAGATTTTAGAAGACCGACATTCACCTGTCATTCAGGTTCAGACTTGATTTTAGCCATCTGAAGCGGCACTGAAGCCTAGTTGGACTGGGCTTTAAAATGTTCTCCTTAAGCTTCTAACAGCCTGTTTTATGGGGTCGTTAGCATTCCATCCTTTTTAGTTGTGGTTTCAGTCTCTATTATCTTCTTCTTGCTGTTATATTTATTAAGCCTAGACAGTTCTCCAGTGTTGCAACCTGATGATACCTTTCCGATTTATATCGCTTTGCCACTCACCACCACTCGCGGTCGACTCAAAAATGTCTTGGTCAACTTACGTTAACGCTGCTTTCGTTCTTCACCGAGGTCAAAGCCCACAAGAATCCGTTTTCTGGCATCAATAAGTTCGGAGAACATTGCGGAAATCCATTGACGTTCGCTCAACTTCTGGCCAAGCTTACTAATTTCCTCTACCGCCGGTTGTACAGAAGACCTATTATTATGCCAGGTTTCCTCAAGATGATCACTCCGGGCAAGTTCGTACAAAGGCTTGGCTAACTCCTCTCTAAATGCGTACTTGATAGCCTCCTCTACCAACCTACCATGAACAGGCACAGATGAACCTCACTGTCTTCTATTTCCAGCGGCTAGTGGAGTGCGAACATACATGAGCTCTTACCAGCACCCGATTAGAGTCCAAACTAGTACTCTGGAAAGAACAGCAGTCCCCCATCGATCCTCCCTAACGATGGCTTATGGCAATTTGATCAATCCGTGTCCATTACTGGTTTGAATTTCGTGCATACCACGTGAGTCAGTGTCTCTCCTTATGAATAAAGTTAGTGCTGACCAGAAACAAGTAATTATGAAAACAAAACTACAACAGATGATTACTGTTGTCAGTTAGTTGTCATGGGACTCGATAAACACCTCCAAGATGTTTTCCTGTTGACTCACCTTCCTTGTTTGAGTGATAAAGTCACCTGCCATTATGACTTCATCTAAACGTTTTGCTTTCCATATTAAAATTGGCGGCTTTTCATAGAATTCATCCTTCGCAGCATCTTAACTGCAGTCGGTGGATCAGTAGGCATAGATTATGAATAGGCATCGTGTAGTCTAATGTTGCTTCCTGATTCCTAAATATTATTCAGTTGAACAGCGAATAGACAATTGTTGGCTTGTATACAGTCGAGAAGCACAGTTTTCTCCACAACTAAATTCTATTCCTACACCAGCGACTACAAGAGAGCTAGCCGCTGAGTCTTCGGATCCAGGCAAAGTGACTTTTGGGGTTTCCCTTGCCGGCAAGTTGAGATCAGTTTAACAACCACACTTGAATCCCGTATACGTTTCTCAGAGATACAGCATGTATCCGTGAATGGATATTCCGGATTTTAAGTGAGCGATGCTTGCTATTTGATATGGCATACATTTCGGACGTTGAAAGTTCCATCATGGGATCGATGGCTGGGTCTAACGAGACTAGGGATGAGGTTTCTATGGTTTTGATTGCTGCAAGTGGTTGCGGAGTGCTTTGTTGAGTAGGGTTTAATAGGCTTAATATTAGAATCATGCGGTGAAAAAAGGAGAAGACAGAGTTGGGGAGGGTAGACTACGTTTGATTGCATCTTGTGTACTACTGAAAGTGTGTTAGTGGTTGACACTTCGCGACTGCCTATGCCATGAAAAGATTGTTCTTCTTGAAGTACCTGAAAAAAGAGTGTGTCACCGTAGGTCCCACGGTACTTCTTCTTAAAGCTTGTCACACAAGACCTTTTGTGGAATTTTTTAGGAGGTTCAGAAGTTCTAACGCCGGTTAGAGAGGACATATATCACCGGCGCCGGAAGATCGGAGCAGGCAGAATATGTTATTTGTGAGTGTTAACCTTTTTTTACCTTTCCTACCCGTTGGGAAACAGAGTCAGCGTCACGCTGCAGGTCATTCAGGGGAGAAGCCATACTGCTGTCACCCCATCCAGCCAGCATCGGTACGACTTCGCACTCGAACCCTATCCATAGTGTAGTGACTAACATTACGACGGTAACTGCTTTTCGTCTTTCTACTATTCAGCAAACCTTTCCGCAGAGTAAGAACTAAAAGGAGCAATCGTTAAAGCAAATGGCTTATTGGGTGATTCCGATTTATAAGCCCAACCACCACGTTAAAGTAGTAGCAGTCGGTCATAAAACAGCATTGCTCACTGAACCCTTTTCAGCCACAGTCTGTTGACCATAATGATGCGCTGGTATCCATCTACATCACTTTTGGCGTTGATTTTCACATTCACAGGACTTTCCATTCCCTTATTCCATTAACAGTGAAACTTGTCGCATTTTTAAAAAAGAGTTTCATCAGCTTTCTTGCACATGTCACGTAATTATTTCACGGACAAAGCTTCGTTTTTCAGTCCTTTTTTCACTTATATGATTTATATTTTGGAATTGTCACTGTGTATCAACCTATAGTGTGGTTGTTTGCGACAGTGAGTGTCACTTAGGTTGACTTCTTGCCTAGTTTTTGTTCTATGGTTCTCCCATTTCAAACTTTGGCATGATTCGCCATTCAATAAAAACATTTATAACTGAAATGTTAAAAGCCTTCACAGTGTTACTATTTTTATGAGAAATATACGAGTCCCTCTGCAACGTTATGTATAGGGCTGGAACCTAATGGTGTTTGAAAGTAAAGATATGGTAGGGAATAGATGGAGCCTCACCCGTTCACGATACATCACCTAATTACCCTTCACACCACTGTAGTTTCACCTGACAAAAACTAACGAGGCCATCCGAAAAGTGATTTGACAAGTTCTTCAGTCTGATACTAGCGTCTTCCAGACTATACACCCTGCTTGGTAAACTCATAAGTGCAAATGATTAGCAAGGTATTTACTGGAAGCATTGGAATCGTAAGCGTCCCAGACTGGAAGAACATTCCACGAAGACGAGAAAACTAAAACAGTTCATTTCAATGGGAGTAACGTTCTTCTGAGCCTCTTTTGAACTAATCAGCAAAATGTGTTTAATTCCCTGAGGTGATTCATACTGCTTTTAAGAGGTTAAAATATTGATTCAGAAATCGACTTTTCATATTGTGTTAAGCAGTAGGTGAAGGGTTATACCTAAATTTGCTAACTGATGATAACTAACTCTTCACTAAAGATCTAAATCAAATCCAAAGTTCAAGGGGGATGAATAGTTAAGGGATGTAGATTTCGTTGATTCTAGGTTGTTAATTACCTTATTTGATTGTTTCGAATGAAATAGCACATCCCATGAAATCTTCCTTTCCCATTGCCTGCGTCTTGACTGTTCCTTCACACTTATAACTGCCATACGCTAGTGAACTACTTCGATGATCAATCATCTAAATTTACTTTTGCATGCAAAAGACTGTTCTCAAAATCTCCGTTGTAATCGTATTTTTTACTATCACATAATACTTCTATGCAGTTTCGCATGAATATATGATTATGACTCCCCGCAGTGACAGTACAAAATCTAAATGACATTGCTGTACTACTTTTTGGTCACTTACATGACGGCGTTTTGAATAACTATTAATACACCAAAGTAGCGATTGGCCGGATTACTGTATCATGAAAACCAAAGTAATGTTTGCTCAGAAACAAAATCACCGACACGTGCTAAAAGTGACTAAATATAAGGAATAACGTTCAACAGAATTACCCTTTGCCTAGACATATTGAAACGGGCTAATCGCCTTGAAAGAAAGATTACGAAACCGTCCTGTCTTCGGGGATTTCTTGAAATTTCAAAATTTTCAGAATGTCCATCATTGTTTCAACGTAGTCATCAGACAACAGACAGTGAGTTTGCATAGCAGTAACTAACAAGAAGAGAAGGGAAAATGAATGATGCTATCAAGTGGTCAATTGTTGACGGTATTGAGAAACAAAAGGGAAAGGTAGACATGGTTGAAACTGTCATTTCAATTACGCTAACTGTAATGATTGAAGTTGAAATGGTGAAACATATTTGCAGCCCAGGTGGATCGTCTTGACTATGTTGTGTTCTTTGTGCTAGGTGGTTTAATCATGAAGCTTTTATTATTTTCAAGACTGCATCATCAGCTCTAACTTCAATATGAAGTGATCTGTTAGTATCTCTGTGAGTGATTCAGAAGCTTGCCCTGATGAGCTGGCTTGTAATTGGTTATTTTCTTTGGTTGCTGTGTCATAAACTGAGCAGAGGTTTTTGTTGACTGTGCCTTTGCTTGACCTCTGACATTTCTGTCGTTTGTCATTTTCTTATTGGTTGATAGATTGAGTCTGTGTCTATACAGCGGCTGATTACTGACTGGTCCGATTGTCAAGCCTCTATTAACTTCCGAATATTTTTGTATTTCTTTTGTCTAAGACTTCTATATTGTCGAAGTTGAATTCATGTCCACAGTTACCCAAGTGCATTTAAATGAGCGAAGAATTGCCAACATACTTAGCAACAGACTTCATGTGCCACTGAATGTGTAAATAGAAAATGATAGTATATTAGGTGATACACAACGACTCTGAGGTCGAATTCTCAGTTCAAACGGGAAGATAAAACAAAATACAGGAAAACAGTCAACTGTAGAATGGATGGTACACAGATAAAATGACTTCAAAAAATAATGATCAGCAAACATTATCCTCCTCGTAGCCACTTAAAACAGCTTCGAGCCTAGATGAAAAGTGAAAGTCAAAGGCTAATGTCAGAATGTAAAAACCACCGTAAAATGTAAATTAAAAGACTAGAAAGGAAACCTTACCTTGTATAAAACAGTGAACACACTAAGTAATAAAAGAAGTTCTAAAAAAAACCTTACTTTTAAAAATGTAGAGTTGCAAAGCATGAAGATTATCTAAAAAATGCCGACAGATGTTTGAATCATTTCTAAAAGTGAACTTTGATTAAGTAGAGATGGGGTAATTTTACTGAATATTATGTGATAATTTAGGAGGACAATAAAACAAGTTCGCGGTGGCAAAGGAAGCTGAACATAACCTTTCTGTACACAGAATTCAGAATTTTCCTGTTAAGTAGCTCAAGCTGTGCTAAGCAGAGACATTTTAAATCCGTTTTAACGACCTGTTCTTATTTATCTATGGGTAAGAGCGAACTCTATGCAAATATCGCGATTATTGCATACTGAACACTTAAACTACTAACTAATTAAGATTCTTCAACCAAAAGACGTGCTATAAAATGTCTGTGAACATGTAATTCGGGTACTTAGTTCCACAGAAGAAATTCAACTTACGCACATAAATGGATGCTAACAAGAAACGATGTTGTATATTTTGATGATCTAAGGAGTCAACGGAGAAAACAAACAATGAAGATTCGGAGAGTTTTCAATAGACGGGATCTTAGCACGTCAACATCAGTATCACACCTGAGTTTCACTTGCATCCTCAAGCATTTTTTAGGTAGCTTTGAATAGTGTGTAATATCAAGATTGTTTTTCATGTACTAACCAAAGAAAGAACCTCCCCTGGTTAACTATTTCACTAGTTACTAGCCAGTCCTAAGCCCCCATAAAGAGAGAAGATTGGGCATAGGGCTAGCAACCTTACCCCGGAAAATCAACCCAGTCGCTAAAGAAACTTCAAAGCACAAAGAAAATACGACATAAAATTAAACTTATTCCTCTCTAAAATCGGAGAGACGAAATGATGTTAGTCGCTGAAAGCCTTCTGGAAGCCACTTGGTCGATGTGTCATGTCTCTCGACGAAACCGAACGTGAGAATAGGGACAAGGAATGTCCGCACCATGCATGAACCTACCAAGGTTTCCCAGATTGCAAAAGTGATGAGAAAGTATGGCACAGGAGTGCTAGGAATCTGCGAAAGTAGATGGAATGGAAATGGACTCTCCCAACTGTCAACTGGAGAGTCAATAATCTACTCAAATAATCTCACCCGTGCCACAACCAAGGGCACACTGAGTTTTGGAGCGGCTATCATCATGTCCCCAACAGCATCGAAGGCTCTCTTTCTCTCATACAGTGGGAACCAATCTCCTCCAGGATCAAGATCATGACAGCAAGATTCACCTGTAAATGAAGGAAAGTTCGAATCACACATTGCCACGCTATACGCCTACGAGTGATGAAGATGAAGAGAAGAAGGAGGAATTCTATAGACAACGGTAATCATGACTGGACAAGACCCCACCCCAATTGGGGACATCAAAATTCCAATGGGAGGGGCGGTATATATGCGGAATTGGGAGCAGACAACACAGGAAGAGAACTCATCATGGATCGAGAAACACTCAGTGAAATGAATGAGAACGGTGAACTGTTTGCAGATTCCTTTGTATTCAACTATTTGGTGATTAGAGGCAGTGTGTACAAACACAAGAATATTCACAAGGCAGAGACATGGATTTGATTTTACCAGACACCAGACATGATCGCAGTGTGAAGAAACTAGAGACGCAGCATACTGGACACAAGATAAGATCGAGAGGGGGAGCAGGTGTAGGTTCACACCACTCACTGTTTAGTGAAAAGAACCTTTCAAATCAAGTTGAAAGCCTTCAATTCAAGGAAGCTGGTGATAGACCACAGTTGAAGTTCAACACTCAGAACACAAACAGTGACGGACGAAACTACAAAGCACATCTTCACTTAGTCAGTCATCAGGACAAAACTGGAGATATTGAGGAATATCCGTGAGGAAACCGGTGTGGAAGAACACCAGAACTCTTTGGAAGAGATGTGGGAAGAAACCTGCACAGCCGTATTAGGAAGGAAGAAAAGGCAAGACAAGGAATGGATCTCGACGAAAACATGGAAGCTGATAGAGGAGAGGAGAATGGTGAAGCAGATGTTAAATCAGTGCAGGCATGAACACAACCTATAAAATGCTGGACAAAGAAGTAAATAAGAGTGCACGGAAAGACAAAAGAAACTTCTACGACACACTGGCAAGTGAAACAGAACAGGCTGCTGGTAGGAGAGACCTGGCAACATTGTATCAAATAACCAGGTCATCATATGGGAGGGAAGAAATCAACACAGACGAAACCAGCGAAGGATATTGAACGAAACCTAGTTAACAAACGGAGAGGGAAAACAAAGGAAACGATGAGCTAATCACTTCAGAAAATTCTTGAATTGACCATCATCACCACCAACTGCAACTCGTCCAGAGATACCACCAGCAACCCATCCACAGAATTACCAGTGAAAACAAGCAATCCGACAAAAGCAGGAGTGAAGTCGTGAACGCCAGAAAGTTATGGAAATCAGGGAAAGCAGCAGGACCAGGTGGAATTCCTCAGAAAACACTGACAATAGAGGAAGGGGTATCTGCAGCGGACATGCTCACACCACTGTGGCAGAAGGTTTGCAAGGAAGGAAGGAAAGTTATATGCCTATTGTTTGGAAGGTGGGTTACCTTAATAAACTCCAAAAGAAAGATAGGCAACTCAAGACTTTGCAGGAACTGGCATGGAATAATGCTCCTATCCACCCGAAGCAAAAATATCAAGCCACATCATCCTAGAGACTAAACAATGCTCTAGATTCAAAATTATGAACGAAACAGGCTGGCTGCAGTAAGAACAAATCATATGCCGATGGGATTGCAACGCTACGCACCATCAAAGAACAGAGTATAAAACGGCAGTCAACCCTCTACCTCAACTTCATCGACTTTGAAAAGGCCGGCGTTCAACCACGTGGACCGAGAAGTAATTTAGCAACTGCCCTTACTCTATGGAATACCACAAACCTTTATCACTGTCATTCAACAACTATATGAAGACTCCACATGCCAATTCACAATGGGAAACTCAGTGATGCCTTTGAAGTAAAGACGGGAGTTAGCCAAGGCTGCCGCCTACTATGCCCGGTGGTCTTCTTGATTGTGATGTAACGAACTGGACCACACAGCAGCATACCGTAAGGAGCTGTGAGAAGATGGGCATACGTTGGCTGGACCGATGAAAAGACCCCAAAAGATGATTTGGATTTCCCTCATGATGATTCATGTCTGATGTCTTGTGGCAAAAATCAACAAGTTGACAGAAGAGGCAGTGAAGACAGGAGTTTAAGTGAACGTAGATAAGACAGAGGTGATGAAGATACCCAACCAACAAATACAACATCAGCATCAACAACAAGCAACAATCACCATCAACGCGAGAAACCTAAAGGAAGTTGTCTCTTTCACCTACATGTCTAGGCAGCATTGTTTCAACCACAGGTGGCACAGGCACAGACGAGGATGTCAAAACCAGGATGAGAAAGACAGCAAGACAGGCCTTCCTTCATTAATCTGAAATCAGTGTGGAGATCTACTTCACTCCACTACACTCCACTCAGCATAAAGTGTGAACAACATCCGGATTTTCAACACTACTAATATCAGTCAAGTCAGTCAGTGCTTCTGTGTGATGATTCAGAAACTTGGCACATCACGACAAACATTTCCAACAAACTACAGACAAACATCATCAACAGCTGCCGCCTACACTCACTCGATACTGAATATCAGATGAGATGGCCAGAATAATAAGCAATGAGCAAGGAGGAATTCTGGCTGTCTGGTTGGCTGTCTGGCTGGCTGGCAACGAACCAACCAAGAACCCACCGCCCAACGTGTATTCAGAAGAAGTGGAGATGGATTGGACTAGGCATACACTGAGAAGGCTGACTGGGGACACCACGCACCAGACGAGGCCGTCGAGTGGAATCCAAAGTTGAAACGATGAGTTGGGTGTTCGAGCTGATGGTGACCTTGAGTAGATGGTGTGAGGAAGAAATAAAAGCTTGTGGTTAGTTGCGGTGCCAGGTCCGAAAAACTGCAAACAATGGAGTGGAATAGAAGCATGCTACTGAATCCCTACGTTCGACTAGGAACCCAAGGGATGAATAATAATGAGTAATAATCAATGAGTGAGATTCGTCATCTATCGTATACCAAAGGGTTTTGAAGGAATTCCCACTCTCCATTCAAAGTATCTTCCACTTATGTTTAACAAATTCTTGTGATGACGAAGGTAGTTAGATTCTTATTCTGGCTGTATGTGCATAAGCTCATCGCCTAACCAGTCCATTTAATGCAAGGTAGCTTTGCGAAAAAATTTTATCCGATGAAGCATTTTCACTGGTTGCGAAGTCATGTTCATGATAGCAACACACAAGTAGGCCTCTTATTGACTAGCAGGTAAACAAAAAGCGGCGTTCCGGAAGGAACCAGTGAAATGGTAAAAACATTTTTTTGATCATAACGGGGACTTTTAAGTGTTCAATAAATAAAAAGTTGGCGTAAAATATTGTGAGATTTTTAATAACAATTAAAAGTAATCCTTAAGGAAGCAGGAAATAAAAAACTAATAAAAAAACTGTTATTAACCAATAAAATGAATAGGATTGTTGAAACAGTGAAATAGGACAGATTATAACTTGGGCAAAATAAATGATTGGGTATACTTCTTTCATGTACGTAGCATTGTCGTCAATTTTCTGATTGCCACTGCCTCTGCTAAACCTGTGTTGAGTCTGGAATCTTTTCAAGAGGTTTTCACTGACTTAGTAAAATCTTTTGAAGGAAAAGTATAAAGATGTTATTTGACCGGAATCAGCTAAATGGCTCAGAATGGAGCATTTGCTTTACCTACATTCTTCTACAAATAACCAAGCACTATTTCGCCTGGAGGTGTGCTTCGAAAGACTACATATGGTTTCATCTAAATAACTATTTGCACAACAGTATGTTTAGTGGAAGATGGTAATTTAGACGGCTCAAAGTGATACTTTTTCTCCAACTTTTCCTTGAATCGACTGTTTTCTAGAAAATAAAGAGTCACAGTTGAGAGGTATGCAATTTCTTTTCGATTCCTATAAAAATAGATTATCACGAATTTTGTGGTGTTAACTGCATTAAATTCAGTATTCCTGAGCAAAATCTTCTTCAGAAATATTAAGATAAGGTTCCTATTGCTGCTTAGAGCTCATTATATATTTCAAGGAATCTTTGCCAGTAGTGATTCTGACTAAATATTTGTCGAAAATTTTCTAGCTCGTCATCGACTATACAACCTGTATAAACTCTTTTAGTTCTCATGCAAAGTGAATAAGGTTTCCTTCCCAGTTCAGAGGTATCCAACCTCTGCAAATTAGTATTATATTCATTCCTCGATAACTTCCCATAAAGTAAACTTTGAAGACTACCCTCATATCACAACTTCAGTTAATTATCAGGAAAACGAAACTGTCTTTTGTCCTTCATTTCTACTATAAAACTGATTGGTGGATGACAGTATTCGAATCTCTATGCGATATCAAGAACAATATTTTAATATCAGATTATGAAAGCGTCATCCAGTTGTTTTTATGTAGAACGAAATAGTCAACAATTGAATACAGGCTGCTGTTTTGCTGACTAACCACCTAGCAACCTGCTAGAAAACGACTTCAATGGTTACCTCGATTTCACCCAGCTTTTTATCTATGAAACACGTAAATGAATTTAAATTCCATATTATGAGTGAATTTTAGAAGTGCTTCATGATGAAACTGATTGGAAATCTGGACTGATAGACTGTTCGCTTTAATATAGCTATACAGGAAACAAGTGGTTAGCGATAATAGTTTATTTAGGAAGAGTGACTTTCAGAAAACAGTATTCACTTTGCAAATACATTTAGGTTCCTTATTGAACTAGGTGACCTACATCTACCAGTCCGACTTAACGATGGATTAGAAGTTTCAGTCCGCCATCTTAAAATTATATGCTAGGGGGCGTTGTCCATTTACAACACGGTGAAGAAATACACCTTCTCATTTCAAGGCCAAAATATCTCAGAAGCAAGAAACCAGACCGCTTGAATCGCTCTGATGAATCACCTCTGATAATTGATTGGACTTAAGTCACTTTGATAACTGTGATTATCCGTTAATCAACTTTAGTTTTTTAGTTGTTTTGCTTAAAGATTTAGTTTCATATTTCTTATTATAAGAGCACCTGGGAATTTTCCTTCAGAATATTGCTGTTCTGTGACCTGATGTTAAACTTGCAACTAATAATAATTCTCCAAGTTTGCTAAAATTATGAATACTAGCTTACAGCTAGTGTAAGTTGTTCACATAAAATATTCTCTCAGCTGAATTTTTTCAGGTTAATTTTGAGATCTCAGTGAGCTTCAACTGTTGCCATTCCATCTTATCTTATGATAAATCAATTTGATGCGATTCATCTCTTCTTGAGAGCTAAACAGAAAAGAAGAGAAATTTACTTTCCCAAAAGTCTGTGAGTGCCAAATCAGTTGATGGGTTATTGTATGCGAAGATCCCGGATATTGCGCTTACCTGATACGTCAAATAACCAATAGTGAACAAATCATATGCAAGTCAGTTGAAAAACCCCATACTTAAAGATAGTGGGCTGGAGAATCGTACATCTGATAGAATAGTAAATTTAGTGAAAGCACTCAACCAAAGTGATACATGTAATTACAAACGACCACATAGTAGGTTGAGACAGAGACAGCATCAAAACAAAAATCACACAAATGGAAAGACCATCAAAACGTCGTCTAAATAAACTGAATAAACTCTCATTTCAAAATGTCACCAATTCCACTGTTAGTGGAATGAAGGAATGTAGAGTCGTGTAAATGCGGAATTACCGCAGAAGGTGGTATGAATGGATATCTGTGTAACGTTGTGGTCAGCAGACTGCGCTCGTAAACGTGATCAGTGATAAAATCACAGCCAGACGAATCTGAAGCAAATAAACTAGTCGTTGTCTGCGTTCAGTTTCATTTGTTACCTATTTGGTGGGAGCCAGAAAGTGTTTCTGTGAAATATGTGCTCTACTACCACAAGATACATGTATTTACGTAACTCTCCTCCACAATAGAAATACTCGGACGTTTCAAAACTGCTTCATAAACCGGGAAGATGAACCGTCAAATTAATCTGTATCCCACTGTGATATACTGATGACCTGCACAGTATTCATATCAACAGAGTGAGAATTAGAATGAAGTGAATATCCTGCATTCTAAACGGTGTAATTAAGTCACAGGTGGGGGGGGGGGGTAACGGAAGATAAGTGGAGATAAAGAACGAAATACTAATTGTTAACCATCTTCATCCTTCAGCAAACACTGAAATGCAGCTTTCCATAGTATGTGTGGAAAGTGAATATAGGTCATACTTTACAAGTATTTCGCAAACTGAACATTTAGCTCAGAACTTCGTCTGGGAAACAGCACTGATTGACTGCGTCAAAAATGCTATGGAGGAAGTAAACTGGAATGATTCTTTCCCACTCTCTTATTCCCTGGAAATTGCAATAATCGTGAATGCATCAAATCATGTGGAGGCTTTACTGTGCAATACAATCGGGTCAATAATGACTGTCTGTGTAGCTTTACTTTGTATATTGTCTGAGTACTATTTTTTACTGACATTTTATCTGCAACTGGTGAATAATTAGCTCAGCTTTTTGTAGTTGTGAAACCGCAGATATCGTATTGTGATCATCAACATTGGCAATATTAATGACTATGATGATACAATAGATAACATGTTATTAGAAGTAGTTAAGCGATGTGTGTAAGCAAACAATAACTTTTTCAGTTAGATCAATTATGGCGTTAATTTAGCATACCTGACCTAATGTCCCTTATATATATGCATGCTTATTTATGTATGCTAAAGTTAAGACATGTATCCCATTAAGGTTACTCGTCGGTCGATGATAAAAATGATGCTGACTGCCCAAGTAAAAATAATGAGTGAGGATGCATTAACAGTGATCGTGAGAATACTGTGAACGAAATGATTATGTAGACAGATGGTCAGGTAATGAAATTAGACTAGAATATGGAAAGTTAGTATAGGGTTTGCGAAGGACAAATTCATGTGATAGGCAAAGTATTGGATGTAAATTTATCACGAGTATGAAATTGATGAGGACGTAAAGATGGCAGGAGAGAATTCCTAAAATCTATTGACTTGTAGTTTTCGATTTTGTTTTTCGAGGCAGTGATGAATGCTGTACCAGTTTATTTTGAATACAAAATTGTAGGTGTTCCATCCTCATTCGAATAGTTTCAGTGAATTTGACAATTTTTTTGTTGTGTGTTGTTGAGGATCAATCTTTTGGTTTCTATGTTGTTCACTCTGTGAGCACTATGAAGAAGATGCACTGAAATTTATCTTGATGTGATCACAAGTTATATTCTCCTGCTAAGCAGTTATATAATGTATTATACGGAACTGAGTTGTACAGTCGATACAGCTTTCTCATTGGAAGCAATTATATTGTTAGAAGCAAATGGAACTGTTGAACTCTGACAATATTTTTTCTTTTTATTATTTATCGTAAATATGATAACTGTTGAAGAGTGTAGAATGTTTTGATTTGGAAACGTATGACGGCTTCCTATGGGAGTTCGTACTTTATCATCATATTGTATCGTGTTTTCAAATTGAAAGCAAATTCTGAGGTATTTTTCGCATATTTTCATGCTACCGAAAGGATGATATTCTCTGATCCTTATTTTTTTTCGTGGACGTGTTTAAATGAAACCATCACCATCCATATCATAAGCTTCATATAACTTTTATTTCGTTAAATAAATCTGTCTTCTCCTATACGAAGCTCGAATAAATTCACCTGTCCCACATAAATTTTCACCTTTTTGCTGACGAAAACTTATCAGAAAATAACTTTCAACTAAACTGTTCCTGGAATAATGAATAAAATGGGTGAAATTTCAAGAAAAAAATTGGTAAATAAACAAAAAGATAATCAATAGGATCTCCGGTATTTCGCGATCGTAGCATATATATTCACTGACAACAGAAAACAAATAGCATTAGGAACATTAGGAACACCATAAAACTGTGATCATGATATATAGACACTTTTTTGTGTTGAAATGAAGACAAATGGAAAACTTTTTGCGCACATTTAGTGGTCGCAATTAAATTCACTGCTGAATTCCAAAATTAAGGAAATTTACCTACATTGGACTGCCATATGAATTGGACAGAATATAGAAGTTTAAATGTTAGTTTTTATAGGAAACCAGCAAATTCAAATTCGGATTTCACATCATGTTACTCTATATTTGTCAATGCAGGCTTGGTAAAATGTCCTAGTAATTGGGCTAAGGGTTTGGCTATTAAGTTAGAATACCTGAATAAGGAAGTGAAACACATCAAAAAACACCATTTTCTAACAAATGCACTCTGCAATTTAAATGCTATTAGGACGAAAGAAAAGGACTGATAGTGGTAGAAGTGACAGCAACATGCCTAAAGGGGAATTCACATCCTCTGCAGTGTTGTCATATAAAGATTTTTAAATTTTACGTGGAATTCTTAACAGTACTGGGATCAAGGTGTCGTTTGAACCTACAAACTCATTCACGGACAAATTTTGTAGTCTAAAAGATCCAGCAGATACAATTAAGAAAAACAACCTAATCATTCAGATAGCATATAATGATTGTGAATTCAAGCATATGAGTCAAAACAACCGATTGGTGTCGGTCAAAACAGTGGAGCACAAAACTTTAGGGAATCACAGTGGTAGACTCTGTGAGGATGATTATTTCAGAGGAAAGCTCGACCATAGCTCTGTGTGCACTAAATCATTTATTCATATCACTCGCTTCCACATTAGAACTACTCATACGTTTCAAGACCTCTTTTATCGTTAAAAAATGAACCATCAATTTCGACAGTGTTCTGCTGTAATATACTGACGACATTTACAGTTTATGGTTCATCACAGTGGAAATTAGAATGTAGTGAAAATCCTGCATTTCAAATAATATACCTAAATCAGTGTTTGGCAACATAGCCAAAGATGACTTGAGGGTGATTTATCTGTTATAGGCAACACTGTTGTGGATTAAACAATTTAAAACTATGAACATATTGTCAGTATAAGTCAGCATATGAATATTTAGATCAACATTATTTTGTACAAAGTTTATTAGACAAATCTGCCTTGATTTCTAAGTGATAATCAGGAAGTGGGAAACCGTGGCAAAGCCGTAAGCAAAGTCATATAGTATATAACTATACTTGTTTCTGTGTGATTTTTTTCTGATAACCTTTATATTCACTAAGCTTGTAAACGTCTTTAAAGATGTATTTTCAATGACATTATTTAATATGATATTTACTGTATGGTAAAATGGACAGAATGAAAACTGTATGTTTTAGGATATTTGGTACATGTTTTACAGTTGATTTTCAGCTCCGACAATTCTGACATGTTCAGTTATTTCTTTTTTCAACTAATAGGCACTAAAAATCATGCAACATATCGTTTAGTAGTTAACTCTGATGGATTACCAGCTACTGGTAAATTTCGGTCCTGTGACTCTATGAGATTGGCCAATGTGTCTAGGCTACAAACAAATAAAGTTGTTACCATGAGTTTATTTCATGTCTGCCCTAAAAAAAGACAGGCGGTTGTTCAGAATAGCAGCATATATCATGCATTTCCACCGTGTATCATCGTTATTCAATCATTGATAACAAGCAGATCATATCTATTATATGAATGTTTTCCTCTTGAGAAACGTTCGCTTACAGATACACCTAATTATTTCATTTCCGCCATTTTTTGAGATTCTTATATACATATTGTTTGATTTCTTTTTATTATGATACCATGGTGACATTTAGGTTAACTGAGATTCATATTTGATTTTGAGTTACACATTCATACAGTAGTACAAAAATCTCTTCTTAAACTTTTACTCAAATAGGAAAAATCTTCTAAATTTTTGCCTCTATTGGTAGCCTAGGAAACTGTTGTTCACCTAAAATTTATCAGTCTCTTGATAATCTTTCAAAACTATTTCAGAAATAGATTGTAATTAAAGTCAATGTGTTAGAAAATTTATTAACTTTACTATTATTTATAATCGTCCAAATAGCGTTTGCATCAAATTAATCTTTCCGATTTACTTCCGCTTTTAACGTGTTTAAATGTTTCATTTCTACTGTTGTTAAGAACGTTAGGGTTGACTGAATATCAGCCATTCAGGCTTTTTTTCCTCAGATATAATAAGTAAGTATAAGTAACCCAGATGTTAAATATTACGATATACGAAGTTGTTTCCATATGTTGGAACTACTAGTAAATTGTTTGGCTTATTCATTTGACATTATTTTTTGACGTTTTCCTTGGTCATTTAAGCACCGTAGATTTTACCGTTATCAAGCTATAGTAAACATTCCTCGCTCGTTTTCACTGATAACATTTCCCCTTCTAATATAACAAGACGGTGAAATGCGTCTATTTCTTTATAGGATAATATACAAAAGATGGTTTCAGAGAAGAAAACATTCTATTTTAAGAAGTGAATTGTTAATCTGTACATTCATGAATACAAAATACAGAGGATCCAATACTCCAGAATTATTTTCTGTAAGGGGTTAAAAAATATATATGTGTATACGTAACTTTACCCTGATGGCCATTACGCTTCGCTAAATGAATTGTGATGCTCTGCTCAACTAAGTTTTTTGATTACACATCACTTGCCAAACTTATTTATTTCTTCTTACGTCTTATGTCTGGTGTACTATGACATCCAGCTGATGAACAACAAATGCTAATGATTTTTTGTATGATTAAGTAGTGATTACCTCCCACTCAAAATAGACGGGATACATCTCAAGAGTAAGCCAGATAGTTTTCATGGCCTTTTCAACTTTATTGTTGTTCTACGAGCACTGCAAGATTAGATTACAACAATATTATCTGTAAGAGAATTCAACCACCTTATTTTATTGTCCATGATCTTCTCTCTCAATGTACTTCACATAATCAACCTTATAACTGTTATAGTAACTACAAAAAATCTTTTCACTATTCTTGTGATTTCATATCCAAGAGTACTGAAGAAACTTTTTATTTGACTATTAAATGTTCATTTTTCACCTACAATGTCAATAATAATGTAACTTTATATGAAATATGATCAAGGTTTGACCGAATAGTTCGCAAATATTGGATACTGAGTAAAAGGTTAACAAACAGATGTTATAGCAGTGGAATCTCCAGTACCCCCAATAGTAACTAATGTATTCATGCATTCGTTAGAGACAAATGCAATGCCAAAATGCTCTACACTTCGAAGAATTTGGTTAACATATGTATATGATACGTTTGTCATCATTAAACTGAACAGTGGGGATGAACTCTTCCGTCATGTAAATAATGGTTACGAAAGTATTACTGTCACTAAGGAAGTTGATACTAACTTGTCGAATTTAACGTTTATGGACTGTATGGTGTAAAGACAGCATTACAATAAAGTAAAGATTAATATTTTTAGAAAAACAACACATTCTAATAAATACTTCCATGCAAAAAATACCTAAAGCTCTGAGTAATGAGAGTCAGAGATGTCTTACCTAAAGAAAATCAACATAACTGCGTTTATGAAATCAAATGCGGAGATTGTACTGCAGTATATGTAGGGGAAACAGCCAGACAGGTAAATGTGAGAATCAGTGAGCATAAACTGTGCTTAAAATAGATCTTAAAAACCTTAGCAGAGGTTACAAAACTATAAAACAAATCTGCAATCGCGCTACACTCCATAGAAATGGGCCACGAAACTGACTTTGACGGAACCAAGTTTCTGCGCAAAGGTTTTGGGTCATACCAAGAAAGATTGCCAGCCAAAGCTCTATATATATGGGCTAAGCCAAACAGTCTGAACAGATGAGATGGAGTACAGTTAGCTGCTTCTTGGCAATTACCAGTTAATAAGCAGAAAGAGTGTCACTACCAGCCTCAACTTCATAATTTCTGCATCAACAACGCAATCTTGATTGACATGACTGATTGTTACTGACTGTATCACCATCGTAACTACCATTCGTTTCCAATCTCTTACGGTAAATCAACAAAAGAACCGTTAACACTCATCAGTCCCATATACCAAATGAAATTATATACATACTCGCCTCATATTTGCCATTGTACGTTTAAAATTACCGAGTGACGACATTGTCACCAGAGGCCTTTTTGTCTGATATTAAAAATCACGGATAATACGAATGATAAAACACATACACACGCACGCTAGCTATACAGCAAGAGACACGAAACTTCACACTTAATGATTAGTTATCATATTTTAGAAAGACAATGACTTTATGAAGAGAACTTAACAAGAAGGTTAAATACACGTTTTTGAACAGAACTCAGAAGTGCTTCTTTCTGACTCAGATGAGGAACAAGAATATCACACAAAGTTTCAAAACCACAGAATGGAGGTTGACTGGAGTACCCGCATAATTCAGCGTTGTAAAACTAAGGGCACTGTAGCGAAAGGAACTAAACAAAACACTTACGTAAACAGAGTTCAGAATGATGTTTGTAACAGGCCAGATATTTTGCTGTACAAGAGAATGTTAACCGAAATCACGTTGGAAGGCTTAGCCTCTTGTTATAAATCACATGGCATGAATTTTATGAAGATAATGCTTGACCTGATACAACAATATGTTTCAGAATAAAAGCATCAATTCATTTGAATTTATTTTCAAACAGCCATGCAAGTGTATATTATTGAGTACGTCTTGACAGTGTCCTGCTGTTACGCCTTTCACACTTAGCTGCATAGGAGCCAATCAGTGTATGTACCAATTTGGAAGTTGCCCATATTAGGACCTTATCTTTGACTTTATAACAAACAGGAGCTAGGGTGGAGAAAATAGGATGCAGGGATGCAGTAAAGGATGTTCTTCGGACTGTTTTGAGTAGACCATCGTGTAGAACGTGACTATATGCGTCACTCTTCGAATACACTCACATGTAGGGTATATCTGTAAGATATTGAAAACGTTCAGCTTTTCTAAATGCCAGATCGTCTCGTCATCATATAATGTTGAAAACAGTAAGATTATGAACCCCATTTTTAGCATTTTCAGTTTGTTATTCACTTTTAATTCCCTATCTCTTTGTTTCAGTCACTAAAGCAAATCATGTTCCGTCTTGAAAAAATGTTTGTTTGAATCGCATTTATTTGGTTACGTCAGAAAGTGTAGATCGCTTCTTCCAGGGTGAGAAATAAAAATAGATTACCTTACCCCTGGATGTCACGTTACCTGCATTGGTAAAGTAACACTTTGTTTTGAGATCAGTACATCTAAAGTGTACATCATGGACTTCAGGTAATACTTTAGGCCACCTTTGCGTTTGTACGCTGTCACAGATTCTGTCCACTATCCTCCCTAGTATCTTTAAGTGCATCGGAATTAAACATTGCAACATATGGTTCATCACCCACCTGTTTTTCAATTTCATATCTGTTTATTGTCATTGCAGACTAAAACAAATAAGGAACAAAAAATTTCACCCCAATTCCATTTGATTCAAAAAACATATTAAATCACAAACTAATGGGAGTTGTTGCTTACTTTGTAGAATATACAGCTTATGACTGGGATTAATTTATATTTATACTCGAATATAATTGCCATTTTTTGAGGGATTTTTTCGTAGTAATGATTACGCAGCCTACTGCGATATTCTAATCGACTCGAACCATAATAATAACAATGAGAGCATTTAAAATCATTTGAGTAAATATTCAAGAAAACAAGTTTCCTCACCTCACAACTGAAAGTTGTGCAAGCACTCAGAAGTAGGCATATGTGGAAAAATTTATTCAAAAATGTATGTCTGTCTCTTCATTAGTGCTGCTGCTTTTGTGTTTTTAAACCCATATTTTTAAACGTGTATAGGTGACCAAAACCACCTAATGGCTACTCCTTCAACAAACTTTAAAATACCTTCTCAACAGTTCATATCAAGGGGTTTAAATGATGTCTGTACATTCAATTTACGCTTAATTTCAATCTGAGTCCCTCAAAAAAGTCAGTCAAAAGAACCAGATAAAAGGCAGTATAGGAATTTAAAAGAGCAATTATTAAGCATAATGATATTTTAAAAGCAAAATCTTGAATTTATCTAGCGCTGTTAGCCATGACCAACATTTCTTCCTGTCTAGAAGTAATCACTTAAATAAGCCTTTGTCCAAGTGAGCAACGCTGCTTTCATTGAGAACCGCATCAAGTACTGATGGCTTCTGACACTAAGACGTTGTTCCCTAACCTATTTATTTGTTAGAATGGTCGTTTATGCAATCCATATCATTTGCGTTTTTTTAATGCTTGTTCTACTCCAATGTTTGATTGAGTATTAAGGCCTCTGTTTGAATAATAGCTTAATAGGTGAGTATCTCAGTAAAACGCCCAATTTTATTCCTATACTATTACGCTAATGGCAACTAGCTGGAGATAAAAAGATGCGTTTCTACATATTTTCGAATACCTATTAAACATTAACTCTCATCTACCACAAAATATTTGACTGACTGAGAATAACTCTCAGCGAGCATTAAAGTATTATTAATAACTCTCTAATTTAGATTAATCGAGTAGATATTGGTTACTTTGAAGATACCTGGAATAAGATAATCCTACAGATCCTCATTTTACGCCTATAACCTGTTTAGTAATGTTAGACCTTTAATCTTCTAACGAATAACTTCAGAAGTTGTAAGGTAGTGAGAGGAGGGTGAGAAATGAAATCGGCATATAGATACATTCAAGGGACTCGTATCATTTCAAATACATTCTTAAGACCTTCAGTATCTCACACAGGATTCCATATCTTTTGTTAAAAAGTACTCACATTTGTCTACTGGAGATTATGAAAGTGATAACAGCCAAGGTGGTTAAACTGGTTCCATTTATTCAAAAAAGATTTGTTCAGATTCCTAATGTTTCATCAATATGAATTGCTATCGACGAGATAAAGTGTCAACTTATCATTATCATTATTGATGAAAACAAGTTCGATTGTCAAGTGAATGACGATAAGAATGAATTGAACTTTTCCCCTTTATTGAATAATCTGTAGTTTTCTCTGCACTTGTGTTTCATGCTCAGATTCTCTTCAGTCTCCTTTCATTTTGATTTCAAACCTGTGATTACTCGTTTATTTACCTGTTTCAATTTGCTAGTAATAACAGTTTTGTAGAGTTACTTTCCATCCCCACTTATCTCACAGACTTGTGACGTTATATATCTCAACATGCAATTTATGCATGATTATTTCAGATATGCAAGCAATACATATTTTCTCATTTTACTAGTGTCCTACATGTTCTCAATGAAAGCTTTATGTACCCTTGAGTTAGAAAATTGTACACAGTGGAAGAACCCCATTTGGTCATTGAAAAACAAAAGGAGGTTGCAGTGAAGATAACCATCTTTTTGACGACTTATTTTCATTGCTCTAAATCCTTAAATACATACACAAAATGACAGAATGTCCCATGCAAGTTTCTGGTCGAAGGACAAATTTAATCGACAGATGTACATATGAAACTGAGTGATGCTGCGTAACACAACACAGGATCACCATAGTTTTTATAAGATGCTTTGAATACTAAAACTTGGTTTCTGGCAAAAAGTTCAGTAACAGTCACTATTCAGTCAGATTTACGTTAGAAGCTGAATCAAGCCTAAAGTTTCATTTCATCGATATCAAACTCTAATTCTATTCAGAGAATAATCTTTAAGTAGCTCCCTTGGAATGAGCCACTAAATTACTTTCGAATTTGGGTGCCTTTCAGTGGGAAGCGAAGCCTAATCCACTCACTCTTATCCTGAATAAGAAAGATATGCAGTGATGATACATCAGTTCAAGAATTAGAAACCCCCCGGAAAATGGTTACACTCACAAAATTACAGCGGAAAATATGAAAGACAGGAAGTCAACGGAATAAATTTAGCCAGCTCCAAAGAAAATACTGTTACTGGAACTCAGATTCAAAAGCGGTATTGTCACAAACAATCTTCGTTAGCATTTGTCAAAGCCCCTAAGTAGAACATTTTACGCTCCTTATTGTGTTTTCATATCAGCAGATGATTCGTTAGTGGGTGAGAGACAAGTTGGTAGATTGAGCTTCATCGGTGTGTACTTAGAAGTTCAGTTGCTCCTGTGGAGCTAGTGAGTCGACGATATTATATACTCGCGTGAAAAGCGAACTCATGAACAAGACTTTGCCTGGTTTCTTAAGAATGAACACAAAACCACCCACAGCTTCATTGTTGAACACCTGGTAAATTCGGGACATCTTGCTCCTCTGAAAATGTCGATTAAAGTTTTCTATAAAGTGTTGCATATATATCTACGAATTCTCGTATGGAATAAAGCTATTCTATACTGGTTTCACAAAACATGCATATTTCACTAAAATCATACATATATAATTCTAGCAATTTCAGAAAGCTGATGGCCTTCTTACAATGTTTCATTCACGCATTACAGAATTCATTAACTGTTATACACAAGCGAAATTAATGATTTTTCAAAAATAACTATATGACATGTAAGGTTACAAATATACTAAACACAAACTCATTTAGAGTAATTCAGTAAATTTGACCTACTCAAGAATGAATATTTCGTTCTGACGGCTTGTCCATAAAACGTGTATGTCACGTCACGAAGAAATGTATACTTCATACAGTAATTTTATCTACGATGAAAACAAATACTGTTCACATGACTAATTTAACTTTTTCATCAATTTCGTATGAATAATTAATCATCTCAATTATCCAAACCAAGTTCTGGATTTGATAGTATGAAAAAAGTTTGGGCACTGATTAAATGATATTTTTGAAATGAATGGGGATATTCAATTTAGAAGTAGTATTCATTATGCACTGACATCAGTTGGGGAACCGTTGAAAACCTAGGAGCACTGAACAGCTGTTTCATCCTAGTATAGAATATTTAATGTGATATTAGTATGATATTTAATATTCCGGTATAGTACACCGTCATCTACAATATCCAAGCGTATATGTGATAACTCGATATGTTTTTTCACGTGAGTAATTCTGTGTAGTCAAACTGGTGAAAAAAGATTATATGTATATATAGCATATTATGTGTGAAGAGAGTATGAGTTAAACATTGAGATTTGTAGGTACACATTTGCTACCGTATGTATTTGGTTATGTCAGTATATAGGGTGAGATGAGATTAGGTCAAATCAAGTTCTCTCTCCTCATTCCTATCTCGATTCTATTGTGGTTTGCTTGATTGTGACTAGCAGTGAAATCCAAAATGCACGTTTCGCCTATCTGGAACTCGTCAGGTAGAGGTACATGCACACCAGCAAGACATGTTTTTCCTACTGAGAGGTGAACCTAGCACCCGCCACTTTAACCGACAAAGAGTTTTCTACTAGGCCATTGGGGCACAACAACGATTTCTTGTGCAACGGATAAAAATCATTACTATTTACCGGTAATTATTATTTTCCGATGCCATTTAGGATCGAAATGTTTCACCTATGTTAACACACATTAATGAGTATACTAGGAGAAGGTGTCTTAGCACACTTATTACAGCTGAAAATTTGGCTCACGTATGTTCATGGTGTAAAGGTGACTTTTGCCAGGTACACTTAGATCAGGTGAATTTTAAATAACCTAGTATCTAGTTCAGCTCTTGTCTTGTTAAACAGAAAGAAAATACACATTTAGACATAACCATCTTCAGGAAAACAATGCATTTGAATAAATGTTTAAGTTTCAACTCAGCCTATGCATTCAGTGAGAAGGTTTCTGTTACACCTAGTCCTTCAAGAAAAGCACACATTCTTATAACAGATGAAAATGAGTTAAAGAACTAAAACATATGGACAAGATCCTCAAAATGAACATTTATCCAGTGAAACTCATTCGCAAAATAGAAAATTATATTAAATCGTGTCAAAAAGGTACTTCATAAATCATTGACCTCAGCAACAGTCATCCCATACAGATCACTCACTTCGGATAAAATATGAAAAGTTCTCAACAAATGCAATATCAGAGTGTTCTAAATAACATCAAAGTTGTTGCGGAGTATCTGAATCTATTTGAAAGAGTAGACCTTTCTGGATTCTCAATCTTATCGTGTCAACCGAATAAAATGCTCATACTTTGATACAGTTTACACAAGACAAACGTCCCGTAAGGTCAAAATTAGAAATATGAACACCGAAGTACTTCCACTCTACCCCCTAGAAATCCAGTAGATCTGAGCAAACTTGGAAGAATGTCAACCATAGCTCAACACACTATAATTTCAAGTCATAATGTTGATTTTGACAATATGGAAGTTACTTATAAAAGCTTAAGAAATGATAAAAAGCGTCTCATAACAGGATCTCTTCACACTAAATGGGATCACAGTTGTCTAGTTAGGAATGAGGAATAGAACGTAGTCTGACCAGATCTGAAACCATCCCCATATACTGACATAACATACAATAAATTATGTTAGTGTATGCGTACATACACATCTTATACACCATTCAAACATAATATTCTATGTGTGGATATTATATTTCACCATATAATGTGCATTTCACTTGTTTAACCCAGCCGTAGTATATCAGAACAAAGCAAAATAAATAAATATTCTGTATTATTCCTCAGCTTTTCTACCTAACTAGGCAGATCCATTCCATGAGTATGAACCTGACACTGAGTTTTCAAGTTAATAGTATCTTTGTTCAACAGTTTAACAACGCAGAATCACTCACTCAGAAGAACGCATATACAGTTGTCACATATAAGCTTGGATCTCTTGGTTGTATTGTGTTCTCTGAGCTGGGTTGGATATCATAAATTCCTGTTTACTATAACTTTGATAAGGCTGATGGCACTAAATAGCAAAACTTGAAAACAAACTTAAATTCATTTTCTTTTACATTAACCAGGGAATGCAAGTACCAGAATAATGAAATTAGTCATTTATGTTCAGAGATTCTGGATTACACTAATTAGAAATTTCGTGAATGTATCAAGAGATGTAAATGAAACTTCATCTAGTCTAGACGTCTCAGTTGCTGATTTTTGCAAACATTTGATAACAATCAGCCTAAGGACCAATTTTATGCTATTCTACTCCAGTTAGTATTTTTATGTTTCATTATCCATTTTCAAGGAATGGGTTTTTGTTAAATTTCTCACTTGATAAGATTTGGAGTTTAGAGCACTGAGAAGAGAAGACTTGCAGTCTTGAAGCTGATAACCAGTCAGATTTCTTATTAGGTAAATATGAGATCCCTTTTCTCTGCATATGATCCTATCATTTGTAGAGGGAGTAGGTTGTAATAAAAAAACCACATTTCATTTGTGGCTACTCTGATTAGGATTTTCAAAGTGCTTCGGACTTAGACTAATGATAAAGCCCATAATTGATAGAAAAGAAGCGGTGCACTCTCTCTTTTCAATTAAAGCAATTTTAATACCTTAAAACGAAGTTCAGCTGAGTGATGACTTTTCAGTAAGCCCACTCTACCCAAGTATGGGCACCATGTGAGCTGTCTTCAAAATAACTCAACGGGTGATTAGCAAAACTTCTTGTGTATTGTTGTCAAGAGGTAATCTTGCACACCATCAGTCCCTCACAGAAGGGTAAGTGAGCACTAGCAGCCAGTCAGTTAACCAATGAAGAGATTTGCTTGCTTTAAGACTATGTCCCCATCTTCGAGTCAATAAACTGATGTCTGTAAGACTCACTCGCATATATTAGTGCTAAAGGAAGACAGACAATGAGATTCTCTACAATGATGTCTAGACAAGTCCATTCATATAACAAAAATCTCTGCTTCTGGTGCTACATGTGATTCCTCTTGTTCTCTTCCATTGCATTTTCTAGAAGGGGAACGCTTAGCGCAACTGTGCCTACTCAGAATATGAAATATCTTTTCTTCCATGTAAGATGACAGTGAATTATTTTTTAATTTATTCTCTCTGTTGTGTTTGGACAGTTTACCAAATATGAACAGATGGTGTATAGAAAATACATAACTAAAATTCTATTTGCTAGCAAATGCTTCCTGTTTTGACTTTATAAATCTGACAACAGGAAATATGTAGCTTCAGCAGAATAGGAAAATTGCCTAATGAAAGACATTTATTAGGCTTATATGATATATACTATGTTTACATTGTCATGATGACATCTTTACACCTAATTACGTTGACATTTAATTTGTCGCCTACAAATAACAAGAATCACGTAGTCTGGACTATATTACTAGGGTAATAACAGATTGTGATCAAGAAATAAAAGTTAATCCGTTCACAACAATCAATTATCTTAAGATCTTCGGATAAAATATCTGATAAAGTAATTCACACTGATAACATCAGCCTACATGAAATACTCAGTTGTTCATATCATGAATACGGAGCAAAATAATTAAAAAATAGTGAGAAAACATCTTTTCTATATTTTGAATTTAATTAAATTTGCAAAAAATAATCTTTTCGAACAATATGTTCCAAGTTAAAAAAAAATTTTTTTTCAAGGTATTTTTTAACATATTATCAACCTCCTAGCCCACTTACTTGACTTTTAACCATTGAAGTGTTTTTATTACTTCCTAAACAAGATAAGTAAGCAATTAAAAATTTGCTTTTCACACAGATGAAAAAATTAAAATGTAAAGATGAAGTTGGTAATTTTGTTTCTATTAATTTCAAGGGAATATCGTGAAAATGCTAAAAAAAATTAGAGTTTAGCTGAAGACGGTTCCTAATCAACATAAATGTTTTTATTTCAGACAGTTCAAAATATCAACAACAACGAGTTGGATGTTATCAGATCGATTGTTCTTAAACGTGAAGGAGAAGCTTCCTCGAAACTCTAAGTCTCCTATTGTGTACAAAATAAAATGCTCAAACTGTAATATAGTATCCTTAGGACACACTTTGAGTGATATCAAAATTGGAAATAATGTAAACCAGGGGACTGCTTTCCAATGACTTAGAAACCTAACGAAAACACATTAACCATAGGTTTACACGTAATAATTTCAGATCACCTGGTAAATATGATAACATCAAAACAATGCAGTAAGGCTTTAAAAATTACAAGGAACTTACATAACATATTCACTTTATATAAAGTGGAATCAAAATTATCTAAAAACAATAAAGGAAATTAAAATAACTTGACAGAGTTGACTATTGATGTAATCAGTGGATATGTGCACAAAAATACTCCCATCTGCAATGCACATACTTACAAATACTTAACATACTATATAATTCATTCATGTTTTTAAAATGTTTGACAGCAAAACATCATTCATGTAGAATACATCAGATCAAGTGTAATGAAACTCTGAATAGCATGAATTCCATTTCCCCATTACCTTGATAAGGCTATTTGTATAAGATATCATAAATTTAGTAGAAGTATCTTGTCTTGTTTTTAGATTCATTCTGATTTTCTTAAAATTAATATCATTTTCGAATAATTATCAGGTAACAGTGGAAAGTATACGAATAATTACACCTAGGTAATAGAAAGAGTGAATAAATTAGGCTCTGTTCACATTTGGTAGTTAAATCTTTAAAAAACTCATTCAACATTGATACTGATTATCTCTAATAACTTCACATGGTCACTGTCCATCAAGAGATCTTTGGCGAAATTCCATCTTCTCTAAATTTTTAGTTCCTTCATTCTACATCATGTTTCATCTCGTAAAACATTCAATAAGATATGGAATTCTCCACATCATGCTTTCAAATAAGTATAGAATACCTTTCAGCTATATTTGAGTTGACGGAGAATATTTGTAGTTCAGAAGGGTAGTTTTGCTAGTGATATGCTCTCTGAGCTGGATGATTCAAATTATTTGCACTTAGAATTTATTATTATTATTTGTCCTTTGGATTCTTAGTCGAAAATAGGGCTTCACTTGCACGTCATCATTTCACATTCCTCTCTGCAGTCTTTACAACCTGGTCCCATGACTACGATCAAGCTTTCATTTCTTCCTCACACCATCTACTCCAGGTCACCATCAGCTCGAACACCAAACTCATCGTTTCAACTTTGAATTCCACTCGACGGCCTAGTCTGGTGCGTGGTGTCCCCAATCAGCCTTCTCAGTGTATGCCTAGTCCAACCCATCTCCACTTCTTCTGAATACACGTTGGGCGGTGGGTTCTTGGTTAGTTCGTTGCCAGCCAGCAAACCAAAATTCCTTCTTGCTTATTGCTTATTATTCTGGCCATCTCATCTGATATTCAGTATCGAGTGAGTGTAGATGGCACCTGTTGATGATGTGTATCTGTAGTTTGTTGGAAATGTTTGTCATGATGTGCCAGGTTTCTGAATCATCACACAGAAGCACTGACTGACTTGACTGACATTAGTAGTGTTGAAAATGTGGATGTTGTTCACGCTGTATGCTGAGTGGAGTGAATTGGAGCTCTGGTGAATCTGCGAAATTCACCCTTCGAGTTTCTGGAGATTCGATAGCTAGCTCTCGTGGTCTTGCAGGTGTAGGTATAGCATTAAGCACCAGGGCAGAAAACTCACTACTAGACTGGATCCCAGTTGATAGTCGCCTCTGCGCTATGAGGCTGAACGGCACAGTGAGAACTAAAAGGAATAGTGAGACTCGCCGTTGTCTCTTTGTAATCTCTGCTTACGCACCCACTGACTGTAGTTCGGATGAAGTGAAGGACGAGTTCTACCATAAACTGTCTAACCTCCTCTCGAAAGCCAAACGTTCGGACGTAGTGGTTGTTGCAGGTGACCTCAACGCACAGGTGGGTAGACTGAGTGAGGCAGAAAGGCACTTAGGTGGCACTTTCGGAATCCCAGCTGAACGTACAGATAACGGTGATCGCCTATTACAACTATGCTCAGATAACCGCCTATTTTTAGCCAGCACAAATTTCAGACATAAAGAAAGGCACTGTCTGACCTGGCGTCCACCGAGCTCGACTCAGCGATGGACACAGATAGACCACATTGCTATTAGTCATCGCTGGAGAGGATCGGTGGAAGACTGCCGCTCCTTCTGGAGTACGTGTTTGGACAGCGATCATGCGTTGGTCCGAGCACGTATATGCCTGCGTCTCAATGGACGTAGAAAAAATTTGGCAACAAAACCACTACGAGTTCTGCTGGACAACGAAAACACCAAAGCCGTGTTCAGTGAGAAGTTGGCTAGGCAGTTATCGGAACAAAAGACTGTCACTCATCCAGAAGAAGCTTGGTGCCATCTTCAGTCTACTGTAAAAGCAGCACTGGAGACTGTAGCCGACTCCAAGATAATGGCTAAAAAGAGCCAGTGGATATCAGCAGCTTCTTCCAAACTAATGGATGCACGTGAATGCATCCCTGCAGGCTCTGAGTACAATGAAGAGCGAGCGCAACTTAAAAATAAACTGACGAAAAGTCTGCGCAACGATCGTGAACAGTGGTGGGCAGCAAAGGCTAAAGAGATGGAAAAGGCAGCGGCGATCGGTAACAGTAGACAGTTATTTAGACTTATTAAGGAGACTGGGGGGAAATGGTCAACAACAGTTAGTGAGGTTATAGCGGAGAAGGACGGATCGGCGATTCACTCGCAGGGAAGGCGACTGGGACGATGGGCAGAACACTTTGAGGAACAGTTTAACTGGCCTCCAGCCACCATTGCGCTGCCCGCTATCCAGTCGGACCCTGAATGGGACATAGAGACAGGTCCCCCAACACTAGAAGAAGTTGAGAAAGCGGTAGGTAGCCTGAAACGGGGAAGGGCAGCAGGACCAGACGGACTACCTGCTGAGGTATACAAGAATGGTGGTAGAGTTCTCTTAGTCAGGCTAACGGAAGTGTTAGCCAGTATATGGGAATCAAATACGATCCCCTCCGACTGGTCTAAGTCACTCATCATCCCAGTCTTCAAGAAAGGCGAGAAGTCCTCTTGTGATAACCACAGAGGAATCAGCCTGACAAACATAGTGTCTAAGATCCTAAGTTCTATAATTCTCCGACGCCTGAGTGGAGCTCGGGAACAGCAAGCCCGAGAAAACCAGGCAGGCTTTAGACCTGGCCGTGGATGTATCGACCAAATATTCACACTGCGCCAGGTCCTGGAACATAGGCATGCTTACAGACGCCCGACAATAGCTGTATTTCTCGACCTGAAGGCGGCATTTGACTCCGTTGATCGAGAAGTCTTATGGCAGTGTCTGTCACTGAAAGGCGTGCCTAGTAAGTACATCACCTTATTGAAAGCTCTCTACTCGAACACTTGTGGGCATGTTAGAGCCTATGGTGAGTTGTCCAGGGAGCTATACTCATCAAGTGGTGTCCGTCAAGGATGCCCACTATCCCCATTCTTATTTAATTTTATCATAGATATTCTTATGGAGGTTTCCCTCTCGTCACCTAATTACAAAGACGTTGACCGGATCACAGGTGAATTTTCCTTAGATCTAGAATATGCAGATGACATAGTCCTGTTAGGTGAAGACGCTGACAAGATGCAGAGTCTTCTGAACACTTTGAGTGGGAATTTGAGAATGTTTGGGATGCGATTTTCACCACCCAAATGCAAATTTTTGCTCCAGGACTGGTCTTCAGCGGTACCGCGGTTAACAATAGAGAGTGAAGTGGTTGAGTGTGTTGACCACTTCACTTACCTGGGAAGTAGGATCAACCCGGTGGGTTAGTTGCCGATGAGATTTCTGCACGGATACAAAAGGCTCGATTGGCTTTTGCCAATTTGCGCCACCTATGGCGCCGCCGTGATATTCGTTTGTCTATTAAGGGTCGCGTGTACTGCACAGCAGTCCGCTCTGTTCTACTGTATGGCTGTGAAACATGGCCATTGAAAGTGGAAGACATGAGAAGGTTACAGGTATTTGACCACCGTTGCCTTCGTAGTATAGGACGTATTCCGTGGTGTCACCATGTGAGTAATGCAGAAGTTAGGTGTAGAGTTTTAGGGAGAAGAGGTAAGTCAGTCGACGAGGTTGTGAACCTTCATCGACTGAGATGGTTGGGACACGTACTACGTATGCCTAGTCACCGATTGCCTCGTCACACAATGTTGGCTGAGGTGGGTTCAGGCTGGAAAAAGGCCCGAGGTGGCCAGACTAAAACATGGCACCAATGTATGAAGTCTCTGACTGTTGGTTTAAGCCATGTAGGACGATGCAGACTAGGTGGTTGGGGTCCACGGGACAAGAGGAACCAGTGGTTGGAGACCCTAGGTGATATGGCTCAGAACCGAAGTCAGTGGCGCAGATGTATACACACATTATCCTCATCTTAACAACGCTATACCGAATCTCACTATTTTGTCACTCCTCTTTCCTTTCTTCTCGTACTTTATATTTCTTTTGACTGCATTCACTTATCTTCATCCTTCACCTCACTACCTTTTTACTTGATGTGCTGATATGAGGTGTGGCAACTCGGACCGTTACGCAGTAATGCCTGGTCCTATGTTGATAATGATGATGATGATGATGGATTGGAGTGTAGTGCAGTAGATCTCCTCACTGATTTCAGATTAATGAAGGAAGACCTGTCTTGCTGTCTTTCTCATCCTGGTTTTGACATCCTCGTCTGTGCCTGTACCACCTGTGGTTGAAACAATGCTGCCTAGACATGTAGGCGAAAGAGACAACTTCCTTTGGGTTTCTCGCGTTGATGGTGATTGTTGCTTGTTGTTGATGCTGATGTTCTATTTGTTGGTTGGGTATCTTCATCACCTCTGTCTTTTCCATTTTGACTTAAACTCCTGTCTTCACTGCCTCTTCTGTCAACTTGTTAATTTTGTCTATAAGTTTCCGGGTTTGTGTGACACTAGACGTGAATTGTCGTCGGTGAAATCCAAATGGTGTAGGGTCTTTTCATTGATCCAGTCAGGGTGTGCTCATCTTCTTGCTCGTCACTGTTGTTTGTGGCATCATCCAGTCCAGTTGACCACAATCAGGAAGGCAATCGGTGACAGTAGGCAACCTTTTCTTACTCATGTCTTCACTTCAAAGGCATCACTGAGTTTTCCATTGTGAATCACCTGGTATGTATCAACCCTATATGGCATATAGCTTTTGAATGAAGTTGATGACGTTTTGCGGTGCTCCCTAGTGTTTCCAAATTACTTCTTGGTCTAAGCTATTGAAGGCCTTTTTCAAAGTCGATTAAGTCAAGGTAGCCTGCATCTACATTTAAATCTACTACAATTAACACAAAGATTTTTAACCGAAATTACTTTTGAAAGTAATGCTGTGTGTTATCAATGAGTATCCTTAGATGAATCTAGTAAATGTTTCTGATATTCTTTAACATAACAGAAAATATAATTAGTATCAAAACATGCACATTAGTCGTCTTGAACTGGTTACTATCAAGAGATAAGGCATTATTTGAGTTTGACTGTGCATGGTTTTATTATTCACGACTTATTTATAACATTCCAGTTGTGAAAAGAACTTATATGCATCAAGTTTGAAACATAAATATATCAACTAATTAAGTGAAATCAGCAGGAATTTCTGAATTTAGTTCCATGCTGATTGGCACTTATCAGCAATAAATATTTGAAGCCTAGTATAAACCGTATCGCTTAGTGATTTTACCAATTACACTTGATAGCAGGTGTGCCAACGATTGACGGACAATTACAATTTCATAGATATTTATTGCATCTGGATGGAGTGAAACTAAGGCCTGTTCCGCAACTGGGTTCTTAAGCTCATTTACTATATCAAGGGGTCGCTAACGTAGAGGTCGCTGGTTTGAATCCTGCCTCTACTCAGACTTACATTTCCCTTTCAATCATCACTTTATATCAGTTCTAACAAAAGGCTTGAATAAAGTGGCCAAGGTCACTCGAAAAGTCTTCAGTAAGTAAAGTAGTATGAAGAAGTTGCAACATGGTCAATAGTTTTTTTTATTTTATAGGTCGTTTCTGATATTATCTTATTCATCATGAGATGTGGTGTTTTAAATTACGTCCGCATAACACTAATATACTAAGAGAGGCTAAGCTAGCTCAATTATCTTTCATTTTTTGACTACAATACACTCTTTTTGCTTTTTCTTAATATTTTTTAGGTAACTCACCAGTGGACAGTATGAAAGCTTTAGAAGAATAAATCACACAGACGAATATTAGTATTGAATGAACGCCATTATGCATAAAATTCTATAATGCATAATTGACGGTGAGTTACATAATTTTTCAATTTCTAATTTTAATTTTTCAAACCTTTTGTATTTCTTTTGTTATAGAGGTAGCAGAAAACTAATCCATACGTAAATATAGCCCAGTGAGTATTTCCCAACATGCTTATTTAACGCTGACTGAATCGGATAAAATTCAAGTATAAATCTTGTATAAACGTAACAAAGCATTGATGTATACCACTAAGTTGTTTGTTCTTCTTTTGTCGCTCAAAAAGCCCACCTCCGTAGAATCTATCAAAGCGTCGTATTTGTCTTAGGTAGTGGGCCAGTTAGCCAATTAGTTAGATAAATAGTTACTTTTTCTACTTAACTAAATGGTTAATAAGGTAGTAGGTCAATTAGTTAGTTAGTATGTTGACTAAATTGTTAGATAGTGAGTAAGTTAGTTAGTTAGTTAGATGATCAGAGAGTTTGTTAGTTACTTTAGTAGTAAGTTACTTTGTTAGTCAGCAGGGTATTTTTAAGTTATTAGGTTTGTTAGCTCGTTAGATGGTTATTGAACAAAATGTTAGTTATTTAATTAGTTAGTTAGGTAGGTAGATTGTTCAATTGTTGTTGGTTAGTCCACTTGAAATTTGGGCAGATAGGCAGGTGATCAGTTAGAAAGTTGGTTAGTTAGTAACTAAGTCAGTTAATCACCTAGTAAGTAAGACAACTAGTTGTTAAGTAGTTAGTTAGCCAGGTAAGTCACCACCTTGTAACACTCTTAGCTATTTGTCAAGTTACTTAGAAAGATATTTAGTTCGTCGTTAAACAGTTATTCATTTGGTTGTTTACCAAGTCTCTTAGTTACACACTTAGTTAAATAATTCATCAGTTTAATAGTTTGCTACTTAGTTAATAAGTTAGGTGGTTAGTTAGTTAGTTAGTTAGCCAGGTAGGTCACCACCTTGTAACACTCTTAGCTATTTGTCAAGTTACTTAGAAAGATATTTAGTTCGTCGTTAAACAGTTATTCATTTGGTTGTTTACCAAGTCTCTTAGTTACACACTTAGTTAAATAATTCATCAGTTTAATAGTTTGCTACTTAGTTAATAAGTTAGGTGGTTAGTTAGTTAGTTAGTTAGCCAGATAGTAAGCCAGATAGTTCTTAGTTAATAAGTTAGGTAGATAAATAGTCAGTCAGTCAGATCGCTTGTTAGTTAGTATACCAATTTTTTTAGTTAGTGAGAGAGTTAATAAGTTAGCCAGCCAGTTTGTTAGTGAGGTAGTTAGTTACTTGGTTATTTAGTTAGTTAGCATGTTAGCTAGTCAGTTATTTAAATTTTTGAGGGGGTTGTGGAGATTTGGAAATATTTCAAGTTCTTATTCGTCGAAGACTGACATCAGTTGGAGGGACAAAGGAAACCTGGGAGCACTGGACAGCTGTTTCGTCCTAGGATGGGACTCCTCAGCAGTGCGCACCCACGACCCCACCAGCAGGAATCGAACCGCGACCCTCAGGTTCCGCGGCCAGCGCGTTACCATTGAGCCACTGGGTCAGAATCCAATGCTCCATATTTCCAACTTCTGTTAGCTCACGATATAGCGCGAACCGCCACCCAATGTCATCGTTGAGTATCTGTCCTCACGGCCATCAGGCTTTGACTCCACCGGTCACGACTTGTCATTGGAACTTCGGGAATACTTCTCGAAGCTAGTCACCAATTCTCTTATGGTGACACTGGTGTAAAAATAGATTTGAAATTGTGGCGGATTGCTAAGTGTCCGTCCAAATTTCCCTATATAGTAGGCAGTATTTAATGTCAAACCTCTATTAAAACTAACATATATATCAATAAGAATGAACTCTTAAATGGCATCTAAGGTGGATGTTGATATATGTTCTGACCTTCAATGTACAGGGTTGGATGCGTTACTTTGTTGATGACTGAACTTATCTTTAATTCCATTTAGATTGCAATCCATAGTAGTGTGAACAAAAATAGCCGTGAATTGTCTTTTCTGTTCTCAGTCAGTTCTTACTGTTAGTGAGCTTTGTGACATAGCAGAACCAGAATAACTAGTAAAGAGGGTTTTGCTGAAAGGCATAGCCTCAGTTTCAGTGCTTGTGTAATCCCAGCGCAGTATATTAGAAAAAATAAAAAGATAAACAAATATTTTGTACTTACACAAGACTGTTAGTTTGTCGCTGTCACTGGGATAGCAGTGGTTTAGTAGACTTACATCGATACTGGCTGGTGATCGAAGGTCAAAGGAAAATCTGGGTCACTGCAGAAATTGAACCTCTGAATAGATTTGGACTACGATTAGAAGTCCTCACTGGACAGCCAGTGTGAGTAAGGTCAAGTGATAGTAATGCATCATAAACTCACATGGCAGTCAGGCAAGAAGCTTGGTAATTGAAGTGAAATTAAAATATGGTCACTAGTCGCTTCTCATAGTTCATTCTGTCGAGCACCCACCCCTTAACCAGAAGATCACTTGCCCAAATCTTGTACTGGTACAGACTTTCACTTCACTTCCAGTCGTCTTACAGTATCAAAAACAGAGAGATTAATAGTACAGTAATGTATGTACCTTGTCTCACAGAAAATAGGTTAAAGACACCTATGTACAGCAGTTGTTATAACTAAGTGTGACACTAATGGAAGTATTAAGTGCCTTACCATTTCATTTATGTTAATTTTATGAGTATTTTTTAAAAGGACGGAGAGAGAGGGAGAAAGTACAGGTTTTATTTTTTCCTTTTTATGAAACCCAGGCTGTATTAGAAAGGTACCTTACATTTTTAGCACTGATCAGTAAACTTCATTAATTAGAGGACAACTATAAACCACCTACATTGCTACTACTTTGGTGATATCAGTATTTAAACCATCAGTTTGCAGTATTTCTTACGTACATAGCGAATCGAGCTGGATTCAAGACTGGCTATCGAAACTGCTTAATGTGTACAGCAGCATTGTCTGAACCTACAATGCACTGTGAAAGTTGTAAGTAAAGCCACTGACAACTTTGAGTAGCTTTCAGTAGTATACGAACACTGCTTACGCAACACATCATGTTGTATTGTGTGGGGACTACGAGTTCCCTAATTGGGATGGAAGCAACAGCTGCGTTGATTGATCACTGCAGAGCGAACAATTTTATGATGTTTGTCCTCAGTGTCGACTGTAATCTGTCGTTACCTCTTGCATTAAAGGTCAACAAGGCAGGAACATCACTGTCGCAGTGCACTTTTGGTTGATGTTAATTTGTTGGAGGTAGTTGGCAGGTTGCCCTTCTAAAACGTGGTTTCGTGCCTGTTAACATTCATCAGCAGTGTGTGTCTTCAATTTGTTGAGACATATCTCATCTGACATTTTAACCCATATCATTCAGTGTTTCAACCAGAGACACTATAATGAGCCTCTTAGCCTAATGGCTCCACTGCAAAATGATTAATAGAATTCGCTCATCACTCAAGAACAGATATCATGAAACTAGTTGTTATTTAGTGAGCAACCAGTGCTTATAATATGGTCCTGAAAGAAGTCAGTCTTGGTCAAAATAGCTCAGTGGTAACGTCGCTTACTAGTGCATTGTTTGAGACTGGTACGAATCTCAGGCAGAACAAGCTGCAAGTGCACATTATCGACGAGTATGATGCGTAGATGGAGCAGGGCTTCCTGTGGAGTGCGTTCAATCAACTTACAACTGCGAAACGTGCAACAGCTGTACCTGCAAAAATAGGCAACTGTAACAGCTCCTCAAAGCAATTGAAAATAGGAAACCTAATATCAATGAGATGGTCTATCAGCAACCTTAATAGATGACCGAAACACCAAGGGGAGGCAATTTAAAAGCGATTTAACCAATCTACCATTCCAATATGATGTAATTCAATGTCCTGTGCTCCATCATCACTCAACACTGATCCATCTAACAAAGTGAAGGTTCACAATGATCCACAAGTGACTGCTGCTTTGAATCTATCTTTGAAGCTGCTCCTTAAATAACCTAATTATATTTCATTCCTTCACATCTTTGATCTTCTTCCTTTTATATAATTTCTACACCCTCCTAAAATTGCTATATAATTTGGTAGCAGCGTTTTTGATACTTATATTGAACAAAGTTTGTGTCTGAAATAAAACTACCATGAGCTAAGCCCATCTAGATAGCAGCCTTAAGCTTCGCTTTCAAGCAGAAAATGAAGTATTGAAAGAGACCTTCGTGCTTGGTGAAATCAAATGTATATCTTACAGGTTTAATGATTAAAAGTAACTTTCCTAAAAATGCATTCTCGTTGTATCAAAAAGGAGACTTTCAGTTTTCCATTAGACAGAAAATGATTAATAATACTTATAATAATTTACAATAGACCTGGTTTTACTAGACCTTTATGAAGCTTTGCTTGTTTTCACTACACTACACTATGCTATAACTTTGAACCTACTATCACCAACCCTTTTCAAATATTATCCGAAAAGACTGAGTGACTGAAAGCTGAATAAATCATTTTAAGTTTCAGACTTACCACTCACCGGAAGACAGAACACATTACAAATTATCCAAAGAAAACTGATTCTTTAGTAGTGGGTCATTTTTTCACCCAAGCTTTGAATTGATGGTGAATTCATCTTCGAATAAGCAGTGGAATAATGCTTGAAATACTGCAAGCTATGGGTTACTCTTTTCCACTGGGATAAAGCGATTAGGAGGAAAATAATATGTGGATCCATTTACATCACCGAAGTCAACTCGGAGCCATATCTCCTAGATTCTTCAACTACTGACTTCATTTATCACACATTAAAAATAACAAGCTTAAAAATGATCATTATAATTCTGTTATAACTTACGAATAGAAATCGTCAAATTGGTGATCATCTGGTGACCAGCCAGTGTACATAGTCCTGTTTTATCAGAGATCAGTTGCGCCCCGAATAGCTCAGCGGTAAGGTCTCTGACTGGAGCACTGGGTGACACGACTTCAAGCCTCACAGAGGACATCATTTCCTTCGAGGCTGCAGATACACCTTGTTGGTAAGTGCCAACAACCACGAAAACTGGATCAAGTACAGCTTACTGTCGATTGTCTCCAACCAGCTTACATCCATCAAACTTTGCACTTCCTTATACTTCTAACATCAACAGTAAGCGACTTCATCAGCTGATGTCACATACATGTTTCTACTCAATTTATTTCACATATCTAAAGCATTACACTTGGATAATTAGTGGAAGAAACAGGTTTTTAAAATTACCTTTCATTACTTCATTTTAAACTATCGATTCAGGCTTTACAGAATAAATCACACAGACGAATATTAGTATTGAATGAACGCCATTATGCATAAAATTCTATAATGCATAATTGACGGTGAGTTACATAATTTTTCAATTTCTAATTTTAATTTTTCAAACCTTTTGTATTTCTTTTGTTATAGAGGTAGCAGAAAACTAATCCATACGTAAATATAGCCCAGTGAGTATTTCCCAACATGCTTATTTAACGCTGACTGAATCGGATAAAATTCAAGTATAAATCTTGTATAAACGTAACAAAGCATTGATGTATACCACTAAGTTGTTTGTTCTTCTTTTGTCGCTCAAAAAGCCCACCTCCGTAGAATCTATCAAAGCGTCGTATTTGTCTTAGGTAGTGGGCCAGTTAGCCAATTAGTTAGATAAATAGTTACTTTTTCTACTTAACTAAATGGTTAATAAGGTAGTAGGTCAATTAGTTAGTTAGTATGTTGACTAAATTGTTAGATAGTGAGTAAGTTAGTTAGTTAGTTAGATGATCAGAGAGTTTGTTAGTTACTTTAGTAGTAAGTTACTTTGTTAGTCAGCAGGGTATTTTTAAGTTATTAGGTTTGTTAGCTCGTTAGATGGTTATTGAACAAAATGTTAGTTATTTAATTAGTTAGTTAGGTAGGTAGATTGTTCAATTGTTGTTGGTTAGTCCACTTGAAATTTGGGCAGATAGGCAGGTGATCAGTTAGAAAGTTGGTTAGTTAGTAACTAAGTCAGTTAATCACCTAGTAAGTAAGACAACTAGTTGTTAAGTAGTTAGTTAGCCAGGTAAGTCACCACCTTGTAACACTCTTAGCTATTTGTCAAGTTACTTAGAAAGATATTTAGTTCGTCGTTAAACAGTTATTCATTTGGTTGTTTACCAAGTCTCTTAGTTACACACTTAGTTAAATAATTCATCAGTTTAATAGTTTGCTACTTAGTTAATAAGTTAGGTGGTTAGTTAGTTAGTTAGTTAGCCAGGTAGGTCACCACCTTGTAACACTCTTAGCTATTTGTCAAGTTACTTAGAAAGATATTTAGTTCGTCGTTAAACAGTTATTCATTTGGTTGTTTACCAAGTCTCTTAGTTACACACTTAGTTAAATAATTCATCAGTTTAATAGTTTGCTACTTAGTTAATAAGTTAGGTGGTTAGTTAGTTAGTTAGTTAGCCAGATAGTAAGCCAGATAGTTCTTAGTTAATAAGTTAGGTAGATAAATAGTCAGTCAGTCAGATCGCTTGTTAGTTAGTATACCAATTTTTTTAGTTAGTGAGAGAGTTAATAAGTTAGCCAGCCAGTTTGTTAGTGAGGTAGTTAGTTACTTGGTTATTTAGTTAGTTAGCATGTTAGCTAGTCAGTTATTTGTTAGTCAGATGGGTAGCTGGTTAGTTAGGAAGATACGCAATTAGATATTAAGGTAATTATTTAGTGAGCTGGTTAGATGGATAGGTAGTTAGTTTATTGGTTAGTCAGTTTGTAAGACTTTATTTGATCAGTTAGCTGATTGGATATTTAGCTGGTTAGCCGGGTTGGTAATTACTTGGTTAATTAGGTACTTAGTTAGTAAGTTAGTTGTTTCCTAGTCAGTCGGTTATTTAAATAGTTAGTCAGTTATCATGTGATTTAGAGAGGTAATAAATTAGTTAGGTAAACAGAGGGTTAGTTAGTCAGATAATTATTCAGTTAGTCAGTTAGTTGTTAATAAAAAGAGTCAGTTGAATATTTAGCTAGTAAGCTTGTTGGTTAGTTAATCTCCCCTGGTTAGCTACTTCAGTGATAACCAGACCGTTCTAAACCATGATAAAGAAGGAAGGTTGGGTGTAGGGCTAGAAACCCTACACCGAAAAACCAATCCAACCGCCAAATAAACTTCAAAGCACAAAGAAAATATTTAAAAAAATCAAACTTTTTCCTTGCTGGAATCGGGGAGACGAAGTGACACAGGTTGATGAAAGCCTTTGGGAAGCCAGTTGGCCGATGTGTCTTCTCTCTCTCTCTCTCTCTCTCCCTCTCTCAATGAAAGCTAAAATAAGAATGGGGACATGGAATGTCCGCACAATGTTTGAAGCTGCCTGGCTGATAAGGCTGCCCAGATTGCAAAAGAGATGAGAAGGTATAGCATAGAAGTGCTAGGCTAGAAATCTGCGAAAGTAGATGGGATGGTAGAGGATTCTGCAAACTGTCAACTGCGGGGGGATCAATAATATACTCCGATATTGTCAATCAAACGACAACCACGAGCACAATGAGTTTCGGAGTGGCTATCATCATGTCCCCAACAGCATCGAAGGCTCTCTTTCTCTCATGCAGAGGGAACCAATCTCCTCCAGGACCAGGATCATGACAACAAGATGGATTCAACTGAAAATGAAAGAAAGCCAGACTCACTCAGTGCTATGCCACGCAACTACAAATAATGCAGATGAAGAGAAGAAGGAGAACTTCTACAGACAACTGCAATCATGACTCAACAAAATCCTACACCAATTGGTGACATCACATTTTTAGTGGCTGGGGTGATATGAATACGGAGCAGACAACACAGGAAGAGAGCTTATCATGTTTCGAGAGGCACTCAGATAACTGATGAGTGTGAAGGTAGAACTCTTTGCTGATTTCTTCGCATTCAACGATTTGATGGTTGGAGGCAGTGTGTTTAAACACAAGAATATTCACAAAGTGACATGGATTTGACACCAAACACACTAAAAATCAGATCGACTTCATCTCAGTCTCAAGAAAGTGGAGACGCAGCCTACTGGACACATAATCAGATCAAGAGGGGTACCAGATGTAGGTTTACACCACTCACTGTCTAATGCAAAGAATTTACCTTCAAAATCAAGTTGATAGGACTCCCAGAAGTTGGTGATAGACCATAGTTCAAGTTCAGAAACTGAAGGACAAGACTACAAACGACACCTTCATGTCAGCCATCAGAACAAAATAAGAGATACTGAGAAACATCCCTGAAGGATCAGGAGTGAAAGAACACTGGAACTCCTTGAAAGGGATGTGGAAAGAAACCTGCATAACAGTGCTAGGAGACAAAAAAACAAGACGAGGAATGGATCTTGACGAACACATGGAAGCTGATGGATGAGGGACAGGAAGATGGTGAAGCAGAACATGAACCAGTGCAAGGATGCACAACGTACAGAAGAACTGAGTACAACGTACAAAACATTGTACAAAGTAATGAAGAAGAGTCCACGGAATGACAAAAGACTCTTATACTACAAATTGGCAAGCGAAGCAGAGCAGGCTGCTGGTAGAAGAGATCTGTCAACATTATTTCAAATAACCAGGTTACTATCTGGGAAGAGATCAACCCTAACAAAAACGCTGAAAGATAGTGAAGGAAACTTAGTTACCGTAGAGGAGAAACAAAGGAAACAGTGGGCTGACCATTTCAAAAAACTAGTGAGTCTAGCACCATCACCACCTGCAACTCGTCTAGAAAAACCACCATCAACGGCAGAACTATCAGTGAACGCAGGCTCTCCGACAAAAGCAGAAGTCCTGAATGCCACTGAAACTGCTGAAATCCGGCAAAGCAGCAGGAAAAATATGGAAGTCGTCTAGAAGAAGCAGCGAAGGAAGATGGAAGTTTAAGTGAACGTAAAGAAGACAGAGGTGATAAAAATACCCAACCAACAAATACAACATCAGCATCAACAACAAGCAACAATCACCATCAACGCGAGAAACCCAAAGGAAGTTGTCTCTTTCACCTACATGTCTAGGCAGCATTGTTTCAACCACAGGTGGCACAGGCACAGACGAGGATGTTAAAACCAGGATGAGAAAGACAGCAAGACAGGCCTTCCTTCATTAATCTGAAATCAGTGTGGAGATCTACTGCACTCCACTACACTCCACTCCACTCAGCATACAGCGTGAACAACATCCGGATTTTCAACACTACTAATGTCAGTCAAGTCAGTCAGTGCTTCTGTGTGATGATTCAGAAACTTGGCACATCACGACAAACATTTCCAACAAACTACAGACAAACATCATCAACAGATGCCACATACGCTCACTCGATACTGAATATCAGATGAGATGGTCAGAATAATAAGCAATAAGGAAGAAGTAATTCTGGCTGGCTGTCTGGCTGTCTGGCTGTCTGGCTGTCTGGCTGTCTGGCTGTCTGGCTGTCTGGCTGTCTGGCTGTCTGGCTGTCTGGCTGTCTGGCTGTCTGGCTGTCTGGCTGTCTGGCTGTCTGGCTGTCTGGCTGTCTGGCTGGCTGGCTGGCTGGCTGGCTGGCTGGCTGGCTGGCTGGCTGGCTGGCTGGCTGGCTGGCTGGCTGGCTGGCTGGCTGGCTGGCAACGAACCAACCAAGAACCCACCGCCCAATAAATATTCAGAAGAAGTGGAGATGGATTGACTAGGCATACACTGAGAAAGCCGATTGGGGACACCACGCGCCAGACCAGGCCGTCGAGTGGAATCCAAAGTTGAAACGATGAGTTTGGTGTTCGAGCTGATGGTGACCTGGAGTAGATGGTGTGAGGAAGAAATGAAAGTTTGTGGGCAGTCGTGGTGCCGGGTCCAAAAGACTGCAGACAACAGAGTGGAGTAGAGCCGTGCTACTGAAGCGATATGTTCCACTTTGAAACCAAGATGAAAATAATGATAATAATCTGTTATAAAATTAGATATTTCATTTTTTTAAGCAGGTAGGCAAGTAGTTATTTATTTGGTTTATAGTTCATTAGTTATGCAACCAGTCAGTTTTTTTGAGTTAGTTGGTTAGTAGGTTTCTTAGTTAAGCAGGTAAGGAGTTAAATAAGCAATTAGGCAGTTAGTTCTTTACTTAGGTATTTAGATTGTCAGTAATTTATTTAACCAGTTAGTTAGCTATTTCGTCTGTACGTCTGTAGGTTAGTTAGTCAGTGGGTGGGTGGGTAGTCAGTTAGTTCCTTAGTTAGTTATTTAGTTTGTTAGTTGATTACTTAGTCAGATAGTTATTAGTTTGGTACGTGCACAGTTAAAGGGCTAGATAGTTAGCTGCTTATTTATTTAGTTAATTGGTTAGTTAGCTTGTCAGTTATATAGTCAGTTAATTTGTTTTTCAGTTATTCAGTGGTTTGTCTGTTAGTTAGTTAGTGTCATATTTAGTTACTCGGTTATTCTAATTAGTTAGGTGGTTGGTTAGTTAGTTAGTGAGTCAGTTAGTTAATTAATTGGATAGTTTGTTTGTTGGTTACTCACCTAGTCAGTAATTTTGTTCGTTGGTTGTTATTTAGTTAGTTTGTTAGCTGGATAAATATTTATTTTGTTAGTCAGTTGCAAGTTTGTTAGTTATTCAGTTAGTTAGTTAATTGGTCATTTAATTGGTTAATTAGCCAGTTAGTTAGTTTGTTTGTTAGATGGTTATGTAGTTAGTTATTTTGATTAGGTAAGTAGGTCTTTAGTTAGTTAGTTGGTTGGTTACACAGTTATTTGGTTACTTAAGTGTGTCATTAGTTAGTTATTTGGTCGCTCAGATAGTTATTTTGTACGTTACTTTTGACTCCGATTTTCGGTTTAGCCTCCTTAAGCATACTAGAAATCTTTCCCTGTACGTTTTCTTCTCTAAACCCAGTGTATCTGTTCTCCCTTCTAACAGGAAACATGTCTTCGCAAACAAACCACATGAAAACGAACGCTCGCGCCAGAGAATTGTGTTAACCCTTCCTTAAAATTGATCAGTGATTCATCGCCTCTCAACTGTCAGTCTTTAACATAGCCGCATTCACCAGGTCATCAGCTCGCTGCCCGTACTCACCTTCTTGTGGCAGATGTGCATGGAAGACGTCTCAAATAACACTTAGACATTTCATTGCATAGAAGTTTTTCCAACCCACTGGTCGTTTGTTATCTTTCAAATCCATATGCCTGGTAAGTGTTTGATTGAATTCTTCGAAATGTACCACACTAATCCAGCGCTCGTTTCAGATAGCTTACATCTTTTTGTTACTTTTAAGAACTCAGTGAATGGTATGCCATGAAGTGAACTGCTAGTTTTCAGAAACTGACTTCAACAGAAACCCGTATGCGGAATTCCGTAACCTCAGATTTTTTTTGTTTCAGAAACATTAAATATCCGCTATTTATCTTTTTCACAACAATATTCCGTCAATCAATGATATTTTCCCTTTAACTGGTTTTGGAAGTGAATTAATGGATAAAGATATGATGCACTTTTAATTCTCTGTTTTCTGCTAAAAATCTGTTTGACGTGGACTGACTTTTAAATTCCGATAGAGATATAGAAAGTCAGTATCTGTGATTCTCCGATATGAAAAACTTTGAGTGTAAACACCAATACTTTCCCCACAGATATCATATTAACTGAAGCATTAACACTTAAGGATTACATTTTTTAGAGGTAAGTAATCAGTGACTTGTTTCAAGATGCAGTTTCCGAAGTTCTAATGAGAATTCCTGACGGATGAGGTCAAAAAAAATCTAACGTGAGGATAGTCACTCAACTTTGGCATTGGATAGATGTCGCGCTATATCATGGACAGACAACAGCAAGAAATGTGGACATTATGCGCGCCTACTAGCGGCTCAGTGGTAACCTGCTGACCTTGCAGCTTGGACGTCCTGGGTTCGACTCCTGGTGGGTTCGTGAGTGCACACTGTTGAGCAGTCCCATGCTAGGACAAAATGGCTGTTCAGAGCTTCTAAGTTTCAGTTTATGATGAATATCAACGTGTAGTCAATGAATAAATCACCTTGAACCTCTAAATTCAATTATTTTTATTCCGAGACATAGTAAATAAAATAAAACTACCGCAACAGTTGACTAAAAAGCAGAAACATAGTTATATCCGTTAACTTTTAGATTGCGCCAAATAAGCACCAAGAATATTATGATTACACCAAACTAACATTTTCATTTCAACTCAATTAAATGGTTGAAGTGCAATAAAGTAATTACTGCCTTTGGTTTTCATTTACTGCTTTATCGAACAACGAATATACACAAAACATATTCGATTGATGATCTAAGACAACATACTTTCACCGAGTATTAAATAACTTTTTATGAGAACAGAAGAGTGATTTCATTGAAATTGGTTTCCTAAAGTCTCGTTGTGCAGAAAAAAGTCCTATCTGTGTTGAATATATGCCGTATTTCTGAGCAGCATAACCAGGAAGGATACACGGAAGAGGTGGGGACACTCATTCACCTAAATATTTAGCTTAGCAAACTAGAATATGCTAGGCATAACTACAAAACTCTTTAATTTCTTTCAAAATTCTGACATGAGTCTGTTTCACTGTAACGTGCTCACTTATCTTAAATTTCAGCTATTAGGATCATGATAGAGGATCGATAAAAATGAATGAATTTATAAGTCATTGATAACCGAAGTAGATTGAAACTCTGATGAGTACCTGAGTCTCATAACTCAACCAGTAGAAGGCCCAGCCAGAAAATTGAAGGCAGGTAGTTCGAATCCTGCGGAAACCGAAATTTTAGCCTCATTTTTAGTCGTAAGCATTTGTAGAAGGTATAATTGAACTATATCATAGCTAGCTCAGAAAATTTCATTATTATTTAGTACAATTATCAAAACTGCTTAAAATGAGTAACACGAACATACCACTGAACAATTCGAGTTCAGAATCCATTCATGCTGATAAGTAGGTCTTTCTAATCAGATTAGAACAATTCTAATACTGGATGGTCATCGCACTCATATGCCTTCCAGTTCATCACAATACAAAGAATAAAAGCTGACAACTCATTATACCAATTTTAGGGATAAGTTAAATCACATGACGAAGTATTAATGATCTTCATTCAACCTTGTAATTATGTAACGGTCCAGTAAACAATGTTTGTTTAAATAAACATGAAATACAAAACACGTTATTGTTGTCACAGTTTCCAGAGATTGACTGTTTCAGTTGATTGACACTTCTATTCACCTAAAACAATTGTATGAATCTCACTTGCGTACAATTGTTTTTTTACAAGATACGTAGGATAAAATTAAATAAATGTGAGCAGCTCTCTCATGTATTTAGTTGCTAAGTTACGTCATATTGGGGGGATAATAAATGAGTGACTTTAAAGGCCGCCCTAGTAACAACGGAAATAACCAACTAGACTTCTCTATTTTATGAAAAACTGCGTTCCTAGTCAAAATAGAAAAACCCAATTCGTTAATCTGATCATTGCTAGGATGGCCTTTAAAGTCGTATAAGTAAATAAGGTCTAGTCCCATCTTTCAAATAATTTCATATCACATTTATTGAAATAATATCAGTGATACAAATAATTCATAGCACTGAACCCCTGCAATGCATTCTGCGTGTACGTTTTAATCGACTCACTAACTTGCGTATACAATGAATAGCAAATATATTGCTGCCCAGATGTCAGTCATAGTCATTCTGGGGTGAGACTAAAAGTTATCCCCAGGTGTTATCATGTTAACCGTAGGCTGTAGGGTTGCTTGTGAAAATACAAACATTTTCTGTTTTCTGTATGAATATTTTACCTATTTGCGTAGATGTTACAATGTCGCCTGCCATTTAACTGTATTTCGAATTGTTTATTCATGTGCAATATGTTGAATGCACTTCTATTTCATGGACGGAAAGTAAGTACAGTTATTCATTCTGTGTAAAAAAGTGATCTAGAACTTTTGCTTAAAACATGTATAAACTTTTATTTGAATATACTTAACCCAACAAAGACCTAATTTTCCAATGAACTTTTAGAGCTTGCTATACGCAACAAATAGCTTGGAGATAAGTTTGTCAGTAAAATTGATGGATGAAATGCTAGAAGACACTAATTATAGCCTCCTTTATCATTTAATAATTGTTGAGCTAGTAGGAAGTAAATACTGTGACAAAACATGAGTTTGTTAGCGCGCTTGCAAGAATTCTTTGTGTTACTACAAATATTTGTGGTTGTCAAACTTTGGCTAGCAACGTTAGACAGGAAGAAAATTACGATGATATCAGGTTACAATTTAGAATTGCTATCACTTCAATGCGGACTGTCATTTTTACCAAACAGAAACAAAATAACTATGTTAGATGGAAGTCAAATTATTTAAACTGAATTGCCATCCAGTTTTCGTTAGTGAATCGCATCGAAATAGATTGTTCGGGGTTCCAATAAGATGTCATGACGTGTTGGGTTAAACTAGTCAGAAATAAGTATAGGTACCCACCGATTCCATCAAACTACAGTCACGTTCCACTGTGAGTTTGAAAAGCAGGAAAGTGTAGACCACTGGATGGATAAATATCTACTCACCAAAAAAGCTAATGGTGACTTGCTTGGTATTTTGAAAGACCTTGAGTAGGTACCACTAAAGAGTCTCAAACTTCAATATAACTACCGCCATACAGTCTGAGGTTTTGAATAGTTCTCCTGCTAGTTCTAGTCTGTGGTGAAAATATTTGAAAGTGAGGAAAGAAATATCCTCGAGTTGTCATTTAACAAAGATATGACATTGAAGACAACCTTCTTTTCAATAAAACAACCAGAAAGACCAATAAACAAACGGAAAATCTTATGAAAATCTTTGAGAAAGCGCAAAATGAGGTATTGAGCAATATAGACCAGAATGAAGACATTACTTCGAGTGTACCAGTCATCTCCAGATTATATGGATTACCTAAAGTATGCAAAAAGAAAGTCTCATTACGATCAACTGTAGCTATAATCAGCTGCCTACAAGTATTCCCCTAATAGGAAATATCTGCATCATATGCGACTACATCACGTTTTACTTCTCAAATACTGCAATACTTACCAACTTGATGAAAGAATTAGTTCTTGAATGCACCTTCAGCTTCCAGTTCAAGTTCAGCAAAGGATTCTGCATATAGAAGGACGGCATTGCAGAGGGTTAGCCTCTTGGTTTACCCCTAGCTAATTGTTTCCTGACCTATCTATGAAACGGTCTCCTTAAAACTTTCATCAGCCAACCACGCTTCTATTGAAGGCACATGACGGAAATTTCGACTTGTAAAACCTTCTTACAACTCACTGCTGCTCATCTGTGTATGAGCCTCACTCCAAAATGTGAGTCGAATTCCATGTACCCATCCCTGTATGTGCTTCTAGCAAGTACCCCCGTATACTCCTCTGCAGACTCATAATCCAGAAAGGCAGCATAAGATGAACAGTGTATCAACATCCGAAAAGATTTCTTTCTTACCAGCAAACATAACCCTTTTCGTTCGTTATTTTTAAAATTTTGGAAGATCTGTTCTGAAGATACATTTGAGAGTGAACCTAAGTTTCTGCTTAACATCCTACTAGAAAAAGGATCCCCATCTAGACTTACTGACTCTCAGATAAAGGAAAAAGTACAAATACAAAGCTATTGAACCGTGTAAAAAGAAACTGTGTACGAACCTGCAATTTAAGGTGATATTGCAATTGAAATCTTCAAAAAAGTTCCCTATAGCCTTCCAGGAAGGTGAATCGTATTCTTCAGTAGACAGTTAGTCTGTCAGTGTGTTAAGACTTGGGTATCCCCAATGATGAATTCATTGGGGATCTTTCAGTTTACTTGTCCCTTGGAATGACGAATATCGGCCGTATTCAGCATCACGTCCATAAACGTATTTGAAAAAGTTCTTCTACCTGGATAATATGAGGAAGGCCAAAGAATGCATTTAAGTGTATTCTTGAACATCTGACCTTTTCTTTCAGCTCCGTCCGAAGAAATTTACGGAGCACCTGCTAACAACTCAAAAAGACTTTGGTTACTTCAGCTATGTACAGCTAATTCGCTAGCAATCACAACCTTTAACGACGTCTTCTTATTTTATTGATACTACCCACAACCATTAGCTTCTAGACGGCCAGAGTGGTGACTTTCTTCCGTCTTTTGAAACAATCTTTTATTGTACTTCTGAACATCATTGTAGTTATGCAATCCTATCGCTTATCTACTTACTGTTATTTACTACCAAAGCATATAAGTAGGATTGTACAGCTTTAGTAAATTACCTTTCTCAAAAGAGATTTTTCTTCGCTAGTGCATCTTCCTACTTTGACATTAACAACTACTGATTAGCTATATCTTTCTTTTATTAGACTCTGAAGCCATTAGTGTTTTTCATATTAGCTCGTCTTTTAAAGGGTAGGGTGTAATTGAGAGAGAAGAAATAATTTAAGCCACTCATATGAGTTCAAAAATCCGGATAATATCTCAGTTAGTCGAACTAATAAATATTAACCACTGTCCTTCAATAAATTTGTTAGCAACCTATCCTGCTCTTTTGGTGTCTATCATTTAAAGTTTATATACTCCACTTTCAATTTATTTTCATCTTTTAAATGTGTCTTTTAAATGCGTCAAGTATTCTTGCACAGTTTTGAAATAGTTTTAAACTGAATTTTCAAAGCAAACAACAAAACAAAGAAGAAACAATACTCAGGTAAGAATTAGGCTTATAAATGCACAGAAATACAATATATTACTACTCCTTGGATAACTATGTCCTATAGCAGGTTTTGGTACTGGCCGAAGAAATTACTACCATTAAAATTAAACTTCAATATTCTATTCATTCACCAGTCCAAACCAGACCGTAATGTAATATCAGGTCCCTGTTTCCCATTGTAGCTTTTACTACTGTTATAAGTGCAATGCAATGATTATTTCGCCTAAGATAATGTACAGAGAGCGAATTTCCTGAACTACCACATGCTGAGAATACTATACTCCACCACTAATCTGTAATAAATGGCATAGGGAGATACAGGTATTTTACCATCGTTCTCATCAATAGGAAAATTCATATGAAGTGGGATGATCATGTGAATAAGACATAATTAAAGCGTAAAGTGTAGGCAAAGATGGGATACTGTACATGATGAGTTTGTGAACCTGTATTAGTCAGAGTAAACACGTGATGCATTATTAATGCTTAAACACAATTTATGACAAACCTCTTTCTTAGCATCTTGTTAAACAAATACTACAAAAGCTGAGAAATCAAGATGTGTCATCCACCTCTGAAACCACTTATTGTTTGTCTAAGCAGAAGAGAGAATTAGAAGCATTCTGGCTTGACTCGACTAAACAACCAAAATCGACAGCCGTAAACAGGCGTATAGCTAGAAGTCACCCGGTATGATACATCTCCAATCCCTCTTTCTCATTTTTTTTCTTTTTCTTTTGTCTCGGAGCTTACCAAATTCTATGATCATCAAATAAGACTAAATTCTATTGTTTATTTCAGTCCTTTTCTGTGTTGTTGCAAGTTATCTTACAAGTATAATTGAAGAATGAAATTTAAAACAATCACTACATGGTGAGCTGAATAAAATTTCTCCTGACCTTTCAATAAAAAAGTTTTATCCCAGGGATGTACAATTTAAAACTCGAATTCCCATTGTTTTCCACCTTATATATGTTTGCATTTTTCTTATGTACCAGTTTCAGATTAATACTCAAACTAATTTTGTTCATATTCAGTGGAATATCAACAAACATAACTAGATAAAACATTTCAAATCCTGTGACTTTTGTTCGCTACTTTAACTGGTATGGTCACAAGCTTTATTGTTGCCTATTGGTTAAACAGAGGTAAAATCGGCCAACATTGTGTTCAAGTTGAGGATAATTTAAAACAATTACCACTGCTGACACAGGGTTCACAGAAGTATAAGTTATTTCTTTCACTGCTTTACAAATTCTTTCATTTTTAAATTTTGAGGGGGTTGTGGAGATTTGGAAATATTTCAAGTTGTTATTCATCGAAGACTGACATCAGTTGGAGGAACAAAGGAAACCTGGGAGCACTGGACAGCTGTTTCTTCCGAATAGTGTGGGACTCCTCAGCAGTGCGCACCCACGACCCCACCAGCAGGGATCGAACCCGCGACCTCCAGGTTCCGCGACCAGCGCGTTACCATTGAGCCACTGGGTCAGAATCCAATGCTCCATATTTCCAACTTCTGTTAGCTCACGATATAGCGCAGACCGCCACCCAATGTCATCGTTGAGTATTTGTCCTCACGGCCGTCAGGCTTGACTCCACCGGTCATGACTTGTCATTGAAACTTCGGGAATACTTCTCGAAGCTAGTCACCAACGAGCACTAGTTCAATTAAATTTTGAGGGGGTTGTGGAGATTTGGAAATATTTTAAGTTGTTATTCATCGTCGCGGAACCTGAAGGTCGCGGGTTCGATCCCTGCTGGTGGGGTCGTGGGTGCGCACTGCTGAGGAGTCCCATACTAGGACGAAACGGCTGTCCAGTGCTCCCAGGTTTCCTTTGTTCCTCCAACTGATGTCGGTCTTCGATGAATAACAACTTGAAATCTTTCATTTTTGTTCATAATAACTGAAGATATTATTAGTAACTGATTTCGCAGTTGTATTTTCCCTGTGATGTGCATTCTACCCTAAATAAATGAGACATCAAGCCTATGAATAGATATATATATATATATATCTTCACATGAATAATTAAACACTTTGTCATACCGATGAACATCGAAAATGCATTATAGCAATCAAGAAAGTAGATGATAAAAAAAATTTCGGCAATATTAAGAAATCTACCAAATAAAGTAGGGAAAATACTCAAACCAACCTAGAAAACCCATATTTATGTAATCTGAGGTTATAAACAGAAGTATAAAGAAACACATGCTTGAACGATTTCAGGTAAACCCCTCCCCCCATCCTCAGTTCAATTTTACCCACAATAAACATGACACAACCAGAGTTTTGCGAAGTGATTCATCGAGTAGTGTGATATAAATGTTCAGATAGAAGTATAGAGGAAAACTAGTCAAGATTCAGCACTGATTTGACAATAATGCAGTATTGCATTATAATGTAAATTAATATTGGTGTTAGTAGCACACCACTGATTCATCACAATAGTGAGGGCAGTCCACTGCTAACCAGTGAGTTGAGGGTTCATATTTTATCAATACCCACTCACCTAGGTAGCTGGATACTACAACTAGCCGTCTTACGTTAGTTGCAACTTGAATCCTAATCCACAAACCTAAACACAGGTTTGTCCAGATGAGCGAGTGTTAACGTTGGAGGAAATGCATCAAGATATTAGAGGTCAATTTACTGAGCATAAGCACCTTTTGGATTCCATGTTCACAAAGATAATTGCAAACAAAACAGAAGAAAATGACTTATTTTCTCAACGGTTTAAAAGGATCTGAGAGAAACAAAGTAACCAATATAATATAAAAAACTGTAAACGAAAAATTTTCGCCAGCATTTTACATTTCTTTTCATACTTCGATATTTATATCTATAGAAGTAATCACCATAGATTTTATGAAACTGCCATGTGATTCTAGGTGAAATTAAGATTTAGACAACAGATGAACATTGTGGTTCATTTGGTAGAGCAGCAAACCCCTAAACAGATAGTTGGTTCTAACCGCGCACCGACCAAGAAATTCACTCGAAATCTAGTCATCACTCAATATCAACAGGAATGTTTTTAATACTTTGCTAGTATCCACTTGATGTCCATCGTCAACTCAGTGAGCAAGCATGGAGTTCACTATTGTTTTAAACTTTTCCTTATTCAGATATGATGGGAGTTGTTCAGAAACTTGACGACTAACTTGTCACATTTTACGCCAGATGAAGATAGCTCCATAGGAGAAGCCGAAATGTATTTGGAATTCTCAGACTCAGGCAGACCGTCTTTTTCTATTGGGCATACATTTGAGAGGTTGTAGCAGATAGAATATAGTTCAGCGGCTGGAAAAGCTTTCTGAAGGACTGCTTCTGTACATTATGTCATGATCTCATTGGCAATATCATCCAGCTTCAAGATGATTTGTTTCTTAGTAACTGTTAGCATTCTTGATTTATCCTTTATAACTTGGACATGCTTGGTTACAAACTTTGCTCATGGATGGTGGCATACTCTCCGTCTATGAAAACACCATATCGAATAGCTTTGCCTGTTATGCCGAGCATTTCATCAGGTTTCACTTGCATTGGAAGGCAACGGTACTAAGGAAGTGCGTATACTGTCCGGTCGGCGTTTTATTTCTTCACACACTTCGTTTCAAACCTTTTTCTAGCCCTCCTACAGGCAGAAAACAAAGAAATGTAATACCATCATTCTTCTACTATTCTGCTGTGAATTAGGTTTCCAGATAAACTCTATTAAACTTATTAAGTGCAGTTTTGCTCTCAGTTTCTTGTTTCAAATCTATGAAGTTATCATCCTTGTAAGGTTAATAAAATTGCAGCCGGCCAACTGTTTCGTTCTATGTGCATATACCACTTTAACTGCTCCTGTCAACTGACATTGGACGTTCGATGATGCAAGCCTATCGTCACATTTTTGAGCATTAACCATCACGGCTGAGTAAGGTGTGGTCTAAAACAATAAAGAGCAGCATACTAGAGAACTGAGTTGATAGTATATATCACGTGGATACTAGCAGAGCAAGTAAAATTACTTATTCCATACCAATAATTTAGCACATTTTTACACATTCTTACTTTCCACTTAGCAGAGGCGACTGCCAACCACATTTACACATCTGACCTTTATATTTAAAACAAATTTATTCCGCTACATGCATTACTGTGGTGGTCAACATGATATAACCTCTACTATTAATTTGTACATATCTGCGTCTTTTTGTTCTATCAATATCGATTTGTGTCCTTATGCTTACGTAACTATTTATTGTTTATGACTGATCACTACGAAAAAACACCGCATTTACTCAATCAGTTACTGTGCAATTCGTTAAAGAATAACTTATCCCACATTATCAAAATTACTACTTTTAATCTCTTACAATTACTCTGTTGATTATTTACACATTGATTTTGTAAACTTATCATCTTCACGCCTTACTTGGTTGATATTTCTACTGAGCTGTGGACAAACATACATTACTGTAGAGCCAAACACAAAGATGTAACTGGAAACGGATATATTTCTTTGCTAAATTGCCTTTTACTCTAAATGTCTTAATCTAATACTTCATTTTTCTGCACTTATTTTTTCCTGGAAAATATTTCGCCTTCAGGCTGAAATTCTGACAGTGAAATCTGGTATTTTTTGTAAATATATCATAATTTTACTTTGATAAAACAGTTATGCCAATTCGCATACTTTGTAGTGGCATATGATTTAACAGAGACTGGCATTTATTCTTCAAAATACTCCACATAATAGATATTTTGGTCATTCTACGAATTGCTCCGCAAACAGTTCAATATATTCAGTGGATACTCTGATGCGGAAAAAAAAGACAGCAAAACTGTCTAAAATTAAGTAGATTTATCCCAAACGTTGATATGCAAAGATAAATCCCTAAAACTGAAGCCCCTCAGTTTAATTCCATGTTGAAACGTAAATATAGGTACATCAAGTATTATAAACAACAGTCCAGAAAACCGCTCAGTCGACTACAAACAAAACTTGATGATTTATGTCACTAAAAAACACTTCCTTTTCAAAGTATCATGGTGAGTCGTTGCAATACACACGTTAGACAGATAATAAGCATCGTTTCGAAAGAAAATTGAAAAATCACCTAGCTGGATTCAATGTCCAGCATGACAAGAAGCAAATGAAAGATCCAATCCGATGTCAGAAATAAGGGCCTAATTTAGACAATACGCATGCCAAAATACATGATGTAAACAGGAAAAATCGTCGCAAAACTAAGCATCAAATTTTTAAATCAGTGAAATTCAAAGATAAATAATTCAACGGTAAAATATCGAAGTGTCCGATTCGAAACAAAATTCAAAACACGAAGTCGTAAGATCTATTGAGGTTAAAGAAATTCCCATGCCAGGAAAGTCCAGAAAAAAAAGACTTTACACAGAGAATTCGATTACACCATAACGATTAGGAAACTTTCAGTCACTATCAACAGATAACTCAAAAATGAATCCAACACTCAACGCTATACAGATTCACACTGCAAAACAATTGCAAACTAGGACAGACATAAACAGTAGCAGTAGATTACCTAACAAAATTTAACTTTGAGATTTACTCCTACTACAAATGTGTGGCTTGCTGCCAGCTTCATAAACCTGTACATTGTTTCCCAGTTGAATTCATATTGCTTCCCACAAATCAGTAATTTTACGCGTTTTACCTGGTACTAACAATGTCAGTTGAGCTTATTCAAAATATTATTATTTTATTATTAGTCCCTTGGGTTCCTAGTGGAACATAGGGCTTCAGTAGCACGCCTCCAGTGACCCCTGTTCTCTGAGATCTTTTGAACCTGGTCCCACGACAGCCCAGAAGCTCTCATTTCCTCCTCGCACCATCTCCTCCATGTCACCCTCACCACGGACGTCCAACTCGTCGCTTCCCATGGGGATTCCACTCGAGTACCTGGCCTGACGCGTGATGTCCCCAGTCGGCCTTCTCAGTGCATGCCCGATCCATCTCCACTTCCTCCTGCATATTTGTTACGTGATAGGTTCTTGGTTGGTTCGTTTCCAGAGCTCCTTGTTGCTTATTCTTTCTGGCCATCTGATCTTCAGTAGCGAGCCAGCGTAAGCAGTTGTTGATGAATGTCTGTAGTTTATTGGAAATCCCTTTCGTGACGCGCCAAGTCTCTGAGCCATACAAGAGCACTGACTTGACGTTGGTGTTGAAAATCCGTATATTGTTCCACATGCTGAGTGCAAAAGATCTCCACACTGGTTTCAGGCTAATGAACGCCTGTCTTGCTATCTTTTCCGATTCTGACTTTGACGTCCTCGTCCGTCCCGCCTGTAGTTGAAACAGTGCTTCCTAGATAGGTGAAGGAGGTTACTTACTTCAAGTTTCTCCCGTTGACGGTGATTGGAGTTTGTTGTTGTTGTTGATGGTGGTGGTGCGGTATGTTCATCACTTCTGTCTTCTCTATATTCACCTGAAGTCCCGTCTTAGCTGCCTCTTCTATCAACTTGTTAGTTTTTGCCTGTAGATCTTCAAGTCTATGTGACATTAGGCATAAGTCATCGGCGAAGTCCAAGTCTTCTAGGTTCTTTTCCGTCGTCCAGTGTATCCCCCTCTTCTCGTTGCCTACTGTTTGCTGCATGATCCAGTCCACCACAATAAGGAATATCATGGGGGATAGTAGGCAACCTTGTTTCACTCCTGTATCCACTTCACTTCAGAGGCATCACTGAGCTTCCCATTGTGGATTACTTGGAATGTGACATCTTCATATAGTTGTTGAATGAGGCGGATAAAGGTTTGCGGCACTCCGTAGTATTGAAGCAGTTTCCAAATTACTTCTCGGTCGACGCTATCAAAGGCCTTCTCAAAGTCGATGAAGTTGAGGTAGAGAGCTGACTGCCACTCTATACTCTGTTCTATGATGATGCGTAGTGTAGCGTTGCAATTTGGTCTGCACATGATTTGTACTTCCTGAAGCCTGCCTGTTCCGGTGGTAGTTTTGAATCCAGTGCATGTTTAAGCCTCTCTAGGATGATGCGGCTTAATATTTTGCTTGCTCTGGGTGGACAGGAGAGTGATTCCTCGCCACTTCTTGCAAGCACTGGGGTCTCCTTTCTTCGGCAGTTTGACAAGGTAACCCTTCTTCCAATCGCCAGGTACCTTCTCTTCCTTCCAGACCTTCTGCATAGTGGTGTGGTGTGAGCATGTCCGCTGTTGTCTCTGCGTCTGTTCTCAGTGCTTCTGGCGGGATTCCATCTGGTCCTGCTGCTTTCCCACATTTCAGTAGCTTTATGGCGTTCATAACTTCCATTTTCGTTGGGGGATTAATGTTCACTTGTAGTTCTGTGTCTGGGCTGCAGGTGGTATTTCTGGACGAAGTGCAGGTGGTGGTCAATTCAAGAGCTTCTTGAAGTGGTCGGCCATCGTTTCCTCTGTTTCTCTTCTTTTGTAATTAAATTTCCTTCTTCATCTTTTATTGGTTTCATCTGTGTTGGTCTCCTCCCTGATAGCAAGCTGGTTATTTGATACAATGTCGTCAGGTCTCTCTTACCTGCAGCCTGTTCTGCTTCACTTGCCAGTGTTTCGTAGAAGTGTCCTTTGTCTTTCCGTGCACTCTTCTTCACTTCTTTGTCCAGTGTTTTATACATTGTGCTCAGTTCCTCTTGTCGTTGAGCATCCTTGCACTGGTTTATCTTCTGCTTCACCATCCTCCTCTCCTCTATCAGCTTCCAGGTATCTGTCGAGATCCATTCCTTATCTTCTTTCTTCTTCCTTCCTAATACTGTTGTGCAGGTTTCTTTCAAAGACTTCCAGTGTTCTTCCACACAGGTTTCTTCAGGGATGTTGCTCGATATCTCCCATTTTGTCTTGATGGCTGCCTTGAAGATCTCCTTTGTAGTTTCATCCTTCAGTTTCCGAGTGTTGTGCTTGAATTGAGGTCTATCACCAGCTTCCTTGAAGGCTTTTAACTAGATTTGGAAGGTTCCTTGCACTAGACAGTGAGTGGTCTGAACCTACATCTGCTTCTCTTCTTGACCTTGTGTCACGTAGACTGCGTCTCCATTTTCTTGAGATTGAGATAAAGTCGATTTGATTTTTAGTGTGTCCATCTGGTGAAATCCATGTCGCTTTGTGGATATCTTTGTGCCTGAACACACTGCCTGGCCTCCAATCACCAAATCGTTGAATGCACAGAATTCTGCAAACAATTCTCCATTCTCATTCATTTCACCTAGCGCCTCTCGACCCATGGTTAGTTCTCTTCCCGTGTTGTCCCCTCCCAGTTTGGCATTCATGTCGCCCATTAGAATTTTGATATCGCCAACTGACGTCTTGTCCAGTGTTGACTGAAGTTGTCTGTAGAATTCCTCCTTTTTCTCTTGCTCTGCATTATTTGTAGGTGCATAACATTGTATGATTGTGACCTTTCTTCCTTTTGAGTTGAATCTTGCTGTCATGATCCTGCAGGAGGAGATTGGTTTCCACTGCATGAGAGCCTTCGATGCTCTTGAGGACATCATGATAGCCACTCCCTCAGTGTGCTCGTGGTTGGCGTCTGGGTGACAATATCGGAGTATATTATTGATTCTCCAGTTGACAGTTCGGAGACTCCACTCCCATTCCATCTGCTTTCGCAAATCCCAAGCACTTCGATGTGATACCTTCTCATCTCCTTTGCAATCTGGGATGCCTTACTGGGTTCAAACATGATGCGGACATTCCATGTCCCCACGTTTACTTTCGCTTTCATCGAGAGAAGACACATCGGCCTGGTCAATTGGCTTCCCGGAGGCAGGCTTTCACCAACTGGCGTCATTTCGCCTCTCCGATTCCAGCGGGGAATAAGTTTGTTTTCATTTTTTATATTTTGTTTGTGCTTTGAAGTTTGTTTAGCGGTTAGATTTGTTTTCCGGGGTAGGGTTGCTAGCCCTATGCCCAACCTTCCCTCTTTACCCGGGCTTAGGACCGGCTAGTAACTAGTGAACTAGTTAACCAGGCGAGGTTATTCAAAATAGCAATATATATATAGTCTGACAAACTACTGAAATATGTAATAATGATCTACAATGACAACTCAAATAAATAAAAATGAAGTCACATAAAACACGTTAGACAATATTACACTGTGATAGTGTATCTGATGTCCATTAACTGTGATATTATGACAGAGCAGACAGTAGCAATGTCTGTAGGAAGAAATAATGAAAATATACGAGTAAATGTGAAATCAATACTTCTATGTAACCTTCAGAATTAGTAAATTTTGAACAAAACTATTACCTACGTAGAAATAGCATTTTTGGTCATTATAAGAATGAAGCGACTGGAATTAGAAGAAGCGACAAATGCAGCCGAAATATAAGAGAATGCTTAAATATGTATTATTCAGGATTTTGTTATTGTTAGGTTACCTGGAGATGCAATTCAAGAAGCTGCATTCTGGAGTACTTTCGTTTCTACCTCTTTGTTTATAACCAGGCTCACCGTTAAAAGCAACGTCACGAACTTGGGTAAGGAAGGCGACGTTTGAAAAGTTGAGGCGAAGGCGTGTATGTGACTTTCAGAGGTATTCTTTTGAGATGGTGAACATCAGGTGATTTAGCTATCCAAGCACGGTGTGCGGGATCGAAATTTCAGAGGATGTTCAGGTCAAAGCAGTGCCTTCGGGTTAAGATTCAGTTAGACGAAGGTATTTTGGGATGGAACTGCCATTAGTTATCCTGTTTTCAAACCGGTGCCAAAAGATTAGAAGAACAATTTCATAGTTGTTCCCGAATATCAACCACATATCTCAAAAATAAGAAAAAGAGAAACTAGTGAATCCAGTTAATAGTTCAGAAGTATAGCTCCTCATGGACTCTTGGAATTCAGAACCTGAATCTACCTTAATCTCATCCCAGTTACTACACAAAAGATTGGAAACGTCAACTGCTTAGTTCCCAACTACAGTAATCTCTTAGCTTCAAGTTCCTTCATACAGCCTTCCTCTTCGCTGTCAGTATTCCGACTGCTTTCATGATGCACGCGTTTTGTACTGAGATAGATAACAATCTCACACCAGAACGAAGTGCATAAATCCTTACTCTCCCGTAGCATCCCCCAAACATGTTTTGCAATTGTTCAGTCTTTGGAACGACATGCATGTCTTGTTGCACAACGTGGAAGTTGTGTCATTTTTGAAATTGAAGCTCGAATTTCTGGATATTTACAGTATGACTGGGTTCTATTGACTCACTATTAGTGACAGGTGGATATGTCTTTGATGAGGACGCTCTGTAAGTTTTATATGATGAAAGTGATAGTTGTTTATCCTCGACTTATTACCAGCATTTTTGTATCGTTTTTATGTCACTGCATTCGAGTTACGATGTTTCATGTATTGCACCTGAAGTTTAAATATATTTTTCCATTCGTACAACTGAGTTCATATTTAGCCGAAATTTTATCCCATAGATTTTGCCTCATCTATCAACTGCGTGCAAATTTATTTCGACTAAGCTGTCTCTGTCTCTCATAGAGTATGTCAGTTGAGATCGAGTTCTGACAAGATGATTGACAGGAAACTAGGATAATGCTAATTGTGGGGTTTCTGAATGTGATGAAGGTACGAAATGTTGAACAGATACTTTATCATGTACATCAGGATCAGATCGGCTTTCGCTAACCTGTTATTCTTAACACAAACACATATACTTCATACAACTGGATTTATCTCAGTAGTATTCACTGTATTATGGCAGTCAACTCTGTATCTCAACCTCATCGACTTTCAAAAGGCATGCACTGAGAAGGCCGACTGGGGACACCATGCGCCAGACCAGGTCGTCGAGTGGAATTCAAAGTTGAAACGATGAGTTGGGTGTTCGAGCTGATGGTGACCTGGAGGAGATGGTGTGAGGAAGAAATGAAAGTTTGTGGGCAGTCGTAGTGCCGGGTCCAAAAGACTTTAGACAACAGAGTGAAATGGAGACATGCTACTGAAGCGGTATGTTCCACTAGGCACCCAAGGGAAAATAGAGTACTAATAAATGTATATAATTAGTTTTGAAATTAATTAAGAATCTTATTCTGCTACAGACGATTGGATAATTGGTGTGTAGAGGAGTAAGATCACTGGAGGCGTTTTCTGTTTTAGTTTGGAATTGTTTCGCAGTGTTAATCTGTAAAGCGTTTAGTGAAGGATTGGCTTTCGTATTATCTGTTGATGATGACTGAAAGTTTCCTAAACGTTATTATGTAATTGAATTCTGCGCAGAGACTCTGTATAACAATTTCTAGACTTTTTGGCATGAGAATTTGCTGTTTTCTCACTGCTTCTGAAACGTTTTTTTGTATTTTTTTTGTGGAAGTGCGAATTTCAAAATTTCAGTTTCTGTTGTTTTCAATTTTCAATGCAAACTTTTTCGACAGAATCATTAATTGTGTTAAGGTTTCAACTTTGGTGACGGGTTTAATTTTGTTTACACTAATCCTTGCCACCGTTTTTTTACCTTCCACATTAAACGGTTGTTATTATTTTTCCTGCTCACTGATTCTACTTAGATTGCGATTGCTACGACTCACTGTGATACGTCGGATTCCACTTTTATTCTGTAATACGCAATAAGAATACGATATTTTATTTTAGTTTGTGCAAATTTTATGAATTGTGGCTCATTTATTAAGGCAGCTGGATTTTCGATATGCTGTCTTAAACTACTCAGTTTATTGGTTTATCCTTTTAAATCTACGTTACACATGGGAAATCAAAGTGAGTCCTTTTATATTTTGTAGATTTCTGTGTGAGTATCAAGTTTTAGAAAATATACTGTATGGTAATTCACAACTACTATCTTTGCACGATTGACTGCAATATCTCTCTGGATAAATTAGACAGTCTATAAAGAAATCCCTGTAATCAACAAAGTATTTACTGAGGCAAAATTAAGATAATAAATCTCTCCGTATTTTATCATTTTTTTTCTTATAATATCGAGTGTAATTTCATAACTACATCATTGACTTAAAACTCTGGAATTTTTCATGAATTATCCTAAACAAATACTGAACGATGCAGTGATTATTTCATGCTATCCAGGAATGTGCGTAGTCGGTTTTGTTATTTACAGACTTGTGTTGACACTAGGTTCTGATTGAAGTTGAGACGTGAATTCAGGCCATTGAAGGATTCTAACCAGGGACCTTCTGCATCTCAGATCTTCATTTCACCTCCAATCATCACCCGTTATCAAAAGGTATATATATATATATATATATATACATATATACATATATATATATATATATATATATATATATATATATATATATATCCAAATTTAGATGTGAAGAAAAAGCAGAAGGGCGCACAGCAGTAATATATGCTCTCAATTTGTCATACTTATATGTTTACTTTTATTAATCTTAGGCCTTGTTAAAGCATGGTCAACATAAGTTGCCAGTCACAGTAGAGTGTAAATTGACCATCAGTTTTTCAAAGCATTTCCACCATCGTTAATATTAGTGTACCTGGACAATTATGAGTAGGTTTGTTTGTCTGGATGTAATTAACAACTTACTCAAAACGGATAGTGGTAGTTACTAGGTACCAGGTAGAACAGGAGATGGTTGAATATGGCAGTGAAATACCTTTACTACTGTACCAGAACAATAAAAAGCAACTAATCACTAGAATCCTGACCGTCTGATGTTTTCTTCCGTAATATGAATTTTCTGATTGTTTTGTCTGTTAATTAAGATTTTGGAAAAGCTTAATTTGTCATTCTGTTCAAACTTACTATATCACCACATATGAATAAAAATTACTGACGAAACATTTATCATTGAAAATCATGTTTTCTGTCAGGCCATTGTAGAAAGACTATAGAATAATGTCATTTCTCAATATGTATTTTTAAAGCCAAATTTAGACTTACCTAAGGGAGAAACCATTCAAAATATGCAATTTTGATGAAACTTGTGTATCTAATTTTGAACAATTCAACCACATATGTGTGATGTCTAATGGGTGAGTAACTGAAGGAAATTCAAATGAGAATAATAAATTGAATGTCACAGTAATTATGAAAATCGTTAAGGCAAAAAGTAGTTAGTGCATTGATCTTGGTTCTAAAGTAAAACAATGTTTTCTAGTCCACAAATGGAAAATATACACCCTAATAAGTGTTTTGAAAACACAGCAAAACACTATTATTAGTTTAGGTTAGCAGTCTCATCCTTTTTAAAAATACTTGTGAACGCCATTTAATCAGCACCTAACTTAGACCAATTTATACTGAACTAAAAGGGAAATGATAATTTTGGTATTTTTCTTCACATTTAGGTTTACGGAAAATAATTTGCAGGTAAGTAATACTGTATCAGAGTGTGCATCGAACAAACAAACCTAATATGAAATTAAATGATATTACCATGCTGAATTTCAAACTTGTATTCATGAAACTTGTGTCAAATACTTAGGTAATTCTACTACCTATCTAACTAATCAAGGAGAAGAAATAGGAGTATAGAAATGGTATGTGAGAAATATGAACTGAAGTTTAACATGAGTATGAACAATGCATTCTGTTCAAAACTTCATCCATTAAATAATACCATTTCAATGTGAACGATACTTAACGATCAAATCGATATAGAACCATCTATTCTCTTCAATTCTCCGCTGTCAGTGCGTTTTAAGGCATATGGAGAAATTCTATCTCATCTGAATCATTTATCAATCTATCGCTTGTCAAACCTCGCGATTGGAATCAGCTAGTAAACAATGCAGTAGTGCCTATAGGTTATAGTGTGCTGAATGCAAGCAGTTCCAGGTGTTCACCAATGATATGAGACAACATATCTTACAATTACTATCTGGTCATCGATGATGAGATGCACTGTGCTGAAAACTGCCGAAAGCTGTTTTCAAAATTACTTTATTACTTAACAAAGTACTCCAAAATGTAAGTAACACCCTTTCGGTGACAACAATATGAATAAAACGAAGTACCCGAGTTGGTGTTTTATTCTACAATAGCGTCTTGGAAGTACTCATCAGAACTATTAATCACTGAACACTAATTTTCTCAAAGTTCATACGCATTCATATATATGTCATTAGAACTATATCTTCCTAGTCATCTTCAGTAAATCATTCAACAAGGATATTTTCTTGGATTTCCCCAAAGATGCTCAGAATCCTTGAGCCATAGTGGAAATTTCGTATCAAGTTCCCATAAGCGGCAATAAAGAAGTGAGTGATTTATTAAATGAAATAAATGTCTCTGCTTCTCATCCTTGCCTCAAAACTTCGCATTCCACCATCCTTTTACGAGTCTATTCACATCCATATGAACGTAAATACGACTGCTGTGAATCTATGATACAACCACCTCACTACTATTGACACATTTTTTGGCTTTCCTACTGCTGACATCAGGCATGTGTTGGTGAATACACAGACTCTGAATATTCATTTCATGACAAATGCCTTAATTGTGTTTGTGTCATTACAAACTAAAAGTAACTTAAGATGACCTATGGTCAACCTGCAGTAGTAGTTTGAGGAACGCTACCCACCTACTTAACTATGTAGCGCAACCCTAGAAAATACTACCAGGGAAATCGATCGACTGATAAAGATACTTGTGGAAAGATGACACTCTGCTAAACTGAAATATAAGGGGACAAAAAACTACGCACTTGGATGTCGGCGAGGCAGAATGTTTGCTAGCGTAAACTTGTCAAAGGGTTTATTATTTTTAACACTGGTGACTTAAGTTTTCCAAAAAACAAGTGTGAAGCTCTATTGGACTACTGTTCAGTATTAGTATTAGTGATGATTCACACGAATGATATTGGCAACCTGAATAGATTTTATAAACTCCGGTCACCAGTTTTATATCCTCAGTCGTTACCTGTTATGTTCTTGTAGTGACTTGAGACAACATCAGTTAAAGGCGAATGCTAATTCAATAACCTTCAAGATCCTCCTTTAATGATCGTTCAATTCCTCCGTAATGAAAAAGGCGGTAATATAACAGAAGGTATATTTGTCACATCAAAAAATATATACAAAACACAACGTTTATATACATTTTACACTGGCCTGGGCTATTACCAGGCAGACCGGATTTAAATCCTATTAATATTTCGTCTGTTCAACCAACCTGATACTTACATGTTGATTCACGTGTTTTTTCCCGAAACTTCGAAGTAAAGCGATTGGTTGAAAACGTCTTTAGGCACATACAGATTCTTATGAAGATTCTGTTAGTCATTCTGCACACTATAACAATAGAATTTAATTTAAAAAACCTATCAGCTCTACTCACTCATTGACGTGGAGCTACAAACTACCATATCACACTGTATTCGTCTCACAGGAAGCGACCATATAACTTAGCAGACTGCTAAATAACGTTACAGCATTTGAAGAGATACTTACTGTGTTTACATCCCGTAGCAACAAAATCACTCACTGGGAGTCATGTACATTCAGTTGATGAGTCCCAAATAGTATGAGACGCACGTTCTAAATTCCACTGCTAGTCGCTATCCATCACTCGCACTACAATTAAATTATAGTCAATATTGAGGCATCAGCACAGAAGCTCCTTTGCCATTATTGACAGTTCAACTCTGTCTGTTCAATGATGACAGTCTACAAACTAGGCCGTCATATATAATATATAATTTTAGCGAATAATGAATCATTCGTATGACCTCACCTTCATATTCATGTATGAGGGCAACAATGAAACGTTCCTTGATTCATTTTATAGTTTAGTTGGTGGCTAATAGTGGAATCTAGGACATGAGTTTTGTCCCATCTGGGACTCATCAGTGCATGATGTTGTTCCCACTGAGATTCGAACCCAGTACCCATAGCTTCAAACATCGAAGTGTTGCCCACTAGGCTCCTGGAGTATGCGGGCCTCCTTCTGTATTGCTTAAAGAGGTCAAGCGATTTAACCCAGCAGAAGCAACAGGAAATCATGAATATCAGTGAACAGTTTCAGGTGTTACTTTATGTTCTGCATAGATAAAGCAACCCTTGTCATGGAGTCATACCAATTAGAAAACCAATGGGAACTTACAATCACCTAATAGCTGATTCATCCCAGTTTGGAACTCTTGAGCAGTGTTCATCCTTGACCTTATGAGCGATATAGCCTAAGACCAATAAGTGTCTCAGTGATTATGGTATAATTATAAAATTGTTGAAAAATCTGTGTCACATCGTGCTATGAGACCACACAGTATGTCTTTTCTAGCATCATCATCATCATCATCATCATCATTATCAACATAGGACCAGGCATTACTGCGTAACGGTCCGAGTTGCCACACCTCATATCAGCACATCAAGTAAAAAGGTAGTGAGGTGAAGGATGAAGATAAGTGAATGCAGTCAAAAGAAATATAAAGTACGAGAAGAAAGGAAAGAGGAGTGACAAAATAGTGAGATTCGGTATAGCGTTGTTAAGATGAGGATAATGTGTGTATACATCTGCGCCACTGACTTCGGTTCTGAGCCATATCACCTAGGGTCTCCAACCACTGGTTCCTCTTGTCCCGTGGACCCCAACCACCTAGTCTGCATCGTCCTACATGGCTTAAACCAACAGTCAGAGACTTCATACATTGGTGCCATGTTTTAGTCTGGCCACCTCGGGCCTTTTTCCAGCCTGAACCCACCTCAGCCAACATTGTGTGACGAGGCAATCGGTGACTAGGCATACGTAGTACGTGTCCCAACCATCTCAGTCGATGAAGGTTCACAACCTCGTCGACTGACTTACCTCTTCTCCCTAAAACTCTACACCTAACTTCTGCATTACTCACATGGTGACACCACGGAATACGTCCTATACTACGAAGGCAACGGTGGTCAAATACCTGTAACCTTCTCATGTCTTCCACTTTCAATGGCCATGTTTCACAGCCATACAGTAGAACAGAGCGGACTGCTGTGCAGTACACGCGACCCTTAATAGACAAACGAATATCACGGCGGCGCCATAGGTGGCGCAAATTGGCAAAAGCCAATCGAGCCTTTTGTATCCGTGCAGAAATCTCATCGGCAACTAACCCACCGGGTTGATCCTACTTCCCAGGTAAGTGAAGTGGTCAACACACTCAACCACTTCACTCTCTATTGTTAACCGCGGTACCGCTGAAGACCAGTCCTGGAGCAAAAATTTGCATTTGGGTGGTGAAAATCGCATCCCAAACATTCTCAAATTCCCACTCAAAGTGTTCAGAAGACTCTGCATCTTGTCAGCGTCTTCACCTAACAGGACTATGTCATCTGCATATTCTAGATCTAAGGAAAATTCACCTGTGATCCGGTCAACGTCTTTGTAATTAGGTGACGAGAGGGAAACCTCCATAAGAATATCTATGATAAAATTAAATAAGAATGGGGATAGTGGGCATCCTTGACGGACACCACTTGATGAGTATAGCTCCCTGGACAACTCACCATAGGCTCTAACATGCCCACAAGTGTTCGAGTAGAGAGCTTTCAATAAGGTGATGTACTTACTAGGCACGCCTTTCAGTGACAGACACTGCCATAAGACTTCTCGATCAACGGAGTCAAATGCCGCCTTCAGGTCGAGAAATACAGCTATTGTCGGGCGTCTGTAAGCATGCCTATGTTCCAGGACCTGGCGCAGTGTGAATATTTGGTCGATACATCCACGGCCAGGTCTAAAGCCTGCCTGGTTTTCTCGGGCTTGCTGTTCCCGAGCTCCACTCAGGCGTCGGAGAATTATAGAACTTAGGATCTTAGACACTATGTTTGTCAGGCTGATTCCTCTGTGGTTATCACAAGAGGAATCAGGTCTTCAGTGAAAAGAATCCAACTGAATAAAGCTATCTAGACACTGATTTGGACATCACTCTCAACATTTAATTTACTAACGTTTTAGTAACCATATCAATAACATAAATGTTCGAATCTTTCCAGTTAGATAACATGGTTCAAACTACTCTACTTCTTTATCACTATCAAGTCTGTTATCAATTTTATGTACGAACATCCAGAGAGGGAAAAGTTTTGAGTACCAGATAAAGCTACGACCTAATTCATATATAGTTGACGTTTAAGGTCAAAATCATGCTGGACAGAATTAATCATCATGTATGTTTGTCAACCACAAAGTCATGAAAAGTCTACAGTTACCAGATAGTAGACCGAAAAAAAGCTTCTTAAATAATAATTCTGAATTTGTTAGCAACCTACGTCAAAATGGATTTCGTATGGTTCTCAACGGCAGCCATTAATGACTTGAAGTAACGCACTGACACCAATACCTGACAATCCGGTATTCGGTCACAGATGGAAAACGCGTGTGTACTACTACTGCATATTTACCAAAATTTTCTCGGATTCTCAGTTCTTCTTCATACGGCGTCAATAACTGGTGATACTCCACTTGGAATCAACTAAGTTTTCATAAACCACCGCTTAGCCCCTATTTAGATGTCTTAATGTTTGTTTTGCCATCAAAGACTTATTTCCATTCTGTTTTCTGAACCGCAGTCAATATGTATCGTTTAGAACTAGTCGTTAATATTTTTTTCCCTGATATGCATGATGTTTTTAGATTTAAATGTGTGATCTAAATGAAATCACCAAGCGGTAACATTCAACATTTTTTCCAAGAAAAGTACTACTTCTCTTTGTACAAGTAGCTTAAAAGTATACTTTACAAAATAGTAAACTAAACTTTGTCAAAACTGCTATCTACTACTATATAATTACTATAGTGTTATGGGATTTGAGAAATTTATAGGATTTCGAAAAATGACAAACTATAAAGACAAGCTTTCATTCGTTAAGCCACAGTTGCGTTTGTAGGCGTGCTTAAGCTTGACTCAGAAAATAATAGAAACCCTGAGACAGGAGAGGAATAAAGCAAAACAGATTCCTCTATTGCCAATTTGGAGTAAGGCTGTCCAGCACTGTATCACAGTGGCATGATTAGTCTTCTTCTATACATAAAAGATCAGGTATATCCAAGGACTTCTTTGATCCCTAGGTAATCAAAATATGCCAGATTGCTTCCACCAGCAAGAACAACTACTTAGAACAGAATTTTCCTCAGCTGCCTGCTTCAGCTTTGGGCTACCAATGAAACTTTCTGCCAGACCTATTACATCAAAGTCCTGCCTTTCAGTTTGTTTTAATCTCTCAAATATTCAGTCAAAATGTATAACATACTCTTGGGGATTTTCAACATGTTCTGAACTAGTCATTTTCTGAAGTAATAACAAATCGAAGGTAAAATGTCATATTAGACGGCAGTAGATTTTAGGATGTACAAAAACACATCATATTCCTATTCTTTTAATACCTATCTCAGAAAGTATATTTTTTTACTGGCTGAATGAACCACTGTCACTAAACATCGTACACCAGTCTAGCACCTACTGGCTGCTTCACATTATTACCTTTAATGATGTTATTAGGACCATCATCGAGATACCTAAATCATTTTATTTTGAAAATATTGCTTTAGCAGTAAATTTGTTAATTTATTATATCTTGAGAATTTTATACTATATCAAACATATTGTTTGGAATAGAGCTACTGTTATTATTATTACTATTATTACCATTGTTACTATTATTATTATTAACAGTAGTAGTAGTAGTCTGCCTACATGCCCACTGATCTGTGCGAACAAAGTGGTTAGTTTATTTATCTAACCTAATTAGTTACTTTATGTTTTGTCCCATTGGGAACTCACACCGTAACCGGAGTGCAATTAAAGGTTGTAACCTCTGAGTTGGTGACTAGGCAATTTATCCGAAGGGTGGTAATTTAATGTAATCTAAGGATTATCTAACGATATTTGAAAGTTTCGGATGGTAAACAGTTTATTAGTAAATTCAAGTCATCGATAATTAGCTTGAATTTCTATCCACTTTACCAATGAATCATAATAGTAGGTTTTATGTTTATTATATTGTTACAAATGCATGAAATCAATACTTAAAGTGCTGTGTTCAACAGAATCTAATTTTCTCAAGCTATTGCAATGCGTTCATTTTTATTTTTCACTGATGTTATGTAAAATATTCCTTTTTAATGAAGAAACAAAATAAACAAGCATCAAAATAATGACCAATGCGAAACGACTCATTTCTGTCCAATGGATAAATATTTCTACGGATATTGTTACCAAGTTGGTATATATTTTCATACGACATCAGTTGGGAAACTTGGGAGCTCCAGACAGCCGTTTCATCCTAGCATGGGACTCTTCAGTAATACCCGTCAATGACGTCTACCAGGAACCAAACCTGAGAGCATCGGGTTCCGCAACCAGCCCCTCACCACTAAGTCACTGGGTTAGGATCTAGTCGTCTACCCTTTCTTAATTCAGTCAGTCCACGTTACAGCTCGACCCAATATCTCAGTGGCTGCATGCTGAGTAACTGAGTTCGAACCTCCACTATGGTTGTGGGTGCGCACTACTGAGGTGTCCCATTCTACGACAAAATGGGTGTCTGATGTTTCTAGGTTTTCACTGGTTCTCCGACTTATGTCAGTATGCGTTAAAGATTAACTTGAGAATAACAGAAAGTCTTCTACAATAGTTTATGACAGCGTAAGTAAGCCGACAGTACTGTTCTCAGGTTTCACCTGAATCTTCGTAACCTTATTTCAAAATTATGATAGCAGGATAGTGGAGTCTGCAGTAAACAACTATCAAGACAGTAATATTCCTGTCTAAAAGCTATATCAATGATGATAAAAATAACGAATACAGTGTGGTAACTCAAATTAGGTCAGTATGTAGTAAAATAAAAATTGTATGGTACCAAAGAATGAAGTAAGGGGATAATCAGAGTCTAAACAAATAAGAAAGATAAAGCAGAGATGTGAAAAAGACAAAGAAAAGGGTTGTAAAATAACTTAATGAGTGAAACCAACTAAGTTTCCTGTCACCAAGGAAGACATGAAGGTTGAATATACTTCTCTCGAACAAAAAGACTAATTTCACAGCTGTTATGGTCATAGCTTCGGTCATGTGTTAAAGGTGAAAACGAATTATTTTCAACAGTTTCGATGCAATATGTCAAATGATTCTGAAGGCATTGAACTTATCTGTTGCTTGCCTGCTATCAAACAAATGCAACAAAACAGAAGTGCATATTGATGTCACTTGCTCCTAGCCACTTAGGTATCTGCTTACTGATGCACATAATTTGCTTTGTAGTACACCTAATATAGTTTTCTTTCATAGGAGCAGTTAAATCCATCAACACACGTTAAAGTGCAAAACTAGTTAGATAATCGTTCTCTGAACGGTAACAATCAGTAGAATAGACAATGATAAGCCTAGAACATTGATACAGGCACCTTCCGTGATTCAAAGGTTCCTGTAAAATGATTCTTTGTGAAAAATCAGCCGTCAGTATGCCTTGCTCATTAGTCCATATGTCTTTCTATGAAGATAATCTATTTCTACCTGCATACTGCGAACACACTCAAGCTTCACTTGCATGAAATCATAGCGATAAATTCTTTTGACTTCATTTACACAGCATTTAACTAAGCTTCTGTGACACTAAATAAGTATAAAGCTAAGGGACCGTGTGTACTGACTTGTAGATATGATCTTCCTATACCCACTTCTGCTCACTGAGCTATCATCCTCCCTAATTGATAGAAAGCGTGCCAAATTTTCGCGATTTGTTTCCTAAGCGAAAGTAAGTGAGAGATGAGGATCATTAAAGTTTCCCAACAATTAGTTTCTACAAAAATTCCTAATCAGATAGTCCACTAATACTGAGTGGGTTAATTCAGGCAGGGCAATAAGAACAGTTCATCTGTAAAATACACTTTGGTTTACTGTAGAAGTGAATCTTTGTAGGAAATAAATTGATTTCTTGAGCTGATAAAGAATATTTGTAGCTCAGGTGGATAATTTTGATGTTGTGTTCTTAGGTATTTGGTGTAGTTGTGTAAATAAAAATAATCTCAGAGAATTCTTAGAAGCTTGATATTCAGATCAGTCAGCGTTCAACAGACTTCAACAGACAGTGACCCAATCTACCAACCAACAAGAAACAACAAGAAGATTAAAATTCACATCAGCAAGACAACCAATCAAAATAAATATGGAGACAATAACAAGACTTTGGTAGGAACAACCTATCACCCACAAGCCCATCAAGACAAGCTGCTAAGGAACTTGTGCAGAAAACCCGGTTGCTAACTTCCTTCAGAAGTTTGTTTTGATGATTTTGTTTGAAATGACAATGTAGCCTTCACCAGAGAAACACAGCTCAGGGAATATAACACCATCAAAAGTAATTTTTTATCGGATATATGATATAATTGTGAAACTTTATTTGACTGCATGAAATGTATCATAAATAATTCCATTGGCAACGAATCTCCTACAACTTTCTTTTAGATAGTCAACTGCATCAACTACAGCTTCATGAAGTTGTTTTAGAAAGAAAAAATAAACTATAAAGAGGTTGTTTCCACGGTTTGCAAACTGTCCTTCTACAAAGAAGGCAGTTTTGCTACTGATCAAAGTTAGTGGAAAGTAAATAACACTAAATCTTGTACTCACCTTTCATAGAATTAACTACAAAGTCGAAGACTCAAATGTATTACTGTCTCCTACATAGACATAGACACAGTGGATAAAAAAGTGTTGAAATGAAGTCTAAGCTTTTAAAACTTGTCGACCCAGCATTCCTTGTGCGTATCAACATGAGATCGACTAGTGAAACCTGATAACTAAATTATTACATAGGTTGGTCACTGGTGAGTAACCAGCTTCATATTGTCTAATCCTCCAGTGATCAATCAATGTTCCTAATCCAGTACTACAGGAGATCAGTCGAGGACCGAACAACTCAGTTGTAACGTCTCTGAATGTAGCACTAGGTGATGCTGGTTCGAATACCAGCCAAGATATCAATTCCGTAGAGGTTGCAGACACGTCTTGTTGACGAGTACCGACAAGCGTGAAACCTAGATTTAAGGCTTCCTGTTGATCGCCCCCATCCAACTAACAAATTATTTCTTTTCACATGCACTTAATGCTTACCTTTCCTAATACCACATTAACTGATTTGTATTCCCTGCAGCATTCATAACTAAAAGGTGATTTGTTTGTTTTTGGAAGAAATATCATCATTTCATAGAACTACCAACCGGAAAAAAAGATTTTCAATTCTAGCTTTTTGATTTATCCCTTGGTTTTACCCAAATCTTACTTTCAGTTTCTAATTTTGCCCCTGAACTTTCAATATATGTTCGTTTTATTTACTTCTAATTATCATTTACCTAAAGTCAGGCAACATGAAGCCGATTCCACACCATTGAGAAAGGAAAGTTTATCCTGTGCTGTGAATCAACTGGTTCTAACTTTGTTCAAAATAAATATATCAAACTGTAGGTTGTTTCATCTTATCGTTCTGATGTTTCAAATATACATACCAAAAGCGAAATTAAGCTTTCAGTTGATATTCTAAGTAGTTGACTTTCATGGTCAAACAAAATCTTCTCAAGAGTGAACACACGTGTTGGTTCCATCTTTGCTTCAAAAGAATAGGGAATTAGTTTATGTTTTATGCATTTTGCGTAATAAAACCTTATAAAAAGAAATCTGATGGTCAAAATTATCAAACGTAATGCGATTTAACTTGTATCTCAATATGACTGCTGCGTAGATACCAGAACTTCCACCTGTAGAAAACAGAAGTTGAAACAACAGTAAACAAAAGTAATATTGAAGTGAGGGCTAAGAAGATCTACAAAACATATGAAATCAACTATTTCTGTTTCAGTTTTAACCACATCATGAAACATTTATGAGTTCACATCTCTTGAAACTGAAAAAGGCAGTCTGCATGAATCTTGGGCAAACAAAAATCATTCACTGAATATTTACATCGAATTATTTCTTCTCAGTTTTCTTTAATCATTTCATTATGTCCTCTGAAGGCTTGATGACCATGAAACTGGGACGAAACAGCCACCAGTGCTTTTAGATTTTCAATAGTTCTCCAACTAATCTCAGTCTCTGATGAATACCAACCTGAAGTCAATAATTATTTCGTTTAAAAATATTGTCCTAGTAAGGATTTTGTGATAGTATCACATACTGAGAATTCCATACTGTATCAGATACACTGTTTGAAATAGAGCGATTATTATTGTCATCAATGATAAAATCATTATTGTTCATTAGAAATGATAATTAAGAACGAAACAGGAAAGTAAGGAATGTAATACATATATTTCAGGCAGTACCAAGAAAGCATTTCCACTGAACAATTCACTGAGAGTCAGTCATACAATATTAAATAGCAATATTTACAATAAAACAGCTGTAACAGTATTGACTTAGCAGCATTCAAACAACAACAAAGAAGTGCATTATGATATTAGTCATAAGGTCATAGAATAATCACAAATAACCAAAGGATTATCACTACACAAGCAAACACTGTATGATTCGATTAAATGCATTTCATTAGTTCGTGCATACGTAAGATGGTTGTCTTGAAAGCTATATAACATCGTAACTTTATCCATATTTGACCAGTTCATTTCACAAATTCTACCTTTCAACATTCTTTTGAATATACTTTACAAAACTGCTAACCAAACGAAATCACATTAAAAACCCGTCTTCACACCAAATACCACTATTATTGTTATCATCTTGAATCGAAGTTGAATAAAGTGAATTTTGGTTAGATCACAAACATTCATTGGACCTAGTTATGAATTCATCGACTATTGTTATTAACTCTTCTACAAAATGTAGTTTTTTTTTGCTTTCTTTAATAAGTACACAATTCCATCTGTAAACAGTTACTTATTGTCCGCAGACAATTTTGTTCTTAATTTCAATACTTTTATTATAATTGACATTAACTGCATGCCAGCTTAGGATATGTGCAGCTCACCAGAAACCTTGAAATAAAACCGATCTATTTGATTCTACATGACTTTCAAAACATACCAGATATAAAACATTAATTATATCTTTTGGTTCTCAAGCATCCTTTTGCGTAGATTTGTCTATGACTTGATATGAAGATTTGCATCGTACATGTGACTATGGGTTTCTTGACTTGATAGTATATACTTTGTGCTAGTTCACTCCGAATATCCTAGTCCTGTTACTGAAAAGAACAGCTAGTACTTCGCTGGGCATTTCTCTCACAGTACGTATTATATCTATTTTATGATGCTCTTTTTGTACCCTCTATTTTGTAGCTATCTCCTCTTCTAATGCTTTTATTGTTCTACTACTTATTGGTTAGGAACAGCATTCTTAATATAAGCTATATTTTATATCGACATTGGAGGAAAATTGTTATACTTTCTAACGCTAATGGTTATGCATACCGAACGATATAATACGCACACTTAGCTGACAGATAACTTAGTACGCAAGAGCCACTGACTGCAATGCCGTGATGAATAGAGAGACCGATGCTGGCAGATAGGAGAGTTTATTACTAAATAAGTTCATCGTTCAGCGTTTTAAAATAATAATAATCAATCCAAAACACGTGAATAAGTATACACATGAAATGACCTTGTCCGCAATTGGTGTGGGAATGACACATTAAAATGTTCAGACCAATAACAATGTTTTATACAAACTGAGGCATCACAGCAAAAATGCCCACTGTCAACATTCAAACTATGACGAAGCACTATATAGTCCTTCCATTCCACTAACTTCAAATTGTTGGCATTCAAAGAAATGGATGTCCACTCTCAAACTCGACCTACAGTTAGACACGTTACCACTAAGATGTTCACACCACATTAAAACTCTTGTAGGACTGGATTAGATGTATTGATTGGTCACTGGGAATCAACTGATTTCAGATTGTTCAGTTCCCAGTGATGTCTTGGATTTTCATCCTAGTGGGGACATCATTCGGGGTTGAAGAAACGCTTTGCTGACAAGTGCCAGTAAACACAAAACCCAGGGATTCCGGCTGACTGATCCCAACCCACTATTTATAAATATACTCTCACCAAATTTCTGATTTGAAAAGAAGGATGACTATTGGTTTCAACCTCTGTATCCCTGCTTCACTAATCATTTCGGATAGTGACAACTCCAAAGGCCCTATTTTGTTAATGCAAATCTTCCCATTGGAGATTTACCTTAAGCTTGTAATAAGCGTGTTTCGTTATTTATTTTGCCATTGTTATTATCTTTAGGTTATAATTCTGACCTAAGTAGGATTTCGCATAATTATATGTTCACTTCACTCCCATCTGTTCCAATAAACTTATTTAGTAATAAAGGCTTAAATTATGTCATCGTTGTTGTCATCATTTTCTCTTCTCAATATTCTATTTTGATTGGTATAGATATCCCCGAACTATTCGAGCAGCTGCGACCTTCTGGTTCTGTCACCCCTCGCTTATATGGTCTCTCGAAAGTCCACAAAGAAAATCTTCCTCTTCGTCCAATTTTGGACATGAATAATTCACCATACCATTCTATTGCCAAGTGGCTGTCTGACGTCCTCCAGCCAATCAGAAAACAGCTAAGCACACGTAGCTTATTGGATTCCTTCGAATTTGTCAACTCAATTAGTAATGTCAATATATCCGGTAAGCGAATGATTTCTCTGAATGTGGGCTCGCTCTTTACTAATACCCCACTCACGGAAACTATCTGCTTTCTATATGAATTCATTGAAGATAATAATGTTCAAGTGGGTATCCCAAAGCACTATTTAAAAGAATTGCTTCTAAGATATACTTTCAATGTGCAGTTCAAATTCAACAATGATCTATACAGACAAAACGATGGGGTTGCTATGTGGTCGCCACTTGGACCGTTGTTGGCTGACTGCTTTGTGGCGAAGCTAGAGAATGGTGTGCTGCATTCATCAATTGATAGCTTCTACCTATATAAAAGATATATGGATGACACTTTCATCATAATCCATCAAAATACAAATACTGAGGCTGTAGTTACAACGTTCAATGATTGTCACCCATCAATCAGCTTCACATCAGAATTTAAAGAGAACTCGGAATTCCATTTTCTCGATATTTTATTGAAACGCAGACTAGATGGTTCTCTTCAGCGATCAATTTATAGGAAGCCTACTTGGAATGGACAGTATTTGAATTTCCACAGTTGGATGCCTGTCAGCAGAATATATATATATATATTAGCCCCTTGGGTTCCTAGTGGAACATAGGGCTTCAGTAGCACGTCTCCAGTGAACTCTGTTCTCTGAGATCTTTTGAACCTGGTTCCACGACAGCCCAGAAGCTCTCATTTCCTCCTCGCATGACCTCCTCCATGTCACCCTCGGACGTCCAACTCGTCGCTTCCCATGGGGATTCCACTCGAGTAACTGGCCTGACGCATGATGTCCTCAGTCAGCCTTCTCAGTGCATGGCCAATCCATCTCCACTTCTTCCTGCATATTTGTTGCGTGATAGGTTCGTTCCCAGAGTTCCTTGTTGCTTATTTTTTCTGGCCATCTGATCTTCAGCAGCGAGCGTAAGCAGTTGTTGATGAATGTCTGTAGTTTATTGGAAATGCCTTTCGTAACGCGCCAAGTCTCTGAGCCATACAAGAGCACTGACTTGACTGGGTTGGTGTTGAAAATCCGTATATTGTTCCGCATGCTGAGTGCAAAAGATCTCCACACTGGTTTCAGGCTAATGAACGCCTGTCTTGCTGTCTTTTCCGATTCTGACTTTGACGTCCTCGTCCGTCCCGCCTGTAGTTGAAACAGTGCTTCCTAGATAACTGAAGGAGGTTACTTCCTTTAAGTTTCTCCCGTTGACGGTGATTGGAGTTTGTTGTTGTTGTTGATGGTGGTGGTGCGGTATCTTCATAACCTCTGTCTTCTCTATATTCACCTGAAGTCCCGTCTTCGCTGCCTCTTCTATCAACTTGTTAGTTTTCGCCTGTAGATCTTCAAGTCTATGTGACATTAGGCATAAGTCATCGGCGAAATCCAAGTCTTCTAGGTTCTTTTCCGTCGTCCAGTGTATCCCCCTCTTCTCGCTGCCTACTGTTTGCTGCATGATCCAGTCCACCACAATAAGGAATATCATGGGGGATAGTAGGCAACCTTGTTTCACTCCTGTCTTCACTTCACTTCAGAGGCATCACTGAGCTTCCCATTGTGGATTACTTGGCATGTGGCATCTTCATATAGTTGTTGAATGAGGCGGATAAAGGTTTGCGGTGCTCCGTAGTATTGAAGCAGTTTCCAAATTACTTCTCGGTCGACGCTGTCAAAGGCCTTCTCAAAGTCGATGAAGTTGAGGTAGAGAGCTGACTGCCACTCTATACTCTGTTCTATGATGATGCGTAGTGTAGCGTTGCAATTTGGTCTGCACATGATTTGTACTTCCTGAAGCCTGCCTGTTCCGGTCGCAGTTTTGAATCCAGTGCATCTTTAAGCCTCTCCAGAACGATGCGGCTTAATATTTTACTTGGGGTGGATAGGAGAGTGATTCCGCGCTAGTTCTTGCAAACACTGAGGTCTCCTTTCTTCAGCAGTTTGACAAGGTAACCCTTCTTCCAATCACTAGCCAGGTACCTTCTCCTCCTTCCACACCTTCTGCAATAGTGGTGTGAGCATGTCCGCTGTTGTCTCTGCGTCTGTTCTCAGTGCTTCTGGCCGGATCCCATCTGGTCCTGCTGCTTTCCTTCATTTCAGTAGCTTTATGGCTTTCAGGACTTCCATTTTCGTTGGGGGATTTATGTTCAGTTGTAATTCAGCGGCTGCAGGTGGTATTTCTGGACGAAGTGCAGGTGTTGGTGGTGGTCGATTCAAGAGCTTCTTGAAGTGGTCGGCCCACTGTTTCCTCTGTTTCTCTTCTTTCGTAATTAGATTTCCGTCATCATCTTTTATTGGTTTCATCTGCGTTGATCTCTTCCCTCCCAGATATTAACCTGGCTATTTGATGCAATGTTGTCAGGTCTCTATCTCTCCCACCTGCAGCCTGTTCTGCTTCACTTGCCAGTGTTTCGTAGATGTGTCTTTTGTCTTTCCGTGCACTCCTCCACACTCCTTTGTCCAGTGTAGTGTTTTATACCTTGTACTCAGTTCCTCTTGTCGTTGAGCATCCTTGCACTGGTTTATCTTCTGCTTCACCATCCTCCTCTCCTCTATCAGCTTCCAGGTATCCGTCGAGATCCATTCCTTATCTTCTTTCTTCTTCCTTCCTAATACGGCTGTGCAGGTTCCCTTCCACATCTTTTCCAGAGACTTCCAGTGTTCTTCCACACAGGTTTCTCAAGGGACGTCTCTCGATATCTCCCATTTTGTCTTGATGACTGCCGTGAGGATTTCCTTTGTAGTTTCATCCTTCAGTTTCCGAGTGTTGTGCTTGAATTGAGGTCTATCACCAGCTTCCTTGAAGGCTTTTAACTTGATTTGGAAGGTTCTTTTCACTAGACAGTGAGTGGTCTGAACCTACATCTGCTCCTCTTCTTGACCTTGTGTCAAGTACACTGCGTCTCCATTTTCTTGAGATTGAGATAAAGTCGATTTGATTTTTGGTGTGTCCTGGTGTCTGGTGAATGGTGAAATCCATGTCGCTTTGTGGATATCCTTGTGCTTGAACACACTGCCTGGCCTCCAATCACCAAATCGTTGAATGCACAGAATTCTGCAAACAATTCTCCATTCTCGTTCATCACCTCACCGAACGCTTCTCGACCCATGGTTAGTTCTCTTCCTGTGTTGTCCCCTCCCAGTTTGGCATTCATGTCACTCCGCCCATTAGAATTTTGATATCACCAACTGACGTCTTGTCCAGTGTTGATTGCAGTTGTCTGTAGAAATCCTCTTTTTTCTCTTGCTCTGCATTATTTGTAGGTGCATAGCGTAGCGTGGCATTGTATGATTGTGAGCTTCCTTCCTTTTGAGTTGAATCTTGCTGCCATGATCCCGGAGGCGATTGGTTCCCACTGCATAAGAGCCTTCGATGCTCTTGAGGACATCATGATAGCCACTCGAAAACTCAGTGTGCTCGTGGTTGTCGTCTGGGTGACAATATCGGAGTAGATTATTGATTCTCCAGTTGACAGTTCGGAGACTCCACTCCCATTCCATCTGCTTTCGCAAATCCCAAGCACTTCGATGTTATACCTTCTCATCTCCTTTGCAATCTGGGCTGCCTTGCTGGGTTCAAACATGGTGTGGACATTCCATGTCCCCACGTTTACTTTCGCTTTCATCGAGAGAAGACACATCGGCCAATTGGCTTCCCGAAGGCTTTCACCAACTGGCGTCATTTCGCCTCTCCGATTCCAGCGGGGAATAAGTTTGTTTTCATTTTTTATATTTTGTTTGTGCTTTGAAGTTTGTTTAGCGGTTAGATTTGTTTTCCGGGGTAGGGTTGCTAGCCCTATGCCCAACCTTCCCTCTTTACCCGGGCTTAGGACCGGCTAGTAACTAGTAAACTAGTTAACCAGGCGAGGCAGAAAGAGGAATCTAATCCATTCTTTATCTTCAAGAATCAAAAGAATCTGCACCAGTGATACTATTGACGAAGAATTAGATAAACTACGGAAGATTCTCATGCAAAATGGATATCCATCCAGATTTATTGATAAGAACTTGAAAGTAAATCAGAATACGGAGCGAGTACTTACAGTTCCTAAGAAGACCTTGTTTATGAACGTTGTTTTCAAAGGCGATACGGCAGCAGAGATCCTGAAGAATCGGCTATCCAGATCTCTGAAGAAGGCATTCTTCTCTGCAAAACTGTAGGTCAGATTCTCTAGTCAACAACTCATTCCGGAGTGCGTTAAAGACAAGTTACCACTTTGAGCCACCTCGATGTGTATCTACAAATTTACTTGCTCCTGTGGAGCTGGTTATATAGGCCGCACAAAGCGCAAGCTTTCCAAACGTATCTCGGAGCACTATCCTGCATGGTTGTCGAGGGGAGAATGTAAATGAATTAACAGTTCAGTTCTTGAACATTTGGTCAATTCTGGACTTAAAGCTAGACCAGAATCTTCCTTCAATGTCATTTATCGTGTCAGATGGAATTGTTCAAAAGGAGACGGCCTTCGACAGTTGTTCACAGCAGTAGCACTGGTAAGTCAACAGTTCAAACCTGATCTCTGCATGCAAAAGAATTACATTCAATCTCTCATCTTTCCTTGGTCTTAACATTTTCACTTTTTCGGTTTCATTATAATTAATTAGTTTATTATTATCACCTTCATTATGACCCTTATCTCATTTTTCAGTTTCTTTACACCTATCTATCAAGTGGACACTCAATATTTGCAGTTCTTATCCACCAACAATTTTCACCTTGTCAAACTCCTTGCCTTCCTCTATATTTCTACTGTCTTAAATTATTACGCAACTATTTTGAATTCTTGATCCGGTTTTTCGTAGCAATTGGTTAGTGATGTAATTATGCCCTATTGTTTTATAATAGACTGCTTTAGACAGCTTTAGAAAATGATATCGTCGAAAAAGAAAACTTTCTTCGCTGAATTATGTCTTCTCTACAAAGCTTTATTTAATAACTGAAGAGTGTTTATCTGTTCAAGGCTGTAAACAGGTGGGATAAGCTTTAAATGTACACCCAAATCCATCTTATTCAGTAAAATAATAGCTGTATTCTGTTCATCAGATGGATTAAGGTCGTAATTTTATCTGCATCAATACTGTTCGTCGTTTTTGTTTAAATAATAACTGCGCGAATATCTAAATTAACTATTACTGTTCGCTTCAGTGCTTTATAACGGAAACTGAATATTTTACTCATTTACTCATGAATTTCAAGAGTATTCTTGATATAGGTGCTTCTGTAATCTAGTTAGTGAACTTCGATGATTTCTTTTAACGTACGTTGTTAAGAATAAAGTTCTTATTTGAAAAAATTGTTTTCATTTGCGATAGTCAAGTAACTGAGGTGTTTTTCTCCTATGGACTTTTCATTGAAGATTCCATTTATACAGTGATGTGATAAATATGAACTCATAGGCTTGAACAACAGAGATCGGTTAGCTCTGATGACTACACAATTTAAATTCGAAAGCTCTACTAACCGGTCTGTTCGTCCTTTCTAATTAAAGAGAAAGTTATCTGAATCCAACTGAGTCTAAAAATAGTATTTTTGGCCATACTACAAGAAAAGGAACTTAGTTTGAGTTCTATGGGGATTCCCTGTATTTCAACGTTGTATTCATCACTAACTGACACCAGTTGAAGAACCGTTGAAAACTTGGCAGCACCGGGTAGCCAATTTGTCTTAGTCTGGAACTTCTCAACAGTACTTTCCAGTCATCCCATGATGAATACTACTCGAAAATAAACAAATTTCCCATAAATATTACAATAATTTACTGCATGGTGCCCATTAGTCGCGTGCTTCAAGATGGGCAGCCCAAGTTGTAATGATAAGTTGTGACCTGTGGAGTCAACTAGTAGGAAGTGAAGCGGATGCTAAATGAAGACATCGGTGGACACCTGAAAATCCTGAGTTCAAGCCCTAGTGGGGTTGTGGGTGGGTCCTGCTGGAAAGTACGGTGCAACGAGGAAACACCTGTCCGATGCTCCCAGGCCTTTGACGGTTCTCCAGCTAATGTTAGTCCGTGACGAATAAAAAAAGCCAATGATTCAAGCTGATCAATCAGTGTCAGTCTCCCGGTGATCACAGAAATGCCTTGTTAATGACTACCAATAAACAAGCAACCAAATGTAGATCACTGAATGGCAAACTCTGAGTTAAATGTCGTCCTTTCTATACCAAATCGACATGATTCATCAGCTATCATGAGAGTTGTTCGAACTTAAAGGGAAAACATTCCTCCTCATATCGTGCAGAGTCATCTATGTAAGCACCAAAAAGTGAACGAAGTCCATTTAGGAAAAACTTAATTCAGAAACCTTTATTTTTCTTATGAGCTTTAACAAAAACGTGAAATGTGATTCCTCTGAACCGCAAAACGTATTCATGCAACACATTTTGAACCATCTTGTTATGTATGTTCTTAGTATATGTATTCACTTGTTGAGTTATAAAAAAGAGTTAAAGAGGAAGAAAATGAAAAGAGATCAAACAAGAAGGCTAAAGAGAATGAAGGTTGAGAAAAAATGAGGCCAGTGAGAAAAAGTAATACCACACCGACCTTGATATAAAAGCTGAGTTTTCCAAGTAGAGATATATTTGATTACAGACTGTTTGTAAATATATAAATGTGACTTAAATTTTCCGACGTCTAAGGTGTTGACATATTTGAGGCTACAATACAGTTTTCAGATCTAAGTATAGCAAGAGTAAATGATTACAGGTGTTAGAATATCTTTCACTTCAAAAACAGCCTGAAATGAAGGATATCATAGCTTCATGGCTTTTTTGTGATAGGTTACGAATGACTACTGGTTTAAGCAGCATAACAATGGACCACGTAACTGTAAAGAAATAACTTTCAGGGAATTTTTATCTTGAAAAGTTCTTAGGAAAACCTGTATGAAATCTGCTCCAAAGCTGTAGAAAAATATAGACGTATATTCATTCCATGTCATATCTAAATTATTTTACTAATTTACATTCAGTTTCTGAAGACGATAAACTTGGAAGAGAGATTGATGGACAGATGCATACCTGATAGAACTTATTCTGTTCTTTAGAGGAATAATGAATGACAATTTAATCGATTCCAGTTTGCTTGACAATAGATATGGATCTGACTTAGAAAATACTTTCAGAAAAAGCAGTGAAACTTTCAATTTCACTGAACTCATAAGAGCAGACAGTAAAACCAACATAGAACCTCGCACAAAACTGCATCAGTTCAAGTTGCCTGACTTCACAGTAGTATACGAATTCACAGGTGGATGGAAAAAGAGTGATATTAAAGTAGACAAAATTGTATGAGTAAATAAGCACTTTGAAGATAAAGGTTACTACAGGTATTTAAGCTTTAGAAGATGTCAAAGAATGTATACATTTGTGTCATTTTGACCGACTCCCAGCCCTGTCACCAAGAATTCCCAACCACCCATTTCTGTCGGCTTGGGGATCCCAGCGCGTTAGTCTACATCTCATCAAACGGTTCAGATCAACAGTCGGGAATTTCATTGACTTGTGCCATGTTTCGGTCTGGCCACTCTGGGCCATTTTTCAATCTAATCTAAATTCCCCTAGCGGAGTACGTCAAGGTAGGCAGGGGCTGGGTATACTCAGTACATGTCCAAACCATCTCAATCGAAAAAGGTTCACAACCTCGGCAACCGACTTCCCTATCTTGCTTAGTACCTTTGGTCAGCTGTCGACATTGCTCACACGGTGATTCCACCATACGCGAGCAGTCCTACAAAGACACCTGTGGTCAAAAAACTGGGGGCGCTTCAGAACGGATAGTAGTGCAATATGCTCATCCCTTATAGACAGCCGGATAGCTAGACTCGCAAGAACCATTTCATTTACTAGGTTAAAGTGTATCCTCCACATACAAAGACTTAGTAATAACGTACAACTTTATTTTCTTTGAAGGATTACATTTTGTTAGTCTTTACCAAAGTCCTCCTTCACATTATTTTGGCTGGTGAATATCTGCTTCTCATCCCACACAACAGTTTATCTCAATCTTTTCTAGAGCTAATACTCTAATTTGATTTGGTTACTTTACATTTCAAACATTTTCTTAAATTTCAATTCCAAATCTAAAGCTTGCCTGCTACTCTTATTGTAATGTGGGTTTTCTCCTCTTCACTTTACCAATATATCACTAATAGGCTATAAATCGCTGAAGGGAATGTAACAAAATGCAATTAATTCGTTGTATTCTGCAAAATTTCTGAGCAGATCAAATTATCACGAACCTACAGGTGTTTTAAAATACCACACATAGTTTTTACAAAGAACTTCTTTGGTGTACACTAACTCTAATATCTAATTAAAACTACTTTTTTAGTAACCACATGCCTAACCCATACTTTATCCAATTTTCATTGTAGCAATTAATAACTATAGACGATTAGCGAAATCAGGTGGGCTTTTTAGTATAGCCTGTATCAGAATCAGTTTATTTTTATTATTTATCCCTTCGGTTCCTAGTGAAACACACGCCTTCAGTAGCACGTCTCCGTTGCACTCTCTTCTATGCAGTCTTTTTAACTTGGCTACATGACTGCCCACAACCTTGCATTTCTTCCTCACACGATCTCCTCCATGTCACCCTCGCCTCGGACGCCCAACTCGTCGTTTCCCACACGGGTTCCACTCGACAGCCTGCCCTGGCACGTGATGACCCCAATCGGTCTTCTCAGTGTATGCCCAATCGAATACATCTCCACTTTCTTCTGCATACACGTTGAACAATGAGTTCTTCGTTGGTTAGTGAAGGTTTATCTTGCTGTCTTCCTGATCGTGGTTTTGACGTCCTCATCTGTGCCTGTGCCGCCTGCAGTTTAAACAACGCTTCCTAGGCAGGTAGGTGAAAGAGACAACTTCCTGTAGATTTGTCCCGTTGATGGTGATTGGTGCTTGTTGTTGTTGTTGTTGGTGGTGGTGGTGGTTGGGTATCTTCATCACCTCTGTCTTCTTTACATTCACTTGAAGCAAGTCCCACCTTCGCTACCTCATCTCTTCTGTCAACCTGTTGGTTTTCGCCTGTAGATCTTCGAGTTTGTGCCACAAGACATTAGACATAAATCGTCGTCAGTGAAATCCAAATTGTGTAGGGTCTTTTCATCTGTCCAGCCAGCATATACTCGTCTTCTCTCGCCCCACACTGTTGTTTGTTGCATGATTCAGTCCAGTCCAGTCACGTTCAGTCCAGTCCAGTCGACCACAATCAGGAAGACAATCAGTGATAGTAGGTAGCAACCTTGTCTTACTCCTTCCTGTCTTCACTGTAAGGGCGTCACTGAGCTTTCCATTGTGAATCACTTTGCTGAATGTGGTTGATAAAGGTCTGTTGTACTCCATAGCGTTGAAGCAGTTTTCAAATTACTTCTCGGTCGACGCTGCTGAAGGCCTTAATGATCAGAATTATTGACAATTTGAAATTTCAGAATTCACTGCTAGTAAATGTATGCATCATGGTGAATTATTTTTGGTATATATTCAGCCTAGTGCATACTGAATATTCTTTTAATGTAATTGCTTCTTCATGAGTTCATACTTTACTTGCAATGTGAAAAAAACCATGAAATTAACGAGTACTGTTTACTCACTGAGGCTCACACCTAGAAAAATAAAGCACAGCTGAATTTCCAGGCTGGTATTCATCATTGACTGACATCCTTTGGAGGGACATTGGAAACCTGGGTGCACTGGAAAGCTGTTTTGTCCTAGTATGGGATTCATGGAATTGATAAATTTCCACAAACCTCCAAATTGAATTAATCTAGTTCTCATTGATGACCAGCTTCGAGAGAAAAATCCTAAAGTTCCAGTGAGAAGTTGTGACCGGCGTGACGAACCTGGTGGATATGAAGACAAATATTCAACGATGACATTGAGTGATGGTAGCGCTATGTCGTGAACTGACAGAAGTTAGAAAAATGAACTACTGGGTTCCAATCAAGTGGCCCAATGGTAGTGTGCTGGCCACGGAACCTGAAGGTGCTGGGTTCTATAGCTGGCGGGGTCATGGTTGCGCACTCCTGAGTAGTCCCATACTAGGTTGAAAGCGCTATGAAGTGCTCTTAAGTTCCAATGTTCCTCCAACTTATGTCAGTCCATAATGAATACCAACCTGAAATCAATAAATCCCCACAAACCGCCAAACCGAATCACCTCAGTCTTATTGACTACCAATCGCGATTGAAATTGAACCATACAAAGCTGACCAATCGTGCGCCCGCTGGTGAGTTGCGGACCAAATAAACAGAAGTTCATGAGATACTGTGTGAAGGTAAAGTAAAATTCTGGGTCACAGCGGGAGTCAAACCAGATAGTCACACCCAGAAAAGGAGTTTGTCAACTAGGTAATGTGCATTTGTTTCACATGGAATAAAAAACTTGTTAAATTTTCGTTGGGTTTTATCATCCTTTATATGAAAATAAAAGCGACTAAGTTCCCTTATTAACATCAGAGCTAAGATTGAGGGAAACCAGGAATGGAAAACTCACCCACAATTGCCATTAGCCATTAGGGTATCCATCCTAAATAATAAACCAAGATCCCAGTTCCGACTTTTCTAGCCGTAATTTTCAATCTGAAGTCAACTGAATTTCCATATCAGGCTTTCATATAAAAACCAGGATGCCACTTTTTCAGTTATAGTAGCTGATATTTTTGCTAAAACGTCCACTTTCTTCATCTCAAACCTAAAAAGTTAGATAATAACCTTCTAGTTGTGAAACTCTAACAAGTATCCGTATATGCAACTCCATAGCTCTGAAGGGACTTCCTACTTCGTGTTCAAAGAACCTTAAAAAAGTAAAAATTCCGTAAAATTTCATCTTTGGTTAAAGTCTGCTTTTCGGCCAAACGAATAAATCCCGTATAAGAATGGTTTACTTTAAAAAGCTATTTATTATCAACAAGATTGATCAGTTGAGTCAGAGAGTTTGCTATCACCAAACATCGCGTTAATCAGAATTCAGTTTAAACAAAAATAACTGTTTGGTTATTTGTTGAGCTGAAGCATATAATCCAATTTTTACGAGAAGCTACAAGTCGTCGAACAGTGACAAAAACATAGTTAATGTGGTTTATCGTAGGACTCTTCAAAAATCAGTTACTATGATTGTACTGCATTTTTCGTTTTTTTTCAACTACTTACACGTTGTAAAACTAATACACATAAAATCAAAGTTATTTAGTACGTTCAAAAAGAGGTGATGGCTTAGTGGATAACGTTCTGGCGTTTAAAGCGAAGAAGACTGGGTTCCAGCCTCACTGGGAACAACATCTCTCACTGAGGTGCAGGTACGTCCAGCTGAGGAGTCCCAAATAGGATGAAACGCGTTTCAATAGTCACAATAATTTATTTATCATTCCAAGATAGTACAAACAAACAAATATGCATTAAAATGCAAACAGTACAAAATACTAACAGTAGCTTCACCTCAAAAAGTAAATAGATTATAGAATGTCTACTTTTAATACATAAATCCAAAAGAAAAACACTTGTTTGCAAATTGCAGATGTAACATTACGTGTAGAATATTTTAATTAGTTTGCAAACAACATGGAATATTATGAAATTGGCGCTAGTTTGAACTTATATTTTACTTTGCTTACTACTCTATTATTAAATGCCAAATCAATCGAACTATAAATATGCTCCATGAAGGAGCTAAGTTCTGCTGACTGTATCATTATCTGTAAATTCTCTGTTGTACAATCACTGGGAAGTCGCAATCAATTACTTTATCGACAAAAATTTAAAATTTAACAAGTTTGACGTCGGATAAAGCAGAAATGAGAGATAACGTCACCGATCACGTGGTGAAACACGACCCCAAAGTAAAGAAAAAAATGTCATGGGCTTAACACTGCATAACTGCAAAGAGAATTATCAGGATATTAATACTTGGCATCATATGCCCTGCTCTTAGTTTCTGTCTTCACAATTGCTCGTAATACCGATGAAATTTCAGTATGAGATACAACTGTATTGAGATCATTATCCTTTGTATTGGCAAACAGTTTCAGATAGACATCTCATACTGCATATCCAGTACTTCTTGCAGGACAGGACAGGACACATTACCAAAAACAAACCTTACATGTCATGCCTTCATATTCCGTTGGACCCAAGAGACATTTGTATGCGCAGTCACTACTCCATCTGTGTTTTCTGATTTCCTACTCGTACTGTTTGTTCTAATCAGTTCCGCTCAGACGTTTTGGGAGTTTATGGATCAGATCGTATGCGATTTGTCGTTTTTTTCAGAGGAAAACTGACATTGTATTAGTAGCGAGCTCATCAGAAATGAGAGATACTGTGAAGTATGGCGTGTGAAGCTGTATTTTTAATAAACCAGCGTGCTTGAAACCAGTAGAAGGTGGCAGAATGCTGCCTTTCAGGAAAATTAAACAATCCCTGAATAATAAGTTCAGTCTTGAATATATCAACGAATGCAACATGAAATGTCCGATGCATAACGAAGTTAGTGTATTTAACTTGGTATATGGCAGGCATGTGTCAAAAGATAGTATCCATATAGTTGAAATAATGAGCAATGTACGTAAATGAGGACGAAGTTCTATTATGACACGGATGATTAGGGTTTATTTCGCGTATCGAACAGAAGAAATTGCTCAAGGTTTGGTTTGCCCTTTTCATTACGGAAAAATGCATAAACGTGAGCTATGCACCAGTTGAAAAAATGTCTAAAGCAGAAAATTCATATCAACATAATTATGCAGCTTCCGGTTTCCTTTTCTTCTACACAGTCATATCTCTGCATTGTTCGACATTTCAAGTCACCCCAAGTAGCTTTCTTTTTCGGCTATTTCATCAGCGACTTGATTTTTATTTTTCTGGCCCTTTATATGATATTTATTCTCCAAAACTCAACCTTCTGATTCCTTCGTAGATTTTTAATCACAGAACAGAAATCTATGACCCAAATCTCTTTACCGGTAAAGTCTTTTTTGAATTAGTCTATTGGTGATGACAACACCATTTATTCTAAGAATCTGTTGCAGACATTAATTACTCTACACGAATACTCTGCGACTTTTCTCCTTTGCTTTAGTACTCTCCTGCTATATTTTAGTGCTGTTCCAACCTGCTGAGAAGGAAACCAGAAGTGAGACGTATGAAAAGAATCTACAGAAGATCCTGAAAATTAATTTCCGTCGTTTTAAAAAATTTATGGGAACCCAGTGCCTAACACTTGACACCTTGACAACAAATGTAATGGCTTTTGCATTGTTAGGAATCAAGATGCCAAAATACGAATGCAGAAGTTGGCTATAGTTTGCTGACACTAGACTGCTGAGTATGTTTATTAGTATTCCGGAAACCTGGAGACTGGGTGTGATCATGTTTTTCACTGCGCAGAAAGTGTTGATGTCTCTTTTATTCTAGCCTCATCGTCAAGAAACTTAATAATCTGGCCCTCTATTATCAGGCTTCGCTGAATATAAAAGTCGCATACTATGAGGTGGTCTCAGCTGGATGATTGTTTCAAACGGTCGTACTTACATTATCTTCCATTCCGTTTCTTTAAATTACATAGATGTTTTTGAGTCACTTCTTGATCGTGAATCTCAAATCAAAAAGTGGTGTTGGCTGTCGACAAAATGCATCACGAAGAACGAAAGATTAGAATGTCTTTGTGAAACAGAATGAATAAAGGTATGAATTGCCTGAGGTCGAACAGAGGCAGGCCTAAGTGAATCCGTTGCATTGGTAAGCCCAATCATGCATGACCATTTGTCGGCAACGGTCGTATAAGTTGAAGGTGAAGTGGGATCACCTAGTTATCAAAGATTTATCCTATAGACGAGTTCTATGGATCCGTATCCAGAATCAGCTTTCAACACCTCATATTCACCCAGTGAGCTATGTTTGCGTCTGGAAGGGTACTTTTCAGCTATTGATGCAAACGAACCGAGTGTAGCCCAAGATTGCGTCTGAGCGTGAGATACTTCTTACTTAACTTGGGGCTCACGGTTGGTTGCTATAAGAAGTGCACATCCATAGTTAACCGTACACGTTCCTATGAAGACAAGAGCAATTGCTTCAGAAGTAATATCTTTAATAAGGACTGCTTCCGGTTATCTAGTGAAGAAAACATGAAGATGAAAAGTTGTATGTATTCACCACATTCCGTTAGATGAGCAGCATGATTTTCATAAGCGTGGTCAAAACGAGAGTCTGGTGCAAGAAATGGTCATAATAGGCAACCCATGTGTCAATTTGCAATTTGACAGGCTACGAATTATGTGCCCATTAGTTGGCGTTTTTTCTCTCCTCAGGCCAGCAGAAATGTTTTGCAATAAGTGTGATGGTGGTTGATTCACATGGATGAGATAATTTATCCAAGGTTTTGAAGAAGTTGCATCGACATCTTTCCGTAACAGTTGAGCGTGGTTGACTAGTAGATTTTTATTTTCATTATTAGTCCTTTGGGAACATAGGGCTTTAGTAGCACGTCTCCAGTGAATTCTGTTCTCCGAAATCTTTTGAACCTGGCTCCACGACAGCCCAGAAGCTCTCATTTCCTCCTCGCACGATCTCCTCCATGTCACCCTCGGACGTCCAACTCATCGCTTCCCATCTGGGTTCCACTCGAAGGCCTGACGCGTGATGTCCCCAGTCGGCTTTCTCAGTATATGCCCAATCCATCTCCATATTTGTTGATCGATAGCTTCTTGGTTGGTTCGTCCCCAGAGCTCCTTGTTGCTTATTCTTTCTGGCAATCCATCTGATCTTCAGTAGCGAGCCAGCGTAAGCAGTTGTTGATGAATGTCTGTAGTTTATTAGAAATCCCTTTCGTAACGCGCCAAGTCTCTGAACTATGCAGAAGCACTGACTTGACGTTGGTGTTGAAAATCCGGTTCTTGTTCCACATGCTGAGTGGAGTGCAGAAGATCTCCACACTGGTTTCAGGCTAATGAACACCTGTCTTGCTTTTCCGATTCTGAATTTGACGTCCTCGTCTGTGCAACCTGTAGTTGAAACAGTGCTTCCTGGATAGGTGAAGGAGGTTACTTCCTTCAAGTTTCTCCCGTTGATGGTGACTGGAGTTTGTTGTTGTTGGTGGTGGTGCGGTATCTTCATAACCTCTGTCTTCTCTATATTCACTTGAAGTCCCGTCTTCGCTGCCCTGCCTCTTCTGTCAACTTGTTAGTTTTCGCCTGTAGGTCTTCAAGTTTATGTGACATCAGGCACAAGTCATCCGCGAAATCCAGATCTTCTAGGTTCTTTTCTGCAGTCCAGCGTATCCCCCTCTTCTCGCTCCCCACTGTTTGCTGCATGATCCAGTTCACCACAATCAGAAATATCATGGGGGATTATAGGCAACCTAGTTTCACTCCTGTCTCCACTTCACTTCAAAAGCACCATAGAGCTTCCCATTGTGAATTACTTGGCATGTGGCGTCTTCATATAGTTGTCGAATGAGGCGGATAAAGGTTTGCGGTACTCCGTAGTAATGAGGCAGTTTCCAAATTAACTCTCGGTCGACGCTGTCAAAGGCCTTTTCAAAGTCGATAAAGTTGAGGTAAGGTAGAGAGCTGATTGCCATTCTATACTCTGTTCTATGATGATGCAATGCGTTGAATTTTGGTCCACACATGATTTGTACTTCCTGAATCCAGCCAGCCAACGTGTTCCGGTCGTAGTTTTGAATTCCTTTAGTCTCTTCAGGATGATGCGGCTTAATATTTTACTTGCTTCGGGTGGACAGGAGAGTGGTTCCGCGCCACTTCTTGCAAACACTGAGGTCTCCCTTCTTCGGCAGTTTGACAAGGTAACCCTTCTTCCAATCACTAGCCAGGTACCTTCTCCTCCTTCCACACCTTCTGCAATAGTGGTGTGAGCATGTCCGCTGTTGTCTCTGCGTCTGTTCTCAGTGCTTCTGGCCGGATCCCATCTGGTCCTGCTGCTTTCCAGCATTTCAGTAGCTTTATGGCGTTCCTTTGTTTCTCTTCTTTCGTGATTAAATTTCCGTCATCATCTTTTACTGGTTTCATCTGCGTTGATCTCTTCCCTCCCAGATATTAACCTGGCTATTTGATGCAATGTTGTCAGGTCTCTATCTCTCCCACCTGCAGCCTGTTCTGCTTCACTTGCCAGTGTTTCGTAGAAGTGTCTTTTGTCTTTGCGTGCACTCCTCCACACTCCTTTGTCCAGTGTAGTGTTTTATACCTTGTACTCAGTTCCTCTTGTCGTTGAGCATCCTTGCACTGGTTTATCTTCTGCTTCACCATCCTCCTCTCCTCTATCAGCTTCCAGGTATCCGTCGAGATCCATTCCTTATCTTCTTTCTTCTTCCTTCCTAATACGGCTGTGCAGGTTCCCTTCCACATCTTTTCCAGAGACTTCCAGTGTTCTTCCACACAGGTTTCTCAAGGGACGTCTCTCGATATCTCCCATTTTGTCTTGATGACTGCCGTGAGGATTTCCTTTGTAGTTTCGTTCTTAAGTTTCCGAGTGTTGTACTTGAACTGAGGTCTATCACCAGCTTCCTTGAAGGCTTTTAACTTGATTTGGAAGGTTCTTTTCACTAGACAGTGAGTGGTCTGAACCTACATCTGCTCCTCTTCTTGACCTTGTGTCATGTACACTGCGTCTCCATTTTCTTGAGATTGAGATAAAGTCGATTTGATTTTTGGTGTGTCCTGGTGTCTGGTGAATGGTGAAATCCATGTTGCTTTGTGGATATCCTTGTGCTTGAACACACTGCCTGGCCTCCAATCACCAAATCGTTGAATGCACAGAATTCTGCAAACAATTCTCCATTCTCGTTCATCACCTCACCGAACGCTTCTCGACCCATGGTTAGTTCTCTTCCTGTGTTGTCCGCTCCGAGTTTGGCATTCATATAGCCCATTAGAATTTTGATGTCGCCAACTGGGGTTTTTTCACTACTGAATGCAGTTGTCTGTAGAATTTCTCCTTTTTCTCCTGCTCTGCATTATTTGTAAGTGCATAGCATTGTATGATTGTGAGCTTCCTTCCTTTTGAGTTGAATCTTGCTGCCATGATCCCGGAGGCGATTGGTTCCCACTGCATAAGAGCCTTCGATGCTCTTGAGGACATCATGATAGCCACTCGAAAACTCAGTGTGCTCGTGGTTGTCGTCTGGGTGACAATATCGGAGTAGATTATTGATTCTCCAGTTGACAGTTCGGAGACTCCACTCCCATTCCATCTGCTTTCGCAAATCCCAAGCACTTCGATGTTATACCTTCTCATCTCCTTTGCAATCTGGGCTGCCTTGCTGGGTTCAAACATGGTGTGGACATTCCATGTCCCCACGTTTACTTTCGCTTTCAACGAGGGAGAGAAGACACATCGGCCTGGTCAATTGGCTTCCCGGAGGCAGGCTTTCACCAATTGGCGTCATTTCGCCTCTCTGATTCCAGCGAGGAACAATTTTGTTTTTATTTTTATATTTCGTTTGTGCTTTGAAGTTTCTTCAACGGTTAGATTTGTTCTCCGGGGTAGGGTTGCTAGCCCTATGCCCAACGTTCCCTGTTTACCCGGGCTTAGGACCGGCTAGTAACCAGTGAACTGGTTAACCAGGCGAGGTTTGACTAGTAGATAGATGGCACAAAATCGTATTCAAGTCGGACTCCGTTGTATGCCACCGTAGCTCAAGAGCTGCTGACCACAACTCTTGGCCTGGTCCATGATCTTCTTTTCCAGGATCAGTCAATCCCACAAAGCCAACATTTCTAATACATTCAGTCAAGGATATCCAAGATAATTGGTCAGCTGAGGGGTTATTTGCTCCTAATATGTGGCAGATATTTGAAATAAACTGAGAAATATATTCTTGTTGCAGTGATTCATATAGGAGAGACTCATCGAATGCTGAAACCACAAAGGTTATAAGCAGTTTATGGCCTATGAAAATATTGAAATCATGACTTTCCGCCCAGTATCGAAAATGTGCATGGAACAGCGCACAGCTAGGGGTCCGTTGCCGAGTTTTATGCATCTTGTTTCCTCTTCCTGCAGCCACCTCGAGAAGGAAGCCAGCGTCCACCACTTTTAGTTTTCCATCTTTAGCAAAACAGCCACGATTGATTAATCAGATGAATCAAGTAGAGTATTCAAAGAACCATTGGATCGGTATTTTTCAAAGCACCATACACCTTGTATTACCACGAAGCAGATCTGTTAGTGGTCTCAAGAGAGGAGTAGTTGTCGATAAAGCGTTTGGTAATCATTTGCTCAGTCATTGAGAGAGAAAAGCTGTCTTCCAGTGATCAGCACAAGGAAACCAAGCGAGACAACTACCATTTGACACTTCCAGATAATTGCCGTTGTCCCTTCCTTATTTAGCCTGTCAAATGTGACGTTAAAGATTTTAGTGTGCCTTTTTGTCTGGACTTGCAATGAGTTCATCATCACTATGAACTTGGAAAAAATACAAATCATTCAAGACTTTATTCACGGGAAGTCGTAATGTTTGCACTGTATTTTCAACACCAAAATACACATCTAAAAGTTCATCCACCCCCTAAGGTGAAATTAGGGCTATTTTAAGAATGTCCCCAGTGTTGCAGGCATGTGATTCTAACATTTAATTGCTTTGTTCATAGAAGACATATCCAATTGGCCCAAAGTCACGGTCAGCTAGTAAATATGTGCTGCCATGTATCAGTATGGCGATGTTTGGTGTTTTTTTGCCGGTAATCATGAGATAGACACCAAACGCAGCAATCTATTCTCGGTGCTCTCTGCGGCGTTGATGCCCTTAAAGCATCTACAGGCCGAATAATTTTGAGTTGCAGAATACGGTGGGGTCGGCCCTAGGCTTGTCTTAACATATCGCGAGGTAAGTTGAATGCTTTGGTTCTAAGAATATGATTTGATCTATAACATCGATTATTATGTACGGTAGAGTATGGATCAACTGCCTCGAACTCGGATATTCGTCTTACAGTGTTCTGTTGAGGGTACAGATTTGATTTTTGTCTTGGCACAGGCTAATCTGAGGCAACTTGGGCGGTTCCGCCAATAGATAAATTCCTGTTATCAACGAGCATCATAATGGGCTAACAAATCTATGCCAACAGTAGTCATTTTTACATCACTATGGGCGAAAAGCCACTGAACAGATTTGCGTAATCCTAACTCAAAGTAGGCATGCTGTTTCACACGGTTCACGGTCATTTTAGTCTCAGCTGATTACGGAATGAGGAACAGATAGAAAAGAAGTCTTTTCGCTGTCGAGCGAAGAACAGTGACTTCTGCACCGGTGATAATAACTGGACAGTTTTCTCTCTAGTGTCTGTGAAATATAATAAACAGCAGTTCACGTCGTCTACGACTGCATTAACGCAGGCTGTCTACATAGTTTTCCAGCTGCAAGCAGTTTGATTAGGCGTTCACGGTTTCTATGTTACCTCAAAAAATTGCTTTAGGACGGACACCATCTTGGGTTTAAACATAATGAAATCAAGCTAACGATTGCCCAAAAAAAGCGCAGTTGTGTGCAGAAACCCAGGGAAGCTGAATCACATGTTATGATCCGGAACTTCTAATCCGTAGAAGCTGATAAACAGACCTGCATAGTTCTGTCATCTCAACATCCAAAAATGCTGAGATTTTCCAAAGCGTAGGGAGGAGGTGAAAACTACCTGAAACATGTGATGTATTAGCTCCATACACTTGGAACCCTCTGATCACACATGGGCTTGCCAGACTATCCATATGAAGATTTGCGACGGAGTTCGGCGAAGCCATTGGGAAACATAGGAGTAAGAAGGGCACAGGGAAGTGCAAATCTTGATCACATTGCTCTTGGTATGAAAATGAAAGTCTATGCCTGGTTAGTTTTCAACATGAGTACGAATTGTTTTTGTATACATGAGGGGGGTTATGATTTACGGATGGCAAGAGCCCCAATAAATCTTGGAACCCGGCCCTGACTATTCCTGTATAGCACCTTAAAAGCTGTTTTCGTGCCTACCCTGTGACCGGTTTTTGGCATACGCTTAGCAACACATTAGGATGGACGTTAGTTACCGGCACTTATCTAATCTGTTGGGGCAACTTTTCTGGCGCCAATCGGATATATGTTCAACCATAATTAACTGCATATCACGAAAAAAAACCCCTTCGTAAGTACTTCCGTACATACAAGTGAGTTGATTAACACTGTGAGATGTAATTCAAACGTTTACATGTTTTGGTTCACGTTGTGACACACACTTTGTCTTCTTCACAATAGCGAAATCAGTTGCATGGTGCGTTTTATGGACACCTAAACCAGGCCTTTTTCTCAAAACCACAGCTTTTCGTGATATCCCAGTGATCCACCAGACAAAGCTGCAGAGGCATTGCTCGAATTTTCATCGGTTGCGGTAGTCTGGAAAAAACCGTTTTCGGAAAGGCCCACTACCAGAAGTTCATTCGTCGACTGCCTTGTGGATTCGTGCAACGACATCAGTGGTTGAGTTGTTCCATAATTCCGCATTACACAACAATTTGCCAAAGCACTGGCGACCGTTGGTATTGCTTTCCCCGAAACCGCTGCTGTAAACAGTATTTATGAGTCCTTTGTGTCAACAGTGAACACTCATGTACCTATTTAACACCCAGAAAATAAGAAGTTAAGGGAACTGGCTCAGGTGTGAAATGCGGTGTTTCTGCGTTCTCCAGCCGGATTGGTACCAGCCATATCAGTTTTTTGTCGCTCTGGTACCAATGAGCTTGAATGTGGTTGTAGGCTTACACGGACGTTCGTGATACGAGTATGTAAAGGCTATAAACACTAAAAGTGGTTGCACGACTGCTAGGGGTAATGATTTACCATTTCAGGAGTTGTCCTTATGCAAACTTGGGAGGCATCGGGGTCAGCCAATGATTCCATATCCCTTTAGGACATCCGTGAGTACGAGACCAAGCAAAGAAATGGCAAGTTCGCAAGCTGCAAATCACAATTTGGCCACTACCCATTATTAATATACAATTCCTTCCTACATATGTATTCCACAGAGAGATCTATGCAGCATGTAGTTAACTTTGTATTTTTTGACATATTTAACGCTCACATTAGGACTTAACATTTGTTCAATTTCACTGTTGTACCGCAATTAATGAAACCACTGGCAACTGGTTTTGAATTTGTTGGCTCACTTTTCGTTCTCTTTACATCTACTAATAACAGACGAATCGCTTGATTGCCAGACTTTTTATGGTACCAGCATGTGCAGCTTTTTGACGTCGTCCTACTCGTGGCCTTATCACGACTCCGGGATCTACTCCTGAGGAACCTCGGTGGTCGTACGTGCAACTGCACAGCTGTCGGTTACCTTGCAAATATTTGGATCTTCTTCTATACAGCAGCAACCCTGTTGGCTCGGTAATACTTTTGAACTTTTTAGGCATTCTTTCGTAGACGCGATCAGCAATCTCAGCCAGTTTACATACCTCCATGTCTGCACCGCCAACTGCTGATATCCATGGCCATGGCTGACAGAACAGCCAGTTTTCAACGCCGCTATTTTTCAACAGAATTTGGGCATCGTTTAAGTTGTGGTGTTCTGCCTTCAAGGCATGCCCTACTTAGAAGTTGATCGGCAGCTTTCTCATCAGGTAAAGAAGTGGCTTCCATCGCTTCTTCCTCCAAAACATCATAATGTGTGTCTCATTTGGGCTTCAGTAGTGTCTCCCTTGCTTATCCAGCAACTTCTGTTAAAAAAGAGCCTGTTCATCCAGTCTGTGTTTTATGGAGCTATATTATTAGCCGTGAGGAAATGTCCTAAATGTGCAAGCCACAGTTTAGAGTCACCAAACTAAAAAGGAGGTAAGGGAAGACCAATGGTCATCACAAATGCTACACTCGAAAATTCCTAATCTTGTATGGGGGCCCTCGATAGTGGTGTCTTGCAAACGAATGCTCCCAGGACCAATATGAGTGAACGGGACTTTATTTCAAACGTTGTAAGGGTACTGCATGTCAACAACCGCAGATTGCTAGTACAAACTTTGAAAGATAACATTTTTACTGGCTGAAGTGGGATCCCATGCGATTGATGTGACAGAAACACGGTTCACAGGCGATGCGGAGGCTTTCCCTCTCTCTCTGGGTTTCCATACACACGAACTGCCGACATGTTGAGTCGTAAGGGTGGAGGAGTTCCACCACATGCTTGCAAAGCCTAAACCTGAGGTTAGCGTGCGAAGGGGCTGTTCAAAAATGAACAGACGAATTGGTTTGCTACGACATTAAGACAGTTAGTGATGTGGTCGAAATTGTGGGGAATCTTTTCCATAGTGAATGAATCGGTACTGAACCAAACGCAAGCATCGATCAGTGGCAGCAGGTGCCTGAAAGTAGGTGGCGGCAGCGCACCACGCACCAACTGGATGGTTCTCACATCTTCGGACTTATACAACAGCTTCGATGTGCACCTAGTTCTGTTCATAACTTCACAGGTGCAGCGTGTTGGAGTCTGGATCATCGGACATCACTTTGGACTCATTTATCGCACACTGTTTAGAGGGGGCAACTAAATTTCAGTACTTTCCCAGATTAGCCAATGGTGACCACATAGTGATACCTCTAAAGTTCTACGCACACACCATTTAGATTGTGATTCAGTTTCCCCTGGACGAGATGTATGAAGCGCCTCCACGTCGTCTGTTAAGCACTAAACAGTGGCGACAGGCTGGGCTACGGGTGGTGATACATCTGTACGTGAAAAATTCTCAAGTTTCGAGGTGATAAAAATTTCTATACACTAAGGGACAAAGAATGAAAGGGACTGGAAAACTATCTAAATGGCAATCTTTGAATATTGTGGTCACCCAAAGAATAATCTCAGGTTCTTCCTTTATCTACTTCATGTTAAAGAAATCCTGGATACGACTAAGTTGCCGATATCAGTGTTTGCGGAGGCGTTCTAAAGGTTACAAGTAGCTGCGCCGACAAACATGCCGTAAAGGAGGACCCAAAAGGGTCAATCAACTGGTTCAAGCGTCGGCGTCTAAAGGCGGCCTCTATAAAACATGCGGTCATTCATCTGGTTATCGCAGTCGTCATCAGTATCCAACAGATGCAACACTGGTGCCCGACGTTCAAGAAACGGAACACTTCGGAAGTGCGGGCAACCACTGCTGTTTGACATAAAGCACTCTAGCCCTTTCACAGAGTATTCACATGCTTCCGTGAAGACACGTTTGGGGTGCTTTGTCTCAAGTTTCTGAGATAACCTCTTGGATACTGCATTGAATTGGCCAGTCCTTGCCTCATGGAAGAAGCCAAAAAACCTGATCACGTTCAGATACATAGAGACAAGTTGACGCCGGGGTTTTTCAGCACATCCTGTGAGGAACATTCACAACAACTTGATGTTTTCTTATCATCTCATTCGAGGACAAGAGGGGGGCTAAAACTACCACTCCATATCCTCAGCCATTACCTCAGGGATGATTTATCTGGCCTCTCTTGTGCCCTAAGTATCCACCAGGCCACCACGAGAAACCTCAAGAAACCGTATTCATAACGATTCAGCGTGAGTCCACACTTCTGACGTAGAGCGGTCATCGACTATATTCCGTTTAGCTAGTGTATGTGAAGAGAAACTGTGTGTTCACGTAGGGCTGTATCGCATGGATTAACTTAGACTTTAGGAAGGGACAGTGGCATTTACGGGTCTCATTATGAATGGAATATTCTCCACGTTACAGTTCAGTACCAACTTGGACTTGAATATATATTATGTGTACCTGATTTTCCCCGATGACATTATAAGAGGATATCTACGCGGTTTGTGGCGAGAATGTTAATGGCTCTGGTCGAACGACGGGCTGCGAGCCCCATTAACGCTCCACTAACTGCTTACATGGTCTTAGCCAGCCCCGTGGTTATGAATGAACTGTTTGGGGGTGGTTGGTATTTATGTCCATGTCATACGGCTAAAAGTAAGCGCTAGATAGGCTTTGAGCCCACCAAATGTAATTCTGATCATCTAACACCTAACGTGCCGGCACAAACTGATTTTCTAAAGACAAAGCTGCATAAACCCAGGATCACCGTAAAAGTCAGTAGTGGAACGGCCAAGACCATTCCTCCCTCAATTCATGAGTGCCCTACGGTTAAAGGGGGTTGAGTAGTGTCAACTTACAAAAACAACTCCGTCACAGTTGTAGTAGTAATAACACTTATCCTTGAATTTATGTATGCATACCATTTCGCAGATATGGTGGCCTCACCTAATGGTGAAGTATCTTTGATAGTTTTGTAACCTTTTTTTCATCCCAGGTAGCGTTGATACCCTAGCTGAAAAAAGCTTTACATTATATATATATATACATATATATATATATATATATATATATATAATATATATATATATATATACGTTCAAGTAGTGCGCATTAAGCAACCTGTTGAGTTTTGTGTTCATGCCTGAGCATAATAAGTTTTTCTGGCAGGATTGAAAATCGTGTTAATGAATATTATAGGGTTTTCATTTATGGAAAGCAGGAACAAGAATATTGTGGGATGAACTGAATTTATTTCATGTGCTCTAAGTCTTCCACATAGGCACTAAACTTAAATTTTTTCCTACAGTAAGCTATCAGCGTTCAGCATGTCATCTGATGCATTACAGTGGTAAGCAACACCAGATACATCCTTCAAACCTAAACATAAATTCATGTATGTGGGAACGTAGATGAACGACAAAGCTGACAATTTCAACAACCAATAGGGGTAACAAGTCCCAACAAGTTGGACTTTAAATCGATCAGTAAACTCGTAGCAAAACAAGATGTAAATGCATGTCGCCTAAGAGTAAGTTGCTTCAATCCCTACTTGTTCGGTCACAAGAAGAACTAAGAGTTGCATGCTAATAATATGAAATGTCGCAGCAGAATAGGTACGCAGAAATCGACAAGGTGTAAAAATGTAAGCAATGTCTTTCCATGGCTAAAAATTCAAGGTTTTTATTCGCTCATTACACTTATTGCCGATACCTCCACTGTTGCATCCCACAAAGTCCTCCTGGGGGTAATGATGAAAAGTTCAAGGATGAGCATATGCAAACTGTTTACCATTGTCAGTTGTTTACTGATTGAAAAACCAAGGATTTCTGGTATTCCCACACCAGCTCACGCCGAAAATTCGTAACTTTTGTGAATTTTAAAACTGAGGACCAAATATCCGCATTTTTCGACCGAAGAATCTACGCATAACAGGCTTGTTTGAACCCATCAGACGGACTTCCAAAACTCATTCTCCACCATTTTCGTGGATCGTGGCAACTTGTATTTTTTCTCCTTAAAAGCATAGCACTGGAGCGGACCGCTTCGTTACAGAACCCGAATACCGCAACTGAAAAGTGGTGCGAAACAGTCAAGCATGCAAGAAGTTACAACATCGAGCGGCTCTACCACGGGTCAGGGTGGTACCTTTGGTAGCGTAGTCACGTCTCCTTTCCAGGCCAACGTGGAACCCATCCACAGTATGACCCACGCGCTAGCTACCAGGTTGGGAAACAAGGGTCTCAGCACCAGCACATCACCAGTCCTGGACAGTTCTGAAAGGGAATCACTAATTTCGCAACTCGTGTCTTGCAGAACGACATGCCAGCACTCACATGAGGATTTCATCCAAACAGAGGGTAAAAAACCGTGTTCGACAACAAAGCAAACTTTTAACTTTCAGAAAACTGACTGTTCTCTATTGGCTGATCGTGCATAGCATAATATTCATCAGGACTATGAATCTCTGATGTGAGCTGGTATTAACACGCATGAATCATACAGTCCTGGAATCATCAATGAAGTACAATATGTAAACAATTCGTACATACATTCCTTCATAAACTTTTCATCGTTATCTCAAGCAAAAAGTACAACCTGTTACAATGAAGTATTAGCTTCAAGCTTCATTTTTCTCCAGGTAATACCTGTAGCGTCTGGACACAAACCTGGTTTTTTTTTGTTAATGCGGAGACAATACTTCCACCTGTCTAACCTGTAAATCTTCTGCACACTTATTCTGTTGGGATGTTCCATTATATGAACAAATAGCACTTATCTTATAGTGACAACGGGTAGGGATTCAGACTGCCTTCCATGAGGATGAATATAATATGTATATAAACTTATTGACACCTGTAAAAATGGTGTGTGCCTGTATGTTCAGGAATAAATATTATCATTCTAACCGTGCTTAGTGAATCACTGTGCGTGAGCTGCTAGGGGTCTCACCCTGTAGTCAAACCTCGTAACGCCCAGCTTCCTTCGACTTATACCCAGAAGCTACCTACGACCTTCGAGGGCCCCCCCTCAATAACACCCACCAAACCACAAAAACATTCTCTTGAAAGTTAATCAGTTACCCGGGCAAAAACTACCGGACATAAAGTTAAGACTTGAAAGAATATGGTCACTGAGTTAAATATTCCTCATTAGCGGAAAAATCCACTGCAAAGACGCACTGTTAAGTCACTTTACTAGAATTTCTAAACGCGTGAGAAATGAGGCCCTTGATCCTATTGAAGACGAAAGTCACAGCTGTTTGGTAGATGAAATACAGATCGATATGAAAGTCGAAAACGTCTTTCGTCTTCCAAGGCTGTCTCACTGCATTAACTTCCGTATTACGGGTTGCTTCGAATTACTCTCGACTCTCTCGTTCCGTTCCTCCACCGGTGGTAACACTTGACAAAGCTGGCACTTTAAAGGCTGGCTGCAAAGTTGACTTGAGTCACTTGGCTACTTGGACTCCAGATTTGCATTTTCCCATCTGCTGTATCAACTGCAGTGTGCGAGGTATGCACTTCAATATGCCTAAGGTGAAGTTATCAGCCAGGCAGGACCGTCTCAGCATGACTGCTCCGCAAATCTGGCTCACAGATAAAGTTCTTCTGGGAATGCTCAACTTAATTCAGCAGGACAGATCCGGGAAATCAGACGACACTGCGCGCTACAACTGACATTCCTTAAAAGCTCACGAAATTTCCTCCCTAAGAGTATACACGACCGTGGCGTCAGCCGTTAGGAAAGTCCCTGTTTGATAGCAATTTTGTGCTACTTTTCAGAAGCTGTCAAAATAAATAATGAGGAAATGATTCAGCCCATCGGGCGATGTCTGGGTCTCAGCTTCCTTCAGGTCCCAGTTATGAGCTAATTCAGCTTTGGTCGGCTCTTCATCATCACAAGTCTATCCACTCTTACATATGGATTCTGAGAACTAGCAGTGGGAAAGTGCCCGACATTAAACGTCTGCCGGTGTGCAAACTAAGTAACCGACCGCTAGGCGTTTCTGCATCTGAATCATCTCTACTTGAGCAATCACCTATCAATAATTTTAGGACGACCAACTGTACAAGGGTTCCGCCTCGCTAAACTTCGGTAACTCACTTGATCTGAACACCAGAGATGGACCACCGAAGGATGCAAGAATCCGAATTATAAGTAAGAGCACTCCACTGATTCCTCGAAGAAGTGAAAGGATCTACCTTTCCTGCCCGAAACCAAGCACTCATAAGCTTGTGCGATGTAAATGGCTAACTTGGAATCAGTGGAATGTTTCTAATGGCAGGGACTTCGGTAAAAGATGTACAGTAATGGTCAGAAATGACAGAGTTCTTTAGTAGGCCTATCTGTCTAGAACACTCAAAGTGAATCTGAGGTATTGGACCCACTGATGAAAATGAACAGCGACGTTTCATCTAGTATCCAGAACCCTACCAGTCCAGTGTTTCAATACACTAACAATGAGACAGTTAATTTGCTAGCCCAAGACTTTCAAAATAGTTCCCGTTGGGTGGAAAGTACAATTACAACCAAAGTAATTGCTCGCGGCGCAGAGAGAGGAAACTAAATAGATTTTGAGCCTCTTTACTTCAGGGAACTCCTGAGGAGCTCAAGTCTTAAAACGTCCTAGGGAGCTGAGGGCGTCCACGCAGGCGTATCCAAGGAGTGTGCAAAATGTTCTTATTGTCTTGCCAGTAAACCTCCTCCGGCATTCCTTTTGAGAGGGTAGACTACCTTCCGACCACAAACAAGTGACCTTCTTCCCGGTATATGGCAGCGGCTATAAACTGCTCACCTCTAACCTTAGATCAAGCTTCTTGCTCTGTTAAGTTGCCGAGACTGCAGAAAGAGTAGCAAACTATTCGTTTCTGGATGGGTTGCTCGGAAACTCATCCACGATTGATCGTGTAGCGTCATACACTCCCCCGAAATCAATAGCCTAGGGTTTGACGACCTTCGACACTGATGCTGACCTTGATAGTTTAACTGGACTCGTCAAGCCGAAGGCACTCGGTCAAGCATCCCCGCCATTTGGCACGCTGTCGCGTCACGTTGCATTGCTCGTATTCGACTATCTAGCCAGTTAGTTGGAACTCATCGGTATCTTGGCACAACCATCCACATATACCATTTCATCCGACTACGCTATCGTGTTCTTCCTTGGTCTCATATTCGTGGGTGCATAACAAGTCTGAATAATTAGTGATTAGCCTCTGCGTCTGCCAAGTTTGTATCAGAATAATACTTAAATTCGCTGGCGTGGGTTTTCTCCTGAAAGGTTATGTAGCACCAACATGTTCATAGCATGGAACTGGCGGACTCTCTTCTGAGGAGAAAAGCCTTTTCACATCGGACTACCTGGCTTTCGAGAGGCCCTTCACAAGGTTTATCAAGATATTCTGTGCGGGGAAACTTAATCCCATGGGGGTAGGTGGGAATTCACTAGTTTGTATTAGGGATCACCGCAACAGCCGGCTACGATCAGTCACGGTAGGCTTCAACTTACCTGAATAGTTTTCGACGCTGAGTGGCGTGCATCAGGGTTCCATTCTCTGTGCGTCATTGTCCCGTTTCCTTCACAACTACTTGCTGCCAAGCCTAAGTCATACCCCACCACCATGTGCTGGGAACCTTAGGATTTCGAAGGAGATGCAAGGGGCAGTGGCCATCTCTGTCCTGCCGGGGGCCCTTCCGAAATCGTAAATAAGAGGCAAAACTTTGCCTTCCCTCAGGCTGAGGAAACGTAAGGTAATGATTACAGACAAAGGTACACTTCAAGCCATATCCCGCGGGGGAAGCGAACATTTCTTACTCAAACATTGAAAAAGATCCAGGAGTTAGCCCAAGCGACGAACGCGGAGCCTCCCCCCATTGTCACCTTGCAACCAAAAGGAATACATAGTCTTGAGTTTCTGTCCTGTTCGGTCTAGTCTCAGGCCTTTCCACTGCTGTGCGTGGGCCGTATATTCGTCCTCATCTGCAGAAGAACTCTAATTATTTGTGGAAGCATTTTGTCATCCCAACACAGGTAACGTAAAGAGCCACGAAGAAACTTATTGGACTATGGCACAAGCCATAGTCCTAACCCTAACCCTACTCGATGCATCACTGGAGGATCAGAGGAGATATCTGCCATACCACCGACATTCTCATCGTCTTAGTCAATTGCCCTTAAGATGTGGTCAGAAACACGAACTTAGAGGTCATCTCACCATATGAGAGCATGAAAGAGCACGTTCGATGATCCGCGCTAACTCATTTGCAGTCAGAGTATGTAAATTGCAGAAATTTCCCACCGGAAAAGTGGTCACAGCTCTCCCTCCTGGTGTTTTCGAAGGGAGACTAGATTCAACTATAGAGTCTTTTGGTACAGATGGACTGCACGCCAGAAGTTAACCGTCATCTTACAAACCACAGAAAGTAGCACAAACCCTAGTGCGATAACTGGTAATTTCTATCCATTCAAGTTTTATTGACCTGGGACGTAACTAACCACTCTGGATATGCAACACATCCCATTACCATAAACGTAAAACTCAAGAAACTTATTCGCTATTTCCAAGACGCGGACAGGCTGGAAGACCTAGTGCTTTATTCTGTCAGCTACCATAGGAAACGTAGATATTTGAAAACAGCTTACAAAATACTAGGTAATCCAGTTCATCTGAACATCGGAATTCTACCAAAAACAGACACAGTGGGAATGCCGTGGTAACCCAAGGACGGTCGCCTATCAAAGAGCAGCAGCCCATATCCATTCACACTCTTCCTCTCTGAAAGCTTTTGGCCGCCAGAACACAGTGCCTGCAAAAATTGCCACTGCTCCTTCTGCCGACAGATTCAAAATGAGATGACTCAAAACATGCTCTCCTTTAGTTGGGACACGAACTTGTCTTAGCTTAATACTTTCCCACTAGATATCTCCAAATTTACCATTCCCACGATCAATCTTGCAATCTCGCGTGCTGCTTCTCTTCCTCCTGACTCAGCGATCTCACTTCACTTATTATAGTTCTCCCTTTCACCGGCACCGTCCCTGAGTCCACTCTGGGCTTCTCCTTCGCATCTGTTGCTCTTCTTTTCAACTCCTACTTTTCGTACCTCCTCTCCCGTGATTTCACCAGGCATCTTTTCCACCACTCTATCTTCTCTTTACAACCTGTTCAGACAGCTGCGGCTACATGGCACTCGAAATACCAATCTGCAACATACTCTCCGAAAAAATCACATGCAGCTCGAGTACAAACTGAGCAAAAGAAATCTACGTCTGTCACGCCATTCCAACCATTTTACCTCTACAAACAGTGTTAGGAATTGTCCTGATGCGAACCTGAAAGACGCAAAGACTAATCACTAATTATTCGGACTTGTTATATACCCACGAATACGAGACCAAGGAAGAACACGATAGCGTAGTCGGATGGAACGGTATATGTGGATGGTTGTGCCAAGATACCGATGAGTTCCAACTAACTGGCTAGATAGTCGAATACGAGCAATGCAACGTGACGCGACAGCGTGCCAAATGGCGGGGATGCTTGACCGAGTGCCTTCGGCTTGACGAGTCCAGTTAAACTATCAAGGTCAGCATCAGTGTCGAAGGTCGTCAAACCCTAGGCTATTGATTTTGGGGAATTGTGTGATGCTACAGATCACTCCCCCTAGTGGGTTCGTGGGGACCCTAGGACGATACCAGCTGGAAGTAAAAACGCAGTGGTTCCTCCACTGGTAAAGCTCTTCCGGTGGGCTCGCTGCGTGAAGTGACCACTAGTTGTCTGAACTTATTCCAGGTTGTCGTGGCAATTAAAAAATAAAATAGAATAAATCGAATTGCACGTCGACTGCAATCCTCAGTTTTCTTTGACGTTCCGTCCAGTACTCTTTGCACCTGGAATATAAATTAAAGTCTTTAATATCATGAAAACGCTTCGAAAAAAATGGGAATTATGCATATACAAATATATTGAAAATCAATTTTACTCTTATTTTCACCTTTTATTCTTAAAAACGTTTCGTAACATAGCCATAAAAAATTGATATAAAAAGGCAAAATGTACGGGGATTCGCGCACTGCTGGTAAATAAGAAAAATAGTGCCTCGGGAAAAAATTTGCAAGTAAAAATAGATATGGCTGGAACATTTTGTTTCGCACCACTAAGTTGAATACGACTTTAAATACTCCGAGAACCTGACGGTTTGACCTGATCGTGTTTTCTGTTGAGCCGATGGTTGTTGCGACTGTTCATTTCCAGGCACATCGCCAGGAATTTTGATAATTGAGCTATGCATCGGTCGGCTGTAGCGAGCTGAAATGTCACTTATAATGGGGTTGCCTTCGAAATAAGCTGGTTTCAACCGGTCGATACTGACGGTATTTTCACGTCCGTCTAGCTCAATTATGTGGAATTTCTCGTGTCGCTTGATCACTTTGAATGGCCCGTTGTAGGGTGGTTCAAGTGGTCGACGAACAGCGTCGTGGCGAATAAACACATGTGATGTCTTTTGTAAACTGGGGTGAACGAAGACATCAGTCGTTTGAGGTCTAACTGGAGAAGACCTAACTGAACGCATTGCGTTTGTAAGCCTAGTCACGTGCGATGACCTGTCAGAAACATGTTTGGAAGTTGAAGGAGAAACAAACTCACCTGGTAGGCGAAGAGTGGTGCCATAGACGAGTTCTGCAGGGGTACATCCAGCACCAATTTTCAAGGTGTTACGAATACCTAGTAGGACTAGAGGCAGAGCCTCGGTCCACTGAAGTATGTTTGCAGCTGAAAGGGAAGCTTTCAGCTGTCGGTGGAAACGCTCTACCATGCCATTTGCTTATGGATAGTAGGCTGTCGTTCGGAACCGAGTGCAACCTAAAAGTGCAGTTAGAACGTGAAATAATTCACACCCAAATTGGCTCCCACGGTCGGTTGTGACGTAAGACGGACATCCGAAGTTCGCGATCCATCTTTCCACGAAAACATGAGCCACTGTTTCAGCAGTAATATCCTTAATAGGTATTGCTTCCGGCCATCGTGTGAGACGATCAACTCAAGCGGAAAGGTAGGTACACCCATTAGTTTCTGGTAGGGGTCCTACAAGATCTATATGGACGTGGTCGAAACGCATGTCTGGGGCTAGGAAAGAGCCTAAGGGGCCCTCCGTGTGTCGCGTGACTTTGCACTTTTGACAAGCTAAGCACAACTCAGCCCACTCCTTAACGTCTTTGTTCATCCCAGGCCAGCAGAAATGTTGTGCAGTAAGCCTGATGGTGGCTCGTACACCTGAATGTGAGTGTTTGTGCAATGTATTGAAGACGCTGCGTCGACGAATCTTCGGAACTATTTGGCGTGGTTGACTGGCACAGATATCGCACAAAATTGTATCCCTGTCTGATCCGACCGGACAAAATTGCAGCTTGAGAGTTGTGGACGACAACTCATGATGCAGCTCAAGGTCTTCCTTTTGACGCCGAGCTAGTTCAACGAGATCAACGCCCTCGATATGATTTATCGAAGCTATTCGTGATGGTGCATCGGCTGCGGAGTTATTGGCTCCAGAAATGTGGCGGATGTCTGACGTGAACTGGGAAATGTAGTCAAGCTGTCGCGACTCACGAGGGGAGTATGTGTCAGACGCCGAGCTCAGGGAAAAGGTTAACGGTTTCTGGTCTGTGAAAATAATGAAATCACGACCTTCCACGGAGTGTCGAAAGTGGCGTATAGAACAGCACATAGCTAGGAGTTCCCTTCCAAATGTACTGCATCTTGTTTCCACGTCTTGCAGCCGCCTCGAGTAAAAGGCTAACGGTTGCCACTGGTTGTCAGACAATTGTTACAAAACTGCTCAAATTGCTGAGTCAGATGCATCGACAGCAATACTCAAAGGAGCATTGGGGTCATGATGCGGGTTGCGTGCGGTGGCGATGCCCAAGGGCCGTTTGACAGTTTGATAATGCCCAGTTCGAGCATGTGGTCGAATTCGCTTTTCGCCGTTTTAAGCCTATCGGGGGCTAAACGGCGCGCTTTGGATGCCACAGGTGGACCTGTGGTTGTGACGTGATGCATAACATTGCTGGTTATGCACAAGTGTGTGCTTCGGTTGTCGAAACTGGATACTTCTCCGAAAGTGCTTGGTAGGGTGCGTCGCCCGATTGTCTGGTTCTAGCGATGGCTAAACTCGGACCTACGTGGGTGGTGCCGCCAATAGATAACTTTGTGTTGTTATCTATCAGACGTCGACAGCTAGCATCTACGGGTAGATTGTAATGGTTTAACAAATCTATGCCAATGGTGGGCATAGAGACGTCAGCCAGGAGGAAAATCAAGTGGATAGGTTCACGTAGACCCAAGTTGAGACAGGCATACCGTCTCCCAAATGTCGCGATCGCCTTGCCGTCGGCTGCTTGGAGATCGAGGGATGGGTCATGATGACGCTCCTTTGTCGGTGCGGGAAGAACGCTAACTCCTGCGCCAGTGTCGACGAGGTGGCGAAATTTCGCCTTAATATCCGTGACGTAGAGCAAATGGCTGTTTCCAATGGCTACGGTCGCCGTGATCATGTGCCAGCGTGACCGTTTCCCGAGTTTGTGTCCTTGTTAAAAAGGCATGGTTTCCAACATTTTCTGGCTTCGTCTTCGTAAGTGTTATAAAACCAGCACCATTAAGGGTTTTCCATACTGTTAGGTTTGGTTTTGTGGCAACCACACGAGTTGCTGCGATGCACTAAGACGCGTTTCTATGGAGTTCTACTTGAACTAGCACTTCGAGGTTGCAGCAACTGTTTAACAGAGTTGCTCAGCTTGGTCACCTCTGAATCCTGGCTCTCTGGTTTGTCGCAGACAGAATATATGTTGGAGACGGGTCTGCTAGAAATCTCCAGTATTTTATCTGCCGAGGCTGCCAGGTCATCTAGTGGGACCGACTGCAGTGTCACCAACACGGTTTGCACCGGTTGTGGTAGTTTTGAGAGAAATAGTTCTCAGAAAAGGCCATTGTCGAATGTTTGTGCGCCGACTACTTCTCGCATGCGTGCGAGGACTTCAGTAGCTGAGTGGCTGCCTAGTTCGATGTTACGAAATAATTCGTCTAGGCGCTGGCGATCTGTGGAATCGCTTTTCTTCAAGATTGCGGCCCTGAGAAGTGCATAAGGATTACTTTCTTCAGGATTAAACATGTGTGCCGTGACATGTTTGTTTAGTTCCCACGGTAGTGAAAGTATGACGGCAAGAGATCGAGAATGAGGATCTGAGACACCCTGTCCTCGAAAATCTGCCTCGGCATACAAAAGCCATGTTTCCGCATTGTCTGGCCAATATGGCACGAGTTGGATCGTGTTTGTAGTCGGCTTAATACTAATAAGCTTAGGAGTGTGGCCGGACATGAGAAAGTGTAGTGAATCAATATATAAATGTTGTTGAAATGGAAAAAATATAAAAATATAAAATGGAACAGGCTCAACAATTCAATATTTGTTATTGGTCGGGATATGTGATCACGTCGGGCTCACCAACTTAGGATTTGTCCCGGTGCGAACTTGAAAGACGCAAAGACTAATCACTAATTATTCGGACTTGTTATATACCCACGAATACGAGACCAAGGAAGAACACGATAGCGTAGTCGGATGGAACGGTATATGTGGATGGTTGTGCCAAGATACCGATGAGTTCCAACTAACTGGCTAGATAGTCGAATACGAGCAATGCAACGTGACGCGACAGCGTGCCAAATGGCGGGGATGCTTGACCGAGTGCCTTCGGCTTGACGAGTCCAGTTAAACTATCAAGGTCAGCATCAGTGTCGAAGGTCGTCAAACCCTAGGCTATTGATTTTGGGGAATTGTGTGATGCTACAGATCACTCCCCCTAGTGGGTTCGTGGGGACCCTAGGACGATACCAGCTGGAAGTAAAAACGCAGTGGTTCCTCCACTGGTAAAGCTCTTCCGGTGGGCTCGCTGCGTGAAGTGACCACTAGTTGTCTGAACTTATTCCAGGTTGTCGTGGCAATTAAAAAATAAAATAGAATAAATCGAATTGCACGTCGACTGCAATCCTCAGTTTTCTTTGACGTTCCGTCCAGTACTCTTTGCACCTGGAATATAAATTAAAGTCTTTAATATCATGAAAACGCTTCGAAAAAAATGGGAATTATGCATATACAAATATATTGAAAATCAATTTTACTCTTATTTTCACCTTTTATTCTTAAAAACGTTTCGTAACATAGCCATAAAAAATTGATATAAAAAGGCAAAATGTACGGGGATTCGCGCACTGCTGGTAAATAAGAAAAATAGTGCCTCGGGAAAAAATTTGCAAGTAAAAATAGATATGGCTGGAACATTTTGTTTCGCACCACTAAGTTGAATACGACTTTAAATACTCCGAGAACCTGACGGTTTGACCTGATCGTGTTTTCTGTGAGCGATGGTTGTTGCGACTGTTCATTTCCAGGCACATCGCCAGGAATTTGATAATTGAGCTATGCATCGGTCGGCTGTAGCGAGCTGAAATGTCACTTATAATGGGGTTGCCTTCGAAATAAGCTGGTTTCAACCGGTCGATACTGACGGTATTTTCACGTCCGTCTAGCTCAATTATGTGGAATTTCTCGTGTCGCTTGATCACTTTGAATGGCCCGTTGTAGGGTGGTTCAAGTGGTCGACGAACAGCGTCGTGGCGAATAAACACATGTGATGTCTTTTGTAAACTGGGGTGAACGAAGACATCAGTCGTTTGAGGTCTAACTGGAGAAGACCTAACTGAACGCATTGCGTTTGTAAGCCTAGTCACGTGCGATGACCTGTCAGAAACATGTTTGGAAGTTGAAGGAGAAACAAACTCACCTGGTAGGCGAAGAGTGGTGCCATAGACGAGTTCTGCAGGGGTACATCCAGCACCAATTTTCAAGGTGTTACGAATACCTAGTAGGACTAGAGGCAGAGCCTCGGTCCACTGAAGTATGTTTGCAGCTGAAAGGGAAGCTTTCAGCTGTCGGTGGAAACGCTCTACCATGCCATTTGCTTATGGATAGTAGGCTGTCGTTCGGAACCGAGTGCAACCTAAAAGTGCAGTTAGAACGTGAAATAATTCACACCCAAATTGGCTCCCACGGTCGGTTGTGACGTAAGACGGACATCCGAAGTTCGCGATCCATCTTTCCACGAAAACATGAGCCACTGTTTCAGCAGTAATATCCTTAATAGGTATTGCTTCCGGCCATCGTGTGAGACGATCAACTCAAGCGGAAAGGTAGGTACACCCATTAGTTTCTGGTAGGGGTCCTACAAGATCTATATGGACGTGGTCGAAACGCATGTCTGGGGCTAGGAAAGAGCCTAAGGGGCCCTCCGTGTGTCGCGTGACTTTGCACTTTTGACAAGCTAAGCACAACTCAGCCCACTCCTTAACGTCTTTGTTCATCCCAGGCCAGCAGAAATGTTGTGCAGTAAGCCTGATGGTGGCTCGTACACCTGAATGTGAGTGTTTGTGCAATGTATTGAAGACGCTGCGTCGACGAATCTTCGGAACTATTTGGCGTGGTTGACTGGCACAGATATCGCACAAAATTGTATCCCTGTCTGATCCGACCGGACAAAATTGCAGCTTGAGAGTTGTGGACGACAACTCATGATGCAGCTCAAGGTCTTCCTTTTGACGCCGAGCTAGTTCAACGAGATCAACGCCCTCGATATGATTTATCGAAGCTATTCGTGATGGTGCATCGGCTGCGGAGTTATTGGCTCCAGAAATGTGGCGGATGTCTGACGTGAACTGGGAAATGTAGTCAAGCTGTCGCGACTCACGAGGGGAGTATGTGTCAGACGCCGAGCTCAGGGAAAAGGTTAACGGTTTCTGGTCTGTGAAAATAATGAAATCACGACCTTCCACGGAGTGTCGAAAGTGGCGTATAGAACAGCACATAGCTAGGAGTTCCCTTCCAAATGTACTGCATCTTGTTTCCACGTCTTGCAGCCGCCTCGAGTAAAAGGCTAACGGTTGCCACTGGTTGTCAGACAATTGTTACAAAACTGCTCAAATTGCTGAGTCAGATGCATCGACAGCAATACTCAAAGGAGCATTGGGGTCATGATGCATAAGCGTGGTTGCGTGCGGTGGCGATGCCCAAGGGCCGTTTGACAGTTTGATAATGCCCAGTTCGAGCATGTGGTCGAATTCGCTTTTCGCCGTTTTAAGCCTATCGGGGGCTAAACGGCGCGCTTTGGATGCCACAGGTGGACCTGTGGTTGTGACGTGATGCATAACATTGCTGGTTATGCACAAGTGTGTGCTTCGGTTGTCGAAACTGGATACTTCTCCGAAAGTGCTTGGTAGGGTGCGTCGCCCGATTGTCTGGTTCTAGCGATGGCTGAACTCGGACCTACGTGGGTGGTGCCGCCAATAGATAACTTTGTGTTGTTATCTATCAGACGTCGACAGCTAGCATCTACGGGTAGATTGTAATGGTTTAACAAATCTATGCCAATGGTGGGCATAGAGACGTCAGCCAGGAGGAAAATCAAGTGGATAGGTTCACGTAGACCCAAGTTGAGACAGGCATACCGTCTCCCAAATGTCGCGATCGCCTTGCCGTCGGCTGCTTGGAGATCGAGGGATGGGTCATGATGACGCTCCTTTGTCGGTGCGGGAAGAACGCTAACTCCTGCGCCAGTGTCGACGAGGTGGCGAAATTTCGCCTTAATATCCGTGACGTAGAGCAAATGGCTGTTTCCAATGGCTACGGTCGCCGTGATCATGTGCCAGCGTGACCGTTTCCCGAGTTTGTGTCCTTGTTAAAAAGGCATGGTTTCCAACATTTTCTGGCTTCGTCTTCGTAAGTGTTATAAAACCAGCACCATTAAGGGTTTTCCATACTGTTAGGTTTGGTTTTGTGGCAACCACACGAGTTGCTGCGATGCACTAAGACGCGTTTCTATGGAGTTCTACTTGAACTAGCACTTCGAGGTTGCAGCAACTGTTTAACAGAGTTGCTCAGCTTGGTCACCTCTGAATCCTGGCTCTCTGGTTTGTCGCAGACAGAATATATGTTGGAGACGGGTCTGCTAGAAATCTCCAGTATTTTATCTGCCGAGGCTGCCAGGTCATCTAGTGGGACCGACTGCAGTGTCACCAACACGGTTTGCACCGGTTGTGGTAGTTTTGAGAGAAATAGTTCTCAGAAAAGGCCATTGTCGAATGTTTGTGCGCCGACTACTTCTCGCATGCGTGCGAGGACTTCAGTAGCTGAGTGGCTGCCTAGTTCGATGTTACGAAATAATTCGTCTAGGCGCTGGCGATCTGTGGAATCGCTTTTCTTCAAGATTGCGGCCCTGAGAAGTGCATAAGGATTACTTTCTTCAGGATTAAACATGTGTGCCGTGACATGTTTGTTTAGTTCCCACGGTAGTGAAAGTATGACGGCAAGAGATCGAGAATGAGGATCTGAGACACCCTGTCCTCGAAAATCTGCCTCGGCATACAAAAGCCATGTTTCCGCATTGTCTGGCCAATATGGCACGAGTTGGATCGTGTTTGTAGTCGGCTTAATACTAATAAGCTTAGGAGTGTGGCCGGACATGAGAAAGTGTAGTGAATCAATATATAAATGTTGTTGAAATGGAAAAAATATAAAAATATAAAATGGAACAGGCTCAACAATTCAATATTTGTTATTGGTCGGGATATGTGATCACGTCGGGCTCACCAACTTAGGATTTGTCCCGGTGCGAACTTGAAAGACGCAAAGACTAATCACTAATTATTCGGACTTGTTATATACCCACGAATACGAGACCAAGGAAGAACACGATAGCGTAGTCGGATGGAACGGTATATGTGGATGGTTGTGCCAAGATACCGATGAGTTCCAACTAACTGGCTAGATAGTCGAATACGAGCAATGCAACGTGACGCGACAGCGTGCCAAATGGCGGGGATGCTTGACCGAGTGCCTTCGGCTTGACGAGTCCAGTTAAACTATCAAGGTCAGCATCAGTGTCGAAGGTCGTCAAACCCTAGGCTATTGATTTTGGGGAATTGTGTGATGCTACAGATCACTCCCCCTAGTGGGTTCGTGGGGACCCTAGGACGATACCAGCTGGAAGTAAAAACGCAGTGGTTCCTCCACTGGTAAAGCTCTTCCGGTGGGCTCGCTGCGTGAAGTGACCACTAGTTGTCTGAACTTATTCCAGGTTGTCGTGGCAATTAAAAAATAAAATAGAATAAATCGAATTGCACGTCGACTGCAATCCTCAGTTTTCTTTGACGTTCCGTCCAGTACTCTTTGCACCTGGAATATAAATTAAAGTCTTTAATATCATGAAAACGCTTCGAAAAAAATGGGAATTATGCATATACAAATATATTGAAAATCAATTTTACTCTTATTTTCACCTTTTATTCTTAAAAACGTTTCGTAACATAGCCATAAAAAATTGATATAAAAAGGCAAAATGTACGGGGATTCGCGCACTGCTGGTAAATAAGAAAAATAGTGCCTCGGGAAAAAATTTGCAAGTAAAAATAGATATGGCTGGAACATTTTGTTTCGCACCACTAAGTTGAATACGACTTTAAATACTCCGAGAACCTGACGGTTTGACCTGATCGTGTTTTCTGTTGAGCCGATGGTTGTTGCGACTGTTCATTTCCAGGCACATCGCCAGGAATTTTGATAATTGAGCTATGCATCGGTCGGCTGTAGCGAGCTGAAATGTCACTTATAATGGGGTTGCCTTCGAAATAAGCTGGTTTCAACCGGTCGATACTGACGGTATTTTCACGTCCGTCTAGCTCAATTATGTGGAATTTCTCGTGTCGCTTGATCACTTTGAATGGCCCGTTGTAGGGTGGTTCAAGTGGTCGACGAACAGCGTCGTGGCGAATAAACACATGTGATGTCTTTTGTAAACTGGGGTGAACGAAGACATCAGTCGTTTGAGGTCTAACTGGAGAAGACCTAACTGAACGCATTGCGTTTGTAAGCCTAGTCACGTGCGATGACCTGTCAGAAACATGTTTGGAAGTTGAAGGAGAAACAAACTCACCTGGTAGGCGAAGAGTGGTGCCATAGACGAGTTCTGCAGGGGTACATCCAGCACCAATTTTCAAGGTGTTACGAATACCTAGTAGGACTAGAGGCAGAGCCTCGGTCCACTGAAGTATGTTTGCAGCTGAAAGGGAAGCTTTCAGCTGTCGGTGGAAACGCTCTACCATGCCATTTGCTTATGGATAGTAGGCTGTCGTTCGGAACCGAGTGCAACCTAAAAGTGCAGTTAGAACGTGAAATAATTCACACCCAAATTGGCTCCCACGGTCGGTTGTGACGTAAGACGGACATCCGAAGTTCGCGATCCATCTTTCCACGAAAACATGAGCCACTGTTTCAGCAGTAATATCCTTAATAGGTATTGCTTCCGGCCATCGTGTGAGACGATCAACTCAAGCGGAAAGGTAGGTACACCCATTAGTTTCTGGTAGGGGTCCTACAAGATCTATATGGACGTGGTCGAAACGCATGTCTGGGGCTAGGAAAGAGCCTAAGGGGCCCTCCGTGTGTCGCGTGACTTTGCACTTTTGACAAGCTAAGCACAACTCAGCCCACTCCTTAACGTCTTTGTTCATCCCAGGCCAGCAGAAATGTTGTGCAGTAAGCCTGATGGTGGCTCGTACACCTGAATGTGAGTGTTTGTGCAATGTATTGAAGACGCTGCGTCGACGAATCTTCGGAACTATTTGGCGTGGTTGACTGGCACAGATATCGCACAAAATTGTATCCCTGTCTGATCCGACCGGACAAAATTGCAGCTTGAGAGTTGTGGACGACAACTCATGATGCAGCTCAAGGTCTTCCTTTTGACGCCGAGCTAGTTCAACGAGATCAACGCCCTCGATATGATTTATCGAAGCTATTCGTGATGGTGCATCGGCTGCGGAGTTATTGGCTCCAGAAATGTGGCGGATGTCTGACGTGAACTGGGAAATGTAGTCAAGCTGTCGCGACTCACGAGGGGAGTATGTGTCAGACGCCGAGCTCAGGGAAAAGGTTAACGGTTTCTGGTCTGTGAAAATAATGAAATCACGACCTTCCACGGAGTGTCGAAAGTGGCGTATAGAACAGCACATAGCTAGGAGTTCCCTTCCAAATGTACTGCATCTTGTTTCCACGTCTTGCAGCCGCCTCGAGTAAAAGGCTAACGGTTGCCACTGGTTGTCAGACAATTGTTACAAAACTGCTCAAATTGCTGAGTCAGATGCATCGACAGCAATACTCAAAGGAGCATTGGGGTCATGATGCATAAGCGTGGTTGCGTGCGGTGGCGATGCCCAAGGGCCGTTTGACAGTTTGATAATGCCCAGTTCGAGCATGTGGTCGAATTCGCTTTTCGCCGTTTTAAGCCTATCGGGGGCTAAACGGCGCGCTTTGGATGCCACAGGTGGACCTGTGGTTGTGACGTGATGCATAACATTGCTGGTTATGCACAAGTGTGTGCTTCGGTTGTCGAAACTGGATACTTCTCCGAAAGTGCTTGGTAGGGTGCGTCGCCCGATTGTCTGGTTCTAGCGATGGCTAAACTCGGACCTACGTGGGTGGTGCCGCCAATAGATAACTTTGTGTTGTTATCTATCAGACGTCGACAGCTAGCATCTACGGGTAGATTGTAATGGTTTAACAAATCTATGCCAATGGTGGGCATAGAGACGTCAGACAGGAGGAAAATCAAGTGGATAGGTTCACGTAGACCCAAGTTGAGATAGGCATACCGTCTCCCAAATGTCGCGATCGCCTTGCCGTCGGCTGCTTGGAGATCGAGGGATGGGTCATGATGACGCTCCTTTGTCGGTGCGGGAAGAACGCTAACTCCTGCGCCAGTGTCGACGAGGTGGCGAAATTTCGCCTTAATATCCGTGACGTAGAGCAAATGGCTGTTTCCAATGGCTACGGTCGCCGTGATCATGTGCCAGCGTGACCGTTTCCCGAGTTTGTGTCCTTGTTAAAAAGGCATGGTTTCCAACATTTTCTGGCTTCGTCTTCGTAAGTGTTATAAAACCAGCACCATTAAGGGTTTTCCATACTGTTAGGTTTGGTTTTGTGGCAACCACACGAGTTGCTGCGATGCACTAAGACGCGTTTCTATGGAGTTCTACTTGAACTAGCACTTCGAGGTTGCAGCAACTGTTTAACAGAGTTGCTCAGCTTGGTCACCTCTGAATCCTGGCTCTCTGGTTTGTCGCAGACAGAATATATGTTGGAGACGGGTCTGCTAGAAATCTCCAGTATTTTATCTGCCGAGGCTGCCAGGTCATCTAGTGGGACCGACTGCAGTGTCACCAACACGGTTTGCACCGGTTGTGGTAGTTTTGAGAGAAATAGTTCTCAGAAAAGGCCATTGTCGAATGTTTGTGCGCCGACTACTTCTCGCATGCGTGCGAGGACTTCAGTAGCTGAGTGGCTGCCTAGTTCGATGTTACGAAATAATTCGTCTAGGCGCTGGCGATCTGTGGAATCGCTTTTCTTCAAGATTGCGGCCCTGAGAAGTGCATAAGGATTACTTTCTTCAGGATTAAACATGTGTGCCGTGACATGTTTGTTTAGTTCCCACGGTAGTGAAAGTATGACGGCAAGAGATCGAGAATGAGGATCTGAGACACCCTGTCCTCGAAAATCTGCCTCGGCATACAAAAGCCATGTTTCCGCATTGTCTGGCCAATATGGCACGAGTTGGATCGTGTTTGTAGTCGGCTTAATACTAATAAGCTTAGGAGTGTGGCCGGACATGAGAAAGTGTAGTGAATCAATATATAAATGTTGTTGAAATGGAAAAAATATAAAAATATAAAATGGAACAGGCTCAACAATTCAATATTTGTTATTGGTCGGGATATGTGATCACGTCGGGCTCACCAACTTAGGATTTGTCCCGGTGCGAACTTGAAAGACGCAAAGACTAATCACTAATTATTCGGACTTGTTATATACCCACGAATACGAGACCAAGGAAGAACACGATAGCGTAGTCGGATGGAACGGTATATGTGGATGGTTGTGCCAAGATACCGATGAGTTCCAACTAACTGGCTAGATAGTCGAATACGAGCAATGCAACGTGACGCGACAGCGTGCCAAATGGCGGGGATGCTTGACCGAGTGCCTTCGGCTTGACGAGTCCAGTTAAACTATCAAGGTCAGCATCAGTGTCGAAGGTCGTCAAACCCTAGGCTATTGATTTTGGGGAATTGTGTGACGCCATACATTTTTCTTTCTTCTGCATCCAGTTAAGCCCCTTTCGTTGTTTTCACTCGGCATGAGTTAGTCTTACTTACCTAAGTTCCTAATACCTTTGCTCCTCTTTTCGCCTAACTCGGGTGTTAGTAGATTACACCATTAATCCACCTTTCTTTTCCCTGTTACTCGCACAAATTTTCCTTTCTAGGTTTTCCCTTCACTATCTCTAGTTCTCTCAAACGACCAGTCGGAACAATTGTCTGGCAACTCAACATCTGAAGAAACCAACTGCACCACAGTGCAAGTCGAACCAACCAACACATAACCTCCTGTTCTGTATACCAGAGCTATAGTAGACGAGTGGCTGGTTCAGCTGCATTGGAATCCGCCTAAGACCTGAAACCGTTCCGCAACACCAAGAAGCGAATAAGAAGAAATCAGCTCGTTTATACAAATCCGCCTAACAGATATTGGATATTGGCTACAATCTCCAACAAGTGGGGATTGGCTTAGGTTCGAAGCATACCGTAAATTGAGCGGGTATTTCGAAGTCTGCGTCACTGATTTCTTTGTTGGCACTTGCAACATGAGTGACGATTTAGTTCTGTTAGATGCTCAGTACGCTTTTCTGCTTGGAAATCACCAGCTAGCGCTTAAAACACTACAAAAGTTGAAGGTAGCTGTCTTGCATCTGTCCTCAACATTTTTTAGTTGACTTCCCCCGAAACTGAGTCTCAGGCCAATGTTCTGACTTACCAAGTTTATCTAGCTCAAAAAAAGTATGGGGTTGTACTGGATGAAGTACCAGAAGATACTGACGATGCAGAGCTCAAAATTCTTCGGCTTATGGCTAAATATTTATCCGGAGTCATATCGGAGTATGCCCGCGTCGTAATAACATATTTTTAGAAAAACTGCAGTGAAAGAATTAGACTCAGTTCTAGAGCGACAAGCAGACCTAAGCCAAAACCTGGTTGTCTTAGCGGCAACTATTTATATGAATTTGAATGTAAGTCGACTTCCATTTCAAAGACGTTACTGCGTAGATGTTGGAGTCTGCTTTGAAGATCTTGAATAATGCAAATGAGATATACTGGTAAGTGGTTTACAAAGGCTTAGGAACACATGGGATGGTTTTTATTTATTTTGCAGTTATTGCAGATCTAAGGCATTGAAGCGATGGTTACCATCCTATTTATATGCTACATTGTCACTACTTATGAAGTGACTAAGCGCACGGAAAAGTTCACATTCTTAAGCTTTTCAGGCAACAACCCTGCTGTCGTGCATATTTTCTTTCTAGCAGTCCACACGCACCTATGTGACTAATATGAAGTAGTCTGGTTGTTTACACCATAATATTCTGAGACTTGTGTCACATACTAGAGTTTCCTGTGAGAGGTTTCAAAAATCGGTGAAGGATATTACTTATATGTGGCATATGCATTTCATTCACTCTATTAAACTACTGTGCAGTAGAATGGTTGTCAGTTCTTACGTTAGATCTTCGTGATTCTTACGATAGTTCACAAAGGTGAACTGAGTTACAGTAAGTCGATAGATACTGGTTATTCCAATTTGTTTCTTATTACCGTCATTATTTCACGCAGATTTGATCGGCAACTACTAAACAACAATTCGATTTGTTGCAGATTTGTGTAATGGACTGACCAATTATCTGCGGGTTCTTTTTGTACTGCTTCTCCCTTCACGTCCTTATGTGGTTCGGAGTTTGAGTTTGAGTCTCGGGGCTTCACCGCTTGGAGATCGACTTCCTAATCCCATGAGCAACATCTTTTCGCTAAAAGCAGTGTTTACGTGTACTTACCACGGGAACTAGGCCCACCTATGCTAGCTAGGGCTTTACATTTTGAGATTCTAACATTTTGTTTAGTGTTCTGTATTATGCTGATACGGTACAAGAAGATAGTATAAACAAAAGGTCTCAGTTCTTAGATTTTCAGTATCTTGTTTTTTATGTAGTGGGACCACTAAATTTATTGTTGCGAATACTATCTTACATCGGAAATCACTGTTTGAACACCCTGGTCCTGAAATAATAACTTCGTTTCTGTTCTCGTTATTAGTTATACAGCCTCTGAGCGATCAAAGTTCTAGATCCATGTTTGGTTAAAAATTATGGCTGACTAAAAGTTCTGCATGCTTCGAGCTAATTATTGTAATAATTTTCGTAAAAGTAGGTTTAAACGACATCAAACCTCAAAGTAAATACCTTTGTAATAGATATCTTAGAGCGCAGTCGAGATTTATATGAAAAATGTCGTACATGTTGTTTTCCCCTCATGCACTGTGTATTATACGTTTTTATGATTTATACTGGTTGGTGATTGAAAGTGAAATGAAAATCCAAACCGCGGCCGGACTCGAACCAGCGACCACCGGGTAACCGGCCCAGTGTTCTGCCAACTAAGCTGCAAGGTCCGACTGCTGACCAGAATTTTATTTCACTTCAATCACCAAGGGTTTTGCCCGACTACTATGTGAATTCGGGACGCGTTACTACCGCTTGATCGTATTCACACTGGCTACCCGGTCAGGACCTCATCCCAGTCCAAATCTAACTGAATCAGAGAGGGGGAGCATCATATTGATTATGATTTGACTAAGATGGCCGTAGTTTGGCAGACTAGTATTTTTACTGTGTGATGATTGAAGGTGAGATAAAAATCTGGACCGCCGCCGTATTCAGGCAAAACCCTTGGTGATTGAAGTGAAATAAAATTCTGGTCAGCAGTCGGACCTTGTAGCTCAGTTGGTAGAGCACCGGACCGGTAACCCGGTGGTTCTTGGTCCGAATTCGGCCGCGGTCCAGGTTTTCATCTCACCTTCAATCATCACCCAGTACAAATACTAGTCTGCCAAACTACGGCTTAGTCAAATCATAGTTTTTATGATAGTTAAAATCCAAATATAAACAAAGAATATTCTTCTCAATAACTTCTCATCTGGTTATGCAGTTGTTAAATCTAATTCGCTAACATAGTGATAGCCAAATTTGCGGCGAATGCATTCTATAGATAGACAGATATTAAATTATATATATATATATATGGATTGCGGTGATAAGTGAACTGTAAGTGTCAACTGATTGCTCAGACATACTGAGTATATGCAACATGGGGGTGGGAAATTCATAGTTAAGTTGAAGATTGCATTGCGTCACGTGAATGATTCGTACAAAAAATGACATGAACTTACCAGAAAGGTAGAAATGGAGTGGATATCTCATTATAAAGTGGCCGAAATTCTCGAGATGGTGTGGTGAGAGTAATAATAATTTGAATGACAAACGGAGTGTGTAAAAGTCTTAACGGACATTTTCAAGAACTAACAGAAAATTTGATTAGAAAACGAGGGAAGAGGTAGGGGAAACTGGTTAAAATAATACTTTTTTAAGAAAGAAGAAAGGAAACGAAGCAGATTTTCAGGGAAAAACAAACGGATGAGGGAATTTTATTTAGTCAGTGGGATGTTAAGGGAGGAGTGATGTCTGAAAATACTCCTTTTTAATGCAAAGTTCAGGTTTATCCCAGCAATACTTATCTTTCACGCTCACTATATGCAGCGCTCAGCTTTTGGTACGTATGGGGTGGTTATCATTAGCAACCATGTGACCACTGTCACGGTAGTCAATTTTCTTCGACTGAGGTGGTTGAATATGTCACATATGTCTAGTCACCATTTATCCCGACGCGCGACGTTATATGATGCGGGTTTCCTGGATAGAATCGAGAATACCTAAATCAAAGAAAGATATCAGTCACTGAAGTCTCCGACAGTTGTTTGATACTTGTAATTTCCTGTTACTATACAGGGTCAAATTGCTCGACCTCTGTTGACAGATGGGCTCCTTTGCGAATGACTCGATGCTCCCGGATATTCATGATATTGTAACCATGTTGGTGACTAGCATTAGAATCTAGCACGCGCGTTTCGTCCCATTTGAGACTTGTTAACTAGGTGTACGTGCACCCTGTGAGTGATGTTCTCGCTGAGACCCATTACCCATTGCTTCGAACACTAAATATTTATCCACCAAGCCCAATAAGTCTGGCTGTCGGTTTAAGTGGTGTAAGGGGAGGGGGGGGGTTCAGAATTCTTGGTTGCGGTCCACGAAACTGATGGATAGTACTACATGATGTGACTTGGGACTGATTGTAATAAAGCAGGTGGGTTAATGCCCTATCTTTATCGTAACCGTCACACCACACTTTGTTTTCGCATGGTATCTTCTCGTCTCATGGTTTTCAGCATCTTTTACTTACGGCATTGTTACTCTTCTGTTTTTCGCGTTGTTTCCTTTATACTGCGATTGGTTGATGCAGTGTGGTGGCTAGAATCATTAGGCAATGATGCTACTTCTCATGTTGGTATCGCCCGACTTACTGGTAAAAGCAAAACGAAGAGCTTTGGTTCATTGGTTTCGAGAATGAACTACCGGTCAGCAAGTCAAAAAATAGAAGCCCCCTGCATTTATGGAAGTTTAGGCAGCTAAGTATTATTAACCATCACAGAGTAGGTATGGCTTGTAGTATGATGTAAAAAAGCTGTATAGAGCTGCTCAGCTGTATTATCATCATTGTCTTCTTTGTGGTGTACTTTGGCGTTATCAGTCAGTCACATTCATAATCTTATTTACACTTTTGTAACGAAAACTAACTTAACCTGTTGTATTAGATTTTATTTTTACTGGACGAAAAGTTATTAAATTTTTACTAGCTACTAGTATATTTACTAAATTGCTGATACTGAAAATATTTGCCATTTGTGTTTGTAATTTGAAGCAATGCATTAACAGTTCAGTGTCTGCTTCATATGAACCGTTGTGATCTTGCTGGCAAGGCTGTTCGCCGCATGCAGACTGCTGATGAGGATTCTTTGCCAACACAATTGGTTTCTGCTCTATATTATCTGAAAAGGTAAGTTTTCGCTACTGTCTAATGAACAAAACCGTACACTAAGATGTTTTATCTTACTTTGAAATTTTTTTTATCATTTCAGGGGGTGATCAATTGCAAGAAGCTCTTCATATTTATGAGGAATTGAAGGAAAAACATGGACCTTCTAGTCTACTTCTGAATGGTCAAGCTGCAGCTCTTATGGGTATGAATAATTGGGTTGAAGCTGAACCCATTCTCCAGGAGGCTATGGATTTGGTTAGTGTATTTCGTTAATTTTCTCTAATTTTGAAACACCTCATCCATATTTGGTATCATGTATTTATTGCGATTTTCATGCTACTGGTTGATATCAAAAAGCCTAATTTATAAGTGAGCTTGGTAGCATTCATTCATGAATATTTCAGCTCCACATATTTATTGTTTCTGATGATTAACGATCCCGACCAATAGCTGCTATCTTGACGTAGTAATCAGGCTTGAATATCACAATAACCCGAGCCATGGTGGGGGAACATATGTTCCTCCAGGTTCTATCATGCCAGACAGATTTGCTGGATAAAAACGTTTACCGTTATAATGTAAACAGTTGCGCTGTGATTGGGAGGGAGTGCTCTAAAGGTAAATCTGCACTGCTGGCTGGTCTGGGTCCTAATAACAGTGTGTTTCTCTCAGATGACTAACAATCTATACCTACGCTGCATTCCTTATAGAAAGGGACGAGGCTTAGGGAAGGTTGGCAAAAACAATACTACATCTCTCTGCTCGATGACCTGTCGGTGCCAGTTGTATGGGTTTTCGAGTGCAATTCATACCAATCCCTGTTAAATCTCTGACTTTCAGAAAGGTCGTTGGATCAGTCCCAAGCAGATGTCTTTCGCGCTCTACGGTCACTCATCATTGTTACTAATCCAACTTCTTTTTAATGTACCTCAAGTAGTGACTTACTGCGCTGTGGGTAGCCAAAACTCACCAACCTCCCTCACAACTCTTACAGCACTTAAGTTCCTTCATATTGTCATCAACCGTCAACATCTTTGCCCTCTAATCTTTCTTCATTTCTCTTGGTCAATAAACCTGCTTCGTCTTTAATTTCTTCTAGCACTGCGGCTTTTGATAGCGGTTCCAGTCCACGGAATAGCACCTTTGGTGTCCTGAGACGTCACTTCAAACTGCATATTGAAGCTTTCAATATCCGTTCCTCTTGTCAAGTCAGATAAGAAGCGTGGCTAGTCAAAACTTTATCATCTCGAGCCACGGATGTGTTGTGTTTATGAGAAACCCATACAGAACCCAACTGCGGTTATTCAGTTAACTTCACCTGACCAATATGCTGAATCTGCATAATTGACTTTTCAAATTTATGGAGATCCGATGGCTAGTTCTCATTGTCTTGCAGTTGTATATATAGCATTAATTTCTAAAGCAGGAAGTTCACTTCGCTGGATCGCAGCTGACAGTAGTCTTTGCACTGTTAGACTGAACGGCACAGTAAGGACTGAAAAGAATGGTGAGACCTGCTGTTGTCTCTTTGTAATCTTCGCTTACGCACACACTAATTGCACTTTTAATGAGTTCCACGGAAAATTGTCTAACTTCTTGCCGAAAGCCAAGCGTTCAGACGTGGTTGCTGTAGTAGATTATTTCAATACACAAGTGAGTAGGCTATCAGACAAAAAGGCACTTTCGGAATCTCAACCGAACAAACAAATAATAGTGACTGCCCACTACAACTGTTTCTAATTGTAGCCAGTACAAACTTCAAAAATGAAGAGAGACATGGTTTCTCATGACGTTTGCAACTCAGTGGTCAGGTTAAGATTGCCACTCTTCCCGGAACATACTTTTGCACAGTGGTCACACGTTGGTTAGAGCACGGATATGTCGTTTGACTGTATCGGGGATTGGCCTTGTCACAGGAGACTCCTTAGTAAACCTAGAGCACGCAGATGACGTATTCCTGTTTGCTGAAGATACTGACGAGATAAAAAGTTTTCTAGATACCTATAATGGGAATTTGAGAATGTTGATGACACGTTTCTCACCATACAAGTGCAAGTCTTTGCTTCAGGACTGGTCTGCGTTAACACCTGATTAGACAATAGGGTGGGGAGGAGGGTGACTGAGTGCGTTGACCGTTTCACTTTTGCGAAGTTATACCGAACCTGGTGGGTTAATGTCTGACTAAATCTTTGGACGTATTTAAAAGACTCGCTTGATTTTCATAAGTTTGCGTAATCTATGACGCCTCCGATGGCTTGTTAAGGGCGAAATGGAACTCTCTAGTAATGACAGGTCCCACTTTGATGTCTATTAACCAATGATGAGTAATCTATCGTTTCATAGTTGTGAAAGCAACTGATGGTTGATGCCGTGTTACTTCATATAACGGCGTCCACAAAATGGTTGAAGATTATGAATAGATTTATTCGCAGTAGTTTTGGGGGGAAAATGGTCAGAAAACAAGAGTTACTGTATTTGCCTTACTCTTGAGGAGATAGAAAGCAAGATTAGTCCATGACACAGTTGGCAACACTTTTAAATTTTATGAACTGCACAGATTAAATGTATCTCTGTTGCTTTGCATTTTGAGTCATTTCGCCTATTAGGATGGTATAAAAATATAACTGCAAACTCGTGCAGTTTCGTACACTAAGCAATAAGCCACACTTATCGTGTCGCGACCGATGATGCGACTTCAGCTAAACCTTGATAGATGGAGCAGTTTTCGAACCCGTTGAAAGTCAGCTGTCTAAACCTATAAGCTAAAGCTTTACATGTAATTTACCATCTCCAACTATTCATTTCTGATATCTCGAGATAACTTTAGGCTCCTACACACAGCTTAAACCAACAGTCATTGATTTGTTTGGTTGAATGCATGTCATTTCACGTATTGTATCCTTCTAACTTAATCGTACTTCAGCTGCTGTTGCACATTAAAGTAAACAGTGGCTATGCACATTTAAAATATTTTTCAACTGGTTTAATTAGTACTAGTTCATCCCCTTAAAACTAGGTACGGAATAGCTTTCAGTCGTAGAAAATGTGTATTGTAGAGGAGTATGGCTCGTTTTCAGTAGGGAATTCGCGTAAACGGGCACCATAAGCGCTTTTATTCAGCATTTTCACTGCTCGTTAGGAATGTTTGAAAATTAGTATTCACGAATATTTACTTCTAGTTATCCAAAAGCAGTTAACAAGAAACCCTGCTCCTTTTATTTTTGACTTTTGCATCATCTTCCTCCAGAATTTGAAAATACAGATAGTATTGTTAAAAGGCCGAAAGTTTTTTTGTTGAAGTATGGAATCAACCCATGAGGTATCTTCATCTAGAATCATCTAAGAAACTGTTGACTTCATAGACGAGATAACTGACGTGCTATACGTTAGTGCTTGAAGAAATTATTTAAAATTGCTCAAACTATATCATAAGTACTTACCTTGAAATTTTCATAATATTCTTCATACATTCTCTCGACGTTCTGTTGCTTTCTTTAGAATTCTACACATATGACTTTTGCTGACGATCTAATATCTCTCCGTTTACAAAATTGACATTGAGTAGCTATCTTTTCTTGTGCACAAAAGTTTGTTCCTGTACCACTTTGTCTTTTATCATATTATTTTATTTATTTGTCCTTTAAGTTCCTAGTGGAACATAAGACTTCAGTCGCACGTCGCCATTTCATTCTCTTCTCTGCAGTTTCCAAAACCTCGCGCCACGACTGCCCATAAGCTTTCACATGATCCCCTCCATGTCATTCTCGCCTCAGACCCCCAACTCGTCGTTTCCCATACGGGTTCCACTCGACAGCCTGGCCTGGCCTGGCCTGAGTTGACTCCAATCGAACTTCTCAGTGTATGCCCAATCAAATCCATCTCCACTTTCTTCCGCATACACGTTGGACAATGGGTTCTTGGTTGGTTCATCGCCAGCCAACCAGAGTTCCTTGTTGCTTATCCTTATTATTGTGGCCATCTGATGTGATATTCAGTATCGAGTGAGTGTGGGCGGCAGCTGTTGATGATGTGTATCTGTAGTTTGTTGGAAATGCTTTTCGTAAGGCGACACTAAGTCTCTCAACCATCACATAGAAGCACTGACTGACTTGACTGACATTAGTGGTGTTGAAAATCGGATGTTGTTCACGCTTTATGCTGAGTGCAGTGAAATCGATTTCCACGCTGATTTCAGATTAAAGAAAGCCTGCCTTGCTTTGCCGATCCTGGTTTTGACATCCTCATCTGTGCCACTACCTGTGGTTGAGACTATGCTGTTTAGGGAGGTAGGTATAAGAGACAACTTCCTCTAGATTTGTCCCGTTGATGGTGATTGGTGCTTGTTGTTGTTGTTGTAGTTGTTGGTTGGGTATCTTCATCACCTCTGTCTTCTCTACATTCACTTGAAGCAAGTCCCGCCTTCGCTTCCTCGCTTCGTCTGTCAACCTGTTGGTTTTTGCCTGTAGATCTTCGAGTTTGTGCCACAAGACATTAGACATAAATCGTCGTCAGTGAAATCCAAATTGTGTAGGGTCTTTCCATCTGTCCAGCCAGCATTTGCTCGTCTTCTCTCGCCCCACACCGTTGTTTGTTGCATGATTCAGCCCAGTCCAGTCCAGTCTACCACAATCAGGAAGACAATCAGTGATAGTAGGTAGCAACCTAGTCTTACTCCTTCCTGTCTTCACTGTAAGGGCGTCACTGAGCTTTCCATTGTGAATCACTTGGCATGTGGCGTCGTCATATAGTTGTTGAATGAGGTTGATAAAAGTTTGTGCTACTCCGCAGTGTTGAAGCAGTTTTCAAAATGCTTCTTGGTCGATGCTGTCGAAGTCGTTTTGAAAGTCGATGAAGTTGAGGTAAAGAGTTGACTGCCGGTCTGTGTTCTGCTCTGTGATGACGCGTAGCGTAGCATTGCAATTTGTCCGCACCTGATTTATTTTTCCTGAAGCCAGCCTGTTCCTATTGTATTTTTGAATCCAGAGGACTTCTTCAGGATGATGCGGCTTAATACTTTGCCTGGTGTGGACAGGAGTATGATTCCGCGCCAGTTCTTGTAAAGACTTAGGTCTCCCTCTAAGAGTTTTACAAGGTAGTCCTTCCAATCGGTCAGCAGGTATCTTTCCTTCCTTTCTTGCGAACCTTCTGCAATAGTGGTGTGAGCATATCCGCTGTTTTTTCTGCGTCTGTTTTCAGTGCTTCCAGAGGAATTCCATCTGGCCCTGCTGCTTTCTCGGATTTCAGCAACTTTCTGGCGTTCAGGACTTCGGCTTTTGTCGGAGGGCTTGTGTTCACTGGTAATTCTGCGGTTGCTGATGACATCTCTGGATGAGCTGCAGGTAGTGGTGGTCATTTCAAGAGTTTTTTGAAATGGTCAGCCTATCGTTTCCTTTGTTTCTCCGCTTTGGTAGCTAAACTTCCTTCACTATCTTTCATTCGTTTCGTGTGAGTTGATCTCTTCGCAAATAGTAAGTAAGCTGGTTATTTGATATAATGTTGTCAGACCTCTCCTACCAGCAGTCTGTTCTGCTTCACTTGCCGATGCGTCGTAGAAGTGTCTGTTGTCTATCTGTGCACTCTTCTTCACTTCTTTGTCCAGTGTTTTATACGTTGTACTCAGTTCTTCTATACGTTGTGTATCCTTGCACTGGTTTATCTTCTGCTTTACCATCTTCCTCTCCCTCCTCTATGAGCTTCCAGGTATCCGTCGAGATCCATTCTATGTCTTGTTCCTTCTTCTTCCTCCCTAACACGGTTATGCAGGTTTCCTTCCACATCTTTCAAAGAGTTCCAGTGTTCTTCCACGCCGGTTTTCTCGGGGATGTTGCCTAATGTCTCCCATTTTGTCCTGATGGCTGGCTGACGTGCAGATGTCTTTTATAGTTTCGTCCTTCAGTTCAGTTCAGTTTCTGTTTTGGGTGTTGAACTTGAACTATAGTCTATCACCAGCTCCTTTGAAGGCTTTCAACTTGATTTTGAAGGTAGGTTCTTCGCACTAGGTAGTGAGTGGTGTGAATTTACATCTGCTTCTCTTCTTGGTCTGATATTGTGTCCAGTAGGCTGCATCTCCACTTTCTTCACATTGAGATGAAGTCGATCTGATTTTTAGTGTGTCTATCTGATGAAATCAAATCCACGTCACTTTGCGAAATATGCTTGTGTCTGTTCACAGTGCCTCCAATCACCAAATTATCAAATGCGCAGAAGTCTGCAAACAGTTCTCCATTCTCAATCATTTCACCCACCCATGATGAGTTCTCTTCCTGTATTTCCTCTCGCAGTTTGGCATTCATGTCGCCCATTGGAATTGTGATGCCGCCAACTGGAGTCTTGTCCAGTACTGATTTCAGTTGTCTCTAAAATTTCTCCTTCTCTTTATCTACATTATTTGTAGGTGCGTAGCGTAGCATTATATGATTGTGACTTTCCTTCATTTTGAGTTGAATCCATCATGCTGTCATGTTACTGCAGGAGGAGATTGGTTCCCAGTGCATAAGAGAGAGCCGTCGATGCTGCTGGGAACATCATGATAGTCACTCCGAAATTCAATGTGCTCGTGGTTGTCTGGGTGACGATATCGGAGTAGATTGTGTACTCTCCAGTTGACAGTTGGGAAAGTGCACTTCTCTCTGCTTACGCAGATTCCTAGCACTTCTATGCCATATCTTCTCATCTCTTTTGCAACCTTGCCAGCCAGCTTCAAACACTGTACGGACATTCCATATCATCATTCTTACTTTCGGTTTCATCGAAAGAGAGTGAGAGAGAGAAGACACATCGGCCGATCGGCTTCCTGAAGGCTTTCACTAACCGGCGTCATTTCTTCTCCCCGATTCCAGCAAGGAATAATTCTAATTTTATTTTTTATATTTGCCTTGTTCTTTGAAATGTTCTGAGTGATTGAATTAGTTTTCTGGGGTAGGGTTGCTAGCCCTATACTCAACCTTTCCTCTTTATCCGGGCTTAGGGACCGGCTAGTAAACTAGGCGAAGTTACTTTCTCTTTTAACGATTATTTTTCTCACTAGAACTGGACTAACTATAAATGTGTGGGTTTTTTAATTTTTCAGGATGGCAACAATCCTGATATCATTGTAAACATGATTGTGGTTGATCATCACTTGGGGAAACCGGTTGAGGTAAGAAAGTAAATTTTTTGGGTGTTTTTCTGATATTCTAAAGCCTGTTAAAAAATTTTGTTTATACTGAATCCTTATTCTCTTCCCAAATAGACAATCAACAGGTTGATATCTCAACTGAGGGATTGTTGTAAAGATCATCCATTCTTGGTTGATTATGCAGAGAAGGTAAATATCCACCTCGAGATATTATTTACTTCATTATTTTCTAGGATGATGAATTTACTCGTTGCGCTAGACACTATGGCCCAAGTGTACCTGCATGATTTGTTTATCGGCGATGTTTCATACCACTTTGTCTTGTGATAAATTGTCTATATTATTAATTTGATTATTTGGTTTTAAATATAATAAATGCTAATAATAGTCGTGGAAATTTTGTCCAACTTGACTTATATAATCTACCGCCAAATATGGGGTTTTTAGATTTTGCTAGCCGTTTCTAATCACCAGAACAGAGCTTATGGAACTCACTAAACACGTATAAGTTCATTTACCGTGATTATGTGGTTTATTGACTGGAACGTTCAACTTCCGGGATTCGAATCTCACTTTACCTACTTTGACTTGAGCGACTGGATAGCCTTCACGTTATAATTGTGGCTGATACTCTAGCGAATAAAACTGTACCAGGTTTTGCTGAATTATTTTATATTATTTCTAAATTACAATGAATATGTAACACCATCCCAAGTGGCTTACTTGAATTATAAATTTCTGCGTCTAGATTATGTACCCAGCAAACGCTCTACTAATTATTCAAATATATTTTTGATTCGGATTAGTCAGCACAATTCTGTTGTTGTATTATAATGACCATTGCTCGAATCGAATCCACTCAGCAACCTTGTACATATTGGTGTAGTAGACAGTGAGCCACATCTACTGCATGAGAGCTAATAGTGCTGACTGTCCAAACCTCGGTAGGTGAAGCGGGGCTCGAACCTGTAACCCATTGGTTGAAAGTCAACTCCTTAAACCAATAAGCCACGACTACTACTGAGTCCGTGTCAATGTGTATATTTATATAATTGTATTTAGTTGATTAGTTTGTCTAAGTTTTGAATTCCATGCGAATTCAGGACTACAACTATAGGTCGGGTTTTTCCTGCGTAAATAAATGATTCGCGCAAAAATTACTTCATAGTTTCAAATCCAAACAACATACTAAGGGACGCTGTGGTGTATGGTGTAACACCACTCAATCTCCATCTAACCACCCCCTGTACTAACATGTTTAGTAAGATACGATTGAAAAAAGAATCGATATAATTGTTGGAATGTATGTAAGTGTGGGATGCTTGTAAATGTTGATGTTTTTTGTTTGCCTGTGGTTTGTTTGTTGTTCTTGCCTATTTTTTTTAGAGACAAGAACAACAATATAGACAAGTAGTGAAAAAGAAAATTACAGAAACTTGCATACATAAAATTCACAACTCAAGAACATACACTTGCTTCTGAGAATACTATTCAATATCAATAAATTCCGAATACCAATAGTTATATATATATATATATATATATATATATATATATATATATATATATATATATATATATATATATTTATATATATATATACTAGGTTGTACGAAAGTTGGAGTGAGTGGAATTTGTCAAAAAAAATTCTATAAAAATCTCATTAAAATCAGTTTGGTTGTGTAATATATTGAATGGAAAAGCTTTGAGATATCAGCTGATTAGTTTACGACGACTGGTATACAGTCTATATTGAACAGTTGAAAGGAATATTATGTTTGTAGTTGTTGTCTTTACTGACAAATTTGACTTTCTCAAGAGGATGTTCATACGAGTACTCGTATTAAAGATGAAAAAAACACCATCTGTAATATTTATAGCACAGAAGAGTAGACTACTGCCGTTCATGTATTACGAAAGGCAATTGTGTAGATCAATCTGTCAATGTAATAAAAGATGATTATTATTTATGAGGAATTGAGTAACTTGCTATAAATTTGCCTTAAAAAAACGAAATATACTAACAAAGACTACATGAGCAGGTGAAGGTAAATGTTAAATCCAGAAATTGTGATCCATGTGCAGTTTATTAGAATTATACGAACGACTGCACGACCAATCAGTGAGGCTTCCTATCCAGACCGATTGAAAACAGTGGGCCAAATCCGTTTACAACTATTTGTCTCATATATATATATATATATATATATATATATATATATATATATATATATATATATATATATATATATATATATATAGTGCTGGCCTCATTGACGTTGTTCTTAGCGTTGAGCAGACTTCAACGTACGGTTTCAAATTTTGGATATTCAGAGCGAGGGAAGCTCACAGTTGGATTATCCGTGGTTGCATCATTCTCATCCTAGACTAAAAATCTCTCAAACATTTTAATTCCCCATGAACAGCGTAATTTTATTCTGTTGGTCACACTGAATTGCGTAAATAGAGATGCTAGACCAGTGCGTTTTCGATCATTGGTGGGATCACCTAACTGTAGAGATGTAACGTTGATTTTGTCTGTAAATTTCAGTAAAGTTTGAAGAGATTTTGAAGAACACGTATTTGCATAAAATAACCTTTTGTGTAAGCAGATAGTTCAGCAGTACAATCACATAAAATTCAGACAGACCATTTTGTGAAAAAAAGTCTGCTTTGTGATTAGTGTGGTATCGATATTCAAAGTATCGGCTTTTTCACTGGTATAGTATTGAGTCGTAAGCAGTGTGATGCGAATTTCAATAATTCGAATAATGTGAATAAGCGTTACGGTCACTTGATGATGGCGAGTTAAGTGGTAGGATATGTCGGTCACTTCACGTACGTGGGAGTTGCGTCGACCCGAACCGGCTGGTTGCTAACACAATCTCATCACGGATACAGAAGGTCCTTTTGTAATTTGCCAACTGACGAGATATCCTATCAGCGCCCCAGTCCGTTCTGTCCTGTTAAACGACTGAGACAAGGCCGTTAAAAGTAGACGACGTGAAGCGGTTACAGGGTTTTGATCACAGGTGTCTGCATAGCATTGCTCGTGTTTAGTGGGATTACCGTATGAGCAATTTTGAAGTCAGGCGAAGGGTACTAGGCAGGTCGATTAATGACGTTGTTGAACCCTGGTCGACTAAGATGACTTCGACATGTACTGCATATGCCGAGCCACCCCTTACCTCGATGTGCCGTGCTAAAGGAAGTTGGACTAGGTTGAAAGGGGGTTCAGGGCGGCCAGACCAAGATGTGGCTACCAATCGATGAAGTCCGTGATTGTTAGTGTGAGCCGTATGGGAAGCTGTAGACTACCTGGCTAGGGTCCTTGAGACGATAAGAATCAGTGTTCGAGGACTCTTGGTGACATTGTTGAAAATCAGTGACAATGACGCAAACGTATTCACTCTTTGACAACCTTCAAAGCTTGGATGTTCGCGCTAACCCGTTATCTTCAGATTGTTTATTCTCATGTACTACTTTTATATCACTCCTCTACCTGCCTGTTCTTTTTGTACTGCTGTGAAGTGTCGCAAGTTGAACGGATGCACTTATGTGTGAGGTTCTACGTTGATTTTGTTTGTCTGTCAGTCATTTGATGGTAGCTTTTTCGCACTTTGGGTTTTCTTAACTGATGCGAGCAGTACCGATGTGAGCAATGATAGCAGCACCTTTATCAAAGGATTTAAGACCTTTGTAGTGTAGCCGTTATAGGAAGTGACAATAGAAACTCTGTGTAGGATTCTCAATATGGCTGAGGTTAGCGTGGAATTCTAACCTACAAGTTAACACAGAAACTTTGTCAGCTTATAGATTCTATCAACCTTGCTCGACAAAACGACTAATTTACCAAGGATCATGCAATAGCTGTGAGGTCAAACTAGCCAACTGAAGTCAGTTAGGTAAGCAGAGCATAGGAATCTAATTAAGTCTATTGATAGACCTTACTGAGAGAGAAATTCAGTCGTAGGTATGGATGTAACAACAAACAACCACAATATGGTGAGATAGAGTAGCGGTTGTAAAGATTATAGTCAGGTAAAGGGAGTGCTTGATGACTGAATCTCTGATCATCGATTCATTGCCTAACACACAATGGAAATAACTCAACATCGACCCCAGAGGTACGGATAACTCTACTACTATCAATAAAAAAGGGGAAAGTAACAGTAAAAACTAAGTGAAATTGTGTCATTACCTTGATATGAGTAATAATTTATGCTAGAAAACTCATCTGGCAAGTAATTGCATAGCTTTGACCTAGATCAAATAAACTAATGTAGTAGGGAATTACAATCGATCAGTTACAAAGGCTTACACTTACTCATCAACAGAGTGGTGCAGTGAAAAGAGCTGAAGTGTACAAGCGATCATCAATTTTCCAGCTGCCTAGGTGGCTTAATAATGCCTTGATTCAAGAGAGGTGGTGTTTGGGAAACTCTGTCCTTAACAAGAAATGATACAATCAGGAAGCTCATAAAAGGGGAATCACGGTAGGATTTTGCACACTGTATTACATTCTTAATAAACAAAAAACGGTTTTGCTGACACTTGCTTCGATATAAATTTTTCAGAAATAATAACTTCAAATGTGTCAATTGTATTAAATTGACGCAATTTTCATTTTTATTAAATACCTGCAGAAATATGTTTGGCACGCCTATTCATACACTACTTTTCATTTATTTTTTACCACCATTATACTGTTTACTCGTGCAATTAGTTTAGTGAGACAGTTATAACAATTTCACATTACTACTGACAGGAAAAATGTTTTGAAGAAATAAGGTATTCAAGTTGTTCAATACTCATTTTAAATAGTTTCCAATATCTCAGTATACTAAACTTTATTCAGCTGACTAACAAAATCAAAAATTTAAAGTGTCCAAACTACACAAATAAACTGACATGCTTTCATTAACTGAATACTGTTTAATTAAGTCAATTGAATGACTAGGTAACCTATATACTATACTTACAGGAATACAAAACAATCGATTCACTTATAACTATGTCCAATATCCTTTTGCGGAAAAAAGTAAATCCTTTTATTGTGTTAAAAATATTTGATCATTTATAGGTTAACCGCTGTTACTTGAAACAAGATTTGTTATTAGATGTGGTTAAAGATAATCGGACAAACGAGTAGCGGTCTGACTTATGTAAGCAAGTACGGACAAATTGTTTGAAGCTTGTAAGATAATTAAATTGGATGGTCGAAGAATTCAGATAATATTCCATAGAATTTACCACACTGATGCAGATGTGTCCGCACCTCATTGTCGAAATCTTAAAAATCTATCATCATAAATCGTTTTACCCCTCATTCACATTTCTTATTATCTTACATTGATTGGCCACTAGGGAATAACCAATTTCATGTTATCTAGTCCGAGGTGCTGATCTGATTCTATCAATCATCTTTCATCGTGAACACCAGGCTAGAAGACACCATCATGATGCACTGAGGTGAATATCAGTTGAATCGATAGAATTCGATCAGCAATCGGGACTAGTTGATTGTCCTCTAGTGGCCAATCAAAGCACCCAATCCAGTCCTATAGGAGGTTATCGCACCCCAAATAGTTCAGTGGTAATGCCTGTGACTGTAGCACTGAGTGACGCTGGTTCGAATCTAAGGGACGACATCATTTCCACCGAGATTGCAGATACACTTTGTTGATGAGTGGCAAGAAGAACGAGAACTACATCTAGGACTTTCCGCCGACCATCTCCACCCAATTAACAATTATTTTACATTTTTTGGAACAGAGTAATATTGGGATTTTCATTTATATTTTCCGTCTTACGGACTCTACTTCGAGATGATGGTGGAAATTGTGGCAAAGTGGATTGATATCCTAGGGCTTAGTGCTTTTTTGTTAATTTATAAATAAAAAGTGGGAATTAGTATTTGATGTGCATTGTACAAGACACTGAAGGTTACAAATAAGTAGAATGTGTGCGAATTTCGGTTGTATATACGTTTTATCATCAAATTGCTGCATAATAGAGTGTTAGGATTTCAAGAGGCATACTGGCATCAAAAGCTAAAGCAGTACCCACTGGATTGCTCACACAAGTAGTTATCTATTTAATGGATAACAGTTACTATGAGAGCTTGAAACCTACCAAACTAGATCGTAGAAAGGTATTCTCGCACCCTTGGATTTACCGACGATCCATCTATGTTGTCCTTGAGCAACATAATACTGTATTAAACCATCATATACTAAATGTGGTCTAATTTTGCAAACAAACATTTTTATTGTTATTGCCTGTATTATACCGTTGTCAATTGGACCGAATTGATAGGTCTCCATTGGCATATGGGATCCTACGCGGATGCCTCGATATTACCTGTGTTCTTAATTATATGTTAATGATGGATAACAGCTAGAAGTGGAATCCAGTATGCACATTTCGTCCTATTTGGGACTCGTCAGCTGGATGTACCTGCTTCCCAGTGAGTGATGTTGTTCCCAATATCTAGGCATCCGCGCAGGAGCTCATACGCCAATGGAGACCGATCAATTCGGTCCATCAACGACGGTATGACACAAGCAATAACACTGAAACTATACCCGTTGCACAGGAAGTGGCTTTCGTGGTTCGGTGGCGTTTGAAGCGATCGGTCCCAAGTTTGAATGCAGGCGAGAACAACGCTAGCAGGTGGCCAGCACGTTACCATTGGGCCAATAGGTCAGAAGTAAAAAATGTAGACCAGTAGATTTCAACTTGGTAGCTGAATGGTAACGTGGTGGCTATGGAACCTGAGGGCCTGGGCTTGATCCCTGGTGGGGTCACAGGTGTACATTAGTTAGGAGTCCTATGCTAGGATGGAACAGCTGTCTAGTACTCCTAAGCTTCCAATGTCCGTCTAATAATAATAATAATTCACTTTATTCCAAACAATTTGTGGTACAATTTGGAATTCTCAGCGTAATATATATTGCAATAACAACAAAATATAAGTATATACATACTACTTTGCAGCCTCTCGAATTGTTTTATTATAAAAATTTAAGTTGTATGAAGAATATTAAAAACGAGAAAATTTTGCATTGTAAGTTAAATTATTGAAATGAGATTTTTAACTGTCACAAAGTTGATGTGTGATTTCTGTTCTAACACTTTTTTCCTCACAAAATATGCGTGCAAGGTAAGGTACAGTCGAATTCTTATACTTAGCTGTACGAGCATACAGTCTTATGTAGTTTCTCCTTGTCCTCCCTGAGGAGATACATGGAGAGAGCTGTAAATGAAGTGGATGCTCACTGTCAGTTAAAATTTCTGTAGCTAGTAGCTTGCAGGAATTTATATGTCGATCAACTACAGTGTTAATCAGTTGAGCCAGAGACACACCACTCACCCTGCTGACGGTCTTCAAAGCCCTACGCAACATAACATAGTCCTTTTTAAGAAGACCATGGTTTTTTTTTGGGGAACAACAGAGAGGAATAGGTAAAATGCAGGAATTAATAAATTGTAAAAGAAGCAGTTGAGTTATACCAGAAAGCCTCAATTTCTTTACGTAATAAGTTAAACGAAAGATTTTTCTACAAGTCAATAAAATATGGGACGACCAACAAAGGTCAGAAGTAAAACCCAACCCAAGATAGTTCACACTCGATTTACTTTCTGCAGAAATACCATTGATGCAGCAGGCGTCATGAGATTTAAGCAGCTCACATAAGTCTTGTTTACGCCTGAGGCTAAAATTAACGGTCTGACATTTAGAGGGGTTTAGTTTGAGACCATTTGCCAACTTCAGACAAGAATTCATTTAATTTCGAGCAATCCAAAGAAGAGTTTACTGGAATAGAAATCGTCAGGTCGTCAGCATACTTGATAAAATTAGTTTCAACAGAATAAGGCAAATCGTGCAAAAAAAGGAAAACAGAAAAGGAGAAAGTACAGCACCTTGAGGCACACCAGCTTCAGTAAGCAATGAAGTCGAGCGCATCCCTTTATGAATAGTGTACTGTTTCCTTTCAGAAAAATAAGAATGCAGCCATTTTGTAACCCATGGATCAGTGTGAGCTATGGCAAGCTTATTTAACAAAAGTGGTCTAGGAACAGAGTCAAAGGCTGATGAGTAATCCAAAAAGGCACAACGGACATACTTAACACCTTTGTCGAGACTAGAAACAATATTATGATGCAAGACAGTAGCTGCATCTAAAGTACTCCTCCGGTAATTTTAAGCAAACTGTTTTGGATCTCTGAAGGCCATCAATGAAGGCTCAATCACAAGCAGAAGTAATTTCTCCATTGTCTTCAGAAAAGGGGAAGTTATAGCGATGGGTCGAAAAGTAACATCTGATCCAGAAGATGGCTTAGGCACAGGTACAATTTTTATCTGCTTCCAAGCAGTGGGTATTATGTTTTTAGAGAACGATACATTGAAGATATCTGTAAGTGGATGACACAAAATATCTGCACATTTTCTAAATATGATACTAGAAACACCATCAGGACCTAAGCTTTGGGAGGGATTCAAAGACTTTAGACATTTAAATACATCATTTGTATTGAAACCTGGAAAGCAGCTATCCACTTGATTTTGCACATTAGGAAGGGTGAAATTAGCTTGCCGACGTATAAATGACTTGTTTAACGCGCAGACATCCGAACGAGTTTGTGTTGTCATCTGTTTTTTACCAGTAAGCTCTTTAAATAATTTCCATATATTGGAAGAGTTCTTACACGATAAGAACTTCTTGTTGTATATAGTATTCAGACGTTGTATTTCAGACTTAATTAGGCAGTTAAGCCTTTTAACGCCAGGGTGATCTCTCGCCTTATACAACCTTTCCTTTTCTCTCCGAAGCCTCTTGAGATGAGGAGAGGAAAGTCTGTCAAATCTCATGTAAATTGTTTCAGTAGGGCAGCAGATATCGAGACAGAATCTGAGATAGCTTGTGATATTGGTAATAGTGTTGTCTAAAACTTCATCAGCAAATATATCCCAGTCCGTTTCTATAAGCATGCTTCTCAAACGTAATAAATTTTCTTGTGAATAGCATCTGTATTGAACTTTCCTTGAAAGGTATGCAAAAGCTTTCTTGTATAATTTTCCGTACACTTTAGGCAAAACACGAACAATACAGTGGTCGGAATTTAGCAGTGGAGCCCGTTTACGGGCTTCATATATGCCAGGTTCATTTGTAAATGCAAAGTCTAAGGTGTTGTCAAGACGAGTGGAAAAGTTAACCATATTTTTATGACCCAATGATAATAGAAAACTGTAGTCACATGAGTTAAAATCACCACAGACAATAGACAAGGAGTTTCCCAGAACCGGAGCAGCAAATTCAGTGAATTTATCAGCAAAAGTTGACAAATCTGAGAAACTGCAGTCAGGTGTGACATACATGTTTGTGATATATATGTATTTGTATTTGCTCAAATGTTTGGGACGACATTTGATGGTAATGCACTCAATTTTTTCGTTAGAGAAGCAGAAGCATACATAGTTGGAGGACGACCAGTTAGTACTAATAAATGTTGCTACACCACCACCACATTTCTTCTTCGAAAAGCTTCGATCTTGTCGAAATAATTTGAAACCATCTAAGCAGACTAAGTCATCATCATACAGATTATGAAGCCATGTTTCCTGCAGCATTATTACACCCGTGTTTCGATAAACATTTGTGGACAAGAGTGACTGAAGGTAATCAACTTTATTCGGCAACGACCTGCAGTTTGTGCTAAGTATTTCCGGAATAGTCATTTGATCTATGGTCATACGCTTCAGCGCCCGTTGCCATCCACCGTGGTGCTTCTTCTTAAATTTCCTATCAACTTGCGAAGCGATAGGTTGTAATGAGTTTAAAAACGTGTGAGAATATACTATACGACTGGTTGACATAATTGGACGACTAAAACAATATAGAAATGAGAAATTTGATGCAATATACTCGATTATAGAAAACGGTAGCCTAGAGTTCAAGCAGGTCGCCAGGCCGCCGTCTATATTGAATACCAATCTGAAATTAGTAGATTGAAATCTGAATCCACTTTAATTCATATGACTGACAAACTAAACTTTACCAACTGCAAGAAGACGATGATGTGACACCCGTTATTACTCAGTAAAAACTTTATTTAGAGAAAACGCAGTACTTTCTGCCCCCCTGTAAAGTGGTTAACACACATGGAATGGATATTTTACCGTAACAAAAAGGATACTTCAGCTAACCTTTCAAGTAATACAGAATAAATTAAATTTGAAGCAAAATAAAATCTACAATTACTGACCTTAGTCGATTTTGGTTTTCCTCAGTAAAATTTGACAACACTTCTATACAGTGTGGGTGGTAAGTGAATATTAATATACTATGTGAATATTACTATTATTATTAAAATAAGTAATAGAGGATGAAGACGAACATTTTCTATTCACATATTATTCATACAAATAGCTCGATTGCATTTGTTTCACACTGATTTTGAGCAGATTTGAGCAGGTGGTCAGCTGAAGAAGAGTTAGCCATCACTTAGAAACTATAAAAAAAGAAGAAGAACAATAGACGTTAAATGTTTAGATGAATGGGTCATGTAATATACTGATTACTTGGGCAAACTAACACATTTCGATATAATTATGGAATGAAGTCATCATAAGCTTTATAGAACTGTTCAAATTACAGTGAGCAATGTAATATTACCAAAGAGTTCAGTGATGTGACAACATGGTGAACTATGTTAAATGGGCCTTCTGAATGTGGGGTTTCCGGTGGAAAAATCTTTGTCTATTGTAATGAACAATCCATCTGTAATTTGATCCTTCATGCACGTCTGAATGATCTACTGTAGAGAGAACAGAAAATACATCATGCTGGATTTCGCTATTATTCTTTCTGTTCTTACAGTTTGCATTACTAGCTGAAAATCTTTTCATAGTAGTGAGACTAGTACGCTCTATGAAAGTTGGTTAATTTCATTAAAAATATGACATATCTTGAGATTAGACTGCTTGTTTGCAACTTAAGAATGACCTTATTCTGCATTTGTGTGCTTTTTTACTTACATGAAGTTTTGTTTAATACTACCCAGCATTTTTTATTTGTCACAAGTATATTCAAAATGCGACATGGATTTCACCAGATGGACACATTAAAAATCAGATCGACTTCATCTCAATCTCAAGAAAATGAAGAAAAGCGTACTGGACACAAGACCAAGTAAAATATTAGGCCACATCATCCTGGGAAGAATAAAAATTGAGCCGGATTCAAAATTACTACCGCAACAAGCTGGCTGGCTACTTTCAGGAAAAAAAATCATGTGCGCATCAAATTGCATCGCTATGCATCATCATGGAACAGAACATAAACTGGCAGTCAACTCTTTACCTCAACTTCATCGACTTTCAAAACGCCTTCGACAGCATCGACCAAGAAGCATTTTGAAAACTGCTTCAACACTATGGAGTAGCACAAACCTTTATCAACCTCATTCAACAACTATATGACGACGCCACATGCCAAGTGATTCACAATGGAAAGCTCAGTGACGCCTTTACAGTGAAGACAGGAAGGAGTAAGACAAGGTTGCTACCTACTATCACTGATTGTCTTCCTGATTGTGGTCGACTGGACTGGACTGGACTGGATCATGCAACAAACAACAGTGTGGGGCGAGAGAAGACGAGTATATGCTGGCTGGACAGATGGAAAGACCCTACACAATTTGGATTTCACTGACGACGATTTATGTCTAATGTCTTGTGGCACAAACTCGAAGATCTACAGGCGAAAACCAACAGGTTGACAGAAGAGGTGAGGTAGCGAAGGCGGGACTTGCTTCAAGTGAATGTAAAGAAGACAGAGGTGATGAAGATACCCAACCAACAACTACAACAACAACAACAAGCACCAATCACCATCAACGGGACAAATCTAGAGGAAGTTGTCTCTTTCACCTACCTGCCTAGGCAGCGTTGTTTAAACTGCAGGCGGCACAGGCATATATGAGGATGTCAAAACCACGATCGGGAAGACAGTAGGACAGGCCTTCCTCCATTAATCTGGAATCACTGTGGAGATCTACTGCACTCCACTACACTCCACTCCACTCCACTCAGCATAAAGCGTGAACAACATCCGGATTTTCAACACTACTAATGTCAGTCAAGTCAGTCAGTGCTTCTATGTGATGGTTGAGAGACTTGGTGTCGCCTTACGAAAAGCATTTCCAACAAACTACAGATACACATCATCAACAGCTGCCGCCTACACTCACTCGATACTGAATATCACATCAGATGGCCACAATAATAAGGATAAGCAACAAGGAACTCTGGTTGGCTGGCAACGAACCAACCAAGAACCCATTGTCCAACGTGTATGCGGAAGAAAGTGGAGATGGATTTGAATGGGCATACACTGAGAAGACCGATTGGAGTCAACTCAGCTAGGCCAGACTGTCGAGTGGAACGCGTATGGGCAACGACGAGTTGGGGGTCTGAGGCGAGAATGACATGGAGGGGATCGTGTGGAAGCTTATGGGCATTCGTGGCGCCAGGTTTTGGAAACTGCAGAGAAGAGAATGAAACGGAGACGTGCTACTGAGAAGCTGGATGTTCTACTGGGAATTTAAGGAACAAATAAAATAATAATAATTATAATAGTGATTTTTTATTTGTTTCAACTCAGTAAGTTGATACAGATTTATATGGTAGGTCAAATGTCATATCTGATGGTACTATTCAATTATTCAGTTTTGCGTAAGTAGAGTATTTTCGAACCTGGGAATAGATTCTTGGTAGGCGAACACATAAATGAAATTGTTACATATTCTAGTATCTAACTAATCTGTGATTATTGAGTGGACACATTCACCAGTTAGTTACCGACTGACTATCTGAAAACCTTGGAGAATCCTGAATAATCAGTTAACGAAGTTATTAGTACATATAATTGTTATTATGTCATATCGTCGTTGATTGGACCGAACTGATCAATCTCTATTGGCGTATGCCTCGATATTACCTGTGCTCTTATGATAGTAATGATGTATAATGGCTAGCAGTGGAATCCAGGATGCGCTTTTTTTTCTTGTATAATTTGCCGAACACTTTAGGCAAAACACGAACAATACAGTGGTCGGAATTTAGCAGTGGAGCCCGTTTACGGGCTTCATATATACCACGTTCATTTGTAAATGCAAAGTCCAAGGTGTTGTCAAGACGAGTGGAAAAGTTAGCCATATTTTTACGACCCAATGATAATAGAAAACTGTAGTCACATGAGTTAAAATCACTACAGACAATAGATAAGGAGTTTCGCAGAACCGGAGCAGCAAATTCAGTGAATTTATCAGCAAAAGTTGACAAATCTGAGAAACTGCAGTCAGGTGTCACATACATGTTTGTGATATATATGTATTTGTATTTGCTCAAATGTTTGAGACGACATTTGATGGTAATGCATTCAATTTTTTCGTTAGAGAAGCAGAAGCATACATAGTTGGAGGACGACCAGTTAGTACTAATAAATGTTGCTACACCACCACCACATTTCTTCTTCGAAAAGTTTCGATCTTGTCGAAATAATTTGAAACCATCTAAGCAGACTAAATCATCATCATACAGATTATGAAGCCATGTTTCCTGCAGCATTATTACACCCGTGTTTCGATAAATATTTGTGGACAAGAGTGACTGAAGATAATCAACTTTATTCGGTAACGACCTGCAGTTTGTGCTAAGTATTTCCGGAGTAGTCATTTGATCATCGGTCATACGCTTTAGCGGCCGTTGGCATCTATCGTGGTACTTCTTCTTAAATTTCCTATCAACTTGCGAAGCGATAGGTTGTAATGAGTTTAAAAACGTGTGAGAATATACTATACGACTGGTTGACATAATTGGACGACTAGAACAATATAGAGATGAGAAATTTGATGCAATATACTCGATTACAGAAAACGGTAGCCTAGAGTTCAAGCAGGTCGCCAGTATCAACGACGGTATGATGTAAAAACAATCCTATACTAAAAACTACACCCGTGGCACAAGAAGTGGCTATCGTGGCTGGGTGGTGTAGTATATAACGCTCTGGCGGTTGAGGCGATCGCTCCCGAATCCGAATGCTGGTGGGAATAACATCACTCAGTTGAAAACAGGCACATCCAGCTAACGAGTTCAAAACAGGACGAAGTACGCATCCTGGATTTCACTGCTATCCACTATCCATTATTAAATAGCGAAGTTATTCTTGCTTAAATTAAGTGTCACTGTTAAAACAAATTGAATAAATAAGCTCAATTAAATATTGATTCTGGTCACCAAGAATTTTTCCAACTTACTGAAAATGTATGTTGAAAAGGAGATACTCAGTGGATAATTTGGCTCTCATTCATTCCATAGAAAGTTCAAGTCAACCCCATTCACCTAAGTGTGAACACTTGGACATTCAGTGTTGACCGTTTCTGTGTTTGAGTGACACCTAACGAAGTACTAACCATAAGGTAACTTGGTCCAAGTTTCACCGTACCCAGTTGAATTTACATGCTTGGATATGGCCTGTACAACAGTGATACATCATGAACTATCTAATAGAACTATTCTTTAGTGACCAAATTCCTTCTTAAGCGTAACATTATAGCGGTAGCCTTAATGGTAAAGGAATGTTAAGAAAACGAAGTTGCTTAAGAGTTGTTGCGATACAAAAAAGCTTGATTATTTTGTATGTTTCTTGCCTCGACCACTTTCTCATATCTTGTTAATGAGAACAAATAAGATCTTGGCTCAGGAAAAAGCTAATTCCCGACTATCTAATATCAAGTAGGAGTCTATTCATATCTTGTAGCTAGATAACAAAAGACTCAAGCAAGACGTGTAAGCTTCCATGCAATGATCAATGCATTTATCTGCGAATATGATGCTGAATGATATGAGAACGAAAATCCTCATTAGGTCATTGAAAAACAAAAGTGGTTACAACGAAGATAATCATCTTATTGACGACTCGTTTTCACAGCTGTACATTCGTAAATACACCAATAAAATGATACAATGTTTCGTATAAGTTTCGGTCAAAGGTCGGACTTGATCGATGGTGTATGTAAGATGTAAAACTATATTACGTAACATAAGACGTGATCTCATTAGTTTTTTTATAAAATGCAGTAAACAGTACCTACTAAAAATTAATAGGTCAATATTTAATAAAATATAAATAAATAAATAAATAAGACACGAAACAAAGTAAAAACAGGACGTATGTAATTATTTAACTGAAATGGAAAGTAGAAAATGTAATACATTTGAGACTTTTATTGCTCAATTTCCATCTTTTATCAGTAATGCAGGATTGAATATCAACGTCAAAAACTAACCCCGATAAACTCAAAAATGGACCAAAAAGCAGATGATACTTATCAAGTTCGATTCCAAGCAACAAACCTTATAACAGCTGTAAAATAATAACTCAGCACTCAAGTGAAGACTAGTGTAATATGAAATGATATGCATTCATTTTGGTTTTTATTTTACCTCTAGAGTAGGATTAAAACGTATAACTCAATGGTTGAAAGCCGACTACATAGATTAATGAATATATTGAATAGGTAACATTGTTTTTAACTGATTGAAATTATAAAATTTCCTATAGATACTGCCTCGGTGGAGATTAATTGAAAAGCACTTTTTAATCTGAATGTTAATCAATTGTGAGATACTATCAAAGATTATGAAACTACGCATACAAATAGTGAAAAGTGAGTTGCCGCTGGAGTGATAGTTGTGCTTCGAATCAGCAGTCATTTGTAACACTCCTATGAATGACAGACAGACAGACAGACAAAAAGGTACAGAACTCCATAATATAATCGTAAAACTGTGACAGTGTGACAGCACATAATTCCATATTAGATATACTTATCTGATCTGATGTACAGTGATACAATATTATTTACTGAATGATTTTACGAGGACAATATGTAGACAAGACCCGTCTCATAATAGTTCATCACTCTTACAGTCCTATAGTGTGCTAGAATTTTTAGTAGGGCCGCGTTTAGAGCACCGTTTAAGCTTGCATACTCACTCACATAGAAACGGAGTAGGTTAAACGACTCTGCTGAACTAATTAAGCAGAATAATCTATCCCGTCAAATACAAGATAATAGTGAAGTCAAGCATGAATATCACATTACCCAACTAAGAATAGTCAAGATGGTGAAGTACAGGAATTTAGTTGAAATTATGAAACAATCAACCTAACTAAGAAGAGCAGGTAAAATGAAAGCTGAGATATTACTGTGTACACACCTACCAATAATCATACTGTGAGGTATGAGAGGGTAACATTTCGAAAATTCAATACATTCAGATAAAGAAGAGATGGTTTACCGAATTCTAGATCATAGAATCAACGACTGACATATTCTATAAACATGATTCGACACCTATTGTAGATAACCAAAAAGTTCTGCTACGACCAAGAATAAAAAAATCAAATTAATACACCATTAAACTGAATTCCGTTAGCAGCCAGGTTATTTTGCTACCACTATGGACACTAACTTTCCCCTGGAACACCATTACTTATTTACAGTTGTTTCAGTTTACGTTGTATAGAAAAAAAGGTATCCGGTTGATGAGTCCTGAACAGGACGAAATGTACATTCTAAACTCCAGTAGTAACCATCAAACAGACTACAATGTAGTGAATATTCATGCAGTATCGAGGTATCCGTTAACAAAGGTCCATCAGTTCATCAGTGTAGTAACGGGAAATTTCAAGTATCAACAACTGACACCTGTTGCGCAAGCGGTGGCTGTTGTGTCCTAGTGGCTAAGTGTCATTTATGTAATGGAAACTGGATTCGAGTGTCAGTGGGAGCACAGTCATTCACTTGCGAGCCGGTACATCCAGCTGACGAGTCCCAAATAGGAAGAAACGCGCGTCCTAGATTCCTGTGTTAACGATCAAAAGGACTACGAAACAATGTCGAATGCTTGACTCATGAAAAAAATGCAACAGTCACAATTCTTAATAGTATCGAAGAAGAAACTCAACAGAAACAGAATAATTTTGTAGGGATAAAGAAGAATAGTAGGTTAGATAAATGCAAGTCAATCTTGTTTTAGAAATTATTATTTATTGATACTTGTAATTCTGCCCTTTAGACTGGATCGAATTGATCCACCTTCGTTGGCATATGGGGTCCTATGCGAATGCTTCGATATTGTCTAAATATTTATTGTTGCGGTTAACTTGATTGTGGCCAGTAGTGAAAATGATACAACGTGAATACACCTGTGTTACTGTCATGGACACTAAACCACTTCAGAAAGGTACCTTAGATAATAATTTCAAGCACTTGCAGCGATCCAGTTAGGTAGCCTACACTATTCACTGATCTGCTGGAGCGGTATCATGCCTTTATTTGCTTTGCTTATTGTTCATGTTCCCACCACTGTGGCTATAAATAGCTAAAACTTATAACTTGAGTATTTTCTCACGAAGGTTCTCTTTGATTTATCGCTCTTCTTGTCAGATGATAAACTCAGTTGCCCAGTGAATGCTGCTGTGATACTGACAACTTAATCTCTGGGAACAATTTTACTATATTAAGGAGAGTAATGATAACAGACACGTGAGGTAAAGGACTCAAACATATCCTACCAGAATCAAACACTAACTAAACATAGGTGTCTTAATCAGTTGTTCCTATTTAATTCATATCAGCTATTTAAACGGTATCAATAAGTATGTGGTGTCTTAACAGTAGTCAATGCTAGACATTTTCTAAATCTACAGGTTAACTGATAAAAAACATATCCAAATCTTCAGTTACCTCATAGTTCACTACTCGTTGGAATTCAGGTTACCATCTCCTGTTCAATGAAATCAACTCACTTTGTATAGAATCTTTGAATCCCTCCGATAATACAAGCATATTTAGTCGCAAAATATCAATGAACAAAACATTTGTGTCTACTCTTACCACAGTCTACCCTTGTTCATTATTTGAAGTGTCTATCAGTGACTTACTATTAAAATTCCTCATAACAATCTGTTCTACTGTCGATCGACTTCCATCAATGTCATGAATAATAATAAAAATTCATGATTGACAAAGTGAAAATTCTTAATGAAACAAGTATCTTAGTGATAAGTTAATGAAAAATTCAACACTTCAGTCAATTAATCTATTCATCATTTTGATGATATTAATCATGATTATTCATGTCAAGATGTGAAGGTTTTCAGTTTCAAGATTAAAATATAAATCGAATAATTCAATAAATAAAACGCTCAACTTTATTATGATTTCTTAGAGTTGTAAACTGAAAGGTTACTTGAAAGTTTGCTAAAATAACCTCTTCAATTGTTTATTCTGTTACTTTGTAAAGTGTAAACAATTGAGTGATATTCTGTTAAGTGGATGGTTTTAACCTTTAGTTGTCACTATGACTTTAAACAAAATTACTTAATCTGAGAAAAAGTACATTACCGAAAGAATGAGATAAGTGCCTTGAAACTACTGGTAGATGAACTGTTCTTCAAGTAGGACAACCACTCCTCCATTCTGAAGGTGAAGTTATAACTAGGGCATATGTATAGATTCGAAAGAAAAAGGAAACGTGTTCAGACTGTAGGAATTTGATAAGCAAACTACCTTGGACAAACCTGTAAAACATTTGAGAAGGGAAAAGGGTGAGAATTAAGAAGGATTTTCAAACCAATACTCCTACATTTCGCAGTCATCTAATCCGATGGTCTATATCATTTTCGTTAGGAACTATTGAAGCAAGAACACAAGGTGTTATGTCGAATAAAAAGGTGTCACGAATTAATAAAAAACACACAGCTACTAAATGAAGTGAACAATAAGAAGTTATCTATGTCTATTACGATGTAGACTGTGAAGTTCCCTACGGAAACCCTGTTGACACCGTCAAACTTATTTAAATGCTAATTTAAATCCAAAAAATGTCAACATGAGCCGTGTGACTTGTAGACGGTTTGTTATATGTTCATCAAATCATCTTTATCAAACGCTAGAAACAAGCGGACTCCTAGATTTCCTTCACAAGTTGTGAATTCACCTACCTGTATGACTAGTCAACCTCAGTAGCTCTCTTATTGTCATTTAAACGTATAGTTAAAGTTGCATCATTCCTGTTATTGTGGTTGTACAAACTTTCACTAAGTAATAAGTTGTATGTTCATCTATAATGTTTGCCAATCACTGATTACCATAGACCTAAGGCTTCTAGGAATAGTCTTGCGTTATTATTCATCCATGGCTTTTGATTCGAATGGATGACTAGTGTTAAATTATTTGTTAATATTTACATTTTGGAAATAAATGTTTAACTGGAGGTGAACTCTGAATTGAATCTGTTGATAAGAATATTTTCAACTACCTACTAACCACGATCTCTCTTACAACTTCAGAGTGAGAAAAGTAATTCTGTTTAATTTCTCTCTAAAGATTACACTGCACTATTCAAAATGCTTCGGCCCTATATGGACCTTGAGGTTCATCTTCATGATCAGTACGTTCAGACCAATCAACAAGTTCTAATTCTTTAAAATGAACCAATCGACAGTGAAATACAATTGACACTATTCTTGAAAAATAAGTAACTAGAAGTAGCTGATCCAGTTCTGAAACGTAGAAGAACTACCCTAGCTCAGAATCAAAGAAGCCTTGGCAAACAAACTAATACAAGATAAGCAGAATACTACAGAATAAATATTCGTAAAAAAATTACATGCATTCACATCACTCACTCACAAATGATAAACAAGACGCTATTGAAGTCATTGCCAAGGACTAGCAAAGTTTAGAGTGCACCTCGATGTAAATGTCGAAAAGTGTCAGCGTGAAATCCTATATCAAGGATGAAATATTGTATAGTTTAATTGATAATTTGTCTTTGTGTGGGAAAAGAAATAGGGTATCAGCATTGTTCAACTAGCCAAGTTTATATTCCGAAAGTATGTTGAACTATTATTCTTTTAGTTATGTGTCCATTAATTCTCACTCAAGCATAAACTATATAGTTCTGTTCACCATGCAAATCAAGTCGAATATGACGACAGATGCTTGATGATATCATTGGATGCAGGTCGCTCTATATCGTGAACCGGCAGAAATAAGAAATACGGGCCAATGGATTCCAAACCACTAGCCTAATGATAATGTGTTGGTCGCGGAACCTAAGGGTCTCAGGTTCTATCCCTATTGCAGCCATTGGCGCACACTGCTGAAGAGCACCAATGTTTCTCCAACTAACTTCGGTTTATAATGAATATCAACATGAAAATGAAATTTTCAAAACTAGATCATTCATTTAGTGTACTAAGACATCAGAAAAACAAACATTGTTCACCTGCATCATAGAATATTCTCCGTCATCAATAAAATGTTTGTTTCCATTGACCAAGAAGCTTTCAAAAAGTAATTCGGTCAACAGAAATAATTGTGGCATTTATAACTCTGTGGTAATCAGAACATTACTGGAGGGTCTGATACACAGTAACCGATTAATAAATTAGACGGTACGTCTTTCAGTATATATACATTTACACATGAATTATCTTCTACAAAGATACCACTACTTACAAGAATATACGCCTAAGATACTGTGTGTATGCGTAATTTCGATATAAATAGAGAAGAAAAAAGCCGGTATTTACAATATGTATTAATTTTAAGTTAAATAAGCACATTTCCAAGGAAAAAATAGTTTCTTTTTCAGAATGAAAGAATAAAGTTATAGGTGCCAAAAGTTCCAATGTAGATAGACACAAAAAAGCATATATGTAGAGATACACGTAAGTCGTATACAGCATAATAAATTATTCCTGTCAAGATTTTGCCACTGGAGTTTTACGGAATATGATTTACTAGAAAAAAGTGTGATTTTCTCAACGCTATCCATACTGATAATAGGCTTAAGTAGATCAATTCGATACGCATATACGACAATGTAAAGCAGAACACGAAATACAGCAATCATATACAGATACTATCTGATGACATTAGAACGCACGAATCTATAAATGAAAATAGCAAGTATATTATAATAATTTACAGCTTCAGTGTCACTTAAGCAAAAACATAGAATACTACATGTAGGTTCTCAAAATTCTTTCAATTTCGGCAGCAGTCAAGATGAACAGTCCAGTCAGTATTTTCTGAACTCTTTCAGTTACTCATTACATATCATTCAATGTAGGTCAGCTATGCAGATCCATGTAGTTCGAAGAGTAAAAGTGTTTCAACTAGGTGTAATTCTGAATAGGTCTTCTCAAACAAAAGGGTCAGTTGGTTGGATAACATCAGATCCTTCAAACTTAGTACCTACTTAGTTAGTCATGAACCACGGTAATATATTATATTTCATGTCATTTATTTTATTACTTTGTAACAAATACTTTTATTAAGGATGTTTTCATGCGTGATTTAAAATGAGATCTATGTTGACGTAATTGTGTTGTTGTAGTTGATAAATCAGTCACATTCAAAATATGAGTGAATAACCATTTATTCAATCAATTTTAAACTTATAATATATAAATACGTTTTGTTGATAAATAGGAAAAGAAACAAAATCTTTTTCCTGCATATAAAAATCTTCAATATTACATGGTCAGATTTTAGTTCAAACATCTTGCATATATTTCAAGTTGTTACTCATCGTAAACTGACATTAGTTGGAGGAGAAAAGGAAACCTGGGAACACTGAACAGTTGTTTCGTCCCAGTATGGGACTCCTCAGCAGTGCGCACCCACGACCCCGCCAGGGATCAAACCCACAACCTTCAGGTTCCGTGGCCAACAGGTTACCATTGAGCCACTGGATCAGAATCCAATGGTCCATATTTCCAACTTCTGTTAGCTCATGATATAGTGCAACCGCCACCCAATGTCATCGTTGAGTAACCGGGTTTGATCCCTAGCAGGATTATGGGTGTGCACTGCTAGGGAGTCCCATGCTAGGACGAAACAACTGTCCAATGCCCCCAGGTTTCCTTCGTTCCTCCAACTGATGTCAGTCTATGATAAATAACAACTTGAAATATTTCCAAATTCCCACAACTCCCTCAAAATTCAATCTTGTATATAACTTTAAGCTGAAAACTACTTGGTCAAATATTTCTCATAACTGTTTGATAAAGTCTTTCAGGCTAGATTAAGGTCAAAGTTCATTACCTTGATCAATAAACTTGAACTATTTAAGTTCTTAGTTCAAACCCTACTCCACTTACTTTGGTTATGGGAATTAAATACAATTTGGTTCAGTCTGTTAAGTAAACCCGGAATGACAAATTGACTTGAATTATATATTTATTCTCATTTACACTAATAACGTATGAACGCTATTCTATTCTAGTTTAAACTAGAAAAGACTCAGGATATCATACTTTTGTGAGATTAACATTTACACAAATACCGAGGTATATAAGTTATAAACCAATATGGGAACAATGACAAAAAATTCATTTTAGCAAGATAAAAACCATAAGGTAAAACTGTCAATAACGATTTGTGGCTTTCATATAAGGTAGTGTTTTAACCACCGGACCATAGTGACTTCGTTATAGCTATACTAATGGATATACCCCTAAGTACGTCTGACTTCACAGTGATTAATCTACTCCATGAAGAGTACCTGGTTGACATGGTCGACATTGTCCTGCCAGGCGAAGGTGCTGACAAAATGCAAGATCTTCTGATCATATCAACCAGAAATTTGAGTATGTTTTGGCATGAGTTCCGCATCTGTTAAATGTAAGATGATGCTTCAGGACCGGTGTGCTGCAAGTACTCCTAGTTCAGTGATAAGGAATGAAGTAGTGGAATATGTTGACAAATGCACTTACTTAGGGAGTTGCACCAGCCCGAACGGGTTGGTTGCCGATGAAATCTCACCTCGGATAAAGAAGGTCCGTTTGCAATTCGCCAACTTGCGTCATCTTTGATGCCACTGAGATACTCAAACATCTATGAAAGGGAGAGTATCCTGCACTTCAGTCAGTTCTGTCTTGTCAAACGGCTGTGAGATATTGGCGTTAAAGTTAGAAGACATGAAGAGGGTTACAGAGTTTTGACCAAAGGCATCTTCACGAAATTACTCGCGTTCAGTGGGATCACCGTTTGAGCAATATTGAAGTCAGGCGAAGGGTACTAGGCAAGACAGGGAAGTCGATTAGGGAGGTTGCGAACCTTAGTCGACTGAGATGATTTGGACATGTACTTCGTATATCGAGACACTACCTGCTTCAAAGTGCTATGCTAGGGGATGCTGGATTAGATTGGAAGAGCGTTCAGAAGGACCAGACCAAGACGTGGCACTAATCGATGAAGTCTTTGACTATTGATCTGAGCTGCGTGTGTGAGATGTAGACTGCCTGGTTGGCGTTCCTAAGACAACGGGAATCAGTGGTTGAGAACTCTGAGTGACATGGCTAAAAATCGGTGATAATGGCGTAGATATATTCACTCCTTGACATCTAAATCTTGAGTGTTCGCACTAACTAACTAGTTGTTCACTTTCTCACATTGCGTTATCCACTTTCATATCAATCTTTTTCTATCTCTCTGTCAGTTTTCTGACAAAAGTTGATAGGCGTTCGAATTTTTGGCTAATAAATTCTGAGAGTGAATTTTAACAGAAAATTTAATACTCACTGGAATTCAGTGAATGAGTCTAAAATGGAGAAAAATTTATGTTCTAAACTTTACTTTTATCCACTACTTTATCAAACTGGTGACCAAGTAAATAGTCCTGACAGTCCAATTGATTTGACTGAAACCTTACTTGAAGTAGAACTTATTTTGAGTTTCTACAGAGAATTTCAGAATATTTGGAGTATGTGTATTCAATGGGAAACGCGAAAGAAACTGAAACAGATAAATAGCTTTCTCACTTTTATTACAATATCACAAATATGCATATCAAATGCAAAGAAGTGAAGTCAGGTTCCTCTAATTCCGAACCATGGCTGCAAACCGTTTAAACCGTTACTTCAGAAATAAAAGAGGAAGGATATTGGGACCTGAAGCTGTATAACATTCAATTTTTCATACACAGTAGAGTTTGTTCGTACTACTACACAAATCTTGACTTCTCGGACGAGCTTAGCAAAAGAATTTAAGTGGATAGTTTAAGAATCTCTGTGCCTTAACTTCCAGGAGATTAAAGTGGCACAGATTCAGCTAGGCCTTATATTCATCTCAATTAAAACACTAAATCTCGCTATTCAGTTCACCTTTTCTTTGTTTCATTATATGATTTTCCACAGCTTTGACTAATTTATGTCTTGGAAATAGTAGAGAAGATTTTCAGCCCAGGATGAGGATAATAATTGTTTGGCGTTCTCCAAGCTTTCAGATTTGTTCTTTGACGTTTCATCAATAGGCCAGGTAACTTTATCATCATGCGCTTCACCAACCCTCACCATGATCCACCTGTGTGAAATGTAAAGAATTGAACCCCAATGCAACAACATCAGACCTTATTCTGATAATGTATGTCCGTTTATACTCGGAAAGTGATGACAATATCCAGTTGCTGCGGTTAATATAAACAGAGCGATATCGGAAAGATTAACTCAATGCTTGCAAATCATATGTCTAAAAGAATGCAGCCATCCTTTTGTGTAATTGCTCAGTACTTTATAGTTTACAATATATGTTAACATAAATCCGTGAAGAAAACCATGCATAAAAAGTAAACGGAAACAACAACCAACGAAGTTAAGGTAGAAACTGGAGTTTATTTTATTCTTGTTGCTAATTTTTGTATCGGAATGGAGGGAAACCCTTACGACTTCCTTTTATTCACTTATAGATAGATTCGTATAAAAGAAATCCATGCTAAAGTTTAGTTATTAAGTTAATATACCGTATAATTTTTGTCGGTTGATGAAATACCTTCTGAACCTAACTGTGTACAAGGCAAGATGACTAGAAATAATTACAAGAGGTTACATAACTGTCTAACAAAAGCTTTATCAAGTAATATTTCAAAGCAAGCCTTACGCTACAAGCATTTCAGACATACATAGTTAACAAATTAAGTGAAAAAGGAATTACAGGCAAAATGCAGTTCGAGGCTTATAAGGATTTTATTTTCAAAGTTGTATTCATCCTTGACTAACAAAGGTTGAGAGACCATTGAACATCTGGGAACACTCCACAGTTGTTACGTTCTTGTATGGGACTGCTCAGGACCTTCTGGATTCATGACGAACGTGTTAACCACTCAGTGAATAGTGACATCCTTAGAGATGGATATCCTGAAGCTCTACTGAGAAGCCATGACCAGAGGGGTCGACCAGCTGGAAGTGAAGCGGATGCCAACTGAAGACCTTGGTGGATAGTCGTGCTATATTGTGAATTGTCAGAAGTAGGAAACTGTGGATCATTAAAACCCAACCCAGTAGCTGGATAGCTAAAGCAATCGTCATAAAACCTGAGGGTCCTACGTTCAATCCCTGGTAAGTTCCTGGCTGTGTACTGCTTAGGAATCCCATACCAAAATGAAACAGCTGTTCAGTGCTCCCAAGTTTCCAGTGGTTCTTCAATTGATGTCAGTCTGTGATAAATGGGAACATGAGACACGTAAAATTTCAATCAACCTGAAACTTAAATTTATTTCTGATCAGTAGGCATATCATCTTGTCAAACAGCTGATCAATTAATTACCATTTGTGTTTTTCAGTCAAAAAATGAAAATAACAATGAATTACGAAGTACAATAAACATGACATTATCAGTTTGACTATCTGAGAGTGCCTTCGTTTGGCAGGTCTCTGGTTCGAATCCCACCGCGGCCCATATTTGCATTTCACTTTTAGTAACCACCCAGTGTCAAGTCTGATATCATCGAACAGCCTAGCATAAACTCTAAGGATGATGTAATATTCCTTTCTGTACTAACAACTGCTTTCATTTTTATATTATTTTCCTGTTCACAACTGACTTACTAAGGCTTATGAACTGATAAACATTCACGTTTTTACAATTAGACACTTTTGATAATGAAATTGACGGGAAAAAATTCGTTCACGTAAGTTCATAACAAAGAAAAGGTTGCCTACTATCACCGATTATCTTCCTGGTTGTAGTAGACTGGATTGGACTGGAATGGATTGTGCAACAAACAACAGTGTGGGGCGAGAGAAGACGAGTATATGCTGGCTGGACAGATGGAAAGACCCTACACAATTTGGATTTCACTGACGACGATTATGTCTAATGTCTTGTGGCACAAACTCGAAGATCTACAGGCGAAAACCAACAGGTTGACAGAAGAGGTGAGGTAGCGAAGGCGGGACTTGCTTCAAGTGAATGTAGAGAAGACAGAGGTGATGAAGATACCCAACCAACAACTACAACAACAACAACAAGCACCAATCACCATCAACGGGACAAATCTAGAGGAAGTTGTCTCTTATACCTACCTCCCTAAACAGCATAGTCTCAACCACAGGTAGTGGCACAGATGAGGATGTCAAAACCAGGATCGGCAAAGCAAGGCAGGCTTTCTTTAATCTGAAATCAGCGTGGAAATCGATTTCACTGCACTCAGCATGAACAACATCCGGATTTTCAACACTACTAATGTCAGTCAAGTCAGTCAGTGCTTCTATGTGATGGTTGAGAGACTTGGTGTCGCCTTACGAAAAGCATTTCCAACAAACTACAGATACACATCATCAACAGCTGCCGCCTACACTCACTCGATACTGAATATCACATCAGATGGCCACAATAATAAGGACAAGCAACAAGGAACTCTGGTTGGCTGGCAACGAACCAACCAAGAACCCATTGTCCAACGTGTATGCAGAAGAAAGTGGAGATGGATTTGATTGGGCATACACTGAGAAAACCGATTGGAGTCAACTCAGGCCAGGCCAGGCTGTCGAGTGGAACCCGTGTGGGAAAAGACCAGTCGGGCGTCCGAGGCTAGGGTGACATGGAGGAGATGATGTGAGGAAGAAATGAAAGCTTCTGGACAGTCGTGGAGCCAAACTGAAAAGACTGCAGAGAAAAGAGTGAAATGGTGACATGCTACTGAAGCCCTATGGTTCACTAGGAACCCAAGGGACAAATAATGAAGATAATAATTATTTAGTCTATATTTCAAGTGGAATACTATTAAATCTAGAGATCTATGTAATGTTCGATTATATAAGTGGTTAGTTTTCAACGATAAATGTAGTAAAGATGTTCTGTTGAATAGAACTTATCTTCATGAGAATTATCTTTTATTAAATGATGACATGCTTGATTCACACTCATGAATTCATTGACATGTTATGTGTGGTACAAATTTTGATGAGATGAATTCAACAATTTATATAAATTAAAACACTAATTCAACTGAGTTTAACAACTTACTAATACTTGGACGAAGTTCATACCGACCTGCTTAATAAGGAAATAAAACGGAATCGGATGACAACACTGAAGAGATATTTTATTTTTATGTGTATTTACATTGATAAGGTGGGTAATGTAGGTGAAAACAAAGGTAAAAGTTTGTATGAAATATGATTATGATTTAACCGGATAGAATGGTAAATATTTGGTGCCGAGTAAAAGATTGACATTAGATATAGATTGCATTTGTGTAAGTCACAGTGTGTTTGAACTCAAACAAACTCAAACCGTTTTGCACGGAAGTCTGGTCCGAGTTTCTTCAAAGAAATAATCAAAATTAATATCCATCTATTCATTTACATATCCTTGATATTTTAATTTTGATTATTTCCTTTAGAAGCTAGGACCAGACTTCCGTGCAAAACGGTGGGATTGTTTGAGTTCAAATACACTGTGACTTACACAAATGTAATCTATATCTAATGTCAGAGATTAAATTCCACTAAATTCATTCTTCTAATAGTTAAATTTTGTGATTAATCTTTGAAAACAGTCGATATGCTGAACTATGACTCTGTAGCTCTAGCTACTGAATCATGAAGAAACGTTCACTCAACCTTCACCGCTCTATATAATCTAATTGGAATATTTGCTTAAGTAATCTGTATTTCTTTCAGCTGATTAGTGTTACCCTTTAGTTTCCCTATAACACTTAGCGTCTAAAGGCAGAGAAATACATTATTACACAAAAAACATTTTAAAACAAAAAGGAAGATAAGGAAGCATGTATTTTTGCATAGATTTAGTCAATGAAAAGATGTAAGCTGATACGGTACAACACTAAGTGATAATGATCGTAAAGTAGGTATTTTAAAAAAAACTAACATTTGTAAGCTTATACAATACTTAATATTTCATTGAGTGCCTTTGAATAATAATAGACAAATCGGTCATTTGTATTTAGATATTAGGAAAACAAATTTTCATCTTGAGAGTAGTTTTCGTTACAATCATACACTCAACGCAAAATCACTGAAAACAAAACGGAATCTCACAATCACACCCTCGGACAAGTTGGACGTCGGACGGTGACATGGAGTAAATGGTGTGAGGAAGAAATGAGAGCTTCTGGGCTGTCGTGGAGCCAGGTTCAAAAGATTGCAGAGAAAAGAGTGAAATGGCCACGTGCTACTGAAGCGGTATGTTCCACTAGGAACCCAAGGGACAAATAATAATAAGCAATAACTCGTCAGCAGTGTAAACTGTCAGTCTCTTACGATACTCAACCTTGTGAAGTAACACTTATATAACTGGTAGTAGACATCCAGGTTCACGACTTGACATGAGGAAACTTATTGGGGTAATTAACTGCTGAACACTTGAAATGTAGAATGAGGTTTACTGGTCCACTTGATAGCTCTACATCAATTGGTATGAGCGGTATCAATAAAATGTTAAGTAGAATTTAGTTAGCTTTGAGGACTAGACAAAATAAGTGTTGTTACTCTACAGTGATCACTGGAGTCCCACAAGAGGTCAGTCGCAGTCCCAGTGGCTCAGTGGTATCATCACTGACTGCAACAGTTGAAGATGTTGGTCTGAATCTCAGAAGGAACATCAATTTCATCAACGCTGGCGAGTGTGAACAAGCACAAAAACCAGGTCGATCAAGGCATCATACCAAAAGCAACCAAGTATCTGAAAATAAAAGTAAATCTCTATAACTTCAAACTGAAAGCAGTTATCAGAATGGGTTTTGTGTATGCCCAATCATCTCCAAAAAAGTTCACTTTTGGTATACAATACAACATTCTGAGCAAACATAAAGAATTAGCAATTGATTGAGTGAATAGAAACGTTGGGAATCTTCATATAAAAAGATTATTAGAATACTTTTTATCCAAACGTTTATCACTACTTTGCATATTTGCAATTCCTAAGTTACTCGAGATACGCGATAGTACCTAAAACTGTTACACTGTCTGTGGTTACAGGTAGTCTCTTAACTTCAACTTCATTAACAGGACTTTCGTTAAAGTGAAAAAAGACTGCATCTAGACAGTGATCACCCTTAAAAATCAAGTTCATGGGATAATGAGATTATGACACAGCGTATAACAAGAGATTATGCTTGACTATAAAATACCATGAACCTCGCCTGGTTAACTAGTTTACTAGTTACTAGCCGGTCCTAAGCCCGGGTAAAGAGGGAAGGTTGGGCATAGGGCTAGCAACCCTACCCCGTAAAACAAATCTAACCGCTAAAGAAACTTCAAAGCACAAACAAAATATAAAAAATGAAAACAAACTTATTCCCCGCTGGAATCGGAGAGGCGAAATGACGCCAGTTGGTGAAAGCCTTCGGGAAGCCAATTGGCCGATGTGTCTTCTCTCGATGAAAGCGAAAGTAAACGTGGGGACATGGAATGTCCGCACGATGTTTGAACCCAGTAAGGCAGCCCAGATTGCAAGGGAGATGAGAAGGTATAACATCGAAGTGCTTGGGATTTGCGAAAGCAGATGGAATGGGAGTGGACTCTCCAAACTGTCAACTGGAGAATCAATAATCTACTCCGGTCACCCAGACGCCAACCACGAGCACACTGAGGGAGTGGCTATCATGATGTCCTCAAGAGCATCGAAGGCTCTCATGCAGTGGGAACCAATCTCCTCCAGGATCATGACAGCAAGATTCAACTCAAAAGGAAGGAAGGTCACAATCATACAATGTTATGCACCTACAAATAATGCAGAGCAAGAGAAAAAGGAGGATTTCTACAGACAACTTCAATCAACACTGGACAAGACGTCAGTTGGCGATATCAAAATTCTGATGGGCGACATGAATGCCAAACTGGGAGGGGACAACACGGGAAGAGAACTAACCATGGGTCGAGAGGCACTAGGTGAAATGAATGAGAATGGAGAATTGTTTGCAGAATTCTGCGCATTCAACGATTTGGTGATTGGAGGCAGTGTGTTCAGGCACAAAGATATCCACAAAGCGACATGGATTTCACCAGATGGACACACTAAAAATCAAATCGACTTTATCTCAATCTCAAGAAAATGGAGACGCAGTCTACTTAACACAAGGTCAAGAAGAGGAGCAGATGTAGGTTCAGACCACTCACTGTCTAGTGCAAGGAACCTTCCAAATCAAGTTAAAAGCCTTCAAGGAAGCTGGTGATAGACCACAGTTCAAGTACAACACTCGGAAACTGAAGGATGAAACTACAAAGGAGATCTTCAAGGCAGCCATCAAGACAAAATGGGAGACATCGAGCAACATCCCTGAAGAAACCTGTGTGGAAGAACACTGGAAGTCTTTGAAAGCTATGTGGAAAGAAACCTGCACAACAGTATTAGGAAGGAAGAAGAAAGAAGACAAGGAATGGATCTCGACAGATACCTGGAAGCTGATAGAGGAGAGGAGGATGGTGAAGCAGAAGATAAACCAGTGCAAGGATGCTCAACGACAAGAGGAACTGAGCACAATGTATAAAACACTGGACAAAGAAGTGAAGAAGAGTGCACGCAAAGACAAAAGACACTTCTACGAAACACTGGCAAGTGAAGCAGAACAGGCTGCAGGTAAGAGAGACCTGACGACATTGTATCAAATAACCAGGTTGCTATCAGGGAAGAGACCAACACAGATGAAACCAATAAAAGATGAAGAAGGAAATTTAATTACAAAAGAAGAGAAACAGAGGAAACGATGGGCCGACCACTTCAAGAAGCTCTTGAATCGACCACCACCTGCACTTCGTCCAGAAATACCACCTGCAGCCGCTGAACTACAAGTGAACATTAATCCCCCAACGAAAATGGAAGTCCTGAACGCCATAAAGCTACTGAAATGCGGGAAAGCAGCAGGACCAGATGGAATACCGCCAGAAGCACTGAAAACAGATGCAGAGACAACAGCGGACATGCTCACACCACTATTGCAGAAGGTGTGGAAGGAAGAGAAGGTACCTGACGATTGGAAGAAGGGTTACCTTGTCAAACTGCCGAAGAAGGGAGACCTCAGTGCTTGCAAGAACTGGCGCGGAATCACTCTCCTGTCCACCCCAAGTAAAATATTAAGCCGCATCATCCTGGAGAGGCTTAAGGATGCACTGGATTCAAAACTACGACCGGAACAGGCAGGCTTCAGGAAGTACAAATCATGTGCAGACCAAATTGCAACGCTTCGTATCATCATAGAACAGAGCATAGAATGGCAATCACCTCTCCACCTCAACTTCATCGACTTTGAGAAGGCCTTTGACAGCGTCGACCGAGAAGTAATTTGGAAACTGCTTCAATACTACGGAGTACCGCAAACCTTTATCCGCCTCATTCAACAACTATATGAAGATGCTACATGCCAAGTAATCCACAATGGGAAGCTCAGTGATGCCTTTGAAGTGAAGACAGGAGTGAAACAAGGTTGCCTACTATCCCCCATGATATTCTTGATTGTGGTGGACTGGATCATGCAGCAAACAGTAGGCAGCGAGAAGAGGGGGATACACTGGACGACGGAAAAGAACCTAGAAGACTTGGATTTCGCCGATGACTTATGCCTAATGTCACATAAACTTGAAGATCTGCAGGCAAAAACTAACAAGTTGATAGAAGAGGCAGCGAAGACGGGACTTCAGGTGAATATAGAGAAGACAGAAGTGATGAAGATACCCAACCAACAACAACAACAAACTCCAATCACCGTCAACGGGAGAAACTTAAAGGAAGTAACCTCCTTCACTTATCTAGGAAGCACTGTTTCAACTACAGGCGGGACGGACGAGGACGTCAAAGTCAGAATCGGAAAAGCAAGACAGGCGTTCATTAGCCTGAAACCAGTGTGGAGATCTTCTGCACTCAGCATGCGGAACAAGATACGGATTTTCAACACCAACGTCAAGTCAGTGCTCTTGTATGGCTCAGAGACTTGGCGCGTCACGAAAGGTATTTCCAATAAACTACAGACATTCATCAACAACTGCTTACGCTCGCTGCTGAAGATCAGATGGCCAGAAAAAATAAGCAACAAGGAACTCTGGGAACGAACCAACCAAGAACCTATCACGCAACAAATATGCAGGAAGAAGTGGAGATGGATTGGCCATGCACTGAGAAGGCCGACTGAGGACATCACGCGTCAGGCCAGCTCGAGTGGAATCCCCATGGGAAGCGACGAGTTGGACGTCCAAGGGTGACATGGAGGAGGTCGTGCGAGCAGGAAATGAGAGCTTCTGGGCTGTCGTGGGACCAGGTTCAAAAGATCTCAGAGAACAGAGGTCACTGGAGGCGTGCTACTGAAGCCCTATGTTCCACTAGGAACCCAAGGGACTAATAATAATAATAATAATAATAATAATAATAATAATAATAATAAAATACCATGAGAAATGTGTGATGAACTGCCACCCACTTCGATAAGCCTGCTTCTCTACTCAAATCAGAACAATTTAATCATGAAACGATTGTGCTTATATTGTGCTTATTATATCACGTGAAATCATTTATATATTTCTCAATAGCAGATTCTTTTATAAAGGTTACTATTGAAGAGAAAGTTGTAAATTAACTATCCAACCGAAATCGAAGTTAAAAGTAACGTTGACCGCAGTGAAAAAAAGGTAAACTTAATACAACGTTATGATTATTTTTAAGATGATTCCTGCTTACAGAGAGATATGATTTGGTGAACCACTTGAAGCTAGAAAACAGTAGGTGAGTGAGTTGCTCAAACATCAAGATTGTCAGTAGTACACCTTACATACTGAACCCTGGACTGAAAGCTAGTGTCACAGGCTAATCACTCCTTGATACATATTATTGAGCTAATTTACACTTATTCTTCTGGTAGCATTTGACCGGATCAAGAAATATCTTCAAATTGAACATTGATCATTGGTGACAAATAGTAGACAAAGGATAACTAGTTTTCTGAAGCTTCAATCATAAGATATCAAGTATATGGATGATGACTATTATGGGAATGAAGGAGAATACCCACAGTCATATTAAGGCGATTGCTTCATAATACGAGCTAATTAAGGCTATAATCCTTTCTTAATACACTTACTACAATAACTTCCGTCACACTGAAATGAAACACCTATAAGCAGCTGTCTAACTTTTAGGATTCATAATATCATTATTACTTTGCAATGTACTACTACATGCAAGCTACTACAGCGGAGTCTACTCCTTAGTCGTGACTTTTTTATACAGGATAAGTTTGAAATTTGACTAGCAACAAAAATCACTTGATACTATGTTGTAGTTGTATTCGATGGTGTGTTTGGAGAAAATCTGCATGAAGTAAGTTGATAGCAGACACAAAAATCAACCATATGCTCACTTAGTCAATTCGAAAGTTGACAAAACATAGAGTTTTGTGCTTGCTATTAAGTTTACCGCCCTAAAAATCCACACGAAATAATATATGATTGAAATAACATAGGGACAGTTACCTACTCCAGTTCTTAGACACGTATCAGAGGATCTGAACCTGAAGGATCATTTTCGCCTTAACAGTGCAATAATTCATCACACAGTGGTAACACGACATACAATTAACACTTCAAAGGCCTTCACAACTATGAGTAGATAGAAGGCTTCAAGTTAAGTTTGGTTTTCTGGTCATAGACATCGAATGATTATGACTAAGCCTGTGCGTTCAACAAAAAATTGTAATCACTTTCCACACATCTTAGTAATGAATGATTTTGTTCGCCGAAATGAACTCAAAACTTCTTTCGAATACCTTCAAATTTGTATTTCACCTCTCTCCAATATCAAATCATTATTTATTATCATTAAAATTTACAGTTGACCCTGTTGATTATAATTGCTTATTTCACTCACATATCAATCTGTTATACATAACTCTTCGTATAACTCAGTAACTGCTACTTATGATATCAAAATTTCCCTTACCCATTTCAAAACATTCATTTGTTATATAAATTTGTCTGGTTTGGTTAAATTTATGTATATAACACCTTCATTATGCTGAAGGATTGAGAGAGATCGACAGACAGCGTTGAACCTGATTTTTCCACTTGTCAACACTAATTTTTAAGCAGTTTTTGCAACTTCGAGTGAACTGGTGTCCACTCAAAGATCTGGATCAATACTAACTAGTGCTTCTGTCAGGTAAGTTGACACTGAGCATGAAACCTACATCCGCCGCTTTCCACCAGTTACTTTAGTATCTATTAAAATGTATTACGACAATGAGTCACCTAGCTTGATGATGACACTGAAAACTTTATTGATAAGATTTGATCAGCACTTAAGAATAAGCGAAACGATTCAGTATTTAGATGATCTATAATCTATAATAACAAATTAAAATCTACATTAAACCAGTAAGGTAATAGGACTACAAGGACTTATATCAGCTTTTACTACTCGATCGAGTATTTTATAAAAGCGGATTTCGTACAATTTAGTGTATATATATATATATATATACATATATATATATATATATATATATATATATATATAATTGTTTTATTATATGTCCTTTGGGTTCCTAGTGAACCATAGGACTTGAGTAACACGTGGCCACTTCACTCTCTTCTCTACAGTCTTTCCAACCTACCTTTACGACTGCCCAGAAGCTTTCATTTCTTCCTAACATCATCTCCTTCATGTCACCCTTGCCTCGAAAGCCCAACTCATCGTTTCCCACACGGGTTCCACTCGACGGCCTGGTCTGGCGCGTGATGTCCTTGAATGGTCTTCTCAGTGTATGCCCAGTCCAATCTATCTCCACACTCTCCTACATATTTGTTTGGAGATAGGTTCTCGGTTGGTTCGTTGCTACCCAGAGTTCTTTGTTCCTTATATATATATATATATATATATATATATATATATATATATATATATATATATATATATATATATGAATCGAGCTGCATTTGTGCAGTGCTGATATGCTCTTTTTTTCAAGAAATCTTTGGTGGAGTATGTGAATCGAACGACAGCAGACAAATAGACTAAGGTAATAAAAGATGTGAAAAGTAGATCCCTTAAAGACAATGAGGATAGTATTTTAGTAAATAGTGTCCTATTAAAGCATATCATAGAAGTGACTGAAATTTATGTGATTGGCATTTTGACTGCACAAAATCCAACGTTCTCATGATATTGTACCGTTTATTCAAATGGGTTAACAGAGAGACCCTTATTATATTTCTGAGAATTACTATCACTACAAACCAATCAAGAAGAAAAATATTTTGGTAGTGTAGAATAAGATTACTTCTTTGCCGTAATTGTGCTATCCGTTTGACTTCATATTTGATATTGCGATCGCTTATGATTCTTCTTTTACTAAGTGACCTCAATTTCAAGCTTCTAAACTTTAGAAATAGTGGAGAATATTTTTTGCTTAAAATGTGAAAGTTAAGATTGAAGCGTTTTAAAGGTTATAGTCTTGGAAAGCTTCCATTTCAAAGTCATACTTTACATCAGTATCGGTATTAACTTCTTTGTACAGCATTGTAGTACTGATGATGTAAACCGCCATGACAGTGAAGTGTTTGCCAAACAAAATTTGAGTTCATAGAGTAAATCGATCTAAACCTCCAAAACTTCTCAGATGTTCTTTAAATTTTTCTATGCCCAAGTTTTTAAAATTTAACTAGTTAAACTCATGTTGTCATGTAACAGTCGGTATCTGTTTAATGTATCTCTCAACTTCTATAGTCAACTCAGTACTTGCGTGGTTCTTTAAATACTTTTTCAGATGAAACATTTACATATCAAGCAGTATGAACATTGCTCTCTTTTTAACTTTTATTTCGTTAGGCGCTACCTGAGTATTAGTACTTCAGGATAATGTTTTTATAGTAAAAGCAATAATAGCGTCGTCTTATTACACTTGGTTAAAGGGAACATATGATAACATATATTTTTGAACGTGTACTCATTTAAACAGAATAAAAACTCTGGTCTTAGTTGACCAAAAGGTTCATCATTTATATAAGTTCAGAGACTATCGAAAAGATGAGTGTCACTCAAATAGAAAATTTGATGAAAAAAGCAAATGGAATGGCATTTGAAGATGATGTTAGCAGGGTTTACACAAAATTTCGACTGAAAGTAAATGACATAGGTGGAATGAATAATCTCGATGTAAATAAATAAAAAGAATCAATCATAATCCACCAGTGACATCATAAAGTGTGAAATCTCTAGATGATATGCACATTATTCAGTCAATTTTCATCGTCTACTGGAAGAGGTTACGAAAGTAATATACACGTACTAACTAGACCATGCACTTGACGTCAGTGTTTCAAACCATTTTATAATTAATATTATGAACACTTAAAAAGAAAAGTTATAATTACAAATAAAAAATAACACTAACACCACTTACATGGTGTTTATACCAACCCATTACTGAAGTCATACACTATATGTCCAGCCTAATAAAAGTTTAGAAACGCTATTCACTAATCATGTGAAACAAGGTTGTCTACTATCCCCCATGATATTCCTGATAAGGGTCGACTGGATCATGCAGCAAACAGTGGGGAGCGAGAAGAGGGGGATACACTGGACTGCGGAAAACAACCTAGAAGATCTGGGTTTCGCCGATGAATTGTGTCTGATGTCACACAAACTTGAAGATCTACAGGCGAAAACTAACAAGTTGACAGAAGAGGCAGCGAAGACGGGACTTCAAGTGAATATAGAGAAGACAGAGGTGATGAAGATACCCAACCAACAACAACAACAAACTCCAATCACCATCAACGGGAGAAACTTAAAGGAAGTAACCTCCTTCACCTATCTAGGAAGCACTGTTTCAACTACAGGTTGCACAGACGAGGATGTCAAAGTCAGAATCGGAAAGACAGCAAGACAGGTGTTCATTAGCCTGAAACCAGTGTGGAGATCTTCTGCACTGCACTCAGCATGTGGAACAAGATGCGGATTTTCAACACCAACGTCAAGTCAGTGCTTCTGTATGGTTGATAGACTTGATGCATTACGAAAGGGATTTCCAATAAACTACAGACATTCATCAACAACTGCTTACGCTCGCTACTGAAGATCAGATGGCCAGAATAATGAGAATAAGCAACAAGGAGCTCTGGGAACGAACCAACCAAGAACCTATCCCTCAATAAATATGTAGAAGGAAGTGGAGATGGATTGGAATGGGAATACAATGAGAAGGCCGACTGGGGACATCACGCGTCAGGCCAGTTACTCGAGTGCAATCCCCATGGAAAGCGACGACTTCGGCGTCCGAGGGTGACATGGAGGAGATCGTGCGAGGAGGAAATGAGAGCTTCTGGACTGTCATGGAGCCAGGCTCAAAAGATTTCAGAGAACAGAGTTCACTGCAGACGTGCTACTGAAGCCCTATGTTCCATTAGGAACCCAAAAGACTAATAATAATATAGTAAAATTCACTAATCATGCCAAGGCTTATGTCGTAAAATATGAGTTGCCAGCGACAGCACCAGTTCATTAGGACCTTAGTATAAGTAAAATAGAGTAAAATTTGTAGCTTACTTAATGACAGTTACTTTGGTTAGCTGATGAAAAATGACCAAAGTAAACATGAATTAGGATCCAAGATAGTTCCATAATCTACGGTGAAAGATGACCCAGTACCCTTACCAAATACATCAAATCTCTTCAGAAAAATTGGTAATTTTAATGGATGCTGACGAGTAAACCATACTACTGAATCAATTCCAGCAGAACTTCTCACGTATAAAAACGGATGGCTTACAGGTAAAAGATAAGTTTCACTTGCAGTCGTTACCCGAAACCAATCAAGGGTAAAACAAACAAGTTTTACTTCCTAATGATTGTGGATCATCATTAATAGAATGATTCAGCAATTAACTAACAGCTACTACTATACTTTCATCATCAGAGTTAAGATAACCCTTCTGTTCAACTAAAGCTTTCTACTGACTTCATGACACTGTCAAATCACTCACTTTAGTAATTACATTTAATAAACTGGTCAGTGAATCTCTTCAATGGTAAGAAATACCGTCCAACAATTGATTTGTGAACACAGTTCAATCCCTCATAGAGACAAGTGAAACCCTGAAATCTCAGTAGTGTAGCACCTTTAGATGCAAAACTAAAAAAAGTTGTTAAGAAGCTGTTTATTGGTCCGTAATTTCAAGAGGAAGTAGCAAGCAGGAAATCCAAGTTCACAGGTATAATATGAATAGTCTCCAACGGTAGGTTAGTAAACTGCATGCTATACTGAAGTTTGATCTATATTTCTTAAGATAACTAGTCAGCATTTGTTTACATCACAGATTGAAGTCAAAATGAATCAAATACCGAACCACTATTCTTACCTTTAGTAAGCAAGTTCTATTGAAAGTATACAATATTCAAGTGGTTAGAGTTGAACTAAGTGGATCACCACTTTTCGGCAAAAAGACAGAAAATAATACGCATGTTTATCTTCGCCATATATATATATATATATATATATATATATATATATATATATATATATATATATTACACTGTCGCGATATGCGACTGCATTTGAAGAGTTCAGTGTATTAAGCTGCAGTTGTATGGTTGTGAAATATAACTAATAAAGATACAGGACACAAGAAGTCTCCATGTGTTCAACCACCATTGGAATCGCAGCACTGGCCATGTGTTCACCAATCGAGATATCTAAAACATTTATTACATATGCTAGTCACCAACTGGCTCATCGCCCAACGTTAGCTGAAGTAGTTTCAGGCTGGTAAAAGTTGAGTGTTGACCAAACTAAAACATGGCATCATTGCATGAAGTTTTTGAATGTTAGTCTGAGCCGTGTAGGGAGACGTAGACCTCTTGGTTGGAGTCCACGTGAAAACAGAAACCAGTGGCTGGAGACTGACTCTACATAATATTGTTTATAATTGGTTTTATTGCGGTATATATATCCACATATTATCTTCATCTTAATCGTCATCCTGAATTCTTTATCTTTTTTATCCATCTATCATCTCTTTTACTACTTTTCCCAGCTTTTGACTGATTCTTATGTCTTTATCTTCCATCTTACTGATTTGTCTCTTGGTGTGCTGACATGAGGTGTAGCAGCTTAAACCATTTCGCCGCAATCCCTAGTCCTATGTTGATACCAACTGACTGCTTAGAGCTGTGAATCCCAGCCTGTATAATACTAATATCCTAATCAGTATGCTTGCTTTTTTATCACGGGTCTTTGATTTCTATAAAAACCAAGGTAGACTTTATAACCCACAAAGTCGTGAGCCTGTTTGTCAATTAGGATGTGTGTTCAGCTAGTAGTCAATTTTCTATACCACGATAATTGATCGACTAGATTGGTTACATCTAACCATTGCTGAAATCAATTACCATGTGAGAGAATGTGCTAAAATTATGGTGATCCATAAGATATTCTTATTAATAATATAGTGAAAACAATGTAACGATACAGAAACAGTGCCAAAAAACGAGTACCCTTATGAGATAAATAAGTTAACAGGACATGAAAATGAAACAGCTTGAATAAATGAAAATAATTTTTTGATCTAAGACATCAATAGTCACCATCATCCTTGGTCATTCAAAAAATGGGAGAAGTCACGAAGTTACTCAGCCTTATGAGACTGACTGAGAATTTAAAGAAGGTAAAAGGCTTACCCGAAAAGTTATCAGCAGTAAGCTGCAAATACAGGCTTTTTGTTAGTACCACTCATCAGTAAGGTGTAAGTATGACTCAAAGCTCATCAGATTGGTAGCAAAACTGAGTTCGTATTCAAAAAAAATGCTACCAACTAGTATTCTAAACTAACAAAATGGTGAAGTGTTGGTAATTCGAGTCGCGCTACTTTGATGATGAATTTCAAGGGAAACTAGAAGATCCTGCTTGAAAACCCGTTTATTGGAAGCTAGCTAGTAGGTAGTTGACAAATTTTCTTTGACCTAATCGTCTGAAATCACATTCATAAGCTAATGACCTACAACCCCAAAGGCCGAAAGTGAAGCCTGGCTTGGTAAAATTATACTTACTCTCTTTGTTACACTTTATATTATCAAAATGAAAAAAAAACTAAATATACCAATATATTTTATCTTTCTCAAATATAAAGACCACTGTGCAAATCACGACGATTTCATATAATCAAAGGAACAGTAAGTCCGGTGCTTCCTCTGACCGATTCTTTGCTGAGTAGCTGTTCCAATGCAAAATGAGTAGGTATGGATCATTTTTTCACTTGACAGCCAGCTGGCTTCAACTATCAACAAACGAGAAGAAACTAGGACTTGTTTACGAAGTAGATTTCATAGGCTAGTCAATAATTTAAAGACGTTGACTCAAAGATTCTTTCAGCATCACCTGTCATTTCTGTAGCTAACGAATAGTTTGCCAGATGTAAGCACTTGAAATGTCTTAATCGTACAAGTAAGTTCATTAATAGGCTCACTACAATCCTATAAGTTCAAATTTACTGAAAATTTCTACCCAAGAATGCAGTGTTAAGCGTGAATTCCTAATAATTGACATAGCTTAAAGAATATATCCTATTTTTAATTTTGAAAAGAATGAGTTTTTGGCTGATTGGCACTACAGTACTCCTCATTGGTGAGTGTAAACCTAACCTCCATTAGTATACTTGACCTTAAAGTACACGTTAATAATCGATACTGGTCTGTAAATCTTGCAACAAGATAATGTATGATAAGAATTTTACTTCAATGGAAAAACTGAAATTGGATTCAGTAAGATAAAAAAAAACGTAGAATTGTTATACGATTATAAAAAAAATTGAATAGAAGTGAATAAATAATTGAATAACTAAGCAGGTGATCCAGTATGAGGTAGAAAATATCAACTATATTTCCATCTACCATTAGGAGTTGAGAAAGATGTCTAATGTTAAGGTGTAGCTTATAGATATCTTTTTTGGGCTCAGTTAAATGTCCACCATTGTTAGATACATTAAATCAAACAGTGAAGTAAATTTGATACCACAATGCTACAAAATGTCCAATTGCAGCTTCATGTTTTAATAAGTGTGCTATACGTTTCTCAGGACTAACTACACTACCTATTTGTTTTAATGTCAACAGGTTAGATACAGTTGAAAATCATGGCTTCCAATGAAGTGCAGCTTTACTAAGTGAATAAACCCAAAACACATCTTTACAAGCTAAAGCATTCCGAAACTTTGGCATCCATGTGTTCTCTAAGTTGGGTCAGTGAATGGTAAAGCCTTTACAATTAATTGACTTCTTTTAGGCCATACCCTGATAATGTAATCCAGTACATTGGTTGAAGCTACTTTTCCTTGTTCATTTAGTCAATAAAACAAAAAATAGTGAAATAAACATTCGTAGCTACAAATATTCATCAGTACTTTACACGAGATAAATATCAAGAGAGAGTAAATTTGCAAGAAGAAACCACAACATAAATTGACAATAACATTTCACGGTAAGAACTAGGGATTCCAAGATGATATAATACTGAGTGGTTAGGGAGAAAAACACGTTTCTGCCTACATTCAAAATACAAGCTGTTTCGGAAAGAGTCATATCATCCCAAACTTTTCATACCTATCATTCCAAACACTTTGTGCAGATAGGGTTCAAGTGACCCCGATAACTAAACAAAGTTTTGTTTTACTCTTAGCGGATTTCTGTAACACTTTTATGTTCACCCAGCCTAGTGGATAACGCTTTGGAGTCTAATGTGATAAGTACTGGGTTCAAATTCAAGTGGGGACAACATTACTCACTAATGTATAGATACGTCCAACTAACCAGTCCCAACTAGGACAAAACGTGCTTCCTGGATTCCAGAGTTAGCCACTGAGCAGACATTAATACAGGTACAGAGTTTACTTTCATTTGTAGCATAGGTCGTATCCTGATGAAAATATAATTCCAGATTTTAGAACTCTGCTAGCCAACTGAACGAACAATAGATAACTTGAAATTCTGATCTCCACAGATCCACACCTTTCTCCTGTTCATCACCATAAACAGTATATAATACTAAATATTGATGAGTCACTGATTGTATTGAAACTTAGTAGCTCTACACGAAACGTTTTATCATTTTGAGCAGTGGAAGATGAAGACAACAACAATCGGGAAATGTAGGCCCATCCAGTTAACAAATCCTAAATAGAACAAAACACACGCCTCCTAGATCCCACCCATAACGAATAATAGAGTGAAATCAAAGGAATAAGTAATCAAATATTGGATAAGCTAAAGAAACCAAGAAAAAACTACCAATAGGTTGAGAAAATAAGTACTTCATTTCGTTTCAGTGACTAAATGAAGACGAATAAGATAGAAAGAGTAGATTAGTTTTCATGTAAAAATAATTCATTGATTTTACAGACTGTCACACCCAAAAGTGATTTATTTACACTAAAAAGTAAATAAGCCATACTAGAATATACCATAAGGCGTAACATTATTATTGTCCTTTCATTTTCTGCACTTAGAAATCAACTCTACATAACTATGGTTCATATTATCAAGGAAATATATTTGAAAAATCTTAATGAGGCAGAAAAAGAAATTTTTGATATCATGAAGGATCGAGTCCTATCATATGTTGCTGGGTTTATAGTGGTGCTTCAGATGAAGTTTTTTTCCTGATGAATGCAATATTGAAACCAATCAAATTTCACAAATCACCAGTCAAATTCCATCATAATACAAAAAATAAGAAGCGAAGACATCATATCGGTTGGTGTTCTGTGTGTAAGCTGTGGATTAAGTATTGCTGTTTTTGTACAGCGAATGACATTTTAAATAGCTTACTGCTGATCACAGTGTAAGAAAATAATATTTTTGCACTAAACTTTGCGAAAAGGACTATATAAATGAATATTTGTAGTCAAATTCTCCCCTTTTCTTTAATAATGAATTTTATATTCTCAGTTATGCCTCATTTCATGGATCTCATTGGAGTGAATGTATTAATCAAGTGATCAGCTAATGGTTGTTTTGCAGTGAAGTATTCATATTTGTTAAGACAGACTTTCCTTTCAAACGTGAATTTAACACTTTTGGAAAAGTTTCAGAATTTCGCTAAACAACATCATAATAATGTTTGAAGTTCAACGTTAGGCAGACATTTCACAGAGAATAAACATTCATAGGAATTAAATTTAAGTAGCATCCCATATCCTTAGTACCTGAAAACAGTAACTTAAAGCCACGCTCCATCATCTGTCTCACTTAAGTAAATGATGAAGTGAGAACAAGGGATTAGGTTCAGTGTGTGATGGTAGCGCCAGGAGTAAACTACATGATAATAATTATAAATCTCAGACGATACGATAGCAACCGGTAAAGGCGTAGGAAAACTCACATTTCTGGTCAACAAAAACATAGTCACACAGATTCATTAAGGTAGGTATATAATGAAATAAACGATGTTATCAATAAGGCATATTTGTTCTGTGAAAACACAGGCTGTTAGCGATTGGGATATATAACAACAGCATCCGCCAAAATTTATTTGAATCAAGTGTCAGGTTAAAGAAAAGTAGAGAATGAAGCGAATTCCATTCTACAAGGAAAATGATATTACCCCAAGACTTTATAAACAGTTATTCAAACGATAACCTAGGAAATTCAGCTGGAACTGACTGAAAAACTGCTAAAAATGTGTTTTAAAATACCAAGTCTACTAGGTTCAAGGCTTCAGAGAGAGATAAGCATATGTAACTTGACATTTACATTGGCTACTATCCTGCACAATAACTACAAATTAGTAGTGGTAACCATAATGTTAACGCCTAGTGATGTACACCATATGCCAGATAAAAACCATAATTACGGAAAGTTGGATATAACTCAGTAAAACTATGAAGAAAACTCCTAGAAGTTTGCTTTCAGAGAACCTAATTTGAAGAACTAATTATTCACCTGCATAAGAAACGCTAAAAAAAGACAAAAACATGGTGAGTAAATGATGTTAATAGGATCGGCTACGTTACTGGTGGTAAATAATGGTCTTCTCAGAGCAACTACATATGCTTAGGGTATATTTCCCCTGAAATTACTCAATAGAGGTTTTAGATTTAGGAGCTTTTGATCCTTTGTCAAGTTTTCTTATGATAACCGACCAATATTTAATCTGTCTACGTCAACAGTTAAAAGGATGTCACTGGTCAACAGTTTGAATAAAAAGCTAGAGAGAAATAAGTCGGTCCTGAATAATGAAAGATGGTTTTTCACCATTGCAATAACGAATTTCAGTTCAGTGAGTATACAAATGCGTCCATCCTTAAAGATGTATAGATCATTGTCACATCCTTGGGATTTCATAAGGATTTACCATTAGAGTCACTTGAGCTGAGTCTATGAACTGGTACGAAAAAAACGCTAAACGTCTTCTTAGTTAGTCCGCAAGAGATATAATAGTGCCATACAATGAAAATAAAGAATGAATTTACCAATATTGCAAGTTGTTCTTCTACCGGGGTCAGTTTATTTTGAAGTCACAGATCACCTATACTGATGTGTGGTTAAATTACTCATGGAATATGAAGAAATGAAAGTTATAAACAATGAGGACTTCTGACTCAATCAAATTAGAGTTTTCTCAATTAAATCATTTATGATTATCACCAGTAAGGATTCTTGGATAAGCCACTCAACTTTCAGTGAGTTTTAAGTTCGAATCACACTATGCACACCCGGAAGACTAAAAAGTAGCTAAGGAGGTCGCCCATTAAAAAGAATCCAACCTTAACATTTATACTGAAAAAAGAATTTCTTCTTTGAACGTCTTTTGATGAAAGTAGTACATCACAAATGATATCTCACATGAACTTATTTGACCATAAAGATATTTATTTTGTGAAATTTAATTCATGAAATTTTCTCTCATTTGGTATATATAGTTTTCTCTACAGTATAGACAAATTCAGTTCATAGTTAACAAGTCGTAACATGTACAAAGTGTGAGTTATGAAATCTCATAACTGGGAATTATGTAAGGAAATTAATGAAACAGATAAAATAGATTTTGCTTACCACTAATACGGAATTGTTCAATATAATGTGGTTTACAGAAAATAACTCCATCAAGTGATGCGAAATTTCCAACTCTATTCAACAAAGAAAAGATAAGTAATAAGTAGATTATTTATAATTTTAGAAAAAAAAATTTGGGACTTCAGAAACACACAGAATATACATAAATGAATTTTACGGAATGTTGCATCGATATAAGTTACTGTAATGAAGAGGAGAATGAAAATTACATCACTTAAAACAGTTTGATTTAAGTAAAATTTTGTTCAAACTTAGACCTTGACTGAAATTGAAAGTCAACTTGCATAAAACTTATTTTTATTTAAATAACTGACTAAAGTCTGTTGATTTGTTGTAGGTAATCGGTACGAAACATTACTCGTTTTGGGTTTGATACTTGTTAGCATTTGTCAGAAAGGCGTATTCATAAGCTCGAAAGACCTGATGTGTCATGAGGGACTCAAACCTATGTCACCTAGTGATGTAGTCAGTGTTGTTACCATTGCGACTGACCACCTATAGGATTCGACTAAATACATTGATTGGTCACTAAGAAGTAGTAAATTCCATGTTGTTTAGTCCTTAGTACTTCTAATTAAATGACACCTAGTAAAGTGCACCGAGGTAATAAGTTTCCTAGCTGTCAACACTCGAGACTAGACAATATGAATATGATTTCTCTCCTGTAACTAAAAGTATGCATGCGGTAACAGTTTACATCAGGGAATATGCATATAAAGTTATTAAATAATTCAGTTAACCAACTTCGTAATGACGAAATTTCATACGATCAAGGATACTTTTTTATGTTTTCCTTATGTATGTACTTGAGCACATACACGTTAATCTTTAAATGTAACTATAGGATACTTAAAAAAAGGAACTTACTTATTTTCATCTGTCCTATTTGAAAAGAAAACGCCAGCTAAACCGATGGATACTTCCCTTTCAGTGCTACATTTAGTTTGTAGATGATTCGTCTGATAATTTTATCAAGTAAGCATTTACTAACCACCATAAGTTCTTTTAAGAGTGTCTCAACTGCAAACAGCTCTTGTGTTGGATAAATTTAGGAGAAAGCTTATCATATTTGGTAGTAGATATGAAGGTTATGAAACTAAAAGAATCACTTACAAACTAAATTTCGTACTGAAAAAAAACATTTTTAGGCTGAGCAGTTTTTACATTCTGCTAATTAAACTGCACTTCCTTTCAACGGTCGAAGGTCGATAAGTTCCCTGTTGAGTTCACCTATTTATATCCCAAAGTGTCAGTCTTTTAGAAAGAGAGAGATGAGTGCTTCATCATACTTCACAGTACGCTCTAAAGAAATTCATACTTCAAAGAATCCAAAATGCTGACAATAAGACCTCAAAAACATGAAAACTTCTTTGGTTTCAAAACAACCGTAATACTGTGGTTACTGCTTAAATTGACCTGTCCTCTGTTAAATATTATCCTTTTAGTTCAACAGAAATTATAGGTATTTTATACACTGTTCTCTTAGCTTTGCATTAAAAAAAATATTTAAGTGAAACTAGTATACATAAAAGTTACACATGCAGGAAATTTCCATGTGACTAGCAGATACATATAACAAATAGTACAAGGGACTAGTAATCTGAGAATTTTTTTCCGATCATTTTTCTACGAAACAAAACTACAAATTGAGGTGCATCAAGTGCTTGTTAATACACAAGATCCTAAAAGTACATTTATCAGAAAGTAAAAGACTAAGGATAATTTATTTCCAAAACTCATCCAGAAATTCACAGAAATATTTAAGAAGAGGAATAATGATAGTGTGGTTAGTTAAATGTAATGTGATTATGAAAAAAAATTCACAGTACTCAGTTTACGGCTGTATAATAATTTAAAAAAAACAGCTCAAAATCAGTGTCAGGTGTTTAGTGAAGCTGAAACTAAGAAAACGCTTCAAACGAACTTATTTGAATAAACGTGTTGTTCTGCCTCAGTTACACAAAACAATTTAATCTATCAAATAATTTTAGCTTTGAATAACTAGATCCAAAAGTAACTGATCTGCGTCATTCGAATTATCAAAGCTTTAAAAATTAGATGCGTTTAAAATGAAAGACCTTTCGAAGGTGTTTTCCAGAGAAATACACTAGAGTAACAGAAAATAATAATCTTGATAACAAATATATTCAGGCAAAGGGAGGGGATGATAACCTAATCTTGTTTCATTAAAATAAAAACAGAAACCCAACAGAACTGATATAATTGATGCAACACCCTTTGCATATATGTGGAATATTCTGTAAGCACTGAAGCCCGGTAGCGAGCAGTCATACGTCTACAAAATACCAATGATATGGTTATGATGAATCAATTGTGTCCAAAATATCATTCAGGAAATAATAATGTATCCATGTGCGCTACACGGAATAAACAAATGTAATATAGAACTATACTGCACCCCTATGATCAACTTTCTATTTTTGAGTAAAATTCAACGAGGATGAGAATCCTAGTGGATTAAATAGCAAGCATTATTAGATTTTTTCTTTTTTGAAAAATATCGTGCATAATATTTTTTCAGTAGTAAAACAGATTTCAATCCAAATTTGAACTTATTCAGAGTTTGAGTCCAAGTGACAAGATTTGCATTATTCAGAATTCCTATAAAAAATCAAAGAGATAACCAACTTCACAAAATGAGAGGAGGCTAGGAAAATAATAAGATGGCTACCTTTTTACGTTGTGGTTTGTATTATTCTGCAATCGATTGAACGGAATAGATCGGTCACTTTTAGTATATAGGCTCCGATGCTGAAGCCTTGCTGTTACCTGGTGTTTCAATTTGGTATTGATGATGGATAGTGGTTAACAGTAGAATCCAGGACGCTTATTCCGTCCTATCTGGGATTCGTCAACTAGATGTACCTGCCTCCCAATGAGTGATATTGTGTCCATTAAGGCTCAAACCCAGGACAAGTCACTTCAAACGCTAGAGCGTTATCCACTAGGCCACCAAGTTACAACAGCTTCTTCTTGGGCGAAGGGAATCGAAAGGCAGGTACATGTAGTAGACGAGTCCGAAATAAGATAAAACGTATTTTGGGATCCCACTATTAGCCATTACCCATTACTACTGTAGAATAGCTATTGTTTGGAAATCACCATCAGAGGACAACATCATCCATCTTCACCGCTTTTTCTATCTGCATTAATATGAAATCGTTAGACTGTGTACCTATAGTTCACTAACTAGCATTCACTAATTTCATATGAATTATGCTAAAAATGTAAAACATCTATGTGTAATACTATTATTTTTTCAGCTGTTTTAAATTTGGATTGATTTTCCCACTCTTATTTATCCGTAGACTGTGTTTCAATCGGTTTCACAGATCAGGATGCAGGCTTTTCATACACTAGCTCCATTTACACTTCTAGTCGGCCATTCATTTAACCTGACGGATTTTATTTGACCAACAGTTGGTACAAAGGTGTATTAGTTGACGTTATTTCCAGCCATCATCCAGTTGAATATTGCTGGCCATAACAGTTGATTTTTATGGTCATTATTATGAATCAGGCAGGATGTTGAGACAATTATGAAACTAAAAACAGACACCGGTAGGATAATGGAAAAAAATTTAGAATGTGACAGCAATAATGTGATCCCCCATGATAGACATTTATATTCCAGAGAGAAGAAACTAGAAAACGTTGACATGAAAAACTATCTATCGTAACAGTTCTGTAATACTGCGGATAAACTCATTGAAAACATGAAAATATTTCAAAACGAATTGTGTGTAACCAACTTAAAGTGAATTTTTTTTAAAGCTTTTATAGTCAAGATAATAATCGATTTTCTGCTCCAGATAATTTAAACATACGACTTCGTCTAGTCCGCATATACTCCAAATTTTCTGATAGTTGGTATTTACCATTCTGACAACCGGTGAATGAGATGATATTGATAACGACTAGGATACAGTAGCTCAATGGTAACGTGCTGGTCACGGAACCTGAAGGTCATGGGTTTGATCCCTGGCGGGGTCGTGGGTGCGCATTGCTGAAGAGTCCCATACTAGGACGAAACAACTGTTCAATGCTCCCAGGTTTCCTTTGTTCCTCCAACTGATGTCAGTCTACGATGAATACCAACTTGAAAATTAAAAATGCTCCACTTATCTTCCTAAAAGGTATACAATTTACTGATAACTCAAAACGCACCCAGTTACACATCTAAGTAACTAGGATGAAGTCTGCGAATTAGTGCAACTGATATACACTTTTCAACTTTTCACTATCTATTTGACTTTCGTCTAATTTTATCTGACCGCACATATCGAAATAATTCACTTTTACAAATAAATTTAATTTTGTACATGATCTTTCTGCAACATTTTTACTACATTAACTGTGTTGAAACTCTTGTGAACAGAATGGTGCTCAAATCTCATCCTTTTGTTTGATAAAAAATAAACAAGGGGAAATATCTCATGCTATAAATGATAAATCACTATATTTCCTAGAAGAAGTGGCTATCCAACCAATTAGTCGCGTCCTTATTAATTTAAAATATCTATGCTTTGACAATTTCACTATATTCATTGAATAGCAATGAATGTTGTTTTGTCTAATCGGTAGTTCAATGACCAGCTTCTAGTCGAAGGAGCACAAGGCGTTGGTATAACTGGCACAGAATGAAAGTAATGCTACAAGTTGACGCAAGTCACTAAAATGAGTGCAGAAAACAATTTCGATGCTCAATAATTATAACTACCTGGAATATAAATGCATAAAGTTAGTGCACTGATATTGATTTGCCGGTTTATAGATGGCTTGTGTAGAGCAGACATTAAGGCAAGATTATGATTGGTTTTTTCTTCAAAACTAACTTTTTGACAAATGTTCTGCACCTTGGATTGATTAGCATTTATTATTAAGAAAATTAGGGAATTAATGCATGTTCATACAATTAAAAGTGTAACTCATTACTGTAGATAGTATGGAAATTCAGTCGTGAAGAAAAGTGACTCAACACCAACAACAACATTTCGAGAAGAATTGGTGTTACGGTTGGAAAGACAATCCACAGAACAGATACATGGACAGGATGATACCTTAACAACAACAGCTTCTGTCCTACTGGCTATAAACTTGAGCTAGTCAAAACACTTTACAAAAGATTTGAGAAAAAGTTATAAGAAGGGCTAAACATTATTGAGAAGTGTCTCCGAGAGAATAAATATCCTAAAAGATTTATCATGAGGTATGGAAAAGAACACATGAAGAGAAATAAACACCCAACTGTGGAAAAGATTTTTATGCACCTTACATTCAAGAGAGATGCAATATCCAAGAGATGCAGGAATCAAAGGAACCCTGCGAAAGAGCTTTCCTGCGGCTAAACTTTTATCAGTATACAATATTATATGCTTGCTGAACCAGTAAAAATTGAATAATTAGCCTGCTAATATTACCTCCAACTTTATTTACGAATTTAAATGCACTTGCTTTAGCAAATACATTCGAGAGATTGAGAGGAGGGTGTCTACTGGGTTTTTCTGGAACATCCCCAAGAATCTGTGCTTGGAAAGAAGTAGAACTGTAACCATTGCAATTACCAGACATCTTATAGTTACGAGACACCAGTGTTTTCAAAATAATAAACTTACAGAAAATGTCACTACTGTTAGGCTTCAAGGAAGCGATGGGAATAAAATGCCTTCAGTTAGACCTTTGCATACATAAGAGGAGTATGGTTAATTTCTCGCTCCGTTGGTGAACGTGGTTTGGTCTCATTTTATTTTCATCTTAATTACATAACTTTTTATTTATTTGTTACTATTATTTTTTTTTATTTCTTACCTGTGTGGATTATCAGTGGTTTTATTGTACAACTTAGGACTGTTTTATCTTTCTTGCTTTGTCCAAATTTATCAAGGGGTTTATGAAACAATATTTTTTATCCCTAGAGACTGTGGATATGATTGATCAGCAGCTTTCAGGTGTATCATAACTTCCACCATCGGATTACACCTATTCTGTGACACTTTTACAGTACCTAAACACTGGCAGATAGAGTGGTGTTCAGAGCTACTACCTTCTCGTGGGAATGCATGTGATCCAACCAACGTGCCAGAGACACAAATACACATACGAAAAAGGTAAATACCGTATGAAAAAGCAGCGAGTCATGCTTATTGTAGTATCTTTATTCATAACCAGAGGATACTAGTATGTTTATAGACGCATCGATAAACCATACTCGCTTGATTGACTAACGTAATTATCACTTACCATTGTCAATAAAGTTAACAAATCGATAATAATCGTTACAAAAATATGAAAAAACATTAGTGATAGTGGTAGTGATTGAGCTGAGAACACGAATATTCAAGGTAGAATGCAGGTAAAAAATGGCACAGTAATCCAGTCTGGTATTTATTGATTTAGTAAGCAATTCACTGTCAGTGTGAGTTAATGTGATGTTTCAAAAAATTGTTTTTTATCATTGATAGCATAAACGAAACATAATGATAGAAGTGTGAACAGGAAAACAAAACCAAATAAAGTTTCTATGTTTTGAAACATAACTTGACATAGAATTCTTTCAATGAGAGTTTAGGAGAAAATGATATTTCGATACTAGAAAACATCCACATTCAGATGGAATCAATCATAACAGACAGATAGACAGACGAAGTGAACGTAGAACCTCACACACAAATTGGAATACTTTACAGTAGAATACAAAGAACAGGTGGATAGAAAAAGTGAAACCGAAGAAGTTAAAATTATGTAAAAAGATAAATAAGTTGAAAGTAAAAGTTAGTGCAGATATTTGACCTTTAAAAGACATCAAGGAGTGAATGCATCTGCGCTATTGTGACCAACCTTCACTTATGTCACCAAGAGTCCCCAGCCAATCACTCCATTCGTCTTGAGGAGCCCAGTCAGGCAATCTACATCTCAAATAACTCAGACCAGCAGAGACGTACTTCATCGATTGGTGCCACGTCCTGGTCTGGTCACTCTGAACCCTCTTTCAACCTAGTCCAACTACCCCGAGTATGGCACGTTGAGGTAGTCGGTAGCTGGGCACATCACCAAATGCTCCAGTGTGGCCGTGTAAATACTTTTAGGTCATCCTTATAAAAGCCGAACATTGGAAACGTTTGTGAGAAATGCTGTTATTCAATGAAAAGACCGAAGTGTAGTGCAGTTTTGAAGCAACAAAATATCAGATTTGGTGGAAAACAATAATTCACACAAATAGGATGAAAACTAGTTTAAAAAACAGATTGACTATACAGTGAAATTTGAAGGAACCGAAACTTCTAAAAGGTTAGCAACTCAGGTACTGCACAGATTAATAAAACACAATCCGTTAAAATCAGAAAGAAACATGTATCGTGATATCTGTTCACACAAGAACTTGTATAGAACAAACCAATAAAACAAGAAGATCATATACACAAAATTGTTACTGAAGCCGAATCTTAACATCGAAAAGAGGTTGAATGCCTAGATTTACGTTCTGTACCACTCGCAAAGGCCAGTTTTGTCACCGAAACAATCATTACTCATTCAAAACTGAAGTCTTCAACAAATTGACATCAAAAGACAAGCAAACATAGACGTTATAAAGCCGGAGACATTCGAAAGCCAAAGTGTACGAAGCGTCCAATAGAACAGAATACTATTATTATAAACAAGCAGAAGAGCCATCTGTGGATATTATCTATATAAATAGAAGTTAATGCTTAGTATACTTCATGTATGCATCTCATTTGCTTCCTTCTTTATATCACAAGTACTTCTCAAAAGACATTATCAGTTACCAAAGATGCAAAACATGTAGAGGTTTTCACAGAATTTGCCGTGTTAATAGGAAAGTATTGGTATTTGACTGCAGTTGTGCAGATCACGTAATCGTTTCATCCCAGTTGTCATATGAATGAACAACTAATCACAAAATGATGTATTTGAGCATAATGTGATTCAGTAAAATTGATAGTATACAACATGTCACATGAGTAATGCTTCTCTGTATTCATGGATGAAACAATCTGTTGTTATTTCTGGATAGAAAACGTCTTAATTTCAACATACTATTTAGCAATGACATCATAGATGTAACGAATAAAACCTACTTAACATTATTGAACAGTGATCACAGTGTACAAAGCTAGTTAGTGATTAGCGATGTATACAAATGTAATTATGAGAATAATTTGAATTTCACCTAACCTATTTTTGTCGGGATAAGTGAAAGCCATTTTAATAAACAGGTAATTACTTTAACTCAGTAAACTATTATTCCGTCACTGATTGCAATACCTGATTCAGATTTAAATTTGAAAGTGATAGTGATCTGAACTATACTCACTATGGGTATGCTCCAAAACCGAATGCTCTAATCTGAATATCAATACTAAATTACCTAACTTTTTGGCAAACTAAACGTGACGAATATATTGTCTAATCTATAAATAACATTTGGACATAATGAAGAATTTCGCATGAAAATTGAACTAATTCACTGTTCTACATTTTACAACGGTATAAAGAGATGGAGAAGTATACACCAATGAGTTTTAAGTTTCTTTAGATACACTTCACACCTATAATCAACCATTTAGTGCTTTAGGATATCAATAAAGAAAACTGACTGGTGAAATATTTTGACGTAATATGTTGTTAAAGGACTATTCTTAAGAAGAAATCTTTAAGAAATATCCATACATTTCGCCTTGTTCACTAATAATTTAAGAAAAAACAGCAGTAGAATAATCAGCACTCACTTCACTTCTGGGCTACTTAATAGCAGTAATAATAACAGTAATCACTTTATTCCAAACAATTTCTGGTGTCATTTGGAATTCACAGCATGATATATTGCAACAACAACAAAATATATGTATGTATTTACTCCTTTACAACATTTCGAATTGCGTTGTTATAAAAATTTAAGTAGTGTTAAGAATATTTATAACCAGGAAACCTTACATTATTAATTAAATTATTGGAATGAAATTACTACTGTTACTGCTGGTATGTGAGTTCTGTTGTAAAACATTTTTCCGACATAATATGCGTGCTAGATAACGGTTAGTTGAATTTTAGTATTACGAGCACACAGTCTTGTGTAATTTCTTCTTATCCTTCCTGAGGAGAAACAAAGAAAAAGCTATGAATTCAGTGGATGCTTAGTATCAGTTAAAATTACTGTAGCTAGCTGCCCGCTAGAATTTAATCGTCTTTCAACCACAATATTGATCAGTTGAGCCAAACGCGCAGCACTGACCCCATTGATGACTTATGAAGCCCTACGCAATGTAGCATAGTCCTCTTTTAGTAGACAAGGAAAGATTAACAGGAGACAATAGAGAAGAATAGGTAAAATGCAGGAATTAATAAATTGTGAAAATAGAAGTTGAGTTGTACCAGACAGCCTTAGTTGCTAAACGAAAGATTTTTAAGCAAAATCAACAAGATATGAGGCGATCAACAAAGGTCAGAAGCGAATTTCAATCAAGGATAGTTAACACTCGATTTACTTTCCTCAGAAATACCATCAATAAAACAGAAATCATGGAAATTAAACAGCTCAGACAAGTCTTTTTTACGCCTGAAAGTAAACTTAACACTCTGATATTTGCCAGGGTTAAGTTAACAACCATTTAAGAGAGACCATTGGTTGACTACAGACAAGAATCCGGAAAACGTACCGCACCTTGAAGTGCCTCCCTTTATAAACATCATACTCTTTCCTTTCAGAAGAATAAGGATATGGTCACTTCGAAACTTATGTCTCAGTTTGAGCTATTGCAATCTTATTCAACAAGAGTGGTCTAGGAATACAGTCAGAGTCTGATGAGTAATCCAAGAAGGCATAACGAATATACTTAACAAATTTCCTTAGACTAGAAACAATATTATGATACAAGACGGTGACAGCATCTAAAGCACTTCTCTTGCGTCTCTAAGTAAATTGTTTTGGATATCCAAAAGCCTTCAATGAGGGTTCAAGCACAAGGAGAAGCAATTTCCCCACTGTCTTCAAAAAAGGGAAAGGTAAGAGTGATGGGTTGAAACTTAATATCTGATCCAGAAGATGACTTAGGCGCTGGAACAAATTTAATCTCCCTCTAAGCAGCGGATATATTATATTTTTGGAAAACGATGTATCGAAGATATCTGTAAAGTGATAACATAAAGTATCTGCACATTTTATAAATATCACACCAGAAACACCATCAGGCCTTAGGCTTTGGGATGGATTCAAGGATTTAAGACATTTAAGTAAGCCATTTGTATTAAAACGAGGAAAGCAGCTATCTGTTTGACTATGGACATTAGGAAGGATGAAATCAGCTTGCCGACATATGAATGACTTGTTTAACGAGCTGACATCCAAACAAAGTTCTTTTGTTACCTGTTTTCTACTAGTAAGCTCTTTAAATAATTCAAATATATTGGAAGAGTTCTTACACGATAGAAAATTTTAGTTGTATATTGTATTAGGACTCTATATTTTAGACTCAGTCAAGCAGCTAAGTTTTTAGCACCAGGGTGACCTCTTGTCTTATACAACCTTTCCTTTCATCTCCGGTGCCTCTTGAGATGGAAAGAGGAAAGTCTGTCGAATCTTACGTAGATTGTTTCAGCAGGACGGAAGATGTCCAGACAGAAACCGAGATAGCTTGTGATATTACCGATAGCGTTGTTTAAAACTTCATCATCAAATATATACCAGTCTGCTTCTTTAAGTATACTTCTCAAACGTAGTATATATTCTTCTGTGAATCTGTACTGGGGTTTCTTGGAAACGTAGCCGAAAGCCTCCATCTTTGATTTGCCATACACTTCAAGAAAAACATGTACAATACAGCGATTGGACTTCAGTAGAGGAGCTTGCTTACAGGCTTCCTATACGCCAGAGTCATTTGTAAACACTAAATCTAGTGTATTGTCAGGACGAGTAGGAAGTTCACCATATCTTTATGGCCCAATAACACAAGAAACTCCAGTCGCTATAGACAAAGAGTTACCCAGAATCGAAGCAGCAGATTCAGTGAAATCGTAAACAAAAGTTGGCAAATCTGAGAAACTGCACTCATGTGTAACAAGCATGTTTGTTGTGTGTATGTGTTTGTATTCAGTCAAACATTCAGGACAACATTTAGTAGTAATGCTCTCAATTTTCTCATCAGAGAGACCGAAGCATACATAGTTATAGGTGGACCAGTTTGTGTTGGCAAACGTCATTACACCCCTACCGAACTTATTTTTGGTAAATCATTGATCTTGTCAAAATAACTTCAAGCCATTTGAACAAACTAAATTATCATTATACAAGTTATGAAGCCATGTTTATTGCAGCATTACTACATCCGTATTCTGATAAACATTTATGGATGAGAGTGACTGAAGGTAATCAACTTTCTTCGGTAACGACCTGTGGTCATTTCGTATTATTCATTTGATCTATGGTCATAAGCTCGACAGGCTGTTGCCATCGCCACGGTGCTTCTTTTCATTTCCCTATCAACTTGTAGAGTGATAGGTCGTAATGATTTTAAAAACGAGCGAGATTGCACAATACGATTAGATGACATAATCGGATGAATAAAAACTATATAGAAAGAAGGAATTTGATGCAATATATTCCGTGATAAAATGAAGTAGCCTAAAATTCAAGCAGGCCACCTGACTACATGCTCAACAATTGGGTCGCATGATCTCTTAAACCAAACCCATGAATCCCTGACACACCAATGAATTCTAGCGTAACACAACTTTACTCCACCCAATGACACCAAAACATACAATTTCAACCTTTTCTTATCTTCAAATTAAGCCGTAGATAAATGGATAGAGAACGGTATCAAAGTTGTTGGGACGAAATTTACAACACTAAAACGTACCACCGGACCTCGAAACCACGTACGTGAAGTTGCCATCAAAAGTAAATAGCCCTAAAGCAACAGACGAATAGACAAAATGAACGTAGAACCTCATACACAGCTGCATCAAATCAAACTGGCACACTTCAAAGTTGAATACAGACAGCAGATGGATAGAAAAAAGTGGTATCATAGTAGACATAGCTGCGTCACAGAATAACCAATCTGGAGATAACGGTTAGTGCAAATATTCTAGCTTCAGAAGACGTCAAAAGAATGAATACAGCCACGTTACCAAGTGTCCACAACCCTCGATTCCTGTTGTCTCGAAGATCCCAACCAGGCGGTCTACATCTCATCACACGATTCATACCAACAGTCAGGAACTTCGTCGATTAGCTCCACCTCATGGTCTGGCCGCCCTGAGCCCTCTTCCAATCCAATCCAGCTTCCCTTAGTATGACACATCAAAGTAGACGGTGGCCTGGCATGCACAGTAAATATCTAAGCAATCTTGGTGGATGAAGCAGTAAACCTCGTCGACTGAATTAATTTCCATTCCTAGTATCTCTCGCTTGACCTCAAAACTGTTCACACGGTGATTCGATCAAAGGTGAGTAGTGCTATGATAACACCTGTGATCGAAACCCTGTAGTCACTTCACGTCTACCACTTCTAACTAACGGTTATTTCTCATGATCGTACAAAAGGACAGAATGAACTACAGCTTAGTATAGACGTCTTTTGATAGTGGGGTATTTCATCAGTCAGCACCAGAAATCTTGCAAGTTGGTAAATGCTAAACAGCGCTGTCCAGTGACGTACGATGGCCACTCCTTGTCTGACGGATAAAGTTTCAACATTATAGTCATTAAAGGAAGAAGCAATAAATAACAAATGAAATGATTAAATAGACATCAAGCAAGACAGGCTTCAATTAATGGACAAGTCAGGTAGGTAGATATGAACGAAAGTTCCATTTATTTTTAAAGCTACATCTGTAATAATGGCCAGATTGACATTGAAAGTTATGTGTATAATAACTCTATCTCCGACAGCTGATAAACCACAAGCATGTATCGAACAAGAATGCAGTCTAATTAAGTAAGTAATTGCAAAGCAATTATGAAACAATAAACCGTGAACACAGTTATATCGAAAAACCGAGACAATTTGAAGTTAGTGAGTGTATACAGATCATGGAGACAGAAAGACAGATGAATGCAGAACCTTTCACGAGAAAGCATCCATAGGTCAGGAAGTAGAGCACCTGACCGGTAACTCAGAGGTGTCTGGTTCGAGTTCTGAGGTGACACAGGTTTTCATATCGTTTTCAGTCATCATCCAAAATCAGTACTTCAATTCATTGAGGTTCCTCAGTCATTGGTTGAGACAGACATAAATAGTCATCAAGTAGAGATTAATCATAAAGCAGATTCAAGAAAAGTCAATAAGTGGTAACAAGTTTTCAGTTAAACATATAATCCAATAGAAGTCTCTTGAATAGAATTAACGACAAGAGTAAGAATCAAAGTATTAAGGGACTTAACGTCATGAGATAACATAAGAAGATCATACAATAAATCAGCAAAATATTGTGAGTTGAACCCAGCTAGCTAAAATTATTCGACATGAACAAAAGATGATGCAACTAAATAACAATGCAGTAATAAAAATCTAAAGTTGACAAGGGGTGATGTAATCAAATAACTACCAAAAAGCGTTATCAACGAAGACCGAGGTGAACTACACCTTCTTTTTGAACACAAATCACGTTTGAGGCGTTTGATGACTATGACCTCAGAAAAGTCAATGAGAATTGAGTTCTTTTGTTTGCTTATTATTCAGAGGGAATTCAGGATATCTGTTCGATGTAGACTTCCTCCCTGGACTAGATCATTGACTAAAGCCCAGAAATCATATTTATATTTAAAGCAACTGGTCTGTTTGATAAATTTAAACAGCGTAATGAGAAGATGAAGAAGACATCCATCTTCGTCTATCGCTAAACATATACTAGAAACTAACCATAGGATAGACATGAAAACAGCCTTTAAAGTACTACATAAAAGTGGTCAGAGCCGAGTGCTTAAATTTATTGAAGCTCTTGCCATCCGTAAATTTAAACCCCCTTTATGTATACAAAAACAATTTGTACTCACGTTGAACCTACCTTGGTAGTATTGATTTTAATTTTCATACCAAGAATAAGGTTTTTCTTTTCCTTTTCTATCCCTTCCTATTCCTACGTGTCGCATTAACTTCATTGACCTTTCCGTAAATTTTCATATAAATAGTTCGACAAGTCCATGTGTGATCAGATTGTTCGAAATGTATAGCGCTAATACATCACATGTTTCAGATAATCTTCGTCTTCTCATTACGCTGTTTAAATATTTATATTTATTAGGAATAAATAACAGTCTGTTACTAATCAAAGAAGTGGTGTCATGAATATAGTGTTCAACAGTCGAATAAAAAGTCACCTAAAAAGACAGAAGGAAAGAAATTCGTATCCTGATGAAAGCGCTGTTTGTGCACCATTATCAATAATGAAAGCAAAACAGTAAAGGGGAATGATGAGTACAAAAGAAGGAAGGAGTGAACGCATTTTTTCCACACAGAGTTTTTGAGTTAAAGTTGGTGGACGGCTAGTGCTTCTGTTATTCACAGGTAACTAACCCATTCTTCTCTCTAGCCATGTAGTTTAAGTCTATAAATAATTTTGCAAAACATTTCCGAAAAAGCTATGTATGTGAGGTGACAGGTAAGCACTGCTAAGGAGTCCTACTCTAAGACGAAACAGCTGTCCAGAGCTTGCAGGTTTTCAATGACTCTCCAACTGATATCAGTCCTTAATGAACTGCAGTTCGAAACGTTTCATAGTATCATTGTGTGTAATATATATATATATATATATATATATATATATATATATATATATATATATATATATATATATATTCATATTAATGATGAAATAATGCAAGGCCTTTGTTAATGGCACTCCTGAAAATGAAAATCTTCACCGAATCGTCTTTTCTTTCATTTCATACAAGAAATGGTCATTGTATAAAAGAGAAAACGTGACTTTATGAAATACTCAAAACTTAAAAGGATGTTTAACATCTTTACTAAAGTGATGCAATAAGCGAGTCTAATGCGCAATGGTCGTAATCTCTTTAGTCACAACTAGTTTATTCCATCCGAAATGGATATTGAATAAAAAGCTTACATTTAACAATCCATCGAAACTACCTATAAATCCTTTCAAGAGTTGAACACACATTGGTGATATAGAAATAATAACTTTGAAACACAGTGATAGCTAACAGTCAATCAAATTAAAAAATGATCTTGAAACTTGTTTATTAGTAACTGCAATCTCCATTTGCTATAATGAGTTGAATTGTTCGACCTCTGTTGGTAAATGGGATCATATGCAGAAGCCACGATATTACCTGGATATTCATCATATTGTAGACACTTTGGTGGATAGCAGTGTGCCACCAAGTGATATTAATCAGCATGCTTCAGAGAACGATTATCTTCAGCATATTAGCAAAATGCGAAATAGACTGGATTCAAAAAGTACAAATCATATGTGGACCAAATTGCAACGCCACTCTACGCCTCATCATAAAACAGAGCATAGAATGGCAGTCAACCGCATCTTTACCTCAACTCCATCGACTTTGAAATAACCTTCGACAGAGTCGACTGGCAAGTAATTTGGCAGGCAGCCACTTCAACACTTCGGTTTTACTGACACAAACCTTTATCGATCTCACTGAACAACTATGTGAAGACATCACATACCAAGTAATTCACAATAGGAAGCCCAGTGATGCCTTTGAGGTGAAGACAGGAAGGAGTAAGACAAGGCTATCTACTATCACTCATGACACTCCTGATTGTGGTTGACTGAATCATGCAGCAAAGAGCTGTGAAGAGCTGTGAGAAGATGGGGATACACTGGACTGCGGAAAAGAACATAGAAGACTTGGATTTCGCCAACGATGACTTGTGTCTAATGTCTTGTGGCACGAACTCGATGATCTATAGGCGAAAACTAACAAGTTGACAGAAGAGGCAGGGTAGCGAAGACAGCACTTCCTTCAAGTGAACATAGAGAAGACAGAGGTGATGAAGATACCCAACCAACGCCACCAACAACAAGAACAACAACAATCTCCAATCACCATCAATGGGAGAAACTCCAAGGAAGTGGCCTCCTTCACCTATCTAAGCAGCACTGTGGCAACTACAGGTGGCGGCACAGACGAGGACGTCAAAGGCAGGACTGGAAAGACAGCATGACACGCGTTCATTAACCTGAAACCAGTGTGGAGATCTTCTGCACTGCACTCAGCATGTGGAACAAGACCTGGATTTTCAACACCAATACCAGTCAAGTCAGTGCTCCTGTATGGTTCAGAGACTTGGCGTGTTACCAACAGCATTTCCAACAAACTACAGATATTCATCAACAACTGCCTATGCTCGATACTGACACTGAAGCTCAGATGGCCGGAAAGAATAAGCAACAAGGAACTCTAGCCTGCCAACGAACTAACCAAGAAGCTATCGCTCAACCAATATATGCAGAAGTAAGTGGAGATGGATTGGGCATGCACTGAGAAGACCATTCGGGGACATCACGCACCTGATCAGGCACTCGAGTGGAACCCAGATGGGAAACAACGAGTTGGGTGTCATAGGTGAGGGTGACATGGAGGAGATGGTGAGAGGAAGAAATGAGAGCTTGTGGACTGTCGTGGAGCCAGGTTCAAAAGGTTTCAGAGAACAGAGTGGAATGGAGACGTGCTACTGAAGCCCTATGTTCCACTAGCAACCCAAGGGACAAATACTAATATATATTAATGAATAATTATTAGCAAAAATGTAGAATATTCTTATCCAGGTTGATTATTATGATAAACTTGACCTAAGATAGTTGGGAGCAGAATTACTACAATGTAGTCATTACTACATGCGGCTTTCATGCGTTTATCAATAAGAATAATGCTTTCGCCATAAATTTAAACAAACTCTGTAAATGTTCCTCAAAACTCAATATAAGAGGTTACGTTTGAGTGTGCGGTTGTGCTAGTCCTCCATAAAACCAATTCTTCGTTCTACTGTAGTGTATTTAGAGGCTAACATTGGAATCCAGGACGTGTGTTTCTTCCCCTTTGGGACCTGTTAAGTGGATTTACCTGCTCCCCAGTAAGAAATTTTGTACCTACTCATCGTTTCAAACACCGGACCCTATTCCCACCAGGGAGCCCCAGTGGGCTACAAAATAACACAGTGAATATTCGGGCAGTATCAAGGAACCGCATACGAGCCCATCTGTCAACAGAGATCAAACAATTCAACCTGGTAAAACAATGGGAAATTATAAGTATCAACAGACAACAGTTTTTCATTCATCCCTTTATCTTGAAAAAGAGAGAAATTACTGAACAGAGAACTGTTAAAATTAAACAAAACTAGTTAAAATACAAAGAAAATGTCAGTAAATTGGAAAACTACTGTCTGACATATGGTAATCTTTGAAAACCAAGATGAACGTGCATGAATTTTATGCATGGCAGAAAACCTGGTTTCTAATTCAGCCTAAATTAATGCGAAACAAGTTGAAGGTGATGTGTTAATCATTGAATTTTACCACCATAAACTGAACACGGATAGGTTACAGTATCTACTCAACATGGGAATAAATATGTCTACAAGAAAACAAAACCGTTCAGTAAAGAGAAGAGGTAAACGTGGCCAAAAGAGAATGGGTAGAATGGTATATGGAATATGGAGTAGGGAGAAATAGTAAGAAACATTTTAAAAATAAACTATATGTTTGAAAACTTTAAAGGCCATGGTGAAAAATTTCATCGCGCTTCCCTATGAAAATCAAAATATTCAGATCACATAGTGTAACTTGCTCAACACTAAGACTGGTATCTATATTAAGAGTATGGTTAATGGGCGCAACCAATCAGTGAGTGGTCTACAACTACTGATGTCAGCCAGTAGTATATTTGTCACAAGAAAAAAAGTGTAAAATTCAAATATTAAAAAGTTACATTCTGTAACCGCATCTTTTCGAAACAGATTTAGCAATGCCTGTAGAAGCTGACAATCAAAAAATCGAATTATCTCTAGTCACTTTTATAAGAGGAATCTATAAATATTTCATCTGAATATGACCACCCACACTTCATGATCATAAGCAGATATGCAAATCATGATTGCACATATTGTAGCTTGTAGGTAAAACTCATTTTGCTCACACGTTTCAATAATGCATTTTACAGAAGAAAAAAAACAACTGACAAGAATACAATGTGATCTCAAAACCTCCTTGAAATCCTGCAACGTTTGACAGAGTTTGAATAGATAAATTTAATTTACTTAACAGTTGAAAATAAGCCAGGTTGATACACACACTTCTGAAGTCAATTTTTTGTGATTTGGTACCTATTTTCTGTTGGACTTATTATAATGCAGTAGAATGAGATAGTGGATAAACGATGAATCAAAATAAATTAAGGAAGATAGTTGCATCACGGAGAGTTTAGGGAATGCGAATGAGGAGACCAACGATCAGTATCGATAAACAAAATTTGATTTTAACTGTGTCATACATATACTATGAATATCAGAAATGCATAAATAAGAAAACCTTAAGTATTCAAACATTGGTAACGATGAAACAAGTGCATCAGTTCCTTAGTCCGAGACAAAGAAAAGAAAATCTGTTTTGCTTTTTATTCTTTCCGCACCTCAAGGTACCAGCAGTAAAATTTCCGTGTGCTCTTACACAGTTCCATAATGCTCACCAGTATGGTTGTTTTCTGGTGTAAACTCTGTTCCGGCTTGTTAGGGTTTCATACGTCTGAAAGACGTAACAGTGTGTCCAGTTCTGGCTAACAATTGTGCAATCCGATTTCTTGATGAACGGTGAATACCTTTAGAGTCGCAAATGCTCTTTGCTAGTATCTGCCATAAGGGTCAAAGATAAGAGAAAAAGAATTTCAACTGAAGGTGTAAATCTTTCCATCTTTGAATAATTTCAGATCAGTAAAGTTGTTTACAGGGGTGATCACTGAAAAGAGTAATTTTACAACACCTAATGACTACATCAATTCACATAACATTCGAGTCGCTCTGGAGAAAACTGGTGCAGTTGCCTCTTTTAAAGACAGTCCAATACTGAAACCAAAATGGTTTATTTGAGTGCAGGACTTCTGCAGGTAAATACAGAATCCGCCTTTGTGTAGAAAGAAAAGGTGGCACTTGCTGCTAAAAGATAATATGCTCCATAAAATGTCAAGTGTTATCACATGTTTGTCATATATCCCTTTGATAAGTTGACTTCTTTTTCGTCCAGATATCACGTTATCTTTTGACTGTAAATGAGACTATCTGAGGCAGCTGTAATTCAGAAGACTGATATTATTATAACACAGGGGTGACTGATAGTGAAATGAAAACCTGGGTTGCTGTAGGACTCTATGATCAAACTCAAACTATGACTACTCAACTATAAAAAATGTAAGCGTGTTTTTCCACAGTTTCTTTCAATGCACTAGGCATCTATCTGCTCAACGTCTGCACATTACCAGAGACGTCCGGCTTAGTTGTTGATTAGTAACCTCACTGAGTGAAATAACAGCTTTAGGTGACACCCTATAAGAAATAGTTCTGTTGTGTGTTTGCGCGAATATTTCTCTAATTAATCCCGAATGGGACAAAAGCAATTAACTATGAAGTTAATTCAATACTTTTATAGGTACCTAAGAGGTCCATAATGGATTACAAGATTCATCACTTGATGCTATTTAGCGACAACAAGTTAATTAAAAGAAGACGAAGTCTGTCAAGTGGTTATCGATCTCACTCATAAGATCTTAATTTGTATACGTTCACTTCAGAGAGACAATAGGTTTTCAGCCTGCTAAGAGAAACTGTTGTCTGTCAACAGTTGTGGCTCACACAACAGATGTACCTCACTATTCACTGCACGAATGTGCAAAAGACTGTTGACTGAACTTAGACCTCAATATTATCGTACACTTAAAACATATATTTAGTAATGCATAAGACATTCCTCTGCAGTAACCTGTGAGTTGTAGTTAATACTGTCTTGAATACCTTGGGTCCACTTATGATAAATTCAAAGTTTCAGATATCTTTGATTAACAGGTCAAATATTCACCACATTTTAAAATGACATGTAAAGCACCCCACATACACTCTAGGTTCTATCTAATGTAGATAACTGAGGAGAAGCAAAAAGATCTTGTCTGACGCAAACCTACTTAGAAGAGTTCAGAAAAAAGTTCCACAAATGATCTCCATGGTGACAATTTTAATCCTTGAAGAATGCCAGATAAAACTAAATATCTTCCACCTTCCACTTCGTAGGCTCTGGAGAGAATTGATTCTGATATTCAGAATTCTATTCACTGACTAACACATGAGGGATTAACTTATTTTCAAGGAGTGAAAACACCGTGAAGCACGCATCAATAGGGTTAAGAAGCATAAGTTGAAGCATGTCTTTGTGAAGTACTGCTTTTCTAACTGACAGGTCAGTTTTTCGAGCCTACGGTTAGCAAAAGCGGGGTCTGTTGGTTTATTCAAGAGGGGAATAGACAAACAACAAACCATGGGTAATGTGCTATCCGTGGAACCTGTAAGTCCTGGATTCTACTCCTAGAGGGGTCGTGGGTGAGCCCAGTTGAGGAATCCAGTACTAGAACAAAACAGTTGTTCAGTGCTTCCAGGTTTTCAATGGTTCCCCAAATGACATCAGACAATTACAAATACCAACTTGAGTTGGAAATGAATATTGGCCTGAACTCTTTTTATCATGACTTATAACATGCCTACTTTATGGAATGAAACCAATCTCTTTTTTAATCTCCATTGTGTTTATTCATTTAAAAAAGAGCACGAAAATATTAACAAGCTAGAATGCTACCTTTTGGAAATTATAATTTTCATTGAATAAATTATTAATGCTATGGTTACAATAAACAGGTAGTCTTCAGTAATGATAATCATAACAAAATACTGGGTGTACTCAATGCTTGCATGAGAACAAATCTTTTAAGATCAGTACCTCAGATTATATTTAAACACTGAATAACGCAACTGTTACTATTACTATTCATTAAAAGGTAGTTATTCATGCTTTCATTGGTCTATGTGAGATGTACATTGGACATAATAGGGTCATCGCATCATTGACATTTTATGTTCAGTGGTAAACAGTAATGGGATTCACAGAACACCTTCTGTCCTACTAGAAGCTCATTAGTTAAGGATATCTAAATCCCAATGGCCGATGATGTTCCCTTTGACAGTCAAACCAAGTAGCTATTGAGGTAGATGTCAGAACACAAGCCCTCTCCCCCTAACAAGTTACGAAGATAAGTTGCTTCTTGGATCATATTTATCGACTCCTGCTTGTACATTATACTTTAACCTGATGAATCTAGGACAGAAGAACCATATGCTAGTGATTCTACTACTTATTTGTTTTTCACTTTGCTACTCTACATCTTATGTGCTGGCGTGATGTGTAACAAATTAAAACGCTGCACACTATTTCCAAGTTTCATGTTGATGGTTACTAGCTGACTGGCTGAGTCCAAAATGGTTATTACTAATGAAACTAAAACTGTTAAAAGTTATTTTGAAGAATTTGACCAGTGAAATGATCCAAACAGTGATTTAAAAGTTGTTTAACAAGCTCTTCCAGATTTCTTGGGTTATCGGTGTCTTCAATTTCCCAAAGAAGCAAGCGCTATGGTCATTCATCCAACTGAAACAGACCCTAATCTGTGGAAGATGTATGCGCGTATAGTCTTCTTCTTTATCATAATCATTAAATCATTTTGCTCTTTCTCGGTTTCCATCCTTTATTGCATATTAGTCTTCAAACTTTTCATATCATTGTTGTGGCTATTATTTTCACTGTTTATAGTTTGCTGCGTTATTTCACTCAACATGCCTAAAAGATACGACCTAAAGTAAAGTATTTTATCCGATTTCGCCTAACATTTTGTCATTGTAGTTTCCCGCTGATCATTACAATGAATCAAATCGATTAGTCCATGTCGATATTAGAGCTCTGAAAGTGCCTAAATTTTTTCTGAATTTTCACCATTATATCATTTGCTTAATATCTGTGATGTACATTTTGTCTTATTCCACAGTCATCACCTAGATGTACCTATATCCAAGTAAGTGTTGTCGTTCTTACTGAGAACGGGATCCAGCACCCACTGCTTTGAATATCAGAGTGTCATCAAGTAGGCTATTGAGTCACAATAACCACTACTTGTGCAGTAAGTAAATTTTAGTGTGATGACTTGTTGAGTTCCGTTGTCGACTAGTCGGCACCGAAATGATTAGCTGTAGTTGACACATGAACTCCTGAGGAGAGTCCTGGATCAAAAGTGATTAGCAGTGGAGTCCTGGATGCACGTCTCTTCCCATATATATATCTTGAGAACGAGTACATTGGAAAAAGCCATCTTTCTTAAACTTTTTGTTATTGATACTATAGTCGCCGTTTCGTTATTTGCCTAGTGAATACCGGTTCATTTGAAACTCGTTCTTAGACGAATCTGTCACAAGTATCATTAATCAAAATATACTTTTCTTCTTATTTGGATGAACCACTAGAGGATACTAAAACAAAAACTAATACAAATGAAAAACGTTCTACATTTAAAAATAAAACACTGAAGTAAAGAAATTCTAAGCAGTTAACGAATTCACAATATAACGAAGAAAGAAGTATACTTACAGTAGAGTTCTTTGACAGGTTGCGCAACGAAAGCATGCCTTGTGATAAACTCGTTCACCGGTTGATATACGATCTACAGGGTATATCCGTTTGCCACAATCGAAGCATATATCGGTAAACTGCTGACATTGTTATTTTTACAAAATAGAATGAACAGCAAAGTGGAAGTTAAATTATCATTAGTATGGAGAATATACTGTACAGATCAGAGCTATGAATAATTTGATTACATCAAGTCGGACTTAAATGATACGCTTTTTAAAGATTGAATGAATGATTTATTATATATAATACAAACACTCGTAACAATATGTAAATATTTATGAGATGTAAGTAATTTTAAATGACTGTCTAAAAGGACAACGTAAGCTTCAGTATTAAAACATTCAGCTTAGAGGCTATAACACTAACAAGACATAGAAAATGTTTTGAGGTTAATAATAGGAGACGTTTAGGATTGAAAGGTTAAAAACTTAAATAGTTCACTAAGCAGTCAGTGAGTCCGAAATTCAGTATTTAGACAGACTTTGAATATGTCCTTAACTAAAATTCACACCACAAGATAAGATTAAGCGAGCGCTTTAATCACCTATCAGTGACCTAAATAGCTCATCACTTAAAACTTTTAATTCAGCTATGAGTAATGTCTCCTGAAGTTTAAGAAAGGTAAGTTCAGCATTTCTAGATGACTACTTCCAAACATCTAACACAAATTCGTTAATTATATGGCTAAAAGTATCATTTCATGAGTTTTCATGCTTCATAGGACTTGGGGCATAGCTTTGTATGACCTGTGAGCCGTTGAACCAATTACAGTCAGGCAGTCAGTATTTCCGACCTGAATGCTATCATCTAGATGTGAGCAAAGTTCACTTTAATCTAAAAATGTAGTACAGCATAAGTTGAGTTAATGAATTCTAAAATAACACTGAAATCTTATTCTGCACAGAAACAATTTTTTAAAATTAGTTCAATAAAAAGACCAATGAAATTTAATGTCCAAATTTTCAACACGTTCGAAGTTAACTCAAACAAGCATTCTTTTAACAACCCGAAGTAGCATGAAAAAAACGCATTCGGTGTGAGAGCCAATGGTATAAATTTACCAAATTTATACCTGAATACATATAGCGCCCTCTGCACCTATTACCTGAAAGCTGAAAATTAAGTACCTAAACAAATAAACCATTCCTCCAGTTAACCTTAACACAATGATCATTCAAAAGGTCCTATAATATACTCGACTTTATTAGCCATGCAGCCAACATACCTCGATGCCAAACATTAATATTATTATTCATCCTTGGCCTCCTAGTGGAATATAGGGCTTCAGTAGCACGTCTCCATTCCACTCTGTTCTCTGCAACCTTTTGAACCTGGCTCCACGACAGTCCACAAGCTCTCATTTCTTCCTCTCACCATCTCCTCCATGTCACCCTCGCCTATGACACCCAACTCGTTGTTTCCCATCTGAATTCCACTCGAGTGCCTGATCAGGTGCGTGATGTCCCCGAATGGTCTTCTCAGTGCATGCCCAATCCATCTCCACTTACTTCTGCATATATTGGTTGAGCGATAGCTTCTTGGTTAGTTCGTTGGCAGGCTAGAGTTCCTTGTTGCTTATTCTTTCCGGCCATCTGAGCTTCAGTGTCAGTATCGAGCATAGGCAGTTGTTGATGAATATCTGTAGTTTGTTGGAAATGCTGTTGGTAACACGCCAAGTCTCTGAACCATACAGGAGCACTGACTTGACTGGTATTGGTGTTGAAAATCCAGGTCTTGTTCCACATGCTGAGTGCAGTGCAGAAGATCTCCACACTGGTTTCAGGTTAATGAACGCGTGTCATGCTGTCTTTCCAGTCCTGCCTTTGACGTCCTCGTCTGTGCCGCCACCTGTAGTTGCCACAGTGCTGCTTAGATAGGTGAAGGAGGCCACTTCCTTGGAGTTTCTCCCATTGATGGTGATTGGAGATTGTTGTTGTTCTTGTTGTTGGTGGCGTTGGTTGGGTATCTTCATCACCTCTGTCTTCTCTATGTTCACTTGAAGGAAGTGCTGTCTTCGCTACCCTGCCTCTTCTGTCAACTTGTTAGTTTTCGCCTATAGATCATCGAGTTCGTGCCACAAGACATTAGACACAAGTCATCGTTGGCGAAATCCAAGTCTTCTATGTTCTTTTCCGCAGTCCAGTGTATCCCCCTCTTCTCACAGCTCTTCACAGCTCTTTGCTGCATGATCCAGTCCACCACAATCCGAAATATCATGGGGGATAGTAGGCAACCTTGTTTCACTCTTGTCTTCACCTCAAAAGCATCACTGGGCTTCCCATTGTGAATTACTTGGCATGTGGCACCTTCATATAGTTGTTCAGTGAGATCGATAGGGGTTTGTGTCAGTAAAACCGAAGTGTTGAAGTGGCTGCCTGCCAAATTACTTGCCAGTCGACTCTGTCGAAGGTTATTTCAAAGTCGATGGAGTTGAGGTAAAGATGCGGTTGACTGCCATTCTATGCTCTGTTTTATGATGAGGCGTAGAGTGGCGTTGCAATTTGGTCCGCATATGACTTGTACTTCCTGAATCCAGCTTGTTCGGGTCGTAGTTTGGGATCCAGTGCACACTTTATTCTCTCCAGGTTGATGCGGCTTAGTATTTTGCTTGAGGTGGACAGCAGCGTGATTGCGTGCCAGTTCTTGCAATGCTTAGTTCGCCCTTCTTCGGCAGTTTGACAATCCATGCCAATTAAAAGGTACGTATCATAAATACCAGTGGAATTCCTCCTAGTATACATCTAACAGATACAGTCTTTTTAAATAAAAGATATTTTTGCAGCTGATTGGTAACTACCGTGTGATCATAACAGTATCACTTAAGTTAACCATAAGGCAGATCAATCAATCAACCGCTAGAGCTTCGCCAGCTGAAATACATGCAATACGTATTACGCATGTCTAGCTACAACCTACGACATAGTGTTACATTAGACTGAATGAGAATCAGATAAAATAAATTCTCAGGTTATCAAACTAAAACATGACACAATCACAAAGTCTGTGGATGATCATATGAGTCATGGATCTGATCTATAAACTTTCGAACTGTATCACCTTAGTAAGCACACAGAGTTGATTGTTAACTGTAGATAATCTGGATACAGTTCATTTGGAGTGATACATATGCATTCAATCTGTATATTAATGAGAAATATAGATTTTGACTTGACTATCTAAGATAGCCTTAGTTTGGCAGACTAGTATTTGTACCGGGTGGTGATTAAAGTGAAATAAAATTCGTAGTTCAGTTGGTAGAGCACCAGGCCGTAACCTGGTGGTCGCTGGTTCGAATCCGGCCGCAGTCCAGATTTTCATCTCACCTTCAATCACCCAGTACAAATATAGATTTATTATTTTTGATTTTGTGTTTTTATGTCGTAACTGTTCGGAATCCTTTTACAAATCTTATCATTTGTTGATTTCCAATTGGCTTGCCAATAAAGAGTACAGCGAACTGAAGGAATATACAATAATATCACTTCTGACATAATTTCCGTCTGTTTATATTGTGGTGAGAATGATGTCAGGAACAGAAATACTTACTGATGAAGATAGTCATCTCTGAAATTAAGCTGCTACATATCGGTTTCCATATTCTATTTGTACTAGAGGGTTACGGGTTAGAGATTTAAGTATCCAGAATTCATCGAAATCCGTCATCCTTTAGCGATGGCTCATAATATAATACAGAAACTTATAAGTGACTACAAAGTTCGTCATCATCATTATCCCTATCCTTGTTATCCACTGACACTCTATACATATCTCCATGCGAAGCACAACAAGGGAAAGTATTAATTATGAGGGACGTCATGTCTTCGTAATCTTAAAGATTTCAGTGCACTAATTCTATTAATCAAGCATAATATTGAAGTGAGAATGGTACCACGTACTTAAATTAGATCGAATGAACTGATTACCGAAAATTAGATTTAATTATTTATGAATATCAATTAGCGCAGATCGTTTGTCGTCACTGTCATCATAAAGTTTACTCATGAATGAATTTTTTCACTGATCAAACAGTCAGTCAGATATTAAGTCAACTTCTTTAAAGCTTTAGTCCACAGTATGGGCTATATCAGACAACCTAATCATTAATTATTCTGCTTTTTCTTCTTTTGTATTCAGATAAAAATAGAATCAGAGAAGAACACTTGACTTGATAAATAGTGTAATGTGAAATGAATGGCTACTTATCTCAAATTTACATAGCAGTCGTTAAAAGTACCCTGTAAATTAAGTAAATCCGAGAATGGATAAGCTTTTGAGTATAATAACTTAAACGGTAGAGTATCAGACAAGCTAGCTGAAGCCAATTGGTTGGAATTCGACTACAACTTGAACTCCTTTTGAACTTCAACTTTATCGTATATAAAGTCTACTTCTCCAATCCAACGTCCTCATGATGCAACACTGAAGATAATAGTTATGATGATGTCAAAAACACTGCGTAGGTAACCTGAAACTCGAAATTCAATCAGACTTTTAGAAATTGATTAAACCGTACTTTAAGCATTTACCACCATTAAAACTTTTATGAATAAAACGACTGTAAGGAAACAAAATAATCACAATATTTTCATGAAATATATAAAGACAAGTGGTGGTTATAATCCTTATATGCAAGTGAATATGTCAGTTAATATATCAGCTATCAGCAAACAGAAGTATATGCAAGTAGATTTTCTTTTGATGATACTAGTTTCTATGACTTTTAGTAGTTTAATTAATTGGCAATCAACGTGTATGTATGTGCATGCATTGCAAGAGTGACGATTCAATGTTTCTACATAAATGAAAATGGAATGTTAGTAGTTCCCTGATCTGAAGCCCATTTCAAATTTGATACGAGTGAACGATTAAGACAGGGATCATTGATGTTAGAAACTCACGCTCGGTTAGTTCCAAGTTAAATTTCAACAGTCATAATTATTCTTGCATGATATCCATCAAACTATGACCCAAACAGGCTGGATTCAGGAAGTACAAGTCATATGCGGACCAAATTGCAACGCCACTCTACGCCTCATCATAAAACAGAGCATAGAATGGCAGTCAACCGCATCTTTACCTCAACTCCATCGACTTTGAAATAACCTTCGACAGAGTCGACTGGCAAGTAATTTGGCAGGCAGCCACTTCAACACTTCGGTTTTACTGACACAAACCCCTATCGATCTCATTGAACAACTATGTGAAGACACCACATACCAAGTAATTCACAATAGGAAGCTCAGTGATGCCTTTGAGGTGAAGACAGGAAGGAGTAAGACAAGGCTATCTACTATCACTCATGACACTCCTGATTGTGGTCGACTGAATCATGCAGCAAAGAGCTGTGAAGAGCTGTGAGAAGATGGGAATATGCTGGACTGCGGAAAAGAACCTAGAAGACTTGGATTTCGCCAACGATGACTTGTGTCTTATGTCTTGTGGCACGAACTCGATGATCTATAGGCGAAAACTAACAAGTTGACAGAAGAGGCAGGGTAGCGAAGACAGCACTTCCTTCAAATGAACATAGAGAAAACGGAGGTGATGAAGATACCCAACCAACGCCACCAACAACAAGAACAACAACAATCTCCAATCACCATCAATGGGAGAAACTCCAACGAAGTAGCCTCCTTCACCTATCTAAGCAGCACTGTGGCAACTACAGGTGGCGGCACAGACGAGGACGTCAAAGGCAGGACTGGAAAGACAGCATGGCACGCGTTCATTAACCTGAAACCAGTGTGGAGATCTTCTGCACTGCACTCAGCATGTGGAACAAGACCTGGATTTTCAACACCAATACCAGTCAAGTCAGTGCTCCTGTATGGTTCAGAAACTTGGCGTGCTACCAACAGCATTTCCAACAAACTACAGATATTCATCAACAACTGCCTATGCTCGATACTGACACTGAAGCTCAGATGGCCAGAAAGAATAAGCAACAAGGAACTCTAGCCTGCCAACGAACTAACCAAGAAGCTATCGCTCAACCAATATATGCAGAAGGAAGTGGAGATGGATTGGGCATGCACTGAGAAGACCATTCGGGACATCACACACCTGATCAGGCACTCGAGTGGAATTCAGATGGGAAACAACGAGTTGGGTGTCATAGGCGAGGGTGACATGGAGGAGATGGTGAGAGGAAGAAATGAGAGCTTCTGGACTGTCGTGGGACCAGGTTCGAAAGGTTGCAGAGAACAGAGTGGAATGGAGACGTGCTACTGAAGCCCTATGTTCCACTAGCAACCCAAGGAACAAATAATATTACAATAATAACTTCTATCATGATGCATGTCATCATCAGCAAATTTTCGCGAGTATCAAGGGTTTCACTGATGGGACGAAAGTTATATAATTTGGAACAAATGGGTAGAATATGCTTTAAATTTTTCACTGTGTGCTTACTAATTCGTATCATGTAACACTTCAGATTTTGATGTTCGTCTAGTCAAACTGGATTACTCTGTGGAATTGAAAATGTATTTACAGCAACTAATTACTATTCAAAGTAACTTCCTGGCATTTGTTGTTTTTGACAGGTATTCTGTTGTGATGAGAGACATTTTCAACTTTTTATAAAGTAAATATTCATTTAAATAATGGCTTTGTTCTATACTGTAGACAGTGAAAGCGCACAACATTTTAGACTTATTTAGTGAGTCATACATAACCATCTTTCCTCTCTCGTCTGTTTTTCTAGAGATTGAAAATTATTTCTGTATTGAGACAGCTAATGACATCAGCAAGTTCGTCGATAGTATACACTACTCGAATTCATTTACTACTCAAACCAAGAATCCACTTTCGATTAATATTCAAGGATATAACTCAGAGAAAGCTCAATTTGAAACATTTGAAATAGTATCGTTCAGATCGACAACACAAAAAATACTGACTAATTTTACTAGTCAGCGAAATTCTGAATTTCTGCCAGTGCTGAGTTCATCCATCAGTGGGTCAAGTGTGATCTGTGAATTCAAAAAAAATCTTTGAGAAATATTTTGGGACTTGTATTTAGTAGTCATAAACATGCGTCATTTACACATTGACAACTATCTGTATATGTTGGATGATGAGTGAAGGTGAAATGAAGATTTGGCAGGATTCGAACCGATGAAATAAAAATCTCATCACCAATCGAGTTTCATAGTTCAGTTGGTAGAGCATCAGGCTGAAAATCCGGTAGTAGCCGGCTAAAATCCTTTTTCGCTACAATTTTCATTTCATCTTAAATCATCACCCAATATCAGTACAAGTCTGCTAAACTATGGCAATCTCAGATGCAGTGATTGTTAAACCAGTTGATGACCCTTAAAAACCATTAAAAATGGACTAAATAAATAAATATAAAAATTTGAAAATGATTATGAGAATACAAGTGACTTCATATTCAATTTATTAGTGTTAGAGTTTACGTAGTCGATTAGTCAATTGTTAGGCAATTTGTAAATTCGTATGGTTTACCAATAGCCAAAAGTGAATGCTATCAACTTAAAATGCATAACCAATAACTAACCTCAGTAGTTTATATATGTATATTCAAGCGAATTAGTTGAAAATTAAACTCCTTTGTTAGCAATTAATAATGAAAAAATACCACTAATATTGTCTTCATTTATAAAGTATTATCTGTTATCAAGATAAATATGTCCAACAAAAGGCTACAAACAAAACAACTGAAATTTTTGCTTTACTACACCAAAATGATATGACTACTTAGTCAACTAGTTAAATTAATATGAAACGTAGTATAATAGAGTACCGGTTCTATTTAGTGTAATTTTAAATAGAATAAAAAGAAAATTAAGTGAATAAAGTAGGCAATAGCCATATGACATGAAAATGCACCAGATTACTGAAACGTACCACCTTTGGAGTAAGATAGTAAGTGAATAGATCTAAGCATCTAACGTTACCTAACTATCGATCTCAATCAACTTGAGGAATAAAGTGCACAAGTTCACAGTTCTTTATGTGACTGGTGCGATTAGACAACAACCATTATGATATAGGGCAAACTACAGTTATTTGACTCAATAGACGTGCACAGGTTAGTCACTTCCATCACCATATAATTGGCCTCTGAAATACAAACTTATAGCTACACTTGACCTACTGAAGAAATCAACATAGAGCCTCACTCACAGATGCTTCAGTTTAAGCTTTAGAAGACATCGAAGGGTGAATACATCTGCGCCATTAAGACCAAATTTCAGCCATGTCACCAAGAATTCTCAACCAATAATTTCTTTCGTCTAAGGGACCCCAACCAGGCAGTCTACATCTCTCTACATGGCTCGGACCAACAGTCAGAGACTTCATCGACTGATGCCACGTCTTTGTCTGGCCACCTTGAACCCTCTTTTAACCCTATTCAACTTCTCTCACTATTGCACGTCGAGGTAAGTGGTGGCTCGGCATGTGCAATGCATATCCAAGCCATCTCAGCCGATGAAGGTTCACAACTTCATCAGTAGACTTGTCTGCCTTGCCTAGTATCCTTCACCTGATCTCAATATTGGTCACACGGTATTCCTGCCAAATGCAAGCAATGCTACGAAGAGATCTGTGACCAAAATCCTGTTACGACTTCAGCTTCGCCGGACGCAAATAATTTTGAGGAAATAATTATAGTCATACAATGGAAAAGATGAAATAAAGCAGAACATAACACATCCTAGTGAACAAACCCATTCGTGGTTGTTAAGTCGCACCATCATCATATCAACAATTAGAACGACCAAGAAAATTTAATTTGTGATCACCTTCAGATGAATAATGTTTAGAATATTTCAGAGAAACAGGTACCCCAAGAAGTACAATGGCAAATAATTATGAATAAAATTCTTGAAAGAGATTTCTTCAAAAACAAGTAGGTTAATTTATTTAGCATTCGATTTAGTATGGTTGGACTCGGTGATATCAGATGGCAAAATATATATTCACTTACCACATAATCTTTCTAGGAAAGTCAAGTACCGAATAATAAATGAGCACCAAGCCAAATAGAAGCCAATAACTAATTGTAGAAATTAAATTAGACGTTGAATTGTTAGAACTTTTCAACAGAAAAAAAAATTAAACACTACCCTGACCACTATTGGACAAACGATTTGCAAATACTAATCAATTTTAGATATGTATTCACTTTACGTAAGACCATTGCTCATACAGCAAATTGACAGTAAGTTATAAGTTGATTTTTATTGAAAATATAATAGAATAAAATCTTTTTTTAAAAATCCTTAAAACCAGCATTTATGCAGTAAAAACAGCAGTAATTCATGCAAAATAATAACAAAGACACTTAAGGTTTATGGCTAGTTTTTTAAATCATATATTAGAGTGCCTAATACGTTAATTATATATGCCTGAGGAAGAAGTTATTGTTCATTAAACTGTCGTTTAATTAGTTATACAGTGAGAAAGACAAAACAATACCACTACTACCTACACTTTGATCGATCCACGGAATGTGTAATGATCCCTGACATAATCTTTTCATTGCAAAATCCTGTTTAAAAAAAGGAATAATTACTTTTCTGATAGAATTCAGCTTTCGAGAAATATTTCTCCTTATATATGCCTAAAATATGAGTGAATATGATTCTGTTTACAAATGTAGCCAACCTAAGAGACTTAATTTCGGTTTGCTATATACACAGCCAAATTTCTCAACCTTTGTTGACAGATGGGCTCCTGAGTGGATGCCTCGATACTCCCGGATATTCGTGATGTTATATTGATCTTGATGACTAGCAAAAGAATTCAGGACGCGAGTTTCGTCCCACCTGGCACTCGTTAGTTAGATGTTCTCGTACATTAGTGATTGATTTTCTTCCCACTATGACTCAAACCCAGTACCCATTACTTCAAACGCCGAAGTGTTATCCACTAAGCCAAAGTGGGTACCAGTTGTTGTTATGATACTTGTAATTTCCCGTTGCTACATACGGACAAAATACTTGGGAAATTACAAATATCATAACAACTAATGCCCATTGCACAAGATATGGTTATCGCGGGATTGTTTCGATATTTAAATGCTATTCACTGAATAGATATTTGTGCTTCCCAGTTAACAAGAAAACAAAGAAAAACAGCTTTGTCCTGTTTTTCATTGGTTGTAAAATACACACACTGAAACAATGAATGCCTCATAAAGTGTTTACAGTTGTAAGAATTAATTACCTTTGACCCGATCTCATGTTTTAATTCTTTTTTCAGTAAACTAGTGAGAATTTGAACATATTACTAACTGATCTAATAGATATGATATGATAAGCAGATCATGTAACCAAATAATTATTCAGATCATTATCGTCTACTTGTGTCAACATCTTACTTGGTATTTTCTTGACAACCGTCCAGCAGAAAATGTTATCGACCGACGTAGACCAGGAGGATTGTGTTCACTTGATGACTATAGAGATTAAAAGGAAAAAAAGGCATAAGAAATAAATAGGTGGTAAGGGTGTACACTAAAATATCCTAGCGAAACCTTAAAACTCTCCGTCACTACCCTGTTCAACAAACATATATTTCATATCGACCTAGATAATACAACAAAATTTCATCAAAATGACGAGAAGATTAGCATTCAAACTGGTAGTGAACCGTTCATCGATCAAAGCATTATAGCTGTTGCATATACATACTGAACAATCAGTCAAATTTTAAGCATTTCACAATGCCTGACACCCAAAGTACAATTCAGCGGAAGTGTGTACAAAGGAAAATGTTTTAGGTAACCAACCAGAACATGTATCATAAAAATTAGAGTTTAAAGGTATACTTACAAAATATCTTTTGACTCGAAATTAGTCCTAAATATTCGGCATACATCGAAACAACAAATGAATAACTGTCTTTATTTGAGGAAGTAATGAAAGAATACATAAATATCCTCAACTCTCATTGAGAAGTTAAGAATTTTATGAACGATCCGAATTATAATTATGTAAACTGTAAAAGAAGCACATCGCTCCTAACTGGTGCACTTTAATACCTAAAACATAATACTGAGATTCAGTGTTGACCACTAATCCTAGATTTCAAACCTAAACCATACACTAAACTCGCATACTAAAAAGTAACACCAGTACAGAATTTATCAACTCTCATCTTAGCTTTTCACAATCTTTACCCTGATTAGCTTTTCTGAGGTCCTCTTAAGAATCCCCTCAGAAGCAAAATCTACATTCAGTTACTGTACAGATTCGGAACAAGGATTTTAGTCGATCAGTTTTATAATAAAAAGCTGTGAATAAATCATGCATCCAAAATATCTTCTTCATTAATACCCTACTTACTGAAGTATATAAAACAAGTTTTTAAAGTTGGTAATGAACATGACATATATTCGAAAACAGCTGTCTACTTTAAAATTTTATTCTTCTGGTGGAAAAACAACTTATTAACTGGCACACTGAATTTATTTAAATGGCTTCATATTACTCTTTTATCACCTTCTACAGCTCTTAGTTACATTATTTTTCTGGTTATCTGTCTTTATCTTTGTCCGTTTTATCTTGATGTCCCGCCGAGAATTGTGTCAACTTCGAGATTTAAACAAAATCGTTGGCTTCCATGAAGGTACTGACTGAATGGTTGACAAAAATATCAGTTATCCAAACTTTCAGGTAAGCCCAGTCTGCTTCAACAAATACATGAACAGTATGAGCATAAATCCTGACTTTACAAGCCAGAAGCATTTCCGTACAACACTTTATCGTTCACTAGTTTCGAATCCAGCCTCATTGTAACCATCAGAGGACTGTCGAGTTAAGTTACGTTGATAAGTGAAGCTAGATTGGCACATGCATTCACTTACGGTGGGTTTTATAACACCAATGGACTATATCCATACTAGCCCAAATTGAAACTGAATATAATAAAAAAGACTAGAATACCGAACTGATCATAGAACCAATGATAACCAAAAGGTAATTCATGATAACACCTTAAACCTAGAGAAAATAATCAACTTCACATAAACATAAGGATCTAAACACTACAACGATGGCGATTAGTAGTATCATATGCGATCCAAATGGCTGAATTGTTGAAGTAGATATCGCAGAGTCTGTATCACTTTCGACTAGAAAGTATAGGTGAAAAATCAAGTGTATGTACAAAAATAAAGATAACCAGTCGGAATACGCATTATCAATTAGCTTGTATCGGCATCATTTGTTCGTCTGAACTTCAAAAGCCTGTTGCATATAGTGTCATGTTGAACACAAAGATTTAATAAGTTTACTGTCAAAAATTATCTGCAGTTCGATGACTTTCACTTTTATTACTGGTTGAATGTACATTATTATACATATGCTCCCACATTTTCAATGGTTACCCAACTGATGTCAGTCCATGACGAATACTACTTCTAAATTAAAAATCCCCATTCATCTCAAAAATACATATGATATGTTGGAAATTGTGAACCACTGGAAACCAACCCAGTGGCTGAATGGTTAAGACGTTCGCCGTGAAGCCTGAAGGTCTTCAGTTCGGTTCCTAGCCGGGTCGTGGGTGCGTACTGCTGAGGAGTCCCGTACAGCTGTCCAGTGCTCCCAGATTTTCAATGATTTTCCAACTGATGTCAGTCCATGACGAAACTACTTTTACATAAGATATGTGTTTAGCTTATTTAAAATCTCATCACTTCTCAATGAGTGCATCTGTTATTTCATATAACCTATGATAAGCCCACATTTCAATCTTTATGAGCACTGCTCAGTTCTACTTTTGGGAGAGTAGTGATGACAAACAAAATCGATCAGTAATTTCAACCTTGTCACTCTTTCACACCTTTAATGTATTACTTTTAATCAAAATTCGATCGATATCTTATCCTGAGGCTCATATTACCAGTGAAGTTACTCTACTTCATTTTCCCTCTTTCTTAGTTAACTATGATGCAATCATGTGAAGTGAAGTAATTTGGTAACTTACCCAGACCTTTTCCTGAACACATCTTTGTTCACTGTTTAAGCCAGGATCACCTATCAGTTCTCTCTTCAAGTGAAGCACAAACAAACCATGATGATAGAGTGACAATTGAGAGTTAAACTAGTCTGGTAAACAACAGGCGAAACTGAGTAAAACGACATACACCATTGTGGCATACTGCAAATGAATGGGCCAATCCTCATGACAATGGTGAAGGTGAGCCTTTTTGTTGAAAGACGTGGTAGAAAAATTAAAAATTCTAATTTGAAGACTCAGTACTACATAGGGAATGATGTGAATTTGCAGAAAATTTGCAAGTTAAGGTACAGAAAAGGTGAAAGTGAAGTTTCAATAATTCACGGTTAGTCAACATCAACATGAAACCTGAAAATACTGAGTAACACTTCAGGTTGGTACACCTTATATCAGTACATCAAGGTAATATGCACTAAGAATAAAGATAGAAAATAGAAAACGTTATCAAAAGTACTAGAAAGTAGGAAACAAAGAAGCTGAATGGATAAGAGCGAAGCAAAAATCTGTAAAACGATGAAAGTAATGTGTGGATGCAACTACGCCTCTTAGATCAATTCTGAGCCACATCACCTAGAGTTTACAAATAGCAACTTCAGTTGCCACACCGTTCCACCTGGGTAGCTTACATTTCCTAATAAAGCTCAAACTAAAAGTCACAGACTTCCTAGACTGATGCCCTGTTTTAATCTGGCCGTCTCCAACCTTTTTTCAATGATAAACTTACCTAAGCTAACACTGCAAAATGGGGCAGATGATGAATAGGCTGCATAACACGTGCCCCGGTCATCTGAGCTGATGAAGGTTCATAACCTCCTTAACTAGCTTATACTGTTCACCATAAGGTTTACTCCTGACTTCTACTTTGCTAACATGTTTGATGAAGGATACATGGCCTATGGCAAGAAGATAGTGGCGATCAAAATTGTGAAGCATTCCTCTGTACTTCACTTTTGATGACCGTGTTTCACAGCCATCTAGAAGAACAGAGTGAATCGCTGTGCAGTATTATATTATTATTATTAGTCCCTTAGGTTCCTAGTGGAACATAGGGCTTCAGTAGCACATCTCCAGTCAACTCTGTTCTCTGAGATCTTTTGAACCTGGTTCCACAACAGCCCACAACCTCTCATTTCCTCCTCGCACGATTTCCTCCATGTCACCCTCACCACGGACGTCCAACTCGTCGCTTCCCATGGGGATTCCACTCGAGTAACTGGCCTGACGCGTGATGTCCCCAGTCGGCCTTCTCAGTGCATGCTTAATCCATCTCCACTTCCTCCTGCATATTTGTTGCGTGATAGGTTCTTGGTTGGTTCGTTCACAGAGCTCCTTGTTGCTTATTCTGACTATTCTGGACATCTGATTTTCAGTAGCGAGCGTAAGCAGTTGTTGATGAATGTTTGTAGTTTACTAGAAATCCCTTTCGTGACGCGCCAAGTCTCTGAGCCATACACAAGCACTGACTTGACGTTGGTGTTGAAAATCCGGATGTTGTTCACGCTGTATGCTGAGTGCAGAAGATCTCCACACTGGTTTCAGGCTAATGAACGCCTGTCTTGCTTTTCCGATTCTGACTTTGACATCCTCGTCTGTGCCACCTGCAGTTGAAACAGTGCTGCTTAGATAGGTGAAGGAGGCTACTTCCTTCAAGTTTCTCCCGTTGATGGTGACTGGAGTTTGTTGTTGTTGTTGGTGGTGGTGGTGCGGTATCTTCATCACCTCTGTCTTCTCTATATTCACTTGAAGTCCCGTCTTCGCTGCCTCACCTCTTCTGCCAACTTGTTAGTTTTCGCCTGTAGATCTTCAAGTTTATGTGACATCAGGCACAAGTCATCGGCGAAATCCAAGTCTTCTATGTTCTTTTCCGCAGTCCAGTGTATCCCCCTCTTCTCACAGCTCTTCACAGTTTGCTGCATGATCCAGTCCACCACAATCAGAAATATCATGGGGGATAGTAGGCAACCTTGTTTCACTCCTGTCCTCACCTCAAAGGCATCACTGAGCTTCCTATTGTGAATTACTTGGCATGTGGCACCTTCATATAGTTGTTGAATGAGGCTGATAAAGGTTTGCGGTACTCCGTAGTAATGAAGCAGTTTCCAAATTACTTCTCGGTCGACGCTGTCAAAGGTCTCCTCAAAGTCGATAAAGTTGAGGTAGAGAGCTGACTGCCACTCTATACTCTGTTCTATGATGATGCGTAGTGTAGCGTTGCAATTTGGTCTGCACATGATTTGTACTTCCTGAAGCCTGCCTGTTCTGGTCGTAGTTTTGAATCCGGTGCATCCTTAAGCCTCTCCAGGATGACGCGGCCTAATATTTTGCTTGCTCTGGGTGGACAGGAGAGTGATTCCGCACCAGTTCTTGCAAACACTGAGGTCTCCCTTCTTCGGCAGTTTGACAAGGTAACCCTTCTTCCAATCGCCAGGTACCTTCTCTTCCTTCCACACCTTCTGCAATAGTGGTGTGAGCATGTCTGCTGTTGTCTCTGCGTCTGTTCTCAGTGCTTCTGGCGGGATCCCATCTGGTTCTGCTGCTTTCCTTCATTTCAGTAGCTTTATGGCGTTCAGGACTTCCATTTCTGTTGGAGGATTTATGTTCACTTGTAGTTCAGTGGCTGGGCTGCAGGTGGTATTTCTGGACGAAGTGCAGGTGGTGGTGGTGGTCGATTCAAGAGCTTCTTGAAGTGGTCGGCCCATCGTTTCCTCTGTTTCTCTTCTTTCGTAATTAGATTTCCTTCATCATCTTTTATTGGCTTCGTCTGCGTCGATCTCCTCCCAGATAGCAACCTGGTTATTTGATACAGTGTTGTCAGGTCTCTCTTACCAGCCTGCAGCCTGTTCTGCTTCACTTGCCAGTGTTTCGTAGAAGTGTCTTTTGTCTTTCCGTACACTCTTCTTCACTTCTTTGTCCAATGTAGTGTTTTATACATTGTACTCAGTTCCTCTTGTCGTTGAGCATCCTTGCCTGTACTGGTTTATCTTCTGTTTCACCATCCTCCTCTCCTCTATCAGCTTCCAGGTATCCGTCGAGATCCATTCCTTGTCTTCTTTCTTCTTCCTTCCTAATACTGTTGTGCAGGTTTCTTTCCATATAGCTTTCAAAGACTTCCAGTGTTCTTCCACACAGGTTTCTTCAGGGATGCTGCTCGCTGTCGCCCATTTTGTCTTGATGGCTGCCGTGAATATTTCCTTTGTAGTTTCATCCTTCAGTTTCCGAGTGTTGTACTTGAACTGCAGTCTATCACTAGCTTCCTTGAAGGCTTTTAACTTGATTTGGAAGGTTCCTTGCACTAGACAATGAGTGGTGTGGACCTACATCTGCTCCTCTTCTTGACCTTGTGTCAAGTAGACTGCGTCTCCATTTTCTTGAGATTGAGATAAAGTCGATTTGATTTTTAGTGTGTCCTGGTATCTGGTGAAATCCATGGCGCTTTGTGGATATCCTTGTGCTTGAACACACTGCCTGCCTCCAATCACCAAATCATTGAATGCACAGAATTCTGCAAACAATTCTCCATTCTCGTTCATCACCTCACCAAGCGCCTCTCGACCCATGGTTAGTTCTCTTCCTGTGTTGTCCCCTCCCAGTTTGGCATTCATGTCGCCCATTAGAATTTTGATATCGCCAACTGACGTCTTGTCCAGTGTTGATTGAAGTTGTCTGTAGAAATCCTCCTTCTTCTCTTGCTCTGCATTATTTGTAGGTGCATAGCGTATCATTGTATGATTGTGACCTTCCTTCCTTTTGAGTTGAATCTTGCTGTCATGATCGTGATCCTGGAGGAGATTGGTTCCCACTGCATGAGAGCCTTCGATGCTCTTGAGGACATCATGATAGCCACTCCCTCAGTGTGCTCGTGGTTGGCGTCTGGGTGACAATATCGGAGTAGATTATTGATTCTCCAGTTGACAGTTTGGAGAGTCCACTCCCATTCCATCTGCTTTAACAAATCCCAAGCACTTCAATGTGATACCTTCTCATCTCTTTCGCAATCTGGGCTGCCTTGCTGGGTTCGAACATCGTACGGACATTCCATATTCCCACGTTTACGTTCGCTTTCATCGAGAGAAGACATATCGGCCAACTGGTTTCCCGAAGGCTTTCACCAACTAGCGTCATTTCGCCTCTCCGATTCCAGAGAGAAATAGTTTTGTTTTTATTTTTTATATTTCGTTTGTGCTTTGAAGTTTCTTTAGTGGTTAGATTTGTTTTACGTGGTAGGGTTGCTAGCCCTATGTTCAACCTTCCCTCTTTACCCGGGCTTAGGACCGGCTAGTAACTAGTGGACTAGTTAACCAGGGGAGGTGCAGTATACTGGCCTCTTAACAGGCAGTCGAATATGAATCCAGTGTCATAGATGGTGAAAGTTAGCGAAGGCTTAGTCAGTCTTTTATATCCATACAGAGGCTTCATCCATCGCTGATCTGTCAGCACTGATCTGACTTCCCGATGAAGTGAAATGGTCAGCACAAAGAAACACTTCACTTCCTAGTGTCAGACTCGGTACCAGCGCAGATCAGTCCTCGAGCAGCAAATTGCATTTGGGTGGCGGAAGACGCACCCTAAACACTCTCAGAATCCCACTTCAGCCGCCCAAAGGACTTTGCGTCTTATAAGCATCTTCACAAAACAAGACTATTTCAAAATAAATTCAAACCACTATTGCCTCGAGAAGGAACATTTGCAACAGGTTCGATAACTATTGCCTCACTACACTGAAGTGGAGGTCATCCTTCAGACTTTAACTGAGTACCAGAATACATAAAACTGCAGATCAACTAACTGGATATATGTACTCTGTTTCATGTTGAAACAAACTTTTCCTTACATCCAGACGATTTAGTCGATAAATAACTGTGCAACACTCACTAGACAGCAAGTAGTGCGCAAACGATACAAAGTGGCTTACAAATCTTTACAAATCACGATAAAACTGCATTCGCATTTTCCATAACATATTTCTATCTTCCATGTATCATAGTTAGGGTATAGCGAGGAAACGTATTTCTGGATTGATACCTGGTGTGGAAACTGACTAAAAGTATGACTGTTAAGACAAATCAGAATAAATGTTGTGTGATATAGATATGACGCAATACATAATTTAAGCTGAAAACTTGGCGTTACACCTGTAAAGATTACTAAGGCACGATATTATCTAGTCAACACTTATGAAAAAGAGAAAATAAAAATGCTCGGTTGAGTGCCAAGAGTTTGAATAGGGGACTATACAGTACTTCATACGAAACCTAAAAAACAGTACTAACTAGAGATATCCAACAATAAAAACATCACCAGGTGGAATGGTAACTGTTAAAAACCATTTCGAAGTTAAATTTTCGTATGGATAGTGTGTAACTAAAGAATTTAAGTAACTGCAACGCTTTAATCATCAATACAACTGAGTGCAAGGCAAACTCGTTCTATCACTGTATAGTCACAACGCTTACCACATTGACCAACGACTTCACAAGTCCTACTCACTAAACGTCAAATTTAAAAACCCACTAGTGTTATTCCTTGTATCATGCGTATCTTGGATTCCACTGCTAGCCACTAGCCATCATTATTAAAACACCCTTTCCTAAAATGATGTTAAAACTCTTAATAAAGCCTGAAAACTGCCATAAAAAGTTTTATAATAGTCGGTCACATCCGAATTGATTTGACATACGACAAGACACAGTTTCTATATGAGAGCTAATGATACTAATTGGTGACCGAAACACCAACAGGTGGAATGAAAATCAAGGTCCTAAATAATTGATTGGAATTCGACTGATCAAACTAATAAATCACAACTTTGCACTACGTTATGTTCTACTTATTAATTATTGATAATGATAAGATGCATAGGTATAGACTGAAGTTATTTACTAAGAGGCAACTGCTAATCACCTCATGTTTTGACATAAATAGGTAACTGATGGCTGGATTTGAAGGGAAGATTTCCGTTAAAGAGGAAATATATGAGAAGACTTAAACCTAAAGGCCACTTTTATATTAGATGTAGTGCTTAAATGTCGTAGGATCACCATGTGAGCAACAAAAGGGTTAAGCATAATCTTAGGTAAACGAAGTAGGTTAGATGACAAAAATATATACTTTCTTTGACTGAGGTGGTGAAGACAAGTGACACACATGCCTGGTCACCGTCTACCCCTACAAGCAACTTTGGCTGAAAAAAGGGTACTATGAAAAAGCTTAGGGTGGCTAGACTAGAACGTGGTGTCAGTTTATGAAGTGTCTGACTGTTGGCTTGAACTATGTAGGCTTCTCTGTTAGATTCCATAAGATACTAAAAACTGATGGTAGCAGGGCTCAAAATCAATCCCGGTGGTATAGAAGCATGCAGACATTATCTTCATTTTGATCATCACTTCCCATTTCATTCTTTGCTTCACCTCTTGCTTTCTTCTCATGACACTCTACTGCTTTTCTGATGCCATTTCCATTCCCTTGTATTTAGTTCTAGTTTGTTTTGTGATGTACTTATTTGAGGTGTGACAACTAAAACGCATTACCGCTAAGTCCGAAATCGCTATTCAGTCAACTCTCCATAAACCCAGAAGGTAACAGTTAGATATGTATACCCAAACTTGTGGGGCTTTTCTGTACAAAGAAAAGCAGAAACCTTTCACAGAGATGGCACTGTTTGGAGCGTTGCACTTCAAATCAGCATAGAAAGGGAAAATAAAAATTAGGTGAGCCTAAATAGACAAAAGATCTATCAGAGCGAGATATATCAGCCCAATTGATAGCTGCTACCTTGACGTAATGGTCGAGCTTGTATATTGCAATGACTCAACGAGCAATGCTGGTGAAAAGTTTGCTCCCTTGAGGTGCTGTCATACCAGAAACGTTAGCTGGATAGTGATAAGACTAAAAGTAGTTACATTATATCGTAAATTGCTACACTGTGATGAAGGTTTGAGGGTGAAGTCCTACTGCTGATTAGACTAGGCTGTGACAGCAATGAGGTGTTTCCCTTCGACAACCAGCAGTGCCACGATGATGCTGCCTTCCCTATCGGAAGGGGGTTTAGAAAAGATTAAACCCAAAAACACTACACTCCCATTACACCATGGCATACCAATGCCTGTGACAGGGGTTCACAGCTGGATTCAGGAGCGAAAACCAAAATCTCAAACCTGCAAAAGGGCTATGTGCAACCGGCCTCAAGCGGATGTCCCTCGGACCCTGTGGTCACGCACTATACATTCTTTTTGTGCAATTTAAAAAGGATTAGCCTTCCACGGTGTGGAAAGCTGGAAATTGTTGACCACCCATATGCACCCAGGTATAACTTATCCTTCTCAACTCTGTTTTCTCCTTTCCCGTCACCTGATACTGATATTAAACCCCTTACACTATACCTAAACTCTCACTCTGTAACGATTGCTAAAGATCAGAAACATCAAGACCTCATCCCTAGTCTCATAAGATCTCGACATCGATTTCATGTGGAAGCTTTCATTGTCCAAAATTTATACGAAATCAGAGAGTAAGCATCGCTCGCTAAAACTCTGCAATCTGGAGTCATGGATGTATGCTGTCTCTGAGATATGTATAAAGGTTCCGAGTAGGATTATTAAATTCAACTGACCTGAACATGATAGTGAATCGTCATAGTTCACCTTATGAGTTCTCAAAGGCCCAGTGGCTAGCTCTCATGTACTCTATGGTGTAGCCATGGCAGTGGGCTGTAGGGCAGAAAGTAAGCTTCATGACTGGACACCAATTAACACCCATCTGTGTGCTGATAGACTGAACTGATCTGTAAGATCTAAGAAGAGTCATTAAATTAACTGATGCCTATTTGTAACCTCAACCTAAGCATCCACCGAATGTAGTTCGAACGAAGAAAGAAGTGATGAATTCTATGAGAAGCTGTGAGTTTTGCTATAGAAAGCAAAACTTTCAGATGTAGTCACAATGGCAGGTGACCTTAACATTCAAGCTGAGTCAATCAGAAAGATGAGTTGAGGGTATTTATGGAAGCCTGCGTGAACGAACTGACAACAGCGGCTTTCTGTGGCCAGAACCATCTGACCAGAACTCACTTCAAGCATAAGACAGGACACTATTTCACATGGCGTCCACCGACATCGAGTCGACGATGAACAAAGACAGTTCATATCGCTATAACCCATCGTTGTAGGGGATGGGTTGAGGATTGTTGTCCCTACTGTAGTTGCTCTTTAGACTCGAATCATGCGCAAGTATGAACTCGTGTATATCTGCACCTTACTGGTCTTAGAAAATAGATAGTAGTAAAGCCTGTCTATAGTCGGTTGGAAGATGAGGATACCAAGTATGTATCTAGGGATGGGTTAGCTAAGCATTTATCTTAATATGACAGAAATCCTCATACCGGGGAAACCTAAAGTGATATTCGGTGTGCTGTATAAGCAGCAGTGAAGACAGTTGGTAGCCTACACTCAAAGACTAGCAAAGGTCATTGGATTTTCGTAACGCCATCTCAACTAAATGATGCCAGATGAATGATTCCAGGTGACTCTGACCATAATGAAGAACGAAAGCAACTCAAACGCAAGTTGACCGAGAGTATCACGTTGATTGCAAGCAGTGGTGGGTGGCAAGATTGAGAGAGATGGAGAAGGCATCAGCTTTGGGTAAAACTTGATAACTGTTTAAGCTTATTGAGGATATCGGAAAGAAGAAAACGATAGTCAGTGAAACCATCATCCAGAAGGATGAGATGCTGAAAACCTCACAGAATAGGCGACTATAACGTTAGGCTTAACACTTTGAGCCACAGTTAAACTGGTTCACAATAAAGCTTCAGTTTTCCAATATCTAGCCTGAAGCTGAATGGTTTGTAGATTTTCATCTCCGATTTGTCCTCGAAGTTTAAAAGACTGCATCAAACCTGGAACAGAGTGGCAGTTTGTCATCCGAAGTTTTTAACGATGAAGGTAGGAAATGGCTAACTAAATAAAAGACGAAGGAACCTGGTAGCGTATAGGAATCTGAGATGGTTCCATCAGACTGGTCTACTTCTCTGATCATCCCAGTCTATAGGAAGGGAGAGACATCTCCTAGCGAAAACTATAGGGGAATTAGTTTGACTATCATTGTGTCCAAGATCGTAGGGTCCATAGTTATCAAACACCGAAATGGAGAGCGAGAACAACAAACTCAAGAAAACCAGACAGGTTTCATATATATATGAGGACACACGGAGAATATCGTCACCCTCCGACAGGTCCAGGAACACATGCATACTTACCAGTGGCCGACCCTTGGCATACTTAATGACCTGAGGACGGCAGTTGGACCTATCGAACTTCACGTGTTGTGGTATTGTCTGACTGCAAATAAAGAGCACAGCAAGTATACAGTGCCTAATAAGGATATCTACTGGAACTGAGACAGCCGTGTAAGAGCTTATGGAGAGTTGTCATCAGAACCGAAGTTACGACAACTTGTGGTGTCCACCAGGGATGACCGCCCGCTGTCACCCTCCTCACTTAACTTCGTTATAAGCATACCAATGGATGTAACTTGAGATGTATCATACCTCATACGGACTGATCTACTCACTGGCGGTCATCTGGTTAACTTGGAGCATACGGATGATGTCGTGTTGGGTGATGATGCTAACAAAATGAGGGGTCTTCAGGACGCGTTGAGCAGAAATCTGAGCACTTTAGACTGGCATGCGTTTTGCATTTGTCAGATATAAGATGATGCTCCAGAACTGGTCTTTAATTACTCTTAGTTTAATGATAAAGAGTGAACTGGTGGAATGTGTCGACCACTTCACCTACTTGGGTGATCGTGTCGACCTGAACGGGCTGGTTTCTGACGAAATCTCAGCTCGGACACAGAAGACGCATCTGTCAATTGTCAGCCTGTGTCATCTCTGGTCCTGATGGAGGAGATATTCAACAACCAGTTTAAGAAAGAGTATACTACGCTGAAACTCGTAGGGTCCCGTTATACAACTGTGAAACATGGTTATTAAGAGTAGGCAATATGAAGAGTTTACAAGTTTTTGATCGTAGGTTTCTCTGTATCATTGATCAAGTATGGTGGAGTCTTCGTGTGAGCAATGCTGAGATTAGGCGAAGAGTACTGGGAAAGACAAATAAACCGGAGATGTTGTGAACCTTCCTACAGTGAGATGACTTGGACATCTACTGAGCACACCAAGTCACCAGCCACCTCGATGTGCCATTATAGGAGAAGCCGAGTTAGTTTGGAAGAGGGTGAAAGGTGAGAACACCAGGATGTGGACCAGTTGGTTAAGTTTCCCATGGTTGATCTGAGCTGTGGGGAGAGATGTAAAATGCCTTGTTGAAGTTCGCGGGACGAAAGTAACCAGCGGTTGAGGACTCTTGGTGACATAACCGAAAATCTGTCACAATGGCGCTACATGTATTCACTCCCTGACGCCTTCTAAAGCTTGAATATTTGCACTAATCTTTATGTTAAGATTGTTTATTCTCTCACACAACCTTTTATTTACCTTTGATATCAATCTTTTTCTATCCACCTGTTCTTTCTACACTACTGTGAAGTGTGGCAAGCTAAACCGGCGTATTGGTGTGCGAGACTACGTTGACTTTGTCTCTGTCCGTCTGTCTATCTATCCCTCCGTCTGTCTGCCTGCCTCTGTCCATCTGATATATCTGCATGGACCAAATTCTCAATTATTTGAAGACAATGTAAGTACAATCTCACTACTTTCGCCAACGTTTTGTTGCATAAAGTAAAATCTTTGACTAATTATTATTACCGTTTCAAGAGCATTATTCTTGCTCAGCATAGATTCGAAGAACGTAACTTAACCTGCCCAACACATGTTTTATGTTTAACAATCTGCAAAATGAAATGAGTAAAATTTAAGTTACAAGAAAAATTGAAAAAAATCCAGGGAACTGTGTTAACTAATCAGTAACGAACAAATTTTTACACCTCGCTTAATGAAACAACAAACTGTCAGTGATGAATAAAATTGCATCCACACACACTGAAATATGTCTGAGGATCATAATCACAGATCTTGATCATTTAGTGCTTCAGTATCATAATGCTACGAACTCACGCAAATTTTTTAATGCCAAAATCAGAGCTAAAATAGATAAGGTACTTTTAAAAGATCCCTCAGGTTTTCCTAAAAGATAATTTCATCATAGTAAGAGAAAAACAAGTGAGACAAAAGTGATTTGGCAGCGCCATCGTATTACGGTCCATCAAGAACACTTAATAACAACTGTGTTGAAACTAAAGTATTATCCCAAAATTTTAGTCAAATGTTCTCTGACGGCTGTAGTTGGCATACAACGTTTGTGCGAAATCACAATGCTCTGCATATGAAACAAGTGCACATCAAGAAGACAGTTGTCTCAAGACTATTCCGAAAGATCAACCCTAGTAATTAAAGCTGAAAGGACAGACCTACACTTTGGTTTACTATCAGCACTTGTGGATGTCATTGGAAAATACCAAGTATACCATTTAATTTCACTGAAACAATCAAGGTAATGAGAGGAATGGAAAGCTGACACCAATAGTCGATTCTATAAAATTTATTATAAGCAACTGGCGTCTAACTATCGTCCAAGCAGTTTATTTGTATATTGGTCAAAAATTGGTCCAGTGTAGTCCGCACTACTATTCTGACACAAGTGAAAGGGAGCTGGCTTTTAGTTACAGCATGGTTTCCAAGCAGGCCATTCTTGCTTGATAAGCATCTATGTGGTGAGAGAGGAGTCGGTGACTGCTGGATATACAACACAAGTAGAACTTAAATTTATAGATTTGGACAGAGCTTATGAATAAACTTATAACTTGTATACAGTGATAAAACTCAAAAGTTTCAGGAATGACGGCAACGTTTGGACCTAATCAGGGGTCTCCTCAGTGACGAAGAATAGATCATATAAGTGAATGGCACTTTACATTCTTTTAGGTAACTGAAAGGTTATGTACCACAGAATACTGCATTGGGTTCAGTTCTCTCCCGATTGTATTTAAATGAGCTACCTAGCCTGACTAAGTCCACTTTTGCTTGCTGGCAAAGTATAAACCTCAAAAGTGATATATGATGAGGAAAATGACTTAACTGCTCCAGTAAACTGGTCCACAAGATGATCGTTTAAAGTAAATTTCACTGGAAGCTTTTTCATGCTGACCGACCATGACTGTCCACTTGGGTACACGATCAATGCCATATCCCTGTCTACAGTTGCTGAACATAAGTACTTAGAAACCACTGTCGGTCGTAAACTTAAAACTGCTGTCAACTGTATGAAAACAACCTTCAGAGGTTTGTACATCTTATGGCCCTTACAAAAACACTTCCAGAGATTTGATGAGGATATCCTTCGGATTTCATTTCAAAACATGTAGGACCTATTTAGAGTTCTGGATCCAGGAAGCAAGCCCACACTTCAAATACTAAACATTTTTCGGTTTATGGCCTAATTATCCTGGAGCATAAATTAAAGTCTAGGTTATTCGAGAAACGAAAGTGTGAATAAAAATAACGAGCCCAGATATCAAAACCAAATAATACTGACAAATAAAGTCGGGTTAGTAGGAAAAGTTGATCGTTAATATTTTAGTGATCCACCTTGGTTTTACGTATCTATTCTAAGAAGCCCCTACAAAATATTCCCTGGATTTCATCCATGTACACATCTACAGGGTGAAATACATGATTTCTTTTTCATCGCACTTAATAGAATGGAAGTATAATGCCTTCAAAATGCATTAGAAGGCCATAAAACTGATTCATTCACTTCGTTTCAACTTCTTAACAAGTGTAACTGTGACACAACTGCCCCAAGTCTTCTTCAGCAACAGTGAAAGTAAAAACGTAGTACTGGTCTGAAGGACTACATTCAAGGAAAAGATAGTTTTATAACTCACATCTCTTGAAGTCTTTTGGTCGTCTGAATTTCTGCTACTTGACTTCTTTTCACTAATTTGATCGGTAAATCCGGTTTGCTTTGGTTTAAGCGGCGCTTTTAAAGCTTGTACCCTTGTAGAAACATTTTGTGAGTATAAGTCATCTCTTATTAGTTGGTTCGCAGCATTTACTCTTAACCTGTTGGATTCCAAGCGGCCTCGATACAGTTGTTCAGATGGCTTAATTGACTTTGGAAGAATTTCACAACGTTGAGCCATATCTTGGGAATTGGATATAAAATTTGAAGCCATAAAATTGTCGTGTGTACATGAAGGCAAATTTAACTTTGTTCTTCGAGGAGATTCAGAAATGTAAGGATTTAGACCTGAATAGTGAGTCCCTGGTGAGATTAAAGCTCTTTTTGGCGGCGAAAGGTGATCAGTAAAATCGTTCGTGATAACAGGCTTTGAAAAAGTCTTCTTAAATGGACTATATTCGTATTCTGCTTGATCATCTAGGTCTGACGTTGTTTGGTTACATGATTCAGGACTGCTGTTATAAATAGGGGAATCCTGACGTACAGGAAATTTGCTACGTAACGCTTTTTGTCTCCTGTTGTTAGCTGGACGGTAAAAGCTTCGAAAATCTTTGGGAACAAGTGGTTCATTTTTAAGTTGAACAGCATTTAAGTGAATCCGATTAAATGGTTTAGCATTCGGTGTGACTGATGGCCGTTTTTCACACTGAGGGCTTTTATCAGAAGACTGCACCCCATTTTTCTGAGTAACTAGATATGCCAGGTTATATTTGTATTCATCATCGATGGTCAGCTTTGAAAATTTAGTAACGAATAGATGTTCAAGAGGCGTTACATCCAGACTAGAACCATTTAGAATACCATAGTTTGGAATGACATAGTTCGCTGGCATTTTACCATAATTTCCATTGCCACTGACCCTATTGTAATGCATCACGCGTCATTTCATTAGGCAGTAAATATATTTAATTCTGAACAACTTTTGAAGGTTGTAATTTCATACATTATAAGAAAAACAATTGTATACCTTACTCTACAATATCCAATTTTCTCTTGAGAGCTACTGCTAACCAACTTACTTCTCCTCGATCTCCACCAGGTCATGCGAAACGGTTACATAACTTCGATGGATTCCGATGCAGCATGTTTGCCCATTTGCCTGCTGTAACCCTGGTTAACCCGACGGGTGGTTGGGTGATGATGAAATTTTAGAGATTTTATGGTTTGTCCTAGAATTGTGGTCCAGATAGGTGCCTCAGATTTGATGTTGCCAGGTAGTTGTTCAGGCTGGTTGTAAAAGGAGGGCAGAAAAGACGTCCAGAGTAATCAAGGGAATGGAATTGCGAAGAAAATCTAAAAATGAACGAGATGAAAGACAGCGCAGCGGAATGGAAGTGGATATCTTAGTAAATCCACAGAAGATGGGCGGTTGAGAGAACCTTTTCAAATAGTGTGAGGTCATAGAGTCAGAGCAAAGACAAGGAGGGACTAAGGTTAGAGGCCGTTTTATGGGATAACTTGATGTTTCGTAAGCGGTTGTCCAGTCGCCGCGTAACCCACGGTAGCTAAAAGAGTAAAGCCCTAGGTCTTTTAGTCCATCTTCATAAGGCTTTTGACCCAGTCCAACGACATCTTTCGTTCCTCGCCCCTGGAATTTCCCCAGGAGACTCGCATATCTTATAGGTATGGTGGTGCAGTGACGTTCTGAAAATATAGGCTAGGTCTCCTAAAACCTGCAGCGTCACACACCTCACCAAATCAATAGCCTAGGGTTTGATGGCTTTTGACACTGATGCTGACCTTGATAGTTTAACTGGACTCGTTAAGCTGAAGGCACTCGGTCAAGCATCCTCGCCATTCGGCACGCTGTCGTGTCACGTTGCATTGCTCATGCTCGACTCTCTAGCCAGTTAGTTGGAACGCATCGGTATCTCGGCACAACCATCTAAATATACTATTCCATCCAACTACGCTATCGTGTTCTTCCTTGATCCCGTATTCGTGGGTATATAACAAGTCCGAATAATTAGTGATTACTCTTTGCGTCTTTCAAGTTCGCATCAGGACAAATCCTAAATTGATGAGCCTGACGTGGTCACATGTCCCAACCGATAACACATACTGAATTGCTGAGCCTGTTCCATTTTATGTTTGTATATTGTTTTTATTTCAACAACATTTATGCACCGCTTCACTACACTTTCTCATGTCCGACCACACTCCCAACCTTATTAGTATTAAGCCGACTACAAACACGATCCAGTTCGTGCCATATTGGCCAGACAATGCGAGAACATGGCTTTTGTATGCCAAGGCCGATTTTCGAGGACAGGGTGTCTCAGATCCTCATTCTCGATCTCTTGCCGTCATACTCTCACTACCGTGGGAACTAAACAAACATGTTACGGCACACATGTTTAATCCTGAAGAAAGTAATCCTTACGCACTTCTCAGGGCCGCAGTCTTGAAGAAAAGCGATTCCGCAGATCGCCAGCGTCTAGACGAATTATTTCGTAACATCGAACTAGGCAGCCACTCAGCTACTGAAGTCCTCGCACGCATGCGAGAAGTAGTCAGCGCACAAACATCCGACAATGGACTTTTCTGAGAACTATTTCTCTCAAAACTACCACAACCGATGCAAACCGTGTTGGTGACACTGCAGTCAGTCCCACTCGATGACCTGGCAGCCTTGGCAGATAAAATACTGGAGATTTCTAGCATACCCGTCTCCAACATATATTCTGTCTGCGACAAACCAGAGAGCCAGAATTCAGAGTTGACCAAGCTGTGCAACTCTGTTGAACAGCTGCTGCAACCTCGAAGTGCTAGTTCAAGTAGAACTCCATAGAAACGCGTCTTAGTGCATCGCAGCAACTCGTGTGGTTGCCACAAAACCAAACCTAACAGTATGGAAAACCCTTACTGGTGCTGGTTTTATAACACTTACGAAGACGAAGCCAGAAAATGTTGGAAACCATGCAGTTTTAACAAGGACACAAACTCGGGAAACGGTCACGCCGGCACATGATCACGGCAACCCTAGCCATCGGAAACAGTCATTTGCTCTACGTCACGGATATTAAGGCGAAATTTCGCCACCTCGTCGACACCGGCGCAGGAGTTGGAGTTCTTCCCGCACCGACAAAGGAGCGTCATAATGACCCATCCCTCGATCTCTAAGCAGCCGACGGCAAGGCGATCGCGACATTTGGGAGACGGTATGCCTATCTCAACTTGGGTCTACGTAAACCTATCCACTGGATTTTCCCCCTGGCTGACGTCTCTATGCCCACCATTGGCATAGATTTGTTAAACCATTACGATCTACTCGTAGATGCTAGCCGTCGATGTCTGATAGATAACAACACGAAGTTATCTGTTGGCGGCACCACCCACGTAGGTCCGAGTTTGGCCATCGTTAGAACCAGACAGTCGGGCGACGCATCCTACCAAGCAGTTTTGGAGAAATATCCAGAGTTGCGACAACCGAAGCACACTCTTCCGTGCATAACCAGCAATGTTATGCATCACGTCACAACCACAGGTCCACCTGTGGCATCCAAATCACGCCGTCCAGCCCCCGATAAGCTCAAAACGGCCAAAAGGGAATTCGACCACACGCTCGAACCGGGCATTATCAAACCGTCAAGCAGTCCTTGGGTATCACCATTGCACTTGGTTCCCAAAAAGAATAGCAACGGCTGGCGTCCAGCTGGTTATTACCGAAGGCTTAATGCCAAAACAAGGCCGGTGGATAGCCCAATTATCGAAATTTTTGACGATGTGCCTGGCAATGCACAACGACCATCGGCGCAAAAGAAAATACGATCGGGCCGAACCTCCAGGTTCTCGAAGTATTTAAAGTCATATTCAACTTAGTGGTGTGAAGTAAGACGCGCCAACCACACCGTTTTTACCTACAAATTTTTTGCCGGGGCACTATTTTTCTTATTTATCGGCAGTGCGCGAATCCTCGTACATTTTGCCTTTCTATGTCAGTTTTTTCATTAACATGTTATGAAACGTTTTTTAAAAAGAGGTGAAAATAAGCGTTAACTTTCTTTTCGATATGTTTGTTCATACATAATTCCCATGTTTATGAAGCGTTTCCGTTGTATTAAAGACTTTCATTTATATTCCAGGTTCAACGAGCACTGGACGGAACATCAAAGAAAAATGGATACTGCGATCGACGAACAATTCTATTTACTGTATTTTATTTTTTAATTGCCACGGCACCCTAGAATAAGTTCAGACAGCCAGTGGCCACTTCACGCGGCGAGCCCATCGGAAGAGTTTTACCAGTGGAGAAACCACTGGGTCTTTACTTCCGGCTGGTATCGTCTTAGAGTCCTCACGAACCCACTGGGGGGAGAGTGATCTGTAGCGTCACACAATCCCCCAAAATCAGTAGCCTAGGGTTTGACGACCTTCGACGCTGATGCTGACCTTGATAGTTTAACTGGACTCGTTAAGCTGAAGGCACTCGGTCAAGCATCCTCGCCATTCGGCACGCTGTCGTGTCACGTTGCATTGCTCATGCTCGACTCTCTAGCCAGTTAGTTGGAACGCATCGGTATCTCGGCACAACCATCTAAATATACTATTCCATCCAACTACGCTATCGTGTTCTTCCTTGATCCCGTATTCGTGGGTATATAACAAGTCCGAATAATTAGTGATTACTCTTTGCGTCTTTCAAGTTCGCATCAGGACAAATCCTAATATTTGGAGGAATATCTCTGCACTGAGTGCACCCATTGGTCTGCGCATGGAGTGCAGTGTGTGTACTCGCTGAAAGCATATCCTGGATAATTGTAGCTAATGTCTAGCTTGTCAGTCACTTTCTGTCTCACATTTTTCTGTGATGCGGGAAACTTACATTCCTTAGCGAAAGTAGGATGTTTTTAGAGTCAGTGGGTGCGGAGGAACATGGTTCGGGACATGCCCTGATTAAATGCCAGTCCTGTGTTATCCATCCTCCCTGCAAGCAATCTCAGATCGCTCTGCAGTGCACTTACTTCCGCTCCAGATATCACGGATCCCCATAACTCAACGCCGTCGGCATAAGGTAAAATCGGGGAACCAAGGCTCAGCGACGGGCCATTCACAAAATGTAGGGATGGCATTGAATCCAGAATTGGACTTCGTGATACACCAGATGATGATGTCCTATTGACTTCAGTGGAGAATTCTCTGCCGTCCAAATGGTCCTGCACACTTGACCTCTGATACCCAACTTCGATATTTCGTAAATGACAGTGGCGTGTGAGGCTGAAAATCCTCGACAGAATACTGGAAAGTCACACGAACAGGGGATGGAGGTCCTAACATGCTGTTCAGCTACCATCGAGTGCCAGAAGCTTTGAGGCACGGGACCTAAACTTTCGGAAACTGGGGTCACCATCACTTGCTGATCCCTTCTTGACCATGCATTCTCCGACATAGCCGTCTACAAGGTTCCTCACTACTTGAGACAGCACCGGAAGAGGTGCTGTGCGCAGAATACATTTCGGGTTTTGTCATTCTCTTCCTTTGAAGATGTAAAACAGGGTGGCACACTTCCCCATGAAGATGTTCGACCGTACTTTATCATTTTTCATATTCTGAGTTTTGATGACATCTGGCGTTGATCCAGATGGTTGTTAGCGTTCTAGTTTGGCCACTACATTGCTTCCCCCAGAGCCAATGATTGGTGCGCAAACGTTTCAGGTGTATGGCATTGCTCAGTAGGCAATTAATGGAGTGCTGCGCCACGTGCCTTTCCAGATTAGATAGCCTAGATTTTGACGAGATTCATCATTGATGCTGACCCTCATGGTTTTATTGAACTCGCCGAACTGAGGGCACATGGTCAAGCATCCAGGCCAATTGGCACGCCGTCGCGCTACTGTGCGCTGCTCGTAACAGACCCTCTAGCCAGTTAGTTTGAACCTATCGATATCTTGGCGCGGCCTCGCAAATATACCACTGCATCCGACCACTCAGTCGTATTCTTCCTTGGTCTCGTATTCGTGGGTGAATTACAAGTAGGATAATTAGTGGTTCTCCCCTGCGCCTGTAAAGTTCACACCAGGACAATTTTCAAGTTGGTGAACCTGTTCGTCTTTAAGCTCATACGTCTTTTTCTCTTTGATAACCCTCATGATCCATATGTAAACCTTGTCTATGCCCGGCCGAACTGCGAAGCTCATCCGTACGAGCCGACGACGAAAACTATCCAGCTCGTCAGACAATGGAGAAACATGGTTCCCATGTGCGCAGGCAGACTATGCTGTCGTGTTCTTCCTCGGTCTCTTATTCGTGGTTATTTTATGAGTATGAATATGTTGTAATTAACCCCTGTGTCTGTTGAGCTAGCACCAGGACATTTCTTAAAACTGCGGGCTCGTTTTTAAAGAACCGTTGACATGAACATGTTAACTGAGAACCTCTGGGGTGGGTTTAGATTTATTTGAGAAGGCATCAACTTCTTTTTTTCATGGTCTATCCTACGAAAATCCACGGCGTGGCTTGGATAATGTACTCAAAACCCGCTAGAGCGGGGGCAACGCTTGTAGAGCTCAATCACAGAAGCTAGCTTGGAAACATTTCAGGATAAGTACTGAAATGTCCGTATTTGTGAAAAAATACCACTGCGTGGTCTCAAATCTGCCAAAACTTACTGTTACCTGAAGTCGATGAAGTGGGTTTTCGTTGGTCAACTATACTGTAAACACTTGATCTGATGTCAGAATAAGTGGTTATCTGACGAAACGGGGGACTATGCCACCAGGTTAACCATCTACGTCACATGTAACGCAAACGTCGAATGTTGTAAGATTTCGGTATCACTTCGTTGTGAAAAAATAATGGTGAATGTAGACAGCCGAAACTCATAAACAATCTGTGTGTACTGTAAAGTGATATTTTCCTGTTCATTTTATAACCTGTAGTCACTTTTGGTATCATGATAAACTGTGATTCAATACCTTCTGCATCGTTCAGGACAGCTCGACTACTGGAGATTTCCTTACCATTATCAGCTAGATGGTGGCTGTAAACTGGCTCCTCTGATGTTAAGCTCTTACTCTGAGAGTAAAATATTTATTTATTTATTCATCAAATATCACTGCATCCGTCTTCAAGCCACTCCTCCACAATCGTGCAACCCGCGATGAACATCCTTGTGGCATAATGCGAAGATACTTCCTTGAGGCCTATTGACATTTATTAGTCCAGTGTTTCACTGACTGGCACCATTTCGTCCACCGCAGCTTCAAACAATATACAAGAACGCAGAAAAATACAACTTTATCTACAGAAGTGGATTCTTTGACTCGACCTCGTAACTCAAAGGTTTTTGGCCAATATTCATCGGACTATTAGGCGCGATGCAGAGCGTTATGACGGCTAATGTGGACACGTCCAATTTAGTATGAACAAAGAAAAGTAGATCGTTTCATCAGGAAGGTGATATATTGTTATCAGTATTATTTATTGTTGTCTATGCGGTACATCTTGACGTTTCAATGAACCCGGAGATGTGTGTCCTTTGAAAAATTCATTGAATCTGCCGTGGTATCTCGCTTGATACATATGATCCTTCAAATTAAAGTGCTCGAGTAATTTAGCCGGCATTACTTTTCTGGTCAAGAAATTTCTGAGTCACTTCCTTTTGTTTTTGAGTGATGATTTTACATATTCTTCAGACATAACTTTCATTTCTGCCAGATAACTTAAAAGCATAACAAAAAATCTAAGTTCAACTCAAAGTGCACTATTTGTATATGGTATGGAGTTTTCTCTCTTTCAGACTGGGGATTGCCACTGCCTGGGATGAAAAGGAGATGATAAATAGATCTTTCAGAAAGAAAATATTACCAGAGGTTTCCCACCAGTAATTGTTATAACCGTATCTGTGAAACTGATATGCACCCGCGAATTTAGGAATAGCATTCCTAGGTTAGCTGTGGAGGTAAGACGATACATGGATGCCATCGCCAAAAAGCCGGCCCCAAGGTGAAAGTCAGAAAATTGTGGCCATGATTGTGACCCTGCATCTCTTGGCCCACGGAACACTGAAAATGCCGTAAAAGTGTCCCACTGAAGGCGGTAAGTCTGTTGGAGGGACGCCCTGCAGGAGGAAGGGAAGAAACTTCTTCCTTAATAAGTTTTCTCACACTTGGAATAGACTTCATAAGGAAATACGTACTGCGGGTTTGTTACGCCTTTCGTTCTGCACTTAATACGCTCCCAACAAATGATGAGTCTATCATTCGCCTAGGCACTATATGTACGTTCTGGGCTAATGAAAACATACTAGGACCTCTGAACGTATAGAGTGAGGCTATCACATATCCTAAGTACCTTTTACCTCGATGGACTCATAAAAGGTGTTCGATTGCTAGTCCATCTAGTCAATTGTGCAGCAGAAATAAATAGCCAGTGTTCTGTTTAGGTTTACCGACAAAAACTGCCTATCTAATAACTCGCGTGAACTTCATTTGGGAGTTATTCTTATATGCATAAATTAAAGTTTACATATAGTTTGAATGACTAAGAAGACAAGAACTTCTCCCCTCCCAGTTTGTTTTACGTGGCATTCCACTGTCCAGTTTTTCCTTGAGCTTTCTTTTCTCTTCTCTTTCCAGTATTAGCCTGATGAGAAAGTCCTAAGTATTAGTTTGGTCAAAAAGTATCAACTGAAAGTCCTACTTCGTACGTAATACTGGAAGCTGATGTTAAAAGTATGCAACTGGCTCGCCCTCGATTTCATGTGTCTTGAACAGCTTCGCAACCAACTCACCTCCCTGCCAGTACCCTAAATAATATCACATACGAAACCTGAATCACAATAACTGGTCCGTGACAGATGCAGCGGAAATCCGGATAAACAGTCCAACTCGAGAGACCACTTTACCCAACGGCAACACATATATAATAATGTTATGCAGCAGATTTCCCTGGAACTTTGTATTGTATCAATCCATCTAATGGAAGTCAATTAACAACCAACGAATCTCCTTGACAACGTTGCATAATTCAATGTGAAGTCTATGAAGTTTTACACATGTGTATTATCCACCACCGTTGAACGGCGATGCTTCCAGTCTTTAATTACTACCAATCTGAAATGCTGGAAAAGATAATACTTGAAGAGTGAGAAACGCCTGAACTTGGACATTCACCTGGATTAAATGATTGAATGGATACTTAATTATTCCTGAAATTATTAAAGCAAGTTATCGCTGGCCAATAAATCTATGAACATAAGAATTATTGTCAAAGTAGACGTTTATCTGACGGAACACTGGGTCTTGCAGATGGATCGACCACGTCAACCACTCATAACGCACACACTGAATTTTGAGCCGTTTGAAATGAAAAAAGAACTGTGAGTAGGAATGACTTGAACTCAAAACGATGTGTGTGTACTGTAATGTGATATTTTCCTGCTATTTTAATAGCATTTAGACACTTGGTATCATGATAGAGTTTAGTGTCCTCCCTCCGTGCCATTCAAAACTGCTAAAACCTTTTGTGTTTCTCTGCAGCTATCAATTTGATGAGGTCTGTAAACTGGCTTCTCTCATGTTGACTTCATAACTTGAGAGTGGAGATATTTATTCTATTATATTACTATTTATTTCGTTGGAATTCTAGCTTTCTCCGCCCGCTGCTTTGCCTGTTTTTTATCTGTTGATGAAAAGAAATTCAGTTCTAAACGTTGACTTGGTCATCATCAAGAATTAATTACTTAAGGAACAGGCCATGGCTGAAACTACCCTTCATGCAGAGCAACCAACCCTACCACGTCCAGAATACCTAATTACAACAAGCAGAAATAAATAATCACTGGTCCAAAACTTCATAATTATCAAAATCTAAGATTTACTCATCATAAAAGCGACCAGCGAAGTCTGACACTAACCAACTGCATGGCTGTCACGACCCGTGAAAACGGCGGACAAGATGTCCTGGAAGTCCGTTTGGCGCATTCAAACAAGTCTATTGCTTCTGGATTCTGGAGTTGGAAAGGTGAAGATAATTGGCTTTCAGCCATAATATTCATCATTACTATGAATCTTTGACGTGGAATGGCATTAACATGCATAAATCATACAGTCCTGGAATCATCAATGAGGTACAATATGTCAACAATTCGTGCATACATTCCTACATAAACTTTTCATCGTTATCTCAAGCAAAAAATACAAACTTTTACAATGGAAGTATTAGCTTCAAGCTTTATTTTTCTGCAGGTAACACCTGTAATGACTAGATACAAACCTAGTTTTTCGTTAGTGCGGAGGCATTACTTCCACGCGTCCAACTTGTAAATTTTCTGCACGCTTATCCTGCTGAAATGTTCCATTATATGAACATGCAGCACTGATAACTTCTGGTGACAGTGGGTGGGGGTTGAGATTACCTTCCGTGCATATATACGAATTTATACATGAACATACTCATACTCGTAAGAATGGTGTGTGCCCGTATATTCAGGGGTAAATATTATTATTACTGTCATAACCGTACACTTAACGAGCGGTTAGTTTCGAAAGGGGCAAATTGGGAGGTGGTATCGCCGCTAATATTTTTGGCCCATCGTGCCTTGGTACAAGGAACTACCGGGAAGTCATCGTTCCAGCTAATGTACGACAGGAAACCACCGTTCCCGATACACAGCAAGGCCTGGCCCCAAAAACAGACATCGAACATGACTAGATTGAGAACTGGGCGGAAAAAGGCAATCAGAAATGTGAAACGGAAACATAAAGCTGGTGCTGAAAAATATGAGTAGAGAGGAGGAAGTAGATGGAAACCGTTAGGGACCGGAGATCGGGTGAAAGGTAAAGAACTAGGATATACGTCAGGAGGTGAATATGGTTTATGGAAACTACTCTCGAAGTGGGAGAGACCACACATCACTACGATGAGGCGCGGTTCAGTTTATACCATCAAAAAAGGGACAAAGAGAAAAAAGTAAAGGCTGGCCTTCTTCAAAACCGGAAGCGATGTCAAAAAGACGGAACTACACATGAACACCGAGAGGAAACAGCACCAAGACGATCAACATGGTTGCAAGCCATAAATTTTGACGGTGGGAAGAGTGTAGTCGGCGCTACTGGTGAGAAGGGATATGAATAGCATATATTGAGAGGGTGGCAGAAATCATGTGGAATCACCCTATGGGGGTAGGGATCCGCCAAGAGGAGCGAAAGGAACAAGGCAGGCGTAGGTAGAGCGAATCGAGGAAGATGCAGGAGAGGAAACGGAGCGTATTTTGCAAATGATGGTTTTAGCGTGGGGTGTACCACATTTAACGACTACTGCCCCGCTTGTTGACAAAAAACATCCCCTCCTACATATCCGCCTTTTGTTTCTTTCAGCACGAGCGACCCAATCATTGATCCCGTGGACCATCTCGAGGAGACGAAAATACCGTCCTCCGTGGACAAACCACCACGACGTGAGAAAAAGTGCTGGAGTCTTGCCACCCACCTCGGCAAACCCAAAGTGGTGAAGCATTGAAGAGAAGCCTGCAATAAGTGTATCGCCACTATCTGCCGGTCTCGAATATGCCTTAAAACACGTCTCGCCTAGGCTGCATTGCAACAGTCGAAGAGGTTATTTTCCTGTATGAAGTGTAGAAATAAGATGTGTCGTGGCATACCCGCCCTAATCAACGGGACAGAAAATGACTGTTTGATTGAGAAAGATAGGGAAAAAGCAGAAGCCATTGCTGGATATTTTGCAGAGGTCTTCACACAGGAATCTTCCGTGGACAGTTACCCAAGAGTAGAAGCATTGACATATAACAGAATAAACCTGATGGATACCGATCGCAACGATGTATTTCGGATGTTAAGTGATCTTGACGTGGAAAACTCAACGGGACCGGATGAGCCGCACCCAAGGCTGCTCGGAGAACTCGCGCTCTATGTCGCCGAGCCATTGACTACTATATTCAGACTGTCTCCCAGTGAAGGCACACTCCCCTATGACTGGAAGGATGTCATAGTAACACCCATCTGGGCAGCTCCTATCAAGTTACAAACTGATAAGTCTGACTAGTACTGTGGTGAAAGTCTTAGAAACAGTAATCAAGAAAGCCATCACAGTTCGTCCAGAGAGCAACACTACTATCTCGTTCACAGCACGGTTTTCGTAGAAACTTCTCCTATTTGACGAACCGCCTTGCATTCTCAGAAAGTTGGGTCAAGTCTAAAGATGATAGGGTACCAATACATGTCATTTTCATTGACTTTGTCAGGGCTTTCGATGAGGTACCTTATTCCAGGTTACTCGGGAAACTGGGAAGTTTGGGAATCACTGGCAGTCTGCTCGCATGGATAAGAGGCTTTCTTTTGGTAGGAGACAAAGGGTGAGGATCAATTCTCAACTCTCCACTTGGAAGTCGGTAGAGAGTGGAGTGCAGCAAAGCACATTCATGGGCCCCCTACTGTTTCTCTATACGAAAATGAGCTGCCAAACATCATGAAATTTCCTACACTTCTCTATGCTAATAATGTGAAAATCTGGCGGGAAATTAGCAACTATGGGGATATACGTGCGCATCAGGCAGACCTAAGCAGCTTGTTTGCCTGGTCAGAGAAGTGGCTAATGCCTATCAATGCAGGTAAATGTATGAGCATGCACTCGGGGCATCAACACAGCATCACCTACGATATTGATGGGACTCCTTTACCGTCAGTACTGACCCATAATGACTTAGGAGTCACAGCAGGTTGTGACCTGAATGCCACGGCTCACTGTCGATTGGTAGCAGCTCAAAGTTTCAGGACTCTCTGGGCATTACACAGAACCTTAATTAAAATAAGTGGTGGCATGTTCATCATCTTATACACATCCATAGTTAGGTCTAAATTAGAAAACTGTACACAAGCGGCTAATCCTTGCCTGAAAGGTGAACCATACCTTCTAGAAAGCGTTCAGAGGACAGCCACTCGTATGATCCTTGCGATGGCTGGCCTCACCTATGAAGACCTACTTAAGGAGCTGTCCCATTGCAGACAGGGGAGACCTAATCATGCTATTCAGGATTCTAAGAAATGGCTTCGCACCTGATCTGTCTTCTCTTTCCCTTCCCACTGGGTCGAAAAACCTCAGAGGATATAGTAGGAGACTACAAAAGCAAAAAACGAAGTCTCCTCAGAGCACTGGTTCTCTCGTGGAGTAATCAAAGCCTGGAATCAACTCCCAGAAGAATTGGTGTCCGCATCATCAACTGACTCATTCAAAAGGGGATTAGATGAGCTGGAAAAGGATAAATATGTGCTCTCAGCTTCCTATCCTCAAACAACATATCTGAGTCTGAATATTGAGCATCGTTAATTGTCCTTGGAAAAAGCGATTATTCTTAATTGTAAACTGATACTGCGTGTAGATGGGTCTATGGAGTTAAATACATTATTGCTTATTTAAGTGTTGAAAAGTTGTTTTCGAGCAACGAAATGTTTATTCCGGAAAGAAAACCCAGTCATTCGCGTGACACACAAGGAAATATTGTTGGTCTGGATTTCTCAGGGGATGACACTTCGGATTCGACATCAAAAGAATGGGTTTATACAAGATGGGCCAAGTAATTCTCACCTATTATTTATATCGTCTCATTATTTTCGTGCCAAATTACTGTCATTTATTCGCAAGTTTTCAAGTAGAAATGAATCCTAGCGCGCTAGGATTCATGACGTTCATGACATTACGCGTAATGTCATGAAGCCTCTGATTACGAGTAAAAGCATCAGCCCTCTAAACAGAGCACAAGCCACCAATCTTAAGTAAATTTTGCCAAATTGGAGCCAGTAAAGAGGGTTTTTATTCTTCGGATAGCTTAGTAATAATAAATTGCAGTTTATCAATTTTCAGTACTTTTTTACCATTCGGACAGCTCATTGGACTCACATTCCGAATAAATATCTGAAATGTCAAGACATAACTTATCAACCCTGCTGTTAATGCTAAATCATTCTGTTAACGTGAACAACCATCAATGGAAACATACTACTTTCAAAAAAACCTTAAATAGTGAATCATTTTAGAATACTGTTTGAAAACTTGCATAGTCAGAAGCTTATGGTGACAAAATAGGGCAACAAAAACATGGTGAAATGTTGATAAAGGCTTCTGTAGCACGAACTTTCTATATTCCCTTACCATGTTAAAGTTATATTTAGGTCGAGCCAGAGGTTAGACAAGTATGAAAGTAACATATGGACACCAATCATAGCTAATAAACCTTAAGAAAGTAATCAGTTTTTGAGACGTTTAATAAGCCAAAATGCCAAAAGGTTGATCCATTTTGAGTGGTTCTTTTACTTAGATATGTCTCTCCATCCATGTCATAATGCATGTTTCATCTTCAGTAAATTTGTTTGTCTTTTTCAAAGCTATTTGTTAAATCCTTTATTAAAGGTTGGTCCTACTTACCCTTCCCCGATTACCCATTCGAACGGAGTTACTATATTGAATGAGAAAGCAAACTTGCCAGGTTCATACCTGAATAATAGTTCACTATACTTGACTAAAGGCCATGAATTACATAGCTTGAGCTAGGATACATTTGAAATCAAGTAAGAGTCAAATTATTTCAGCGCCTGACTGTACACTCTCAAGCAAAAAATCCAATAAAACGGTAATTATCAGAACCTGAACACGATTCAAAGCTTTGTGTACCTCTTCAGAATGCTTGCAGTATCGTTCAGCAATGAGTGCAGTAACTACCATTTGAACACTTTTAAGTTTCTTGACCCAAGAAGTATTTACAACAACCAGATATTTTCCCTTAGACAGCCTAAACAAATGGTTGTTTGACTGCGGTAACAATCAATATAAGAGCCTATTAGTGGTGTTTGTTATAACATGTGACTTGTTTTCCCATGCCCAATGCTTGTAATAAGTAAGCAACTTCAATCTTATCTAACAAACTTAAACAACTTAGGGATTAACTGATGATGCATTAAGACACTTAACTGATGTTTTAACCACTCCAATTCGAGGTGTATTTTTATGCTGTCAAACTACATCGTTTATGTGTTTGAAAGTTTTTAAAACAGCAACGACTTGTCAGTACGTGCTTTTTGTCCCTGATTGTGATAGTGATGAGTGTATCACTACTTTAAGTTCCAATTTTTAGAAAAAAAAGGCCAAAATGACACTATTCTGTACTGAGGGTTAGACATCATAAAAATTTTGACTGGGGATGTAGCTTTACTTTGTTTTTTTAGTAGTAGGGTTTTCGTATCCTCAACTAAAGCATACAAAAATTCTAATTAAATTTCATATTCACAGTATTCACTGTTATTTATAATACAGCGTATTCCTTCAAATGGAAGTTAGTGAAGTGATAATTTATAACTCATTCGCTGCCAAAAAAATTAATTATACTAACTAAACTCTGACAACAAAGTATACTTGGGTCTTTACGTGTTTTCCGAAAAATGCCAAATACAAATTATCCTCAGTGTGCACTTAGTGTGAGGGCAACAGGTGTAACAAATACTCTACATTTTCAAAACTCCTTCTAACTGTGTGCATTTTTTAAATTAGAATAGGAATTTCAAGTTAAATGGAAAATATTTTTGATGCAGGTCACTCTGTATCACGTCATTTTTTGAAAAGAAACTTATCCGATTCTGATAAAAGCTACTTTCAGTGTTAACTCTGCGTAGTATCAGTAATTATTAATGTTTATTATCAACGTTATGTTTTAAATTCAATAAATTCATATCAGTATTGAGCAAAGTATTAAGACTGACAAACTGAAATACCAGTAACCTGAAGTATGTTGCTCTGAAAAACTTTTGTTATTCTAAGGCTGACGTTTAATACAGCAGAAAAGACTCTAATGAAAAAGCAGGTTTAAGGCAATTTTTTAAGCAGTTGTTCTAGAAATTATTATAACAAATAACGGAATTAGAAATGGACAAATCTGGACCTTTTTATTAGTAGTCTAGTGGCACTTCGGTACCTGACATCAAAGATTAGTAGTCACTGGATTTCACTTTGCTCATACCTTTCATTTATCTCTATTTTTTTAAAGTTGCTCAGCCTCTTTTGTCCATCCCTGTTAAGTGTCGTGACGGTGGTGCTGAACTGCAGTTACTACGTATACATAAACATAAGCATTTTAGTAAGAATCTGTCTAATATTTGTGTTCATTCTACCTAAATATTTTGGTATGATACGGTAATATTTGAAAACACTTTATCAACGAAATTAATCACCTAGAATATGAATTTGAAACCGGAGGTTATTCAGATTATTCCTACCCAGCTGCTGAAATTTACTAAATCGCAGTCTTTTGATTTTCTTTCCTACACATTTTCAGTGTGTTTTCTAATGAGCCCGTTTTGAATCAAAGTCATCTACTTAGATTTCGTTGTCACCATTTTTCACCAGCTTCAGCTTTTTGTTAGCTTTTCCTGAAGAATTAAAAAACAACTTAAGAGTCTGTGAAAAACGAATTCCTTTCACATTATCACGTTTTAGAGAAATTTATACTAGTCTGCAGGAAGCTAATTGAACTTTGAAAGTTTTGTTGCGAATCACTGCCGTCATCAAACGCCTTAGCATTCAACCATGTAACAGGTCCCAAATAAGAATAAACGCTCATCCCAGATTCTACTTTTAGCCACTATCCGCCATTATTGTCACCAGCTTGCTACTTACCTTATCCTTTCTCAACCTACTGAGTTACTTCGGTTTCATATTAAAAATGATCGTGTTTTAGTGCTGGCAAAATATGCGGATTTATTGATTTTGGCAATGGTTTTAAAGCTAATTATGCGTCACTTGTTAAGAAGATTCTATTTTAGCTTATGGTTGAAGATAGACGGAAATCGCTCTGAAGAGGATGTAGCAACATTTCACTGAGTGCCTGTTCATCTCCTCCGGTTAATCATGAGAATTGCAGTAATTGTGATACTATGATTTGTTCAGGAAATCTTACACTGAAACATTTCTTAGAACTATTTGCCCACATTTCCTAAGCATACTAGAAGCTGAAAACTTCGGCGTAAGGAAACAGAGTTCATTTGTCTAAAAAATGCAATGAATCATTTTACTCTGTTTAGAGTGAAACATAACGAATTAGTCATTAACTCACTGTTGCTGACGTTTTAATAATAAAATTCTTCTCTTATTAAATATTCTTGAGTACATCATTCGACCTTCTAATATATCTTAATTGTGCTTACGATATTCTTATTCTACATCTCATGATTCTTTGTTCATAACAATTATTATTGCATATAGTCTGAAGAGTTTCATCACTACCAGTGCCCAAGTATATTTATATATTTCAGCTGTACCTATGTTCTTTTCAATGACCTTTACAACATTTGCATTTCGCTGATTAGGCCTTATCTCACTACATTTTCCTACCTACGAGAGATCATAAGGATTTGTATTTCAGCTTGTTGTCAACTTAAACAGAAGTTGAGTTATAGAAAGTGTGAACGGCATTCTTCTTTCATGTCTTGATTTCAAATTGAAACTTGCTTATCCAAAAACATATTGCTGCTCTAATTATAAACTCTGTTCCTGGTTAAAGTGGTTTACCGTTAAGCATTTTAGACCTTTATAATTAATAAATGTAAGGAGAAACATATACACAGTCGATACTTGCTCACCCAACTATAGTTCTTAGAAAGTGTCGTACTATCGTAAATTAGATTTCAAAACCAAAACAATAAAAAGTGTATAGTTACATATGAGAAAAAAATTTTTCTCATAGTAAAGTTTCAATGTGTACTACCTTGATCTATAAACTGAAGTCAGAGTTAATTTTGGGGAAGGAAAAGTGAAAATCATTATTCAGTGAAACTCAGAAATCACAAGTTACCCAGTTCTTAGGTTTAAACTCAGTTTGTCTCCGTAATATCAACCAATTGTTATATTGTTGCTGAAGTATCTATGTACAGAGAATTCAGTTCAAAGTATCAAAATGATAATGCTGATTTTTCAAATCTTTATAGTGAAATCTTAAGCTTGTAATAGGATTCCATTTTTATTTCACTTTCAGTCATATGTTATGTTGCTGTTCCGATATCGTTATAATTGTTGAACAGATGTATATCTGAGAAAGGCTTTTTTAAACTACATTTGAATTTTCTGCAGTAATAATTACTAATTCAAATTCAACATAAACTTAACTGATGAATTGTCTAACTGATTAATATTTTAAAGTGTTGGGAATGTGTCATTTTACCCCTTTTTACATGCTAACCGTAAATGGATAAACTTGCAATGTGTCACTCATGTGTATAGCCCTTAGTAGGGTAACTGAGAAGTGTTTTGTCTCTCTACAAACCTTGGGACTTGCATTTTATGATTCATAATTTTACTGTGTTTAAAAAAATATCCGCAGGCTATAACTGTGAAATATAAACGATCTTAGGGTTTCACTTAAAACTTGCAGGTTGATTCTTCATTCTATATTAAACAGTTTTTTTTGGTATGGCATACAGTGATATAGTATTATTTACTGGATGACATTTTGAGCAGAACTTATCACTCAATGAATTCTGCTGGTAACGGCATTTAGTAAGTAATACTGGACCACTGTTTGCTATTTTAAATCAAAAGTCTAATACGGAATAATACTCCATGACTGAATTGGTCAGTGATGTTGTCTAGAAGGATTGGTACTCCGGAGAAATCATTAAAGTACACTAGTTTTTTGATTTCATGACAACGTTTCGAACTTATATACAGGTGGTGGACAAATTTCAGGTTTTTTAATGTAGGCGACAGTTGGTAAAACGAAGGTCCAGTGAGATCATTGAGACAGATGAATTATCAATAAGCTTAGGATGATCGTACTTAAATGGTATTAGAACATTTTCTAATCTCTTAGCCAACTCATTCTCTTTCATATGTATAAGAATATCACCTTTATTTTTGGTGTGACAAATAAAACGTATAAGGAGAAGGGGATAAGTACGTGAAATCTAAATATACCTCATATTTCGATCAGTCGTAACGTATAGATGCCCGTTTTATACATGGATAACATTTTCATTTCAGTATTATCTGAAAGCAGCTTTGAGGGGGAAAAAGATTCAGCAGAGTAAGCAGAAAATGTAAGTCTAATAACTGACTGACTAAACGTTTTCGTCTCAATCCCAACATAAGGGTCAATAATAAAGAATCTTCTTCAGAATGATGTTATAGTAAATACAGGTCAATAAATTTAACTGTATATTATCAAAACAAAAGAATAATCGACTTGTCACCGATTTTGAAATTAGTTAAGTCTTTTTATATCACAGTTTTGCTCTGCGTCTCCATTTTTTGGATCTGTTTTGTGTTTCTTGGAAAGTACGATAGTTCTAGCCAGTTAACCCCACTGTAACAGTGTCTATGAGAACACATATGAGGAATCCTTGTGTAGTTTTTGTTATGTTTAACTGTAATCTATGGCTGCTCAAATATGTTGCTTTCCTTTTTCCGCACTGTTGTGAAATGCGATAACTTGAAGTGTTGGTCATTTTACATTCTACACCCCTTATTCTTTCACCTGTTATTATCGTCCACTAATTCAAAATAAGTTTCGCTACGTCACTGACTTGTGTACTAAGTTTTTTCTCCATCGAAATATTTTTTGAATCGAAGAATTTTATTCAGTATCTTGAGCTCTTGATTACAGCTTTAATGGCTTATATTCTTGGTGGTATGTATTTTCAGGAATTTACTAAACTTGCCTTAACGTGAAACGCTGGTTAGTAGGCAGTGTGGTGTAGCTGAGAGTGTTAACAATATTGAACATGGCTAGTTGGCCGAGAAGAATGTTAGTATGCATTACCGACTGAGAATAAAATACTAATTTCTAAGAGAAATTTCAAATAAATAAAATTCCGGTTTCACTTACCTTCACTATTATACAGTATGAGCTGAGTTTAACAAAAAAGTATTATTATTCCCATTTATCCGGTTGATGACGGAATTCTGGGTATTTCATCCATTAAGTTCAATAAATACTGTACATTACATTTCCTTATTATTTGTTTCCAGTAGCTATATGATTTCATATCTTGCTTCACTTTGTAAACCAATTTACGTTTTGATTTCTAACATTCTGATTGCTATAACTTTTTAACATAAAAAGCCTTATGTTTCTAACCGTATTAATCATTACTATGTAGGTGGTTTGAAGATACTGTATACCCTATTTTTTCGAATTGAAGAATTAATTTCTTGAAAAGTACTGTAAAGAATAATGACCCGCAACGTATTCAGTAGTGTTTATTAGGTCGAATGATTCATCGTTTAGTAACGCTTCACACAGTTTTACCTTCAGAGAATAAAAAGTGTACATAGTACTGAAAGATGGTCCAGTCTTCCTCAGTACTCTTTAAGAGATAGTCCTTAAAAATAACACATTTTTAATTTATCTACTTTAAGAATATTTTTAATCTCTATTTACATTCAAGTTATTTTGGTGGTTTCATAGGTTCATCTAAAAAACCCTATTTTCAATATAAACTAATATTTCTATTTGTTTTATTCATTTTTCGTAATGTTAGATGTTTTCAAAACATCACATCCATTTGATAGAACTATGCATTAAGGGTTATTAGGATTATACGAACCACCTTTATTGAAAAAAATAAACCAGTCAATGAAGTGGCTTGAGCATATCATATTTGCTCAATCGTCACCTACTCCAAAGCATGATGCTAAGTGATGGAGAATATAATACGGGAAAGATTACTAATATTTAGACCAGGAAATGTGTATAGTCTCCAAATACTTTGGTTAAAGTCATATACATATTAGAAACTTAAGCGATATGGTTGGAAGGAAAGGAGAATAGTATATGTGTATACCTTTATCAAACCTTTCAGAATTTTCCCTCTTCGATTATTACCTTTCTATTTGTTGCCTATATTTCCATACAGTTTCATTTGCGTAAATTTCCTACTTCTGGTTTGTTGTAAATATTCTGTTGTTTAATATTATAATATTTCCTATCAGTCATTCATTAACTTTAAGTGACCTTTTAATTTGTTTATTTCCCTAATATCATTTCATTAAAAGCCTGCTTAATACCTGATACTTTGCTTAGTTGAAACAATGTGGCATGCAGACCGTTTAAATGGTTATAAGTAGCTTTATTAAAAAAAACATTTAAAAAAATATTTCCCATGATATTTTGGTTAGTCACTAGTTGCACTTCACTCTTCATGATTAAATTTCATGGAGATCGACAGAAAACAATAATCATCTGCTATCTGAATGTATCGCTGCGTCCGTAGAAAAAATATTTTCCACTATTTCGATTGTATTAACATTAAATTAAGCATGGTGCAAGTTGATGAAACCATTTCTGATCGTTATTTATCAGACCTTAATAGGGGAAGAAGTTATGAATTTTAATATCATAAAACATCCTCTACGAAGTTAATTCTGAGTATGGCATCAAGCCAAGTAATGAAACATTGACAAAAATATGCTAAAGTTTAGCGAACACTGAACCAACATCATCATTATTATCATTTTGAGCTACAAATCTTTTCCATCATCTTAATGTAACTATGCTATACAAGTCAGTTAACTCTTAAAATTTTGTTCCCATGTGTAATTAGATGTTCTGTAAACTGACTATAATTACTTAGCTTCTAACTTCATAAAAATTATATACTCTTATCATTCACTATCAAAATATTTTTAAAACAGTGTGAAAAGAATCTTTGATAAGGAATTTATTATTTGTGCGGAACCATTGATGATGATTATGATTGATATAATACATAGACAGAACAATGTAATTAAAGTTGTCAATCAATGTATCTGATAGAAGAGTTTTCTACTATAATTTCCTTACATTTATCTTCTGAACACTGTGTGGTCATACGGTTCACAGAGTATAAAATATTAGCCAGAAAATAACTTTATAATGAATAGTGTAAAATTTACTAAAACAACTGTAGGGTCATTAACAAAGTAGTAAATCTTCACAGTTTTTGTGTTTTTTATCATTTTGATGTATCTAATGTGGATGATTCACATTCAGTATTAACATGATTTTGACGTAAATTAAAATCAACGTCTTCTGTTTCGGTTTTCTGTCTTCCCATCGAAAATAAGCTAGGTTCAAAAGTCAGCGTTAGATAGCTTTTTTATATATGAAACTGTTTTATATAAGAGAAGCAGATTTTCTTTGTTACTTAGTTACACCAGTTACCTATTCGGACTCAGCTTCTATCTGCACATTCTGGACAGAAACAGAAACTTAGTATGGAGTTTTGTGGGGTACTATGAACTTCAAGGTGACGTTCATCATGGATTGATATTGGTGCGGGAGACACTGGAAACTTGGAAGCACTAGACCACCGTTTCTTCCTAGTGTAGGAATATTCAGCATTCTGCACTCATGACCTCACTAGACATCGAACCCAGTACCTTCACATTTTGCAGCCAACACGTTGGGTTGGAATCCACTGGGCCACATTTTTATTATTTTTCTGTCACTGCGATATAGAGCAGCCCACATTCGATGCCACTGTTCAGTATTTTTTCTTATGTCCGATTCGGTTTGCTACATCGATCATGACTTCTCACTGAAACCTCAAGGGCTACATAGACTATTGCTTGTTATAGTATGGGCGCTCTAAACTCTCTTCCAACCTAATCCAAGCTCACTGGTTATATCTGTGACTGCAACACTGAGTGACGCCAGTTTGAATCTCAGATGGAACATTAATTCCGTCGAGTTTGCAGATACACCTTGCTGATGAGTGCAAAAAGAACGAAACCCAGGCCCAGGGATTCCTACTGACTGCCTCCATCCAAACAAGACATAATACAACTTCCTCTAGCATTGCACGGTATGGTTAATTCAATATCTTGCATAGCAGTTACGGTTTCCCTACTAACTAGCCAAAATCAGTTCATAAGAGTTAACATATTTGTATTTCATATTTATTGGTATCCTACAACACTGGGAAGCTGTAACCATAGAACCATTCATACTGCCTCTGGTGCTCAAAGTCTTATTATCTACCACAAGTTCAGTTCTCGTCTAAACTCTAACAACAGTTTTGCAAGACTCGAACTGTGGTCATGATTAACTTGGCTGTAGCTAGTGGTGGAATCCAGGATGCGCGTTTTATCCTATTTAGGATTAGTCAGCCGGATGTACTTACACCCCAGTATATAATGTTGTTTTCAACGGGACTTGGACCTCGTAACCATCGCTCTAAAAGACAAATCGTTATCCACTAAGCCACTGAGGCATGATAGCCACTTCTTGTATAACGGGTATTAATTATTATTATTACTACATTACTATGTTACATTAGTACCTTATTATTATTGCACCCAGCTGATAAGTTCCGAATAAAACAAAATGCGCGTCCTAGATTCCGCTGATAGCCACAACCGAGTCAGTTTTAATATTAAATATTCAGGCAATATCCAGGCGTCGTCATAGTAGCTCATATGCCAACATTGATTGATCAGTTCTATCCAGTCTAACAAGTATTAACAAATAATAATAATTGAACTGTATTTATTACATCTCTTCATTTTTACACTGGTAACATGTGAAGTGTGTTTATCTTCTGATCCCTTTTTATCTAAACTCCAAGTTATGTATTCTCTTGAAACTTTTGATACTCAACTCAGTGAAGCATTCATTTAGAAGAGATGTTCGGAATCACTGTAACCGTTAAGTAGTTGACAAGAACCAAGTATCCGTGCTAGTAATTTTCTTTAGTCACCAGAAAAAGTCTTGTTTTGGGTACTTATAAATATCGATATCAAAAGCCTTAAGTCTTAATAATTAGTATTATTCGCATGCAGTTTCCTTACTTAAGACTCAAAGTGGAACAAAAGAGATGCAAGGTACTTCATGATTTTTTTTTGTTTCCTCAACTCAAAATCTCTGTTTTAGATTACAATATAATGTTTAGTTCTTTAAAAAATGATTGGTTCTGATTTTTAACACATGCAATATTCTAATAAATTTGTAGGGGTACTGCTTGTGTTACTATTGCGTAACGCTCAACCAACCCTACTTAACTCAATATGCACTAGCACCTGCTTAATCAGTACCTTATCTGACGTGTAAGTACTGATAACGAAACATAAATCAAAAGGGCCGATATTCAGCAATATATTCAGAGGTGCAATACATCTATCTAACTTATCTGACTATTATTGCTGAACCAGGAACTCTGAGGATGTACGTGTTACCCAGAATGGCATCGAAGCCTGCTCGGGTGTATGCTCGTCAAAACAAAATTTAAAACACCTCAAGAATCAGGAGGCAAGCTAAAAGTTTATTTGGTTAATACTCAGTTAATTCAATTTAATTTATTTTAGCCCTAGTTGTATTTTGGTGCCTAGAAGGTGCACTACAACTTCTTGTAATCGGCTAAGATCTTTTTTGACGTTTAAATAAAGGATTGTTCGAGAAATTAATATTTTTCATAAATCGTATAGTCGTTAAAAGCAGTTGAATTTCTTTAAATCTACAACAATTCCGGTATTAGCAAAGTATGCAGTCGGTAGGGAATATCCGTCCAACTCAAGTGAGTGTGTACTGGACATGGGGTTCACTTCATGCGGAAATTTACTCAGAACCACCCGTCCATGCTACCAAAACTTTATCTTCTGAGCTTAGTAGCTAAATCAACTGGGAAGGATATTCGTCTTGTTATCCATTGTCTTGAGTGTCATTATCACACTGCCCATTTCAATTAATCATAATAACCATGGCTAGCCATCACCGTCATTTAAAGTTTGCTTTCGAGTCATGCAGTAAACAGTACTTAAAATTACGTACGGATGTTCAGTATCTATTTGCTAACCTCCAGGTCTGATTTAAGACATAGTTACTAATGCAAATTATCGAAATTTATGAGACGTGTACATAACATCTACACAACATTTCCTGACAGTAAATAATTTTTCCTGTAACTGAAATTAAGACGTAACAAAAACCGTCTTCCGATTTATGACAATATTACAAACATCCAGATCATAGTTGTTGCTGAATAAGCTGTGACTTACACAGCGAAACGTCCAGAAATATCTTGTTCTGATTTTCGAAACATTTAGGAATTATATTGAAATATATTCTTGTAACGACTTATAGTGCCCTACATTTCCTTTGTGCTACATACTTGTTGTATTTCTAAACGATTTCTAGAAATTCAATCCTATTTTCTTCATTATGATCCAAAGTAGCTGGAAAAAAACCAAACGCCTTATTTAGGCAGATAGCTTGTGGCCAATTGTGTTGTCAACATCTAACGAACTATTCGAAATGGCACTACTGAGGGTATTAAAATTCGTAACATCGATCATAATAGTGAAATATCTACAGTTAGAACACGTAATAACTGACATTCAGCAGAATACACTCATTAGATCACAGGAAACGATAGAGAAGACGATTGCAGCAAAGGAAAATTTTTTTACCACGAAGTATTTATGAAGCTGTACATTCTTGAATATGTAATTACAACGGGTAACACATTATCTCCACTTAGGAGTTTAGAACTATTGGATACCGAGTGGAATTTAAGTTGAGCAAATGGGGGCTTAGAGTCGGAATAATCAATAAGGGATTAAGAAAATAAATGCAGTTACGTAATACAGGATTTATCCAGAACAGTCAAGAGTTTGTGATGGTTATGGTAAAGACAAAGGTTGAAGGCACTTTGTTTGAATACATTGCACTGACTGGAACTTCTGAATGGCTAGTGCTTCAGACATACCTGAATACCTTCTAATCTTTCAATTTGAGTGAGTTGATATAAACTTGTCAAGGATTCTAAAATGAGTCCTTAAAAGGAACTGAATCATTTGAATTCGAGCTGGAAAAGCATTTTCCTTTTTCTAAGAAAACTGGGTAATGTTCGTAAGCACGTTTCGCAAGCGGGCGCATGGTACGACCAATGTAATGAGCTTTCCTGCAACTGTTATTTTAAGGCTTCCTAGAAAACCTTAGAAAACTATCACTGTCTCAGCAATTTTTAATGTTATTTACTGCAGGAGTAGGCAAATATACCAGACACTCACTCTGTGAGTATATTGGGGTTGTAATCTACCTATACCTAATGTAGTGCAAAAAGATTTGATCATTTATTGAACAAATGTTTTTCAAAGATCTTTTACTACTGCAACATGTGGTTGAAAACGGGATGAAGATGCCAGCACAATGATGCGCAAAATAAAGGTAAAAACTAATTACTTTAGTTGTTCATATCTAATGCCGAATATTATTCAAGTGAATGCCAAGAGAAGGTTTTCATACAAACTGAACTTTCATTGCCTCCTACTCTGGCTATATTTCAAGTTGCTGTTTTCAATATCATGTTGATCCATTGCTAAAATTCTTTCTGCAATATGGATATAGAGTGTTATTTGTTCGTGTAGAAAAAGAAATTTTTCATACAGAGTTACTCACAATTAGCCTAAGTAGTAACTAAATATTTATAACGTATGTGTATCCAATAACCTAAAATATATCTTCAATAGACTGGCAAGTTTGTATCATACATATAAATACAGATTCTTGTAAACCTTATTAGTAGGTTACTTAAGCATGTATAAAAAGGGTTGATTGATCAATACTAGGCGAAAGGTTGTAATTTTCAATTGTTGGAAATTTGCTTCTGGTTAACCGTGAAACAGTATAGTGATATGCAATTTATTTTCCATCTGTTATCACTAGTAGTATTACTCCAAGCTGTAAAAGCTAAAGTGATACACGTCAATTTCAACCAACTTTTTCGCTTCTGATCTATGCAAACCACTATAACTAAAGTCTTCTCAAAAAAACGTTTTACAGTCTAGTTGCATACTACAACATGTAAAGTCGTTTTATCTTCTTGACTAGTGACAGTACGCTAATTAACTGTTAAAAAATGATTATCTGACTTTCAAATTATTGATAATGATAGTATTTACTTGGTATGATCAGCCAGTACCGGTGGTTATGTTTCTTGTTGCTTGGATCTCCAACCAACTAGGTCAAAAATTTAATGTTGTAACTGCAGAACAAGAGAAGGGGCTTGTTTCACTGAAAAAAATTCTTTTACTCATTTATATCTGATAAACATTAAGTGGTGTGGTGAAAGTTGTCGTCATAATACTCATAAAAATCGAGAATGGATCTGTGATATTACTAACTGATGAACTGATGACTTACAACTGCTTGCTGAGATTGCTAGAAATTCTCCTTAAAGATAAAGGCACTGTTTTCAAATAAGACCTTTATCAGTATCTTATAACTTCATGAGACTGATCACGTTCCGATATACCTCCTAATCTTGTGAATCGCGCACAAAAAGACTTTAGTACTTTTTAATTCATTGTCTTCACACATAAAGGTGGCCTGCTGGAATCTTGGGTTACCAAATTTATCCATCGAACACTTTTTCATAAAATTCTTTCCTTTCAATTTGTTTTAATCATTTAAATATATCCTCTGAACGTATCATGTACTCTTTTGCATTTTTAAACTGTTTCCAACTCTGTGTTTCTTGAGTCATTAACAAAGCAGATAAAAAATGTTACGTTATATGGAAAATGACTTTTCGGTGGAAAAAATTACATCATATTTCTCTTTGTCAGATGCTTAGCTTGAGTTGCAGATTTTTCTACCATCTGAATGAACCTCCACTGCGAAAATTACGTCTGCATTTCTGTTGATTCTTCATTATGGGCCGGATGCCTATCCAGAACCAGCTGGCCATTTCATATTATTGCCTTGAATACTATTATTATAAACATCATTCGGACGCAGTAACCGTTTCATCAAAAAGTATTGTTCCGGGAGTAGTTTTTAAAAATTACATGCTGAAAATCGCATGGTCATACATGTTATCTGGAATAAAGCGATTATTATTATACACTTTAGGCTGAATGTGTTTTGATGTTGGATGTGTTAACTTCATCTATTTATCAGTAAACGATACTTTATCACTGTGTGATAATACCAACTAAACTAATCTAACGTGGAATTACTCTGTATCACAATGACGAAATTCTGTACTTTCAATTATAAAAAGGGTTTTGAATTTTCTCTGTATATGACAAAATTACTTCGGAATTAAATAAATAACAAACATCTACCACCATTTCAAATAGGAGACTAAGGATATAGAGACAGCCATCAGATTACTTTACTATTTACTATTACTTGAGGAAACAATTTTTGTAAATACTATTCAAAGTATGAAAACTTTACGCGCCTTATTTGACTTAGTTTTTTCATAATTGATAAATAGTCTTGTCTTTTGTGGATTTAAGTATAATGTAGTGGTGGTTGTTTAGGCTTACATGAAATAAGTTATTGTTTTCAAAGTGAAATTTTCATCATTACCAATCTCCTGACCGAAAATTGCAAGCAGAATGTGTATATTTAACATGTGTGTTTCACAGTCCTTGTGGTGACTTCAACTGACCAACACTGCACTGTCTGCGATATAATCCTTTAAAAGACATTTTAAGATATCAGGGTTTCAATTACTATATTGTTTGTTTACTCTAAAAGTTGTCTTCGATGGTGATGAAGTAATAAAACACAAATTGTTTGTCTTAGATATATAAGTTACAGTCAACAAACATGGGAATGGAATTTTCGCTATTATTGAGCATTTATTACTCTACACCTGAGGAATTGGCATACCCAATTCATGATTCATTCGTTTTTCGCAATGGAAAATAAACTATTTAGACTATATATAAGGTTTGTGGTCTTCTTGTTGCGGATGACGGCCTTAACCATTAGGTAAAATTTAGTGATGCAGTATTAGTTACTGGATGACTTTCCAAACAAACTTTATTGCTCGTATTCATATCAAAGTAATTACTACACTCTTAAAATACTCTCATGTAGCCTATCAGTTGTTCATTCTTCTATTTTAACAGAAATAAACCTTTTCAGATATCTATAACATGTAATGCATCTTACCTATTACTTGTTTTTGGTATTGATTCAATGAAGAAAGATTCTGTAATCAATCTCTCCCTCCATTTCACTACGTTGGATTTTACAGTTGTCACTATATAGTGTAAATATGGGTCAGTGCATCCAGAGCGATAGCCGCATTTTTCTCTAAATCACTTATCCTAGTAAAGTCTATCATCGTTTGCTTCGTTACAGTTGGAAGCTCAGCTATTTTAACTGACCCTGATCGCCTACTTTGACTGACATACTTGACTTCAAAATCATCACACAATAATTGGCGGCTGAAGCTATTTGCTCAGGGGGTTCTAATGTATATTTTTAGCCTACAAACGTTCTTCCTGACTTATCAGTCGAATTTGTAGTCTGATTAATTAGACCGAGTAGGAGCGATAATATTATTGGTAATTGCAGCATGACTAAGAGGCAATCCAAATCACCCTGTAGTGTTGCTGTATGAAGAAAACTCATAAGAAATTCCACGTAGGATTCGTATTAGTGCTGGGATTAGGGTGAAATGTAAACCTAGAAACTTGCCCTGAGAGAAGCTCTGTAGGCTAAAAGATTCAATAGAATCAATCACGCAAAATAAATTAATCTACCTAGCACTATGTAACGAATATGAAGTCAAGTATACAGGTCAGAGTTAGACGATCAAGATCAGTCAATATAGCGAAACAAAGTGATAGATGGTATCAGGATAAGTAATTTTGGGGAAAAAAACGCGGCTATAGCTCTCCACGCATCAACCTATATTCACACGGCTATGTAAAATAGAGAGACAACTCTAAAATTCTATATAGTTAGGTGGAAGGAGAGGTTGATTGGAGAATCTTTTTACACTTAATTAACGCCAAACACATGTAAAAGAAATGATTTATCACAAACTGCAGATATTTAGAAAATTCGACCTTCATTAAACAAGAAGAATGAACATCTGTTGAAATATATATATATATATATATATATATATATATATATATATATATATATATGAGGTAAAGCTACACTGTGAATAGAGTGAGAAGTGGGGATTTTAAGGAAATCAATTTTTCTTTTTAAATTGGTCAGTATTGGGATGAAACATATACAGGATAAAGAATAAAAAGGCAGGATTGGTCTTTGGTTTACTGAGGGCCATAGGAGAAGTAACGCTTGAGCATGTTCTTCCCGAATTCAGAGTTCAGGTTGGATTATTCTCATTGCAACAGCCTCGGCTACATTTAGCAGACGTCGGCAAGCTATATGCGGTCTCGTTTTTCGAATACGATGAGTGACATTCAAAGCTTTATTAGCATCTACGTGGTGCCCTGGGTCTATTAAGTGAGTTAAAACTGAACTTTTCACTACTTTCACTTTGTTTTTACCGAAGCAAGTTAGCAGGTCCGTCTCTGAACACGAGAGCATTTACCAATTTTGATCGGAAAGGGTGAAGTTAAAGTAATGAAACATTCAGTGTTGGAGCACGTAGTAGACACAAATGAATTTTGTAATTGTAGAACCTGAAGAGATACATTTTCGAACAGATTAATCTTTATTCAGATTGTTACTTTTTATATTAGGGAATGTTGAAGGTGGTTTGATTACTTTGATATGAATATGAGAAATAAATCCTACTCGTCATCCAGTAAGTAATAATGTTTTACCGCGTGTCATATCAAATAAACAACATAATATGTAAGTATATTCTATATCAGTGTCTATGTTTTACCTGAACATTATAATAAAATTATCTTGAATAATACAACACCAATCCCCAGCACTGTGAACTCATTGAATCAATCAAATTTTTTCATGTTTTAATATTTATTTTAATGAATATCTGTCAATTCATTCAGCAAAAACAAGCATCAGAATCTCTACCAGTAGGCAGAGTTTAGGTAACGTTCCACCTACTACTTTATAGACAGGTGGGTTGTACTGTTAGCCCACACATGAAACGTGCAGCCGATTTTATTGTGCATAGAGATGTAGACTGTTAATGATTTATATTGTTTTTGATATTAGTAAACTATCCCCTACCTAAAACGTAAGATTCAACCCTTGGCTACTTTAATATACTAAATATGAAAACAAAACAGGTGAATAATTTTAAATAAGTAAACAAGTTCATCCTAAAATTATAGAAAATAAACGTGGGTAAACGTTGCTCCTGTATTGTTAGTAACAGTATTGATTAAGATTACTAGAAGTTTCTTCATTTTCTTTATTGTTCTTTATAGTGCTGATAATGGAACTTAAGGAAAAACAACAGGATTATTACCAGAATCATGTCATCATATAATCTTAACTGCTCACAATAATAATAATAATAATAATAATAATAATAATAATAATAATAATGTAAATGATATTAGGAATAACAGAAATGATAATAATATCACTTCGTGTACAATGTGATAGAAGTTGAAAACTCGAACCAGTAGATTCCAATATGGTAACTGAATACCAACATGCTTATTATGAGTCCTAAATGTCCTGGATTCGACCCTTTATACTATATTTCATGCAAATTGTTGAATAGTCTATGGTTAGAAAGAGATAGCTGTTCAATTTTCAACGATTTCCTACCATTTTCTTAGTAATGTCGATTCATCATAAGGCATTTGAAAACTACTTCATTTTGAGCAATGAAATTTCCATCTAGTCGTTTAGAAAGTGTCCAAAGATGATTTACGTCTATATTAATCAGGAAAGATTTCAAAAAGTAGACATCACTGCCTGAGTGAACTCAGCGATGAGGATATGACACCCCTTTAGACGATAAAATTAGAATTCTGAAACTTTTATCCTTCTAATTTGTTGATATACTTGTAATTCTCCTTCGTTATACTGGATCCAAATGACAAACCTTTGTTAGCATATGGACTCCTTTGCGAATCCATCGATATTGCGCCAGCATTTGTTATTATGATGTAGTGGATAACGCTTTGCTGTTTGAAGCGTCGGGTACGAGGGTCGAGCCCCAGTGGGAACAAAAACACTCACTGGGGTGGAGGTACCCCCAGCTAGCGAGTACCAAACAGGACGAAACACGCCTCTTGGATTCAAATGCTAGTCACAACCAAGTCGATTATTTTTATTTTCCTGTTGTCACTTCATTTCAGACTAATTGATTACTGAATACTGACTGACTAATAGATTTGATACTGGTTATTTTTCTTAACACAAGTTTGCATGACATCAAGATCACCAAGGGATATGTCACCTACGGTAATCTGTCGAAAGAATAACGAAAATGAAAGAGGCGGAATCGATCATGTATTGAAAGTGTGGTGTATGCTACTGACAGAATGCTTCCAACTAGCATATTATGCGACATCTTCAATGAAAGTAAAAGGGGCAGGCGATCAACTGGTCTGTGTTCTGGAGACGGAACCAAAGTGAACTGGTTAACGAAACGGAAGCCAAGAAGAAGTGATATATACCAAAAGAGGATGCAATTAGAAGACTAACATAAATGATGTGTACAGAAAATAAGTTACACAATAAACATTTCTACATTGTCCTCCCTATTGTTTTTCTCATTAAAAATGGTGACACAATATGGACTCAGCAGGCTATCATTGCTTGCGTCTTATTTTCAATTACCTGAATATATCAAGATATTTCAACATGCTAACCAATGGTTTCGATCCACGGTGATATCGGATAGTGCCTCAAGACAGTCTCAAAATCAGCTGATTTTTATTTTCAAGGTTCAAATGCCTCAGTATGTGCTGACGTGATAACATCATTCTTCATTATAGGTCATCAGCTTATAAAGTGGCAACATCCTCTCTTTCCATTCATATGAAGATCACTGGAAAATGAACTGTTAACGACACACGCATACTTTATAGGTACCGTTTTCATCCTTTTACGATGATTGCACGCACTGGATGACAACTAGTACCATGCCTAAACAAAGACCACCGGAAGTCAAAACCATTCACTTGATAGCGATGATGGAAGCTATACAATGTGGTTGATTATTGATTGTTGAAGAGACTAAAGTGACAGTAATGTTTGAGTTGTAAGAATCTAATGAACTCAAAAATAAACTGCTAATGAGACTATTGTGGATTACCTCAGCTGATAGGTTTTTCTTATTATCGGGGTATGGTGGTTAAAGTTGGAATGAAAACCTATTTTGCTGCACGGTCTGAATTAAGAGCGACTAAATTTTCGGCATAGTGCTCTATTGACTCATCTTTGATACCGAACCACTAATCATGTCTCCACTTTGCTTTATTCATCAGAAGTTTGTCTGGCTGTTACGTGAATGAGTGCTTCCTTAACTACCTGTTCAGCATTGTACTGCATGCGCAGCTAGGTATTCTTGCAATCTAAAATGAGGTCTATTAGGAGGGAAGAGCGGCAGACTGTTTTTTGATAAGACTATCTTGAACAGCGTCACACGGCCACATTATCATCCATCTACCCCTAATGGTGCAATCAGATTCTTCTGTAAGAATTATCTCCTACTGCATTCAGAACCTTGTACCAACTTAAATTATATAATACATCCAATTTGAAGGCTTTTGGGAATTTATTGATTGGTTTCAGGTTGATTTTCATTGTTAACTGACATCAGTTAAAAAAACATTGAAAGTCTGGCAGCGCTGGACAGCTGTTTCGTCCCAGTATGGGACTTTCCAGGAGTTCACATTCGTGACTGTGCCAGGGGTTGAACCGAGACCCTTGAGGTTCCAAACTGAATTATTATAATCCTCCTCAATGATTTCTTCTAGATATTATTTGCAATGTTCTACTGAAAAGTTGTGACCGTCGATGCGAACCAATTTGAACGTGTAAACAGTCACTTAACGACGGTATTGGATGGAGATCCTGCTACATCGCGAACTAATTGAAGTAGGAAATGTGAACCACTAGATTCCAACACATTGGCTTAGCACCAACGTGGTAGTCTTAGGACCTAAATGTCATGGGTTCACACTGTTGAGAAGTTCTATACTAGAACGAAACAGCTATGCAGTGCTCCATGGTTTCCAATGTTTCTTTAACTTATGTCAGTCCATGATGGATACCATCCTAAAATCAGTATATGATACAGTTTGGAAATATTATTTAAAAAAGCATCTGAATAACAAATTGAAATCTGATTTCCCTGTGACGGCCTTACAATACAATACCTTGGTAATTCACAATACTAGCCTAACCTTGTAAGTAGACGAATTTTCGATATATGGTAGGTGAAATCTGCTTGTTTGTTCCTTTTTTCGTGGAATACCCAAAGCTTTATGTACTTCTCTTTATTAATGATGATACGAATTGAAACCGATTCTCATAATCCACTTAGCGTGGTTAATCCAGTAAATTCTCTGATAGACCTTTCATTTTCTTATTTTACACTGGAAATTGTTATAAGTTCATATTGTATTGAAATAAAACACTCTCTTCTCATCACTTTCTCATTTTTCTTAACTTCTGAAAAGATCATTATGATAAACAAAAATTTAGATTATTTATTTATTTCGTGAGCTAACAGAAGCTGGAAATATGGACCATTGGATTCTGATCCATTGTGTCAGTGGTAACGTGCTGGCCACGGGATCTGAAGGTCATGGGTTTGATCCCTGGAGGGGTCATGGGTGCGCACTGCTGAGTAGTCCCATACTAGGACGAAACAGCTGTCCAGTGCTCCCAGGTTTCCTTTTTTCCTCCAACGATTAATAACAACTTGAAATATTAAATAAATCTATTCATTATCAACATATATATACATCTCAAAAGTAAGTATCTATTCATATCTCATAAGTGAAAGAATACAAAATATTATCACATAAAAATCAAATTTATTTTATGAATTGTTATTAGTCTAAAATTTCTATCGATTAATTTTTCAAATCATAAAAGTATCCAATCAGATTACTGTAAACGTTAGTGAGTGAGTGAGTGAGCGAATGAATGATTGTATGAGTATTTTCTATTTTTCCTTCTTTTTATTCTCTTTTTTGAGGATTGCTTTATTAGATATTATGTTTAAGAAAAGCAGTGTTTGTTAGTGAAGCGATAACAAGAACAACGAAAAAAGAGATGAAAATGAGGCAAAAACTTTATCTTTTTGTCGAACATATATGATCTTTCTTACTGAAAAATAAAAATGGGATGAAAATGATGAATGGAATAAGAAAATAAAATCCAATATTGTTATTTATTGAGAGTTTAAACAGATCTTCTATCTATTGTATTTTTAGAATTCAATATCTCAGAGATAAAGTGTGATCGTGAAACTAATCGAATCCATTAGTTTGAGGTTTATGAGGATTTTATTTAAGTTAGTATTTATCATTGTCTGAATGCACTTGGAGAACCATGGAGAACCTTGAAGTACTGGACAACTCTTTTATCCTAGTTTGGGACCCTTCAGTAGAAATCACTCACGGCTCCATCGAGGATCAAACTCCAAACATTCAGGCATCACAGAGACCCCGTTAACCAACTAGCCATTGGATCAAACTTCAATGGTCCACACTTTTCTACTTCTACCATTTCGCTATATAACGCGACTATATACCAAGACGTTCAAGCGGCATACGCTTCATGTCCAACCTGCTGACATCACAGGTCTCCGCTTCTCATCAAAACTTCGGGATATTCACCCAGAAGCATGGCACTAACGAGCATAATGCAGTAATTTAGTTTGAGGTTTATGGGGAGTTTTATTTAAGGTTCTCAATGGTTCTTCAACTGATGTCAGTGCGTGGTAAATACCACCTTTAGCCATGGTGTGTCCGTAAATTCTTCTACATTATTTACCAGATATATTTTAATTACTTTTAGAATTCTATTACACTAATCCGAAATAACGATTTCACCGACAAACTCTGATCATTTATTAGGATTCTGCTCTGGACTCTTGAAATAAAAACATTTAGTATGCATAAAATGATGCCGTGAAATATAGAATGAAATATGCGCCACACAACAACGAAATCTACTTTATTTTAAATGGTTTTTCCTTAAAAAAACTGATTTTATTGGCTGCTGTTACTATATTCTCATTATGTAAACTTTATGCAGTTTTGCACAAATCTTACCATTTGTTAAAAGAGCTTTAAACAGAAAAAGTCTCATATTCAATAACTATATGTCAAATAGCCTTTACCTCAAATCTTTAGTGGGGCGAAAAGCTTGTTAGTTTCCTTCAGTTGTTGCAAATTTACTGTATTTTTATTCATCCTATGAACAGACATCTGTCATAGAAGCTACTTTATCCCGTTCCCTGAAAGTTTTATCATATACTGAATTCATTGCATAAGGTGTATTTTTACTTGTGTAATCCTGGAGTAGTATATTAGAACAAATAACAAAATAAACAAATATTTTGTATGATTCCTCAACGTTTCGATCTTGCTAGGAAGATCTTTTTCAAGAGTATGAATCTGACATTAAGTTTTCAGGTTAGTATTCAAGTTTTGGTACAGAAGGTGGTGACCTTTACAATCATCCAGCTACATCGTGATATAGAGCAAAGATAAATGTAATACAGATGAGTGAATAAGCAAGTTGGTCAAAAGCTTTTTTCGGTTGTGCAAGTAAGGTGCGGAAAATTTCTAGTTCGTCTATGTAAAGTACAATGAGGTTGTGAGATATCAAGGGTGATAAAGGATAGGTTACTAGTTTGGAAGCATGAATGCTTGAACATAAAATAATATATGGCTCTGTGGTGTAGTGGATAACGTTCCTGCGTTCAAAGCGATTGTTCCCAAGTCTGAATCCCGGTGGGAACAATATCACTCACCGGGAGGCAGCTACATCCAGTTGATGAGTTCCAAATACAATGAAATGCGCGTCCTGGATTCCACTGCTAGCCACTACCGATCATTACTATAAATAATAATAATGATAACGATAAAGGTACTTTTGATAACACTTGAAGTATGAGTGATAACAAAATGGATTATATTATGTATAGAATGATTCAAAGAATGGATACAACTCAGAAAGGAGCGTAAAGCTGATGAAAATAGTAGATCAATAGTGATATATAATATGAATAGACAAGTTGTTAAAATACAACCAATATTTTTTGACGTGGTCAGGACGATTAAGCGAAATGACACCGGAAACTATTCAAGCAACAGTAAATACGGAATAAATTATGTGGATGATTGATAAATTTGAAAAATAACCAATATCGAATGTTACATGAGAAGAATAAATACCTCATTTATTTTATATGTAGATTCCACAAAGAGCTTTTAACCTCCCGATTTTCCTGCATTACTTGTAGTAAACTGGTAACAGATATCTCTCTAGCAACCTGAATTCCAAGAATTTACAAGTTACCTGTGAAACAGACAGTTATCGATGATGAGAGTAAATTAATGAATAATCTGTTAAAAGCAGTTGCATTATTGTGATGTATGGTCTGTATTATCCGAATATCTTCTGGTTTGTAGATACTTCTTATCTTAAAATGAAACCAGTAAGAAAGTTATGATTTATATATGTATGTATATGTAAGTGTTTTACTTGCTCAAAATTGTTGGGCGAATAGAATATGCTAGAAAGAAGATTATGTTTACAGACTTTAACCTTCATTATTCCCGATTTTACTCAGTGGATTAAAACTGATTTATTTTAACTTTTCAACTTAGCACCATACAGGTTATTTTCAATTACCCTTTAATGAATGACTTTGAAGGGGATTCCAACAAAGACTTGAATAACGAATCAAATTTCTTTATTTTACGAAAAAAAATCATTTTTATAGTCAAACTAGGGAAATCTAATTGTTTATTTCAGTAGCTGCATCTGTGGCATTTGGTATTCCACTCTTTAATTAGGTTCAAGTTTTAAAACGCCACTAGTAAATGCGTTAGTTGTTTCAACTTGCACCTCCGATAATTTTTCTGAAAACTGTTTCCTATAATTATTTTGGTCACTCAATGCTATGTACGAGCTAGATGGTTTCCCTGAACTATCGCTTAAATAGCCATTCAGTTTATTTTGTATTGCTGTTGTCTGGTGTACTATTACCCCTAGCTGAGTGTTACAGTGGTTTATGAAGATGACTTTTAACCATTGCGTCACTGGTTCGAGCACTGCTCCACCTACCGAAGTTTGGGCAGCCAGGGAGTATAACTAGCTCTCCCTCAATACGTGTGGCTCATTCCCTGTTGCACTCATAGGCACAGGGTGGTTGAGTGCATATTATTATTGTTGCGATCATTATTACATACGTTTAAATGGAATACTTATTCTATTTATCATAGTTTTGGTAGCTTGTAAACTTTCTACAGTGAAGTTGATTTTAGATCACCTTGATCTGACCAGTGAGCGCTGCTAATCGGTGTGAGTGATAAAAAATTACTCACCTCAGTCAGTAGAATGTTATATGCAGCTTCACGCCCACAATCTTAACACCAATTGCATTGTCAAACAGATCACATTACATGATACGAATATTCTAGTTTTCATAGGAAACTATGGTAAGAAATCTCATCATAGACTGCGTCTTTTTGCAAAGACCTAATTTGAAGTTGAATTTTGATTATGTATCAGGTTTTACGAATTTAAGAATATCATGTTTGTGTTTTATGTCTGTGTTGACGATTGAACATTTTACTGGTAATGCTCTAGATCATATGGTAAAGATTGCCATCCAACGGCAAAATAATCCGCTAAATTTAGTCTCAAATGGAGTGGCGTATAGCCTAAGAGATTTAGCGATGATGTTTCTGATTATGCCGCAGACAAACCCTATTTTTGATTTATTAGAAGAAACCAGTTATCTAAACGTTAACGTTACGTTGCAGTAAAACTTAGCCTATGGTTCAGTATCATTTATATCCTATAATTCAGCATCACAAAAAACACACACGACTTTAGTATTCATCAGGTAGGAGACGTGATAGTCTTTCTAACTATTTGTAAATCATACGGTTCTTGTTGAAGATTTTTACTGAGGGATAGTTTCCTAACTGCTCTAATGTCAATGGAGGCTGTCCTGTGTGATAAGCTGACAGGAGTAGGAAATATGTACCATTAGATTTCGACATAGTGGCTCAATGGTAACGTACTGGCTACGGGAACCGAGGGCCCTTGGGTCGATTCCTGGCGACAGGATTCATGGATGCCGGCTACTGAGTGCCATAATCGAACGAAACAGTTTTCCAGTGCTGCCAGGTTTCTAATGGTTCTCCAGTTGTTATCGGCCCATGAATGATACCAATCTGAAGTCAATAAGTCTCCACCAAACCTCGAAATTGAATCATTCGGTGGAGCTGAAAGGATAGTCATTCTTTTAAAAGATATTGGTTAAAATGGTTTATTTTTTCTCCGTAAGATATACTAGAATATTACTCATCATCAGCTTAGTTTGTGTGTTGTTAAGCTGTTACTATTTTAGTTGAAAACACGACGAAAGCATACTGATTAGCAGTACACCTGAGTGTCTAGTTTTTTGAAAGCAGTTCTAGCGATGCAGTTGCATGAATAGGAGCGTATGTTGTCTTTTGCCTCCTCAAGTGTAAGTCGTTTGTTATAAAATACTTTATAGAAATACTCCCAATTCCGTTTTTTTCAGTGATTATTTAATAGATCCAAAATTTCGCTCCAATCACTGGGAAGACATCTGTCTATACACATGGCCGTTGAAATGAAAATAGATTTTAGGACACAAAATAAATAATACTACAGAAATTGAAAACAATTTTTATGCACTCTGAAGGGTGTATTAACGTTAAAAAAGATTTATAATGCCTTTGGTTGTTTTCATTTCATTTGATATGCATAGAGCTGTAGTGTCTAGGAATTCCTTTTGTTCCACGTTGTCAGCATGGATACTCTTAATCTCGTGTTGAACGTTTGTAAGGGTTCTTTCAGTTGAGTGTATACTACAACTGTTGGAAACTCAACACTTGGTAATGGAGTACTTTTTAAATATAGTTGTAAACTAAGAAATAGCAGAACAGTGAACCTGAACACGACAGTAAGGCTAGTTTGATAATGCTGGCAGAATTAAACTTTAGTGACTACCAATCAGGTTTGAGTGCCCACCAACCAATCAGAATCGAGCATGTGAAGGACAACGTAATCAATAATAAAATGGGATTTTATTCACAATTCATGAATGTTTTACATGAAAAATAAAGATTTCTAGGTATTCATTAGGTCTATCACCTTTGGAACCATACTGCTGTCTGTATTCCCACTTATCCATGTGACACTATGTCACATCTCCACGCGATCCTGCCAAAGGTCTTAAGAACTTTCTAATATGAATCCACTAATTCCAACCTTTTTTGTGTGCGCTTCAGTTGTCAAACCAGTCGAATTACTCATACAAACGATAATCTGATAGGATTAACCAATTTCACATAAGAGCATGTATGAAGTCCATGTATCTGGGTACATTGTATTACCCGATGCTGCTAATACCACTACACTGAAGAAAGTTCACTAAAATCCCTATAAGCTCCTTCTGATATTGAAGGTGTTTCAACAACCCAACATAGTACTTAAAATATTATTTTCTGTGCAGCTAGACAAAATACTTCAAATAAATATAATGTTTTCAAAGATTTCTTTTTGTAACACCAAGAATAAGGAAAGATGAAATCATATCCTTTCTCACTGTTAGATACAAAATCCTTTACAAAAACATATGCACAATTTACACTTCTCATAAGCAATCATGCTCTCTAGAAATAACTGACAACCTAAAATTCATCATAATTCATTAAAAGACTATGCAGTATCACCAGCGTGATAAAATGAAGCAACAAATGATCTTGAGTACGGTATCTACAACTTGATTGATCGTGCCTAAGGTTTCCCGTTACTGATATACTTTTAGATATTCCAAAATGTTATGCCAATTCCGATTAAACGTATATCATTTTTATTTTTGACTGGTCTAATATTCATTCCTTTCATAAATTTTGTCAAACTCCAATAAATTTAATGCGATACTGTCTGTTTTTAATTACAGAATAATGTTTCGAACTACAGCAATGATCAGTCTTGCCTCAGTCAGTATGAATACACCAGACACATTTAAACAAGTTCCGAGTTTGATGTATATTACATTCATCTTGGATTTGATGGTCGCTTTAATATTCACAGTTGAAATGATCAGTAAAATGTATATTGAAGGTATACTTGCACCAGCATCAAGCCAGGTTAGTCACTCTAGTGTGTAAATTTTCTTGAAAAAATTTACTGATCACCAATAACTTCAGAGCTGGTTCTTAACATCTTTACAAAATTTTGGTTACATTTTTTACCTGTATATTCTAATGTAAGTGTATTTTGGATAGAACTGTTTGCAAGAGACGTTTAGTTAACACACCAGTAGTCATATTCAAAGTGGTCGGTGATGATGTTCTTTACGTAAACTGCATATTGGCTATATTGACCTTGTCCAAATGAGTACGCTACCAATATGGAGCAGAAGTTGATTGATTATAAAGTTCTACTAAAGATAATATGCAGTATATCAAAGTAATGTCTGTACCGAACCCTTACACATATCTATAGATAAGAAGAATATAGCTAGGCTAGTCAAACTCGCTGATACAATTATTTTGAACTTAAGGAATGCATCCTTCCAAAGGATTGGAAAAGTATGATTTATTTAAAGAAATCTCACTTGAGGACCATTGTATTCTATATTCTGACTACATGATCCCATCCAAATACAAAGTTTTGATCATTGTTGACGCATTTTTGGCATAATGATCACTAATTGTTGAATGCTGGAGACAAAGTGATGAATATACTATTCTCCTTTTTCGAAACTTGAAAATACACTTTAATTGGACATAAGCTTGTGCTAAGCATGTCTGTTCCCATAGAGTAGCGTAGAGTTTTTATGAATTTTCAAGGCTTTTGTATGACATTATCCAACAGATTCCTTTATTTACATACTCGAAACAGCTTTAACATATAACGTAGATTTTTCGCAACGATATGACAACAGACCAACATAATTTTTTATTATTCAAAACTCTTGTTTGCAAAAACGCAGTGAACAAATATTAGAATGCAGTAAAAATCTGTGTAATAATCTTTTCACCTGTCAAAATTAAATGAACGGAGATAAAGAAATACGTTTCAACGTCCTAGAAGAACTTTTCATGTGATCAATAAATGAAGACTTCTTTGAAATTCAATCACTTTACCCAAAACGATTCATATATGTATAACCGCAAACACAACCTACATTTTATATACCAAGATACTTTAAGTTTAATCACATACATTTCGCATTTTCCCATCAAGTAAAACAGCTAGGTAGTGTACACTTTTTTTTCATATTAATTACATCTTACCCAATTAAGTAACAGCTGTTATCTTCAATATTCTCCTGCTTTATCAGGTAAGTTTAGTTGTCTTTTAGAAATCTGAAACAACTTTTATAACTAGAAGCTAATTTTCTTCTGAATACTATTCACATCCATTGCTTATACAAACGACTATGAAATCGTATATGGAAACGTGGAATTACTGAAGTGAAGAGACTACAAATCAGATTAGAAACTTAGTGTTTGCATTTATTCTAGTCCCTATGACTAAATAACCACGTTTAAATGTTGTGTACAATCAGATCAGCCAAGATGAATCTTTCTGTGGGACTACAATTGCACCTTCCAAGTCAGGCAAGCAGAATAACTTCTCAGTGATAAAATCACTTACATTTGCTTCTTCCAAGTCAGTGGAGGCAGACATAGACATGTCTTGACACTCGTTATTACTTCCTGCCTATAATTTACCATCGTTTTACTAAATCAAACTTAGTGATATCTGGTATTATGTGGCTTTGATATTACCTGAAGATTTATGATATTTTAATTTGACTAACTGTGGCCAGCAGTGAAATCTAGGACGAACAATTTTACCTATTTAGGACCAGTCATTTCGATGTACCCACCTCCCAGGTAGTGATAGTTTTCCTATTAAGACTTAAATGTAGAAGCTATAGCCTGAAACATCAAAGCGAAATCAACTACTTGTCTGCTTCGTTACGACAGTCATCTCTTGCATAAAAGATATTACTTGCTGTTGATTGACACTTGTCATTTCCCCTTTTTGTAATCGACAAAGCTGTTAAATCTAAGAAAATCACATTATAATGAAAAATATTATAGTTACCATCAAAGAGAAGACAGCTATCGAAATCACATCACTATGTAATAAATCTGAGAAATATCAGACTTACTGAAATATATGACTTTTCTTCTTTAGTATTCTTGATGAAAATAGATTCTATTATCACGTAAACAAATGTTAGTCTGGATCGGTTTTACTAGTTAGAAATTCAGTATTGTCTAATTTTTTTCATCGGATCACGATGTAAATTTCATCTGAGTATATTAGTTGCTAGTTAGTACAGAACCTTAGAAATTACTCTTGATTGTATTTGAATATTATTTTGGTGACGGTGAGCAATAAAATCTAAAATGTACTTATCTTTCTCTTTAAAACTTAAAAGCTTGTTTCAGAAAGTTTATAGAGTATAGATCGTGACTAGTATGCTGCAGACAAGAAAGGACTTTCATAAATTTGTACTCTACCGAAGAATTCTTTGATTTTTGAGGAAATAAATAATGCTTCCGAGTATCAGTATTAGAGCATATACGAGTGCAAATGTATAGAGTTAACTATTTGAAAATACGATTAAATAAATATACTTTACTGATTGCTTACCTAACTACTAAGAGTTTCTATCAAGCCTAAGATAGTCATACACTGACGAGCATCTCTTAAATATTTGCCTGAGTTGCCAACTGACTAGAATGTTTATCAAACCTTTTAGTTCATAGGCTTAACGCATGACTAAATATTCTATTGCGAGATTCTATACGAATAAAACAGTCTATTTACCTCATTTGACCTGATATTCAACTAGATAAGTTAAAAATTAAGAAAACGGTTCAACCTTACGAAAAACTTTTACAACTATATTAAATATCGAATATTTGAAGTAATAAATGACCTTATTTGCTTCTTACTAAGCTTGTATACAGATAAGTCAGACACTGAAGATGTGTCTTATTAATTTTATTGCAGTCTGTAAAAATGAGTTTTGGAACTACATGGATAGGGTTGGAAATATCAACTTGTATGACTACACAATTCCATAATTTCTCCACTGATTTAGTAGTATGCAGTATCAGGGCCGTCTTACACTGTCTTTAAACTCTAATGACAGGAGCTAATGAAATATCGTATTCTTGTTGGTTCAGTTCTAGTTAGGGATATATATATATATATATATATATATATATATATATATATCACCTCTTCACTATTGTGTCATCTAGTATGTTGCCTCTGTATTCAATTTAGCTTTTCGCTTTGCACTGATTTCCCATCCGCCGCTAATAAAGATCACCTCACTTCTTTCAAGGTGAATTTCATTGTACAGCATGTGGTGCTTAGTTTAATGACACTGATAGTCCACGAGAGAATGGTGCATAATATCCTTGTATACTGATAGTTAATATCTAAGATTTGGTATCTTTAAAGGTTGATATAGAGGAAACTTAATAAATGACTTCGAATTTCATCTCCCTCCCTTTCTTCACCCCTTTTGCATACGCGTTTTTTCGCTTAAACTTTCACTATCTATACACTTCATCCCTTAGTATTATGTAAGGCTTTTCAATTTTTGACATCCATTGACTGTTTAAGTGTCTGCGCTACCATGCTGTTCTCATTATTTTTATCATCACTGAGATATTACTATTTATTGACATACTTGTAACTCCGTATTGTTATACTGGATCGGATTGTTCGACCTCTATTAGTAAATGGGGTCCTATGTGGATGTCTCGTTATTGCTTATCTATTTATTATGATAATTTACTCACCTGTGGCTAGCAGAGAAATCCAAAACGCACGTTTCAGTCTACTTAGGACTCGTCAGCTGGATATGCCTCCACCTCAGTGAGCGATGCTGTGCCTAATGAGACTCGAACCTTGCACCCACTGCTTATTTGTCATCTAATTTCAGGTATTAGTTTACCCCAAAGTTATTCTGTTATTATTATTGTTAGCATTTTTACAATAGTTTTAATTTCCAATTACTAGTGACATTTAGTTCCAACAGATTAACGCAATCTAGATGTACAATCATCAACTTGTTTTACTATGACAGGATGACTATTACCATTAAATCCTTTTAACAGTTGTTGTTTTGCACGGTTCAGTCATTATCATGCATAGGTCTGGCTACCATTCGTAGGCTTCTTTGCAGAAGTGTTCTGGGGAGATCACCAGAGGTGAAATCAGCTTGAGTCTGAAATAGTAGAATAATAGGTAAACGTGGTAAGGAATGTTTATCAGCCGGAGAGCTTAATACCATGAAACTTGAAAAGACGGTAATTTTTTCAGGTATACCACAAAATTCCTCATTCTGTGACTTAATAACAGAGCCATCAAATTAGATGCCATGGCCTAAAAGTAATTCTAGCAGCAATTAGTTATATATTGTAACTTCGACTAAGCACGAATGCTAATGGTTGCACTACTCACTTGAACTTAAAGGAAGAGAGTATACCTTTACATACATTACCTTCAAGACGACGTTTGAATTGTTAGGTCTGCTGTAGAACTACAGATCACTAGCAGTTCGTATTCGGAGCTGGTAAAATAACCTGTGGTTGAAATACTTCTGGCTGCTTACAACTGTAGTAGATTTCTCTATGGTATTTTTTTAAGCTATTGAAAATTTGATCTGTACAGCTATCCATGTGAGTTTACTGTCAGTCTGGTGTCTGTTATATGCACAATCATATATTCCAAGGGATGGTGTCATCGCGATCATCTAGTTGGCACTGTGTGAGTTGGCTAGTTTAAACCAGGGATCTTACTCAGCACTGAATGTCTATTGGTGGTTGAGTATGCGTTACTTGACTATTTTGCTTCGTCGGTAAAACTTCACGATTTCTGCCAAATCTATATTGGTTGTTTCATGATGTTAGGAATTGTCTTAGAATTGTCTTCTTACTTTTCGTCAAACGTTAGCACATCTCGTCTATATAAACTGACTCCTCATTAAAAGACAACTTTGGTCGTAAGTTGCCCCATCGATAAGTTGTCAAGAAAGCATTCTGCTGTTTTACTATATGTAGCTTAATGATGTTATCTGTTATTTTAACGAATGAAGTTCACAGTATCCTTAACATCTCTTATGTTGAACATAAAACGAAATAAATTGTAGCGCCTAACAATTTTAAGCAACAAATATGCGTTAAAACCTTTAAACTTAAAGTTTTATTGATTCCGTGTGGGTATCTATCATGGATTGACGTCCGTTGTAGAACTACTAGGAACGTGAAAGCACTGGACGGCTGCCTCGTCCAAATACGGTACTCTTCAGCAGTGCTTATCCACAACCATCAAGTACCATGGCTAGCTACTTACCACTGAGCCACTGGATTCACATCATACTTCTGCCAATTCCAGATATAGTGTAATTTCCATCTAATGCCATCCTAGAGTAACTGTCTTCATGTATAATTTACTTTACCTGGTTACAATTTTCATTAGAAAGTTTTGTTGTTGTATTTATTTACGTAAATGTACAACTTGCATCATTTGTTTTAATATCTCCTTATAATATTTGTTTTTTCAATAAAACAACATATTTATATATAATGTAGAATTTGAATCAACTTATTCGAACCCAAATTGCTGCAAAGGTAACACAACAAGCACATATAATAAGTATGTGTGTATACGTATATCTTGTCTGTGTGAATATATATATATCCCAACCAACTAAAATCTTTGAACATACCATAGAAAGATTTTTATTTACTACATGCACACATGTAAATTTTACACAAACACAATTTAATTTCCCAAAAAACCTAAATATCCTCTTTCATTTGTGTTTCTTTAGTTTAACTGATTGTTTTGCGTCTGTGTGAATTTCTTTTATTTTTAATTAGCACATTATTTTTTGTGGGTGTTAACAGGCTTACATGTCTGTTTGTGAGAGAGAGAGAGAGAGAATTCGTTGAAATCCAAAATAAATTTGGCTGATATCAAGTTAGATCACTAAGTGGTTCTCAATACTCTCTATCAACAGACAAAGAGATAATACATACCTATACCAGTTTGATTATCTAAGATATCTGTAGTTTGTTACACTTGTATTGATACTGGGTGATGAAGACTGAGGGTGAAATGAAAATTTGAGCTGTGGTAGGATTTGAACTACAAACCGCCAGGTTTCTGGCCCGGTGCTCTACCACCTGAGCTATGAGACCCATCTGATGAACAGAAGTTTGTTTTACTTCAATCATCGAGATTTTTGCCGGTCTGTCATGAGAATGCACAATGCGTTTCTGTCGCTTGAACATACTCATACTGGCTGCCCGGTCAGAACTTCTCATCCAAATCCACTTGAATCAGGGTGAGACAGTATCATTTTGATTGTTAGTTTGACTATCTGAAATGACCATAGTTTGGCAGACATATGTTGATACTCGGTGATAATGTTAGAAGGTGAAATGGGAATGTGGACCACGGCAGGATTCAAACCTGTCGAATCCCAAATTTTCATTTCACCTTTAATTATCACTCAGTATCCACCTACCTACCGTGCATTTAAGCTTGGGAAAAAGTAGTGAAAGCAAATTTGGTCATTTATGGCAAACAGGTTGCAAGGTTTTTACTGAAGCAGTAAACGTTAACTAAACGATGAAAAAACTGACATTTCTGGCTAATGAGTTATTAAAATGTACTCGAATCGTTCTTAAATTCATTATCTGTTTCCGCGTAGCTCAGTATAAAGTGGACTAGCATCTTTTGAGAACATCCAGAAAAAGAACTAAGTGTGGTATTGATAAAGTTAGTTATACATAGGCTGTAATTTTAATTGTTCACTGATTCATCATAAACAGTTCAGTCCCAAAAGATAGAAAGTCGGGAGAAGGTCTTACTCAATTTAAGCTTTGGGTCTACCGATTATCTCCAGAAAAGAGGATTTTTGAGTACGAAGGGATCAGAACTTTATGGTTTATTAACAGCTGGCCATCTCTATTCACAGCTGATGTGACCACTTTTCTGGTAATCATCTTTCTTGATAGAATTATGCGAAGAGAGTAGAGGTGTAAGATATGCTTCCGGTTAGATGTTTCCCCTTTTTATTGTACAAAGTGAGGTGAGTTATTTCGGGGAAAAATGAGCTGATAGCTAGACGACCTGAAGCATTTTCCCAGTGACAATATACACGCTAAAAATGTATCTAATTGTCTGGACTTGATTTCGTGACCACCTTTTACACTTTTTGAAACATCCAAGAGATGACGGATGAATAATAAATATGCTATTCGTGAGTTAATATTCCATCAACGTAACTGGTTTCAAAATAAGCCTCCTAATCCAAAGTCACGACTTAGTATGAAGATTGTTAACAATTCATTGAGCTAAATTTCGTCAAAATTAACTAAAATGCAAACGAGGTATAACTGAATATCGACCTGGAATCAACCTTATTCCAAATGATTCTTATGATAACTAAACTCAGAATATTTCACTTATTATAATGACAGTGAACTAAATCTGGTTATTCTACCCTTAAGGTTACTGTTCATGATCACAAAACTGTGAAATATCAGTGCACCATCCCAAGTAGGGGAAAAAAATAACCTTTTGGATGTAATGGGCTGGTAGTAGAAGAATCATTATGAAAGACATTAGGTGAGAGGAATTTTTATGTTAGAAAAGATGGTTTAGCATGATTTGGTTGTCTGTGAACAAAACGATTCAAAGTAAAAGAGAAAAACTTGTGTAATGCGGTAGATCCTAAGTTGATTTATTAGAGGTATCACGCATTGGAACAGTAAGTTATATTTACTACATTACATCTCGAACACAATTTAGTGATATGATGATGGAAAATAAATTTGTTTCCAAAACGTAGTCCAGTGAATAATACTGTTTTACTGTGTAATACATTTAATAAATCGACTAAAAGTGAATATTCAAGGTATCTTTGAAAATCAGGGATGGAATTACATTTATACTTCTTCAGTGAACATTATATAAGGGAGAAAATAGATAAATGTTAACTGTTTGAATTTTCGGAAAAGTCCTTATATCTTCAAACAATGCAAAGCTTGATAGGCTGGTATGATTTTGAAATGTCGAAGAATATTTATAGCTCAGGTGGATGGTCTTGTTTATTTTTTGTTCTCTGAACTGGATGATTTAATCATAGAGCTTACATTGAAGTTACTGCTGATGATGTTGTCTACAATGACAATAATAGCCCTACGATTAAATTACCTAACTCAGAGAACACAACATAACCAATAGTGTGTGAATTTTATCGGAAAATAAACAAACTATGAAAAGCTATCATGAATAAATTCAACAATTAATGATTTTGAGTAATTTTAATTTGAACAAATGCGTTCATTCAACTTACTTCCAACCAGTGAATATTTTACCACGATAGTGAACATCCTAGATTTGGTGACCATACTGCAAACTGATCGACAACATTTTATTAGCACGTATAACTATACAACATGAAGTTGGTTACTCTCAAATAATCAACCAATGAATGATAGAGCTAAATAATGCAAGTTATCCGATTAAAATTTGTAGTAGATTTGAAGAGTATACTCTGGGAAGCATGTTATCAAGTAGTACCACACCACCATTAATAGTTTCAACTCTTTCTTCTCACCTAAATTTATGTTGACGTAGGTCTAGATCTTGAAACCATTCAGTTTTGCAAGAAACTTTCTTGAGATGTTTTCCACTGCTGGAATCCCCCTCTTTAAGTCAATCCCTAATCAATATCTAATGTTTTATTCATTTAAATACTGTAGTGTGAATAGACTGACTATAAGACAGTTTTCATCTTGAAGTGACATCAGATATATATATATATATACTTTGAAGTGGTGTCAATAACACCATCGGGAAAATGGGGGAACAAGCAAGTACACTAGCAAACTCAATATATTTTAGTCATTGTTAAAGTTTTTAAAACTTATGATCATTATCACTATCACAATCATACACTGCATGAAAATCCTCTCTTTGAAAACATTTTTTATCGAACCACAAATTTAATTTTCTTTTTAGAAAATATTTTTGTTCAGTATTCCTACTGTTTTAGTTGACACTTAATTAGTCTAGTCCTGTTTTATTTATATTCAATTTTTTTTATTATTCATGGGAATAATTTGAGTTTAGTCGTTTTATCTTCGGTTTTTGTTGTTACCTTTATAATTTTGTGTAAAACCAAATTTTAGTTGTTTACTTTTAGTTGACATTTAATTTTAATAAGACGCATTTTTAAAAAAAACTTTGGTTTAGTTGGTGTTTTTTATTAAAATCACGAAAATTTGATTCTGCATGCCTATTCTTTACATTACTACCAGTAATTATGGTAGTCACGTTTTATCTGAGTATATATACATATGTCTAAACCAAGCTGAAACTTCATGATAATAGAGGTGAGGTCTCTGAGTCAGTGCTATTCATGATTATCATATGGCTGGCTGTAAGCCACACTATCCTCACCAGTTCTGGTTGGAAGAGCAATCTTCAGGTAAATTAATAGTGACTAAAGTCTGGAAGTGGATATGGATTGGGCATAAACTGAGAAGGCTAACTAAGGACATCACGCACCAGGTCAGGTACTCGAGTGGAATCTAAAGGGGAAATGACGAGTTGGGAGTCTGAGACCAGGGTGACGTGGAGGAGATGGTATGAGGAAGAAATGAGAGCTTCTGGGTAGTTATGGAGCCAGGTTCAAAAGACTGCAGAGAACAGAGTGAAATGGCGACGTGCTACTAAAACTCCATGTCCCATTAAGAACACAAAGGACAAATAATAATAAATAATGAAGTCTGGAAGAATCTGAGATGTTAAAGATGTGCTCACGATGGAGTACAGGTTGCCAACTAAGTATCCTACTAACTGTCAGCTGAAGGATAAAACTTCTGAATCTCAAAATTACTTAGCAGCAGGAAGAATAATTATTGTTTCTTCCTATCCGCTAGGTAAATAAACATACCTTCAATGCAGTCTCATATCCGCTTTTTAGTTTAGGTTTTTTCTCGATAGCTAATTGAGCTACGGTAAATTGTAGTAATAATGTGTGTTGAATTCCTATTTCTGGTGTATTTACTCTGAAACCAGCGCTAAACTGGACGACACACAAATTATATCTTTAATAAATTTCCAACACTGATCAATTAGCTAGAAAATCGAAGAGAACATCAAAAAGTGAGTGGCATCAAGAAGAGAAGAAAATAAACAAGCCCGACTAAGTTACTTGTACTTAGAGTAGAGAAAAGTATTAGAAAAGTTAAGGTTAGTAAGTTGCAGCTTATTGGAAAAATATACAATCAATTTACTGTGTACACATCAATAGGTTTATCATAATCAACTTTATAACTTGTACAGTTGTAAGCAATCATACAGTGATAAGCTTGTAAGTTTAGACAATCACTGTACAATTGTTACAATAGGTTAGTTCAAATTAAATTGACATTCAACCTTGAGTATGTTTTAGTCGTCAGAGATCCTTCTGAAAGACTGCTTTTCTCATTCATAGAACTTCTCAAATGTTGATTTTTATTAATGGTTGATAGCGTTTTCACTTACTTATGAACCGAAAGGAATACTGTACATTATGTCGTACTCATCGAAAAAAATAAATTCACCTGAACTGACGTAGCATTTCAGCATATTTTTCCTCAAATCATTGTTGCAGTAATCTGTATATATCAACAGTATATAATTTCAATATAAATGGCCTATAAAACAGTTCAGAAGAGAATCCTCCAAACCGGCGGATATCAGTAAGTTAAAATGGCAAAACATTTTTACTAGAAAAAAGCTGTCATTCAAACTACCTTACATTTGTGAATATTACCGAGAACTATGCTTACTTTGACTATTTGAAAAAGGATATTTGAGTAAGCAAAGAATAATCTTTTCGATAACTTCTTCTTCAGATCCTATAGTTGGATGTACACATGGAGGAAATAGGCATCAACAGCGTTGAAACTTTGCTTACCTGTTGATAACATTATGCTGTTGAGAAAGTAACTTAAGAAAAGTCTTATGTGAGTATTTATGATCGAATCAATTGTTACTAGGATTCAGTTCAAAATAATTTGTATCTAAATAATTATACTGAGTAGGTAATGCTATAAAGTGATAGTTTATTAAAACAATAGGAAGCTATTTATGAGAGCTGAATGAAATAAACTAAGAAGGATGATATAAAGAATAATAGCTTGATAGAATATTACTCATGTTTAGTGATAAAGTAAGCCAGGAGAATGTGTAAAATCTATTTCAGATTATATGGGTGAACAGATATCCACAGTATGGAATTAAGTTATCCAGAGCAGGAAACCAAAGAATTTGTGTGTCCCGAATCGAGCCCCGGTAGTTATCTCGGGAACACTTGCTTCTTTTTTAGAACACGACTCAGATTGTTTGATCCTGATTGTTACTGAGCCTTCAGCTTCAAGGTTGCTGAGCTGGGTACCTTAAGGCAAGTTGATGGGGGCGAGTTATAAGATGGGGAACGACTCATCCAAATCCTTTTTATGGTTGGTTTCAACCAGGTAAGCTAATACGAAGCTGTTAATAGTCTTAACCACATCTTTACTTGACCAAGCTTGGAGAAATTCTTGAGGAGGAAGAATTAAATTCCTAGGGCAGCTGCCAATGCAACTGGCTCCACAGGCTGATCTCAAACTGCAATAATCGTTACCGAAACAAAATGAGACCATGATCATAGTGTTATTTAGATCAAAACCCTTCAGCTTACTATCCTAGTATTTTCAAACCTGAGATTGACCTACTAATTGGATTCTGATCTAACTTTGTTTACGCTGATTCTTGATCAACTCTGAAGAAAAATTAAGATTTGGTCTGCAAGTTGATCTAGTACTGAAGATAGAGGTATGCTACAGTAGGAAACAGTAAGTTCCTGGTTTAATTTATGTCTCATCAACCACAGCCATTATTTTTTGGTAGGTCGACCTTATCAATGGAATACTGTGTAAAGTTTGAAGTTTACTGTGATTTATTCTGCTAGTGAGAACAATAAATCCTGTTTTCAATAAAATGCTACAGTTTTAATTGTGTATTACTTGTTTTTTCTCATCTATCTTGCACAAACGTTTCTGATTTCTGGTTCGATTTGTACCCATAATGTTCCAAATGCTTTATTTTTCCAATTTCGATTCAATTTCTACCAAAATGGTTTTAGTCAACTGGTGGTGGAATAGATCAAAAGCGTAACCGAGCTTACTTTCAAAAATCATGGAATTATTTTGATGCCATTATGCTGTTGTGTATATGGGCTTCGTTAGCTCTACAATGTGTCGAATTTTATGTGACATTCCATTGTCCAGTTAGTAATGGTGATAACGATGACGATATTGATTATACTTGTCCAAGTAATGAAAAATTCCGACGCAATTATGGCTTCCTAAGCATGATACGATGTCCAAGACCTCTGATACTAATACGTGTTTTTCGTGCAGTATTACGACTTCAATTACCTCAAGCACGTGTGAAGGCTATATTCCAGTAAGTGCTTTTATTCTGGAGGTTTACTATTAATTAAATCATAAATAAATTTATTTTCAAGTTGAAAGTTTTTAAAGTTTCATAAAAGTAGATTATTATCAGGTTTTTACAGAAATGACGGATAAAAAAGGATTCTGGATATCTCAAATATACGTCATTATGATTATTAAAAGTTTATGAAGAGGAAATAATAATCTAAAATATATTAAAATCCTCAAAATGAATACTGGCGGACAGTGCCTCAAGTATCCACTTTTCCAGTCTTCTAAAAGATGAATGAAAAATATATCAGCATTATGGTGGTAAATTTCAATTACTTCTTCTAATGCTCGCAGAAATTGTCTCTTTACATTTAAAGGACTCTGGATAATAAGTTTGAATTTTTCCATACAGTTCAGACCTATATTCAGAGACCTGATGGATTCGAATTAACATACAAAAACGGTTGCTTGCTGGTTTTCTATCTTCTTAATATTTTGTTGTCTGCCCAACAGTGAAGTAAACGAAAGTAGACTATTTCGATGTTCTACTATACGCTGCACAAACTGCAACTTCTGGATACATATTAGTCTTTTGGCTAGAAATCCTACATTAATGCCTCATAATTGCTGGCATTTATCAGTTTGGTGTATGTGCAGTCGTAAAGAAACAGAAATTTTCTTTTCAGCTGTTTCATTCTGCTCCAGTGAATAATGTGAAAACATCCATTTATTTTAGAAAAACTGTAGAATAAAATTAATTGAATAATATATCAAGAATTACAGTGAACCATAGGGTATTAAGATCGCTTTTAACACAGTAAATTTCACAACCAATTGATTTGAATTTGGGTGCCTAAAAAGGTATTGGTAATATCAGTTTAGGCCTTTGATAGAAGACTAAGAGATTTACGAAAATTTCTGTTTGTATCATGATATTTCATAACTGAATGAAAAAAGCAATTCTCACCAACAAAATTGACGATATTTACTTCCAACTTGAAGGTTTTTAATGGATCTATTTATTGATCTTAGGCTGGTATTCATCATAACCTGACATTGCTTGGAGAACCCTTGAGGATCTGAAAGCACTGAACGGATGCTTCGTAGTGGTATGCGACTATTCAGCAGTGCGCACGCATGACCCCGCGGGAAATTGAACCCGGTCAGCACCTTCAAGTCCCGTGGTGAGTACGCTACCACTAAGCCATTGAGTCAGAATCCAATAATTTACATTATTCTACTTTAGAATAATACCATAATAAAATTCATAGGTAAGCCGAAATGTCTGAGTAATATCCTAAATCATTTTTGAAATTTAACAAAAAAAATTTTATTAATCAGTTTTAATTGGAATCCAGAAACACTGTGGAGTAAGTGGTTTCACTGTTTGAACACTGGACACTGGGTTAATAATTTATTTTAGTTTATGTATTATTTAGTATTCTGTATCATCTATAAAAAATTGGATTGCCTTCGATGAAAATTCATGCCAATTTCAATGAGAGCTCTTGACAAAACTTATTATTTATCCTTTGGTTTTTCATACGGGTTCCACTGTAAGGCCTGGCAAATGATGTCCTTGAATAGTTTTCTCAGTGTATACCCAATCCATCTGAACCTTATTCTGCATATTTGTTGGGTGATAGGTTCTTGGTTGGTTCGTCGCCAGCCAGAGTTCCTTGTTGCTAATTCTTATTATTCTGGCCATCTGATCTTCAGCATCGAGTGAGCGTAGGCAACTGTTGATGATGAATGTATGTAGTCTGTTGAAAATATCATTTGTAATGCGCCAGGTCTCTGAACCATATTGAAGCACTGACTGGACATTGGTGTTGAAAATCCGGATCCTGTTGACGCTTTATGCAGAGTGCAGTAGATCTCAACATTGATTTCAGATTAAGGAAGACTTGTATTACTTTCCTGATCCTGGCTTTGACGTCCCCATCTGTGCCTGTGCCGCCTGTAGTTGAAACGATACTGCCAAGGTATAGAGTGATAGGTGAAAGAGGCCACTTCCTTTAGGTTCCTCCTGTTGATGGTGATTAGAGCTTGTTGTTGTTGGTTGAGTTGGGTTGGGTATCTTCATCACCTCTGTCTTCTCTACGTTCACCTGAAGTCCCATCTTCGCTGCCTCTTCTATCAACTGCCAGAGTTGCCTGTAGATCTTCGAGTTTGTGCGACACTAGACATAAATCATCATTGGCGAAATCCAAATCTTGTAGGGTCTTTTCATCGGTCCAGCCAGCGTATGCCCATCTTCTCGCTCCTCAAATTTTGTTGCATAATCCAGCCCACTACAATCAGGAAGATCATGCGTGACCTCATAGTTGAGTTGTAGATCATTGTGTTACTTTCAAATCAGACAGTGAATATTAGAAATACTTGAGCCAAGTAAGACGGAGATCAGCTTAATCCCCACAGTCAGTGTGGTCTGTTTAAAATAAACAGAACAGTTAAACTTATAGATGACAGCTAAATTCATTCTGATTGATGACCGCCAAAAGAAAACCCTATAACCTCAAAATTGGCGAAATCATGAAAGTAATTTCTCCAAACATTTTCTAAGTCAACATCACTGTCGTTTACCTTATTCTACGATAATCAATATGCGTTTGCTACTTACGGCACTATGGAGCCATATTTTTCAGTTATGTTAGTCCATTTGTGAGATTTTTTGAAATGTACAAACCGTTGAACTACCAATCTCCATCAACTACAGATAGCACTTACATAATGTATTTACTGAAATTTTCATATATGAACGGCTTCTGTATAAAGTCAAATTGTTATCTGTATTTCTTTTTTCATCTTATAGGCGATCCACTCATCAAATGTACAATGTAACAGTATTTCTACTTTTCTTTATGTCTTTGTATGGCTTTCTGGGTGTACAGTTTTTCGGTGATGAGTTAAACTATCATTGTGTTTTGCAGACAGCCAATGAAACGTAAGAGATTGTTTATTTGTTAATACCAGTTGAATATGATAACACTGTTTACTCCTATTATTTCATTAACTATAAATACTTGGAATTAAACTTCTTACTTGGTTTTTCACTTTATTTAGTTGCCACTACCGTACCGCATTACTTGCAGAGGTTTTTCCATTTGGTTCTGAAAATCTTGAAATGTATAATCCAGTTATTCCATCCGTGGAAAAATGCTTTCAAAGTAGACAGTGGAATACAGGACACACGTTTCGTTTTATTTGGGACTCGTTAGCTGGATGTAGCTTCCCCCAGTGAATGCTTGTATCTAATAGGACTCAAACATAGTACTGATCTCTGTAAACGTCACCAGGTAGATGGTTGAGTAAACTGAGCAACTGAATTACAATAGCCACTACCTGTGCAACGAATTTTAGTGTTACTTCTTGTAATTTCCTAAAAATAACAACTCATTTTGTTCATCGCTATTCACGAAAAATATGTAACTATTTCTACAATATGGAGGTCATATATGGTTTTTAAAAGGAGATACATCGGAAGACCAATGTGATGGCATCAAATGGAATTCTGGATTAAAAAGATTTTAGTATTCACCGGAAACAGAGACAAATTGACAATTCAGATATTCATCACTGATGAATGTCTTTACTAATTATCTTCTAAACATATCCCAGATACTTATCGGCAAGTGCTAAACTAGAGCTAGCAAACCTACCGGGTAAAACCAATCCAGCCGGTACAGAAATTGCAAAGCACAAACAAAATGTAAAAAATAAAAACAAAATTATTCCTCTCTGGAATCGGAGAGGTGAAATGACGCCGGTTGATAAAAGCCTTCGCGAAGCCAATTAACCCATGTGTCTTCTCTCGATGAAAGCGAAAGTAAACGTGGGGACATGGAATGTCCGTACGATGTTCGAACCCAGCAGGGAAGCCCAGATTGCGAAAGAGATTAGAAGGTATCACATTGAAGTGCTTGGGATTTGTTAAAGCGGATGGAATGAGAGTGGACTCTCCAAACTGTCGACTGGACAGTCAATAATCTACTCCGATATTGCCACCCAGACGACAACCACGAGCACACTGAGGGAGTGGCTATCATGATGTCCCCAACACCATTGAAGGCTGTCTCTCATGCAGTGAGAACCAATCTCCTCCTGCAGGATCATGACAGCGAGGTTCAACTCAAAAGGACGGAAGGAAGGTCACAATCATATAATGCACCTACAAATAATGCAGATGAAGAGAAGAAGGAGGAATTCTACAGACAACTGCAATCAGTACTGGATAAGACCGTAGTTGGTGGCATCAAAACTCTGATGGGCGACATGAATGTCAAACTGGGAGCAGGCAACACAGCAAGAAAACCAGTCATGGGCCAAGAGGCACTCGGCGAAGTAATGAACGAGAATGGAGAATTGTTTGCGGAATTCTGTGTATTCAACGATTTGGTGATTGGAGGCAAAGCACTGTGTTCAAGCACAAGGATATCTACAAAGCGACATGGATTTCACCAGACACCAGGACACACTAAAAATCAGATCAACTTCATTTAAATCTCATGAAAGTGGAGACACAGCCTACTTGACACAAGGTCAAGAAGAGGAGCAGATGTGGGTTCACACCACTCACTGCCTAGTGCAAGGAACCTCCCAAATCAAGTTAAAAGCCTTCAAGGAAGCTGGTGATAGACCACAGTCCAAGTCCAACATCCAGAACAGAAAGTGAACTGAAGGACGAAACAACAAAGGATATCTTCATGTCAGCCAGCCTTCAGAACAAAATGGGAGACATTGAGCAACATCCCTTAAGGATCGGGCGTGGAAGAACACTGGAACTCTTTGAAAGATATGTGGAAATAAACCTCCATAACCGTGTTAGGAAGGAGAAGGAAACAAGACAAGGGATGGATTTCGACGGACACGTGGAAGCTGATAGAGTAGGGGGAGGAAGATGGTGATGGTGAGTTAGAAGATGCACCAGTGCAAGGATGCACAACGAAAGGAAGAACTGAGTATAACGTATAAAACACTGCACTAGACAAAAAAGTGAAGAGTGCACGCAAAGACAAAAGACACTTCTACGACGCACTGGCAAGTGAAGCAGACCACCAAGCTGACTGTGATTCGAATTCCCGCTTATTTTTGTTTTGATCTCTTGTTGCGAAATCCCCTTGTCTGGTAAGCGCTGTCCATAGTGTCTTCCGTTTTTCAAATGGACTCTATTTGCGCATCCGTCACTCCTGAAATTAGGAAAATTTACTAACATGATGACGATTAGTTAAGTCTCTCGAAGTTGAATGTAAGGGACTACCATACCTACTGTATTCCGCAACCCTTCTTCTTTGACTTCATAAAAGTTTACCATCACCAATTTACAAACTTATGAGCAATAACAATTATCTACTTATTAGTAAGCTGGCTATGACTCTAAAATTAGTCATCACACTCTAGGCAAAAACCTTTTTCTGCCAAGAAAAAAACATTGAACATTATTAAAATTAACGCGCTGACAACTAGTATCTCCAAGAGTATACAGTGATAAAAAATTACGCCGAAACCATAAAACTGATGAAAATGAATTTAAATTCCTACCAAAAGTAATAAAATGAACACAAATGAAAATATTATGGAACAATACGGCATAATAAATTAATTACTTTCAATTTGGGTCAAAAATAGTCATATATATTCACCTATATGCAACTTTACATCCAGTTGCATTTAAAGCAGTTAGCCAAGACTCGGGTGTTGTTGAAATTCTTAATACTATTCAACGTGTATTGATCATTTTTACTTAAAAGGGTAAATAAACTTGCTTACCTTCATTGGTATGATTCGATATTCGGTAACTTTTTCGACTTCTAAGGCAAAATTTATGGCAGTAGACAAATATAACTCCTTGGGCTACTTATACTTGTATTCTAAGAGACAGTATGATGAACAAAGAATATCCTCCTCGATAACTTGTTCCTCAGGCTGTTCCGTTAGAAAATATGTTCAGACTAACAACATTCAGAATTTATTTTACAGTCAATCGTTAAAGTGAGCTTCAGAATAATCAATAATGTCGGTAATGAAATTATACTGAATCTTCAAAATTCATCTTACCGGAGAGTTACCGATTCCAAAGCTAGCAACTGCTGCTTTTGTACATATAGTTCAGACAGTCTTAGCTGAATGGCTGCAGTATTAGTATCTCGTATGGCGCTTCCCTTCTGAATTATATATTCATGTAAAGTTGATATGCATGTCTTCCCTACTTTCATCTTCATCTGCGTTTTGATGAAATTATTTGGATAGCCGTTTTCACTGATTGTTTTGTGAAAGATTTTCAACTCTTCATCAATTGTATACTCTGAACATATAGCTCTTACTATGTAACTGAAGGTATTTACCAGATTTAGTTTCCATTGGTAGGGAACACGTACATGTACTTTACTCATATAGGTTTCTCAACGGCCGTTTTGAACATTTTTCATTCGAGATCAACTCCCGAAGTGAAAAGTTTGTCGGCAGACTAATATTTTAGCTTTCAAATGATGTATAACTATTCATCTTACTGGTTGTTTGCGACTGCAGTTGGTTTGCTTCGAATACCACACTAACTGAACTCTTGTTTCGTGTAGATTGTTCTTATAGTAATATTCATCTACAAAGTATGCATCCCTTTATGCCAAGAAAGGTTGTTGATGTACGGTTGGTACTTCTACATACTTTGAGAGGGTGGAGTCATATTTTTACTTGTCTGTATTTTGTTGGTTGAAAAAATGTAGCTAAACAACAACCATGTTTCACTGAAAATCAGATTAAATATCCAGTTGATAGTAATTTGACACTTGTAGATTGTGTTTAAACTTCGGATCGAATGAATTCTTGAATTCGATTATCTCCTATTGACTTGTGTTTAAGAGGTTTGGCAGTGGAATTTATTTCCCTCTAGAGTTTACTAAATTCGTTTAATCAGTGATTGCAAAATATTTGATGTAATTTCCCAGTGAGTTTACCATACTGAAACTGGGTACTCACCACTATCAATTACATGTCCCTGAGAATACAAAGGTATGTAGAGTTTATAGTCTAATCAATAAATGGAATTGTGGATTGTCCGTAACCTTATGGTAGTCTAGTGAAATTTAATTATGACCTGTTATAAATTAGATTAGATTTATGATGGAAGATATTTTTATCCATAGCAACAGCAACAACAATAATAATCACTTTATTCCAGACAAAAGTTTTTAATACAGTATGGAATACGCAGTGTGATATCTGAAAATCCATGATACCTAAATGTCGATATACGGCAATATTTACCATCTTTTGGAAGAACAAATTAATATATAATTACCTGCTTCCTCATGACTCTAAAAAGCTTCATGATGGCAGTTGTTAGGGTTACGATTTTCAAAAAGAATCCAGGACTCGCGTCTCGTCCTACTTGGGATTCGTCAACTAGGTGTATCTGCACCCCAGTGAATGGTGTTGTTCTGGCTCAAATTCGAATTCATCACTCTAAACGCCAAAGCGTTGTTCACCAAATCATTTGGGCACGATAGCCACCTCTTTTTCAACAGGTATGAGTTGTTATGATACTTGTAGTTTTCCGTTGTTATACATGGCCAAACTGCCCAATCCTTGTAGATGACGCTCTGGCGTTTGGAGACCTGCGTACTGGGTTCGACCCTCAGTGGTAACAACACTCACTAAAGTGCAGGTACATCCATCTGGCGGTTCCCAAATAGAACGAAAAGCATGACTTGGATTCATCTGCTAGGCATCAAGATCAGTGTAATATCACGAATATTCAGCAGTATAGAGGCATCCGCATAGGGTCCCATCTGCCAACAGTGGTCGAACAATTGAGTCCTCTATAGTGACGGGAAATTACAAGTATCATAACAACCATACTAGTGCAAGTTTACTGGCTTTACCAGCAAATTTGCAAGCTAAGGGATCCAGTATAACTGTATGCCATTACAATTGCCTTGGTAATTCTATTCCCCTTCCTCTTTGGCTGGTAAGCTGAGCAGGTTGAACCAGTGCAATATTATCTGAAATTCCCTGCTGCTTAGATAATCAACTTAGTGGGGTTGTTAAAAATCAACCACTACTTAAATTCGCTATAGTTCAATCGAAGATAGAGCAAATTTACAGCTCTTACCAGTTTCCGCCACTCTCACCTATCTCAGCTAGTTTTCTCATACATTTTCTTATTTTAAGCTCATTAACAATGTACATTTAGGAAGCGATAGGTACTCATCAATATTCAACAATTCATGCACTTTAGAGGGCCCGCGAAATCAGAATGTAGTTTGATTCTTATTATTCACTACTGAAACTTCAGGAGAAAAATTTCGGTTAGCTTTAGGCAATTTACTTTTCAAGCGGGCCAAATAACACAGTGGTAACCTACTTGACTGCAATGGTGATTAACACAGCTTTTATTCTCAGAGGAGACACTAGTCTCGGGGTTCCAGATTAGCCTAGCTGTTAGGGGGCAGCAAACGCTAATCCAAGATCGAGCAGAACTTCCCCTCAGTTGCCGCCAACCAAATAACACACATCGAAGCACCTGGAAACTTTGAGCCTTCTATCCGTGTCCAAACTGCAAAAATTGATAGGTGAAAATCACTTATAATTGGGATTAGACAATATGAAACTGGTTGCTCTTAACTGACTAATAAATTCTTTCTAGCATGTCCCACAATGTGAATAAACCAACAAGAAGAAAAAGTTCGGTATACCTCAGTAGTGTCTGGCCTTATGTTCCAACCCACAAAAGCAGCAAATATTAAAAGAGTCCTAGTACTTAAGTGGGCTTTCAGTAGGTCTTATGTAGTCAATAACAGTTAGGCTGCTTTTTTCTATCTTCTAACCATTTAGCAAACAACAGTGTGTGGGTAACCAACCTTGAGGACCTCATTTTGCCACAAAAATATACACCAACCCTCATCAACTACCAAAGTACCTAAACCACAGAAGCTCTATGGTCGTTCAAAATTCGATGGAACATTCGTTTTGTAAAACTACTTCATACCCATATGATATGCTTTCGAGATAGAACGCTTTTATTCACTTTTTATATGCCCTTCATATATACATGACTAATTTAAGGTGCTTTTTTGAACTAGCAACTAAGTCTTCTTTGAAACTCATAGGTTCAGAAAGCATCCACGCCATTTAACCAGGTAAAGGTGTACCGTACATAAATAGGTTAACGATGGTTATGAAGTTTCACCTCTAAAAACTCACTCTCTAGCTTACTTTGGGCTATCCTAGCTCAGAAATATGTGAGAAAACTTTGGGAAAATGATTTCATGAAATTAGAAAGACAACTGTGTAAATTTACTCTTTCCTGTGGCATTACAAAGATGCTCCGTTGTGATGCGTCCAATTCTTCCAAAGCTAGCGTTTTATATGAGATATTTATACGTTAAAGCTTGCGTTAACAGTTCATATTTGATCGTTAAATGTAACAACAAACTAAGCAGAGGAAGACGTGGAATTCAGTCGTGTATATTCTGGTTGGTTTTGATACTCATGTTACGTAAATCCACTTCAAGATTTTTCTCATGATACCACTCAATCAGTATCCTCACAGGACCTGACTATACTGTTTAAAGTTCCATTCACGTTAGTAAATGAAGGTACGAGGCAACAGGATGAAACACAAAGATATGAGTAAGATAGTAATCAAAAGTAATACAAAGTTGTGGCAAGATAGAAGGGATAAAACAATAACGAAATTGAGTATAGCTAGTTAGATGATATGTACATAGATTTGTATCACAGACTGATTCTGAGCCATATTATTTACAGCCTCAGTACACCGATTTCGGTTGTCACTCAGCCTTCAACTAGTAGGTCTGGATTTTCTCACAAGGTTCAGACTAACTGTTAGAAAATTTCCGGGCTAATCCTGCTTTTTGAACTGGCTGCCATTAGCCTCTTCCCAGTCTAAATCTATGTCAGGCAACATCTGGTCACGGAGTAGATTGCGAATATACATGCATAACACATGTCGAGGTTATATGAGCCGACGAGGGTTCACTACCTCATCAACTAACTAATCTCTTTTATCCCAAAGCTGTACACCCGACATCTGCATTACTGAAGAAGTAGCTCAGATGTATTGTTTCACCGATAGTGACAATTTTTTCTTAACCTCCTTGTTAAAGTTACTTCACTTCAGTTTCAAAATCGGTTGTTAATTAACACCCAGTTTCTCCTCAGTTTTCAGTCTCAGTAAAGTTCATAAGTATTTGTCATTAATTTTTCCTAACTTTTATCAAATACATGAATTTTAGGTCTGAAGAACTGTTGACAAGATAATGGAGACGTAACGTCTTGTAAATAATTTAGCTGACCACTCACTAGTGTAGAGGAGAACGTTGAGTACAGCAGAAATGTCGGTGAAGTTTAGTTAGGAGGATATTCACGTAAATGAGTGAAAGATATAACTGCAATTATAAGCCTAATCATATGATTAGGCCACTTTAAAGCTTTACATAAAAGATGTATTGACTGGTCTCTGGAGGCAACTGATTCCATTTTGCTCCGAATGCTATTAATCATTTTACAATGTAACCGGAAAGCTAGGAGCCTCATTATATCAGTGAAGTTTCATGGATGAAATGCGGTCCACACTCAAGACCATACAGCATGAAATTGGTTGGGTTTCCAGTGAACAGTCACTGTATCTAGTTCCGTCTTAAATAAGGCCAGTCACCGGCCAAATAGCTCAGCGTTTTCGTCTCTGAATTCAACACTCGGTGACGCTGGTTCTAATCCAGGAAGGGAAGTCAGTTCCCTCAAAGTTGCAGGTCTGCTTTGCCGATGAATGAAAACAAGCCCGAAATCAAGGTCAAACAGACCTTTCTGCCGATTGTCTCCAGCCAACGTATATGCATAAGGGATGAATTTGTGAATTCGTATATACACAGTATTTAGTGTGATCCTATTCTTAGCGTTTTACGGGGACCTAATGTATCCTTTGACAAGTGGAAAACTTACAAGGCTCTCGTTACAAACCAGCAACAGCCAGAAGAAAATAAATACTATTTGCTTGCACTACAGCTCAACACTTTAGGAATTTTTATCTAGTTAAATTTATTCGCATTTCCCAACGATGTTTACACACACATTCTTGATCTGTTTAGTTGTTGTGATTATAGTCTAGTAATTCTGTTTTCTCTGTTCCAGTCACATAACAAAGCAAGATTTAGCCATACCAGATTCATATTGTAATCCAGCAAAAAATCCAGAAGAGCAGTGTCCAAGCAATATGAAATGCATACGCATTGCTAGTTCCATACAAGATGATGGAGGTTACGCTGGATTTGAAAGTTTTCGTAAGTAAATTTATTCCATTGTTGTTTTGATCAGTGATTGTACAATTGTGAATGATAGACGTACTTGTCTATGTAGGCGTGATAAGTGAATCTGTAGGAAAACTTGATTTAGAGTAGAGTTTCCCCTGGTATTTTCTCCACTTGATCTGTTAGCTACATTACGCAGTTCACCGAAGTGAGAAACATATCAGCCAGCTAGTCTTTATTGATTGAACGAAGCCAATCAGAAGTACATCATTACTATGTTGTATAAGTAAGCTATTTCAATTTATTCCTATGTCAAATATTTCCTAAATACTATAATGTTATTAGTATTACTGATTGCTTGGTTACTGCTTAGAAGTAGTCTTAAGGTAAACATCTTATAAATGATATGGGCCTTTCCTTGTTTAATACACTACTGTGTAGACAAATACTTAACAAAGATCATTCGAATACTATTTACCATGAGATGCTTCCTTGTTTCCAGCGACTTCTGCACTAAGACCAGTTTGCACTTTCACCTGTTCAGAGATGAATTAGTCTGTTGGAGTATATAGTCATCTTTTTAGATAAACAGTCAAGCTTTTGAAATAATTGAAATAATTCGTCACACTTTATTTTTCTCCGTATCATACTGCATATCATACCATTCTGTATGCATATTGTGTGTACACTAAATAATCGTCCTGTTTTGTCATTTCGATCTCTGAATTATGGGTATTATTTACAAAAAAGTGTAAACATATTCTTAAATACAAAGAGCTGATGTAACAGGTGTAATGAACTACTAAAAAATAACATTGACGCATGTAAACCTCCTTCATTGAGCGTTCCGTGCTCTGAAGAATGATTTTGGACTCTTTAGTTCTTTATTGTATGATACTTCAGAATATCTGATTTTGATTACATTACGTAAAGCAAATAATTGAGATATCTGTTAACTACTCATCCATACAATAGTGAGTTTTTTAACTCTCACTTTACTTTCTAAAACTTTAGACGTCAGTATATTCACCGTTTATCAAGCTGCTTCTCAAGAAGGTTGGGTTTTTATAATGTACCGTGCAATGGACTGTCTTGCTTCATGGAAAGGAGTTATCTATTTTATGTCCATGATATTTTTAGTGGCATGGTTGGTCAAGGTAAGCTTTAAAGCAGTTATTTTGTTGCAGTGTGCATTTAGTGCGATAATTAGACAATTGTTATATTATAATATATAATATAGTACGTTGTAACTGAATCTATTCCTGAAAGTTTAGGAAGCTTTAGTTTACAGTTGACGAGTATAAATCTAGTAAATAGACGGGAAAGCCAAAGATGAATAAAAATATGACTTGCTATAAAACTTTGACTCACTACCTATCTTGTCTTTTTGATATCTTATTCATAGAACTGTATGCTGGTCATAGGTCTCAGTTCTATACAAATCTCATGAAAAATACTGGTTTGAATCCTTTGATAGTCCACTTATTTCTGTAGCTGTGTTTATCATTGTTTTAGGCAGAAACTAATCTACTAATTATGGCTATCTCAGGTAATCGAAATAACACTGAAATCCATTTATATTGGTTTACATCAGTCTTCACACACAAATTAATATTTTCATTTTAAGCAAATATCAAAATATTTTGGGCTTAATCCATCCCTTTTTTTACTCCATTCTGAGATATAACAACCATATAGTATTATACAAATACAATCAGTCCCAGACAATAATATTTCTGAAACCGGTTAGATTTTGCTTGTCACCCCCACTGTTTTGGCAGCACATTTACACTTACACAAGTATTTTATATGATTTAGTAGTAACTTGTATAATTCTGTGGTAAAATAAGGTGAAATAATTTAAAATTTTAAAGCGTGTAGGAAATACAACAGATTTCAGTGGAGTTTTCGTCAGTTATGCGTATCCTTCATAGAAGAATAAAGTATCTAATACTCTGTCATTATGATTTTCAACTGAGTTTTACCAATCAGGTTAGCAGTGTGATTGTTTAGTTCAGCGATATTTCATTGCTATGCGTTTTACTCAATGTTAAGTGATAATTTAAGAAAGCATTGGTTTTCGGTTTTCTGCTTTTACTGCTAACCAGAAACCATATCCATACCTTAGGAGGAAACATCGCTTTTTAGATATTCGAAATTCGCCTTACTTATTCTAATAACCAGAAGTAGAATCACTAAAACAATACAACCCAAAAAGTAGGTTTAAGATTTCATGGTGTTCACCCGTAATAGTACAATGTTAAAAAAATTATCTAATAATGAGAAGAAAAAAAGATGATAAATATTTCGTTTAAATTAAAACGAAAGTGACATAGTTGTCAGTTCATAGATATTCTTTGGAAAATTACTTTTCTTTGTTTTCATTTTAAGACAGATATTTTCCATAATAAAATTATGCGCTTTCAATAATACATCGATTAACAGATCACTTAGAATGAAACTGAAGTGAAGTGAAGCGTAGTTTCCGAGTTCATTAGCGACTTCAATAAGCGCTACAAATCAAAGTTATAGTTTCTAAAACAGAACTTTAAAGAAAAGTATGCTTTTTAGCTGAGTCTTATGTTTTTTTTTCCATTTGAGGTACCTACATTAATTTGTCATACATAGCATCGAGTTCGTAAACGTGTATTAGATTACTCTCTAACCTAGTTATTCAGAGAACATAGGAGGAATATCAACAGCTTCATTCGCGAACACATTGTCGTCTTCAAATACCTTACCGTTTCCAGAAGTTCATTCATATTAATTGACAAAGGATTTCCCTACAACTCCAAAAGATTTTGACAACCCTATAGAAACATACGTAAAAATCATTGTAATTCACAACCTTAAACCTGGTCTTTTTGTGTTCGGTAGTATTGCTTGTATCCATTGGCGGAAATAATAATTTTTGTCATGAAAATATTTTCTGCCCCTCTATTATATATCTCTAATATATTTTTATCATATCACCTCTTCCATACTTTTTTTGTTCAATGGGAGATTTTTATACTTATTATCTAATCCATTTATCTGATTTCAACTTCGACACTTTCATTCCTCTTCAAGAATACTCTTCTAAATGCTTAATAATTTTCTGGAATAATGTATCATGATTTAATCGGCTTTTATCAATGTTAATAAATTTAAATACACTTGTACAGCATTTTAAAATGAAACCTCTGAAAAGAAAACTTATTCTATCGTTACACATTTATTTTATGACTCAAACTATTATTTATAATTATAGCCAACTTTATTACAGAATGCGATTTTATGCAAATTAGGTATTCAGAATTGTAGGGCGAATTTGTCACAACTTGTAATGAATGAAATGGCATATATATATATATATATATATATATATATATATATATATATATATACGTTGATATAGTGATTTTTCAAGCAAATGTTAAAATAATATGATATGAATTTTATTTTGTATTGTTTCTTATTACTAGAATGTATTCATTGCTGTACTAATTGAAACATTCGCTGAAATAAGAGTTCAATTTCAACAAATGTGGACACCACGACATACTGCAGATGCAGATTCTTCAAAGGTAGGCTACATTCCTGTAATACACAATTTACACTGAATCAGTTTACTTTCATTATTCATTATTTATCCCTACTGTGAATTATACAAATATTACTTTAGTTTAAAATCTTTGTTTGTCTTCTATCACTAATTGTGATTGGTTCAATTTCCTGACCCTCGCTAGGATAACAAACAAATGATAGATAGTCGGATGATAGTCGACAAGGTTTTATTTTTTATCACTCGTATCTATTTGTTGAAACTATTACTTGCCTCAAGCTCAAAGAGAAATAAGGTCTTTTAGTTTTGAAATTTGTAGAGCTTTATTGACTTCAAGTTATTATTCATGACAAAGTGACATCAGCGGGAGAAACATTGGAAACCTGGGAGTACGAGACAGTTGTTCTGTTCCATTTCCTCAGCACTGCTCACCTATGACCTTGTTGGGTATTGACTCCAGGATCTTCAGACTTCGCGTTGAATAGGTTACCATTGAACAATTTGGTCGGAACCTGGCGGTTTACATTTTCTTGATTCTGTAAACTCGCGATGTAATGTGACCTTCATCGAATACCACCACTTAGTATTTATCCTCACATCCGAGTTGATTTGCTCCACTGATCATGACGTTTTGTTAAAACCTAGGGAAGTCTCATCTCGAAACATGTCATTGGCTATAACTGGACAGTAAGTTAGTTTGAGGGTCTATGAAGTCACGAGTGTGCACTTCTGAGACGTCCCATATTAAGATGAAACAAATATCTAGTACTCTCTAGTTTTAAGTGGTTCTCCAGCTGGTGTCATTCCGTGATGAAAACCAACTGGAAATAGTAAAGTCAACTAACATGTTACAGAAACATGCCAATTAATCATACACGGGATGATAAGAAATTAATTGTATCTATGGCATTAGTGGAATAATCTTTACAAATATATGTCGATGGCGACATATCACATCGTTTGACTGCATATTACCGGTTATAAATTCTTTGGCTTATCCCACTACTTGATTCGCTAATATAAATATGTTGAAAGTCTCAGAAACTAATTTTGTAAACAATAATTTTCTTGTCTTTCTTGATTGATGGGTGCTTTGGATAGCATAATATGTCCTGCTAAAGTTGAATTGGTTTGTGTACCATAGTGATATACAGTGGGTGTAGGAATCGGTTGACGATTTCTGAGACATCTCTCTTGCATAATAGAGTAGTTCATTTTGTAGACTGAAGCAGTTAACCTGATGTGTATCATGTTAAATAGCATTTTTTTTATTCAGTTATTTAGATAGTCATTCGCTCTGAAAACTTTGTGAAGCTGATTTCCTTATAACTTCTGCAGTCGTTGAGTACTACGGTGAATATTGGCAAGTGCGAATAGTGCTTCTATATAGCTTATCGTATTGCACATCGGGTTGTTATTACTGTAGTGGAGAAATAAACGTCTGTCGGCTTCCTCTACAACTGAGTCTTTTGACGAATACACCTTCTTCTTTTGTGAATTAGTTACCCTCAAAGGTTTGGTTGATTAGATTCTACTTGTTTTCCAATTCACTTGTTTTGAGAGTCAGAAAACTGTCGTTGACACAATGAATTGAAATTTCCTGTTTAGTTATTTGGATTACTGCTGGTTCTGATATCTGTCTCACCGCTTCAGTGATTAATTCGGATATCTGTGAGCCTATAACATTTCCATTATTCTGTTTGTAAATCTTTCCACTGAACTGAAAATATTTTGTGATAAAGTTTGAAGCGGTAACTTTCGTATATTTTTAAAGACTGTAGTCACAAGTGAGAAGAATACTCATATTTCGTTTGGCAATGTATGGGTTGATTGACATGAAAAGAGCAGTTACATCTTAGAATAGTATTTTTTTTTCACCATGGTCAGTCTTGAGCTGTTGAATCCCACCGACAATATTTTGCCACTTATTGTATAACCTATTGTATAAATTATATGATTGTGTTCCTGGTGGTGGCACTACTAGTTGCAACAGAATATCTAAGTAAATAATTTTGGTTGACTGCAGAGTCGAAGTGGAAATTCAATAGCTTTTTAATGGTTGTATCCAAATGCAACATCTTTTGATTTAAAATGTTTTAAGATATGTTCTTTGGAATAATATTGAACAAGGTTGTTGTATTAGTTGTATATTGCTTTTTTAGTTTTTTTGTTGGTTCAACTGTAATGACTATTTTTGTAAAAGCCTATTGAAAAAAGAATAAATTACCACATCTCACCCACGGATTTAAGCAAGCTACTTCATTTAAAAGCCTGAAGTATCATAAATCTGATATTTCATTCTAGTATTCAATAATCAGCTACACAAATATTTTTTTATTGAGAATATTTTTATGCTTTTTATCAATCAACAAACGATAAATCATAATTGAAATTCAAATGTTTCTATTAACCTATATTAAAGATCTTTCAATTTGATGGTTTAACATGGAAGTTGGTTCCTGTACACGAAAGCAAAGCACGTGGTTTAGCACCAAAATTTTTTCAAGAGGTAAGTACTAATAGCAGTAGAATATGCTCGTATTTCAAACAGTTACTAATGGATTTGTTGATTGAATTTTGTTTAGTTATTTATTGAAAGTAAAAATAAATGTCATATTCTAGTTCAATAATACTTTATAACCGAATTATTTTCTGTCCTCCAACCTGATTCAGAAGGCAGTTGCATATAAAGTAACCGTGATCGCATAACACTTCCCTTTTGGGATCAACCCACACTAAGTAATGTCTGTCAGTTAAGTTTTGAATAATATCAAGAAATGCTTGTCATTGGATGACTGGATGTTTAGTTAGTCTTAAAATCCATCAATACATGTAAAAGATTCATTGGAACTATTTGATAAAATTAATAGCCAATAAAACGAGCTGACTGTGATGATTTCTTGGATAACTAATAGGAGAAACCTAAACTATACTTAAAGTATGCTTGAGCATTGCTCCAGGAAAGCCATCTCCCCTGAAACTTTGTATGCATCTTGAATCTGTTAAACCGAGAGGTGAAATTCTGGAGATAGAAATTTGGGTACTATCCGTAGTACGTTTAAGACCTACAAGTTGCTAAGGGTCACTTGTGCTAAAATCTCTTTTTGAGCACTCACCACAATCTTTATATCAATATCGGTAAGTGGGGCATTTATGCCTTATTCATGCTTGTTAAATGGTGAGAAACTTAGGTTATAAATGGCATCTTGTAAGCCTAGTTCAGAGATCTATGGAAACTTTGGGACTTCTAGAGTCACCATGTTTACACGTTTTAGATCCACTATCTACACCGCCTTTACAAAAAGCGAATCTTTAATACTCTAAGGTTATGAATAGAATGTTGATCATCATGAAATATACGTCATTTTATTTCAGCCCAGTAGGTATATCTTACTATCTGACACTGAGGCATTATAAAATGGAATCCAATAATCCACTCAATAGTATACAGTTCGCATAATTATTTGGACTTCTTTACGGGCATTCTTTTATAGTTACTGTGCTCAATTTTTCGCCTACCCCTCATATCACTAGACACCGTTGGTTATATTCATATAGCTAGTAGACGGGATTTCTGAATTGTCAAAGATATGAAATACATTACTATATGAAAGGAGAAATCACATACATTGTGGGGATGAAAGGCGACAAACAGCTGTTACTTTCTCAAGATGTCCATTAGGAAGCGTATTAAAGGCAATCGTTTTGAATACATTTCTTATAGGCAAACGAGCATAAGTTACTGAATATCTCCTATTGTAGTAAGTGTTGGAATATTGTTCTTTTTCAGAACTTAGTGGAAAAGTAAGCTCCGATTAATTTAGTCTGATGAGTCATTTATATGAAAACTGTAAACTGGTTTTATTCACAAGTTTGAAGTTTACATTTCTTCCTATCCTGCCACGCATTAAAACAAAATCAAATCTGCACCAGAATACATATTATAGTCTCCAAATAGTGAACGTTGAAGTATAACAATTCTGGAGTCTAGAAATGACCTCTGGTGAACTCTTTATGCATCTTTGGGAATAATTAATACAGGTTGATTATTGAAGGTGAAATGAAAATTCGGACTGTGGCTGGATTCAAACCAGCGACCTCTGGGTTTCCGGTCCGTTGCTCTACTAACTGAGCTACTCAAGTGACAAGGCATGTCGTATCCAAAGTTAATTGCTCATCCGGTGAAATACTGACTGTGGATCACTAACCAGTTACCTAAAATTACTTGTATTTCTTATCCTTTAAAGACAACAGTTGATTGAAAGAACTAAGCATATAGTCAAATGAATAACTTTCACATGAAGCTCGTTTATGGCTACTATATAAAATAGCAGTTATTCACTCTTAAAAAAATTCAGAAAAAACATGCTTTCATTAGATAAATTGGGATGATCACTTGACAAACTTTCAATTTTTATGATTAAGGAAATTATTTTTTCCTTTTTGATAAGGTATACTCTAATAAGGCGTTCAAAATACAAGCAAGTATCAGTAGACGTATAGTTATGCAGGGAAGCCTAAGTGTCTAGTGAGCAAGGTGAAAGTGGAAATGCGCAAAATGTATATGTGTTTGATTATTATTATTTTTTTTTTCTCTTCGGTTCCTAATAGAACATAGGGTTTCAATAGCACGCCTCCATGCCACTCTCTTCTCCGCAGTCTTTTGAACCTGGCTCCATGACTGCCCATAAGCTTTCATTTCTTCATCACACCATCTCCTCCTCTATGTCACCCTCAACTCAGACGCCCAGCTCGTCGTTTCCTCTTTGGATTCCACTTGACGGCCTGGCCTGGAGCGTGATATCCACAGTCGTCCTTCTCAGTGTATGCCCAATCCATCTCCACTTTCTTCTACATATTTGTTGTTGGTTGTGTCATTCCCAGATATGTGTTTGACAGCCAATGGAAATTAAGCGATTTTAATAAATATTTAGATAAAATGTATGCCACTGACACTATGGAAGCAATTTTATGCTGTTGTAGAAAGCTTATCAAGCAGCGCTGAAAACATTGGAAGGATGAATATTTTCAGTAGGACAGCGTAGGTCTAAGTTTCTTATTTCTCAGCAAACACCAGACTGATGACCACCTTACAAGTTTGGTCAGTGAAAGTCAGTCAGAACCTTAGATGGTATTTTGTTGATTACTCTTCAATAATCTTTCAGTATATCGCACTAAACCTTTGTTCATATTAACTTCTGAAAGAGGAATAAGTGACTTTTTTATATTTCTCTATGGAAACTCTCCAACTGCCTTTGTTTTCTACTCTGGAAAACTTAATAAACGGATCCATCACTATATCGCTGAGAAGACAAATTATTTAAGATATAAGACTATACTAGCAAATTAGATATAGTTTATTGAAAGGAATATATAAAAAATCTCATGACTGACATTTATGTGTACGCCCATCCCCTTTTAGTATCGAATAAAGTAAAAGTTTACGTCTGAAGATTTTTGTAATCTACAGTTGAAGCGACTGAAATGTATCCAAAATCATGGATTAAAGTTAACAAAAAAAACTAGTTAGTCTGGTGAGATCAAAGCAAGCCGTTTTAATTCGTAAAGATTGAATTAAGTGTAAAACAATTTACGTACTCGGAATAAAAATAAGTACACATTTACAAGGTGGTCTTGAGAATGAATTAGTTGTACTCTATCTTTGTTGAATGTCACGTAAGAATCAGATAAGGTAATTACTTTTCTGTATGTATAGGCCTGGCTTCACAATTTTTTATGAGATAAATCCAGAGGTATGTGGAATTCCTATAGCTTTTTACAGGCGGTTTGGGATTTTGTGAGTAATAGAATCATTGTCTACCATGAAATGAAACTGATTGAGATTCATGTTCTTATTTACTGTTTTACTAAGCAGAATGGCAAATATGCTCCCACTTATTTCGAAACAGTTTCTATTCTTTTCACCAGATAAAAGCATTCAACACATACAGTAATTATTCGCAACAAAAAATTTAACTCCGTAACCTTCACATGTTGTTCAGATAATTCTATTTCTTCTGCTTTCTTTGTGCTAAAAGTAATAGAATTCCGTCGATTTTCGAGTCATCCCAGTGTGAACGCTTTGTGTCGACTCAGTAAACAAAAGTTTCAGGTATCAGTTGCTCTCCATGCTGCTAACTAAGACTATCATCGTGTTCCATTATTCAATGTGATAATCTACGATTGTGCATATTGTTATCGCTGAGACTTTCCCTATATTCTTATATGTATCACCGATATGTAATGCCGTAAATTTTGTTAAGCTTATGTGCTTACTTGGTCTAATTGACTGCAGCTGAGTGCCGCAATCTATTTGTTTGACTATATAGTGGTAACATAAAATCTTGAAGGTGAAAAACTTAGCTGATACTCTTTTATCACCCTCTAAGCCACTAAACATTGATGCATCTACGATTGACTTTACCGGAGCAATGAGTCGGTCAGTATATTTCGAATGCGATACCGTGAATATGTTGCTTACATAACCCCAAATTATTTTAAAGCAAGGGTGTTTCCCAAGAGCTCTCTTTCCAGTCTGTCTACACATGTGTCTATAGCGACTAAGGATAATTTTAACCTCCTTTTATTTGTTTGTAGCTTATTTCTTGAAACTAGATTGCAAATGTCCAATAGAGCTGTACCGCTTGCATTATATTTTCAGCACTATATTGATTGTTACATCTGTATAGAGTCTATTAACATCGAAATTAATCACTTATCTACCATCTTCTAATTACAAGTCGCGTATTCTCTATGTTAGTTCTTACGAACGAGTTGGACTAGACTTTAAGTGATGTTTTATTAGAATTGGTACACTTGTGACTTACTTATACAGCTCATATGTTGGAATGTTTCTCAAGTTCAGCATGTGTTAGAGAGGGTAACCTGAATTATTGGCTTTAACAATATTTTTAGACACTAGTAATAAGCTGTTTAACCTGACCCAAAAATGAGATCATACAATGTAGTGGGTCCAGTTTTGGATCAATGAACTTTATATTTCGCCATGTGGCTTTGTAGCTCTTTTGAGGAAAAATACTTACTTATTATTCCTCTGCAAACTCAAGTGATGATGTAATATATTATATGGTGATTTGGTGTGTGATACTGTGTCCAAACACGCTGAGCGAAAAGGTCATGACAGTGATGAGGAAGAAAGTAGACAGAAACAAGAAAATTTCAAAATATATATGAAGGATATAAGATGAAATATTAGTCGTACCATTTCGTAAGCTGGCATAATTGATGTTATTTACAGTTTGAGAGCTATTACCAATATCGTCTATTGTTTGGCCGTTTTTAATTTTACTTGTCTCTTAGCTAATATTTTTAGATATTGGCTTTCTTCTGATGTTTATTATTTCTAAGTACACCGCTGATCAGCTTGGCTACAAATCAGCGAACTGGCTGTCCGGTGTTTAGATCACAGTGATCTGGCTAGCTGCCTAGCAAAATCTACAAATCACTCGGACTGCTTTCGAACTACTCAAGTTGTTCACTAGCATATCTTGCATGTTTTTATACTCTTTAAGACTCTATTATGTTAAAAGGTGAGAATCGAAAAATACTATACCTCTTGTAACCATCAGTCATTCATGTCAGTGATTTCATAGTTGGGCTTACTGCTCGTCATGTTATGGTAAACTGTTAATTTTTTTCAACATCCATAATGAAGACCGCCGCACATAACGAGTATTTAAAAACGGAAGATTTATTAAGCTGAATTATCTCTTCATATGAAATTAGGTAGTCACTAATTTTTGAGTAACGTATGAAAATTACCAACAGGGAGTATTTACGACCATTCTAGTATATTTACTGATACATTTATCTAGATGTAACTGAATAGAATGTGACAATGTTGAGTATGAGTTTAGAATAGTGCATTTCGCAGGCTGATCGCCCTGTAACGTGAATCGACATATGTAGGATAAGGTGAACCGTTTTAGTTCTACCCAGTGGCTGAACAGTAGCATGCTCGTAACGAAACCTTAAGATCCTAGGCTCGGTTTCTCGTTAAGTCTCGGTTGCGCACTACTAAGGATGCTTAGTGTCTATCCGGTGATCAAAAGTGTTTTGAAATCAGTTAAACACTAAAAAATACCCAGTGAATTACATTTTGGTGTGATCAACTACTAGAAACTCCACTGCATCAATAAAGTAATCGTTAGTAACAATGTAAATCAGCAATCTCGTGAACACTTACGTAACAGTTTGTAAGACAGATCTTATATGACACCTAATGATGAAGAGTGAAGTTTATAAAATTGGTCTGAAACTGTGACCCGATAATCGAATAAAGGTGAATGCTTATATCATCGACCTACAACCTGCTGTTACGTGATGTAAACAAAGGCAAGAAACTGGAAAACTGAATGTCTGTCAATTTTTACTCCTATAGTATACATTGTACTATGAATATTTTTTTAATGTATAGATACCTTATTTGTTTTACCTGCGCAAAATATCTTTTCCCACTAAAATTGATATGGGTATATAGTGGAAGGTTGATTTATGATATCATCAGTTAGGCATAGTACTTTTTTTCTCGTACGAATTCCCCTTTTGATAAATAAACTCTCTGCTTTGCTTGTATGTGTTTATGTGAGACTACTAAACATTCCTGCTGAAACTTTCTTTGCCTTTCTATTGTAGCATTCTAGAAGAAAAAGATGCATAAAATTTCTAGTAAAATGGTGCCACATGCACATATAGACGTATTTTATGCATGCAATATTTGTTATGTTACACTCGAATTACTGATCTCTCTTCCTTCACTCTCTTGCTCCCCTTACCACTCTCTCTCTCTCTACCTCTTTCTCTTAACTGTTTGATTCACTTGAAGCTAATATCTCTATGCAAAATTTCTGCGTAACCGAAAAATATGAACAAATACAGATTTTTCTGTTTTTGAGGTATGATGAAAATAGGAAAAGGTTTTCTTATCTAGCTAAATATTTTGTCGTTAAAATGCATACAACGTATATATACAGGGTAAGAGATAAAAGGCAGTATGTTGGTTAAGTAAATAGATCAGACAATAGTTGACGGTAATCAATACAAAATGTCTGTAATAGATCGCAAACAATATTACTGTACTCCATAGTATTTTGTTGAATAAAGGAATATGTTGAAATTCAGTTCATTTAGTGTATCTGCCAGCTGGAAGTGAAACATTTTAAAACTTGTTAGATTTATCGAACCTGCAAGTGGTTTTCATAATGTGTTAATATGATGTGAACAACAAATTAGCCTTTGAATTCTTATTTGTAGAGTTTTTGGCAGTCAGCATCTAGACTTTTAATGTATTTCAAGTACTTCTACATTCTTGAGTAAAATTTAAGGCTATTAAAACTGAAATTATACTCTAAAAATCATGTGTATCTAAAACGTACTTAAAAATATGCAGGGGCGGAACTCTAGAAGTTTAGTAGTATACACTCAACTTACGAAAGGGTCAAATTGTACAGAGCAACTGAATGTAGCTGTTTGATTTAAGGAGATAAGTAAACTGTCAAAATGTATCATTGATTTTCAGACGGCTTTCAAATCGCCGAGTCAAGGTTAACTTACCTCAGATATATGTAAATTTTCAGCTGCTAAAATGTAATGCCAACAGATGGTCCCATTTCAAACCAACTAGATCACAAAATAGTCTATATACCACTGGTTGGCAGTTAAAAAACTACTTAGTCGTGACATACAGTAACGTGGATCGAGCAGTTAGCAAGCAGTTTGCGAATGGACCTTATATTTTGCAAACATTTAGACCAGATTCCAGGATGTTCAAGGTCAAGCTTTGATCATTTCGTGAAGGAATGTTTCACTCAGCGGTTCTCAGAAATGTAGAATTAAGTTGACTGAAAGGTGACTATTGGATAAAATTCTTCTGTAGTCTATGCAGCGCCTGACTATCTGGTAAAGTTTAGACTTTCTGGCTGATATTTTTGTCAGAGATTCGATGTGACAGTGGAGCAGTTGTATCATTCTTTATCTTCCGAATACTGTTGAACAAACTAACGTTATAGGTTGTTTGTTTCCTATTTACCAAAGAGCTTTTATCTTATTTTATTTTCTTTCACCCCAATTTGTCTCAATCTACTGCCGTACAGTTTCATGGCTTGAACCAGTTCACACTTTGTAAAAGTTTCAGCTCATCCTTTTTTGTTGAAGTAACCTAAAGTAAAGTAGCAACCAATTAAATAGCCTATTAGGCTTTTTTATTCAGACTTTTCATTAAATGAGAACACCTATTTGGTTATTTCAGTAGTCGCCAGAGTGGTCTTTAGAGTCACTTAAATAGGAAGTAGAACAACATAGACAACAATCTAGCATAGACATTTTTTCAACGAACCATTTTTAGTTGGTGTACAGACAAATATTTAATCTTGTTATTGACTAGTAGGTCAACATTAGGTCATCAAAATGATATGTCCTATGTATACCGGGTCATAACTGAAGGTGAGATGAAAGTCTGGAGCGTGGCCGGTGGTCACTGGTTGGAATCTGGCCGTGGTCCAGATTTGCATCTCACCTTCAACTATCACCCAGTATAAATACTAGTCTGCCAAACAACGGTTATCTCAGATAGTCAGATGATAATTGATATGCTCTAAGATGGAACAGTGAGTTGTTTCCATAGTTAGGAGGTTGCATAATCTCATGGTATATAAGGAGAAGATGCAGTCGATCACTAATGCAAATGCGATTATGCAATCTCTTTCTAGCGCTAAGAACGGCTAACCATCCCATCCTGAAGCACATCGATTTGGTGACGTAATGACTCGTGGAAAATAAAATTTTATTCACTGGATTAATTTATATTTCCCAGTGTTTCATTTCCGATCCAAAGAGAAACTAGAATCTATGTTAGGCCGGAAGCCGGTTATCAGCTGATACCAGGTTCAAATGAGGGACCTATAAAGGCCATCAAACTATTTCAAACAATATATTCTCTTCGCCAGTTCCAATTTTACGCTCTGGTGCGTCCTCAACATTCTCTAATAAATGACAGTATTTCATATTTTCAACTGGTATGTAGCTGTTAAGATTGTATAGACATGCAAAGTAATAATTTCATTCTACAACATCCCTTCTGCTTCGATCAAACATTCGTTAACTGTATCTCTTCCACATTTACGTCTCATCATCATTATTCACCGTATTTTTCCATTTCAAACTCTTCATTTAACAGACCATACTGAAATCCACGGGCTTCAATGTGGTCATTATGGTTTTAGTTTTGGCTAATGCAATTACAGCTGCTGCTCTGCATTTCAATCATCAAAGTCTTAGAGGGGATGACCATCTGGAAGATCAATTGGACGGTTTCTACTACGCTGAGGTAATGTGTCTACAGCATTCAGGTTGAATAATTATTATCCTTGTGTGTAGTAGTATAACTTTCTTTAATCTAATGATACTTCTCAATTTTCTTACCCACATGTTGATGTTTGATTGAATTATGACCAGACGACTAACAAAAATCTTTTAAATCGTGAATGAAACACAGATCTCTTTTTTTAGACTTTATCTGTTCTGCGGTTCAGATTCATGACACTTCTGATGGTATAAAGTGGTATAATCAGTTCAAAAATAGTAAAATGAGTGGAACAACATTCAGTAACCGGTGGTACAGCATTACGTGCCACTTTCAATCGTGAACTATAATACTGCAAACTAAATCGAAATCCACCTAGCAAGCGTGTGCACATTTGTACAGTAGGCAATGAGCCACACCTATTGCATGAGGGTTAATGATTCTACCCGAGTGTTCAAACCTCGATAAGTGAAGCGGTGCCAGAACCCTACGACCCATTGTTTGAAAGTCAGTTCCCTAAACCAGTGAACCACAAGTTCATAACTGTACTGAATTACGTGCACTGGATATTGAAAGTATATATATATGTATATAGCTGTAGTATTAATTGTCCCGTTCTTCAGTGAAATGGAAAAGTTATGCAGGGAGGATTACAATTGATGATAGGACGTAAGACTTTGTGAATCGGAATTTTTTTGAGAATGAATGTGTCACGCAGGCGAACTGACAGCAAATTACTGGACATCGACAGGCTTACCATGGAAAAATAATTGTCATAACCTTGGTTTTCAAATACCTTTGAGTTTTACAGTAGAATATCACGTATACTGCCCACCTTTTTTAATTCTTCAGCAACTGAGTGCTTCATAGGGTATTTCCGACCAGCAAGCACTGTAGCTGTATAAAAGCGATGCCACCCACCATAGAGTGTTCACTGATCCCATCAGAATTCTGCTTCACAAAAAAAACCTTAAGGAGATCAGATTAGCATATTTTATCCCATAAATCTCGTATGCAGCGTTCAATCACAAATAAATCGATAGAAAACAAGGATATTTTACACGAATTATTGTAAAATGTTCAGTTGACATTTAGGAAGAAAAGCGTTGATACTGGAATTAATGGGTAAGACAAATAGTGAAAAAAAACAGAAATTCGACTGTATCCATCACATGTTTTATACATAACGAAAAAGAATATCCTTCCACAGTTAATGGAACATTGAAATTATGATAAGTCGAAAAATGCTGGAAGTATTACGTAATTATGTGTTGTGTTATGTAGACTGATGCTTCACGTGAACTGATGCATAATTGGTATAGAAATGAATATACATGAAAATGCTGATAATGTGGTATTAGCATCGGAAGTCTCTGAAGTGTGGAAAATATGAAAATGAATTGTGACAGTTGCTTGTATTCTGCCACAGTAGTAGTGTGTAATGGAATTCCACAGTAACAGCTTAAATAAGTGTAGTGATGATTTACGTATTTTCAATCTGTTAAAAGTATTACGACATATTTTTGACAGCCTGGTTTTAAAATATCAGTCAACAAACAAGATATCGGGTTACAATACATTTCTAAGTTACATCTCCTTTTACTGTTAGTTATAAATTACTTATTTCTGAGGCTGTTTGAACTACTATGTCTTCAATCTAAATTTATTATTATATTATTATTATTTGTCCCTCGGGTTCCTAGTGGAACATATCGCTTCACTAGCACACCTCCATTGCACTCTATTCTCAATAGTCTTTTGAACCTGCCTTAAAGACTACCCACAAACTTTCATTTCTTCCTCACACCATCTCATCTCCTCCATGTCACCCTCGACTCACACACCCAACTCGTCGTTTCCCATCTCGCTGACACTCGACTGCCTGGTCTGACGCATGATGTCCCCGAATGGTATTCTCAGTGTATACCAAATCCAATCCATCTCAACTTCCTTCTGCATATTTGTTGGATGATGGGTTCCTGTTTGATGCATTGCCAGACAGAGTTCCTTGTCATTCATTCTTTCTGGCTATCTGATCTTCACTATCGAGTAAGCGTAGGCGGCAGCTATTGATGCTGTCTGTAGTTTGTTGGAAATGCTTTTCATAACACACCAAATTTTTGAACTAATATAGAAACACTGACTTGACTGACGTTGGTGTTGAAAATCCGAATGTTATTCACGCTTTATGCTGAGTGCAGTCGGTCTCCACAATGATTTCAGATTAATGAAGGCCTGTCTTGCTGTCTTTCCTATCCTCACCTGTGCCACCACCTGTAGTTGAAACGATGCTGCCTAGCTAGGTGGGTAGATGAAAGAGACAACTTCCTTTACATTTATTCCGTTCATGGTGATTGGTGCTTGTTGTTGTGGTTGTTATTGTTGGTTGGGTATCTCTATCACCTCTATCTTCTCTACGTTCACCTGAAGTCCTGCCTTCGCTGCCTCTTGTTAGTTTTTACCTGTAGATCTTGAAGTTTGTGAGACAAGACATTAGACATAAATCGTCATCGGTGAAATGCAAATCTTCTAATGTCTTTGCATTTGTCAAACAGCGTATGTCGATCTTCTCGCTCGTCACAGTTGTCTGTTGAATGATCCTGTCGACCACAATCAGGAAGATCATTGGTGATATTAGGCAACCTAGATCGATAAGTTAACATATTCTGACTATGATGAAACACGTGAAAATCATATGTAAAGCCTCCGTTTCCACAATTATTTACTTTATGTAAATTTGCTAGACGATCATGAAAACACTTTACCATCTTGAGGCAAGGGGTTTTACAAGTCACGTATCTGGACACTCAATTATTTATTTCTTCAGTGCCCCATAATAGTAATAATCGATGTTTCAGTAGTTGACCAGTATGCTGTTCAGATATGTATCAGTTTCACACAAACCCAGTCATTAATTCTACAGTACTGCCAACCTACCTGCTGAGGTGTAACACTTGAGAACTGTAGTATAATTTAACTCCATAGTGAATTGTTTCATTTGACATAGCAATCAATACTACAGTATTATTTACTTGTTACAGCATATAGTAACACTGTGTGCTTTGTGATGTAGTGTAATGTAGATATAATGCTGAAGTGCTACTTATCATTGATCCACGTTAACTGTAAGTTACAGAGAATTAGTGGATTTCCCCCTGTCCCCGAAGTGTCCAGCTACTACGTCAAAGTGATTGATCACTGCGCAGACAACGATGTGCGTTTCATTTCCTTTGGGACTGGTTATCCGGATATACCTGCTCTCCTGTGACCGGTGTTTCCAACAGGACTCGAACCCAGCATACATCGCATCAAACCCCGAAACGTTACCCACTAGGCCAATAGGGCACTATAGGCGCCTCTTGTGCATAGACTATCAGTTGTAGTTTTCCGTTGCTATACAGGGTTAAATTCCTAGACTTCTGTTGGCATATGGGCTTCTATGCAGGTACCTCGATACTGTTCGAATATTCATGATGTTGTATTCACTTTGGTAACTAGCACTGAAACTCAGGACTTGAGTTTCAGGAAATTACAAATATCAAATAACAAGGCTGACACAGTCCTAAATAATTACTTCTCTGACAAAAATTTTCTTATTTTCGTTACTAATAAATTTTTTCCTACTTTGCTGTTTTCGTCTCTTTATGATAAAGAATGGGAATGCAGGGCTGTCGTTGTTTCTAGTCTTCTTCATAGTGCTGAGTAAAAATTATTCCATTCTCTCATGACCTACCCATCACTCTTGATGGATGCCAACTCATTACTTAGTTTAGTTTGAAACGTTATCAGGATGCTATTTAAATACCAACTACATCTGACTAATTTTATGTTCAACGTTCCCAGACATTGCATCTTATAATACTCAAGCTTGCTAATATTAGAATGTAAGGAATTTTTTGTAACTGCAGATGAAAGAAAACTGGAATATCCTTGTCAATACTGGATCTTAACGTTTATTAAACACTTCATACCGTCAGGATACTAAGCTAATTCCCATTATAAGGTTAAGCGTAAAGGAGACAGTTGTCCACTTTGAATTGCTTTACACTGACACCCTTACTAAGGAGAAACTTCACTCCTAGTCTATTCTTTTTTTTCTTTCCTACTTATGGCAGATTTTATTCACAGCGTTATTCAACTTGGAGGCTGTTTTCAAAATTTGGTGTTTAGGCTGGTCGAATTATTGGCATAGATCATTATTTAAATTTGAATTATTCCTTTGTGTTGGCACAACACTCCATTGTTTACCATTACTTTATCGCACGGAATTCACTTATTTGGCGGTAAGTTATTTCTTCCATCGTTATCTTGAATAGTAATTTTTTAATGACCATCACATAGTATCTGCATAAATATATCTCTTTTAAACAGTTCGTTTAATTACAAAAAGCATGATGAAGGCTTCCTGCTGACTATGTTTGAGGATTTATGATAAACAGGATATCTAGACTCTTGTTTTTCTATCCTACACTAACAATGCTAACTTCAACTACATTGATGAACGACTAGGTTATGTACAAAGTTTCAAACTATTTGAGTTTACCAGTCATACCATTTTTGATCAACAGAATTTCACACACTCAAAGAAAAAGTCCATGGTAACATCCTTTTACTGACAGCTTTAATGGTTTATGTATTGTCAGTACTGCAGGGAGATTTATACACTGCCTTCCCACTGAATCGCAGTTAATGCTTGAAATTTTGCCACTTACTGTAGGTACCAGCGGCAAGAACTTTTAAGCTAGATCATCAGTCTAGGTAACCAACAAAAAAGTAACTGCTCTAGTTCATTTTGTTGAGTCTCACTTGTAATGAAGAACTGTATATTCACAAATGACCATAGTTATTGAAGGCTATTGTTGGTAATACCATACTGCGATGTTGTAGTAAAACTGCAAATGAACACATTGAGAATATCTCAAGTAGTCCAATAATTTTCGACTTTCGTACGCAATGAAAAGTTGTCCACGTTGACTGACATTTTGGAGGACTTCATTCTACATATTTTCCTTTGGTTCCTTTGAAGTGATGCAGTCACTTAAGTACTTCTGCATTAGGCAATAACAATGCTGAGAATCAAACAGTACCTTATGGTATCAAAAGTGTTACACTAGACTGTTACTTAATTATTGGTAAAGGACAACGCAACCAAGTTGATGGTTAATTCTATCACCAGAGATTTTAAATACCTGTGCCTTTCGGACAGTCAAGTATTTGCAACGTTTTGCCTAGAAGATTAATTTATGTCCGATGTTGAAGAAAATTAAATTTTGAGAATAAAATCTAATAATTTTATTTGATAGACACTCATTATAGAGGCTTGTGAGGAATTATTTACCTATTTCAGGTTGTTATTCATCACGGAATGACATCAGCTGCTGAACCATTGAAAACCTGGTAGCATCAGGCGGCTATTTCGTCCTGGTATCTCAGTCCATGATGAATGCTGACCAGAAGCAAATAACTGAATCCCATCAACCTCGAAACTGAATTATTCTAGTGTGCGCTAGTGACATGCTTCATGGTAAGATTCCTGAAGTTCCAATACGAAGTCATGTTTGGTGAGTCAAACTAAGTCGTACGTGAAGATAGTTACTCATTGAAGGCATTGGATGGAAGTCGTGCTTTATCGTGAACTGAAAGAAGTGTTAAATATGGATCACTCAGTTCCTGCGCCTTGACTCAGTAGTGACGTGCTAACCATGGCACCTGAAGGCCCTCAGTTTGATCCCTGGTGGGGCGGGGCCATGGGTGCGTACTGCTCAGGAAAACTATACCAGGACGAAACAGCTGTCTAGTGTTCCTACGTTTCCAATGGTTCTTCAACTGATGTCAGTCCTTGATGGACATTTACTAGGTAAAATTACATTGGTTACTAGAACGAAATTATATAACAACGTGATTTAACTGCTAACTGTGGAACCATAATTTACAAGGGGATCCAAAGTAAAATTTCAGAATAAATCCATCAAGTTACGTAATCTTAACCTCCCAGTGATTTGTCGAGAAAAATGGCAATTCTTCTCATCGCCAAATTATCTTTGTAATTAAACAAAATAGTTACTTTCCTGATGAACAATACGAAGATCATCGTTTAGAAATATGTATAAATCAAAATTCCGCTGCCAGTGAGATCCTGAGAACTGCGGGTACTACAGTCTTTCGAAATATAAACGAACCAACGGAAACCGTGTACAAAAGCAATACAAATGGTTGCAATATTTTAAGCTGCTTTCTGAATAGTTTCGGTGTTGCCGTTTGTCTCACATTGAGTGGTTATTGTAACTCACTGGTCTAGTGAACCACTCTGGCGTTTGAAGTGATTGGTATTTAGTTCGAGTCCTAGTGGGAACAACATCACTCACTGGAAGGTAGGTACATCCGGCCAATGAATCCCAAATGGGACGTCATAAGTATGTTTTCTGGATAGTTCCTAGTGGGGTGTATGAACTTTAAATGATGCTGTTGAGTCGCTGGCATTAAAAGGATGATACTAGATAATTATTTGGCAATTATTGGTTGGTAGATAAAAATATTTATCGTGAAGAAAAGTAGAAGGGTGATCAGCTTTGATAAAATGACTAAACTTTTTTGTGTTCTCATGTACCTTGTTCTTACTCTTTATACCAACAATCAATATTCTCGTCATCCCTCTATAATTTTCACCAGACAACATTTATCATTTCTTATATTTTCTATTGCTGCTAAATATGCTACTGATATGCAGTCATATAAGTAGCATTCATCACAACCTTTGGTTGATCATGATTCTAAAGAATCAGTTAATATCCCACCTTAATCTTCTTGGTAAATTTCACTTTTAGAGAAAGTACATGCTGCTTATAGGTCTGCATTTTACTTTGTATGAAGGTGGTGAAAAGAAAAATGATCGTTTCGATTCTCGCCTATTGTTCAGTAAAAACATCAGAATTCATCTTTGTGCTTCTTACAAATAATATTCCATTCTGACAACAATTTTTACAACATGATGAACTAATTAGATAACAGGTTTTGTTTTTTATGGTATCACTTTATTTTAATTAGCTTTACTTAACTTATACTAATGTTTCTTCATTACAGGTATTACGTATTGTTCGCTTAATCAAGGCATCTCCAATGCTTGAGGATTTTTGTTTCAAGGTATCATATTCACACTGTTTTAAGTAACTCCTTAATGACTATTATCTTATTGCTTATATGGTTAGCATGTATGCGTAATTTTTTTCAATAAAAAAGACAAAAATGTACAATGAATTATAAGTATTGGTTGTTAAATACTTTCATTCAGTTACAAAAAGAAAACGTCTAATTTTATCATAGTTAACTATAATAAAAATAAGTGTATGTTTTCCTAAACACAGCCTACTATAGATTGTAATTTTACAAAGCATGTTTACAATTTTTTTGCTCTAATTTGTGAATACTATTTGTATTTGAATAGAAGTGTACAGTTCATGAGAGAAGAAAGACAAAAATTTTAAATTTGTAGGCTGAACGATTCATTCATAAGACCCTCTTTGTCTTTCTAAATGGAATCACCAGGACTTCATGCAATATCATGTGAGCTGTGTGGATTTCTCCATGAGGGATTCAGTAACCTTTCCTGATGTTTTATCGACAGTTCCATTTGAGTATTCTGTCATCGGTTGCGAAGAACTTCCCATTACTCACTTTCCTGTCTGTCCACCGGCCTTATAGTTGTCGATCCACTTTTCAGTAGCTTTATAGATTGAATCTATATCTATACACTTGTTCATTGCTGATATACCTGAACGCCAATTTGCTCTAAGTTATCTATTTGCTCAGTTGAAGACCTTCATATTTTCAAAACTTAATTTATTCCCATAGTTTTCCATATCCACTGACATTAGGAATCAAGTGCTCTGACAGCAAATTACTTATTCATGTTCATGAAGATGAAGAGAGAGATAAGACTTTTTCCGATGTAGTGCTGGTCAAATATGATGCCGATAATCTCGTCTTCTTTCAACTTCACATCCTTTGGTTAACAAAACGTAGCCTGCAGACGATTTATGAGTCTATGGGCTACATCACTTTCAAATGGCCTCAGTAAATTTTTCATAATCTCTGAGATGTTCTTGATATATGATAAAACAATGTAATCACTGACTTCTTTGGACGGCTTGTTAGATGCTGATGAACCAAACGAATGTTTGATAAAGTTGCTTTGGTCATCAAATAATCTTCATTTCTTTATGTAATGGCTGTACTACAATGTTTTTTCTTTCTTGAGCGAAGTCTTTACGTAGCTAATTCCGTACACTGACACGTTTACGCCACCACAAATAAGTATTTGGTCAGTGTGTATCTACTTCCTATAAAAGTAAGTTTTGAATTCTCATGTTTTGATTCATAAGAGCGAAACATCTGGAAATGTCGGCCTGCTCAATTCGTCTTGTGAATTAGATGTTGTCAAAAATGTTTTTGATTAGTTTATGAGTACTTTCTAACACATTTTTTTTAACAGTAGCAAAAGTTTCACTCATATAGTAGATACAAATATACTGGAACACCACTGACAAAATAATGGGTTTAAGTCTGTGCATTATTGTTTCTGCCATTAGTCCAGATTGTAGTGATCCAATCTAAGCTTTCTGATTACTTGTGACATAGAATAATGATAATACGGTGTTATGTCTTGCTAGAACAGCAACCTAATAATTGCTAAAACTGATGATCACAGATTCAATTCCATATAGGACCTGAAATGGACGTTGCGCAATTGTCTTCCGACTTCAGTATTTCTGCAGCTAATGTCAACCAGTAATAAAAAGCCTCTTTGAAATTCATCACACCATTAAAAATCCATTTAAATAAGAATTAACAGTAAATTTGATACTTTACCATAGACCGTAACTTTAGTGTTCCAGTCACTTGTAAAATAAACTAGAAATATCATTGGAGATATTTCGGATGAACTACCTTTATACAAGAGCTTAGCAACAGTACACTTACTTTTGATTTATCTAAATAACCACCGCATAATATATCTAACTTTGAAAGGCAGGTTGCATGCCGAAACAATATATGTAATAGTGTAGGATAAAATAACAACAAACTACGAGGTATCTGCATAAATAATTCATTACTTCGTTAGAAATGCTAAGGGATGGATATAGCTTTTTCACAGTCGATTCACTTGAATATTTTGCTTAACACATAATTCACTAATATCTCCTATTTTTTATTGCTAATTTTTATATTGACATGCAGATATTTGGACCTGCTAAAAAATTGGGCAGTCTAATCTTATTTACCACATGTTTCTTAATGATCACTTCAACGTTCAGCTTACAGTTATTTTGTTTCTTTCGAGTATTTGAACCAACCTTTGACCGATTCTCTACATTTCCAAAAGTAAGTTGAACTGATTACGTCATTTTTTAACCATACCGTATTGAATTAGAATTTTTGACTTCCTAGTAGGTCTTAATCAGTGGGGAGCGAGAAGAGAGGGAATCCTTGGGCCGCTGAAAAGAACCTAGAAGATCTGGATTTCGCCGATGTCTTGTGTCTGATGTCACACAAACTTGAAGATCTACAGGCGAAAACCAACAAGTTGTCAGAAAAGGCAGGGAAGCGAAGACGAGACTTCAAGTGAATGTAGAGAAGACAGAGGTGATGAAGATACCCAACCCAACTCAACCAACAACAACAAGCTCCACTCACCATGAACGGGAGAAATCTGAAGGAAGTAGCCTCCTTCACCTATCTAGGCAACACTATTTCAACTACAGGTGGCACAGACGAGGATGTCAAAGTCAGAATCGGAAAAGCAATACAGGCATTCATTAGCCTCAAACCAGTGTGGAGATCTTCTGCACTGCACTCAGCATGTGGAACAAGATGCGGATTTTCAACACCAACGTCAAGTCAGTGCTCTTGTATAGTTCAGAGACTTGGTGCGTTACGAAACGCATTTCCAACAAACTACAGACATTCATCAACAACTGCTTACGCTCGCTACTGAAGATCAGATGACCAGAAAGAATAAGCAACAAGGAGCTCTGGCTGGCGACAAACCAACCAAGAACCTATCACCCAAAAAATATACAGAAGGAAGTGGAGATGGATTGAGCATACACCGAGAAAGCCGACTGGGGACATCACGCGTCAGGCCAGGCACTCGAGTGGAACTTCGACGGGAAGCGACAAGTTGGGCGTCCGAGGTGAAGGTGACATGGAGGAGATAGTGCAAGGTGGACACGAGAGCTTGTGGGCTGTGGTGAAGCCAGGTTGGAAAGATTTCAGAGAACAGAGTTCACTGAAGACGTGCTACTGAAACCCTATGTTCCATTAGGAACCCAAGGGACTAATAATATATAATATAATAGGTCTTAATGAGTTTTTTACTTCTTGGCAATAATGTGACTAGATGGTGGTCCGTAGTTATCTAGTAATATTATGCCGAAAGACCCTATGTCATTCACCATTAAGTAGTTTCAAACCGAGAAGATAAGGATTCTTTGCATCTGTCTATTTAAAAGATTTGATAAAACTGGCAAAAAAGCCTTATCGTCAATGAGAACACTACCAGACTTCAGGTTATCAGGTTAAACTTCTTAAATGTTAAGGTATTTTGTTCAGTTGACACTAAAAAGCATCAAAACCGTCCTCTTGAACAGCATACCTTTCTTATCATTTATGATTTCTCTGAATCATCTCTAATTATGTTCTGTCTATTTTGTGGCGTTATATTCTTGAATGGTGAATAAAATCCTTGAATAGTTAAGTCAGACAAATTTCTACACACAATGATATTAAACAATTAGAAACATTTTTTAGTAACAAATAGGAATAAGTACTTCGATGAAAAGTAATCGCTTCAAGCTAGAAGGGTATGATGGCTAGAAAGATTCCATAGATTTCTTGAGATTTGCCACCATATCAAATTACGCCTTCTATTATCAGAGAAATTCTTCCAAAAGAATGTAAACAAGCTGATACAGCATGATAAAATGTTAATCGAACTTGAGTATTTTCCAAGATTAGATGCTATTATGAAGGCATAAGATTGAACTGTTTACCTTTTTAGATGAAAACTCATCAGTACCGAGTAGATTTGACGACCTAGAAAACCATTTAGGTACGTTAATGCAAAGTGATGAAGTTTTTGAGAAGATAGAAAATATTTGAGGCTCAGGATGAAGATGGTAGTGACTTAGTATCCTCCGAGCTTTAGTATTTCGTCCACAAAAAAGTTTGTTGTTATCATTTTGAAAAATGTCAGGTATTTCCCCAGCGTCACACTGATGGGTGTATTAGGTACAACTTTAATGAAGACTGATGTTGTATATGAAGTTCTGACTTAAGTCAAGCCGTGATTTGGAAAGTTAATAAGCTGAACGTGAAGAGCATGCTAACTGAAAACTTTGATGGATAATCACACTATATCACGAATTAGCAGAAGCAGAAAACTGTGTATCATCGAACTCATATCCAGTAACTGAATAGTTAACGCAGTCACCAAGAGACCTGAGTTTGATCGTTGATGGGGTCGTTAATACGTACTGCTAAGGAGTCCCACAGTAGGACAGAACGACTGTGCAGTACTTCGAAGCTTTTAATGGTTGCCGAATAGACATCAGTTCATAAAAGATACTACCTTGAAATACAAAAGATCTAGTAAACCCTAAAGTAACCTAAGTTGTTAGTTTATGATGTTACAATGGCACATTTAGCTAACTTGTACCTAATGGTCAATTTTTCTTTCATACCGTTAGGTTAGTTACTTTAATATTTAGATTAACCGCTGAGTAACCATTAGAAAGTATGAGAGATCCGTAAAGTCCATCTAAGTGATGGTGGATGTCTAGCACCACAATTCATGAATTACTCTTAGACATCAAATTGTTTAACCTAGATATTGTGTCCTTATGAATATTGACTTCTAGAACATGTTTGATACTAGTTGTTGTTCTATGACTTATTTCCTCATATATTTGTGTATCGCACTCTTATTTTGCAATAAATTGGGATGCAAGTCGTATTATTACAGTCTCTATTAATAGAGACTATTTCATATATGATACACTCTGCCTTATTTATAGTATCCTCCACTATTTTCTTTCATATACTTCTCTATTTTGTTAAAACAAAATGTTAGGCATTCATGTCAATGTTTCAAATACTTACACAAAAAGGTTGGGTTGCCGTTATGCACGATACAATGGATGTTGTGGAGAATGAAGCTGTAACTACAGGAGTGGCAATATACTTTGTATTTTATCATCTCGTTGTGACTTTGGTAAATATCTGATAGTTTTCATACTTAAATATTTCTTACTATTACCATTAGTATTATGCACATGTAAATGTTTTTGTCATTGTACGTTTATTGCCATATTATTGTTCTTCATTGTTTACTGTATGTTTTGTATAGTCTTGTGTACAATGGATAATTATTTTCCTTTAAAAGACAGAAGACATACCAAAGGATTTAGTGAGATATATCCTGTTTCTAGATGAAATCACATTGACACCTGTCCTTATGATGATTTTATCTGTTAACTTTCTACATTTGCTTAATTCATTATCTTGTTAATAGTTCAGTCAATGTGTCTGTACGTAGATATGAATGAATGAGACCGTTATACTTGCTTTAGTCATAACCAAGGTAAAAGTCATATATTTTCTCTGCTTATGTTCATACAGATGACTTGTGTTTACCTAAAGATGATCTCTGTGGCATATTAATATCAACTGAATAGATTTACATCAAGGGTAGTGATAGTTAGTTGTTTCTTCTCGTTTTCAGACTCTTCAAAACATTCATATACTGCTAAATTTCACATTTATCGAGCCGTAGGTATTCATTCTTGACATAGTTTGCGTTAGTTTTCAAAGTAGTGATATCTGGTTTAATAATGTTGATATGTTTTGAGATAGTATTCATCACAGACTGACATCGGCTGGAAAAACATGGAAAACATGGAGCACCGGACATTCACCTTAAAATACACTACTGCACAGTGCTTATAAGTGACATGCTTTCAGATGGATATCCCGAAGTTCTAATTAGAAGCCGTAACCTGTGGGGTCAACCAGTTAGCGGGTAAGCGAACGTGCTCTATCACGAACCGACAGAAGTTAGAAACTGTGAGGCATTGAACTCCGGGTCAGTGGCTCGTTGGTAAACTTGTTCGCCGCGAAACTTGAATGTCCTGAGTTTAATCGTCAGTCAGATCGTGGGTGAGTACCTTTACGGAGTCCTGTACTAGAACGAAACGGCTTTTTAGTGCTCCCAAGTTTTTTAATGGTTCTCTAACTGATGTCAGTCCGTGACGAGTACTACCTCAAACTTAAAATCCTAATCCACTTCAAAATATATCAATATATATGAATCATTCGGAACCATACTTTTTTCTTAGCACGGAATTCTCAGCGTGTAACTTGTTCGCTAGACAACATTTTTGAAATAGATTAATTATCTTTGTGCCTTGTAATATATTATAAATGATGATAGAATTATTAAGAAATTTAATGACTTCAGGGTTGTGATAACTGTTTGGTATTCCAAAGTTGGTTAATAAGACTATGCTTCTTCACACAATACACAAGCTAAATAAAGTATGGTGCGATTTTTGCTATGGGTGGATAAAGTTTAATATATTTGCTCATTGTATTCCCTGAGGACAGAAATAAGGAGAGGTGCGGATGCAGAAGATGCTTGATTTCAGATAAAGTATTTTTAGTTAGCTATGTACAAGAGTCCAGATACCTGTCCGCTTTTAGGTCATCCTTATTTTTTAACAAAATTAGTTTTAGCAGCGGTATACAAGTCATGCAAAAAAAAGAGAGAAAGGCAAAGGAAAGCAAGCAGCATGTTAAGACACATTAACTCCACTAGGCAACAAAGTAGAACGTTTCCCTCTATATAAAGTGTACTGTCTTTTCATAGAAAAATAATAATGAAGCCAATTTGCAATCCTGAGATTCAATTTGAGTTCTGGCAAGCTTCTTCAACGAGAAGAGGTCTAAGGACCAAATGAAAGGCAGAAATATGGTCTAAAAAGGCAGTGTCGACTTACTTAGCACCTTTGTCCAGACTGGCAATAATATTATGACATAAGGAAGCTGAAGCAATATAAAATACTCCTGAGTCTGCAGGTACACTTGTTTGAACCATCGTAAGCCTCCAGTGGAGGTATAAACACATGAAATGACGGTTTTTCAATTGTTTTTTAAGAATGATGAGGTCATTATGAGCGGTCTCTAGAATACATAGACATAGGTACCGAAAGTATAATAATCTCATCCCAGATAGTTGGCGAAGAACTGATGAAAAATCTTTGTTAATGGATGACACAGAATATCAGCGTATTTGCTAAATAGAATACCTGGCATGACTTCTTGCTTTTTTTATGTATTTGAACACATCTGTTTCAGTGGTAGAACTACTTTTGTTATATTTGAAGAACTAGATAAGTAAACGTTGCTAGGCTTGCATGTGGATGTCAGCTTCACTGAACAGACGTTTTTTATGAATTAATTTACCGAGTTTCTTTCTACCAGTATAATTTTAAATGTCTTCACACTCCAAAAAGTTTTCTCAGTGACCTAACCCTTGGTACTAACTTTAGTATTTTATACACCTTCAATAAGCTCAGTGGAAGTTAAAATCGTATTAGTTTACTCATAATAATAAGCAGGAGTGCCACTTTTTGTTATCTTCTCGGGAGAATGAATAACAGAAGTTAAGGTGCTTACAGTGACGTATGACTTGTCTTTATCTAGTAAACTCCTAGAAGAGAATTTGAATTTCTCGTAAGATTGAAAGTGAGATTTGTTGGGTGCTAAAATGAATTGGTAAGTAAACCTATTCACCAGAACTTATGCAAATACATTTATACATTCTGACTAGGAGTTGTTGTTTATAAGTATAAGTACTTAATTTTTGACCAATAGGTTACAGATGTTTGTATCACTTGACTTGATAAGATTTAAATAATAGGGTAGTATTCACTGCTAGCCGTTTAAGAATAGCTAGAACTTTAAAATTCCTAGTAGCTGATAAACGACTTTATTTTTATTAATTTGTTCTTACATACTTTGTCGAAAATAAACCTGAATAACAGGCGGAAAATCAGTTCCTTCAAAGAATAATATATTGTAATGATTTGTCCGTTTTTCAATGTAGCCATCAGGCTAGTTGACTCACTATCTCTATGCACCTTGATAGATGTTAGTTAGATAGAGGCAATCGATAGGAAGGCCTATTCGATTGCGGTCTCGTGCTTATTGGCACACATCAGCAAGACATGTCTGCAACCTCGAAGGAACTGATATCCTATGTGAGATTCGAATCTACGTGAACCATTGCTGCATCCTAAGCTATTCGGGCCACGGGTGACCTCCTACGAGACTAAATTATATAAATCGACTGGTCACTTGAGAGCGAAAAATCTCTTCTTGTTTGTTCTAATCTTAGATGGGAACATTTTCGAAATCTGATAAACCTGTGCAATGGACAAAATATACTTTGTTAACATCACATTATATGGCGAATCCGGCACCTTTCGTTGATATTCAGCCAATAGCTAAGGGTGATGATTCCCCCGACGTATGAAAGCAATGTGAAAGATAGAAAACAATCCCATAAGTGGGACTTAAGTAAGCACATCAAGACATACACTTAAACAGCTCTTAAACTTGAGGGTGGCCCTTTTGCTCTAAAGGGCTATTTCATAATTTATCTCTGCGTACTGTTCTGCTTCTTTGTTAGTTGAATAACACCACCATCTGAATAGACCCTTCAAAAGAAGGATGTCCAATATGAATTGGAAGAAACTGCTTACCTTAGTTTTAAATTATTTTCTCTCTCCACTTTGATTTTACCTTTTTCTTATCGTGGAGGTGAATCTATGAAGTGCAGACCTCATAGTGTAACTTCATCTTTCAAAAAAATTACAATTACATTAGGGATAAATCTACACTACATATCTTACCTCTTTTTGTCATATCCCCACTTGTTACACAATAACAGACAACTAAAATTGTATAATGCTCAAGAAGAATAAAAACTTTTCTTTTAAGGTTGTATCCATTCCCAACTGACGTCAGCTGAAAAACTAGATTTTCAATGGTTCTCCACCTGATGTCAGTCCGTGATCAATACTTCGTTGAAATCAATCAATTCCTTCAAACCATCAAATGGAAAAGCTCTTCTGTTAAGAAAGCAACTCTAAGATGCTCCTTTTTTACATACCATAATAGTAAACTTTTCTGTAATCACGAAAGTATCAGTTAATCTCCTATTCTGATGTACTCATATTGGTGACTAGTGGTAGAATGGAGAACGTGAATTTTGTTCTACTCAGGACTTATCAGCTGGACAAACCGCCACCTCAGTGAGTGCTGTGCTTCCAGCTTAAAATCGAACCAAGTACCCATTGTTTCATATGCCAAAGCGTTATCCACTAGGCCACTGGGGCACGACAGTCAACACTTGTACAACGGGTACATTTGTTGTTGTTGCATAGGAGCCCATCTAACGACAGAGATCGAGAATTTCTATCCTCTATGGCAACAGGAAATAACAAGTTCCAATGAACAACAACAAATGACATTCGTTCAAAAATTGGTGGCTGCAGTTCCTCAGTGGTCTAGTGGATAACGCTTAGACGTTTGAAGCGATGGGTACTGGGTTCGAGTCTCAGTGGAAACAACATTAGTCACTGGGGTGTTGGCACATCCGGCTAGACAGTCCAAAATAGGACGAAGCGTATGTCTTCGATTCCACTGGGTTTCGTCATGAACAGCCGGCAGTATCGAGGCATTTGCATAGGACCCCATCTACCAGCAGAGGTCGAGCAACTCGGCGCTGTGTAGCAACAGAAAATTGCAAGTATCAAACAGAAATAATCTCCCTCATTCTTATCCCGGTTTTGAATAAAATACTAACTGTGCATTATTTCAAGGGCAGGTGTACAAATATATCAATATCACTAACTATTCTTGTTCTCTTTTTCTATTTCCAACAGATGTCAGAAGAGGTTTGGGAAAATATTTTAAAATTGTTTAGCCAATTGGTATAGACATTATTTTCTTTCTTAACTTCACAGTCATCCATTTCATGTTACTTTATGAGGTTTAAAAACGATGGCTAACTACACTATGCTTTACTTAATACTGACAGTGATCTATGCTCTATGTTTTCCTGACCTCATGACTACACGGATGATTCGGTAACAGTTTAAGTAATGCTCTGACATCAGTTGCAGAATTTGTCAGGTTTCACCAGTGTCCATCATCTATTATATTCAAGACAAAACTTCATGTTGGCATTCGTCATGAACTGACACCACTTGAAGAACCACTGAATACTGTGAAGCGCTGGTGTGAGACACCACAGTAGTGTTCATCCATGACCTCGTTGGGGATTGAACCTAGGCAGAGATTTTGGGTTTCACGATGAGCACATTGTCAGTGACCCAATGAGTCCGAATCCTCATGATTTTCATGATGAGAATGATGATTTTAAAAGTCATGAAAATGATATTCATATTTAAGGAAGAGACCTACCCAACATCAAGTTTTATTAACCAATAACTAAAAGATTCTGTCTGGATATTTTGTTTTTCGTATGTTTTTTAATATGAAATCCAGGTAATAGTTGATGTTAATTAGGTTGGTTGTGGTTATCAAAAGAATTCAGGAAACGCGTTTCGTACTACTTGGGACTCCTTAGCTGGATGTACCTGCACCCCCGTGAATGGTGATGTTCGACCTCCACTGGTGGAACAATTCGATCCAATAAAACAACGGAGAATAACATGTATGTCAATAAACAGTACTAACTACAATTTGTTGTACAAGAAGTGGCTGTTGTTCCTCCGTGACATAGTGGATAACGCCTTGGCGTTTGAAGCGATGGTTACGAGGTTCGAGTCTCAGGGGGAACAACGTCACTGAGATGCAGGTACATCCAGCTGACGAGTCCCAGATAGGGCGAAATGCGTATTCTGAGTTCTTCTGCTAGCCAAAACCAACCAAATTATCATAATTAACATTCAGACTATGTCGAGGCATCCGCATGGGAGCCTATATGCGAACAGAGGTAGAACAACTCGATCCAACAAAACGACGGAGAATGACAAGTATGTCAATAAATAGCAATAGTTGATGTAATTATTCTGAGAGGATTAATACATTAGCACTAATAAGGACTTGAAGTAAAAGAGAATATCTAAACATCTATCTCTCGTTCCCTTTTTAGTTATTATTGTACTCAACGTTATTTTAGAATATACTGTTTTACAATCTAAATAAGAATTTATTGAAATATGAAGCCAAGTTCCTGAGTTTCAATTCACTAAAAGACATTAAAACTTTTCATAAAATTTCCTAAACTATCCTATGAAATGTTAACAACTGTCATCAGGTTAACTGTTCCATCTTCTAGAATATATAATATTTTAACTTTTTATTCAGTAGATGGAGTTAAAAACATTTCTGAAGAAATTCTAGGAGCATAGAGTCTGTTTTCATATCATGTTATCACTGAGTAGTAGTCTGTAATGCCTAGTGGATGTTTATTATACATCTGAAATCACTAATCCTTATTATCTTTCTGTGTAATAATGACCTACTCAGGAAACCGGCTTCATAGTTACATTATGCCTTCTTGGAATATTTAAAAACCTTTTTCTTCCCTTTATGCTTTCTCCCATAGATTGTACTCAGTCTCTTTGTTGCTGTTATCTTAGATAACTTAGAATTGGATGAGGATATTAAAAAGCTGAAACAGGTGAGTCCATGCTTCAGATTATGTTGATTTGTATGCATATATATATATATATATATATATATATATATATATATATCACCTTTTTGAAAATAGATTAATTTCAGCATTCTTGAATTCCGCTGTAAAGTTTGTCAACTACATAGTTTTGTTGGATTTGTGTAACACTTTGAAATATGATGTCTGTAGAAGTGGTTTAAATACATTTTACACACCTATAAAAACAACTACCTTTAATGTATATATTCAGTATTTAGTAAACACAGAAGTAGATTATTATTATCATTATTTTTCCCTTGGGTTCGTACTGGGACATACTGCTTCAGTAGTATGCCTTAATTTCACTCTGTTCTCTACAGTCTTTTGAACCTGGCTCCACAACTTCCCACAAGCTTTCATTTCTTCCTCACATAATCTCTTCCATGTCACCCTCACCTCGGACGCCCAACTCATCTTTTCCCAATTCATTTCCACTCGAGCGTCTGGCCTGCTGCGTGATGTCCCCAGTCTGCCCTCTCAGTGTATTCCCAATCCATCTCCACTCTGCATGCACGTTGTCAATAGGTTCTTGGTTGGTTCGTTGCCAGCCAGTCAGCCAGAGTTCCTTGTTGCTTATTCTTTCTGGCCATCTGATCTTCAGTATCGATTGTAGTCAGCTGTCAATGAATGTTCAGAAGTAGATATGATGCTTAAATTAACCTGATCTAGTGTTTTTGTTTGCAAATTAAAAATAAATCAGGTGAAGCGTTAACACTTAATCCAACCTTATTAAATATCAAGTCTGTGAATCGATTAGCAACCTGAATCTACCATGTCTATGCATAAAAGTGAGTTTCTTTGATATGCACTGCGGAAAGGAATACTACACAAGATCATGTCAGTGACCTGCACAAGATTACGAGTACTAACTTTGTAGTACAGATTATGATTCTATCTATTAAACTTAAAGGATTTGTAAAGATTGAAAATACTTAACCATGATTTTGTTCGTAATACTGGGGTACTTAGCGTAATAGAAGTTAAAGCATTAAGCCTAGAGTATTTAATAAGAAAGATATAACTTGTTAGGGTTATGATATGCTCTTGACATACATCTTAAACAGATTATAAGCAGGGGAAATGTCTTAATTTGACCATGTTAAGATGTGATGCTACCCTCTAAAGCCATTGAAACCGATGATTGCAGATTAAAGTTGACATCTAGCAAAATCGATATCGGTGATACACATGCATTTATGCATGAATGCCGAAAATCCTATACATACATACAAGTCTACTTCTTCACTTTATAGTCCGTGTTTTTCTTTTTTGTTACTTTATTTACTATTTGTGATATTATAGTCTCCCTTCCTATGTTTTCTTTTGTATAAATTTCTCACTTCTGTGTATTAATAATAAATTATGATGAAATTGGCTAGTATGCAGTTTTAACAAATCTTGTATTATCTATAGCCATCTGTTAACTTCAGAAAACCGCATACTTCATAGATAGAATGTCTGATGTTTTTAGAAAGTACCCATTTCAATATGTGTAGAATAAATGTACTTATCGCTTTTAATGTAAACTGTTTATTTATTGACTAGTAATTATGATTAACTTCCTACACTTAGAAATTCAGGGAACAATTAATCCAATGATCTTTAACAGTTTTGTTTATTTAAGGTAATTTTATTTTCCAAGTTTACGATTCAGAATTTCGTAAATACGTTTTCTGCACTATGTATGCAGATTTATACTGCATTTCTTACAATTCATTCAGAACATGTGTGTATTGATAATCAAAAGAGTAATTGCTTAACTAAATACTGTTCCGGCAATAACTTAAAAGATATATACTGCATGGTGTAATACAAGATAGATGAATTTCTAAGTATAATCGGCATGAACAGTTGTGTTCAATGGTTCAAGGATGACCTTATTTTTCCTGGAACTGGAATGTTTTAAATCATGATAAAAATGAAGCTTATGCATAGTAGTGTATGGTTGTTTTGTCATAAATTGTGTTTGAGATATACTACACACAGAAACAGTTTTATATACTGAATAACGTTTCGGATACACATCATTATCTGTAATCATACCAAAATACTTCAACATGGTGCATATAATTCTGCTACCTTCTGCGCCTTTGTGACATTAGCAGTGGAAATGTCTAGCTGTATCTGGAACAGGTACTGAATCATTCTTATTGCATGCGGTTATTGTGAATTGCATAAATAAAAATTCATTTGTCAATCTCTCCATCTACTCAACTAATATACTTCTTCGAATCAATACTCCATGCTATCGTGCTGTGTTAATACGAATGGGTGTATGCACACCAATTTTCAAGCTTTCATATATATTCTTCATCTTAGGCACATCTAGGAAATAGACGGTGCCAAGGACATTTAGATGGCCCATTAACACTACTAAAATCAACAAACGTACAAATACTCTGAAGATATATAATTGAAATCTACAGAGTTGTTGCACAGCGAAGTCAACTCAGGAACGTTACCGTGATTCCTCAGTACGACTTGGATCACAGTTTAACCAGAACACAAACCAGTTAGTGAAGATGTCTCTTAGGTTGAATAATTCTACTGAACCTACTTAGCAAAATAAATTGTTTCTCTGAGTCTCTTGTAAAGATCGTGAGTTCAAATAATTAATTACAGCGGTTGGCCAAGATCACTTATAGTGTTGGAACGCAGACATCTTGATGAAACAATATCATAAGCCAACGGAGAAAAATAATCTATAGAACAGCTTGAACACAGATATGCATACAAACCACTTGCAGTCACACTATAGGATGGGACAGAGTGATAATTCTGAGAAGTATATTGGATGAGTAGATAGGGAGATTGACAACTGAGTCTTTGTTTATCCAATCCACAGTAATTACAGCGAATAGGAACGACACAGCACCTGTTCCAGATATGTTTGGACAATTCTGTTGTTGAAATCACAAAAGAGCAGAGAGAGTAACAGAATCATATTCACCATGCTGAATCACCCTGAAATGACTACGGATAGTATTTTGTATCCGAAACGTTATTCAGTAAATGATACTGTTTCCTTGCATGATGCATCTCATTCATAATCTAAATAATGGTCTTGAATTATGTTGGAAGTCAATCATTTGTTTATAATGCTGAAATAATGAAGTAAACAAAACATACTTCTGCATTCATGGTGATGCTATGGGTGAATTTAGTAATAATCGTAAAATCCTGAAGACTTTCAATACTTAAATGCATATATGCGTCCAAAAGACACAAAAAAAACAATCATTAAAAGATAAAACAGAAAATATCAATCCAAGAATATTAGTACAAAGATTATAAAAGCATTGCGGTGATACTACATAAAAAAATTACATTAGAGGGTAACTGGAAGTAGTTTTATAGAAACTGGTACTCAGTATGTGTTCAAACCAAAATGACCCCTTCAGGGAAAAGTTTTTTACCAGATATGGGATCTGGTTAATACGTTGGAAAAATATGGGGTCACAACCGCCTTGTTAATATTTTCAAGTGAAATTCAATATCTTTCAAAGTCAAACTGAATGAAAATCAAAAGTTATCCTACTAAGACACCAGTGTGGATACCAAGAAAAAATGTTATCACTGTAGGCCAGCGCACAGGATCAAAATCTCAGAGAAACAAACTGACCAATGTTTACTTATATGATGCAAATGATTAAGATTCTAACTATTGACATGATAATGGGTAGCGAAGTTGTTAGAGATGTGACCATATTATACTTTAATTTGCTTCTTGAAAATGTATTCTACACTAATTACAAATTATGCAGTGATTACGCAACTGCACAGATAACTATAATAATAAAGTTTTCAATATCTATTCAGCTATGAATTCACAGCTGACTTTATTCATTTCTTTCCTTCTAATTTTTTTCTGCTATTCAGCTTAAACTTAGAGAAATCAGTGCTGAAACACAACAGAAATTGCCAATGCGTTTACGTGTTTTTGAAAAATTCCCGTAAGTTTATTCATTGTTTGTATTCTAATATGCATATGAAACACCAGTGAAATAGGCTGATTTAAGCATCTATTGATAGTTTAACGACATTCGTAACGGTCGAATAACTGAATGGGGAAATGTAGCATATTCATCTGTTCAACTGATGTGATAACATAGTCCAATGACAGCTGCTGATAAAAGCTAAATATATGCCTTTTAGAAAATCAGATTCATTGACATCAAATTGAAGTATGGATTAATTTCATTGACTTTCAAGAAGACGTACTCGTTTACTTGCTTTTTACCAATACCGTAGTCTTTCTGTTTAAAGGAGGGTGCTTTTCCTACTTGTAACGGTATTTTTAGAGTGATTTTTCTATTTCTGCACCTTCTACTAGGTTGAAGCTTCTTTTTCCACTGTAAAATAAAACGTTCAGTTGGTTATTTCAGAAGTTTCTAGAGTGGCCTTTGAAGTTAATCATCATAGCCAACTTTAGTTGGCAAGAAGGGTACCTCTCTTATGCTGATATCTAAAGAGATGCTGAAAATTTCGACAGCGCATTGTTTCTTTTTTTCGCTTACTGACCATTCTGGATGATGTAACAGCATCAGTGATTGACTGTTCATTACGAAGATTAAATCAGTGTTTGAAGCCTCAAATTGTATATGTGAAGACAAAAGAATAGTTGACTAACAAAATCTGCATTTTTTAGCGGAGTACCTGCATAAAAGATACGCAATATTATGCAAATATGAATAAAACTTTGAATAGTCAAGAGTTAGCCAAAAGGAATAAATGTATGGAGCTGAGTTTACAACAGTTGAGGAACCCTGTTTGTGCTATCCAACTCTTCAGAAATACAAATAGCTCACTAACCTGTCAGTTGGGGCTGTATGGATTTGGCAACCCACACTTTCTTCTTTTATAGTTGCTACATTGCCTTACATTAAATTTTGTTAAAACATTCCCAATCACTACTTAACACCAGCAGAGTCATTGTCTTGCGGTATGAACCGGCTAGAAAAAACAGTTTCACTGTTCAGTGTCCATGAGATTTTTCCACGTTCATTAAACGATACTGTTAAGAAAAGCGTTCGTTATAGTGAATGCAGTCTAATTTACTGGATTATTTATCCTCATCAGTAGACAAAATCAAATCCTTGGATACTCAGTCACCTCACCATGGATAGGACCCAAGACTTTCATGTCTCGAGGTGAACATAGCAACGATTGAGTCCCTGGGTTGGAGTTCATTATGGGCTGAGTAATAATGGCTGCATAACCTGATGGTCTAGAATCTGGTCGCTGCCAAGGTCATGATTACTTACTGCTGAGGAGTCCCATACTAGGACAAAACAGCTGTCCAGTTCTCTCAGATTTCCAATGTTTCTCCGACTGATGTCAGTCCATGGAGATTGTCAACTGAAATCTTTTCCCACTAGTAACAAAAAATAAGAACCATGGGAAGCTAAACAACGTTAGAGGTAATACCAAACTATATGGGATATTAGATTACCGATATTATTCAAACAAACATGCCACGTGATTCACCGTAGGATTGATAAATGGATTTTTTTAGGAATAGTCGGATTATATGTAAGTAACTGTTGCAGAATAGGGTGGTGGACGAAGAGGAAAAAATGAAAAACATAGAAGTTTCCAAAACATGAAAAGTGAGCTACGATTAAAACTGACATTTATTTGTTTACATTTCATCACGTAAACTATGTTGATCTTCCTTAACATTATTGTTTTTATCATTTTTCAATCCTCCTCCATTTGAGAATAATATTTTATTCTTCTAGAAATCGTCCACAAATGATACAACTTACTCGACTTGTATCCGATTTTTTGATGCCAAAAATTCGTGACAGTTTTATGCGACAATTTGCTGCTATATCAGCTCTTGAAGAAGTTGAAGATGAAGCTATTGAAGAAATGTTAGCAACAATGACAAAATCATCACAACAAACTGTAGAACAAAATCAAATTAAATTAAATCCACTTTATAATACTACTACTTCCATGACTACTTATAGTAGTGCTAATAAATTAGCGAATGAAACACTTTATAATCAAACAAATGTTGAAACATTGAGAGCTATTAAAAGAAAAGTGCATGGATTACATGGTGAAGAGAAGTTTCGTGCAATTATTTACCTTTTGAAGTAAGTGATTACAATTTCCAACAGGATAATTTTAGACTTAATCATTATAATCGAATAATTATTTTCCGAAGTATTCTTTTCTATTACTCTACTGAAGTATAATGAAACTTTAAACCAATGTTATGTGTTCAAGTCGACCCAGTTTTTGAATTTGATTGTCATTACTACTCTTCTTCTTGTATCCATACTTTAATCTTAGGTACAATGTTTTATCGTGTATATATTTGAACCCATTATATCAGTTCAAATGCAGAGAAGCTGAGAAACGAATTAGTACTATTCATCCCTCATCCGATCACAATAACCTGTAGAAAGAAACCTGATTTTTGAAGTCAAACAATCATTTTAAACATTTTGCTTAATAACCTGAGGTACCGTAATGATAGGTAGTAGCTAGCAGTGGAATCCAGAATACACATTTCGTCCCATTTCGGACTCGTCAACTGGATGTACCTGCCACCCAGTGAGTGATGTCGTTCTCACAGGGATTTGAACTCGATTAAATCAGCGACGATATAAAACAACCAATAACACTAAAACAATATCCGTTGCACAAGAAGTGGATATCATGACTCGGTGGTCTAGTGAATAACGTTCTGGCGTTTGGAGAGGTCGGCCCCGAGTTCCAATCACGGTGAGAACAACATCACCCACTAGGTGCTAGGTACATCCAGTTGACGAGTACTAAATAGGACGAAATGCGCATCCTGGATTCCACTTCTAGCCACTATTCATCATTAATATATAAATGAAAACACAGGTAATATCGAGGCATCCACTCAGGGGCCCATATGCCAATACAGACCGAGTAATTCGGTCCAATCAATGACGATATGGTACAAGCATTAACACGAATCAAGAGTACCGTTGATTTTTTCTGGTTTGTATTAGTGGGCAGAAGTTTATCTGACCTGGAACTTTTTATTCTTTCAGAGACAAATAAACTGTCTTGATGTAACCTGTTTACTGATAACTGTAAAATACATAGCCTTGATAGGTTCACGTGATTCTGACTTTCAGGGTGCCTCACAGTCAAAATATCTCTGAGCTTGCCACGCTAAGCTTTACCATACCAACTGAACTTTAATAAAGAGAAGATACTTGCAGTCCTCTAGTTATTGGGTTTTGCCTTCCATAATATTCTCTAAAGTAAGGAAGACATCAACATGGGACCTGCTATTACTGCGTAGCGATTCAAGTAGCTACACTCCTCATCAGCAGAGTTATATACATGCCACCAGAATAAAACACAGAGAAATAAGAAAAAAAATTTTGAAGAAGAGAAATTCGTAAAGATGTTGTGGGAAAAGGAACAAGACGGTAACGAGAGTGGGTACGACGATTGAGAAGAAGAGGATGTGTGAATACGTGTGTGTATGTGAGATCAATTTTAAGACAATGTCCAGGGTTTCCAGCCACCAATTTAGGTTATCATGCCGACACCAACCGGAAAGTTTGCATTTAACTATATGGCTCAAACTAACAGTCAAAGATTCCATGAACTTATGCATATTTTAGTCTCGCCACCACTAAACTTCTCCAGCCTAAGCCTACTTCAACTAAAATTCTGTGACGAGGAAGGCGGTGAGTAGGGATGCGTAGTACGTGCCCCAACCACTTCAGTTGATGAGGGTCCACAACCTGATCAAGTGACTTTACCCTCTTCTTTAAGACTCTACGCTTGACTTCTACGTTACTTATGTGGTGAAAGTGCTACGCAAACCTTACGTTACTAAGGAAACGGGGATCGAGCACCTGAAGCCTTCTTATATCCATTACCTTTGATGACTGTTTCACAATCATGTAGTATAAGAGAGTGAGCAACAGCACAGTACACCCAACTCTTAAAAGATAATCGGATGTCATGGTGACTCCATAGATGGTATAATTTGACAAGGGCATAGTAAGCCTTTTGTATGCGTGTAGAGATTTTGATAGCCAATGACCAACGCACCATGGCTATTTTGACTTCTCGATTATGTGTAGTAGTCAATATGCAGGATCATTTCCCTTCAGACAAGGTATTAGCAAAGACTAGTTTGTATTTGAATGGCCAGAAACATATACCGAACATTCTCAAATTGACACCCAGACTCTATATCTTATCAATGTCTTCGCCTAAAAGGACTGTTTCATCTCCATACTCTAAATGTACCAAGGCTTCTCCTGTGACAAGATCAATCCCTGTGAAGGCAGATAATGAGAGGCAGACCTTCGTAAGTACATTCACGATGAAGTTGGATAAGGATGGAGACAGTGAAAATTCTTGACGGACACCACTCAACGTACATAACTCACCCGATAACTTACATGTGCTCTGACACGCTCAGAGCCTTCAATGGGTTGATTTGCCTAATTGACACTCCTTCCAGTGAGAGACACTATCATAAGACCTCTTGATCGACAGAGTAGAATGCTACCTTCAGCTGGAGAAATAAAGTGGATGCTGGCACTGGTAAGCGTGCTAGTGTCACCCGAACCTGGCATAGAGTGAATATCTTGCTAACACACCCATGACCAACTGTCAAGCCTACCTAGTTTGCCCTTATCTGCTGTTCTTAAAATCCTTTTGAACGTCCGGTAATTATCGAACCCAGAATGGTGAACACTGTTCATGAAACTGGTTCGCTTGTAATTATCACAAGAGGATTTCTCTCTGTTCTGAAGAACAGCGACACCCGGTGATTGAGACCAGTTAGAGGGGATTATATCTAGTTCCGATACGTTAACCAGCACCTCAGTCAATCAGATTAATAATCCCTGACCAGTATTCATCAGTACTTCAGGTAATATTTCATGTGACCCTATCACCATTCGTTTTTTCAAGTTACTTACAGTCTTCTCAACCTACGTGAACTTTAGAGACCTGTCTCCCCGTTCCATTCAGGATCTGACTAGGTTACCGACCACTGGAAACTGTCGTGAGGCTGGTTGGGCATTTCCTTGAAGCGTTTCATCCAGTTTCCAGTCGACTGCTTTATTTGATCCAGCCTGAGTGGCTGGCAAGTACAGCACACATCCATGGCGCGAGATGTCAGAGGTTTAGTTAAAGAAACCTGTTAATTGATCTAACAGAGAGTGAGGACATTGAATTCTCTAACACGTAGTTTCGAGCTTTATTTCATGTGACAACTTCAGCCAATACACCTGTGTGCAAGGTTCTGCGTTTATTTTGTCAGTTTTCGTCAGAACTCCAATCGTTTTTAAGAGTTTTAGAGCTAGATGAGGTCAAAGATGATGTGGAAATATTGATGACGATTAGAAGATTTGGAAGGGCGATAATAATCTGAAGGAACTTGAGTGCTGACAGTTGTGAGCACAACTAATACTTCTTGACTGTAAATACCATCACAGATTTTGTTATTTGATGTAACTGAAAATGAAATCAGGTTTTTATTAGGATATCTGCTTGAGGACGATCACACATAGTCTTTTATGAATTTTGAGATCGAACATCGATTATCTAAAATTCAGCTCGAAAACCCGTACACCAGAAGACCTCAGGGTAGGGGAGAGTGCGCTAATTTCGGGGCCAACCTTTTATAATCTCGCTTCCTATGGAGTAGGCAATACCATCATGATACTGCTGGTCATCCACGGGAAATACCTAGTGCTGTCATACACCGTCCATCAAGCAATACAACATCGCTCCTGGATCCCATCGTAGCGTAGTATTTCACATCATAAAGGTAACTGTTTTCTGTCTTACTACCACCCAACCGAACAGTCAGTATGATGGGACCTCAAGCGAACAAGTGGCCCATCCGCATAGCTCGTTGGTTCATAATGATATACAAGTCCGCCCACCACGTCAAGGTACTAGCTTCACTGCATTTGTATTCAAGTGATTTGGATCATTTATATAAGAATATCGTTTAAGCTTACAACGTCACTTAAAATTAGCTCGTACGGTTAGAAGATCATATTGATCTAGTTTGGCAGAATAACTAAAGTTAGAAAATCCCCCACAATGAATGTTAAGTGAAACACACAGATAAAGTTAGTTGGCCAAAGTCAATTTGACTTTTAGAACATAAAAGCCTAGCTAAGTCAAAATTTCTAGACCCATATTGGATGAGAAATCAAGAAGAAAGCTCGATGATAGCTACGTATATAATTATGTTCAGCCACAGGAAATGATGGGTGGGATCGACAGTTTTTTAGACGTAGCGGATCGGATGGAGAGATTTGAAACGGGATCATTGTTTATCGAATCATCACCAAATACACGCAATATCAATAACGCAGCACCTGTTCGAGATACAAGGAAAATTATATTACGAATAAGAAGAGATGATTGGAACTATAGAAACTATATGTAAAAGTTGTGAAGTTATAGTATGACATGACTATAGACAGTAAATTATGTTCGAAACGTAACCCCATAGGGAATACTATTTTACTCAGTAACGTAATCAATCAGCCAAAATGAATTAAAATTACATTCTACCTCAGTTATCAAGTCTTAGTGGCATAATTTTATTAATTATGTTGTGTTTTCACATCAATAAATTGAGCGGAATGGGATGAAGGGTTGAAAATAACTCTTGATGTGATCTAAGTTATCTTGTGAGGTTTAAGTAAAATGTCTTTCAACAAAAATTAAATGGTATGCCTGGTATGAGTTTTCTACTTTAGTTTTTTGTTCCATTATAACCATTATGACATGAACAAGTCAAAATCACTGATGAAGCAACTTTCATGAGGTTTTAAAGGTAAAAAAAATCACCGTTTCTGTTAGTATGAGGGTTGAAAAATGTGGATGGTCTAGTGAATGCTCCGTGTGTTTCCTTCTATGAGATCAGACAGTGATTCAGATAGAATCGTTGAAAATTTATGTATCACAGAAGGATGAGGACGGAAAATATTAGGCTTCCTGTAGTATTATCACTTAATACTTCACCCAGCATTACAATAAATGGCGTTATTTGCACGCTAATTTTCCTTATGAATACGAAATCCGGGAAACAAATTTATTCTGATATCGAGTTGATCAGCGTGTAGCTGCCCACAATTGAACTCAAACCCTAGACAATCTACGTCAAACTTTAGAAGATTGTCCGTTAAACTCCGGAGTTACGATAGCCACATTTTATGGGACCTAGTTGTTTTTTTAAACTAACTAAGTAGTGAGTCAATAAATCGGATAAGAAATTGATACTTATCTAACCAGAGATGAGTGATACAACTCAGTAACCTAGCTGATAATATTCAAGCGTTAGTGATTATGGATATTAGATCCATTGGACTACTCATCACGGTTACCGTAAGATGGATGTGATCAGCATAACTTCATCTTCATTAGGTGACAAAAAGGCTTGTTTATTCAAAAAATTATTAGGATTGTATTGTATTATTGGATAGAATGATCTCGATGACCAGTTAGTTTAGGCTAGATCGTTTGTATCAGACCCATGTTAGAACTGCTCAGAAATGAACGTCTACTCCATGCTAGACTAAAACCTAGGAAAACAAAAGTCAGGAAGTGAGCACATTAATATTTAAACATGAGCTTGACATCCAGAAGTTTATTACTTTATAACTCCTATCACTTTATCATAGTGTGTGAATGTGACCCAACGTCACTGTCATGCGTCCTTCCTCGTGGCCGCCTCTATAATGCCATAAATCACTATTTTAAGGCTGATAGAGACTAAGGTGATCCTCTACTGTTTCCTGGATTCTGTTATTTGTTAAAATGGTGACATTATGAGAAGAAAAGATGTTACGAAGTAGTCATCTCTCCATAAAACAACTTACTTGCTCACTGATAAACAGACTGTATTAGTATGTGTATAATCAAGAAGTTTAAAGAATGAAGACATTACGTAACTGTTCATTTTTTTATCTTCTCAAGTGAATCGAATAAAACACGTCTTCTGATAAATGAAAAGACTTCAAATGTTGGGAATAGATCACTTCTATCAACACAGCATCAAATACGATTAGAAAGAAGGTAAGATTGGAAAATGTTTTTATCAGAATAGAAAATTAGTTTCTTTTATGCTTGAAAACCTTATCAAACACTTGGTCTCATAGCTGAATTGGTAGAGTGTTGAACCAGTGATCCAGAACTGGTTACTTTTAAATCTAATACCATGTAACTCTTTATTTACATAAAGACCTATTGCTCAAACTAAGCTTACTTCAAATAGTCTCATCTGAAATTTTATGTGTTTGTGGATAAATCAACTCCTGAACAGACAAGACAATTTAGTTTATGAAATCTAACTATGAGAATAAGAAAACGACTTCCAGCTGGAATCTTTTTTTCTTATCGCTGAGTAGATTTAACTGTAGACAACTTGAACTCTTTAAGTTTAGTAAAATGGAAGAAAATTCGTTGAAATCAATATGAGGTAGTTGGTTTCTGATTTACTGAATATGAAGTGAAATCGTTAAAGCTGCATATTCATAGTTCTGTGGTTTAGAGCTAGCAAATTCTATACAGATTCTAGTTTTAGCTGAATTCACATTAAACAGTTAAACATAATTAAATAATTACAAACTTAGTCGGTAGATGTATTTATTCTAAACTATACAGTACAAGAGATTTTTAATGCTTGGGTAGTGTAAAAAAAGACATGCATTTCACACATATCTCCAAAATTATAGTTCCAAGCTTGAATCTAGTTTGCTACCAAAATAAAGCTTATTGGATTATGCAATGTTGTGATCCTTTGAGATCTCATACTTTAATAACCAGAAGTACATCTCACTGTAAAAAAAAATCTGCTTCTCTTTTGAAGCGGTATACCCCAAGATTGTGTACTATCACCGATGATCTTCCTGATTGTGATCGACAGGATCATTCAACAGACAACTGTGAGGAGCGAGAAGATCGACATACGCTGTTTGACCAATGCAGAGACATTAGAAGATTTGCATTTCATCGATGATGATTTATGTGTAATGTCTTGTCACACAAACTCGAAGATCTACAGACGAAAACTAACAAGTTGACAGAAAAGACAGGGTTGCGTAGGAAGACGGGACTTCAGGTGAACGTAGAGAAGGTAGAGGTGATAGAGATACCCAACCAACAATAACAACCACAACAACAAGCACCAATCACCATGAACGGAATAAATCTAAAGGAAGTTGTCTCTTTCATCTACCCACCTAGCTAGGCAGCATCGTTTCAACTACAGGTGGTGGCACAGGTGAGGATAGGAAAGACAGCAAGACAGGCCTTCATTAATCTGAAATCATTGTGGAGACCGACTGCACTCAGCATAAAGCGTGAACAACATCCAGATTTTCAACACCAACGTCAATCAAGTCAGTGTTTCTATATTAGTTCAAAAATTTGGTGTGTTATGAAAAGCATTTCCAACAAACCACAGACAGCATCAATAGCTGCCGCCTACGCTTACTCGATAGTGAAGATCAGATAGCCAGAAAGAATGAATGACAAGGAACTCTGTCTGGCAATGCACCAAACAGAAACCCATCATCCAACAAATATGCAGAAGGAAGTTGAGATGGATTGGATTTGGTATACACTGAGAATACCATTCGGGGACATCATGCGTCAGACCAGGCAGTCGAGTGTCAGCGAGATGGGAAACGACGAGTTGGGTGTGTGAGTCGAGGGTGACATGGAGGAGATGAGATGATGTGAGGAAGAAATGAAAGTTTGTGGGTAGTCTTTAAGGCAGGTTCAAAAGACTATTGAGAATAGAGTGCAGTTGAGGTGTGCTACTGAAGCGATATGTTCGACTAGGAACACAAAGGACAAATTATAATGTAATAATGCCGCAATGAGTTACATTTAGCTGGTGGGTTTAAATCATCACCTGCTCTACTACCAACCTTACAGGATCTTTAGTAGAGATATCAAATGCTATAAACGTGGGACAAAAGTTAGTTTATAAATAATTTCGAATCCCCAAAGCCATCATACGAACAGTGGAGTTATGAATCTTTGTCATCCTTGAATAGTTGGTTACCAAATGGCCTTAGGGTGCTCAATCAAACTGAAGGTATGTGAGATCCTCATGGGAAGTGTTCAGTTACTGAAAGGATATCACTTATTATAGGTAGGTTAATGCAGAAATGGAAATAGGAACCTTTCCCCAATATGTCCGCATTCTCAAGGTCAATCATGTGTCCACTTTCGATTGTATGCATTTACACAGAGAAAGATTAACTTCCGAGGCCCTACGTATTTTAACAACATCAAATGCTATAAACAGAAAAGAGGTACTATACTTGTTACCTGTCTGGCAAACATTAATCCACCAAAATCATTATTGATGACATTTCCGAATTAAAGTACAATAACAACTATTGACAGTTTTATAAATAACACATTTTCTACAACATACGCATACACATTTTGACTACCTTATATATTTGTTGACAAATGACAATAACAACAACCATAAACTTGTAATGACTAATCTTAATTAGAAGTAGTATTCATCATGGACTGACATCAGTTAGGGAACCATTGAAAACCTGGGAGCACTATGCAGCTGTTTCGTCCCAGTATGGGACCCCTCAGCAGTACGCACCCACGACCCGGCTAGGGTTCGAACTCAGGGCCTTCGGATTTCATGTCGGACGCGTTAAGCATTCAGCCACTGGATCAATTTCCAATGGTTCACAGTTTCCAACAGCTGTCCAATGCTCCCAAATTTTCAATGGTTCCCCAACTGATGCAAGTCCATGATGAATACTACTTTAAATTAAAAATCCCCATTAGTCTTAATTACTCAGGTTGGACATGAAAATCATCCAGCCAATGACCTACATTCACTAAATATATTTGATGTATCATTTGACTATATATTTTGATGTTAATTAATAAAAATCCTTATATTCTGCTGAAGAAGCTGTGGATTACACAGCGAAACGTTCAGAAATATCTTGTTTTGATTTTCTAAACACGCTGGGATTATATTAAAATATATTCTTTTAACGATTCAATCAAACTCGGCGCTCAGCTTCTTCCAGGACATTCGTAACAACTTTAGTCTGGATGTTCAAAATACACAGTACTTTGTGCAGATTGCGGTTGATGTCACAGAATGCTCGGTCAGGTGAATGTTTTGATTTTCGATCATATTTCAGGAAGTCAAAATATTTTTTATCATCAGAAATGCTTACTTAACTTCTCTCTTATAGTTTTACTGAAACATTCTTACACCAGTTATCTTACTAATTCATATAATAGGAGTATACGAAACAGAGTTGGAAATCCAATGTCTTCACAGAAATCTTTACGAGGTAACGGAGAAGTTCGAGGTAATCCAAGTGGTAGAACAGGAAATCAAAGCGGTGATTCACAGGCTACAACTGGAGATAGATCAAGTCATGTTGATATTAAACTGTTACAACAAAAAGCTCAACTTGCAGAAATTAAAAGGTGAGATGCTTTCATTGCATGATATACAATACTCAAGTCCTCCTTAATGATATGCTAGGTTGATAGAGTGGGATTAGACTAGAGATAAGCTTAAGGTATTCAGCACAAAGCAGGAGAGCAGTTGACTTGACTTTTTCAATGAAATGAAGCTTTCTTGCCCATGGCCCGAACAGCGGCGCAAATCTGTTTAAAAACGTGAAATTATATTGTAAAGAGTTGACATCCTTAATTTAGATGTTCTCACATATTGTTGATTATCTGAACCTGTAATAAGTTAGCATCATGTATATTTATTCCCTTATCTCATTTCCCTATTCTGTAGCTCTTTGTAACTGTTGAATTCATTATTTTAATTCCATTTTGTTCCTCGTTGTTTCGCTGTCCCTTCAATATGCTAATATATGGATGAACAACTCATGTAGGTACGTAACTGTGTCAAGTCCTGGGTTGTTCAAACTTGTATGTTGAACCCAATTAAAAGTCATTTGCTATGTTATAACTTTTAAAGATCTGTTCATAATAAACTGGTTTTCTGATATCTACGATGTGAATAACTGCCATGGCTGAATGATTACACATGCAATGCTTATAACTGTTCAGGTTAAGTAGGTACTGAAATTTGAAGCACTTAAGTTACATTTATCAGGAAAAACAGTGATATAGCTATACCGGTGTGAGTGACGACTGAAATAAACCTGTTTAAGCTGGTTGAAGTTAGAAGTAATGGAGTAATATGAATCAGTAGTACTGATATGGTGAGTCAGTTACTTGTCGAAAATCGTTATCAAACAGATGCCAGACTCAACCAGTTTTCGTTAAAATATGAAGTCCACTGCTAGATGATGAAAGCACATTCACTAATAATATGCATAGTTTAAGTAGCTAACATTATATTTACTTTGCTTCGCCTATTTATTTCACGCAAGAACTATGATTGCCTTTAAAGGCGTAATTCCAAAACGTGACTGGTTATTTCATTAGTTGCAAGCGCGGAGTTTAAGGTCAAATTTTAGCAATACATGAGTGACTTTAAACGCCACCTTAGTAATAACTGAAATAACCAATTAGACTTCTGCGTTTTATAAAAATCTTCGTTTCTAGCCGAAATGGAAATACCTAATTGGTCATTTCGACTGTTGTTAGGGTGGCCTTTAAAGTTGTCCGCAATACAGGGGAAGACTTTAAAGGCTACCCTAGCAATTGATGGAACAGCCAATCACTTTCTCAAGCCTATGAAAAGTTGGCTTCCTAGCCAAAATACCGCAACCAAATTAGCAGTTTTTAGATTGGCCTTCAAAGTCACCCCAAAACAGGAGTGACTTTAAAGGCCACCCTCGAAACAACCGCAATTACCAATCTGGGTGACCTTCAAAGTTATTCCAATACAGTCAAACTTTATGGGCTCATCCCATACTGGATTGATATAACAATCCACTTTACGTTATGTGATGATTAAGTGGAGTGACTCTAAAGGCAACTACCGAAATAACAAATAGGGTTTTGTTATTTTGGCTTGGACAGTGATTTTCATAAAATGGAGACCTATAATTAGTTGTTTCAGTTGTTAGGGTACCCTTCATAAAGTCATTCATTAGGTGACTAAGTCCATTAGAGCAACAACTAAGTTATTTCTTTATTTTAGCTGAAAATATAGAATTTCATAGAATGTTGAAACATAGTTAGCTATTTTAGTAGCTGTTAGACTGGCCGTTAAGGTCGTTCTACGTTAAGACTATTGACCTTATAATTCTGTCGCACATATTGTCCATTTTGTGATTGGTTACTTTAGACTTCAAAACTGAATTCCATAGTAGAATATATTTCTGATGTTTGGTCAATTGTTTTATTATTGTCAAAAGCTTGTGCGAGCATAAAGAGTCACTTTCTTCCTTATTTCTAACAAAACCGGTGATAACGTTGTCCTTCTTTATCATTGCATCCGCATTTCAGTCCCGTCTATTTCACGTTTAACTGTATATAATTTAGTGATGAATATTTTGATCAAAAGTATGTTTTTTTTCATTTAATAACTTCTAGGACACAACAAGAAGTTGAGCTTAGAGAGAATCATCCATTTTTTGACCGACCACTGTTTGTTCTTGGACGAGAAAATCGTTTTCGTCAACTGTGCTTAATTCTTGTTGAAGCCAGGCACAAAGCTCATGATTCTATAGATTCAACTGATAATGGGAATTCTATACAGTGAGTTAATTTCTGGTTAAATTATTGTTTCCAGTGTATTTACAACCCTGATTAGCCAAATATTGGGGTCAACTGATATGTCTAAATTATTTAAGATCGGCTAGTTCAGTCATATTACAAAATTGAAGGGAATTTATACTACACTGCACACTACACTACTACTATGCACTACTCACATTCATTTGTATTTTGGCTAACCAAGCACTTAACGGTCATCTAATTTTTAAATCATTTGCATAGGGAAGATATTAGAAAGGAAGGTTTAGTTTTCAGAAGAATATCTATTTTTCTACCTTTTATTTACTTCATTACATACTTTTACCTTTTTGAATGAAGGAATAGCAATTTTGAAAGATAAACTGATACATATCAGATGGGAATTACATGTTATCCATACAACATTATCTGGTTTTATTATTTACAGCCTCCTTCATGCACCTTAATGTACTGTGTAAGTCGTTGACTGTAGTAACTGGAACATGTGTCGAGCATGTCAAGCCACTCTCTACCTGGATATTCAATCCTAACCAAAGAGGGTTTAAGTTGAAAAAAGGCTCAGATTGCCATGTGAAGAGAAGTATGCTACTTTGTTAGGGCCCCGTTGACAACAGAAGTCAGTATTTATAGGTTTTCTAGTAGAAAAACTGTATATGAATGATGTTTCTTGTCAAGTAAAGTTTTCTTCTTACAGTCACAGGCCAACCTCTGTCTTTTGATTTCCGCGCCTCAGTGAGTTATCAGCTTCTGAGGGAGAACAGTCACTGTTCATATCCAGTCCAAGTATCTCATTGGGTCAGTACCGTTCGTGTATTATTCTGTCAGTCACTTTCACTCGGTCATTTCAGTTACGGTGGTGCATCTGTAGACATTCCTTTCATCTTTGAAGCTCTGAGTATTTCCATTAACATTCAATTATTTACACTGTCGATTCTCATACAATTTTTTTGCTATTTCCTTGTCATTCTCCTTCAAATCACTTTTTGTTTACGTGCTGCTATGAGGTGTATCAACTCAAACTGATGTGCTACAGTTCCATATTCTGGGTTGAGCTTTCTCAAGCTAAACAACATTTCACATGTTTCTATCGGATCTGTTTTCCTATCTGTTGATATACATTGTTCGGGAATATGCCATAAGTTCGCTAAGAAGTAGTGTTAATATTTCGAACTGAATCGCGGAAACATGTTCAGCGATTTCACTTTTGTCTATTTTACGACTCTTTCGATTCCATGATCAAACACAGTCGATTTACATAGGAAAAACGATGAAAACGCAACTGAAATATTGTCACTAAAGCCAGTACCTTATACGTTTGTGCATCTACTTAAATGTCTTAAAATATTTTTCTTGGCCATCATACTACTTAATATCTGTTTGAGTATAACAAAAGATACATTTGAAAAATAACGTAAGACAAAACCAATTTATTTGTGGTTGTTTTTCACGGAACGACATAAGTTGGAGAATCACTGAAAACTTGAGAGTGGTGAATAGATGTTTCACTACACTATGAGATTCATCAGTAGTGTACATCTACAAACAATCCAAAGGTTGAATTCATTATCTTCAAGTATCTCGGGGGATCACGTCACTAAATTTCTCAATGAACTATATAATCAATTATTCGAGTGAAACTTAGGCACTGTGATTGAATTCAGTTCCATGACCTATATACAGCATGTGTAAAAGTCGTGGAGCCATCTTGATATGACTACGAACAAAAGGTTATGCCCTAAATGTCACCCAGCGAGTGATACTGTTCCACAGTATGATATATATATATATATATATATATATATATATATATATATATATATATATATATATCATAAATCAACAAAATCACTTCTCAATAATTCATTAATTTTATATTTTCTTTAGTGAAGTATAGATTATTGTTTAAATAGTGTGCTGTCCACGAATTGCTCAAACTCCACATAGATTCGGATTAAAAATTCCCACAATTTATGGAAAGTTGTAGTCATAAGGAATTTTCGTTGCATGCCACTGTTAAAATTTATGAAAGTTTAAACACTACCTTTGTTTACTACCGTGTTTCGGATGAGTGTTTTTCTTAAGTCAGAAGCTGAAACTTGAAATAATTAGTATAAACAATTTTATCAATAGGTGATAAAAATAATACTAATATTTGAACTTCTGATTAAGGGCTAATTTTCTGTTGTAAATATTATCGTTACCATTTTTTGCGGATTCATTTTTGTGGTAGCTGCTGGGATGGAATGACTGAATTTGGTACTATGAAGAAAAACTCACAAATTGCACCATTTTATGTAAAAATATTAAAATAGCAATGATAGTGAGACGATACTGTTGTTGACTACCAGTAGTAATTTTAATTTAAGATGATTGTTGCTTATTAAATCTGGAATAATAACTGCCAATAAGGAGAGTATATACCTTTTCATAATTAGCAACTTATAATCAAGAGGCAGAGAACGTGTTCAGAGTTACGAAAAGCATGCTTTGAAAACGACTGCCGGTAAATAATAAATATGGCTCTATCTATCCTTCTTTCTGTATATATGTCACCTTGGAACTTCCTTAAACTGAGGTAAAGCAGTAAATCTAGATGATCTAGAAAAGTACTACCTTAGTGTACGTTAAGTCGAAACAATAAAAACTCATTCTGGATTTCACCTAATTATATTTGTCTATCTTGCTATAAATCTTCAAGAAAAGTTATATTGAAAGTTATTGGATATTAGAAAAGACACCCGATCACCTAAAATAAAGTCAAAGTAGCCAGAAATGTAACTGAAGCGTGGAGGGAAGAGATTTTCAGGTCTAAGTTGCTAACTTACAATGGTGGCTACGTAATGAGATTGAAGGAAAAACGATGCTAAAATGTATAACAGTTATCTCCTTCTGAATGTAAAAGTTATAAAATTCTTATCCTCCTGATCTACGAAATTCGCTGTATACTATACGTTTTTGTGTTTATTTAAAATGAAGTCTGGATGTTTATGTCACTTCCTCTGTCCAGCAGAAAACACGTCATAATTAGTCTGTGTGATACAGGTTGGTAAACTGAATTGCAGTTCTCTTGGAATCTATACTCAACTGAGAGTATAAATCCTTGCCTATCTATCGCTATATAGATGTCGCTGAGATGAATACATATGAAACAGAAAAATCGAATATATATTCAGAATGTATACTCAGTTATTTCTGTTTGCTTGTTGGGAGTATACTATATTATTGCAGAGGTAAAAGTCGTACGAAATCCTTTCACTTTTGAGTACATTTTTCTAATACTTATTGATTTCACTCTGAATCGAATCACTAGCTAATATCACTCGGATGAATAAATCGAGTTCTTGCAAATATTGGCTTCAAGTTTTATGCAGCCCTAATCTTAATTAGTAGTAGTTTTTGCAACGGTTGCTTAGTTTTCCTACAATTCTCTTATAGTTTGTTTACGCTGTAGACGTTTACAGAAGTATGATAGAGTGATTTCAGTGGACTTATTAAGGTAACGATATAAAAATCTGCTAATACCATATTCTCCTAACAATAAATCTTATCATTGATAGGTGTTAGTTAGAGCGAGGCAGTTGGCATAAAGCCCTGCTTGACATAGCTTTCCTGTTTTACACTGCAGAGCAACCAATCAGTGTATCTCATCATGTCTTACAGAAGGTCAGATGCAGCCCGAACAGCTCAATGGTAACATCTCTTAATGCAGAACTGGGTGGGGCAGATCCGAATCTCAGGAGAAACACCTGTTCCGTATAAGTTGTACGTACTTGTTTCTGACAAGTGCCAACTGGCACGAAACCTAGGTGGAGCGGGTCTTTCTCTTGATCGCTTTCATTCAACTAACATCTATCAAAGTGCATAGCGATCTTAGGTCAACTAGTCGGCTGGCCGCATTGCGAAGTGGTCGGTAGAGTTTGATCAACACATATGACTAGACAACACCAACCTGGTTACGCTTCAGGGACCAACGTCTACGTACAAGAGGTGATAAATGTCAAATTTTCGCAGGACTGCGAGTCCTGCGGCATGCGTGCTTGTTTTAAGTTTCCCTTTAATCCATCGTGAATATGTTTTTTTGAATAAGGGTTTTTAATTGTTTCAAGTTACATTGTATAAGGTGTATTTTTACTTGTGTAGTCCCGGTGTAGTATATTAGAACAAATAACAAAATAAACAAATATTTTATATTATTCCTCAAACCATCCAGTCTATTGTTGGTCAGGATACCTTCAAACTTGTTTCAAGTTAGTTATTTCAACAGTTGATATCAATTATCTACAAAAAATATCACTGGATCTATCCAAGCCACAGGTTTTAATCTTTATACGCTTGTCACAAGTATACTTATAAGATCTGAACAAACGATACTGTATCTTTAAATCGTTTAACAATAAAAATGGTAGTGTATAATTCGTTCTACTTACTATTTATGTGGTCAGTATATGAGTGAAAGTTTTACTTATTTTATAATTATTTTTCAGCAAGTTTCTTGGTCTAGTTACATATATGGATTGGATAGCTATATTTGTGACAACTTTGTCATGCGCATCTATGTCTTTAGAGACACCGCATTTTAGATTGATGAATACTCCTGAAGTTCAGGTAAGCTGTGTTGATAGTCAAAAGATTAATTATTCCCCTATCACAATCGCCTTGTAAGAATTACTTAAATGCATTCTGATGATAGTCATTATAAATATATCTACTGAAGATTAAATATAGTAGTTCTAATAATCTTTTGAAGTAAATCACAAAAAAACTATTTTGATTTCATACTCAGAATGGCAGTTAATTTCACAGGATCTCCAAGACCCTATTGTTGTATTGGTGACGCAATGAAAATTACTGAATAATACATTTACTTGAGTAGATATATGAATGTAAGTAGGAAGACTGTTTAGGATAACAACTTTTGACAAAATAATAAAACTGATGAAATATACCCATTTATTCATGTATAAGAACAAGATGTGTATCAGCGAAGAAGTATTTCTTTTCAAACGACTTTATTATCAATCTGTACAGTCATATTGATACTCGGTAAACTAACAGATAATTGCACTAAAAATTTGCTCAGTCTATATGCAAAATATACAATAGGTGTTGTTGGTGTAATTTGTTCAAGTGGAAGAAATAGAAAATAGGTCAATTGTTGTCAATGAAGTGAAAAATGGTGACAATGATGATAATAATAGAGAAGTATATCAAAGTGAAATGAAATGAAATTGACAAAATAACCAAAATGAATTACTGAGGTCAAAGTAGAGAGTGGTTTCACAAAATGTTTTTGAATGCAAAGTTTTGGTTTTTGTTCATGTATAAGTAATGATTCTGGTATGCATAAGTGGTGGAAACATAGACCTTTGAAGTAGATCAATTTAACTTTCTAAATTACCTTACGGGATGAATCTCGAGAAGCTGAATGACCTTACTCTACTAGGTGTTCACATATCGATGAAGTTGCTTTACTTCACTCGAGTTTGTAAGCTAAACTGGGCAATGTTTAGCAACACGTTTTCGGAAGGCCTAATTACAACATTCAATATAGTCATGTGAATTTGTAGATACACACAGAGATGTGGACATAAGTGGCAATCATTCCTTCAAGCATTGTCGAATCAGACGACGGCCGGAGGAAATCAATCTCCATCAAACAGGATAAAAGGCATTATTGATACTCTTGAATAGACAGCTTGTTTTGTCTTAAAACTCACAAAGAAAATTAATTGTTTTCAACTTCTAAGGAGTACATGAAGCTTCTCAAACAGTTTTTTCAACAGTTACCTAGGTGTGTGAAAGGCTTCTATTTATAAAAGCTGGCAACATTTATATAAAATTTCATTATCCATAACTAAGAAGGTTTTAATACCAACGCCGTTTGAAAACTAATGATTGTGAAGTTTCGATCTCATTTAGTTGTAAATTTATAACAATGACAAAAAATGATCCATGTGGAGGCATACCACCTCATCTTGGAACAATAAAGTAAATGTTTTAGAAATGAAATTCACTGAGATTTGCTTTGTGTGTAATTTAGGAGATGTGAGGTTAGTATCAATCATCATTTGGGAACGTTTTCAAATCGAAAGATAAGTTTATATTTAATGGTAATAAGTTCGACTTATAGTGAAACACGCATCTTGATTCTGTTTTACTAAAGCCAGTGTGACGAAAGTTAGTAATTATTATAATTATTATTATTTTCCCTGCCTTCCTAGTGGAACATACCGCTCCAGTAACACACCTCCATTTCACTCTCTTCTCTACAGTCTCCTCAACCTGGCACCACGACTGCCCACAAGCATTCATTTCTTCCTCACACCATCTCCTACATATCACCCTCGACACAGACGTCCAAATCGTCGTCTCCCATCTGGGTTCCACTCGAGGGTCTGGACTGGTGCATCATGTCCCCAATCCGCCTTATCACTGCATGCCCAATCCATCTCCACTCTCTTCTTCTGCATACACGTTGGGTGATAGGTTCTTGGTTGGTTCGTTGCCTGCCAGCCAGCCAGCCAGCCAGCCAGCCAGCCAGCCAGCCAGCCAGCCAGCCAGCCAGCCAGCCAGCCAGCCAGCCAGCCAGCCAGCCAGCCAGCCAGCCAGCCAGCCAGCCAGCCAGCCAGCCAGCCAGCCAGCCAGCCAGCCAGCCAGAGTCCCTTGTTGCTAATTCTTATTGTTCTGGCCATCTGATCTTCAGTGTCGGTATGGAATGAGCGTAGGCAGTTGTTGATTAATATCTGTAGTTTGTCGAAAATGTTTTTCGTAACACACCAAGTTTCCGAACCATCACATAGATGCAGTGACTTGACTGACTTAGTGTTGAAACTCCGGATGTTATTCACGCTTTATGCCGAGTGCAGTAGATCTCCACACTGATTTCAGATTATTGAACGCCTATCTTTCTGTCTTTCCGATTCTGGTTTTGACATCCTCGTTTGTGCTGCCTGTAGTTGAAACGATGCTGTCTAGGTAGGTAGGTAGATGAAACAGACTACTTTCTTTAGGTTTAGTTAGTCATACTTTACTAGAATATCACATCAAATTGATTATTAATAAATACATTCAGTGTAAGTATGGGTATATCTGTTGTTAAGTCTGTATTATATTAATCACAACCTAATAATATGACTTATGAAATATATCTCTTAATTTTTTATCCATAGATATGTGAATACATCTTCTTTGTTGTGATGACTTTGGAGATGACATTTAAAATATTCGCTAATGGATTGGTATTTACTCCGAATGCACTTTTAAAAGATTTTGGTGGATTCTTGGATTTATTTATCTACATTGTAAGTTATTTTTGAATTCTAGAAATAAGGTAGATAAAAACATACTACTTGTTGATTGTAAGTAGGCAAAATGTGTTCATAAAACTTTTAAGCATTTTCACCACACTGAAGGTTGTGGAAGGCTGGAAAAATATCTCTTGTCCTTATATGCATATCCCCAGGAAAACTCACAACCCGTGACCGTTTAATCGCACGGATTTCATCCTCTAGTTTAGAACATGTTGGTAGGCTAATGAAAATTACTGATTTCTTTCATAACGAAGTGGGAATGAGTACTTACCACTGATGTAACCAACAATCCTCTAGGAAACTCCGTCTTAAGACTTCCTAAAATAATTAAATAGCTAGACTTAAAGTGAAAATAATGGTCACATTTGAATTTAGGAGGTTTGGAAATAACTTTAATCATGAAATTTTGATGAACTCTTTGGATAAGCTAAAGACGATTTTCGGAAAAAAGAAATAAAATTAGAACATTATAGGTGGTTTTATTCACACAGGTATCATTCATTCAATAAACTTGAATAGTGCAAGGGATTGGACTATTCAAATGATAAAATGGTTAGGGAAGTATCATAAACCCAATCAGGCCTCTGCAAGCTGATATAAATCACGGACGATAGATAAATAATGTCATGGAATACGATGAATGCACTGTTTTTAAAATGGAAATCATACAAATATGATAAATTAGACGATGAGATTTTGATGCAACCAAAAAACTATCGGATCAAGAGTTCGAATAAAGGTACAGCTATCTAAAATCAAATTGTTCTAGCAAAGTGTGAAACCGGTAACGTTAAAAATTGGATGCATGTGGAATACGTCTTGGCTAAAAAAGCATCACAGGCTTCAAGTTCTGAAACATGTGGACGTCTGTTACTTTGTCGACGGTGATATTCAATAAATGCATCCAAAAACTGCATTAGCAGCGGAAGGTTGTCATACTCAAAATATGGTTAAAAATGAAAGGTGAATCCCGAGGATAAGCATAAGGATATACGATAACTAAAACCTCTAAGGAAAATTTAACACATTTGAAGAAAGCTGAAGGAGGTATACGGTAGATAAGAGATGACAAGAAGACTGGATGAACTGAAAATTAAAATCCTGAGCAAAATATACTATAAGAGAAAGAAATAATTCGGAGGGCAAATTAAAGTCATTTTTGTCATACTACTGAATATTGTTAAGTAACATAAAATTAAAAGCATAAATTGTTTGCAAACAGATACAAAATGTAAAATGAAGTGTAGTAATAAGAAGATTGGACACCTACGATGACTCAATAATAATATCTTTCCTCTCAGTATACTAGCAAATAGAACCTACACTAATGTTTTTTTCAGCCGGTAGTGTTTTTTGAAGGAGGCAAGAAAAGTGTATCCCACTGAGGAACTAAGGTTTTCATGATGAATACATCATCATGGACCGACATCGAATGGAAAACCATCTGAAGCCTGGGAGCATTGCACAGCTAGATCATCCTCGCGTGAGGCTTCTCAGTAGTGGTGTAAACACAAGATTCCATAAACCTCCAAACTGAAATACTGTCCAGTTCTTATGAGTGACATGCTTCAAGAGGAAATTTCCAGAAGATATATTGAGAAGTTGTGACCAGTGGGGCAAACCAACTCGAACATACGGAAAAATACTCAGCGATATCATTCGATGAAGATCGTGCTATTGTCTGAACCAACAGAAGTGGGGAAACGTGGACCACTGGATTTTGAACCACTGAGTGACTGGTTTGATCCCGTTGGGGTTGTTATTGCGTACTTCTGAATCGTCCCATACTAGAATGAATCAGTTATCAAGTACTCCTTGGTTTTCAGTGGTTCTCCAATTGATATCAATCTGTAATGAATACCGCCTTAAAATTAATAAATCTCCACTAACCTCCAAAGTGAGTTAAAGGTTTTCGCCAAAAGGAAGGATCAAATGAATCTGCAGGTTATCGTTGATTATCATGAATATTCCAAAGCTGCATCTATAAAAACGTTTTTCATAAGTTATCTGAATACTGGTTATTCGTCATGATTATCAACTGTAGTGAAATGAAACTACCCTAGCAGTGTAGGGAGATGCAGACTACCTGGTTGTCGTCCGCGAGATTAAAGGAATAAGGGGTTGAGGACTCTTTGTGACAGCTACAAATCGGTCATAATGAAGCTGATGTATTCACTCCTTGACGTCTTCTGATTTTTGGATATTCGCTCTAACCTTTACTTTTAGATTGCTTATTCTTTCGCACAACTTTATCACTCTCTTTATATCCCTCTGTTCTTTGTGCAATACTTTGAAGTGTGGCAACTTGACCTAATGTGATTTTATGCTAGGTTCTAAGTTAATTTTTTATGTCAGTCATCCACCCTAATTTATAAGATCGAATAGCCTAGATCTGTGTCGTTTCCCTTGTTCGCTTAAGGTGGAACCACCTCTTTATGAGTTACAAGGAACTTTAGTATTAATATATAAATTGTCATCATGATACAATTAGTGTAAACAGCAGCAATAAACCTACGGCTAGTAGTGATACTCAGCCAAATAACAGAAGAAAATATTTCAAAAATCGCTTGACAGTAACAAGTAGTTGTGAAATATTGTATTCATAAATTTTAAGACGAAGATAATGTGTTAGTAACAATACAGATTCGATGTCTAATTAAATAGGCACTGGTACAGCTATATGAAGACGCCAAATGCCTAGTGATACACAATAGAAAGCTCAGTGATGACAACTTTGAAGCCAAGTGAAGACAGGAGTAAGACAAGGCTGTCTACTATCACCCATAATATTCCTGATTGTGGTCGACTGGATCATGCAACAAACAGTGAGGAGCGAGAAGAGGGGGATACGCTGGCTTGACTGCGGAAAGGATCCCAGAAAATTTGGATTTCGCCGATGACTTGTATCTGTTGTCGCACAAACTCGAAGATCTACAGGCGAAAACTGAGTTGACAGAAGAGACAGGGCAGAGAAGAACGGACTTCAAGAGAATATAGAGAAGACGGAGGTGATGAAGATACCCAACCAACAACACCAACGACAACAACAGACTGTAATCACCATCAACAGGTGAAACTTGAAGGAAGAAGTCTCTTTTACCTATCTGGCCAGCACTGTTTCAACTACAGGCAGCACAAACGAGGATGTCAAAACCAGAATCGGAAAGACAGAAAGATAGGCGTTCAATAATCTGAAATCAGTGTGGAGATCTACTGCACTCGGCATAAAGCGTGAATAACATCCGGAGTTTCAACACTAAGTCAGTCAAGTCACTGCATCTATGTGATGGTTCGGAAACTTGGTGTGTTACGAAAAACATTTTCGACAAACTACAGATATTAATCAACAACTGCCTACGCTCATTCCATACCGACACTGAAGATCAGATGGCCAGAACAATAAGAATTAGCAACAAGGGACTCTGGCTGGCTGGCTGGCTGGCTGGCAGGCAACGAACCAACCAAGAACCTATCACCCAACGTGTATGCAGAAGAAGAGAGTGGAGATGGATTGGGCATGCAGTGAGAAGGCGGATTGGGGACATGATGCACCAGTCCAGACCCTCGAGTGGAACCCAGATGGGAGACGACGATTTGGACGTCTGTGTCGAGGGTGATATGTAGGAGATGGTGTGAGGAAGAAATGAATGCTTGTGGGCAGTCGTGGTGCCAGGTTGAGGAGACTGTAGAGAAGAGAGTGAAATGGAGGTGTGTTACTGGAGCGGTATGTTCCACTAGGAAGGCAGGGAAAATAATAATAATTATAATGGTTCACAAAAGGACCGACGATGGCGTACTCTTATACTGATTGGATAGGAGTAATTGTAATAATTGAAGGCAAAGAAAAGTCAAGAAAGGTAGATGTCATTAGGTCATAGTGCAATTACCATCTTGCTAGATCCAATTTAGCTATGATTTCCTTCTAAAAGCAGAGTCTTGGCTCATGTATAACTATTCAGCAGATACATTTTACTGAAGTATATGAATTCATTAAATTTAGCTTTTTTTTTAACACTGCTTGTTTTTAGCTATGTTAGTTTCTCGAATCCTTTAGAAATTTTGGTATGACTTTATTCCTTATCTACTGTTTGAATTCTACTTTTGTTGTTAAGTTCTTGCAAGTATCCTGAAAGTGTTTTCCTATGTAACCTGATGCTAACAAAGTTCCGAAAAAGAAATAAAGCTTAAGTCAATTACAGTTTGAAATGCATGTATATATATTGAATTAGAGAAAGACAGTCCCAATGTGGTTAAAGAGGAGATATTTCACAATGAAAAGTTAGTTAAATTAGTGATATCCTAACTTAATTGAAACACCTATTGCTAGGCTGCTGTAAAAGAAACTTTATACTGAAGTATTTATGCCCAGTGAGAGCCATCTTGGAAAAAATGTCTTCTTTTAATATATTCGTACCATTTTTTTTTAGGTGAAAAGACAAAGTAGACTGTTGACTAAACTTCCAGTAGGTTTGATTGACTCAATATTAACATGTCATTCACTGGTTAAAGCTATACAAAAGCTTGGATAGTATGAATAACCCTTACACAATTGGGATGTATTGTAGTCTAGCAAATGGATATGAGCAACGTCACTGGAATGATTACTGATTATCTTTCTTATTCAGGTGACAGTTGAAGCATAATCAGCTAAATGTTAGCCTTAGCACTCAAGTTATTAATCTGTTAGATGCCCAGCCAGACGGCGGTAAAAAAAGAACCTAAATTTCGTACTTTTTTGACACTGATGGGAGAAATATTCCAGAAACTTTGATGCTCTTACCTTCAATATGGCTATCAAGTCCTAAGTGATGGTTGAAGTCTGTGGATCACGTTTGAAATCTTTCCATTCTTTTCTTCTATAAATAAGCATCCTTTCTCCGTAGAGGTAAAAGATAGGGAAAATAGAGGAAAACCAACTTTTAGTGTTATTGCTTGTATTACACCGTCGTTGATTGGACCGAATTGATCAGTCTCTGTTGGCATATGGGCTCCTGTGCGAATGCCTCGATATTGCCTGTGTTCTTAAGTATATAGTAATGATAGATAGTCCCAGATAGGATGAAATGCTTATCCTGGATCCCACTGCTGGCCACTATCCATCATTACTACATAGTTAAAAACCAACTTTTGTTGATGAAAAAATATCTATTTATATATAAGTAATTTCTATGCTTTCTCCTTCTCTTTTTTTCCCCTCTTATTTCTTCCATTCGTTGTCATCATTATTATTTGTTTATTCATTTCATGTTGTTGACATACTCTGAATCATTTCACTCAGAGGAAATCAACCGAATATGATTAAAATAAGATTATCTCAGTAACGACAATTATGACTAGCTGATTTCGTTGTTATTGTTGTTGTTATTTAGTGTACTGCTTAAATTATTTGACCTAATTATCAGCGTAGTTGTGTGTGTGTGTGTGTGCGTGAGAGAGAGAGAATATGACCATTGCTCATAGTTATTATTGTAGTGATTGAGTAGATGCACTAATCTACTTTTTATTTATTTTTAACAGGTATTACAGATTAAATTATGCATATATGTATATGTGGATAAGTGTACGTGTTTAGCTGTTTCATTGGGTTTTCTTGTCAAAGTAAAGTTATTTATTTTTGTTTTCTAATCATTCTAACACTATTTTCTTGTATCCTATTATTGTGAATTTATCATCAAACCAACAACAACAATAACAACGAAAAACATACTGCAATAGATCAGTTTGATTTTTGTCAGCTACATGATACGCGTAGATATTATCGGTCCAGGATCTGGTGGTCATTTACTCATGGTATTGAGGTGTTTAAGACCATTAAGAATATTTTGTTTAGTACCACAGATGCGTAGAGTAGTCTATGAACTTGTACGTGGATTCAAAGAGATTCTTATGGTGAGTTATTAAAATTTATTTCGTCTTCTATTTAAGCATTTATCACTTTCATCTCTTACCTATGATATTATACTAGAGAGCTATATTTTCTTGAGAAATTAATAGTATCTCAAAATTTAGACAGCTGGAGAGCATAATCTTATCAATGTTTTCGGGATTCCTAGTTTGTGCATACTGATAAGCATTGAAAAAATTGAAAAAAGGTTTCTATGACTATTGACTGGTAAAAATATGAATTGTTAGCTGCTTTTCCTCCTCTTCAACTTCGCTAAAATTATCACTTTACAGTTAAATATAACTGATTTGCTCATATTAGGTGTGTACTGAAAATTCTCATAAATATCACCTGTAAAGGTGATAATCGTAATCTTTTTCTTTATCGGTTCTCACTGTTTATAGAAAAATTACTTGGGTGATAACGCAGTGATTGTGCAAACTCAGGGACTGAGTAACAGAATTTTTTTATAATCGAAAGAGCACAGTTTCACCATATCGCATACAATTCTACCGACAGTGATTTCCTAAACGATCTGTGGTGATATGTCTCAAGAATTTTCAATGAAATCCATTCAGTCAGAGATAGTGAACCGTTTTTATCTTGTTACATGTAGTCATGGATGTTACAGGGACTATGTAACTGTGGTTACAACTATATATTAGCAGATATTCAATAATTGTGAGGGTGTTGTTAATACAGCCTAAAGTGAAAGGCATTTGGTTCGTTCTTTGAAAAACTGTCGTATTTATATTTGGTTATGGGAAATCGATAAGAAGCCCAGATCGACCAAGGTTTCATGCTTGTCACCTCCCGTCAGCCAGGTATGCCCGTAAACATGAGGTAATTAATGTCCGCCCTCAAGTTCTATCCCGTGTCACACATCGTCACACTTGGTAATGATACCACTGAGCTATTCGGACAGTGACCGATCTTCCGTAAGAATGGATTAGGTATATTGATTGGTAACAAGGACAGCAACCACTTTCATGTTTCCTAGTCTTTAATACTGGTCAAAGCTCAGAGAGGACATAAATTTCCTTGGAGTTGCAAATGAGTGCTAATAAGCACGAAACGTAGGTCAAGCAGTGTACCACGATCATGAGCCTTCTACATTGGCGACCACATTGCAAAATGATAGTTAGAATTCGGTCAGCGATCAGGACTTGACAACATGAAGTAATCAGTAATCAGTCAATGCATACAATCGCATTCTCTGAAATGTAGCAAATTAGACTGAACACGGACCGACTGGAAGGTGATGACAGTAAGCTGGAACGAAAGAGAGTCTATAAGACGCTCCATCCTTTCAGAAATTTGTCAGTGAAACATGTCCTAACCAAACTGCTAATCTTTGCACAAACACTTCAATACAATAATTATCGTATTATCTCTTGTTCGAAGGCCAACGCCTGACATTAGAGCTTTGTAATATACGGAGGCGTCAATGTTGTATCCCTAACTGAATCAGAAGGTTAAACAACTACTTCGTTTGAATCGAGAATTAGAAACTTCATAATTAAATAAGTGCACTCAAATATTTCTAAGCTAGAAGTTTTAAATCTTATCACTAATCTACCTTAAAAAGATCGACAACTTAACTGGTCTCCACAAAATTTAATACTCTTTACGAATTCTTGTTAACCGCCTTTTTAAAAATCAGATTGTTTTCTTTTCTTATTCTCTTACAGGTTTCTGTTCTATTAGTTGTATTCATGTTCATGTTTGCTGTTTATGGAGTCCATTTATTCGGTGGACGCTTAGCTATCTGTAACGATAGAAATATAACAGTTAAAGTGAGTTACACTCTTGTTTTGTTCATGAATGAACTTCAGTGTTAATAGCATTTCCTAACAGTTCAATATATCTAGTTTTTCCCTTTCGATAGATTCTTTAGAGAATGAATAAGAAAAACTGACAATCACAAGGAAACAATTGTAAATCCACCTGTAGATCTTGTAAATGAATAGTCTCCTAAGGGTTAGTTTTGTCTGGTGACTTTATCCGCTTGAATCGTATCCGGATGCACTCAGCTACCTTGTGCACACTAGTACAGTGGGCGATATGCCACAAAAATCATTTGTGAGTTCAAATGATACTACCCGATTACCTTAACCTCAGTAGCTGAAGGGGTGTTCACCAACGTAAGGCTTCAGCTGGAATTCATCTCCCTACGCCAATCAACCACAAATCCTCTCTTATAAGCCTTAGACTAGGTAACCCTTTGTTTACTTCTATTTACAACTTCGAAGAAGAGTGAAATACATTGAGTTAACGCTGTTACCAACATCTATCGCTCCTAAATGAGTTAAGCATTCCAACTATATTCAAGTACCTGATGAGTGGGGTGACTACTTTGCAAAAAGCATAAAGAAGCATCAAAGAAAACGGAATTGATAAATTTGGCCTAACAAAAGACTCAGGATTCTGATGAAGATTAAAAGTACATACATATACACCACTGTGATTGATTTTTAGCCCTGTCATCTTGGAGTAACTTCAAAGACCACTCCGTCAACCATTAATAATAACAATTATTTCTCTTTGTTTAATAATAATGCCATCTTTCTAAGCAAAATTATAAAAATTATCAGTTTTCTCAAAAACCAGCACTTTATTTACAGTTTCTAAATATTGGTTCGTGCTATAAAAGGTAAAAGATCCGTAACTAGGCATGATACACTTTCTTACATGTCTCAAACCAACGACTAAAACTCTTCGAATTACTGTTGTGTTTCATTCTGTTCATCTTCAGCTGTCTTACATTCTTACACAAATTAGTTAATCTTGTTCAAAAATCTACTGACTAGTAGCTGCAGAGAGACCAATTTCTTACCGTCTAGTCCTGAGTACTGATCGAGTTCTACCGATCATTTTGCAGTGAAGTCAACAAAGTGTGAGACTCAAGATCGCTGTGCTCTTTGGTGGATATTAGCTGTTTGTAGTCAACCATCTAGAAACCCTGCTCGACCCAGGTTTCATGCTGGTTAGCTTTGGTTAGTGAGGCGTGTCTATGACCTCTACGAAAATGATGTCCTCTGCGAGATTCTCACTAACATCACTCAGTGTTACGGTCAGTGATATCACTGATTAGTTTATTTAATCATGACCGACCTCCTATAGAACTTGGACAAAGGAAATCACTTTATTTTGAGGTTGTAGACACGTCTAGCTGATGGGTATTAACATGCCCAAAACTTAGGTCGAGCACCGCTTTCTGACGATAGCCTCCAACCATCGGATATCGTTCAATAGGATACAATATGAATCGACATGTCGGTGAAGTTAGTCAAGCTTTGTCTTTATAGGCGCTCTTCTATGTTTGTTACTTGCTAGCGTAGAGGCTTTGCCGACAAGAAAAATCATTTAGGCTCCACAGAAATGTTCTTAACCTTAAGCTTACTTCCTTTCATACAGCTTAGTGAGTCATAAAAAGCAAGTTTTTTAATATAGGGCTAAGTAATGGGAGTTAATCACTAGAATATTTAATATGAAAGAAGTAATTGAAAAGATGAAGGTATATGTCACTATAAGGAGCAGCGATCACGGAATAACAATAATGCCTGTCAGCATATATATATGAAAACTAATACCAAAATAATAAAACAGACGTATCATATATTATTGTAACGAAAGAAACAAAAAACAAAATGAAATGCTTCAGTGCTATTAGATACAGTATTTCCTAAGCTGTAATATTATAGTCTGCTTTATACAAACAGTTACTGAATCAACTCACTCATGCCTCATGATCAAACGTACGTGTCATCAAAAAACAGTATAAATATACCTTATGTAAGTATGACTCACAAATCCAGAGCTTTAAGAAGATCAACTGGTTTATTACATTATAGAATCTGTTAAAATGTAACCAACAAAGTTTTAATCAACTAGATGTATATGCTTCAGTTGACTGGCTTCTATCAAATAGGATACATGAAAGTACACTTTTAAGTAAATCTATATCAATCTATGCATCTTGTTTATGAAAACTGGTGGTAAGTTCAATTCAATCACTTCTAGCTGTAGCGCATTCTATGACAGTCGCTTATGCTGAACATTTGAGTATACATCATATCATATTGTAACAAAAGTGAAGTTTTTACTATGCAACGAAATAGTTAATTATAATTTTATTTTAATGATCATTTAAAATCATTTAAAGATTTCTTGTAAATTCATTGGTTTTGAAGAGTTTATTTGACTGACTTTGGAGTTGTCTGGTGGTATATACCGAAGGCCAATTTCTATTGGTCTATTTCGCCTGATTTCCTTATGAAGTCTTTACAGCGATGATATACACTTGATAAAAGATGAAGTTTTTGGTACAATATATTTTTGTAGTCAGGTGGTTTATTTATCCTCAGAAGCATAACAACTCAAAAGAATATTGAGTGACTGCCTTTCAGGAAGTTAATCCTACTTGTCAAAGATTATTCAAAAATCATCTAATTAATTTTAATGATACACTATATATCGTTTCAGGAAATTTTCTGCAAAGGTACAAAACGTTACCTTAAGTTGACTGTTAAAACTGCACCACCGTGAATGCGTTAGATATTTTGGCCACTGTGATCACGATGAATGGATAGTAACATTTTGCCGGATCACGAGGCAGTCGTGCCAAACTCTTGGCGATTGCACTATAGTCTAGGCTTGTTCAGCAGTTGAGTTTGTTAACTTAACTGATAAATTGTCATCGTTAGAAGCCTAGGGTTGATTTATTAAATAACTAACTACATTTATGTAATATAAATTCCAGCCCATCTTTTTCTGTTTCATCGGTTTGAAAGTGCCAACAAAACAGATGCGTCTCAAAGCATATTATATGAGCTCATGATAGATTTCAAAGTTGTATGGAGACCAGTACCTTTGTAGACAAACGGCGATCTACTTGAAACTTGAACTACCAAAATGTTCCTCCGATTATATGCATCAAATTCTTTCCTTGCACCACTACCGAACTTAAGCTCACTTTACTGTTCATCTTTCATTCTGGGTTGGAGGCTAATCCAACACCAGCTGGTAGTTTCATATCATTACTTTTAATACTGTTATTATTACCATCATTCAGCTACAGTAATCATTTTGTTTGAAAATACTTTTCTGGGAGTGACTCTGTTGGAATATTACATACTGAGAATTTCACACCATACCATAAATATTGGTGTTAGTGTTTTTAATTTTCCGTCGTCCGTTGGACCGAACTGATCGAACTCTACTGGCATGTGAGTTTCTTTACGGATCCCTGGATATTCCTTGTCGTTTCATCTTGGTGGTAACGATGGATAGCGACTACGAGTGGAACCCAGGACGCACCTTTTGTCCTATTTCGGACTCGCCAGCTGGATGTACCTGCACCCCGGTGAATGATACTGTTCTCACTAAGACTCTAACTCAGGATCGATCTTTTCAAAGGTCAGAACGTTATCTTCTGGGCCATTGAATCACAATAGCCACTCCTTGTGAGACACGCACAGTTTTTTGTTATTGCTTGTAATTTCCCTTCTTTAGCTGGCCCAAGTTGACTCGCTGGCTTAGTGGACAAGGATCTGGGGTTTGAGGCTGTCGGTTATAGGTTCGAGTCTTGGTGAGAACAACATCGCTCACTGAAAGTCAGGAACATCCAGCTTATGATTCCCAAACAGGATGAAACTCCCGTCGTGGATTCCGCTGCTAACCACTATCCATCATTATTAGCATACATATTATTGAGAATAAAGTGGCTGTTATTATTATTATTATTATTGCCTACCTTGTTGAGCAAGTAGCTATATAACATAAAGCACTATACCAGTCGGTTATGCAAAAATTTACCAGAAGGTAGATTGTATAATCAGCAAATTAAATTATCTTACTTCCATCTAATTTGCCTAATCATCTGTTTACTATTTGTCGCCTTTTCTGATTTCTACCTCCTCAATGGCTCAGGAGAAATGCGTTGGACGATTTATGCGTGAGCTAGCCTCAACCAAATTGAAGAGTGTTAAAGGTGAACCACTTAAATTGCTTGTACCAAGAGTATGGGCTAATCCAAGAAACTTTAACTTTGATAATATCGGCAATGCAATATTAGCCTTATTCGAAGTCTTATCATTAGAAGGTTGGGTTGAAATACGTGACGTAATAAAGGAGCGTATTGGTCCGGTAAGTAGGTCCGTTTCAGTAACAATAATAACATTGTGCATGTTATTCGTCCATGAACTTGATTTATCTGAATATCAACATGCGTTTTAGTTCCTCTTGAAAACTTTCTATTCAATTATAATTTCATTTGCTCTATCATGAATAATCAATTACTAGCAGTAAAAAGTGAGGGAGTGCCTACAGCAAACAAGTGAGTGAACTACATAATTGGTTGGACGCAGCTTACGTTCAACCTATAGATCTACCATATCAAAGTTATCGTGAGTAGAGATGGTCCTTGAGTCCATTTTTGAAGTAGAGGGAGCGGTATATACAGATTTATATTTTATAGCACTCTGGAAGTAGGACAACAAAGTGGTTCAATGATTTTTGTTGTCTGTATCTGTGGCTAGGGCGGTGATAACTGTCCTCAAAAATGAGTAACCAACCATTTATGATTCGTTTGTTAGTGGTGTCATTTTCTAAAGATAAAAACAATGTCTGAAAACATAATGATAACAAAATAAAGCAAGTAAGTAAATCATTTCGATGCTGAAGTGGAATGGTAAAAACTGCTCAACAACTTAGGTTGATGTCTCTTTGTGCAAGATTGTTCGTTGTTTTATTTGTCTATCCAGCCGTAAACTTATCTGAGTGTGAACTTCGTTGTTGTTCAAAATAAGTGCCAACAGTTTAGACAATTAGCGGCGGGTGATTGACTTCTCGACAGATACCACAAACCACTTTATTCGTTACTCCTTATAGTGAGATGAATTTCATTCTATCACTAAATAAAGCCAGTTGCGTATATGCTGAAGATAAACAACAGTCAAGATAAAAATCTCTGTCATCTTGCAACTGATTACTGTCTCTTCATTATTCGCAACTATAATGAATATGTTAGATTACAATCCTACCATTCATGGTAATCCTTTTAGTATATGCGGACTTTTTAATAATCACATCTGGAAGAGAAAACTCAGAAATGAAGCATGTGAAGACGCCTGTGCACCAAACGAGTCATTCATACGCTGATGTCATCTTACCTAGTTCTTCACACACAACAGAAGGCAATTTTCCAAAATTCAATGAAACAAATGTGTTCAAATGCCTAAAATCATTAAGACCTTCGAAAAGCCTTGTACCAGATAGCATGCCAGGTTTTATGATTACGAAATGTGCTGATATCCTATCCCATCCCCTAACAAATATTTTTAATGAGTCCTTTGCCAGAAATGACGTATCAACCGACTGAAAGGAAATTAAAACAGTTCCGGTACCCAAGTCTGCATAGCAATAAAGTCGCCGTTCCTAAGAACAATGGGAAAACTGTTGCTTCGTGTGCTTGAACTTCCTTTGAAGGCTTTCACAGATCGAAACCGATTTGCCCAGAAAATGAGAACTTTTTTACTAAATAATTAACTCAAGTTTTTATTCACAGCAAGTTATTCTGATTATCAGTCTTGGTGACATCCATATACATTGCTGAAAAATATTCATTTCATATGACAGCATCGCAGAGGGATAGGTGTCAGATCCCTCAAACGATTGCACAGATAGTGATATAACACTATCATGAAACGAATGGATTTCGATATCTTTTATCATTTCCTTTCATAGGAATGATACAGTAATCTTCCTTTTACTGTGCTGGTAATTTATGAAACCACTTTCCTTGTACGTCGAATCAACTAACTCAGGAAATATCAATGTGTCGCTTGCTTGTCTTTGCATCAAACTTTGACTCTTTTGATCAATCGGCTTATTGCTTTTCAGTTAATGAAACCGTCTAGAAATTTATTACTTCCATAGCCTGGTATAGTTAAGAACCATGGTATGCATTAGTCATGCGTAACAAATTGCACTGGATGGATATAATAGATGCAACGAAGTAGAAGAACGTCCGTAGGCAGAGGACTTTGTTGAGTGTACAAATAAATAGACTGAAAGATTAAAAAGACATCAATATGCCACTGAACTATTTCTCAACTTCACGAACAAGAACAAAGGTCCATTTTGTCAAATGAGCTCATATTCGGATGCCCCAGTCTGGACTAAAGATTGCCATGTATTTTCTAGGTGGTGACTAGCCATGTAATCAAGGACGCTAGACTTACCTGAATCTCTGTAAATGACGGTATTTCTCCCAAGATTTGATTCCACAGCCATCGCTTTGAACACCAAGACGTTATCCACTTAGACTATTGCGCGAAAACAACCAGCTCTTATCCAGCGAGTATCAGTTAGTACTTATGGATACTTCCAATTCCCCGTCACTTATCCTACTGAACCCAAATAATCAATCCATTTTGTAGAGCAGGTCGCTCTCATGAATCAACAGTTTAGTGGATATCACTCTTGATTTAAAAGCAATAAATGCTGGTACCGAATAACAGTGGGAACACCATCCTTTCTTAGGATATGTGAACATCCACCCTAAGAGTGCTAAATAGGTTGAAACAGACGCCCTTAATCCCCCTGAGAGCCATCAACAAGTAAACTGAACTAGAAATAAGGTAATTGTAAAATTCATTGTTGAATCTATTCCATTGTGTTGGATTACTAACCATGACTCATAATTTCTAACCATTGTTTATTGTCATATGTTATTCAGAACTAAGGTCAGTGACTGTATACATTGGTACCACATCTTGATTAGGTCACATACCCTAACCCCTCCCCCCACCCGCCTTTAGCATTTTTTATGTAAGTTTACTCAAGTCACCTCGGTGCAGCAAATTAAGTAGTTTCCCTAACCGTTATACGTATCCCAACTTCCTCACTTAGTACAAGTCTACAGCATCCTTGACTGAAATATTTTCTTTCGGGGAATTTTATTTAAATAACTGATCATATGAGGTGATTATCTAGTTCAGCAGTTTCCGTAAGAAATAAATATGGAAATATTCTGTCTCATTCACTCACCGAGAGATAAAGTTGGCAATGAATTTCATTGTAACCTCTTTTGTGCTTCCAGTCTACCAATAGAAAAATTTTAACAAGTTGCTCATAAGAACTTTTTCAAGTGTTTTACACTTTTACTAATTTTATTTATACTATTTTTTTCTGTGTTTCCTCTTTTTTGTTCTCCATTACAGCGACATGTGATCTACATACACTTATTCGTATTTATTGGATGCCTTATTGGTTTGACTCTCTTCGTAGGTGTTGTCATTGCAAACTACAGTGAGAATAAGGTAAAAAAATAATTCGGGCTTATGAAAAAAATTTGGTTGATTAATTTATCTAAGGTAAAGTTGATTGAAGGACTACTCTCAGTGTATAGGGATTTTGATGAAATGCTTTCAAAGTTCAAGTTCTCTTTCAGTTTTGTTGAGGCTTAGAAGATAAAGTTGAAAGATTGTCATTATTACTTTTAGGAGTTGGATTTTCACACCACATGGCTAAAAAAAGTTCCATGGATAACATCGGCAGTTTATATTCATCTATCTGCAAATAAACTTCTACCAAGATAACCTGAAGTTGTGATTAGGAAAAGAGACGTAGTGAGAAGGCGGAGATTATCTGAAACATATGGTGCATAAGCGTTATACATTTTGAACAATTTGACTGGTGACAAATTAATTGGTCGAATGATTTATTTAAAACTAAGATAGATTAATTAAACCAATAGAATTATAATTAAGAACGATGACAAGGACAGAGCGAAAACAAGACAGGAGAAAAATAAAACTAAAAGATCAAATCACTACGACCATTAGTATAAAGAGTTGAGCTTAACACTACTAGTTTCAATACGAAGGCAGATATTTCCGACAGATTGATGGCATTGTCATGGGTAGTCCCTCAGGTCTTCTGTTTATATGTCCTGTGTCGAAGAGTTAGCCTAAAAATTGATTGGTAAAGCTTGGTTTTATAAGAGATATGTGGATAACATTTTTGTAACTTATAGAAAACGTGAAGAGACAATGTGCTTATTAGATCAAATGAGCAATGCACAAAGCCACATTAGCCTCGCTTATGAAGGAGAAGTGGGTGATAAACTACCATTCTTAGACATATTGATTAATCGAAGAGGGGATGACTCAATCACAACTTCTATCTACAGGAAGCTGACTTGGACAGAAGAATACCTTAATTCCCATAGTTACTGTCCAGCCCAATACAAGCGTGGCTTAGTCAGGTGTTTCTTTGATAGAGTTCATATTTACACAGATAACACAAAAGAAATAGAAGCAAAACTTTTAACGGATACATCAGTGCAAAATGGATATCCATGAAAATTTACCGACAGATTTAAAATCAGCATAACACTGATACCGGTCAATCAGTATTCTGTCCCTAAGAAAAATGTGTATACCACATTGCTATACAAGGCTCAAATCAGTTATTAGCATGACAAACTACACGGTGAAGATCTTCTAAATGGGGAAGACAAAGCCCATTCTTCAACACAAACCTAAACAGCGTTTAAACGGATGTGTCACATTCCTTCGTGTCCACCGATTTAGGTGTATATGCGGACATTTCAATAGAGTGGAGCAATCGTGACATCTAGTTAGGAAGAATAGAAAATGTGCCTTAGTGGCTCCAAAAACAAATGACCTCTAACAGTTTGATAAGTGTTGGTGACAAACATTCTTCCTCATCTATCACGAAACACATAATAGAAACTGATTATAAGATTGATATGAACACAACCTTCACTGTACTTTATAGATATGGTCAAGCAGGTATTCTCATATTTATCTAAGCACTTGCTATCCATAAATTCAAACCTCTTCTGTGTATTCAGAAACAATTTGTACCTACACCAAACCTACCCTGGTAGTATGAAGTCCGACTCAATTTATTAGTGGTGCTGGTGATTTTTCTCCTCTCTTACTTTCGTTCTGCCCTTGTTATCGTTCTTAATTATAGTTCCATTGGTTTGATTAACCTTTCTTAGTTGTATATAAATTATTTTGAGGGAGTTGTGGGATTTGGAAATATTTCAAGTTGTTATTCATCGTAGACTGACTTCAGTTGGAGGAACAAAGGAAACCTAGGAGCACTGGACAGCTGTTTCATCCTAGTATGGGACTCCTCAGCAGTGCGCACCCACGACCCTACCAGAGACCGAACCCGCGACCTTCAGGTTCCGTGGCCAGCACGTTACCATTGGGCCACAGGGTCAGATCCCAATGGTCGTGAGGACAGTTACCCAACAATGATATTGGGTGGCGGTTGTGCTATATCCTGAGCTAACAGAAGTTGGAAATATGGAGCATTGGATTCTGACCCAGCGGCTCAGTGGTAAAGTGCTGGCCAAGGAACCTGAAGGTCACGGTTTTGGTCACTGGCGGGGTAGTGGGTGCGCACTGCTGAGGAGTCCCACACTAGGACGAAACAGCTGTCCAGTGCTCCCAGGTTTCCCTTATAAATTATTTGACGAGTTCAGTTTTTTTTTTCAAAATGTATAGTGCTAATGCATCACATGTCTCTGATAACCCACGTCTTGTTTAAATTTATCAAGGAGATTAATTGTCTCAAGACAGTACGTAACAATATTGTATCATTTGGGTCAGTCGTTAAAAAGCATATATGGTCGCTAGAAAGTTTGATTAAAATTCGAGACATGACAAACATACTTCGATTACTATCGATGAGCCAGTTCCCGCATGAGATACTTCTAAGTACTGAATTTATTCGAAAGAAATTTTCTTCTTGATCCTGGTTTTGACAGTAGACTGGCATTAATAAAGTCAAGTGGTCTTTATCTCTTAGCATTGATTTTCATCAATTAGTTAATTCACTAATCTTACGCTTTATTGTACAAGTCTGGTTACTGTCCCTCTGTTATAACAAATTTTATTGTGACCGACGCTTTCAATACACTTTTAGGTCTTACATTGCAAATGGCAGAAAAAGTGTTAATTTTTAACTAATTTGCAGGGAAAAAAATTAACAGTAACAGATAACTAGTGAAATTGATCTTAAGTGAATAAATTGACTCCATTGTCATGGATTTTCAATTACATCATTCGAAGTCTTCAACCACTGATTCCTAACATCTTAGAAACCGCAAAACCACAAACTTGACTACCTTCAATATTTAAGATAATAAGTCACCGTTTTTGTGAAGTGGTGGAATATTTTTGTCAATTCATTCTTATTTGTTCTCTAACCTAATTCCACATCAGTTAACATGGTTCACTGATGTACGTAGTGATTTCAAATGTCCAACATATACATTAAACACCTTGGCTAGTGAAAGGTCATTATTTTATTGAATGACTAGCCTTGATTACACCACATACTATGCATAGCCCTAAACTTGCTGACATAATACTTCCATCACAAGTAGCTGATGCCATAAAAAACTATGATCAAAACCTACAACCTTCCCATACCTCCTAGCTTCCAAAGACACGTTTAAAATTCCCACCGTATGACTGGAATGCAATAATATCCTTTAATAGGTGGTGAGACACTTTGCGAAAGCTAGATATTGAAAGGGGCTTTTCTGTCAGTATTGAAATTTCTCCAGCAACTAGTTGGTTAGAAGTGATACAAATTTTCGAATGAGTAGTATTTTGCTTGGTATACTGGCGCAACGGTTATCATATTTATTATTATTTGTCTCATGGGTTCGTAGTGAAACATAGAGCTTCAGTAGTACGTCGCCATTTCAGTCTCTTCTCTGCAGTTTTTTCAACCCGGCTAAAAGACTGCCTACAAGCTCTCATTTCTTTCTCATACGATCTCCTCCATGTCACCATCACCTCGGAAGCCCGCTCGTCGTTTCCCGATTCAGTTCTACTAGATAGCTTGGCCCGTGACGTCCCTGAATGGTTTTCTCAGTGTATGCCCAATCCATCTCCACTTCCTTCTGCATACACGTCGGACGATAGGTTCTTGTTTCATTGGTTCGTTTCCAGAGTTCCTTGCTGCTTATTCTTACTATTCTGGACATCTGATCTTCAGTAACGAGCCAGCGTAAGCAGTTGTTGATGAATGTCTGTAGTTTATTGGAAATCCCTTTCGTAACGCGCCAAGTCTCTGAACCATACATGAGTACTGACTTGACGTAGGTGTTGAAAATCCGAATCTTGTTCCACATGCTGAGTGCAATGCAAAAGATCTCCACACTGGTTTCAGATTAATGAACGCCTGTCTGGCTGTTCCGATCCTGACTGGCTTTGACGTCCTCGTCTGTGCCACCTGTAGTTGAAACAGTGCTGCCATGCCCAGATAGGTGGGAGAGGCTACTTCCTTTAAGTTTCTGCCGTTCATGGTGATTGTGGCTTGTTGTTGTTGGTGGTGGTGTTGGTTGGGTATCTTCATCACCTCCACCATTGTCTTCTCTACGTTCACTTGAAGTCCCATTTTCCCTGCCTCCCCTTAACTTGTTGGTTTTTGCCTTTAGATCTTCCTTCCTTCCTTCCAAGCCTTACACAATGGTGGTGTGAGCCGTTCAGCTGTTGTCTCTAAGTCCGTTTTCAGTGCTTCTGGCAAAATTTCATCTGGTCCTGTTGCTTCCCCAGATTTCAGCAACTTGATGGCGTTCAGGACTTCACTTCTGCTTTTGTCGGAGGGTTTGTATTCACTGTTAATTCTGTGACTGGGCTGCTGGTGGTATTTCTGAACGAGCTGCAAGTGGTGGTCGATTCAAGAGCTTTTTGAGGTGGTTGGCCCATTGTTTCCTTTGTTTCCCCTTTTTGGTAACTAGCTTTCCTTCACTACCTTACGCTGGTTTCGTCTGCGTTAATTTCTTCCCAGATAGTAACCTGGTTATTTGATACAATGTTGTCAGGTCTCTCCTACCAGCAGCCTGTTTTGGTTCACTTGCCAATGTGTTGTAGAAGTGTCTTTTGTCGTTCCACGCACTCTTCTTCACCTCTTTGTTCAGTGTAGCGTTTTATAGGTAGTGTTCAGTCCCTCTTTTCGTTGTTCATCCCTGCACTGCACCAGTTTATCTTCTGCTTCACCATCATCTTCTCCCTGCTCTATCAGCTTCCATGTATCCGTTGAGATCCATTCTTTGTCTTCTTTCTTCTTCCTTCGCAATACGGTTGTACAGGTTTCTTTCCACATAGCTTTCAAAGAGTTCCAGTGTTTTTCCACACAGATTCCTTCGATTATGTTGCTCAATATCTCCCACTTCGTTCTGATGACTGAGGTGAAGATGTTCTTTGTAGTTTCGTGAGTGGTGGGGATCTTCATTTGCTCCCCTTCTTGATCTTGTGTCCAGTAGGCTGCATCTCTACTTCCTTCAAATTGAGATGAAGTCAATCTGATTTTTAGTATGTTCATTCGGTGAAATCCATTATCATATTTACGTTACTATCATTTACAAAATTAGATACAGTCAGTGGTAGTGTGATGTATGCTACTTATAAGGTTACACGAAAGCAGTATAAAGCATGATGTCACTGGGAAAATCAATCGGAGTTCACATTCAACTGTTAGAGGTCCTGAAAGAACAGACGTAAGCATGGTGGTCTGATTTGTTAGGAATTCAGCTTGTGATAACTTGTATGAGTTGTATTTAATAAAGAAGTAAATTTGATCAGGCAATCAAACTTCAAGGATTGTACACATAGACTTGTTAGAAACTTTCATATTCATCTTCTTAGGCAGTTTATTAGTTAATTGTCTTACTAAATTGTGTAAGCCACCTAATTGGATTTTGGGTTTTCCATAGACTTCTGTTATTCATCAATGTGTTAAGAGTAGACATGCATGAGTGATAGACGACTGTTATGTATCTGTCGACATTTATTAATATTTACGGTAAACTAAGCTTTAACTAATATTTTTCAATAATTTTTTTCATGGGTTTCCTGTAGAGATTCAGTTTTGATAAGGTCAAATCATGTTGGACTAAGTGGGTGGTTATACAACTAGAAACCAAAAATCATATTAAATTTGTCTGACTAAAATTCATCCAGCTGTGAGAAAACGTATTGATAACGATCGTACAACTTCATCATAATTTACATATATGGTCAGAAGTTGTGAATTATTGAAGGTGTTTACTCAGTTTAGCTGTTATTAGTAGTAATCATATATCTTCTAAAAAATCTGTCAAAACTGATAGATTTACAGACAATGATATGCAATGAAATATCTAAATAAATTAATGTCATTGATGATGAAAACAGATTCAACAGGCTAACTGAAAAATAGTCAACAGAAAAAGTTTACTTCATACCATCCACCTTTCCTATTTGAACAATATTTTTAACCATTTAGCTATAAAAGAATATTTAGTTCAATCTTTCAGACACCTTTTTGTTTCAAGTCGTTATTCATCGAAGACTGACATCAGTTGGAGGAACAAAGGAAACCTGGGAGCACTGGACAGCTGTTTCGTCCTAGTATGGGACTCCTCAGCAGTGCGCACCCACGACCCCACCAGCAGGGATCGAACCCGCGACCTTCAGGTTCCGCAACCAGCGCGTTACCATTGAGCCACTGGGTCAGAATCCAATGCTCCATATTTCCAACTTCTGTTAGCTCACGATATAGCGCAAACCGCCACCCAATATCATTGTGGGATAACTGTCCTCACGACCATTGGGATCTGACCCTGTGGCCCAATGGTAACGTGCTGGCCACGGAACCTGAAGGTCGCGGGTTCGGTCTCTGGTGGGGTCGTGGGTGCGCAGGAGTCCCATACTAAGATGAAACAGCTGTCCAGTGCTCCTAGGTTTCCTTTGTTCCTCCAACTGAAGTCAGTCTACGATGAATAACAACTTGAAATATTTCCAAATCTCCACAACCCCCTCAAAATTTAACCTTTTTGTTTGTTAGTTAAGTCAAAACTACTAACAGTATTTTAAGTATTATATGATATTGAATACGATAGTATCCTTTATTTTTCTTGCCATTCTTCGTTTGTTAAGTGTATACATATTTTCAATTAAGAGGGGGAGGTTAAAAGTAACTTTTATGTATAGCAATGAAGTGCAAACAGACAACAGTTTTCATGTGTTTGCCCGCAAAAAGATGGAGCATTTAGCGAGAAAAAAATGTCAAACAGAAATACTCTTCACACATTTCTGTCATAAAGAGGGACAAATAAATCAATATAGGTACTTAAACAAAAGGGCATCAACTGGTTTGAAATATCTTGACAAAAAAACTTTAAACATTTTGGTAATAGAAGTAGAAATAATGTTAAAATAAAATGAACGAATGGGAGGAGAGAGGTAATAAAGAAAGTAGGATAAGACAAATTTCAAACATGGTAATAACTATTTTGATCAGTTTTACGCCGAGTCAGAAGGCTGATTTGTAACATTTATAGGACAACAATCTGCCTAAAATTTTAGTCATCAAGAAGTTTTGGTAGTGTATATATTTCGTCAAACTACTCTTATCTCAGTGATGACGGATAGTGGCTGGCAGTCAAATCCAGAATGCGCATTTCGCCCGACTTGGGACTCGTCAGCTGGATGACCTGCCTCCTAGCGAGTGATGTTGTTCCCACGGGGATTTGAACCCGGGGCCAGTCGCTTCGAAAGCTACAGCGTTATCTACTAGACCACCGAACTACGACGACCGCTTCTTGTGCGATGGGTATACAAGTAACAATACTCTTGTTTTACTTGTTTCAGTCATGTAAACGTCAACAAATCGTAAAACGTATTGTCTTGCAATCTGTCCTAATACAAGTTACTTCTGAGTGGACAGCAGTACATCACATAACCATCATAGGAATAGTTAACTGAGACTACAAATTTCCATACAGGGGCTGAATAAAACTCGACCACTAGAGTTACGGATGCTTATCTGTCCATCACCCTCCGCACAACAACGTACTGATTAACTGGACGATAACCTAAAAGCAAATGATCATTGTGTATCAATGATATTAACACTATTTCACTGCCAGGGTTACTTAACTTGAAAATACTGTTCAAAGAGTAAATCTGCTTGAATATTTCGCAGTAACTTCCACACCTTTATAAGGATTTTCATGGGAAATAAAGTCATCAATATTATTATATTGTTGGCGTATGCATGTTTATGCGGTTTTGACTTATATAGATTGTCTCAATAGATTATTGTTACATCATCTTCACTTCCTTCTGATCTAAATTAACTTCAACCTACATTGCCTTTAAGGTGGATGATTGATTGACGTGTTTATTACATATTGCATACACTTTGATGAAGTAAACATCAACACGTTTACCTGTTGATCAACCTTTATTGCTGTGTGGTTATTGAGACAGACATGAGCTCATACATGTGCTATGTCCGTTCAAGGTATAAAAAGTGATTTACCCTGAATGTCACTTGAACAACGATGCGAATAGCCAATTATACTTCTGCATTTAATGAATAAGCTGTGTTTTCATCCAAGATAATAAAAAACTGATAGGTTGTTTCAAGAGCTGCTAAAGTGGCCTTTGGATATCAGCTTGCCTCGTTAAGGGAAGGAAACAGATTTCAATAGTTTTTAAGGCGTGGCGTACAAAAAATCTTCCTTACTGAGATTTTTTGTTAAAATCGATTTGAAATTCTCTTCAGTTTATCGTTAATTTAGTCATTTTCTTAAAAACTAATGATTATTCTGATAGGTATCTTGTGAGTAACTACTTCCTTAAGGTGGACACAGTAACTATAACATTTTTGTTTTCAGTTATCAATATATTCTTTTAAATAATTAGGTTTTATGAATGTTTCATTGACAGGTGCAACAACAACAAAACTTTATTGTTTGAAATTTTTCTCTCCTAGGGGACAGCACTTCTTACCGTCGATCAGAGGAGATGGTTAGATTTGAAAGGTCGTATTAGGCTCACTCAACCTTTGCAGATTCCACCACGTCCAAGTATGTCATTTAGTTTCAGTCTTTTGATATATTTCCGAACTAAACAGTAGATATTTTGGTAGTTTTCCTGTTTTTCTTTGTCTTCAGATTTCATGAGCGGAGTCTATAACATCACTATGAACTGATATCAATTAAAGAACCATTGGAAACCTGAAAGTACTGGACAGCTGTTTCAGCCTTGGATGGGACTTCTTGGCAGTGTGCACCGATGACCCAGCCGGGGTTCGAACCCAGGTAGCACCTTCAGTTTCCACGCTTAGCAAGTTACCATTGAGCTACTAGGTAGCCAGCCACTCAGTGGTTCACATTTCTTACTTCCGTCAGTTCAAGATAAAGCGAGACCTCAATGCAATGCCGTTGTTGAATAACTGTCCTCACATTCCGCTGGCTTGCCCCACCAATCACAACTTCTCATTAGAACTTGGCGAATCTCATCTAAAATCATGTCAATAATGAGCACTAGACTAATATATTTTGAGGTGTGTGGGGATTTATTGATTCTCCAAATGATATCAGTCCTTGATGAACATAAAGTTTGAAATCAATAAGTAAATCCCACAAATCTCGAAAAGAAGCCTTCGAAATCAGTTTGCAGGCTGTATTTCTTGCAGTTTTTGAATTTTTCTGATGATTCTATGTCATTACAAAAGATGAGTTGTTGTAGTCTTCCATCTAATTTAGAAACATAACTCGCTCGACGGCGACATCATCTAGTTGACTGTCACTAGTTATCTGGAACTTCAGCTTTTCTTAAAAATGACTTGTGGTTTCATTCTGGATTACAATCACAGCCACTAAAAACTTGTAGCGTAATTCAGTCATTATTACATCCCTACTACAAGTGCATACCCAAGTATGTATAAACTAAAGTGCAGGATCCTGCTGCAAAACTTCATATTTCTCCTCATCACTTGTTGAAGTGTGTAAAATGCTATCTCTAAACTGATGGATGATAGTGATATGTTTTTATTGCTTGTGCCCACTGAAAGTATGGCTATATTATATTATATATCTAACATATTCATCTTTGACTTCTTTAAATGTCGACTTCTGCCAGTGAAGAGAAGGTAGAATACAACTTCATTTCACTGTATTCCACATGATTTACTCCGAATTTATTCACGTTTGAATAGCTCCCGCTGTTATTTCGTTTAATCGTCTTAATCACGTCAAAAAAGATATTGCTTGTATTTTAATAACTTGTCTATTATGATTTGACTAAGATAGCCGTAGTTTGGCAGACTAGTATTTGTACTGGGTGATGATTAAAGGTGAGATGAAAATCTGGTACACGGCGGGATCCGAACCAGCGACCGCCGGGTCTATTCCCATTACATAACACTTTATTGATCTACTACTTTCATCAATTCGGCGCTCCTTTCTGAGTTATATACATTCTATGAACCATTCTATATATTACATAATCCATTCAGTTATCATTCATAATCAACTGTTATCAAAGGTACCTTCAGCGTTATGACCATTATCATTTGACTATCAGAGATATCTTTGATTTGGCAGACTAGTGGTGATGGGTGATGATTGAAGGTGAAATGAAAATTTGAACTGCAGCCGGATCCGCTGGTTATCACTATTATTATCATTATTATTAATTATCATATTCATCTTTACAAAATAGTAAACTTTTCTTTCTTGCCCCGGTGACTTATAACCCCATTGTACTTTTCGTCGTGGTACTAAATTTCTCCACCCTATTTTTGTTAAATCATATTTGCACAACTGGAAAAAGCCTCTTTGATCGATTTTCTGACTCACTTACATTACACTGGTCTTTATTCTGTGTAAGTGGATGATCGTAAAGGTCACCTTCCGTACCAAAACTTGAATAATTTGAGTGAACAATTGTTTTCAATAACTTCTTTAGGCTCTACAGTTAGAAAACTATGATAATAAGTGAAATATAACAACCAAAATAAGGCATGGTGTGCATTTATCACCATATTGAAACAATATGCACATTTTAACCTCCCATCCTTTTCCTCTATACTGTCATTGCATTGATCAACATTCATTTTCTTATCTTATTAGTTTTATGCCCTTTTTTAATCCTACCACCACCGTAGTCATTTTCAACCGTGACGTAACTCTTCATATATGTTACTCTCTATTTCGTCATAGTATTCACATGATTTTCATCCTACCTGAATATAACTCATCACTACATAATTATTATTTGACCCTTAGTAAACAAACACACACAGATTCATGCCCAAATAAATGTATATAAATGATTTAAAGCAACTGGTCCCTTTGATAAATCTAAACAGCGTGATGAGAAGACGAAGATTATCTGAAACATGTGATGTATTAGCGCTATACATTTCGAACAATCTGATCACACATGGACTTGTCGAACTATTTATATGAAAATTTACGAAAAGGTCAATGAAGTTAATGGGAAACATAGGAATAGGAAGGGATAGAAAAGGAAAAGGAAAACCTTATTCTTGATATGAAAATTAAAATCAGTACTACCAAGGTAGGTTCAACGTGAGTACAAATTCTTTTTGTATACATAAAGGGGTTTAAATTTACGGATGGCAAGAGCTTCAATAAATTTAAGCACTCGGCTCTGACCACTTTTATGTAGTACTTTAAAGGCTGTTTTCATGTCTATCCTATGATTAGTTTCTAGTATATGTTTAGCGATGGACGAAGATGGATGTTTGTCACCTGCACTTATCGGACCTTTTTGTAAATTTTCATATAAACAGTTCGACAAGTCCATGTGTGATCAGATTGTTCGAAATGTATAGCGCTAATACATCACATGTTTCAGATAATCTTCGTCTTCTCATTACGCAGTATATAAATGAATCATTATCTGTAGATTTAGTCTCCTCAGTTCGTTATTGTTCTGTTACTTGTGATTCATTGCACAACCGACTCACTAGACTGATAACCATTCCACAGTTCCATTCGATTCGTTCGCTGTTCTCCCATAACACTGACTGTTTCATTTTAGCAATAATTATACATCACGCTTTATTTTGGCTATTGTATTTCATTTGTTCTCATGGATTTATAACGGTAGAGCCTGAATAAGAAGTTATTGAAAACAATTGTTTGCCCAAATTATTCTTGTTCTGAGTTATCTATGGGTATCTTTAAATTATCAGAACTTGAATATTAGCCTGAAAAATTAATGTCAGATTGAAACGGTAGTAAAAGATCTTCTCAGCAAGATAGAAACGTTGAGGAATAATACAAAATATTCATTTATCATTTGTTTTAATATACTACGCCAGGATTAGAAATACACCTTAAACGATGACTTCTACTGAGTTGTAAAGTATCAGGAGATTACTGTATACTTCTTTGATACGTTAGTAGTGTATCTTTCAATAAAAATTGTCTATTTACCGCTTACTTCTTCTTTAAAGATCTTTAAGATCAAATTTTAATTCTGTGATACATGAAAGTACACTACAACATCTTTGCTAACTTATTCTTTGTTGTGAAGTCTTCAACTTACATCCCATCCTGCATTCATTAATAAGAATGCTTTGGGTGCCGTTCGATTTTCGTCTTATCACTGACTGACTATTTTGCTACCTGATACTTGGGTTACGATGCATAGAACGATACTATATGAAAAAATACAACTAAAATGACATATAGGATTATGGTGAAAAAGGATTTATCTGTGAAATTATTCTGCAGAAAACCAAAAAAAATATTAGTAGAACGGGGGATGTAGGTCAATAAATGCCAATAAAAATTAAAACAACCCTCAGCAGAGTAGAGTTGAAATTAGAGCTCTCTTTTGTAACAAGTGGGTCGATCGAATGAATGAAATAGGAAACTAGTTAAGAGTTAAGTACTGATGACTCACAAAAAAATATTTATCAGAAAAGACATGAAATGCCACTGTAAGTAGAGGGACGGTAAAGATTCGTTACACGGTAAAATTGTGGCGTCGGATGGTTTTTAACAACAAAGTACACAGGCGTAGCATAATTAACCACGTTTGAAGTATATATCAGTGATGAATAATGTCTAGCAGTAGAACCCAGAGCGAGCGTCTCGTCCTATTTGAAACTCGCCATATGAACGTACCTACCTCCCAGTGGCCGATATTCTTCTTACTAGGACTCGGACTGAGTACCGATCACTTCGAACACCAGGGCGTTATCCACTAAACCATCGAGTCACGATAGCCGCTTCTTGTGCGACGGGTATAGTTTTAATGTTGTTGCCTGTATCATTCCGTCGTTGACTGGACCGAATTGATCGCTCTCTACTGGTATACGGGCTTTTACGCGAACACCTCGGTACTGCCTATGTGGTCTAATAGATAACGCTTTGGAGTTTGAAGTGATAGGTCTCGAGCTAGAGTTTTGATGGGGACAACAACACTCAATAGGAGGCTGGTAAATCCTGCTGACAAGTACCAAACAGGAGGAAACGTGCATCGTTGGTTTCACTGCTAGCCACCATTCATCATTAATATATAGTTCAAATATAGGCAGTATCGAGACATCCATGAAGGAGCCTATAGAGACCGATCAGTTTAGTCCGCCTTAGAAGTATTTACTTGGTTAGAAACCATTTCAAGATTCTCACATACTTGGTCGAGTGATATTAAAGCTATTCTCTTTTTTTCATTCCTGCTTGTTTTTTTTTTGATAGAGTTGCATCAAGAACCAGGTCAAACAAGAAATATTATAACACCAATGTCAAATAATTTAGAGAAGAAAAGTTTAAAATTTCGCTGTTTCATTTATGATATAACCCAGAATATTTTATTCAAACGTGCTTCAGCAACACTTGTTGTCGCCAACTGTTTCCTTTTATTCTTTCCTGTAAGTCATTTACTGTTTTGTGAAAAAGGAGGTGAGAAATCTTACCTTGATTCAGTTTGATTTCGCGCGTTTTCTCAAATATTCTGGGTACCTATGCTGTTCAATAAGTTAATGGCCTTTACTTAAATGATAAACTAGTCTAGTATGTAATGTAAAGGTACAGGATGTTTTTATTTGTTTTCTAAGTCAAATACTTTGGCAAGAGATTTCATCTATCCTTGTCGTAGATATATTTAGCTACATATAGATGAACTGTTGATCAGCAACCTTAGACTTCACCTTTCAGAGTCGTTCGGTTGCTCGAAAACAGGAAGAAGAGGCAAAGACAACAAAAAGTTGATTGTCAATTCGGACACATACAAAAAGTAACGTTGTTTTATGTTTTCAATGACCCTGGTATGTTCTACACTTTTCTAGAAGGGCGTCTAGCCAATCTGAAACTCATACATATGATCACGTGGTTTTTCGTGAACGTTCGCCATGCCATAATTGCTAGCTGTGAAGGATTTTCAGGGAATTCTAAGCCTCTTAGAGGAATCTAGGGGATATTTTCGCACTCCATAACAAGATTGGAGTATGAAAATAACCTCACATTAGAGAGAGAGCAAACCGTGCACAACTCGGATGATGCTTGTTAAAGTATTACTTTTAAACGTCGAGTGGAGGCTACTTCGTCTTGAACCTTGGGTATAGTTTACGTTTTCCAAATGTTTCAAATGAAGAGATTACTTATTTCTATGAGAAACATTTGAGGGCGGATCGTAACATTCTCACGTAAATTAATTTCCTAGCATTGTAAAGAACTATTTCCTATGGGTTACATAAATGGTTTGCAATGAAATGTTACGCAACCAGAAACAGACTTTTTGGGAAGTGGAAAATTGATGTCATGGATTGCGTAAGCATTAGGAAGTAATTTACCCTAATTTAGGATGAAAGCTTAGTATAAATGAGAAAAAGAGTGAGAACTAAAAAAACCACGGAATGAAACAAGAGCTTCAATAATTGATAACATTATGCTAAACTCTCGGAAAAACCTTTTGTGGTAGACATAGTGTCAGCTGTTACCCAGGTATAGGGCAGAAAATTGTGACTAACCTATCGACTCAAATATATCAACATCTCTACCACTATCAAATATGCGATAAGCGACAGTACAGTTCAACACTTTTGCCTCTTAGAACTTCAAATCCTTTGAAGTCTATCGTGAAGTTGATACCTTTGATATCAACCAGATAAATAGGCCAAGAAGAGAACTCTCATTGTGCTTTTGTACCACATCATCCGCACTAATTTTAGTATGAACTGAAGCATCCAGATTTATTGTGAGCAATTCATGATGAGGTGGTACCTGATTGTCAGTTTCCTTCATTTTTTCTGTTATTGACTGGAGACCAACTTTTATTGGTTGTTTCCTGTCTAACCTCTGACTTGTTGGTATTCTATCCATTTTGGCATTAGCCGGCAGTTTGGGTCTATAGCTATATAGCTTTTCATTCCTAATTTACGTGAATGGCAAGCTTCTTAAAGTTATCTGTTCCTTCTATTCAGTATTTCGACATTTTGAAGATCGTATTCATTTTCACACTTGTGTAAATGCATTTTTGTAGGAGAATACATTTCGTAGGGTTTATTTTCGAACTGATGAAGAAAAAGAGGGAGACGACTTCTAATGTGGTGCTTATCATGGTTGTTACAAGTGATTTTGTAAATGGTTTGTCTTCCTTGACTGTCACATCCTTCAGTCTACATCATGTAGCCTGAATAAGACTTGTGGGTTTATGAGTTGCAATATTACCAAATGGCATAACTTCCATTTACGCGATCTCTGGGATACTCTTGTTATGATTTGATTCGCGAATTTAAAGGGTGGGGTGATAGTTGTTGAAGCGGACAAATATATGGTGACGTTGAGTCAGTCACCAAGTAATTTTCATTATTTCTTAGTGTGATGGCTGTACTGCAATGCTTTTTCGCTTTTGAGTAAAATCTGTAAACGACTAATATTGGACATTGATATTCCCTTTAAGCATGATCAAGTATCCTGTTCTCTGTTTTTGCGATGTGTAGGCTTTGAGGTGCATCTGTGAAATGGTACATACACTTGCAGGTAATATAAATAGAAGAGTGGTCTTCTTTCGATTATTTCAGCAAGCAGTGGATTTAGGAAACGAGATACAAGCCTGGTAACTGCGTAGATCCTCGTTAGTAAAAAACCTATTCTACACTTGATTCTTCGAGTAGTTTCACTACTTTCAGTTCCAAGACTAGTCAATATGTGTTCCCTTCTAGCTGTCAAACTTCACTATCTGTGTTGTAATTTTCTACACTTCTGTTTTAACTTCTGCTAATGGTTATTCTCACTTAGACATTTATCAATAATGGTGAGTTCCTCTGGTAGGTTCTCTTACAAGTAAGCGTTTACATGTGGTTAGAAACTGTATATTTAAAGGCTTCTTCGTTGCTCCCTGGACAAAAGCTATTAAATGGGAGATAACAGTGGAATCCAGGACGCTAGTTTCATCCCCTTTGGGTTTCATCAGCTGAGTGTACCTAATTCCCAGTGAGTGGTGTTGTTACTAATTAGTCTTTAATCTAAGACCAATCGTTTCAGATCCCAGAGCTTCACCAAATAGGTCATTGAGTCACAACACATACTTCATGTGCGACGGGTATAATCTGCACGTTATTAGTCATAATTTCGTATTCTTGATTGTACCGAACGATGGCAGATTAGGCGCAATTATATAAAAACTATTAAAATTAGGAAAGATTGCATTCTGTGTCACTTTTCAGTGAATATGCTGTTGGATCACTTTATTCTGAGCGTGTTAAAAACATCATGATCTAGAAATTGAGATTTATGATCATACTTGTGCTTCATTATTTACTGAATTTTCGAGATCGCTTTTTTTCAGAATAACCATAAGTTCAAAAAATGTATTTAAGATGATTATGAATAACGAACATCTTTTAACAAGAAAGCATGAGAAAAACTTCCATGTCAATTAGTTTTCATCTTAATACGATCAATTAGCCTGAGTACTCAATTGTCAATTATCTAGTTTTTGATTCAAATCCAGCTTCACATACTTTAGCCCATACAAACAGGTAGTATCATAAGCCTCTAACAATAAACTCGAGTGATGACCTTGTACATAAACCTATTTTGGCTTGAGCTGCATTGCATCACTGCGTCTGCCTATTAAGTCGTAGACACTCTGACACTCCTTATCTCAAAAAAATGCAAATAGTAAGGTGAGAAGATCAGTATAATGCTAGAAAATATAAAGGTTTGGATAAGAAATTCATGGGGTTTGTAATGAACTAACAATCTGACTCTCAGAACCTCTGAATACGCTTATTTGAACATAGTCAATCATTCAGGTGTTAGAAGAATGGAAAAGATATTACATACGGTTGAAAAGGATTTAAGGGAAGGACCAGAGTATAGATAAAAGAGTAACTTTCAACGTTGAAGCATTTATTCACTCTGAATACCATTTGCATAGGGTATTTAAAAGAGTTTACCCCATCCTCATCAGAACAAAACTCAGAATCTCTCTGAAGGAATACACACTTGTTAAACTCTGTAACTTTAAATTTTAACAAGAAAACAAGGCGTAATAACTTGTTGCCGTTTGGTGTTTCTGGCTATTGACTTCGCAGGATTAGATTTACAACTCTCTAAAAGTATACTGCTTACTTATATGGGAGACTTTGTTTTCTCTTTGTTTACGTTTACATTCTCGATGCATAATATTTTCCTGTTTGAGACTGACTAGTTAAATTTATCTAAATCCCATTGACTTGCGGTTCATGATGAGATTCAAAGGTCTTACTTCAAATGATTTAGCACTATCCCCTAAGCTTCTGATCTGAGACTATTACTTTTCATTTGACTATTTGAGATAATCATAGTTTGGCAGCCTAGTATTTATACTGAGTGATGATTGAAGGTGGAGTAAAAATTTGTAACCTCGGCCGCAACCACCGAAGAACTCAGATTGATTCATTGCAACCAGTCAAAAAATCACACAATAATTTATTACGCATTTTTCGTTGACAAATAATGTAGCTAGAATTCTTTCGACAGTTATTTCCGGTTTAAGATAATTAATTTTATGACATCTGTAGGAGTAATATTGTGACTAATTACATCGTTGATGCCTGCTATTCTAATCAGTAAAAATAAATAATTTTTTATGATTCCTACCAATTAAGTGCTATATCAATCATTTTGAGTCCGTTCGAATGTATTCAAGTGAGTTCAATTTAAGCAACTCCTATTCCAGTGAAGTTAAATACGTTTAGTGCTGGATTTAAGACCAAATATGCTTCATTAAATATTTGGTTACTTCTAAAATTCATAACTGAGGTATATAATTTGACTAGATGACTTAGGTACTTAAAAGCATCCAATCTTTCCCTGAATGATACTACAGCATATACAAATTCAAATTATGAATTTCTTCTGATGGTGTAAACAGTTTTAGTATGACTTTAGATGATGACAATTCTTTGGAACCAAACTGTACGAAATTACTCAAGCTATCTCGAAAGAAAGTACAACACATGACCGAACTATTTAACTTACCTGCAGTAAACAAACCCATAGGTGACAATTACATTGTTAATATTTCAAAAGTTTTGATTTTTGTTGTACTCCTGAATTTATCAACATATATTATAAGAAATCTAATTTCCACGTCAAGCCTCATTATAATCATAATCTGTCCAGATATTCAGGAGCTCAAACGTTTGTTTCCAGCATCGATCGTCCCAGGCGACTCTATCTGTTTCTAGAACCACTTTAGGATATTTTCTGCGATTCTTATTTCTACTAACTGAGTCCTCCCTACTTGGGACCTACTGCTTATTAAAAATGATGGCCACAGAGCATATTCCAAAATGCTTTCAGAAACAATCACAGTCGCATGATTCGATTAATGGTGTAAACAAAGGTTCAAGGATCTAAGTCACTAGATATATTTTTGAAACGGAGGATAAAATAGATGTACAGGAGTAGTTATATACGGAACAGAGTTCATGAACTTCGATTACCATAATTTTGAAAAGACTCAAAATGGGGCTAAAAATTAATCAGTGTTTTCTACTCTTCAAGGGTTCGTGTTTATCATCAAATTTATATGGAAAGTACATAGGATTTGATTTTTTGTTAAATGTAAAATTATTTATGCAGCCTCTTATTGTGTTAAATCTACTTGGATAATAACTCTGTTTTCTCCTTTTTTTTCCTTCTCATTTCATTGCAATTAGTTTAATGAATTAGGAGTTGAACGATCCAGTTGGGTAAGACCAAGGTATCAAGTACAAGTCTCTTTGGGAATTATATTTACACTATTCTTTTGTCTTGAATGCTTATTGAAGATAATTGCATTAAAATTTGGAGGTTATTGGCAGTCAAAACGAAATCGTTTCGATATGCTTGTCGCTATACTCGGTGTAACATGGATTATTATACACTTTATCCTTCGACCGATTCCTGTAAGTTATGCAATTTTAATTTTAAAAATATTTACTTACTGAGTTAAATCTGGAATGGTTGAATTTAAACATTAATAGAAGTTAGGGATTGAAACTCAGTCTGTACAGTACCTAGTGAGTAACTTAGAAAATTCTATTTAGAATCTTGCCATAGATTAAGTGTTTGTTTCACTTTTAGCCATCACCTCGTTATATATTCGCATATTTGATATAGTATCAAAGCAATAAGGGGTGTAAATGTACTTAAATTGAACTCAGATGAACTTGATAAAGTAATGAAATTAACTCAATGAGAGATACTAGAATACAGTTATTATAAAGCGTCCATAATGTTTTAAGCTACTCACTCACTACAATAAGTAGTCATATAGGTATTGCTTACGCTACATTTCACACCTTTTGATCATCAATTTTCGGTGAAACCTTATCTAAATAATGTTTAAACTATATAGTAGTATACCGCATTAAACTAAATTTATTCTTTTGAATCTTGAGTGAAGAATGGTCGAATACAGTTGACTGAAAATTATCTGTATAGGTCGACTTACAAATGTTGTTCACAAAATTTGTAAATATTGAGAACAATGTTAAATAAACTTAAGAGAACTGTTTCAAACAAGGATAAAATCACCAACAACCACAAATTTATTTATTCAAACGAAGAATATTATTAGAATGAAGGCAGTTATCATCTTGAAGAACATGTTCGCACTAAATTGTGCACCATAGGTATCCCAGTGAAGAAAGACTGCTGTGTGAAGTTATGATTGAGAATGTCACCAATGATGACAATAAGGCGTTCATGACACAGTCTCTATTAAAGCTGAGAGAAAACCAAATCACTATCTGACAACATAATCCTTTCCTATTTATTGACATACTTGTTATTCTCCGTAGTTTTATTGGATCGAATAGTTCGACGTCTACTGGCATATGCGCTCCTATGCGGATGCCTCGATATTGCCTGGATGTTAATTATGATAGTTTGGTTGGTTGTGGCTACCAGGAGAATCTGGAATGCGTGTTTCACACTACTTGGGATTTGTCAGCTGTATGTATCTGCACTCCAGCGATGTTCCCTATCAGGAGTCGAACCTCGTACCCACCACTCCAAACTCCAAGGCGTTACCCACTATGCCACGGAGGAACCGCACCATCGGGGTGCAGGTACATCTAGCTGACGAGTCCCAAATAGTATGAAACGCGCATTCTGGATTCTTCTGCTAACCACAACCAACCAAATTATCATAATTAACATTCAGGCAATATATAGGCATCCGCATAGGAGCGCATATGCCAATAGACGTCGAACAATTCGATCCAACAAAACAACGGAGAATAACAAGTATGTTAGTAAATAGTAATAACTACTACCCGCTATACAGGATGTGGCTATCGTTCCTCCGTGGCATGGTGGATAACGCCCCGGCGTTTGAAGCGTTGGGTACGACGTTGGAGTTTCAGTGGGAACAGGATCAGTGGGGTGCAGATACAATCATCTGACGAGTCCCAAGTAGTACGAAGCGCGCGTCCTAGATTCTTTTGTTAGCCACAACCAACCAAGTTATCATAATCTTTTCCATTTAGTAACCAAAGCATTTTAACTACGTAACAATATACTACATCAAAATCTGTCACTAAATTAAAAGCTGTTCTCGATAATTTCCAGTTTCAAAGAGAACTGTTAGTTAGTGAAGAATTTCACTCAGAAAACATTAAACGGATAAACTGAAGTCTGTTAATAGCTTGCTGTTTGAAAATGCTCGAAATTGGCATTGGATGACGGCTGGCTTGTATAGCGATTTGTTAGAAACAAAGAAATGTAGATGAATGAATGGTTAACGTGTTCCCAGCGAAACTTGATGGTCCTGAGTTGAATCCCTAATGATGATGAGTGTGCATTGATGAGCAGTCTTATACTAGAAAGAAACATATGTACATTGTTCTCAAGTTCTCAATGATGAGTGATGAATGCCAACAAGCAATCTCCATAAACCTTTCAAATTAAATCCTCTTCTGTTTTACCTGTAGACTGATTAGAAGATAGTGGACCAATTTCTTCAGACCTTTACCATTAACCTGGAAAAGCCGGAACGAAGGTGTTTTAGTTTAACGAAGAAACCAATGAGTTTTTCCTATATAACCTGAACTAATTTCTTTTTTAAGGAATTAAGTTTGAGTGGTTTCACAATCAACATTACTTATAATGAGTATGTCGCATTCTGTTTGTATCGCTGTTCTTAAGAATAGTTTTTAAACAGGTAGTTCTATCAGACTTATGTAGTTTGCGGATCCTTCCAGTTAATAATAAAGAAAAGGTGTCCTTACGCGAAGTCAGTTTGAGATTTTTAGGTTCATAGTTATATAATGTCTAGCTAGAGCTCGAGAACAACAGGCTGTTTTCCCATCTAAAAAAACGCATCGATCGAATCCTCACTCTTAAATAGACCTGAAAACACAAGCATACTCACTTGCAGTCGATGACTGTTATATTTTTGACTTAATAGTGGCATTCCCCTTTGTCAATCAAGAGGTGTTGTAATAGGGTTTGACTGTAGATGAAGTACTAGGAATGTACATACTGCTGACTAAATCTCACTACCTGAAATCACACAGTCATCTCCTGATACACATTTATCCAATTTAATATCACATTTTCTAAGCACTTCTTCCTTCAATATTGCTGTAAAAAATGGAAACTCGAAGCAATGCTTTTTTATATCAGGTTCAACGTTGATCTGTTTGTTTCTTTATCTATCTGTGTATGACTATGTTGTTAATTTTGAACGGTTAAACAGTGTTTTCAAAGTATAAGGTAGCCAACAAGAAATAGAAATAAAAACATTCCACATTTTCTATCTTCTTATCTTGTGTAAACATTTCGCTTGCAGAAATATTAGTCTGAATGGATTTTCCTTCTTTGGCTCTTCATAACAGACTTCTGTTTCACCTATTTTACTTCATTACTTATTGTACGTAAGTGATACGTTTTTAAATACAGGAATTTAAGGGTAAATATAACTATTGTTTATAAATCATTATTGTTTTTCTTATTTGCAATTTTTAGGAAAAACACATGATTAGTAATAATTTCGGTTGGTTTGTTTTAATGCTGAGATTTTTCACAATAGCTGGAAGACATGTAAGTTAACAATGATGATTTTAATTCGTTAGTATTATCTACATTACAATCAAGTAATAAAATGAACATTACTTATCTAAATTTTCATTATGATTATGGGTATGACTGCATCACAAACTTGACCGGTAAACTTCAATATGTACTGATCCCTAAAGACTAAATAAAGATATTGATTACCCACTGGTGACTTATTCATGTAATAAGTTAGGGGTTCAGTTAAAACACCAAGAATCTCTCAGATGCAACAAAATGTAGTTGATGAATTCCATACCGAACGAAACACTCACTCTTAATTACACTGGTAACAGCCAACAAATAAGAAATAAAAAAAAGAGATCGATGATAATTTAAGGATATTTGTATTGACATCGCATATTTCTTTGCAAGAATTGGGGCGAAATCACGCTCCACTCCTGTCCACCTCAAGCAAAATATTAAGCCGCATCATCCTGGAGACACTAAAAGATGCGCTGGATTCAAAACTACGACCGAAACAGGCAGGCTTCAGGAAGTACAAATCATGTGCCGACCAAATTGCAACGCTTCGCATCATCATAGAATAAGGTATAGAATAGCAGTCAACTCAACTCTACCTCAACTTCACCGACTTTGAAAAGGCCGACCGTTGACAGCATCGACCGAGAAGTAATTTGGGAGTTGCTTCAACACTACAAAATACCACAAACCTTTATCAATCTCATTCAACAACTATATGAAGATGCCACATGCCAGCCAAGTAATTCACAATGGGAAGCTCAGTGATGACAACTTTGAAGTGAAGACAGGAAGGAGTAAGATAAGGTTGTCTACTATCACCCATGATATTCCTGACTGTGGTGGACTGGATCATGCAACAAACAGTGGGGAGCGAGAAGAGGGGGAAACGCTGGCTGGACTGCGGAAAAGAACCTAGAAGATTTGGATTTCGCCAACGATGACTTGTGGCTGATGTCACACAAACGTGATTATCTACTGGTGAAAACTAACAAGTTGACAGAAGAGGCATGGCAGTGAAGACAGGACTTCATTTGGATGTGGAGAAGATAGAGGTGGAGGTGATGAAGATACCCAACCAGCGCTACCACCACCACCAACAACAGCAAGAAGCTCCAACCACCATGAATAGGAGAAACTTAAAGGAAGTAGACTCTTTCACCTACCTAGGTAGGGCAGCATAGTTTCAACTACAGGTGGCGTCACAAACAAGGATGTCAAAGTCAGAATCGGAGAAGCAATACAGGGCATTCGTTAACCTGAAACCAGTGTTGAGATCTTCTGCACTCAGCATATGGAACAAGATGTGGATTTTCAACACCAACGTCAGTCAAGTCAGTGGTTCTGTGTGATGGCTCAGAGACTTGGCGGGTTACGAAAGGGCCTTCCAACAAACTACAGACATTCATCAGCAGCTGCCTACGGTGGCTCTATACTGAAGATCAGATGAGAAGGCCAGAAAGAATAAGCAACAAGGAACTCTGGCTGGCTGGCTGGCTGGCTGGCTGGCTGGCTGGCAACGAACCAACCAAGAACCTATCACCCAACGTGTATGCAGAAGAAAGTGGAGATGGACTGGATTGGGCATACAGTGAGAAGGCAGATTGGGGACATGACGCACCAGGCCAGACCCTGGAGTGGAATTCAAATGGGAGACTACGATTTGGGAGCCTGTGTCGAGAGTGACATGAGGGAGATGGCATGAGGAAGAAACGAAAGGTTGTAAGCAGTCGTGGTGCCAGGTTGAGGAGACTGTAGAGAGGAGAGTGAAATGGAGGCCTGCTACTGAAGCGGTATGTTCCTCTAAGAACCCAAAGGAAAAATAATAATAATAATAACCAACTTGTAAGCATTTCAAACATGTATTATCTTATTGGTACACAAATAGTTAAAACGGACTATTACAAAGGTAGAAGAGACGAAAGTGTACTGAAACTGACCTACCGTATATTCATGTTATGATTTGATGTAAGGCAATAATAATTGTCAGTTCACCAAGTCAAACTCGTCTTAAATAGTTAACGTGATAACTTATCATGTGATACCGAAATGATAAAAAGACAAAATCAGCGTAGAACCTAGCACTTAAGTGCATCATCTCAAGGTGACACAATTCACAGTAGTATACAAAAAGCAGATGGATACAAAGAGAGTAATATCAAAGCAGACAAAGTTGTGTGAGAGAAAGCATTATCTGAAGAAAATGGTCAGTGTAAACATTCAAACCTTAGAAGAGTCAAAGATTGAATATATCTGCGCCATTGTGACCAATTTTCAGTCCTTCCACCTAGAGTCCCCAATCACTGATCTCTGTCGTTTCGAGGAACCCAACCAGGTAGTCTTTATCTCCTCATGCAGCTCAGTCAAACAGTTAGGGACTTCATCGGCTGATGATGTGTCTTGGTATGGCCACTATGAGCACTCTTCCAACCTAATCTAACTCCTTCTAGCACGGCATATTGAGTTAGGTGTCGGCTTGGCACATGGTTATTCCACCAAAAGCAAGCAGATCTACGAAGACCCTTTAACCGCCTCATATCTTCTAGTTTTAAAGATCATGTCTCAGTCACTAGTCTTGAGAGAACGAACTGCAATGCAGTATACCCCTCTTTTAATAGACAGCCGGATATCTCGCTAGACAGCACTAGGGATGACGCGAGTTGGCAAGTACCAAACAGGCCTTCTGTATCCAAGCTGTGGCTTCGTCAGCAACCAGACTGTTCAGGTTAATGCACCTCCCCAAGTAACTGAAATGGTCGACGTATTCTACCACTTCACTCCCCATCACTAAAGTGGAAGGCCAATGCTGGAGCGTTATCTTACATTTGACTAATGCGAGATGAATGCTAAAATAAGCGATCTAATCGACAATATGAATACCTTACAGTTCAATCACAAAACGAGATGCAGCAATTCTGAGGGTCAATTTGGCAACTTCTCAAATGACTGAATAGGCTTCTTCATTTTACCAAAATACTTCCAGGCAACATGAAGAAAACATCAGAAAGTAACATGTTCTGGTTATGTTAACTCAGTAGCCTAGTCTTATGCTTCGGAATCTGAAACGATATATTCCTTCCTTGAGTCTTAGTGCGAATAAATTCACTCACTAAAAGGTGGGTCCATCCAACTGACCAGTCCCAAATGGGATGAAACACGCGTCCTCGATTCCATTGCTAAGCGCTATCCATCTTCATTATAAAGGTGCCTAATCGGCCATTTTAGTATTTGCTAGACTGGCCTTTGAAAACGCTTTTTAACAATATAGTCAAAATTAGGAACAGTTGGAAGAAGCTTAAGGGGTAAAGTGTGCTTCACGTTTTTCTATTGGCTGTGATCTGTTCCAAATGAAAATCAATCCGAAAAGCTACACAAAAGTAATGCGGTATCTTGCTGATCATCTGAGTTATTTAAGGAACAATGGTATTTGTAGCACTGTACATTAATTTTCCAACTTCTGGATTCATTTTACAGTCTGATATAGTTAATTCAGATTTTTAATACAGTTAAAACATAGAAATCGGTTAACGGTGAAAACCGTAATATTCAACCAGAATATTTTACAACTATACCTTAGTTTTTCCACCAATTACCATTGTAAATATGCTGAAATTTTGAAAAAGGTTTTCACTAGTATGACAAAATGCAAACCACAAGCCATTCATTAGACTTAGACTCAGATTTTCGATACCTAAAGTATTTACTACTGTTCATATGGACTTTTAGAGTTGAATTTTGATACATACTGTAACTAAGAGATTTAAACAAGCATAAATAAGATACTTCTAATCTATTTTTCGCAAATAAATAAATGATATTAACCTTATGAAGTCAGAAAGATAAATGGACTGATAAGTAAACAGACTTAAGTAATTATTATTTGCTGAAATATGTAATTATCCGTTTTAATACTGAATCAAACTTATCGACCACTTTTGGCGTATGCGATTCCATGTGGATGCCTCGATAGTCCCTGAATATTTATTCCTATAAGTGACTTGGTCGTGGCTAGCTGTGGTCTAGTGGATAACCTTTCGGCGTTAGAAGCTATGGGTGTTAGGTCTGAGCCCTAGAAGGAACAGTATCACTCACTGAAGTGCAGGTACATCTAGCCGAACAGAATGCGCATTTTGGATCCCACTGCTATCCAAAACCAAGTCAATTACAAGATATGAGTTACATGAAACCTGAAATAGGTATAAATCTTGCCAAGTGAACATACTTCTAATCAGCATATCTAGCAAGTGTAAAGTCTAAACTTCAATTATATCAGGAAACTCTGACTAACGCAAGAGCATCAGTTTGACAATTTGAGAAATCCATGGTTTAGCAGACCTGTAATGATACAAGTTTGCCAAACCACGGCTATCTAAGATAGTCACACTGATAAGCAATATGACGCTCTTCCTCTCTAATTCAGGCTGACTTGGATCAGAATATGAGGTCCCGACTGTGTAGCCAGTATGAATACGATGAATGGATAGTAACTCATCATGAATTCACTGGCAATCGGGCAAAGTCCTTGGTAACTGAAGTAAATAAAAGAGTATTGAAGCTTTTATTGAAGACGAAAACTACCTTTTCTAGTTGAGCTGTGTTTGTTTACCAGTGTCTATAAAAGATTGCTAAAGGAATAAACAGCGTTATTTATTATACTACTTACTAGATTTCAGATAGTTCTAGTTATATGACAGCAAAAAGGAGGACGAGTATAGTGACTTTCTTATTTTCCTCTACTTGTTTTTGGATTATACATAATGACTTCTGTAATTTTCTACTTTTTTCTTAGGTTACACTGAAAATGTTAATGTTAACTGTGGTAATGTCTATGTATAAATCATTATTTATCATAATGAGTATGTTTCTACTAATGATGGTGTATGCATTGGCTGGTGTAATTCTATTCGGTTCAGTTAAATACGGTGATAATCTTGGTCGTCATGCTAATTTTCATAATACATTTCGGGCGACAGCTTTGTTGACTAGAATTGTTACAGGTGAGCCATGCTGTTGTGTGTTTATATTGTCGCTGTTATTGAATGACTGCAACTAACCCTTTTTTTAAAGTGTGTGGAGTTTATCCTAGTCGAAATGATCAAGATAGATGAAACTGAAACTGATGTTCTTGTAGTCATTTTTGTTAGTAGTTTCAAATGTTAAGAAACATATTTTGTGTTCAATTACTTTTCATTCTTCAAAGTATAGAGCTTTTTATATTTTTGAACATTACCGCCAGTTTGTTACGCAATTTCAACTGGGACTAATGTTACCAACTGATCTGTTATTGAAATCTTTACTCAAACCACAATGCCTTCTTGGAGTAATTTCCTACATGTGTAACTATATCCAGAATTATAGATATTCTTCTACATTTCAAAAGCACTTTAAGCTATGATACTATCATTCATGAATTCATACATGTCCCTAATTCCTTGTCCAAGTGCGATGTCTGGCTTATGATGGTAGAACAAATGTTAGGCAATGAACAGTACATTAACGAATACTGCTACTGAAGGTTTCTTCTAAAGTGTCATTGATTTCCATAGAGGGTAATCTTTATTTTCACTAGACAGATTTAAAAGTTTACTCAAATATCTTCTCTTCGTGAGTTAGACAGTCAGATTCAAAGTATACCTTGTCTGGATAGAAATATACTCATAGAATTCTTTTAGATTACAGTTTTCGGATATCTTCCATTAAAATCTATGGCAGTGTTCTTTTGCAGTACTCAGGTGTTATATAGTATTAATATTATATTCTCAGTCCAGGAAAAAACACTACCACATCCTAAAGACCAGATGTAGTAATATGAAAGCAAACAGAAAAGTTCATCGACCCAAGCTGAAACAGTTCACAAAATCTTAGAATTAGAAAGTGAAAACACAGCATGATGTTAAAATAATTGCGAAGGATATGAAAGAAGAAAGAGGAAAAGAGGTCAGATAAATCAGACATTCAGTTGAATGTTGTTACTGGGCTGGAAACCCGGAGGTCACTGATTGGAATCTTGAGGTAGCCCTCATCTTCATATCAAATTCAGTCATCACCAGGTATCAACAATATTTTCCTATTCAGTTAATAGTTTAAATACCTTCTTCCATTTTAGTCTGCTTATTAACAATGTCACACAGTGAAATAGTACCATTTACTGGATAACGTTTCGGACACAATTGAATGTCCATATTCATATCAGGTAACTCCAAAACTTCGAGACAGACTTTATATATTCCTAATTTTCTCTCCTTCTTTGTGGTGAAAAGGGTAGTAGACTTTTCAATATATCTGGGACAGGTGCAGAATCATTTCGATTGCACGTATTTGGAGCTGGTTCGATAAACAAGGATTCGGTTATCAATCCCTTCCTCCATCCACCCAACTAAGTCAGTTTTCAATACTGTCGCTCTATTTTGTCCCACTGTATGATTGTGCGTAATTGCATGCGGAGCTATCGCCGAGCTTTTCTCTGGATTTTTTATCTTATTAGGATCCAATAATCTTAATTTAGCTAAGTTTCTGTGCTCTAATATTCTAATCGACTCTGGTCGACTACTTTGACCTATGTACTTGGCCTGGCAATCATTGCAAGGAATCTGGTAAACCGGATTATTTTGCTTAATTGCATAGGTAGGATCTTTTAACCTACAAAGCTTGTTTCTAAGCGAGTTTGTTGGTTTAAATGCCACTCGAATCCTAGCCAGCCTTACTGAGAATTCTTCGTAATGCTTCTGAGATGCCTTCCTTATATGGTAACATATCAGTGGCTTTGGATTCTCTCTCAAAGCTGTTACCTTCATCACCATTAGTGCTAAAATTATTATTAATAACACCTGTATTACTACTACTACTACAGGTAATATTTTTCACTCGCTATTTTATAGATTTATTTATAAATTTTGGTGGGTAATTATTGAGGCGCAAGGTATTCTTGATGTGTCTAATTTCTTGTGGTAGATTTTCCGGTCTACTAATAAGCTTTTTCGCTCTATCACTTAAGCATTTAACTAGGCCTACTTTAACTAGAATGGGGTGGGAGGATTTGAAGTTTAAGTAGCTATTCGAATGGGAAGTTTCCTATAGACACTAGTCTTTAGATTTCCTTCTTGCTTTCGTTTAATCTTGCAATCCATCATTGCTGGCTCACCTTTTTTACTTTCTAAGTCACAGGTAAACTGGATTGCATTCACTATTGAATTTATATGTGCCAAGAACCTATTGATGTGTACCGATTTCAGTGCTGTAAACGTATCGTCCACATATCGGAACCATATCTTTGGAGTAGGATTAAATGTTTGAAGGGCCTGCAGTTCCCAACTATCCATGGCTATGTCTGCGTCGATAGGGAATATTGGTGATCCCGCTGCAACACCTTCAGTTTGTTTTTATGTTTTATTTGAAATTTAAAAACTGTAGATGTTAGGCATAATCTTACTCCTAGTATGATTTCCTCGATCAGCACCTTAGTTCGATGCGTAGGCTCTTTGTCATCTTTAAGCCCTTTTCTGACTGCTTCTAGAGCCATATCGATCGATGTATTTGTTTAAACGTACCTGTTCTAGATATCTGGAAAATTCTACTAACCTTGTCATCACAAAGAGGGAGAGAAAATTAGGAATACATAAAGTCTGTCTCGAAGTTGTGGAGTTACCTGATATGAATATGGACAGTCAATTGTGTCCGAAACGTTATCCAGTAAATGATACTGTTTCACTATGTGACATTGTTAATAAACAGACTAAAATGTGATTAAAATCGACTACCTCTATATTGATAAACACCTCCTTTTTATTTAATTAACTAATGAACAGCTGGTTTATGGTTAAGCGCATATTTGACTGTGGCTACTCTATAAATGATTACTGATTAAATGTCTTCATTTCTGAAGATATAACTAAGCATATTTATAAACTAACTGTACACATTACCGATTCGTTTAATCTCATCCCATACTGTATTTAATTGCTTATTAAAATATTAGGTGAAGATTGGAATAAGATTATGCACGATTGTATGATACAACCGCCATTCTGTCGAATGCGTACAAATTTTTGGAGACAGATTGTGGAAATTTTAGAGCTGCACTAATCTACTTCTGTTCATTCTATGTAATTATTACATATGTTATGCTAAATGTACTTGTAGGTGAGTTATACAGTTTTTGTCTATTTAATATCAATTGAAAAGCAAATAAATATTCTACATAACAACAATTGTATGGAGACTGTTATATATAGTTTAGATGAATGGTTTACAATCGAGTAACACAAAAACCATTGTTAGGTGTTTAACAGTTCTATTCATCTTTTTGAAGTATCGATACGAATCATGAGCACATTATTGGTCACTTCTTACATCGATCCATTTAGGTCCGAGGGTTTGAAGAATTCGTTTGCATAAATTCACTTGCATTAGATACACAATTATTGAGCTCTATTGCATTCTAGGGTTTATGGATGCTTCAAACTTTCACATTCCCAAATTAGACTCTAATATATAACTAGACGTTTGTTGAAGTTAGGTTCTCGTGACCTAAAAATGCATTGTCCATCAGATTATTGGGTATTGAGCAAGATATCGTAGAAACTTAGTAAAGAGGATTAAATAAATTTCAAAAATGAATTGAGTAACACGACGAAATATTTAATGAATGAACCGTTATCATAGTGAGTACAGAGACAAGGAATAGCTAATAATATGTACGAAATGCGTAATATGAGACAGTCAGAGTGATGGGGGCTAATTTCGATTGGTTATAGATCAAGACCATAAAAGAAGCAAGAGTTGAACAAATATCTTTAGTATGCAAACCTGCTGTAATTTTTTGTTGTTGAAATGATAAAGTTTTGTGAGTACATTTTCTATTTTCTTCACTTGCGTCTTCTATTCCTTCGTTGTCTGACACCTACAGACTAGCAAAGTACGAAGCGCTAAGAATAAATGAAGATCTCATTAAACTTTTGCACGCATTATTTCAGTCAAGTGAAGTACTGGTACAAGCCGTACAGCTTTTAGTTTCTAATATCTATCGACTGCAAAAATCATATAAAATAGACATTCATTTGCAATGAGAACAGAAGTCTTACAGAAAAAGGTTTGTCTATCAAGAATTAACAGTTCTACAAGGAATTTTCCTATGAGTTTATGCGGTGTATGGGCATTGCAGTAGTTCGCTTTATGTTCCGTGAGTGCAATTTGCTTGAAACAGAGATCTCAAGGTTTCTGATTAGAATTTTGATGTAACCTTGATGTTGTGAATTTTAATTATTCACATCAACAAAACTACTAGCGGCTTATAGAAAGGAATCTTGCTTTTTAAATGATTCTATTGTCTAAAAAACGTAGCAGTATGTTATGTCTTAAACTCTGATTTTTACATTTTCTTACATTTCTTCTCTTATAGCTATTATTATGGAGAATTTCTCCTTATTCTATTCAAATGATGAAGATGCAATTATGAGTTATAATGATATACGTAATTTTCAATTAGCTTGGAATATTATCGATGTCAATAGAAAAGTAAGCCTCTTAGTTAACCTTAATACTCTCTGATTATTATCTGTTTTTGGTTTTCTAACAAAAAAGGGTAATAAAACGAGGTATTACATTTGACAATATGGACTAGTCCACAAATGAAACTTTAAATCCTTGGAGCCCCTCCAAACTAGTCGTTTCGTAACGTGGAAAAAAAGCTCGTGAATCCGCATGTAAATATACTATTCGTTAGAGAGACCTAAACAACAGGATGTAACCTTCTAGAAAAGCCTACAAATAGTCAAGGTCATCATAAATATATACACATATGTATATATAAAGGCATATCTGTAACCTCCACGGAGCTGATGTTCCGCCTGGCCACATTGCGAAATGGCCGATTGAATTCAGTCAGCAAATAGGATTTGACAATATAAAGTTTGGTACTGTCCATTGACCTATGAGTGCTTCTAACCCAGTCCTGCTGGAGGTCAGTTGTTGCCTGAATAGCTCAATGGTGATGTCTCTGACTATGGCACTGGGAGATGTGGTTTCGAATCTCAGGCGAGAGATCAGTTCCGCAGAGGTCTCAGATACGTCTTCACGACAAGTGCCAACCAGCACGAAACCTAGGTCGACCAGAGCTTCCTCCTGATGGCCTTCATCTAACATTTATCAAAGTGCATCACGATATTCAGTCACCCAGCTTGGTGGCTGACAGAATTCGATCAGCACTTGGGTGTAGACAACATGAGGTTCGTTACCCTCCAGTGGCCAATCAATGTACGTTTTATCCTTCTTTATGAAATATTTTAGACCTATGAAATCCATTGGTTTTTATTTCATATTGTGAAGTTACTAATAAGTAGTTCAAATGTTATTCTTAAACTTTATTGGCTATAGAAAAAACAAAGGAATGCAGCAGATATTCATTTGATAATGAATGGCATGAGCTTTACTACTTAAAAAAACACAGCAATAACTCATTATTGGATGGTATGTACATAATGCTGTAATAATGAAGAATACTAGCTATATAGTCATTAAAATGAATGAGATTCCAAATTATCTACGCATTTCATGTAAATGTCACAAAGTATCTTCAAACCTTTTTGTAAGTGGATGGTAAAGAACTCTTCATGTAAAGGCTTCTTTCTTGTTGGATGAGAACAAAAATATCTGTGAGGAAAGTTTCTGAATAAAATATAAGTTACATTCTGCTTACTATTCTTTTCAAATTATTTTAAAATTTACTGGAGTGCTAACGATAATTAATAACTAATAAATAAATAGTCAGTTGGTTATTTTCTTGATTTCATTAACTCCTTGAATAGGGTGTTGTCAAAGCTTACTATGTAAGATTTCTGTTACGTCTCATTCCACGTGAACGAGTTGGTTTTGACTTGGCTAAAAAGAAAGATCAACAGTTATTTAAAGAAATGTGCTATGAAGTAGAAATGCTTCGTGGTGGTCGGGATAAAGAAGTCAGCTTCCATGATGTTCTAATGTAAGTCTTTAGAAAACTTATAAATTCTTTTTATCAACTGGGATTTTTCTAGGTTCAGTTTTTGAAAACATTTTCTTTGACAGTTAGATGAATAGCGAAGTCAGAAGGTGTGAAGATAATTTGACAACTATTAAGCACAGAAAAGACTATGTTTAGTTTTTCAACAAATTCTTGAGATCCTGAATAAATCCTCGGGTCAAGTGACTGGATCTTTGTTAGTTGGATTGTGATATCTTTTAATCAGCCCTACTTCACTGTTATAAGGAGCAGACTCTGAACATACAACCCACTATTTGATGGTCGCATATTTGTACAGGAGGTTACTACAACTGCTGAAGAATACCATAATGGGATGAAATCCTTTCAGACTTCCAATATTTCTCCAAACGATATCAAGCTGCGATGAATACTAACTTGAAATAGATACAATCCTCACAGACTTCAAACTATATTACTTTATTTACTTTGTTTCATGCTTACACACAGATGTCACTAAGTTTTAAAGAGAAAACGTGACCTTTATGGTCTACCAGTTGGCAGTGAAGCCTATGCCAAGTGAAGACTTTGGTGGATAGTTGCACTATGTTATGAACTGACAGAAGTAGGAAACTGGGATCTGTTGGACTCCGACTCAGAGACTGAATGGTTAACGCGCTAGGTGCAAGACCTGGAGGTGGTGATTTCAATCCTGGGAGGGTGCGGTCTTGGGTGCATAATTCTGAGGAGTCGTATAATAGGAAAGAACAATTTTCCTGAGGTTGATGTCAGTCTGTGAAGTAAACTACGCTGTAATTTCCGATTTCCTTACACCCTCATTGGTCTTCTAGTACTGGTTACTTCGCTGATTAACTGTGAAGCTATTTAGCCAAATGGAGACACTGAATGATTTAATCGGTAAAATGCTGATGCTAACAAGGGTTAAGGTAAAGATTTGGTAACGTTCTGTGCAGTTCAAGCATAAGAGTTGATTGTATGGCGCTATTCCGGTCAGTCTGATTGCATCCATCATAAAATAGATGTGTTGATGTCTGCGGGGACATCTCATTGAATACTTTTCAAAACTTGAATGTTAAATTTATAAATGACAGCTGTTACACAATGCACAAAATCATCTCTTGCGATTCTGCTGCGTAGTGGATAATCCTTTCACTTTCGAAACGATGTAGGTTTAGTTCGAGTCCGGTGAAAATACCACCACTTACTGAGATACAGTTAATCCTGCTGACAAATTTCAAGTAGGGAAAAGCTCGTGTCCTAGAATCCAGTGCTTTACGTTACAAGGTAAATTAATTCGTACACTTCCAAGACTGTGAAATATTAATTTTCATCTCAATCCTAGTAGTTGAAGCTAAAACTCAGCTTCTTTTATACCACTTCTGTTTCTTATTGACTGGATTCGCTCATGTGTACACATAGAAAATAGATTTTTCTGAAGCACACTAGTGAAAAAATATATTCGGAAGGCTACCTATATATGAGTATCAAGATGAACTAGAACACATTTATTTCTTAGTAATTCACTTTCCTTCTGAAGTTACCACAATCTGTAACACTTACAAAAGCAGCACAAATGTGAAGGCAATTTTGAAGTCAAAGGTTATCATAAGCACAACAAGTATCGCAAGTAAAGTAGTGTTGGGTGTCTGTTATCTTAAGTTCTGTCCCACCACCAATAATAATAATAACCCTAAAGGCTTACAGATAGCGTATTACAAGTGATATAAGCTGATGACTAGTGTAGAGCTAGTGTTGCTATTCTACTTACCTTCTGTCGCTAATTGGCTTTGAAGTTCATTTGGAAATGTAAGTGTAATCGTCTTCACAGTCAGTACATAAGGTGATCTTCTTGCGAATTTTCAGATCGAAAACAAATAAAGTTTAAAGGTTAACCTATAACTCAGTATGATTCAGAAGCGTATTTAGATTATTGACGGATTCTTCTCACTCATCGTTTCGATCATATGAAATCGTTATTTCAAAGTAGAATACACTTGTAAATGGTTGACTGACCTATGAAGTTGTGCTTTTGTACAGCCATTCTATATCTGTAACAGATATATATTACTTCTTTTTTTCTTGTCGCCAAAGTAGTTCCGAGGAAGCATTTTATAAGAGTTAGCATCAGCTGTCAAAATTTTTTAATCAGATCACACAGAGAAGTTTCATTTCTGAAAGGTATTCACTGCCGTCACGATCTATGACACTATGATGACATTGCATTAGATTGTCAATAATCTTGATCCTCACACTGTCAACTTCAACTTATCTTCAGGTTTCTCTGTAGCTGACATTTAACTACGTTTTGCTTCTTGTTTCTGTTTTGTCCTTTTTAAATAAATTCTAAGCGTTGTGATTTGGACAGATACGCACATCCCTCAAACTCTCAGTTGTTTATTTCTGTTTGTGTTGACAATACAGATTCGTTGTAATATCTAGATAAGCTCTATGATGCGCTACGAATCATCGGTCACAGATGTCAAGTAATATGGTTTAAAAGTGATTTCATTGGTCCATTTATGTGTTCACTGTTCATACTGTTACTAATCATTCACATATCTTATCTTGTTTATTATTACTTGTACTTTAATACAGCATGACATATTAAAAGTTTGGACCTTCATCTTTTCTCCCACATTGTTTCTGTCAACCACAAAGTTGTCTAACTGTCTGAAACACTGTAAGTAGGTGACAGCATCCGGAGGAATAAACAGCAGATCCCCGGGGGGTAATGTCACGTTACTGTATTCACAGTATTACTGTTCGCCAGTAAATTAGTGTCATAATGCCATCGTATGCGTTGATTAAGTAGTCCAAATGCGCATGTTGGATAAAGAAGTTATTACAGATTATGAATGTGTGTCTTGTCTAAAATATTGAAAGAGGTTACAGTATATGCGGCTGTTCCCTGCCGACAGTTAACCTGGCAGTGACTGACCACCGTCGTAAGAATCATGTTTTTATCATTAAAGACTACTTTTTCAATTATAAACAGAAGAGAACTTACCAGTTGTTAATACCTGCCTCTTTATATAAAATTCATCCACCCATTTTGTGAACAATTGCTAATCATAATAATACTATGCCTTACTAGTTCTTATTTTGCTTAGCTTCGACTATCCTCTTTTCCTGACAAATGTTGGTAACACAATACACAGTCGAGACACCAGGATTTAATACCCACCTATAATCAGAGAGTATTGAATCTGAATACCCAACACTCCTAGATGAATAAGAGTAGATTAAACAGATAATTTAAAGCTTATTCACTGTTCCTTAACACCATTCTCCTAAAGGATAATTTAAGACCCTCACCATACACAAATAATCAACAAACTCATACGCGTTCGTGCATCAGGCGATAAGCCACACTTTTCAAGTGAGGGTTAGCGAAACCAACTAACTTCCCAGACCTTGGCAGGTAGGGAGGGGTTTGAACCCATGACCCGCTGCTTGAAAGTCAACTCCCTAGGCCAGTAAGCGACAGCGCCACACAAACAAAAGAATAATGCATTATATGTATAATTGTTTGCATTATATCGTCGTTGATTGAACTGAATTGTTCGGTCTCTATTGGTATTTGAGCTCCTGTGCGGATGCCTCGACATGGCCTGTTTTTTAATTATATATAGTGGTCTCAAATAGGACAAAATGCACATCCTGGATTCTACTGCGAGCCACTATGCATCATTACTACATATAAATGGATTATATGATTTGTATTTTTTTAATACTTACTCTCTTTAAAATAATAGGGATAATAGTAACAAATAACAGATTTATGAACGCTTTATTATTATTACTATTATTATTATTATTGTTAATACTACGAAGAATGCTTAGTTATAATATTTTCTTCTTCCTACTTCAATCATCACTTCATCAAACATAAAACGCCAAAAATGTAGCAATACTCAGTCACTAAATTGAATCACTAACACAATCAGAATTAATTTATCCACTTATGTGGAGAGGTAAAAGACATAGAGAGAGAGAGGGTACACAAAGACAAAAAGAAGAATTCTTAGCAACAATAACTACCACTGAATATCTTAGTCAAGTATATGTGTGGACATACTTATTTATATTCTTTCCGCATAAGTGACTTACTACCACTTGGAAATTTTCTCTTGCCAAACAAAAAATAATTTTCTATTGCACCATAATTATCATTAACCTACTTTATGTAGAGTGGATGGCAAGAGAGTTTGTCGAGAAATTAGTAAGGCGTAGAATTAAAATAAAGAGGTGTTAGATGAAACAAATTCCAACCGCGAATATGATGATAAATGTGGTCACAATAGTTTTGGTAATGATGGTATTCGTATATGAAGGAAGGTTATTTTAATTCAATAAGATGACGTTGATGTTAAACTGTTTCCCTTAGCCTTTTCCTTATGTTATCCTTTCTGTTGAATGACTTTTTTTTCATTGTTCCACTCATCGTTGATTAATAAAGACAATTGAGAAAAATTTCATCACCTCAAAATTAGTTCTAATCTAATATTCTTGAAGAAAAGAAAATGAAGTCGTTATATTTTGTTAATAAAAAAAACAAGCCTAAATAGTTTCGTGAGTGTTTTAAGTAGTATACAATCTTTTTAAAACTTTTTACGATATTTTCAATTCAATACTAAGTGGAATGATTATACTACTTATACTTCAGTAGAAGAAACTATGCCATAGACAGAGAAACATTTGGAAAAATCTAGTTTTTCATTTCCAAAAAAAGGTTAGATTGTATTAAACTTACTTGTAAAATGATTGAACCTGACTTCATGCTTAACTTTCTTCAAGATATTCGTAATGAAATGAATTCTTGAGGATTATTCATGCAATCTGTCTTTGGTAATAATGGTCAAATTAATCAGAACTTTGTAAATATCCACTCCAAAATAGGCTAAATTTCATAATTGTAAAATCAAATTTATTACTCTTATATGATAAATTCCGTTTACAATGTTCTTTACCCTCTTAACATTGTAGGGTTTTAGCTTATAGAACTGTTGATATAACCAAAACGTTACAGTTAGAAGAACTCATAGCTCGTGAAGAATTAGAATATGCAATTGAAGAAGAAGTTGCTAGACAGACAATTGCAGCTTGGATTGAACGTTGTATTTTTAGAAATCGCCAGGTAAACTTTACAACATTTCATACAACCTGATATTTACATTTTCATAGGTTTCATGTGTCTCCTAGGCACTATTATACTGGTATAGTCTTCATATACTGCGCTTTGGTTTTTTCAAACTTGGTACAGAAATGCCACCTTTGAAAATATGATTTACTCTAAATATCTGTAAACGTTAGTTGTGATGTTCATAAAAATACATTTCAATACAATACCAACATGGTTAGATAGTGAAGATAAGATTTTTCTGAACGTTTCGTCACATCTTCTTCAGCAGAACATTCCAATTTTCACTTATAGCTAAAGGATATATTCAAATACCGCATGAAATATTTTGTATGTAGTTCATCGGCTGATAGGAATCCAATTGTTTTGTTGAGGAAAAGAAACATTCAGAAAAATCTCTTGTCTGATTTGCAAAAACAACTGAGCTATCTCTTGTTTATTATTCTATTTAGTTGTATAGTAAATAAGAACCTAACATCGTGATGTAGTAAATCTTATAGGATATTAACTAAGCTGGTTTTCGTTTGACATTTGCAATCAGAAAAAACTAAATGAATATATTACTTGATCATAGATTAATGTAAGTGGAAATGTATATTAAAAGTTATTTACTACTAGATGGATGTTTCATTTTATCTAGGAATTTTCTCTAAAGTACTCATTTATGAAGGTAATTTTTTATCACAAACTGATATCAGTATCAAAATCAGCTATAACCAGAAGCATACTAGACAAAACACTTTCGTAGTATGAGAATATCTAGTAATATCTACTCTTGATGATGAGTAGTGGTTAGGAGTGGAATTCAGGACGGGCGTTTTACCTTATTCTGTACTCATCATTCGGACATACATGTCTTCCAGAGAAGGATATTGCTGTCACCAAGACTCGAACCCAGGAACCGACACCTCAAACGCCAGAGTACTATCCATTAGGCTATTTTGTCACAATAGCCAATCCTTGTGCGGCGAGAACAGTAAAACTTTTATGTAGTGGCTTGTAAATACCCATCGTTGATTGGCCACTATTGTAACATGGGCTTCTTTCCATGATACTGCGGCACTTCAGTTTAATAATAATGACGGGCAGTGGTTAGTAGTGCAGCCAAGGACGTGTATTTTGGGAAACTAAAAGCTTTAATATCTAATCTAACCCAAATTCTCCCCACAATAAGTGGGTATCATGACTCATTGACATGCTGCATGACGTTGTGGCTACTGGTCTTGGATTTGAGTCGTGGTGGGAATATCACTCCCTTGGAGGCCACTACGCTCAACCCGTGATATGTAATTAGGACGAAGCACGTGTTCTGGATTCAACTGCAACACTAGTAAAAAACATGAAGATAGCATCAGTATCAAGTTATCCACACAAGAGCTCATATGCTAAAAATGGCCAATCAGCTCAATCAGCTACGAGAATTTATAAAGTGAAATATTTTAAAAAACTATTCTTGACTACGCAGAGGGATAGAAGTTTGGCTTTCATGTTACTCAGTGAGCAAATGACCTGCATAACACCTGTGATCTTAGATACGTATCACTTTAAGGACACAAAACAGAGGTAGATAGCCGTCTAAAGTTTTCTGCTTTTCACTTTCCTTCTAATTGAAAGTTACTTTAGTAATCATCGTGACAACCACTGACTTATCGGTTTATTGTAAGCATGAATTATCACTTTTATCCAGTGAGACAACCATTAAGACATCTTTTATGAATATATAATGAAACTAATTTAAACTCTCGTAACCCAGACAAAAGTTGTAGTGAATAATGTTTTATATGACTGCACAATAATGATACAATACTAATAATGGGTGTCGTCCTGTTCAAACTCTTCTTGTTACTAGAAACATGGACAATTGAAATTTAAAATGCATTCAAACATTGAACGTCAAATCAGTACTACACTGGATGAATCCGATGAAATGAGTAAAAAAAGTGACTTTTTACCCTCTAAAAATGTTCGTATAAAAACGCAGTCATCAATAACTAGTAAATCTTCAACATCTTCAACAATCACACTATTATCATCTAAAGATAACAGTGGTAGAATAATAGAAGTCCCAATGGATGCAAGTATTGAAAGAGCTAGTATGATTAATGCTCCACAATTGAAGTTACCAACAACAAAAGTGACAATAACTGGTAATGTTACAAACCTAACCTCTAAGGATACAGGGACAGTGTCCTGGGATGCTACTAATCCAGTTAGTATTTCTTCAACACGTTCCTCAAATCCTCTATGGTCTACAACTAATATCACTAAAACTACAATATCAGCACCAACAATTACTACAGTTCATTCGAATAATCCACTTCATAAAGGTAGAAAATTAGCCTTTCATCAATACTCAAGTGATTATTCAACATCTTCTTTAGTAAATGAAAGCGATGAGGAACATAAAAAAATTGATATTCTCAATAAAAAAGATAGTAGTATTAGTGAGTTAGTTGACTGTGAAGAATACAGTTTCACTTGTGATGATTCTGATCATAATATACCATTACTTTCAGATGATAAAACAAAGAAGAAGTTATGTAATTCAGTTGAAAGCATAAATCATCATCATTATCCTGATGGACATAAAAGGTTGAACTATGCTAAATCTAACATGGATAAAGTAAGTAGTCATAACAACCGATTGATGAGTACAACATTTATTGATACATGTTTAACAAATGAGAATGTAATAAAAGCACATAGAAATAAGATCGAAATTGAATCACCTATGACTTTAAACGATGGAAAAAAGTTCACAAAATTAACTGAACCCTATGAATTTACAATAATTGAAAATCCAATGGGATTAGAAGAGATTAACCAATGTCAACATTATCATGAACAACAACTTTCTCAATCTACTGCATTAAATTTAACACAACCTATTCGTACTAAATCAACTATTATCTCATCAATCAAGCCTATATCTATTCATAATAAGTCAAGACAAAGTATAATAGCAAAATTATCAAAACTACCCGATGTTGTTGAAGATTCTGATGAACTAGGTGAAAAACATTGGGTATACAGTTGTTCAACTAATATAGATTCATCTTGTTTACAGAAGAAATTATCACCTAAAGTAGAGTTGAATAATTTAAATGATTTAATAACTATAACAGATAATAAAAAGAAAACTGAAAAGAATTATCATCAAGAAGGTGAAACTGATCTACTGTCAAGTGAACTTGAGAGCATTGAAAACAAAAGAAACAGTAATAATAATAATAATAATAATAATAAAAGTCAAATAAAGCAAGTTGAAATTCCATCTTCAAGTTATTCAAATTCAGTATTACAAGAAGAACTTCTATTTTCAGATAAATTAATTCATCCTAATTATGCATATCATAATGAAGTTGATTTCAGTAAGCATATAGATAATTCATGTGATGAGGTGAAAAAGTGGTGGCGTAGTCAACTTTATCCAAATTCACAAATATTACAACAACAACAGCGACAGCGACAACAACACCAACAGTATCTTAGTCACCATCAACAACACCAGCAGTATCAATCAAGTTCATATTCACAGCAGAATAGTATTATAGGCGAAACAGAGAATGTATCACCAGTGGACAGTCCTAGAAAGAAACAGATAAGATCACAACAGAGAACTATTCCATCATTAGGTAGTAAAAGACGATCAGGTGCAGCTGCTATAATATCACGTCGTCCTCCTCCTCTGCATCATCATCATCATCACCAACAAAAACAACAGTCAAGATTGAATAATCGACTCACTGTCACTATTGATGAATCTACTAATGATGATATAGATGGTAATAATTACAATAATAATAATAATCATACTCTTACTAGTACTGTTAAAAGTAGTGTTGGCACAAAAGAAAGGAGTCCACTACCGAAAGTTTAATAATCAATGAGACGATAGTTTATGCATTTTCATATTGTACTGTGTTGCATTTCAATGTCATGAGTACATATGTAAACATTGAATAGGTAATATTCATGGCTTGATTGTATATGTTAAAGATTTAATCTGTTCATTTATTCTAGATTTTGTTTTCTTCATTTAATGTTGTGATGTATTTTTGTTGTCTTAAGTTTTGTTTTGTGTTAACGCTTTACTTTTTATTTTCTCTTTAAATTCCACTTTGAAAACTAAGAATATACTCTATTTATAATAGAAGTGTTAGTTTTATTCTACTCCAGTTCATGACGATGACATTCAATAGTAGTGCAATGATGAAGTATCCATAACTGAAAGTAGACTAACTTGTGCTGGAAATTTTATTATACCATTACCAAGCTTCTTCTTGAATGTACATGGATCTTGTCGAAATAACTTTCAAAAGTTTGCATGAAATAAATCATAATCATACACATCCACAGGTTATGTTTCTTGCAGTTTCATAACATATGTACCAATATAGATACTTTTTGGATAAAAGTAACTGAAGGTAATCAACTATCAGTAAAAACCTGAAGTTTTGCAGTTATTATTTCCAGAATAGTTATCTGATATATGGTCATGAGCTTGACAGGCTATTGTTATCAACCAAGGGCTTTTTTTTTAGCTTTTCCAAAAAGAGATAAAGAATAAAAAAAAAGGTACACAAAACTGTTTATTCACTTTTCCCTTCCCAATACCTCTTAGACACAAAGACTAGGATTGTTAGTTAGAGTTCCTAGAGCTTTTGTTATTTGTTAAAGATGAGTTCAAATGTCATTTGAAAGATGATATACAATCGATAACCTTGAAAACATTCATCTTATCTTCTAAGTGGTAACTACCAACCACATAAATTTTTCCATATCTCTGGTATAGGTGTTGCGTCATTCCTATTACATGTGTTGGGTGTGGATTCGATGAACAAAGATTCAGTAATTAATCTCTCTCTCCACCTAGCTATATTAGACTTAAGTACAGTGGTTTTGTCCCACCCTATTGTGTGATCGTGTGTTAATGAATGTAATGCAATGGCAGAGTTTTTTTCTAGATTATTGATCTTATTGGGGTCTGTCGTTCTATGTTTGGCTAAATTCCTATGTTCTGCTAATCTAACTGACCCCGACCGGCTAGTTTGACCTATAAATTTGACCTCACAGTCATCACATAGAATTTGGTAGATTATATTATTTTGCCTAATTGGTTCTATCGGATCTTTTAGCCGACAAAGCTTACCTCTAAGTGAGTTTGTTGGTTTCACACCTCCAGGATTTTATAACTCATCAGATACAAATTGCTATTGATTCTGATTAAGATCTGTGATTATTCCTGCCATATTTCTTGGACTCAGTAACATAAAGTCAATCCGTGATTACGGATCTGAATTTATTTCTACACATTCAAAGTATGTTATGTCATGATTACTACTAATACTGTTTCCAGCTGATGAAAGGCCATAAAATAAATGAGCTCACTATGTTTTGCCAAAATGTACAGTGAATGTCCAGTTCATTTTCCACAGTAATCTGTATGGAGTGGCTATGGGAACTCCAATGGGACCAATATTTGCATACATACTTTTAGCAGATCCGGAAAATGGTCCTTTGAAAGATCAAATTGCTAATATGGAGTTGTACTATGGATACATGGATGATACCTTTTTAGTCCTTGATAGGTGGGTATGCAGTAATTCTATTCTGAACCATTTCAACAGTGTTCATCCAACAATTCATTTTACATACAAAAATGAAATCAATGATTCGATATATTTTCTTGATGTGCTAATGAAAAGAAACATATATAGAAAATTAACGTCTATGGCACAGTATACGGACTTTCTCGGCTTCATACCAATGAAGTACAAACGCAATGTACAATCGGGCGCTTGGCTTTTAGAGTAAGATAGATTTGTTTCAAGGTGTGTACGGAAAAAGAACTACTGTGTACCCGGTGCTATTCTAAGTGAAAACCGATATCCAGACAAGTTCATCAAAATTAACATCAGCTACACTGGTCCTTAACGAGAACTGAGGAGAAAACCGCTGTTTCTGCGCTTACAATTCAAGGGAGATGTTGCAAGTAACATTCTATCACAACATCTAGCTAGAACAGTCAACAAGATGTTTTATGCAGGTCGGCTTTGTATTTCATTCGGCAGTCGGTCAATGCTCTGTCCAAGATAAAAGGATAGTCTACCTAATCTTAGATCTTCGCCTTGCATATATTGTTTTGACTGATCCTGTGGAACTAGGGCGTACGATTAAGCAGGTGCATCTCCGGATACGAGAGCATTTACCAGCTTGGTTTGGAAAGGGTGAAGTGAAAGTGGTGAAAAGTTCAGTCCCAGCTCATCTAGTCGACACAGGGCATCACATAGATGCTATTAAGGCTTTCGGTGTCATTCATCGTATTCCAAAAACGACACCACATGTAACTCACCAACGCCTGCTCAACATAGTGGAGGTTGTCGCAATAAGATTAATCAAGCCTGAACTCTGCATTCAGAAAGAACATATCCAAGAACTACTTCTCCCTTGGCCTTCAACTAACTAAAGGCCACTCTTACCATCTTATTCGTTATCTTTTCGTCTCACCATCACATCATTCTTCTGTATGTGTATCATCCCAATATTGACTAATTTAAGAAAGATAAATCGATTTCCTTACAATCCATAGATCTCACTCCATTTTGAAAATGTAACTGACCATAACACGGCTTGTTTTTACGATGTATAAATGCATTTTAGAATTGTAGAACCTGAAAAGTATTTATTGAAGAGAATATTCTTTGTTCAGATGTTTGCTTTTTATTCAAATATCTACATTCCCTTTGAAAGGCAGTTTCATGAACAGTGGTTCTTTCAAACGGTGACTAATCCAGATTTATTTCCCTTATTTTTGTTTATGTGCCTTTTTATCAAGTTATTAGGGCATTCCGTTTTATTCAGTTAGCTATAAGTACATTCTAACATGTGATGTATTAAATCTTCAAGAAATCTCTCTTTATGGGAAGATGTTTTAATTGGCTTGTATTTCGAACAAACTGATGATAGTAACATGACTGGTTCGAATACAGTAAGGTGATGAATAAGGCAGTTATACTCTTTAAAAAACACAGAGAAAGTAGTTCATTGTGTTCTAAACAGATTATTATTATTATTGGAACACAAACATGGTAAGGCAAGGGCACCAAGAAAGGCGCCACATAAAATAGTACAATGACAATATGAAGATATAAACGATGGGAAGTGAATAAGTAAGAAAGAAAAACAATAAGAATAGTATAATTGGAAGGGTTGTTCAGTAGGTACATTCAAAAGAAAACATTCATTACTTTTCAGCAGCAGGACATAAGAGGAAACTTAAGCATGACCGCCACCAGTTTCGATTCTAAGCCATATCTGATAACGTTTCAAGCCTCTGACTTGCGTGGTCTCTTGCACCCCACCAAGGAAGTCATGATGCGCCAGCAAATGCTAACCTGATACAGCTATCCTTCATCCCACAGCGCCACATCATACACTAACCACCCCCCGATTCTTTCATTCAGTACCAGGTCTAGCAAACAATGAGCTACATGAAAGCTATTGAGATGACATAAGTAACACATTTCCAAGCCACCGAAGCTGGTGTTTCGAGATGACCTTACTCATTGATTGACGACATCCATCATATCCAAACACACCCTGTCACACCTCACAATTAATTACGTGTTGTTGCAATCGGATACGAGCAATCCTACGGAGATAAAAGTCATCGAATACACAGAATCGCCCCACATCCTCACTTCGGAGAGGTCAGGTTTCACAGGCGTAGAGCAGAACTGCTCACACCGAAATGTTGTAAACCCGACCTTTGACGATCAGACTAATATCGTGACGGCGTCAAAGGAGGCTCAGATTGACGTATATCACTTCGGCTTTCAATATACGGTTAGAAATTTCACCACACACCTCAAATAGGGCTCATTTAACTGCCCAGATACATGAACTTTTCGACTACTTCCAACGACTGACCATCAAGAGTGAGTGCAAGCATAGTCTCCTGCCAATCTCGCGGAAGTAGTTTTCACTTTAATGGTGCAAAGCATATACCACACTTATGGACACCGATTAAGTGCGACTTCAGTACACAGCAAGACAATATCGTGACCCATTACCCGTTCTCCAGGTAGTAGATCTACACCACCATGGTGCACTTCCTTTAGAACTGTCTCAAGAATATCATCGACGGCAAAGTTAGAGGAGAATGGAGAAATCGAGCAACCCTGCAACCCTAGTGCTGGTTTGAAACAATGGAGACAGGTGGTTGTATGACCTGAATCTACCTGAGGAAATATTTTGTAGGGCTTTCAAGATGTTAATAAATTTTTCAGGTATGCCCCTCTCCAACAGACAATTCCAGAGTGCAACTCTGTCTAACGAACCAAAGGAAACGTTAATGACAAAAAATACAACAACTGTTGGCCTGTAATAATATGACTGTGTTCAAGCATCTGGTGGAGAGTAAACATGTGGTCATTGCATCCACGACCTGAATAAAACCCTGCTTGCTCCTCATGGATCAGTTTCTGATGTTTTTTGCAATGTCTGCGATGTCTGATAGCAGCCAATAATTTCGACGCGACTGGTAACAGATTAACACCCTGATGATAATCAGACACATTAGGCGAACCCTCCATAAGACAGACACAATAATGGCTTCATTCCAGAGTGATGGAATACTAGCTAGTCTACCATACCTTCTCAAACAATCTAGTCAGTTCCATGACTAGAGTCTGTACTCTATCTATAAAAGAGTTGGGTGTAAGTTGTCCGGAGCGGGTGCCTTGTAGCGTTTCAGAACTTGGAGTTCTTTATTAACCTCCGCTTCGTTAGGTGGGTCAGTGCTAACTGACCATGGAGTAAGACACTGAAACTGACACTCCTGGAGCCAGGGGTCAGCCAAAGTCCTTTCCGAAGTTCAAAACAGAAGAAGGGAATAAATAGCGATTTAATCAATAAAAGTGAAAACTCGTTGACATCTTCTTACATTCTCATTAGATTCGTAGGTCATTCTAGTATAGCTAAGAACAGTAAATAGAAAACATACAATGAATATTCACTTCCTGTAAAATGTTATTTTACTGGATGTTACACTCAGAAACCAAGTCATAAATGTGTAGAAACAAAGCATCTATCGCTGGATCAGGCAGAATGACAGTTACTGTATTTTTGTAGTGATTGTATGATATTTAACTTTCCAGTGTTCATAGATTTCTGGCGTTTCTTCAACTGATTTTGTTTCACTATTTAGTACTCCGAGATATTAAATCAGTAGCATTAACATGAACAACTGTATCAACGATTTATAAATGAAGCGAAGAACATAAGTGTACCAAATACTTGAAAGGTGAGTGAATCAACGATGACCATGCTTGTAAACATGGTGACAATATACTTTTATTTCAACAAAAATACTATGGTGAACAAAACGATGCAGATCGTATAAAATTTAGGATTGTCTGGACACATTTCGAAGAGTCTATGATTAAGGTGAGGTAAAAGACCGAGCTGCACAACCACTCAGGGTTTGATTGACACTGAATATCAAGCAGACGTCTTCAGTTTCTTCACCGTAGCAAACAGAAAATCAAACATAATTCTCTTGAAATTTACTGAAGCTACAGACATTAAATGCTGCTATTCTGATTTAGATGTTCAAATAAAACCCATGGTCAAATTCTGTCTAACTTGATACACCTTCTTTATTTGATCACATTATCCTTTACCAGCGATAGATGTTTACTCCTTCCTTCTTATTTAGTTCAGTTGTCTTCTCTTCATATCGAACATTTTTAACTAACTGAGGTTAAGAGGTAGTATCCATCATGGACTGACATCAATTAGGGAACCATTAAAAATCTGCGGAACATTGAGGGAAAATGACACAACATCAAGTAATAAAGTAAGTATTTGTTATATGTTCAGCTGCCTAATACAAACAACAAACTCACACTTACAGTGAATTGAAATTCATCTTTTTACACGTTTTATCTAGTAGCTTGGTTAACTGCCTTGTTATTGGATTTCTATAAGCTCCAAATATATAGAGGTTCATATGAAATGGTTAATCAGCACTGTGAATTTTCAGTACAACTTTCAGAGATAGTATTGTCGAACCTATTGATCAAATTCATTTCTAAGCATCCCAGCTTAATACTTGGTTGTTCTTTATTTTTTTCAAAACGCCATAACTGAGGTTAAATTAAAATGTCTCGAACGCATTGTTCATTAACTTGTTCATCGTATGACCAACCTAATTAGATTATCTTATTGTGTAAAGTCCCTCAGTATTTTGATTACTACTCCTGTCGTTATTTCTATCAGTGAAAATTCCATCAGATTACATATACAAATGTGATAATTTGTTATCATTTATCAACCTTCCTTGAATTTACCATTATAACTGATCTCTACTCTATGATTATTTCTTTCCTTCAGTCAATTAAAGTACATTAAATTTTCTGTAAAACTATGCATTTTGATGTCCCAGACTGTAAACAGTTGACAAGATAACACTAACATAAGACAGACCCATCTTCTCCTGCTTCCTTTTTTCCTGCTCTTTTCAAATACTTAAATTTTTACCAACTGCTAAAATACAGGTAAATAGAAATGATTTCATTGGATAAATAAATGAAAGAATAATATGATGATACTAATAGGCTAATGCTGAATGAAATCAAACATGCCTAGATGAATATGTAGTGATGTTAACGATAAGTAAAATATCGTAGCCATTGACCTTGGTGAATATTCAATATGAAATAGTTCATTTTTGAATCCCATCTTGCTGAAATGCATTATTATATCATTATTTATTCATCCTTTGGGTTCCTACTGCAACACAGAGCTTCAATAACACGTCACCATTTCACTCTCTTCTCTCCACTCCTATTAACCTGTCTCCATGATTACCCAGAAGATTTCATTTCTTCCTCACAACATCTCCTCCATGTCAACCTCCGATCACACAACAAACTCGTTGTTCCCCATTCGCGTCTCACTCGATGGCCCGGTCTAACCTCGCACGTGATTTCCCCCGCAATCCGTCTTCCCAATCTAATCAAATCCAGTCCAGTTCAGTCAAGTCCATCTCCACCTTCTTCTGCATACATCTAGGGCGATGAATGGGTTTCTGGTTGGTTCACTGCCAGCCACAGTGAGTTCCTTCTTGCTTATTACTATTATTCTGGCCATCTAATCGATCTGCAGTATCGAGTGAGTGTAGGTGGTGACGCTTTTTGATGATATACATCTGCAGTTTGTTGAGAATGCTTTTCGTAACACGCCAAGTCACACAGAAACACTGACTCACTTGACTGACATTAGTGTTGAGAATCCGGATGTTGCTCACGCTTTATGCTGAGTGTAGTGTAGTGCAGTGCAGTGGAGTGCATTGCGATTGGTTTCCACACTGATTATTTGAGATTGATGAAGGCCTGTCTTGTTGTCTTTTCGATGCTGGTTTTGACGTCCTCATCAGTGCCGCCACCGCCTGTAATTGAAACGATGCTGCTGTGCCTAGGTAGGTGAAAGAGACAACTTCTTTAGATTTTTTCTGTTGACGGTGATTGGTGCTTTTTGTTGATGCTGTTTCTTCTTCACCTCCATCTTCTTCACATTCACTTGAAGTCCCATTTTCGCTGCCCTGCCTCTTCTGTCAACTTGTTAGTTTTTGCATGTAGATCTTCGAGTTTGTGCGACAAGACATTAGACATAAATAGTCACCTTCGGCGAAATCGAAATCTTCTAAGGTATTTTCATCGGTCAAACAGTGTATACTAATCTTCTCTCTCCTCACAGTTGTTTGTTACATGATCTAGCTCAGTCTCGCCCACCACAATCAGGAAGATCATGCATGATAGTAGACAACCTTGTCTTACTCATATCTTCACTTCGAAGGTATCACTGAGCTTTCCATTGTGGATCACTTGGCGTGTAGCATCGTCATATCATAAAGTTACTCAGTGAACCAAGCAGCATTTCAAAAGTATTCAGTTGGATATATATAAGAATATATTACGCGTTTTATCAAAATACTGAAATCTACTATGTTTACATCAAACGCAGACTAGCTATTCAGGTTTCAATGGCATTTACTATCAGAAAGGCCATGAATATGCAGAAAGTTAGCCAGAATGAGGGTTCAGTGAGATTTCTAAAGTCTTCATGTATGTGTCTGATGATAATGAAGTGCAGCTGTGATGGATAGACAGAAACTGTTCCGTGCATGGGCAATATTAATACATTAGATTTTTGAAGCTGTTTGGAAATTAACACTGTTTAAAAAATCTGGTTTCATAGGTTTTATCACTGTTCATATGTGTTAGGCACAATTTTTACACGGCAGATTTGTGTTGTCTTTGTATGCTACCATTGAATTACTCAAACTTGATTGCAAAACAGGTAATAAATATTCTATTTTGACACATACTTCTACTTTTCTAAATATCTTTTTCAATGACAGAATCGGATAATATCGGTAGTATTACAATCCCTGCCAAAAGTTGTTCCAAAGTTTTGTACCTACTCTTGTGTCTGAAAACAGAACTATATATTAGTGATGAATGGCTGATAGAAGGGGACTACAGGCCATGAGTTTCGTCCTATTTGGGACTCGTCAACTGAATGTTTTTACCTGCAAGTGAGTGATGTTCGAACTTAAGCTGCTTGAACTCTGGGCTACCGTTTTCTATCATCAAGTATATTACATGAAATTTCTTATTTTTATATTGTTTTAATCGTCCAATTATGTCAACCAATCGTATTGTATATTCTCGCGCGTTTTTAAAATCATTACAACCTATCGCTTCGCAAGTTGATAGGAAATTTAAGAAGAAGCACCACGGTGGATGGCAACGGGCTCTGAAGCGTATGACCATAGATCAAATGACTATTCCGGAAATACTTAGCACAAACTGCAGGTCGTTGCCGAATAAAGTTGATTACCTTCAGTCACTCTTGTCCACAAATGTTTATCGAAACACGGGTGTAATAATGCTGCAGGAAACATGGCTTCATAATCTGTATGATGATGACTTAGTCTGCTTAGATGGTTTCAAATTATTTCGACAAGATCGAAGCTTTTCGAAGAAGAAATGTGGTGGTGGTGTAGCAACATTTATTAGTACTAACTGGTCGTCCTCCAACTATGTATGCTTCTGCTTCTCTAACGAAAAAATTGAGTGCATTACCATCAAATGTCGTCCCAAACATTTGAGCAAATACAAATACATATATATCACAAACATGTATGTCACACCTGACTGCAGTTTCTCAGATTTGTCAACTTTTGCTGATAAATTCACTGAATTTGCTGCTCCGGTTCTGGGAAACTCCTTGTCTATTGTCTGTGGTGATTTTAACTCATGTGACTACAGTTTTCTATTATCATTGGGTCATAAAAATATGGTTAACTTTTCCACTCGTCTTGACAACACCTTAGACTTTGCATTTACAAATGAACCTGGCATATATGAAGCCCGTAAACGGGCTCCACTGCTTAATTCCGACCACTGTATTGTTCGTGTTTTGCCTAAAGTGTACGGAAAATTATACAAGAAAGCTTTTGCATACCTTTCAAGGAAAGTTCAATACAGATGCTATTCACAAGAAAATATATTACGTTTGAGAAGCATGCTTATAGAAACGGACTGGGATATATTTGCTGATGAAGTTTTAGACAACACTATTACCAATATCACAAGCTATCTCAGATTCTGTCTCGATATCTGCTGCCCTACTGAAACAATTTACATGAGATTTGACAGACTTTCCTCTCCTCATCTCAAGAGGCTTCGGAGAGAAAAGGAAAGGTTGTATAAGGCGAGAGATCACCCTGGCGTTAAAAGGCTTAACTGCCTAATTAAGTCTGAAATACAACGTCTGAATACTATATACAACAAGAAGTTCTTATCGTGTAAGAACTCTTCCAATATATGGAAATTATTTAAAGAGCTTACTGGTAAAAAACAGATGACAACACAAACTCGTTCGGATGCGTTAAACAAGTCATTTATACGTCGGCAAGCTAATTTCACCCTTCCTAATGTGCAAAATCAAGTGGATAGCTGCTTTCCAGGTTTCAATACAAATGATGTATTTAAATGTCTAAAGTCTTTGAATCCCTCCCAAAGCTTAGGTCCTGATGGTGTTTCTAGTATCATATTTAGAAAATGTGCAGATATTTTGTGTCATCCACTTACAGATATCTTCAATGTATCGTTCTCTAAAAACATAATACCCACTGCTTGGAAGCAGATAAAAATTGTACCTGTGCCTAAGCCATCTTCTGGATCAGATGTTACTTTTCGACCCATCGCTATAACTTCCCCTTTTCTGAAGACAATGGAGAAATTACTTCTGCTTGTGATTGAGCCTTCATTGATGGCCTTCAGAGATCCAAAACAGTTTGCTTACAAACACCGGAGGAGTACTTTAGATGCAGCTACTGTCTTGCATCATAATATTGTTTCTAGTCTCGACAAAGGTGTTAAGTATGTCCGTTGTGCCTTTTTGGATTACTCATCAGCCTTTGACTCTGTTCCTAGACCACTTTTGTTAAATAAGCTTGCCATAGCTCACACTGATCCATGGGTTACAAAATGGCTGCATTCTTATTTTTCTGAAAGGAAACAGTACACTATTCATAAAGGATGCGCTCCACTTCATTGCTTACTGAAGCTGGTGTGCCTCAAGGTGCTGTACTTTCTCCTTTTCTGTTTTCCTTTTTTTGCACGATTTGCCTTATTCTGTTGAAACTAATTTTATCAAGTATGCTGACGACCTGACGATTTCTATTCCAGTAAACTCTTCTTTGGATTGCTCGAAATTAAATGAATTCTTGTCTGAAGTTGGTAAATGGTCTCTCTCAAATGGTCTCAAACTAAACCCCTCTAAATGTCAGACCGTTAATTTTAGCCTCAGGCGTAAACAAGACTTATGTGAGCTGCTTAAATCTCATGACGCCTGCTGCATCAATGGTATTTCTGCAGAAAGTAAATCGAGTGTGAACTATCTTGGGTTGGGTTTTACTTCTGACCTTTGTTGGTCGTCCCATATTTTATTGACTTGTAAAAAAATCTTTCGTTTAACTTATTACGTAAAGAAATTGAGGCTTTCTGGTATAACTCAACTGCTTCTTTTACAATTTATTAATTCCTGCATTTTACCTATTCCTCTCTGTTGTTCCCCATTAATCTTTCCTGGTCTTCTTAAAAAGGACTATGTTATGTTGCGTAGGGCTTTGAAGACCGTCAGCAGGGTGAGTGGTGTGTCTCTGGCTCAACTGATTAACACTGTAGTTGATCGACATATAAATTCCTGCAAGCTACTAGCTACAGAAATTTTAACTGACAGTGAGCATCCACTTCATTTACAGCTCTCTCCATGTATCTCCTCAGGGAGGACAAGGAGAAACTACATAAGACTGTATGCTCGTACAGCTAAGTATAAGAATTCGACTGTACCTTACCTTGCACGCATATTTTGTGAGGAAAAAAGTGTTAGAACAGAAATCACACATCAACTTTGTGACAGTTAAAAATCTCATTTCAATAATTTAACTTACAATGCAAAATTTTCTCGTTTTTAATATTCTTCACATAACTTAAATTTTTATAATAAAACAATTCAGAAGGCTGCAAAGTAGTATGTATATACTTATATTTTGTTGTTATTGCAATATATATTACGCTGAGAATTCCAAATTGTACTACAAATTGTTTGGAATAAAGTGAATCATTATTATTATTATCCACTAGGTCGCCGAGTCACGACAATCATTCCCTGCGTAATGGGCATCGTTTCTACCTTGTTAACTGTTTTATCTCGTTTTTGGTTGGACCCAAGCAATTGGTAGTGGGTTCGAATCTGGGTGAGAACAACCTTACTTATTGGGAGGAAGGTAAATCCAGCTGACAAGTCCCAATGAAGACGAAACATTCATCCTAGATTCCACGGCTAGCAGCTACATATCATTAGTATCAAAGTTGGAACGTAGACAATATCCAGGCATCTGCGCAGGAACCTATATTCCTATTTATACCGGTCTTCTCAATCCATTCAACGATGGGATAATACGGGTAAGAACATGTAAATAGACTTCTTTTACTGAATGCCACTAGTTCGAATATTTACTCACAGACAAAATTGCTGTATTAAAGGTTTAGTTCACTTTGCAAGATTTCGATACAGCAAAAGGGAGACCTTAGCTTATCTGAATTGTAGAGTTTATTGGCTCAACATTTATTCAAAAAAACTCACCACACTCTTTATAAGTAATTATTTAAAAAAGTATTTAAATTTTTTTGTTGTGGGGAAATGTATTGTATAATTCAGTAAGGTCAAAATGAAAGTCAGAGTAAAAAAGGAAAATTAGTAAAACGGATATAAAAGTACATTGATCAAGTGTTTTGAGCTGATTTTATTAAAGAAATTTCAGCCTGATGGACATTGAAATTTTATCTGCATAATTAAATATTACTTAATCTTGCTTATGGTTAATTAAGGCTTCAAAAGATCTTAGGCGTAACTTTAAAGTAGGTTTAAAGGATATGTGAGCATCAATAATGTTTTTTTGCAAACTTAAAAACTCAGATGCGGCTTACCGTAAAATGACTCTGCGTTGAAAACTCATAGTAGGAGTTTTCAAACAGTTTTTTTCTAGATTAAAATCACTTACTCTCATATAGTCTTTTTATCTTTAGGATTTTGTTCCAACTTTTTCTTAGAATTAAACTACTGATTATAACTTCCTGTTTTTTTGATTTTTTTTAATGTACTCTACCATTCTCACTTAACTAACTGATATCCAATGACACCATGCTATTTCCATTTGTCTCCAATATGGCCAACATACCTCGGTCTGAAGTACTCTCATGCCTATGTCATTCATTTCTTTAAACTTTGTTTTAAGCTAGTTGAAAAGTAGATGTAACGATGGTAAAAGTAATTGTGGTATATTAAATATCACTGGAAGAAGTATTTCATTAGTTTCTTCGTGAGAAACCGCAATGATTGATATTTAGTAAATATAAGAGATTGTATGTTTATTAATAGTAGTACAACCTGCCAGTTGTGACAGACACAGCATAGGTGGTCTTAGTCGTGTGGGTAGTACTAGTATTAGTAATGAAATGAGTAGTATTAGCACGAAAATTTAGAGAATTAATAAACACAACAGCAAATCATACTACAAAAGACCATTTTCTGGAAATTTTCTCATCACTAGTGTTACCCCGAAGTTCTTTTCCAGTTGCCAAGCTTCATTAGTTTAACTGAACCCAATAAATCTTGTCAGTTTGAAGTTTCACCAATTACCAAGTGAATTACAGTTTTGGTATACCACAGTTACAGAAACATAATTGGTCAGGCTGATGGATGGAAATAGTTACTGCTGGGTATGTGAAGTTTAAAAAGGATATATATATTCCAACATTTCAAGAACTTAGGTATGGTTAAATTCCCTATAACAAAGAGAATTTGATGTGTATAACAGTCGTTTGGTGTCCACTCGATTTTTATACGTAGTCAAATCAGGTGACTTCACTAATACTCACTTCGTAGAGAAGCAAAGGAATTCAAAGTCTCATGAGCATATGTTAAACTGATTTCATCGAACTCAAGTCTTCAAATGCGAGAAACTGTGGACACTTTTCATGGAATTGTAAGTTTTCTACATAAAATAACATAACTGGCATGCCAATAACGTCTACAGTTATCCTTTTTGTAATAAATTTCCGAGGGAAAATAGATTTCAAAATCACTTCAGTCATACCAATGCATTCAGTGTTAGCTGTTCAGTAATAAGCAGCAGGGAGGAATGCTGACAAAATAATGCGCTCCCACTAAATATACGACTTTTAGTATGGATGGAAATGCATTGTCCTCACTTTTCTAAGACCTTGGTGAAAACAGAAAGATCTACATTCTTCCGGATACACTCCTCTGAATACTCACTGCTACGTCGATGAGAAACCTTCGTATATTACACACCAAGAAAAGAAATATCTGCGATTTCATAATTCTACACAAACAAAAAATTCGATTCAAATTAAAATGAGGAATTTCATGCAGAACTTTTTTTTAAATGACCCAAACGGCTTTATGGAAAAAGCTGCTGTAAATAAGACTTAATTGCGGCAAGCGACTACTCTGTGAAAGATAACCATCAAGAATGGCATGAGTTTCTTTAATTCAATTACCTTCAGAGAATGCGTTGAGACAGGCATCTATTACATAAGACTGTATCATAAAGTATAAAACTCATACCAAGAAACCGAAGCTTAAACTGTTCTACAGTGCAAAACGTTGAACTACTTTACTATGATGTGTGTTTGATGCATATAGGTAATCGCCAGGAAACCTTGATGGAACTAAGTTCCGCGCTTTTTGGCAGTCATGAGAAAGAAGTACTTGCAACCACTCTGAAACTGATGTCCTTTGTGAAGTTTGAACTCACATCATCCAGTGTCACAGTTAGCAACGTTGGACCGAAATTGGCAAGTAACTAACTTCATATAGTCTACTCCTAAGTGCTAATCGAATTCTGTCGATCATTTTCGAACCCGGTCACCAGCCTAGGAGGCTCACTATCACTACATGATCTGTAATAAAAATTTTTTGAGTTTACCAATTTATATTCAGTAATAAAAACAAATATGAATGCCAGCAATGCTGACTGGTATTCTAGCTAATGGACATGATTTGTAAGCTTTATGTTTAATGTGTTCTTTTCGTAAAGACTTACACGCTGATATTTTCTCCCTTTGCAAAAATAACATTTAATCATTCCATTGAAATTCTTCATTAAGGTAGCTTTCTGTACATTATTTCGTCAGTGAAATCAAAACAAACAGTAAACTGATCTGAATGACAAACTAATCTTAAGAGATTTATGAATAAAGTCTACATGAGAAGGGTGGAAACAAGTGTACTTGATAATCCCAAGAAGAGACCTGTGTTCCTACGTCTGACCTTCAATTGAGACAACCTCATGAACAGAGTTAGTAGAAGAATAAGAACCGCAATGAAAATCTCTTTCCCAGTATCTTAATTAGCTTCTGTTTGCAAAACAAGGCGTTCATTACAGGAATCAAAAGTTGATGCGTTTCGGTCTCATATCACCTAAAATGTTACCTATTAATTCAAGTATACACACCACAGCACATACATCGGAAGGATACAAGGTAGGACTGAGACTACATTTCGTGAACACATTGCAAATTAGTTAGGCTTATGGGATCCAAAGTGTCTTAAAATTTTCATCACTGAACATCTGATGGACATACGACACAACATTCAAATCTTGAAGTCATTTAAACTAATCAACAAACAAAATAATGATAACTTAAAAGATTCACAGAAGTAATCGCCATCAGAAGAGGGAAGTTGAAGTTATGCATCCAAAAAAGGCGATTGTGTGCCTCCAAATTCCGAAATTCTGCATATTTATCCCCTTTTATATCCGATTTCACAATCAATTTTTATTTCATCTCCGCAATTTTACTGTTTGACGCTGGACTGACTTGACCTTAATCCATGACAAAAATCTGACCTTTGGTTGTTCACTGGTGGGTAACCAACTTCATGTTGTCTAGTCCTAAATGCTGATCAAGGTTTATCCATCATCATGCTTTTTGGTATTTGTCAGCAGGGCGTATCTGCAACCCTGACAGAACTGATATCCAGCCTGAGGTTCGGACCCTAATCACGTCGTGTTGTAGTTGAGAAGTTAGCATTGATCTGTTTGGGTCATGATTGACCTCCTGTAGGACTGGATTAGGCACACTGATTGCTCACTGGACGGTGATGAACTTCATGCTGTCTAATCCTATTCACTGGTCAAATTCCACCGATCATTTCGTAGTGTGGCCACCAAGAGGGTGAATCAGGATCGCGACCTGAATAGCTCGGTGATAACGTTTCTGACAGTGGTACTAGGTTACGTGGATTTGAATCTCAGGCGAGATATGACTTCCGTCGAGGTTGCAGATACACCTTGTTGACGAGTTCCAACAAGTACAAACCTAGGTCAAGTAAAGCTTCCTGCAGATTACCTCCATTCAACTAGCAATCTGACCACAAATTTACATTACTGAGTCATCACACGTCCAAGTAATCCTTTATATTTCAATCTTTGATTGGCCACACAGCAGGATGACAATCTTACTATATAAACATCACTTCGATTTCAGAAATCGCAACAGGTTTCATTTGAACTTACCTTATCTTTATTAATCCTTTCATTATCTCTCATCAATGGATTATCAACTCCTTGATAAATGAATTACGTGGATTGTATCTCTCTCTCACTTTATATATATATATATATATATATATATATATATATATATATATATATATATATATATATATATATATAGTTCAGAGTGTGTGTGGAGTTGAAAATGAGGCGACTAAGTACAATGAATTCATCATATACTGTAAGACTTGTTGTTCCAAATTTCATAAAGTTGTCTGATTTTTGTGTGAGAAAAAACGTTCTATTTAGTTAAAAATAATAAATGGCTTGTCCACTGTTGCATAAGGTTGTTGATATCATACACTAATCAACAAAATTTTATCTTTTCCGTTATTCGTTTCGGTTTTCTCGCCTAGTCAGAATTTCAGAACAATGTTAGGATGTAGCAGGAAGAAAACAGGGATTCGTAGATCAATTTAGAGGTTTTATAGGGACTTTGTAGGGACTCATTTGTTGATTTCAGGTATATAGTCATCATGGATTGACATCAGTTGAAGAACTGTGGAAAACCTTTGTCTTAACACGGATCTCCCCCTACCAGTAGTCGAACGCAGAACCTTCAGATTCTGCAGCTTGCACGTTACAATTGAGCCACTGGGTCACCATCCAGTGGTTCAGACTTCGTAGATTTTACCAAGCAAGTCCGCGAAATAGTTTGTTCCGAAATCAGCTTCCACAAATAACTGTCGATGATTTAGAAACTTTATTTTTGAAAGTCTGCTCAAAATAAACCTACGTGAGTTTATCGGTAAGACACATCCATCTGACCATCTGACAACTGTTATTGTCTATTTCGTTTCGTATTGTTCAAACTATTGTCCAGGTGGTATAACAGGAAAGACTAAACAGCGGTATATATGTATCTGGGATGATTCTCAACAGCTTTATCAAAAAGTTGCGTAGTGTATCGGATCTTCATTGCACACAGAGGTAGTAGACTTTTGCTTATCAAGAATGCACTGGACTGCTTGGCAAACGCTTCAGCGCTGTGTACAGAACATAATACTGACTGACTTGAGCAGTTGAAGACCACTCCTTTTAACTGTCAGTGCTTGACAATCAAATGTAGCTGATCCAGACGCTGAATGGTTGATTCTTTCACTTGTAGCCAACCTCGTCAGCGGTCATCCTGAATGATTCAGGTCAGAGTAGTGTGCACTTTACAAATGGCTGATGTGATCGTAAGAGCGTTCAGCAGCCTACTCAAAAACGGTAGCCAAACAGTCACTTGGTTTGAAATATTCGGCCATCCCAGTCGAATCATTCTGGGGGCACAGCTGATCAAATGAGCTTCAAACAGGTGAGACAGATATCTACTGGCTAGATCACCCCTTTATGGCTACCGAAACTGCTGTTCTGCACTAGTGGTCTAAAACTATTCATACTGGTCAGCAGCATATTTTGTACAGCTTTCATGGTCACAGTCTTACTGTTTACTTCCTTGTCAAGCAGATCACATTATGTGATCTAAATGTTTCAGTTTCGAAAGGAAACCACAATCAAATTTTGCTGCTGTTTATCACCTAATTTGCCATTCTAATTACGAACTATGTAGTTTAAAAACATCTTGGTTGATTCACGTAAATGTTCAATTCCATTCAAGAGAAATATACTGATATATAAGTTTGCTTTGATCGATCTGAACACATTATGGGGAGGGAGAAGCCAAACTTTGTGACTATAAAATCACCTAATTTCATATGCATATGTTAGAATACCCACTGAAATACTTTGAATGCATCGTCAGCTGAAAAACTGAGTTTCACATACGGTTACTTAGGAACATGAAGCAATGATGTATTGTTAGAATGGAAGTAACAGGCAACAAGAAACTACAGTGAACTGTAGCCGAATTACAGCCAAGAATGCACGCTACCATCCATCAAGCTAACTTCTTAGTTTATATCAAATAGAAGTAAATGCTGATAAAGTCGCCTAGTCTGCTAATGAAGCATTGAAGAACAAACCCCAAAGCTTGTTGATAACCAAGCAATTATCACACCGTTAATCATTAAAATTCGTATGGAATGCGCTTCTTTGGCAGACCGCATAAAAATGAGAAGTTAGAAGTCCTTTCCTTGGATCTCCTTCCTTCAAGAATAATAGCTGGATGGCTACACTGGGAACTTTTTTAGAAAAGTATGCAACTAGAATAGTGCACGCATTTTTCAGCTTTCTTTTCCCTTGACGAAAATGAAATCTGATAAACATTTTTGGTTACAGATACACAACCACTTCTTTGGACATAAAACAAACCAAATCAAGAGGAATTGATGACAATATCAAGTGAATTCATCGAAATCAGCTAACTGCGTAGCTTCATGCAGAAGCAGCTTATGACGAAAATAGAAGAAAAAGGTGACACATCTCCTGAGATATCAAGTCAAAAACTAAGTAAATCTATTCGAAGAACCTTTAGTGCGAAAAATTCATGACCTGTGCTTTTAAAATGTCCTGTTGTGACACCGAGACTAGGAAATAATCTTCCTCAGTTATTTACTTCCAGTTGTATTTATCAACTTAATTACTTCTACGAAACAGATTAAGCTCATAGGTGTTATAAAAGCTTAATCCTGTGTGGCTTTAGTTAAACAAATGAGTAATAACATTCAGCTACAGCTCTTCATTGCCTCACTATGTTCAAATGAACTGCAAAAACTGGAATCATTTCTTTATTTTATATCATTCAGTTCTTATAAATTTACTCAATGTCATCTGTTTTGGAATCCTTTAAACTGCAGAATTCACAGTGATTCAAATAAACCTCTCTGATTTCTGAGTTTGAAGGAAGTTAGCTTAGACACTTCTAATAACTTAATCTGTTTTGGTTTTGTGACCAAAAGTAGTTAAGTCATATCCATTTAGCTTATTTATCCATTCATATTCACGTACAAGTCACTTAGCTGTTTATTACTCAAGATTATTGTTGTTCATTGAGTTCTGCATTGGAATACACATGGTTGTTTACTCGTGATACTGTCTTATTGTGAACTGTTGAGTGTACTGTTACAATGCAAAGCTGATTAATTTCAAGTGACCCTATGCTACAGACTACATGATCAACAAGTAGGACGGAACACAACAATAAGCTGACGAAAGTTTTAAATGTTGTGACGATTAGAAATCATAGACTCATACTAACTGATATTTATTGAGTCTATCATGACATATTCGTTATTAGTAAAACGACTTATCGTACTCATAATGCAATCGCTCCAACCTAATTGTGGACAAAAACTAATAAAACAGAATATGACAATAGGGCAATACTATAAGTCACATTGCAACTTTCCTGGGGAAAAACTATATCCCGCCTCCTCTTCCAACATATCATTACTGAAGAATTAAGTCCCACTTTAGGGATTCCCATCTTTCAGCACAAAAATCACATCAAATTCTTTGAGACATTTCGTTTGTTGATTTCAGTTTGGTATCCATTATGAGTCATCTGATATCACTCAAAACTTGTTGTTATCTATGTTTTATTACTTATCCCTTGGGTGCCTAGTGGAACATAGGGCTTCAATAACACGTCGCCATCCCTCTCTCTTCTCTCCACTCCTCTTAACCTGTCTCCATGATCACCCAGAAGATTTCATTTCTTCCTCACAACATCTCCTCCATGTCAACCTCCGATCACACAACAAACTCGTTGTTCCCCATTTGAGTTCCACTCGATGGCCCGGTCTAACCTCTCACGTGATATCCCCCGCAATCCGTCTTCTCAGTTTATATCCAATCTAATCTAATCTAATCTAATCAAATCAAATCCAGTCCAGTCCAGTCCATCTACACTTTCTTCTGCATACACCTAGGGCGATGGGTTTCTGGTTGGTTCATTGCCAGCCACAGTGAGTTCCTTCTTGCTTATTACTATTATTCTGGCCATCTAATCGATCTGCAGTATCGAGTGAGTGTAGGTGGTGACGCTTTTTGATGATATACATCTGCAGTTTGTTGAGAATGCTTTTCGTAACACGCCAAGTCACACAGAAACACTGACTCACTTGACTGACATTAGTGTTGAGAATCCGGATGTTGTTCACGCTTTATGCTGAGTGTAGTGGAGTGGAGTGCAGTGTAGTGCAGTGCAGTGCAGTGCATTGCGATTGGTTTCCATAGTGATTATTTCAGATTGATGAAGGCCTGTCTTGTTGTCTTTTCGATGCTGGTTTTGACGTCCTCATCAGTGCCGCCACCGCCTGTAATTGAAACGATGTTGCTGTGCCTAGGTAGGTGAAAGAGACAACTTCTTTAGATTTCTTCTGTTGATGGTGATTGGTGCTTGTTGTTGATGCTGTTGTTGGTTCAGTATCTTCTTCACCTTTGTATTCTTCCCTTTCACCTGAAGTTCTGTCTTTGCTGCAATTATCTATGTATCTACTGAAGAATAAAATTCATAACCCTTCGGTTCTGACAGTGTTATTCCTTCTTCTGATAGCTATGCCGTAATTACTGAATCTCTGGTTATCCATATGTATGATATATTTTCAAATTTGTTATTATATACTTGAGGAACTCAGGACACGCGTTTCATCTTCTCCTTTACTTGTCAGCTGGATATACCTGCATCCCGGTGAATGATGTTCCTCCCACTGATGCTTGGACCTCATGCTTATAGCTTCAAACACCAAAGCGATATCCAGAAGGCCACTAAGACACTATGACCACCTCTTGTACAACAGGTATTAGTTATCACTACTCGTATATATACTTGTCATTCTCGTTCGTTATGCTTGATAGAATTGACAGACTTCTGTTTCCAAATGTGCTCTTATGTGGATGACTTGATATTGCCTGAATATTTACAACGTGCATCCTTGATTCCTCTGTTAGCCAAAATCAAATAAATTATAGCGATAAATATTCAGGCAATATTCGAATAGGAAACCATATGCCAAAAGAGATAAATTAATTCGAAGCAGTACAACAAAGGAGAATTACAAGAACATCAACAAACAGTAATGATTTTTACAATTTTCAACATGCATGTATTCTTACAGCCAATTTTCACAGATAAACTGCTGCAAAAGCTGAAGAGTAAGTTGTAGTAAAAAAGGGATTTCTCACCCAGTCAATAATGTTTTGTTAGCAGTTCAGGTGTAATGACCAGCTGTTGACAGGGTTTCGTCTAGCCTGTGGTTAGGTGGTAGGTTGTTTAAAGGGTTATGTGAGCCTGGTGGTGAGAATTTGAAAAAGAAAAGTGGACGAGAAAAACCTGAGCCGACTACTCAGCAAGTACATACGATTTACTGACATTTTACAATAAACGATAACTTACAAATGGTAAGAGGTCGTTACACAGGGAATTTTCAGATGGTGCGCGATTACCTTAATATTCACTAGTTAACTATTGAATAAAACAAGTAAATCAACCAATGAAGTATTTAACTATAACAGATTATGCAAATAGATAGAATAGCACTGAAAAAAACCAAAGGTTTCAAGGATTCACCTTTAGGATGTCTCACCTTCCATAACAGTGAGACAAAAGAGTTTCAAAAAAATACATCTGTCAAGCAAACTTGATGAAGATCAAATATTGGGCAAATTATTACTCTGCTAGCGCAAAAAATAAGCCTTTTGGAAACGGAATAACAAAACATAATTATCTTTTTAATTAGATACTGATTTATCTTACGAGTGTGTGTATATATTTGACTAAAGGTTTATGAGTGTCTACTGCATAGCTTAGGTGTTATTATTCTTATTCCCTTCTCCATTTCAACCCCCCTCCGAGTTGACTTCGTACCCGAATCGATGAGGAGGAATAAGGATAACCAGAAGAGTCAGAAGAAGAAAAGAAATAAAAAAAAAGGAGGTGAAAAATTATCAAATCATGCAGAAATAAGCATATGTCAGAGTATATTTACTTTCAAAACGTCTTTGTTTACATAATGACAAATTCTATATCAATAAAATTGATACCATCTGGTCAAACTTTTGATATACATATATTTTTTGGAGTTATACACATTTATTTTCAAAGCAAAGCAAAGTTCGATAGCTGTTATAGAAGAATTCAGTTTGCACTAATTGTTCTAGCTATTTTTTCAACGCCGCGTGTTCTTATATGACTTTTAATTCTACAAATGCATTGCAAACAACAGAATTCTCGGTGGTGTAAAAGAAACTCAAGGTGATCTATCTTTTAATTGTAGGCATGAACAACTTGGAAGTAACGTATTCCAAAATAGAGGTTTAAGGCGTAAACAATCGAGGCTATTGGAATGCGTAGCAAAGCATTATCGGCACTTTTTGTTATACAGTGAAATCCGTCATTGTACATCATCAACCGTAAGGTGTGTTGATCCTAACATTGCAACTGAACCTTTCTTCTATAATCCTATTATTGGTTATCGTTCATTTCGGATAACATGTGTTACAAAAAGTATCGTTGGTATTCATAATTCTGCTCTATAGGCCAATGTTTATGAATGAATCCTTTGGTATTCATCCTTTGCAGCGAAGTTATTGGGAACATTTTGTACATGTCATTAGTCACCTTGCAGTGAGTAGTGAGTTCAGATAAGTCTGTTAAACGCAAATCATCATACACAGAGAACTAAATTCACTGAATTGTATTGTAAGGAATGATAAAACCTTAGTGCTCATATGTAGCAATTGTATATTGTGTATACTCCAACTGTTCCGTCAGTTCCTCAGAAATGTGATAAATGGTAAAAGGATAAGCGGTGTATTACAAGCCTGGAGTGTATAGGAAATCCCGCTCCAATGAAATATTTGCAGACAACTTTGGTTTTCCAGAGTTTTATAGAAAAGTGTTTACAGCTGATTTTGTTGTTGACTGTAGACAACCATTCATGTGTAAAATCAGATACTGTTTTCAGAAAATCAGGGGAATTTGTGTAGTTACAAATTATTTCATGCTGTTTTATAAATTAGTGAGATAAGCTTACAGATGCTGATATGGAACAATGTGAAGATGTAATACTGACGGTTATTAATGAAGGACCAAACCAACTTCATAAGATTTCCTCAAATTCTATCAACACTGGCTGAGGTACGTTTTTGATTTTAAAAAAATTGTTAAAATCCGTGGAATACACCTGATTTTCACCCCATAATATCTGAACTAAATCATGGAAAGACAACTTCTTGCCTTTACATTTTCAGAAAACTTTGAAGGAATTGAAATCTTTACGATTCTCAAGTTCAGTCCCTGAATGATGACTAGCATCATCCTATTTATTCCGAAGTGCTGACAAGATTTCAAGTATCAGTTTCGTTGTTTATCCTTTGAGCAATCATCCTGAACTTAGTTTCATATTTCCTGGATGAAAGTGATCAAGTAAAAGCTTCACTTGGTCCAGGGTTCGCAATTATTTTCACTCATCTGGAAGGTTGGTCAGTAATTTCAGAAGAATTACACCCGTGAAGTTTGTCGCTCTAGTCAGAGATAGTAACAAAAGAGCTACCCAGATAAAAGCAGGTACAAGACAGAGAGAGCTTTTTGAAAAACTTACACATGAAAGGAGATCAAACTTATCAGTCAAATAAGAAAAAAAGCTTCCACTTAGGTAATTTTCTTGATTTCATTTGAGAGCTTCGTAATAATTTATTGATTCCCAGTTGGTATTGACCACGAACTGATATCGGTAACATCTGCCAAAAACCTGAAAGCAATAGAAAGCTGCTTTTTCTTAGTATGAAAAAAACTAGCCATGCGCATCCATGGACCTGTCAGGTCTCAAACTTAGGACCTCTCGGTTTCCCTTGAACACGCTGCCACTGAGCTACTGGCTTACATTTTCCTACCTCCGTAAACTCGTTATATAGGGTGATCCTTTGGCGATTTAGTCCCTAAAACTCGACAAAATATTAAAGTTGCACCTTTGTTTTCTGTGTCAGGGTTTGACAGCTGGGTGTCTTTGAGTCGTAGATGAAACCTGATCACACCTTTAGCCGCTTAGATCAAACGAATCTACTGTCCCAATAAGTTGGGAAAGGAAATTTCTGATCTAAGCAACATTCTGATTAGAGAGGGTTCGCACCATGCTTCGTAGACAAACAAACCGGACGAAAACCTCGCACAGAGGACCCAACTACCATGCCAAACATTACTCTATAGACAATGAAACCTTAATATTGATTCTGTAGCTGACAATCTAAAGAAAAGGACATCACCCTCTATAAGGACACAGTTCTTTGCATCAACATTGAGACTAGTATTCTACCGTCACTCAATGCTTTCCAACAACTTGGAGTGCAAACTTTCGCATCTTACCATCTGCTCTTTTGGAGTCAGGTATATGGGTCAACCTATATATCTGTTACCTAAAAGCTTTCAGGAGCACTATCTCATGCGATTACAATAAAGTAACAATGGGTCGATATGAAACGCGATGGTTGAACACTCCAGAAACACAATAACTGAAGAACCTCTTCACTAAGAGTCATTTATAAAGTAAAAAGAAACCTTTCAAAGGCTGTATTTCTTCGTATTCTCTCGATCGTTGAAGATCTTTCCATCCATATGGAGAGACCAAAACCTTGTACATAAAAGAAAATTGCTAAAAATCTTTTCCTTTTATTATCTTAATTTTCAGTCTTTGAAATCACCTGTGTCTTTTTATTCTGTTAGCTTCTTATTTAATTTACCATCTTTTTTTGTTTCTGTGCTCTTTCTTATCATTGTTTGGTATCCAAATATTTTATCATGTTATGAAACTTCTCAGTCACACTTAGTAGTCTTCACACAACTCCATTCATATTCTGACTGATCTTCACTGTTCATCAAAGTCTTTGACCAAAATGACAACTCATATTTTGACACTACTTCTGTTGCCATGCTTCACAAACTAACTCTAACTATCAAGCCCTAATCGTACAGCTTTGAGAATGAAATTGTTGAAAAGATAGTCTTCGCTGAAATTTGTTTTGTGTTGGCTTGTCAGTGTTGGATTAACCCCGAATCGCACCAAAGAAGGCATAAAGTTACGGTGAACTATATATTAACTATGCAGAAACCGATTTGTAAGCCTGTTCAGCTAGATAGATCAGGTTTAAAGCCTCTCATTGTGACCACTTCTTCAAACCGAGAATACTACATGCTAATAATCTTGAAAGAGCTTTCGTCATGGGTTCAGCAGTAAACTAGTTAAAAATCTGTTAGTATTAATAAACTCGTTGAAGCGTATTATTTTGCAATGTAATGGTAATTTGATCAATAGTTCCTATATTCACATACTTATTGCGCTAATCTAAAGCAATATAGTGGTTGTAATGACCGTTCATATAGGCCCATCCTTAGTGGAAGATGCATGGTGGAGTCCACTTACACTGTAGCAGAAGCTTGTGAGTAAAGTCGTGTTGCTGGATGAAGTGTGTTTCAAAGTTGAAATTATTCTCATCAATAATTAGGATCCCACAAGCAAGTTGATCCCTCCTGTTGCGATGAGTAGTTAGGCATTTTTGACCATAGAAGCGATCCAGTTAGCTGTAAGCAAAACCACTTACGGCACCATTTCACGTCCAATCTCCCTTATCATATCAGATAACAAGTCTCACTAAACACATTTCTGGTACCTCAAGTTAACAACACATGATGTATTCAGGTGATGTGGATGCAAAACGTAGGTGTTACTACTTACTTCACCTAATGTAGCTATTACAGTGAACTTAAGGAAATTATCCCTCAAATAAATATCAATTACTCAGCTCTTTTGCACTGTCTTTCGACTGAAGATGTAGCTTTAACTCCCAGAATATAAAGCCCACTGTCAAATTCGATCCAAGTTGACAGCTATTTTAGTGTTCCCTACTGCACAGTGCGGTAGTATACTCAAGTATACATGAGAATGTCGTTGCTCATTTCCAAATCACACCGACTCACAGAGTACAGTCGGGATAACATGAAACATGAATTTTACCAAAACTGTTTGGTATCCTACTAGAAGTTGAACTTCCAGACCAAGTTGTCTTAAATGATAACTTCATTGCACAAGAATGGAGGCCAAACATGACATAAAAAGACTTTCAGAATCTTAGCCAAATAAGCGGAAAATGTCGATTACCTGCCACAACTGTCCTCAGAAAATCATCTACTTCTGGCAGTTGTTAAAACGGAAAGAAGAATAGTGTCTGACACAATGTTCACTATCTTCAATTCAGCGGTGGATACAAAAAGACTATATCACTATTAGTTTTCACTAGAAAGATTTGTTGACAATACTCAGGTTCTTCTGGGGCACCTATTTGAATGACTACTACGCATTGGTCAAAGCATTCATATATCGGTATCCACTTTTTTGCATACCGCTTAGAATCTAGTCCAGTTATGAGGATTCTAAGTCTGCTTTCCAAAAATGAACTAGCTGGATATTTTATGTGACCTGTCGGCGTCACTTAGTCTGAAAGCACCCAAAGTCGTATCTGTTCTGCTGCGAAAAGAATAGTAAAAACAGCAGGTTATTACCATTATTACTATTATTATTTGTCCCTTGGGTTCCTAGGGGAACACAGGGCTTCTTCAACAAGTAGCCACCTCACTCCGTTTTCTGCAATCTTTTTAACCTGGCTCCACGATTGTCTACAAGCTCTCATTTCTTCCTCGCACGATCTCCTTCATGTCACCCTCGAACACCCAACTAGTCATTTCTCATTTGGGTTCCACTCGATGTCTTGTTCTGGCCTGGCGTGTGATGCCCTCAAACAGTCTTCTCAGTGTATGTCCAATACAATCCATCTCCAATTTCTTCTGCATATTTGTTGAGTGATAGGTCCCTGGTTGATTCATTGCCAGCCAGAGTGAGTTCCTTGTTACTTGTTCTTATTATTCTAGCCATTTGATCTTCAATATCGAAAGTAAGTGGCAGCTGCTGTGCAGTTTGTTTAAAATACTTTTCGTAGCATGCCAAGTCTCTGAACCATAAAGCAGCACTAACTTGACATTCGTGTTGAAAATCCGGATCGTGTTTTTGTGCTGATTTCAAATCAGTGACGGGCTGTTTCGCTTTTTCAATCCTGCCTTTGGAGTCGTCATCTGTAACGCCTGTAGTTGAGACGATGCTTCCTAGGTAGGAAAAACAACAGGTAATTAGTCCTAAAAAGAGAGTTTAAAAGGAACTGGAAAACTCAATGGTTTTATTCGAAATAATGGATATCACAGAATGGATTCCTGCAGATTCTGAGCTATCATAGCATCTGTAGTATATGTTACAGAGGTGAAAAATACATTGCCAATAAGTAACAACAGACCGTCATTTAGACTTATCGAAGATAAAAGATGATGTCTATAACTGGTGAGACCTAAGCATATGAACATGCTTATCAACTAACTCTAGAAAGAAATGCAATTCTTTAGTCACTTTTGTCCTGAATAAAACGTTTAGATAGGGCGTTCAACTCTCGCAGAAACTTAGGCTGCTGTAGGTCACTTTCACGGAAAAGGGATTCAGTTCGACATATTAAAAGACGATGTTCAAGCATTATCCGTTAAAGTGACTGAAGAGTAAACTGACGCAATCACCTTTTACTCCTCCTAACCAGTAATATTTATTCTCGATTTTCAAGAATATAGAATAATTTCTTAGTGACAACCAAAATGGAATCAATTTAACAAACATATCGTCTAGTATTCTGTGTTTTTTATTGTTTTGCACCTAAATGTAGCCATAGAACAAGAAACTTGAGAGAACTATGCAGGTCTCAAACTTATCCATGATTGCATCAAACTGCTCTTCAGCATTAAAAAGTCCTTGGAACTTGATTACACTTACCGTCGCGAGACACTATGCATATTTCTTAACTTTGTTGTGCTACTCGAAGTGGTCTATCGAGAGGCTTCATAGCAGTGTTTTTTACCGGAAGGGATGTTGAGTGGATACATCACCCTTAGAAAGGTTCTAATTCGAACATCATAGGTAATGTGGGTATCAGTTAAGTAGTCTACCTTATACCATATTCGTTAGGGAAATCTGCTGCCCACATTTTTGAAAACCTTTGCCATGAACAGGCTTATAAAGGTCTTCCATAACTCATTTGATTTTGCATCAACTGATCGCTTCCTGACAGGTACCTCAGCAGACTCAATGTAAGCAGATAACAGAATTCTGATAAGTGAAGTATTTCTTATTACTTAGATGCATACTGTTTCTTCAGAACCGATGTATTTTAATGCTTTATTTGGAAATGAGAAGTGCTTTGGTTGAGCGATCTTATCACTCACTTACTTTTTAACTTAGGTCCAGTCCGATAGGCAAGTGACTAACAAAATCTGGAAATGGGTAAACAAGGTTAAACTGAATTTTGTTAACTTACACCACACATATTACGATTAGCTATATCCGATAGCTTACAAAGGAGTGAAAGCACTGCGCTGCTGTCCAGTCTGCCCGACTCTATGGCTGGAAACATGGGTATGACTGTGAAAGAACTGAGATGGATTCAGATGATTGTTCACCACTGCCTTGACCACACTGGCCGCATGTCAGGAAACCACCAGCTAAGCAGCTCAGCAGTTAAACGTAGAATTTCTTGGTGAAAAGATAAGCACGTTGATCAGTCTGCTCGACTTACTCAAGTTTCTGGAAAATCCATCTGATATGCCGACTCCGTTGCCCAACGCTAGTTTAAGTACGCTCATAGTAGGTTGGACACTGTAAGACTAAAGCAGAGTGGCAGTTCATCAAGCCCCTGACTATTAGTCTGAGGTATGAAGATAGAGGAAATTTTATCGATTAAAGTTGCAGAATCTAGGTGAAATGGCTTAGAAGTGATTTAACAGAATCAGTCACAATCATAACTAATCTCCACTTTATCCGTTTTATTATGTTTCGTTATCCTCCCTGCTCTTTATTCTTTTTCTCTGACTTTTGGTCACATTGTTTCAATTTCTCAGTCTTTTACCTCTTTAAAAAAATTCCGATTAGCTATTGTGAGTAGTGGTAGACTGCATCAATTCTCTCTCATTCCAGACTTTATGTTCAGACTGATTGTATGGGTTGGATCAGTGAGTTGCTTCGCTTCAGTGAAATATAGGCAAACTACCGACACATCCAGGAGATGTTCGGCGCGCAATGGACGGTATGTATAAACTTTCGAAAAGTGATTTGTTACTGCATTATTGCCTAAGTGAATCATTTTTCATGGAAGCAGACTGCCTAACTTCATATTATGCCAATCATTCCTTTTGTTAGGAAAATCATTTGAAGAGATTTCGTTTGATCCAGTAAATGATGCTCTACTACTTTTCTATTGCTAAGTGGAAATTAAATTCAACCTTTCATTTTCCAAAGATAAGGTGACTTAATCCGGTTATTTTTGGATACATTCAATTATTTGTAGAATCTTATTACTTCTAATTTTGAAAATTCCATTTTTATACTTACTCAAGCATTTATAATAATTTCTGAAAGTAATTTAGGTGAATAACTCAGGTAAATCTGAAAATAACACAGTATACAAATATGGAAATTTGTCCTGAAGTTCCGTTAAAAGTGAACCAATTACACTTTTTATCCTATTCGCTTCACTGAACCTGATTGATATCGAAATAGAATGCTTCAAAAATGACGTTATAGAAGAATAAATCCACTATCACAGTTACATCTTTCGACTGCAAATTAGAAAGAAAATGTTATGAGTGCATTTATTTCATCAGTGGGATTATTTTTTGGGTTTGTAATAGATCACAAATATAAGAGGTCACCTAAAATATTAATTTTAATTTAATAATCATTGCAAAGTGTTTCATGTTTAATTTCCACTGTTAGTAGAATTGTAATGGTTAAAATTCCAAAGTTACTAATTTGATAACTGACTTGACAATTTATACTTTGGTGTTTGGCTTTATGCGCCTGACGACAATCAGTTGAATTGATTCACTTTAATAAAGCAAGAACAATGACATCTGTAGAATAAAAATGAAATCATTTTATTTCACGCCTTTTCATCAACTGAAAACAACCTACAATTTGAATGAAATGTTGGAAATATTAACGATATAACTTACTTTGAGTATGTAGAAATAAATTAAGATCCGAAACTCAGGATTAACAATAATATGAGTGAGTCGAGGAAATGTAGCATGAATAGTCAAAAGCATTAGCAGTTTATATCTGGTGATATCGAAAATTCTGCAGCTGTAGAAATAAGAAACAATAAACAGACAAGAGTGTAAAAGGAGCCAATGGGAGGGGGTTAGTAAACAGCTAGTGGGTTACGTTAGTAAATGCAACACTAGGTTGAGTGATTAAGAGTCAGTAAGTAGTTAATAAATGATGCAGTCAAAAAACTACATAAATATATATCCAAAAATATATTCAGTTACCAGGATAGAGAAGTGTTATTTACAGTCTCTTTCTGAGCACATAGGTCAGTTTAAAAATATTTGATGACGAGAGCTTCCGCAAACTGTAATAAACATGGCTTTCTTTGTTTGCTGATTATCCTGAAAGAGTGAGAGACATCTTGATATCGTGTTCCCCTTGTGTGCCTGGTAACTGCTCTGGTAAACATATTGCTACCTCTCGAACGCAAGTTTTTGGAATATGCTCACAAAATTGAGTAGATGCTCTTCTTTCCGTCTTGCCTAGGTACTCACTTTCACAACCATATATGAATTGGGGATGGTGTGAGCTGAATATATGTCTACTTTCAACTGTGTTATTGAGCATAATGTAGTGTAAACTGAGATTAGATTCACAGCAAGGAGGCCCCTTCTCAGTATAACTTTTATTCTTCTATCTATTCTTCCATATGTCTAGAAATGCTAGAAAATGCTTGAATGCTAGAAAAAGGAAAATAGGTTTTCTCCCCCCAGTTTTGGTCACTTAATAAATTCTTTCCCATGCTTCATGATTAGTTTCTCTGAATCTCCGTTCTATGTGAGAGCCTTCTCAGTGATAACTAATTATTCTTGTAGTTTATTTTTTGAACACAGCGAACATATTCTAGTGAAAACCGTCTTGACTAATCCAAGTGTATAGCTGACAGGATAGAAACTATTGTTGTGAGGATACTGGCCAGTTCACTTGTTCTTCTAAATGGTGGTTTTCTCAAGTGCACCGTCACATCACCTTATACTCAGAACTAAAAAACGAATCTGTTCTCAATTTTCTCACTTTTATATTCCATTGGGAAATTCATACTTCGATGAGCTTGGTTTAACGTATTGAACAACGTTGATACATGATTCACATTATCAAGAATAACGAAAGTATCACCAACATACGCACTATTACTTGTCATTTTCTTTATCACACAGTTCTGACATGCTTGTTCGAAATGGACTGCAAATATTTCAGGTAGGATAGGTTCAAATAATGAACCCACAGCTACTCTATCAGTTTTCTAGTGTAGGTTATTTTTAAGCTGGGACTTAACACCTTTTGTACACAGGAACAGTATGTGTTTAAGTTTTATTTTCGGCAGTGGAGGTAGATCCGACTGTTGACAGATTGTGTTCATTACTTCATCCACTGACATATTAGTAAGTAATGAAGAGATATCGAGTGTTACCATAAATTTACCTGAAATATCCAATCTATCCAGTTCCTGAGAGAAATGGAATGTTTCCTTCAAGCTGTTATATATTTTGTATTTTATTTCTTTATTTATGGTTTACTGCATGTTTATTAATTTAGTTTTACCAGATACCAAATCTTCCTCTTCACTGCATTCTATAGGAACTATTAAAGGCATATCTTGTGTTACGTAGTATCATTTCATTTTCTGATCAAGTAGTGATACGTCGAAAATTTAGAGTCCACTAGTTTGTAGTTACTTATCAGTTTACTGATTAATATGTTGATTCAAGAATACATACAAAAAGTATTCACTATATATTCATTTCAAACCATGAAAGTGTTATTAACCTCAAATTAGTAATCCTCCCTCCTCTCATATATGTCAGTCCTGGTCGGCATTATTCTCTATCTGTTCATATTTTCTTATATGATTTTATAAAGGGCAACGATCCGAACTAATACACTCTTATGCTAGGTCAAACACTGATTCATCTCTCAATCATATTTGAAACGTGGCTGGATATTTAGTAAATCTACAGGTTCCTGCTGTTTGCCTCCAACCATTCAACAGCCTTATCTTTGAATGAACTATTTTCCACCATAAATAGTTGTGAAAATCACGGAAAATCTGTTTTATCGCTGAGGTGAGTTTGACCTATCGTGACTCGTCATGGAATTGTCTTTCAGTAAGAATAAAATCTTCACAAAAATAGAAAAGATAAGACGATCATTTTTTTATGATATTGCTTTGCTTCCATTATTGTCATTTTACCATAGAGATAACCTTGTCTATTGAATTCTTAGATTCTGAACATCTACCTCCTCTGGAAACTTCGTCCAAAGTTCTCTTCACAGTTCTACTAAACGGCTCAACAGAAAGGGGATCAGACACTTATGTGCAACCAAGGCTTTGACAATTCACAGCTTCAAAACCTCAATTATGTATACAAAAGAAACACGTAGGAATGCTCTCTCAGGTGCTCTGTACCTCTGTTTATATTATATTTTATTCTTTAGTTTGCATTTTATTGAGTGTTTATCCATTTGTTTTTACCAGATACCAAATCTTACTGTTCAGAAACTATTGAGATCATTTCTTGTGTTACGTAGTATTATTTCATTTCCTACATACACCTATAGACTAAGACTGAGCTTTGCCCGGAAACTTATCTGGAACATTCTATCATTTTGCTTATACATTTATGAATGTACAGCTGTGAAAATGAATCGTCGTAAAGATAATTATCTTCGCTGTAACTTCTGTATGTTTCTTTTGATGCGAATTTCCATTTCATTCCCAAGAAAATCATGGAAATTCATTTACTTAAAAATAGTGATTTAGATGTGGGGACCAGTGACTTGTTAGACCTTTAATTTGGCACACATTAGTCAGGATGAACACATAACAGTAAGATCATGATGTATTTAATTAGTATCGATACGCAGCTATTCAGTGCATTACAGCTTAAGTAGTAGATTATATTTATGTACCTTTTATAAACCTGCACAATAATCATAGTAATATTCCAGTGCGATAACTGATCACTAGAAGTCAATCAAGTTCATATTGTCTATTCGTAAGTGTTGATCGAATTCAATTTGATCAGCAGGCTAGGAGACTCACCACTGCTATATAATGAGATGGATTTGGGATGGATAGAGTCAGCTGGCAGGAATCTCCACTTCATCTAGGCTTGCTGCTTTTTTGGTACTATTCAGCAAGGTGTTTCTGCAACCTTGACAAAAATGATGTCCCGTCTGAGATTCGAACCCGCGTCATTAAGTGCTACCACTGGTCCATAATCGACTTTCAGCAGGGTTGACCACTGAAAGATAACCAAGGTTTGAATTCTAGGTGGGACATCAGTTCTATTATGGTTGCAGATACACCTTGCTGATGAGTGTTGAGGAGCATGAAACCTAGGTTCAGAACTTCGTACTGATTGCCTCTATCCAACTAACATCTAATATTCTAGTAGTTTGTTTATCTCCACTTTCGAATGCCGCTTGATTACTTTACTGGAAATATAATTTAAAGTTGAAAAACACAAGCGAATAGTAATGACAAAAACAATTATGCAGAGTAATAAACACTAAAACAATCGAATTATATCTGCATATACACAGATAATCTCAAGTCTATTTTCTCACAATAGGAAATATTCTTCCATTCTATTCATCTTCTTTCAATTGGCTCAAAGGTATATTTTATTCTATTTGGAATGAACAATTGTTGAATCATATAAAATGCATTACTTAGTAATAAACGACAGATGCAAGAAGACGGACAGAAAAGAAGTGATGTCAAACTGTGCGTAATAAGGTGGAAAGAGATGGATATGTATGCACTGGTAAAATAGAAGAAAGAATAGTTAGTCAATACATTTCAGTTGTATGCAAGCTACTCCTAAAATCATCAAGTTAATTGTCACTATCAGCCTTTTCATTGTATACTACTACAGTAGATTAATGTAAAATAAGAGGAGATTTTAGCAGAGAAATTTGTAATAATGCTGTCAACATGCATACATTACTTCTGTTTACAAAGTTAGTTTAAATAATGGAAACAAAAAAAAGATAAAATTAACTAGAAAATATATTCCACAGATTCCTGATTTTGTCGATTAGTGACATAGTACGTAATGCTGATGAGGCCTATATTAGAACGAAACAGCTGTCTAGTGTTCCCAGGTTTTAAATAGTTCTCTAACCGATGTTAGTCCGTGATGAATACTACTTAAAAAATAAAAGGGAAATTATAATCACATTAAACCTTAAGGTGAAAAATTTGTTGCATACAGATGAATGAAATTTTTCCAGTAGGTGAAATCAATAGCCTTACATCACTAAGGCAGAATAATGATGAATTGAATAAAAGAAATGAACAATTCCACCTTATTCCTGATGTTAAGGATAGTGCTTGAAAGAGGATAAAAATGATAGCTGACTGTTAATGTAAAGGTAAACGGGTTAAAATTACAACTGAAACTTCTGTTTCAGTTTGTTTCAAGATTATAAAATATTTTGGTTGTATCCAATGAAATTTTAATTCTATATTATCAAATTATCTGCTTTTTATGTTGTGAGTAAATCTTTGTGAGAAGCTTTGATACTTGAAATTCTCCGTTGCTACACAGGACTAAACTGCTAGACCTCTGTTGACAAACAGGCTCTAGTGAGGATGCCTGCATGCTACCCGATATGCGCGAAGCCATATTCACCTTGTTGACTACCAATGAAATACAAGGTATGCATTTTATCTTATTTGGGACTCTTTATTTGTATGTACCTGCACTCTGATGAGTGATGTTGTTTCCACTGAGACTCGAACCCGTCAACCATCGCACCGAATGCTAAAGCACTACCCACTTGTAAAATAACAGGAAATTATAAGTATCAAAACAACTACTGGTACCCGTTGAACAAGAGGTTGCTATCATACCTCAGCATCCTAGTGGATAACGCTTTGGAGTCTGAAGTGGTACGTACTGGGTTCGAGTCTCAGTCTAAACAACATCATTTACTGGGATGGAGGTACATCTAACTGACAAGTCCAGCACAGGGCAAAACGCATGTCTTTGATTCCACTGCCGGTCACGAAAATGAATACAACTTTTTGAAGTTTTGTTGAAATTTCAAGGACATCAGCAGTTTGGCTGGTGTTTCATATCTTAAATTATGAATCGCCTTTTCATATAGTTGATTACAATCAATGAATCAGTTACTGAGTGACAGTGCAATATACAAACGTTCCCCACTTGTTAATGGTTCTTATTGTGGAAAAAGCTTGGGTTTCTACATTAAGCAAATAAGTGGCTCACAGTTTTCCATCAAATGAGATTCTTGTAACTGATTATCCTGAAGATTCAGTTCATCTGTCTTACAACATAGTCTCTTCAATAACTTCTACCATATTGATTTTCTCGACAAAAAGGATAACCTCTTTTCTTAGCAGTGCCTGACAGTGGAATCGAGGAAGAAACAAGTGCCTGTACTTGCATCCTAATGAGTGATGATATTCTCATATAGGCTTGGATCCAGCATTCATTGTCTGAAAAGCTACAACACCATACACCATACTTTTAAGTCATGGACACAGTTGTTCATTATTGATACATGTGATCTCTGGTTACTTATTCCCCTACATCGAATTCATCAATTCCATGTCGGACTATCTTATTTGACGCACCACAAAGTAATTATTATCACTGTTTGCCATACAGAATAAACTAAACTTACATGGAGTAAATTCTACCACTTTATCTAATCATGTTCTACGATCACGTGAATCCATAGATCACCTTTGGTATACAGGTTGTTTAAATGTATGCCCTGACCTTGCTTCAAGTTTCATTATGACTTCATTTGTTTGGTGGTTACTGACAATGAAATACAGAACCTATGTTTTGTTGTATTTTTAATTCTCATTCCAGTGCAAAGTGATATTTTTCACACACAAACAAAAGGTAAGAACTTTTGAAAGAGAATGAATTGTAGCTAAGTCATGTAAGTAAGAACTACTGGTTTCATATAAGAGGCTTTTCAAGACTATCAAGCTATAAGAGGGAATAGAATGGTTTAGTCTAATCAGCTGCAAGAATAAATTACTGAAACCGCTGAGCGAAATAGCAGTTAGCATATTTTGGAAAGAGCATCTTCAAACTGAACTCCAACTGATTTAACAATATCTAGTAGACTATGAACAACCTCCAAAATCCATTGGTAAATACTGCACTAACAGTTAAAGAAGACAAGAACAAGGAATCGTAGCAAAGAGTTCAATTTCTTTAAAACTGAGGATCATAGGTGATGGCATAGTAGAAAGAAGGAACAAATGGATCACAGGCTCCAAATCAACAGCTTGCCCAGATACAAGGCAAGTTTCATTGTACCAAACAACATACTCAATCACTGAGTAGAAAGAGGACAAGATATAGACTGTTTATAGACCCAACTGTTTTTACATATCTACATATTCGTGTAGGAACAAGAAGTACAGATAGACGGTTAGGTACTCAGATTTTCCAGCTAACCGGGAGGAATTCGGGACCAAAATGTCATGATCCTTTTATCAATTAAATGCCCCATTGCGTATTGAATATTGCAAATAATTAACTTCTAAGGAGACCTTAAAATTTATCGGCGGACAGGATATACCAAGTATGCCTTGATTTCTTAAAGTTATACGTATCAGTTGCTTGTGACCTAAAATGTGTGTTCAAATTAAAACGGTAACCAATCTCTTATCATCAAGGGAGTCAATGATTTTACTCTTCTTCGCCTCTTTATGGACCGTTTAAAGTCATATTTTTCTTCCTCTTAAACCCTCTTGAACTTCATAGTACTATTTATCGTTATTTCAACTATCATTTCCATCCATATTAGATTTGTTGATTTGATTTATAACACACTGTGATATAGTATTATTTACTTCATGACATTTTCAAGCATCAGTTACTACTGCTCATAATCATATCAGTGTAGTCACAGCATTTTCGACATCTTTTTATTGTCCTCTCATCTCACATTCTTTGTTTTAATTGGTAGTAACATTTTCCACATCTCTGGTATAGGTGCTGCATCATTTCTATTACATGTGTACATTTGTGTTGATTCGATGAACAAAGATTCAGTAATCAATCTCTCTCCACCAAACTAATTATATTCAACTTGAGTACAATGGTTTTATCCCAACCTTTGTGTGGTTTTGTGTTAATGCGTGCATTACAATAACCGAGTCTCCTTCTAGATTACTGATCTTGTTTGGGTCTGTTATTCTATATTAAACTAAATTCCCATGTTCCGCTATTCTTACTAACCCCGACCCCCTAGTTTTACCCTCTTGACCTCACACTCATTGCCTGGAATTTAATAAATTATATTATTTTGTTGAATTGGTTCTATCGGACCCTTGAGCCGACAAAGCTTATCTCTAAGTGAGTTTGTAGGTTTAAATGCCATCCTAATTTCAGCTTTGTTGGGGATCCTACGTAAATTTTCTGATGTGCCTTCCATATGGGATAACACAACTGAGGTTGCGAACTCCTTTCTACTTGTGTTGTCGTTATTATTCGTACTCGTATTACTGTTATTTTTTTGTTTCTTGTGTGTTCATACGAATTTCTTAATAAACTGCGAAGGATAATTATTAACTATTAGTGCTTCTCTTATGTGTCCTTCCAATGACTAATCAGTTTTCGAGCTCAGTCACTTAGACATTTGACCAAACCGTCTTAACTGACATCGGACGGGGTAACTTGGAGTATAGATACCTGTTAGAATGTGTTGGTTTTCTGTAGACGGTAGTATGCAAGCTACCGCCTCCCCTTCGTCTAGTACAGCAATCCAACATATGCGATTCTCCTTGTTCATTTTCTACCCCATAATTGAACTGGATTGCGCCTACTACTAACTTTATACCTGTAAAATGTATATTGAAATCGGAACGTATCCGTAATTTTCCACTGTTCTCGTATTTCAGTCCATGACAACTGCCAACTTGAAATCAATAAAATCATCACAACTTTCTTAATCTAAAAATATTATCATCTTATCAATTTCTAGTCTTTTCATGAATTCACGGTTATTTCATCACTACATAGATGGAATTATAGGCCTTTTACTCCTATATATGTGTCAGTAAATACATCCATTGTTAAAGTACACAATTTATCACTCTGAAAATAATTCCTCACTCTTTGATAATTGTAGAGAATAATTTTTTAAACTGTAAACACTGTCAGTCACCCTGAAAGATGCCCGTGCGCTGATGTCAAATAGATAGATAAGAAAAAAAACGTAGAAGTGTAAATTGATATAAAAGAATGAGCTTAATTAATTAAAATAGCAGTAATTTATGTTTTCCATGCAAAGATATCTAATTTATGGGTCACCTGAATGATTAAATGGGAACTTGCTATAGTAGAAAATATGAAACACTTAAAACATATGTGAACGACAATGGCTACTCAATGTATCATTCAGTCTTCAGAATCGTGAAATTTTCGAAAGATGAAGTGTGAACTGTAGTTGGGAGAATAAAATTATTACTCTGCAATATATCTAGATGATTTTGATTGATTTTTAAACTACGTTTTACAATACTGTAAAGAAAAAAGTTGATTTGAGGCTACATGTTGGCTAATGAACAAGAGGATGTACAATTTTGGAATACATAATGAAGTGAATATATATTCAGAGAACCAGATGAGGTTGAGCTATGTAAATCATTGTAGTTTAAAGCTTCTTGCAAAATATACTAATTAACTTAATTTGAAGTTTTTATCATAATGATGATGATAAAGTTAAGCGATTCATCATCAGCATCTTTGTTTGTGTATGAACTTTACCCTAAAGTAAAGCAAAATAACTTATTGGGTAAACAAATATGAAATCTTATTGCAGCGCTTTTCTAGTGAAACTCTAGGAAAGACGTTTATCTTCGCAGTATGTTCCCAGAGTAATTTCTTTTGAAAAAGATAGTTTATGTTCACTTGAACATAATGCTAACAACGCTATGACAAAATTACGTATAACATCGGACAGATATACATAATTCATCTTGTCTTTTTAAAATAAACCAGACGGAGCTTTAGAATAGAAGGTGTAGTTCCTACATTTGGAAGTAGTAAATAAGTTATTCTAGAACACTTTCTCATGAAGAAAATTACATCGACACTCAACGACTATATACATTCAGTTTGATAAAAACAAGGGTGACATGAGGCAAATCGTATGTGTGAGAAATCAACGCTTCTGGGCAGTCATGAAGCCAGGTTTTGAAGACTGCAGAGGACAGAGTCAAATGGTGACGTGCTATTGAGGCCGTATTGTCCACTAGGAACTCATGGGACAAATAGTAATAATAATGTTTCCACGTAGTTTAGTCTCAGCATCTCAATATCTCGATATTTGGCGTGGTGTCCAAGGTTTCCAGTCGCATCGAAATATAAATACAACTAATGATTCTAGTGATCTCCAACGACTTACCAACGTTAGATATTTTGTTGATTAGACGACTGAAATTGCTGTTTTCATTTTTTTAATGTTGACTGAAATGGTAAGTCATATAACGTCTAAGGTGAGAATCACATGTTATGTGCGGGACCGTGAGTAGTGAAGGTCATGTCTTGATGCAACACATACCCATTACAAAAACAGCTTTGTAATTATTTGGAGGTTTCGAAAGTAAATTCCCTAAACGTATGATAAAAAAACCTATACTGAAAAGTCACGATTTTGTGTTACTTACAGAAAAGTATCCTTAATTATCCCTTCTATTTAAAAGTACGTGTTGATAAAGAGTGCTTCAAATACTTAGGAAGCCTTATGTCTTGACTTTAGGTTAAACCGATGTACAAAAAGGGCATATAGAGTTATCGAAATACTGTTGAACAGGTGAATTCAAAATTTACAGCCTTCCTGACCCTTATTTGATGATACTAATATCATCACGTAAGATTTGTTGGCAGTATACAACTTGTAAATAGATGGGTAGTGTTGATGTTCATAAATCAGTCTGCACTTAGTGATTGTAATAAATTCCCAATAAACAGGTATGAGAATTATGACTACTAATTTCGATTCCATGTTGAAGTAAACACTCACCTATATGAAGAGTGTTCTAACACAACTTTAGGAATATCAGTACAAACAGTTCTAATTGTAAACGTGAACTATACATTCCAATCATAGTATACTAGTCCAGGTAAAACAATAACCTGATGTTTGGATAACCCTTGTTTGATCTGTAGAACTCGCAAACTATGAATGGTTTCCAACTACGAATGCTTTTCAGTAACATATTCAATTTCTTCATGATATCTGAGTGCCGTGGATCAAACTTTATCCCTTTTGTTACATTAGGGAACAAAATAGGGTAACCGAAAGACTACTAGCCATTATTAATGTCACCAATGACTAGGTTATTCGTAATTAGTTCAGAAACTAATCATCCATGACGAGTTATCTTTCATGCGCAAACAAAAATCCCTATCTAAAGAACCGATTTTCACTGTCTTTAAATCTTAGAAATGTTTTTTTCTACCTTATTGGAATTTTACAGACAAAATGGAAGGTAAATTAGAAACACGCATTTATACGAGCTTTTATGACCACCTTTTTATCCGTCCTGTTGAATTTCAATGGCGGAGTGGATGAAATTAAGGAGACTCATCTGAATATGAACTTATCTTTCAGCTTTATTAAAAATTCAGCAAACCGTTGAAGCTTCTATAGCTTCATATATTCTGCTCATTTTTTAAATTGCATGTTTCACTTAGAAGTCATTAAAGAAGTGGTTGAGGCAGAAGGCATATGGATCTTTAATTATGGAAATTTGGTGTTCAAAGTAAGGAGTGAAGCAAGCATCTTACTGATCTCCATTCATATCACTTGTAGTCATAAACCCCTGACTTCATCCTCACATTTCAGTGACTGCTAGACAGACTTTTAAAGTAACTAGTGTAAAATGCATCACAAAGTTAAACATAAATAGAAAATTCTCATAAGTGTAAATGTAATTGAGTACACTGTGTGGTAGTACCAGGTAGTGAACCAGTCTCCCTAATTTTTAAACCCCAGGTAAAAGTAGTTATTAATATGGACATATCTATAAAGTGATAACTAATTTTTTGTTGCTACCAATGGTTTCTAGTTTTCCTAGAATAAGTAGATTACTATCCAATTCACCTTCTTTTTCGAAAAATGTAAGAACATTCGAAATGTCGATTAAAATACGGTATCAAAACTTTACTCTTACTAGTTGAATTGACATTAGGTTGGGAAGATTCAGAGGTAACTGAAGTACAGTCATCTTGACATTTTCATGTCAAACTATCAATCAAGGTTAACTAGGATAGCATTACTAGTAGTTATTTCCTATTCTAATTCCACTAGATTCAGATACACATCGGTGTCACTGTATTATTTTAGTAGTTCTTATCACCCGCTTATCAGTGACAAATTACTATAAAATATGAAGACGTAATTTGAAGATTTGTGGGGATTTCATTGATTTGAAGTTGGTTTTCATCATGAACTGATATACGCTGGAGAACCATTTGAAGCCTTGTAGCACAGGCCAGCTGTTTCGTCCTAGCATAGGGCTTCTCAGACGTGCGCACCTATGACCTGACTCAGTCGTTAGGAAACCATGGAATTGTGTTTCCAGCTTGTCAGCGCTCGTCAGCAAAACGTATCGGCAACTTGTAGAAAGGCGCCATTTGCTTCCGAATGTCTGATGTTAATCAGAACAGATTATAATCCTTAGTTTCCGAACTTGGTGACTGCATTGCAAAGTAACCAACAGAACTCAGTCAGCGTTCTGAACTGGATATTATGAAATTTACGACCATCCACTGACTAACCAATGTGTCTAATTCACTCAAATAGGAGGTCATAGGAGATTTAAATGACTGAGTGGTAACGTCTCCAACTGCAGCAATAAGTAATGTGGGCTCGAACCCCCCAGGGGTATCAGTTCTCTCAAGGTTTCATATATACCTCGCTGACTGTCTAACAATCAAAAGAACTAGGTTCCGGCTCTTTACTGGAATCTGACAGCAGTGAAACAGTATGACAACTAAATATATGCGTAGATTGATAATAAACCAAAGGTTTGAACATGTTTCAATTGGTTACCAATCATAGTTTTCGCCGACAAAACTACTGATAGTGAGACACAAATCATAAGCCATTGTTGAATGTGAACAAGTCAGTAATGATTGCAATCATAAATGCATAAATAAATAAATAACCACTCGAAGAGTATTTTGAAAACTATCCTCCTATTCCACCCAATGTTACTAAAAATCGAATGAGAGATATGCAAATTTAAAATTTACTAAATAAATATTACTCGTTTGGTTCTGTTCTCAGTATTTCTCATTGTTGTATGCTTAGATGAAACTAAATATTGTTCAATGAAATGATTTCAGTATATATTATCTGTTAATTTAAAATAAAATAGGTTAAATGGGCTTATTGTATTATAATTTCTAGCAATAGAAGGAACAGGGTGCATTAAAAATCAAGCAAATAATAACTAGAGAAAAATCATTGTTTAATTTTTACTGTTTTTTTCACTACTGCTATTACTACTCACAATACTACTTACCACTATCTATAATCCTAGTTATATATATTTGGAAATATTTGACAGTTTTCAGTTTACGTTCTTTAACATTTTTTATTCACCTGTTACAGTCGACTGAATGTACAGACGTCTGCTGTTATTCTGTCATAGACCGAAGTGACTTTTATTTGAATAAAAATTTATACTGGAAAGAATGTTTGTCTTTTATGCTTTTAAAAGTGGGTAGCCACAATGAGGATGAGGGAGGGAAATGCTGATATGATAGCGAAAAAACAATTTTTTTTTAACGTCATAGGCAGTCAATAAAATATTCAGTTGATTATTAGTTGAAATGGACTTCCCTTTGAAATAGGTAATAAAAGATGGAAGAGAATAGAGAGGTATGGCGGTGTTATATTATTAAAGTGAAAAAAGGCATAAAGAGACAGGAACAGTGAGAAAGAGAGAGAGGAAAAGGAAAGAAGACAGAGAAGTAGACATAGAGCAAGTGATTAATTCAGTTTCCAGTTGATTAAATCCACTTTATTACATACATTTTAAAATGTATTTTTTCTCTCATCTATTTGACAAAACTGAAAACTCAAAAAATTTTAAATAGGGAATTGTTGTTTTAATTTTGACAAGAAAAGCATGAACTGTTTAAATTTTGATTACAGTTAGACAGATGAAGAAAAACTATTAATTAGAAGTAATAATTATCATAAAAAATAATTTTGAGTATATCAGAGCTGACACAATGCTCAGTCAAAGTAGTATTTTATAAAACTTGCGGATTAAGTAGGAAAAGTTTAGTTCAATGTTAGTGGAAATGTGAACAGTGATTGATACCCCTGTTTATGAAGTAACTGTTGATGTCTATTTTGTTGTGATGAAACGCTGAAAAGCAAATTTTCAAACTCTGAAAACACAGAACTACATATTTGCTCCACTCTAGTCTTCCTTTCTAACAGTTGATAGTGAGTTTCTGAAGGTGAGTTCAAGCCTGTAATTAGAAGTATCAAATTTTAGAAATAGTTGTGCGTTCTGGCGAAATGTATAAAATGGTGAATAAATGAAGGTTTAGCATTTGGTTTACACTTGAACTGTTCATCACCTTAGACAAAAGCATCTTTTTTGAGCCAAGTGTAGTTTTCAAATCTACTTTAGAATACTCAGGCTTGTATATTCAATGGTCAGCTTGTTGACTAGACGGGGTTCATTTCGCGACTCATTTTCCAATATTATTATTTGATAACAAATGACTTAGTTAAATATGATGAAGGATTCCATAATTTTTATAGAAAATACACAACTGAGTTGGTTTTTCGCATCATGCGTAGTAGGCATAAGTTAAGTAGTTTTAAATTAGTCCTGATCATTTATTTCTATGTTTTAGTGTGAAACACAACTTTATAACATATGTATGCCGATCCATGAGGACAGCAGCTGAACCCTTATCGGGAAGAACCAACAACAATTCCTTGCTTGTGACCAGGTCTCTTAGCTGTTATCTTTACTCAGTTAATAACAGTCTTCTAGTATTCGGCTTCACAGTAATATCCTAATGGGAATTATTTAAAATAATCAACTAGGAGAAGATGGTTTGTTTGTTACTATTTGTTAATATGCTTGTAGCTCTCAATTTTTTTTACCAGATCGGATTGTCCGACCTTTACTGGCATAAGGGCTGTTATACGGATGCCTCGATACTGCCTGAATATTTATTATAATAATTTGCTTGGTTGTGGCTAGCAGAGAAATCCAAGACGCACGTTTTGTCCTACTTTGGACTCGTCTAGTGGATGTACTTGCACCCTAGTGAGTAGTGTTGTTCCCACTGACACTCGAACCCCATACTCATCGCTTCTTACGTTAAAGCGTTATCCACTGGGCCATTGAGGCATGGTAGCCACTATACAAAGGTTGAACAATTCGATCGAGCCTAACAACAGAGAGCGGCAAGCATATCTTGTCCCAATATATAACGCTTCGGCGTTTGAAGCGATTTGTACGGGGTTTGAACCTGTGTGGGAACAACAACACCCATTAGGGCGGAGGTACATCCAGTTGATGAGTCCGAAATAGGACGAAACGCGCATCCCGGATTCTTTTGTTTGACTACCTAGACCCTCAAACTGCTTTTTGGAGTGGAGGTCACCAGCGCAAGCTGAAATATTGCCGAATTTCGGACTTAGCGATTAGGCTTGCTTTTGAGTAGTAAATAGTAAAATGCTTGCACTTGTTTGAACCTCCTGGAAAACTTGAGTTGGAATCTTTTGCTTTCATAAGGAAATTTCGTCCTCAATAAATCCTTTTCAGTAGCTATGCAAGCGTATTTATAGCAAAACATTATGCTCTAGGATGAAATAATGATTTGTTTCTAGAGTAAAAAACAGTGTGTTAAATCAGATGATGTGTAAGGCAAGTGCAAAGTCGATCACAGTAGAGACTAATAGGTTCAGGAACTTCAGGTTGGTGTTTGTCATGGACTGACATCAATAGGAGAGCCATTGAAAACCTGACCGCACTGCACAACCATTTTTGTCCCAGTGTGGGACTCCTAAACAGTGTGCAGATATGACTCCACCAAGTCTCGAGCCCAGAACTCCCGGCTTCGTTGTAAGTAATTTACCATTAAGTCACTGGGTCGGGACCCAAGAGTCCACATTTTCCTGCAACTGCCAGTTCATTAAATAGCATCATCTCCATCCAATCACAACGTTGGGCATCTGGCCTTAAGTTCGATTTGGTTTTTCTCACCAGAGTAAAATGTTAAGAGATTTCTAATGCGAAGTGGGAACTTAATGTTAAGACGTAGGAAAGTAGACCATAAAGTAAAAACATTAAAAAAATCCATCCAATAGGAAGAGTAAGATTAATATTGAAGCATTTAGGAAATTCAAGGAAGGATTATGATAGCGGGAAAATAAAATCGCGAATATATGAAAATTTAGGATTCCCAAAACTAATGACCAATGGACACACTTGCTTAAAGTCTGAATTTTAAAGCTTATAAGAGGATCAGACTCAGCCATTTATGGTACCTTACATTCGCCTTCATGCCTACTTTAGTAACTCATTTCTCAGTTAGTAAAAAGGGTGTTCAATATCCATAAGGTACTAATTCAACTAATGCACTGTGATCTGTTCAAATATCTGCCCTTCTGAATTTCTTGTTCGACATGCTCCATTTAACTTTTCTACACTTTGTTTTAATCCTCTAATTATGTTCTCTGATCATATTATAAATTCAAGAACACTTCCAAGACGGCTAGAAGCTATCACGATGCTTCCATCGGATGAAACAAGGAAAAACAATCACAGTGCGTGGTGACATACGTTGAAGCGAATAACTTTATCTCATGATTTCGTCTGAAATTCTAAACACAAGCTAATATTCTAAGCAGCAATCATTAGGTTACTTACAATCTCTCTGATCCTCCAACGTTTACGACAATGTTGAAGTAATTAAATACTCAGAAACCTCGTCGCATGCTCCATAGGATAATATTTTGGCTTTCCAAATAATTTTAAAATATTCCGTGGGGGTTGATGTAGCTCAACTAAAGCTATGGAGAAGGAGCTACATATATCACTAGCCATTCCTACACAACAAGTTACACATGCTTCAAATCCTCATATGATTACATCGACTACAGTAAGACAAGAACAGCTTTTCTTATATCACAAATATGAATGCCAGGCCCCACTTAAGTTATTCAGAATTAACCGTCATCGCTGACTTATCCACGGAATTTGCAGCTACTATATTCAGTCGATAATGTGTGACGATAACAATTCCTAGGACTACAGCTGTCTGAAAACACTTGGTCGTCAAAACCTTGTTGACATCATAACATTTCAAGATGTCATACTGAAGTTGGTATTCGTTAATGAAATCATTGTATATGAAACACGTAAGAGAGCCCTATTTCTCAACTCAGGTCATTGCACTATACGTTTTTTGTCCAAAATGTGTTGTAAACTACACAAAACAGCCTTTATATATCGATATCAAAAAATCGTGCATGGAAACTATTCAAAAATAACTTCAACTAAGTGCAAGATATAGTATGGAATATATTCGACAAAGATTCTTTGAAAGACACTATGTGTGAAGTGACATGCTATCTCAAGTTTTGCCTAGATATTTGTTATCTCAGTGCAAACCCTCTTTGATAGGCTTATGTTGCTTATACTTGAACCTTCATTGAGGGTTTCTGGATATCTTAATCAAATTGCGTACAAAAAGAAAAGAGGCAGTTTGGATGCAATCACTGCCTCATATCCCGATGTTGCTTATGAGCTCAACAAAAATGCCATTTATGTCAGTTATGCTCTTTCAGACTATTCTACACCACATAGTTCTTTCCGAAGACCCTTTTTGTCGAACAAGCTAAGTAAGATATGCGATGTCTTAAATGATAAATTGACTGGATTTCTGTTTCTATGAATAGAAGCAGTACACTGTTCACAGAGGGAAGCGATCCACCTCATTACTTTCGAAAACTGATGTTTCTCAATGCGTTAATCTTTCCTCTCTCTTTTCATCTCCACTCAATAAGGTTTATTATCTTCAGCTTCTATCAGTGTGGTGATGACCTCACAGTTTCGCATCTATCACTTCTTCATCTCATTGTTCTTAACTGAAAGATTCCTTATTTAACATTGAATGAGGGTTCACCATGATTGGTCTTGTACTCAGTTATTCAGAACGTCACACTATGAGTTTTAGCTTCAGACTTTAGCATAGCCTGTGCAAACCATTTAAGTCCTACGTTTCCTGTTGTATTGAAGACTGTGTATTAGAGAATGTCACAAATGTGACCCATCCCGGTGAATTTTGTTCTTCTATTTGTTTCTAATCTTCCTATATCTTACGAATTTTGAAAGGAATCTACCGCCTAACATGCCATTTTCGGTGCTTCAGAGTTTCTGGTAAGACTCAGCCTCTTCTCTTATGCTCTACAAACTCTTGCATCTTCCTTAGTCTCCTTTGTCATCTCCTCGGATGCTGAAAAATTGCTCTGCTGTATTTCCTAGAACTTTTAAGATTGTCAGCAGAACTATTGGTGTACTTGTAGTTTGTCTAATGGACACTGAACAAACATTAACTCATGTAAACACCTGGCAGGAGTTATTTTATTAGATGACCAACATCACTGGGAGATGTAGGGCTGCAGTTCTACTGTCTATGACACTAAATCACCTACCTAATAATATGAAATACGAATCCTCGTAAGTAAATACAGAAACAAGAAATATTCTATTTTGAAGTTCGTAGGGTTTTACTTATTTTAAGTCAGTAGTTATCATAAACTGAAAGCAGCCGGAGAGCAGTTGAAAAGCTAGTAGCCCTGGACAGCTATTTTGTCCAAGTTTGGAACTCAGCAATGTGCAGCTTCGACCTAATCAAGAATTGAACTCACGACTTTGTGGTCTCGAAGTCAGTGTTTTGCCATTCAGCCATTAGGTTAGAATCCAATAGTGGACACTTTCTTAAATGTGATGAAGAGTTCAGTACTAGAACTAAAAATCCGCCCAATCCTGTCTGGTTTTTACTGGTTCTCCAGGTGACGTTAGTCCATGATGAATATCAACTTGATGCAAGGAAGCGTCCAACTAAGTGGACATATGTTCCAAGTGAAATATGCCCTCATTGTTTACCATCTTCTTCCCTAAACTCATGTACTCAACTGAGCGTTTAAACAGAGAAGTGAAATCTAAGTCTTCATATTCATAGGATGCTTATCTATATATTTATTAAGGATAACGCCTAGTCTCACAAATATCACTTTCACATAGTCCTAACTTGATATCGTATTAGTGAACGTATCCTGAGTTCAGTTCAGTCTACCTTCTCACAATTCATTCCTTCTATCATGATAATTTCTCAAAAAGTCCTTCACAAGGAGTTAAAGTGGAATCCGCCAAAACAATCTCTTTAATTATATAGAAAAAATATAGTTCATTTCATAGAATATATTTTAATTTCTTTTGGTTGTCTTTTGTTTTTTCTTAAATTACATTAAACTGAGAACTTTGCATTAAAATTGGTTTTTATTATTACATGAAACTTGATTATTTTTCATCTAATTAGTCGAATAATGAGCATTCCAATAATTTATTCACATACTTTATTTCTACAGGAACATTTAAAATTCCTTTGGAGGTTAATTAAATTAGATTCTTTTAGAGCATCTGTTTGATGTTCAAAAAAGAGTTCTTCCCGTTTCACTGTTCGTAACTTCACCTCACAAAATACCTAATGGAGCGTCTAGTTGTATGAATGGTGACTAAGGTTGTAACAAAGTCAGAAATATGTAACTGTATGCAGTAGTAACCTCTAGGTTCCTGAATCTGATTCTCCAAGTGAACACTAGAAAATGTTATAAACTTATTCCAACGAAATTCAATTATATACGTGTTAACTACACCAACACTAACCCATAATGAGTAGCATAAAAATATTTATATAAGATAGATAAATAACTGAAAATCGCTTCTTATTCTTATAAAAGCACCTCAAGATATGGCTCACTGATATTGGCAGCCAACTTTGAGTAGATGGATGACTATCCCCCTACTGGCAAGTGATGTTTCTGGAAAAAGCGGGTACCATCAGCTCTAATTGGGCAGGAGAGGTTCATAGACCAGTATGTAGATCTGTAAGAAGCTACTAAAATGCTTCCATAATCGTTCTTGTTTGTTCTTCACGCTGAGCATGATGTTTACTGGGTATCACATCATTCCAAGAATTTTTTTTGAAAAAAATCATTCCGTTTTTAGTATTGTAAGGGAGGATTTAGCTTTTGAAACATTGCTACTTGTATAATTCCATCTTTGACTGGATCGAATTTGATCAGCCTGCACTGACATATGGGCTCCAACACAGATGCCTCAATATTGCCCTTGTTTCGACTTTATTTCAACGACAGATAGTGACCAGTAGTTAAGTTCAGGGCCAATGTTTCGTCCTCCCACTGAGTGTTGATCTCACAAAGACTTGGACGCAGAAACGATCGCTTCAAACTCCAAAGCGCTATCCACTGGGCCATTGATTCTCTGCTCACTGGAAAGCAGGTACATCCAGCTGATAAATACCAAATAGGACGAAACGCACGTCCTGGATTCCACTACTAGCCACCATCCATCAATAATATGAAGATGTTGATTCCCAAAAGTTTCCTTGGATTGTTAGTGAAGGGTGGTAGAACTGTAGATGATTTGTTTTCCTTCAAAAAATCGAAGAAAATCATATTTTCTCCTTCGTCTACCAGTTTATTCAATCGTTTGTCTATCTATCTGTTATTCTTTCCGACATTATCATCTGTCGATAATTGTTTTCATTCTCTTACCCAACTGGAACGTTATTAAAGTTTCATCAGTCAACTGTAGACCAATTAACTTACTACCTGGCCGGTTGACTGACTTACTCTTTGTATTTAGTCAACAATTAGTTTTTACCCCTCCGCTTGATGATCAGGAGGCATGTTTACAAAAATCATTCCAGCAGCAAAATGTTATTTACGGAATGTGCCATATGTATAAATACTTCATTCATCGGTTTCATTTCACTTTGTTGAAGAATTTACTACCTATTATAGTAAATAATCAAAACATTAAGGAATGGCGCCACTTTCTGTGGGATCGGATAAAGAAACGATAGAAAATGTTAAACAACTGACAATGTTTGTTAATAACATTGATAATTGACTATCAATCAGTATTAGGAGAAGTATGAAATGATGCAGCTGTGATTTATAACTTAACCTAATGAAATAGCTTTAGGACAAGTATGGGGGAAAATAAGTCCTCAGTATTTCTTTTCGTTTAGAAGCTACTTGAACCAGTCCCTTGTATTTGTTAAATACTAACCAGAATTCATATCTACTCGTAGATGTTTGTTTGATGGTATGTCTTGGTTGATAGTTCGTTCACTCTGAAACTACCTCTTACATGGTATATTTCCCAGAATTCAGTAAAATGGCTTTAAACGGAGTGACAGTTGACTGACATGCATTGACGAACCATGTTTATTTCTCTAGGAAAATGTCTCAGTAAAATGATATGAATGCATCATAATGCTATCATAGATTGCTTTCTCAACGAGTTTGAGCTAGTAATGAGTTTTATTGTAGGAGAGAAAGATGGTGATTTATTTTTCACATATACAACTACGCATGTACACGACTAAAAACCTACATCCAGGAGTTTAAGTCCTGACCAATCAACCAGTTACTGCCTTTTACTGAGTTAAGTATTATCAGACAATCTACTTTTTTAAACAGTACTATATGTATATATATATATTACCTGTTAATTTTATAAACTGTTATAACTGTGCAGCTGAAGGCTTTTGTCACAAATAGTTCTTGTTCAACAAGAACATTCTATTCAGAAGCAATGGAACCACTGTAGAGGAGATACTCACTGAAAAGATGTATTCTTAAGTGCAGGTACACTACTGTGTGTCATAAAGAGATTAGATGCACTTAACTTCGAAATACACATCCGTAGGCTGTACTTTTTGAAGATTACCACCGATAAGTATATGCTGTGTATGATCTGCTTGCGTTGTTCTCCTAGAAGTGTTGTGTTAGAGAATCATATAGGCCAGTGGATGACAAAAAAATAAAACTTTTCGATGAAAGGTGACTATAAGTAAATTATTCCAAAATTGGAACCACAGAAATATCAAAACGCAAGTACACTGAAAGACATTTTCAACACAGTTATCAGCTTTCAAGATGATGTTTTCCCTACATTTATTCTGCAAGTAAGGCATAATACTTTGGGTAAACTTGACTTTTTTCATATATGCATATATATAGATTTATCTTGTAAAAGCACCCAACAATTCAAACAAGTAATTTTCAAAATTCTTTGGCTAGATATTTTGCAAGTCAGTGGTAACAACACTGCAATGGTGAATACTCCCTTGAGATGAATCAAACTACACAAATTTCTGAACTGAAGTACTGTCTGTGATTATTTGGTTGGTTGTGACTCTCAGAAGGATCCAGGAAGCGCGTTTCGTCCTATTTTGAACTCGTCAGCTGGATGTATCTGCACCCCAGTGATGTTGTTCCCACTGAGAGGTCGAACAATTCAATTCAGCAAAACAACGGATAATAACGAGTATGTCAATAAATAGTAATGAAGTACTAACTGTTGGTCATTAATGAAATGCTTCGAGATGAGGTGTACCTTAATTTAAATAATAAGTTGTGACTTGTAAGGTAAGCCAAGGCGGATATGAAAATAAATACTTAACAATGGCCATTCAAAATGTGAACCGCTGGATTTCGACCTAGTGACTGACGGGTTAAACTGCTTGCCGCGTGACCTAACAGTCTCGAGTTCGATCCCTGGCGGGTTAATAGATATACACTGCTGAGAAGTAACATACTAGAACGAAATAGCTGTTCAGTACCCCCAGATTTTCAACTGCTCTCAAATAAATAAAATTCTCAAGCATATAACTGCGTATTATTTCCTATATGTTGACTGATTTACTGGAAATGTCATTGTGCTTAACTGGTATCTTAAACGTTCACATACTGTTGATCATATCATGATATATCCATCTTTATATGAAAAGATTTATTCCCTGAGGCTATTTTTGAGTTCAGATAAATCTCTACTCCCTTTTTGTTCACGGTAAAATGGATATCTGCAGTGCAACATTTTACTCAAAGTTATATCTATAATGAGCTATCTCATTTCTAAAGATAGAAATTCCTGATACTGTTTTTTTACCGACTTCTCTGATTATGATTTGCTGCCAATAGAAAGCTTATACTAAATTTTCATAAACATTAATCACTAATCAAAGTTTAAGCAGTAGCATTTTTTTTAAAAATACTTAAAAGATTTTTTCGAATAACATTAAAATCCTTAACAAACAGAGAAGAGTTTCTTCATGAATAAATTTTTGCATGACTGATTCGTACAGTTCTCTAGAGCGATAGTTTAGAAAGCTCCCTGTGCGTGTCAACAGGATAGAATTCATAACATCATCTCCCAACTGACCCATTCGCTTATCTCTCTTCGTCATCTATATATGCGCACATATGGCATAACAGATCGTATCTGAATTAATAGAAAGCAGGTACAGATGCTTTTTGACTAACTTATTTGTTACTCGGTTTTTCGGTAAGCCAAGAGCAAGTTTATGAATAAGGAAATGATATGATTTGGCAAAAAAGGGGAAAAGCAAGTGATTTTCACTGCACACCTAATGATTGTTGGCAGATAAATTCCGCACTCGCATGTAGGTAACGTCAGCTGGATCCAGCTGCATGACTTGATGTTTCCCAAGTCCATCAATTCAAAAGCTTAAGCGTCATTCACAATGTCACCGAAATATAATTTTTGCCTGTTTATATCACTTTACAATCAAATAACTGAATTATGAGATAAAATGTTTACTGCAGTATAAGTTTTATAAATCGGTAGAATGTGTTTCTACAAAGTGAAATAAGATTATATACTGAAAACGTTTCGAATACTCAATGTCTAAGTTTTGAGTCGTTGCTGTATAACTGTAGGAAATACAAGTGAACTCTTGTTTTTAGGTTGATAATTAGCTATTCCCATCTGAATGAGTAGGTTTCGTTTAATCTTCTTAACTAAAACTTAGACAATGAATTTTAACTTCACAAACTGAATGAAAGTTTTATGGACGATTCTCTATGTTACAAAACAGTTGTCAACTGCACAACCCATTATTTCTCATCCGTACCAATGATAACGAGATAAATTTGCGATCTTGATCAACTGGGACTATCTTGAATAGTTTATTTTGCAAATTTATCCACACTTTCTAGTTACACGTGAATAAGTGTGTAAAAGATACTCATCATGAAATAAAAGTAGAACAAATATTTCAGCAAAGAGTTCCTTTGGTGCGATTTCATACTCAAAGCTGTAATAAAGCAAACGTATACATTCTTCTGATGCCAAACACGGCAACAAAAATAATATCAGTACATAGCTGTCATAAAAATAAAAATACTGAAATGAATAGTGAAGATTGTCAGAATGAGAGTGAAGTTGTTCAAAGGTTACTAAGTTTAAATGAGAAGTTTCTTAGCTTGAAAAAACGTTTGAAAACTAGAATGTGATCGGAAAGAGTACAAGAACAAGGATGAACAGTAAATTACACAGGAAGAGAAAAGTGTGAAATGAGAGAAGTGATCTCAATGACTGAAAATCAAGACCATGAAAGGTGAAATGATTGAACAACATTCTTTTGTGTACACAGCTCACGCTTCTTCATATGTATGGTAAGAGCTTCGGCGATACAAAGAATGCGAAAGCGTACAGCATTTGGAAGGTTTCTTGTCACTTTACAAATGCCTTTGAATGAGGTTTTTGAAATTGTTTGACTCGAATTTACGGCGCACTCAACTGTAGCACTTATCGATCCATCATTACCTCTTTATAGCCGCAGAGGAAAATGCTCCTGAGCCCTTTTGAATAAGAATCTTATGAAACGATCAACATACCCGAGTGCACAAGATAAGGTGAACTGATATACGCACGTAAATAAATTAGAGTAGATGAAAAATCCTACTAATTGTCCTTTGATACTGAGTTTCTTGTAAGACACCTAATTATTGCGTATAATTAGACCCCGGTTTTCACTTAGGATATGATAGCAGTGAAATCTTGGAAGCGCATTTCCCAATGTTTTGAAACTGCTTAGCTAGAGATATCTACATTCTAGCATGTTGGTATTCCCGGTGAAACCTAAACCCTTCAATGGCTACTTCTGGTATCAGAGTACTACCCCCTACGCTTCTTATATAGCCAGTATCTTTTTTCACAAAAAGTTGAAATTATCGCAACTTTGAATACGATGTGACCATTGTAGCTCAGGAAACCTGTTGATAATGTTCTGAGATCTGAAGTCATAGGTACCAAAAGGAGTTTCAGAGGGAATATCAACATATATAGGTGACAAGCTCCAGAGAGTAAGAAATAAGCATCCTGGACTTATTTATCGGCTACTAGTCAGCATTCCTCTGATATGACTTTCATCTCCGGTAAACTGTAGAATACTTCACACTAAATCTTAGTTATTGCTATTTTTTCTCAAATCAGAGAACACACACTCAACAAAAGAGTAATGATTGAAGTATATACCAGGATTGCCCGAAATTCTCATCAGTTCAACCTCAGTGAGCTTATCTCATGCTCTAACTGTTCAGCATATGTCAAACTATTTGAAATCCTTTCCAATTAAATATACTGTCTTATTTGTAAGGTGCTATGAAGACGAGGAAAAATCCTAAACCTAGTTACATGAAATTAAATGAACACATGCCTGTGAGGAGTCTCTAGATTGGCTTTTATGCGCGATATATGTGATATTCTGACGTATATGTTTCCCAATATATCACAGTCATTAGGATTCTGTGTTTTTGTGGACTTCTCACGCAACATAAATGTTTCACAAACGGAGTTTAGCAATCATAGAAAAACTGCGTAGTCCAGGACGCGTGAGACAGTGACAACTTACTATGAGGTTGTTCTTCACAATAAGCACTGAAACAACGAACTTTTATCCTCATCACCCCTTAGGACTTTGCTTAAAGTTCTTCAGCCATTAGTAGTGTACTCCTATCTTTCTCCACATTTGTCAGTTGTTGGAAGATGCCTTTTTTATATTAAAATCTTGAAGCCATTGCAAGGTAGATTTTATAAAGCTGTGATTTTTTTAGTTGATTACTCAACAAATAGTATGAAACATTACCAGTAACAAGCAGATTCACCATAGGCTTAATAGTTGTGATAGGTCAATTATCTCATGGGAATAATTCAGTTATTATCGTCATATTTCTAGAAAGTTCATCGCTTTTACATCACTTTCACAATAAAAAATATGCTTTGATTGTTCTTTGTGAAATGCACGTATTTTATTCAGCAATAAAAGCTTAAATGAGCACTTCAATCATATTCAAAATGCAGTTTTTGCAATTTTTCATGGGTTAGAAGTTAATATGAAACCGTTTATTTCAGTGCTACAGTGAAAGTCATTAATCGATTTGTGGCACGCAAAGTGGGAAACGTTGTTATTCTTTTTCAATGTAAAGCAGCAGTAAACATGATATCCTTTAAAAAATAGTTGACAAAGAGGTCGGGATTATAACTTTTGTGACTACTTTACATCGATTTCTGGCTAAGTTGTCCGTTTTAGGTCGGACCTCGACTCGGTGGATGTTATTATCTCAATATCTGGGGGTCGGACAAATTGTAGAACAAGGAGCATCATAGCAACGCATTGACATGAGAAAGAACATTTGTGTTAGAGCACTCTGTTAACTCCTCCTTGAAACTGATCAGTGCTAATATACAGAATCCTCCCAATTGTCAGACTTCAACGCAGCCACATTTCCCGAATAATGGGATCATCTGACAGAACTCACCTTTGTGTGATCAACAGACATGCAGAGGATATGTCTCACTAAGCCTTAAAAATTTTGCAGAGGAGATGAAACTCACTTCAGGAAGACTGTTCTTCTCTCACCAAAATGTCACTTGCATAGGCCCCTCCCATGCCATCCGTGCTTTGTAGATCAGTAATCACTGGAACATTTTACTACTTAAAGCAAGCCAATAAGTACTCTCGATGCGTTTTATCACAGCTTACTTAAACCCTTATTCTGGTTGGGATGTGAAAACCGATATGCATGAATGAAGTTGCCTTACAAAGACTGATTCGTATCTTCAATAACCGAAAATTAACATCACTGATAGCACACTTACTTTACGTAGTTCATAATTTAATGTACATCATGATTTTCGTGAATTATATCTGACTACCACCAGTCTTCCTTTTAAAAGGATATGATAATCTTTAAAGTAGAATGTCATATATTTACAGTGACTTCGTCTAACTTGACAGTTTTACAAAGATAAGATTACAAAAGTAATTAAAGTGTCTATTATCACATCAGTTTTATCAAACTGTCGTTCGGAAGCTGTATCTCATACTCATAAGTATAAAGAATAGTTTGAACAAAGCTGATGGTAAAAGTAGACACACAGAGAACACGTGCAAATGTTCAGTATAGTATTTTAGTTGGATATAAATAAAATCCCTTTAGGATTAGGAACAGATGGAAATGTCTAGTACTGACTAGTATTATTATTATTATTATTGTTCACCTAGTATAACTTTCAACATTTGACACACTATACATTATCCCATTAGTAATACATTTGTTAATTTTGCTTGATAATTGTATGATTTTCTAATCCGCGAGCTAAGATAACTCAATTTTCAATGTTCAACATTCAATACTTCATTGTTTTCATATCAAGTTATACTGATTTTAAACATCAAGAGATATTTATCCATGGGTTAAAAGATGAATGTTTCAGTTGTGTACACGTACTTTTTATTTTTTTTAACATTATAATAACTGACATTATTTTGACACTAAATATTTGATGGTATTATTTTCAATGAGAAATGTCAAAAGTAAAATTTGTTTTGTTGAGTAAAATGTGTAGATTATATTTTTTGTCATTTATACTTGTTTACTTTTTATAATGAATGTGTACAAAGGAATGATGAAGTTTAAGTTAGTTGTATAACTTTTGATTGACTTGATGTCAAATAACGGAGAGAAGGAGGAAACATGCCTTTTTATCATTGTTCATCTCTGGAATATTCTGAAAATGCAGGTCTAGTAATATGTGCATTATTCACATGTAGACTAAGACTGAAAAGCAATTATGAGTCACTGGCTTTACTGCGGTATCTTTGATCACATACTGTATGTTATATTATCCTTAAAGAGCATTTTAAAATATTTCAAAACTCAGAACCAAACAAATGTAACTCATTACAAATATAATCCAAGATCACTTGTGTTTGAGATGACACATCATGAAGAAAGGAACTGAGAATAAACGAAGGGAAAGTTAATTATTTCGGATTCAATATGATTACACTGAAAACGCTGACATTCAGTATCGGGTATTTCATTGAAAAATTAGAGCTATCATCTATTTTACCATTTATTTCAAGTTGATACTCATCACGGACTGATATCAGTTAAAGAGCTAGGGAAAACGTAGGAGTATTGAATAGCCTTTTCGTCCTAGTGTGGAAATCCTCAAAAGTTTGTATTTCCGACCCCACCAGGGATCGAGTCTGGAACCTTTAAATTCCGTTGTCAGTTCTTTGTCATTTAACCACTACCACCTCCATCCAGCGTCATCGCTAAGTAACTGCCCTCACGTCAGACTTGGTAAACCCCACTGGTCATGACTTCTCAAAACAAACTCGAGAATCTCATCTCGAAGCAAGTTACGAATGATCATTAGAGTACTTTGGTTTGAATGCCATCCCAGTGGTCTTACTGTGACGTGCCGACCGCTAAACCTGAAGGTCCAAGGTTCAGCCATTGGTGAGATCACGTGGGCGTACTGCTGAGAAGTCCCATACTAGGACGAAACTGCTTTCCAGCGCTTTCAGGTTTCGAATCTCTCCCCAAATGACCTCAGTTTATAGCGAAAACCAGCTTGAAGTTGATAAATTATTTTCCCTAATCCTCTGAATCGAACCGAACGACCTCTGTCGACAGATGATCGTCTAAACAAATACCTTAATGTTGCCTGAATATCTCTTTATGAAGTATTTAGGCATCCGCATAAAGAGATATTCGGGCAATAGTGGGGTATTGCATAGAAGCCTATCTGTCGACAGGGGTTGATCAATTCGATCCAGAATAACAGAGGAGAATTACAAGTAGCAACAAATAATAAACTAAAATTCAATCTGAAGGACTGTGGAGAACAATTTGTTAATTTCAAGCTGACTTTTTTCATGGGCCAACGTCATTTGGAGAGTCAGTCGAAATCTGGGAGCACCGGAAAGCTGCTTCGTCCTAGTATGGGACTCCTCAGTAGTACGCTCACACGTCCCCACCAGGATAACAACAGGAAATCATAAGTCAGTAATAATAACAACTAATTCCCGTTGTAAAAGAGGCGGTTGTCGTACCACGGCAGTTTAGTTGGCAGAGCTATGGCATTTGAAGCAATGGTACGAGATTCGACTGTCACTGAGGACAACATCACTCATTGAGGTCCAGGTATATCCATCTGCTGAGTCACAAATCGGAAGAAACGTTCGTCTTGGTGTTCACCGCTAGCCACATCTAGAATAATTATTATTCATCCTTCTGTAATGCCGAATTGCCTTTGCCAAATATCCCCTGATTTTGAGTGTTGCTGAAACTTTTCTTGTACACATCAATTCCCAACAAATTAGTTAATCAAATAAGAGTCTTTTAGCTAACTCTTCTACTAAGCATAGGATACCTACGACGACTGTTAGCCAAATAAATTCTGATTTGTGCAGCTATAGTAAGTTGGATTTTCGGTGTTCAGCAGTTTGAATGTTTATTGAAGACGGTTTCAAGCGGAGCTTTTAAGACAGGTTACGTTAGAAAATTCAGATAGAGTTACTATTTATTGATATACTTGTAATTCTCCATCGTTTTAATGAATCGAATTGTTCGACTTCTGTTGGCATATGGGTTCCTATGCGGATGCCTCGATATAGCCTGAATGTTAATTATGGTAATTTGTTTGGTTATGGCTAGCAGAAGAATGCAAGACACTCGTTTCGTCCTATTTCGGACTCGTCAGGTGGATGTACCCGCACCCTAGTGAGTTAGATTGTTCTTACTGACACTCGAAGCTCGATGGGTACAAGGTTCAAGTCTTAGTGAGAACAATATCACTCACTAAGGTGCAGATAAATCTACCTGACGAGTGAATAATGCCAAGGCGTTATCCACTCTGACACGGAGGCACAAAAGCCACTTCTTGTACAATGGGTATTAGTTATTACTAAATGTTGATATACTCGTAATTCTCCGTTGTTTTATTAGATCGAACTGTTCGACCTCAGATAGATTTGATTGCACTCTTCCATTAAATACCGCTTGATGGATAACTTTTGATATCTCAAAGATAATTTCTTATGAGTATAAGTTCTTTTGCTGGGTAAGGGATTTATTTCTGTGATTTTATTGGCTACTACAATACTGAGCAAATTTAGAATGTCTGAACACAGTCAAGTTAGGTACTGAAGTCTTTCTGAATAGAAAATAACAGCAATGTAACTTCTGTCGACTTCCCAACTAATTTTTTAATCACTATGCAAAGTAAACATTAACTTGATGACAATCCGGATTACAGTCCAATTCTTATTATCAACTATATGAATGTGTGCCAAACTTAAGTTACTTTCAGTTTGGAGGCTTCCTGGGATTTTATTCATTTTATAGTGGTAGTCATCACGGATTGAAATCATTTGGACAAATTTAGTAAGACGTAAGGAAAAAATACTCGTTGATGGCACTTCAAGATGTTCACGCTACATCCTGAATTGACAGATATATGGAATTGCGAAACCATTGAATTACAACCCACTGCCTTAATGACATCGTGCTCATTCCAATACCTCAAAGTTCTGGGTTCATTAGATGAAGTGGTCATCGGGTGCACTGCTGATTTTACAGTACGAGGGAAACAGCCAATTAGTGCTCGTGGGTCTCTACTAGCTATTCATCTGATGCCAGGGTGTGATGAATACCACCTTAAAAATGAAGTCACTTTATTCAGTATTTTTGGTCATCGTTATTCAATACAGTTGCTCATCAGTCACTTAAATAGAATTTCTGTTCCTTTAAACTGACAAATTTGTGTTTTTCTAAGCAGAAATTAATTACTACGCTAATATCGGCATCAGGATTGATGTCATCCAAATTTAAGCCCTTTGATAGTAGTTGTCATCGTCATACTCATATCATTACTACTGCTCAGTGTTGTTGATTAAGATACTGGTAAGCAGGTTGAAAAGTCTTATTTTTGTCCGACTAAATAATAATTAATACTCAAAAGCTGTCTGTACAGAATAACTTGAGATAAGACTTTCACACAATTGGCTGCACTTACTTTCCTTCCTACTTTAGTCAAGGATTTTCCATATAAATGAATATCCAATTTGACATTCTCGTGGTTTGAACTGTTTGAATTCGTTTCAATTCAACTTTACAACACAACTGATCCGTAATAAATTATTTCACAGTTTTTTGCTATATACATATTCATTATTTCCTCTTCCGATACTTCGCTTGCCTTTCACTTACTCAGTGAAATTATCATCAGATCTATTGAAGTTGACAATCAGCAGAATCGTATGATTGTTATCAATGATTAAAAAGATATTTTTGGCGCCAGTTTTAATCGCTCCAAAAATGAGTTGCACAAATGTAGTTCTATTTTAGAACAAATACTTGCACAGACTTACTGTTGTAAAACATTTCAGTAAGGCCATACTTTTTTTCAATAACATATTACTCGATAATACCACTAAGAAAAACTTTAGGAAACTTACATTCACTAGAACTCATTGCCCTATTTATCTATCCATTTTCAAGGTAACTTTATTTCACTGGTCAGTTCTAAGGCTATTGTATTACCTCATATATCCAACTAATCAATTGTTTCCAATTTAAATGATAATCAGGAAACGCTAGTTTTGAATCTTATTCATACTTTCAGGCACTGAAATTTTCAAAGATCCCTACAGAAGTATATTTTTGTACACTTAGTAGAACATTGATGTCATTTTGCACTAACAAGAATGCAAAAATTACCAGCTACATTTAAGCAGTCTGATAGACAGACAGACTAAATCAACGCAGAACCTAGCAAACAGTTACATCGGCTGAAGTTGTCCAACTTCGCAGTAGTACACCAAGGATAGGTGGATAGAAAAAGAGTAATATCAAAGTAGACAAAGTTGTGTGAGTTAACAAATAAGTTGGAGATAAAGGTTAGTACAAATATTTAAGCTTTCGAAGATATCACGAAGTGAATACATCTGCGCCACTGTCACCGACTTGCGACCATCTCACCAACAGTCCTCAATCACTGATTTCTGTCATCTAGGGAACCCCAGGAGGATATTCTACATTTCTTTGCACTACTCAGATCAGCAGTTACATACTTCATCGACTGTTGCCCCATCCTGATCTGGCCACCCTGAACATTCTTCTAACCTAATCCAATTTCCCATACCATGAAACATCGAGGAAGGTAGTGGGTTGGGATTCGCAGAACATGTCTAAACCATCTCAGTCGATTAAAGTTCATAATCTCATCAGTCGGCCTTCCTATCTTGACAAGTATCCTTCGTCTGACTTGAACATTGCTTACAAGGTGATCCCGCAAAAAGCGAGAAACATTAATAAGACACCGTTAACCGAAACCTTGTAACCGCTTCATGTCTTCTACATTTAGCTGCCATGTATCAAAACCGTACAAAAGCATAGAACGAACCGCAGTGCCATATACTCGTCCTTTGATAGATAATCAGATATCATGCGTAGATGACAGATTTGGCAAGTAATAAACGGGCCTACTGTACCCCGCCTTAGCTTACGTCAGAAACCAGTCAGTGCGGGCTGATGCAGGTTCTCAAGTAAGCAAAGTGATCAAGCCATTCCACCACTTCACTCCCTACCCCTAAAATAGGGTAGGTTGCAGTCCAGTCCTAGAGCGCCATCGTACATTTGACAGGTACGAAGTGCATGTCAACCACGCTACGATTTCCGCTCAACATAATAAGAAGACAATGCGTCTTGTAAGCGTCTTCACCAGGTGCAACAAGTCAACTATTTAAGATGATTATTAATATTTTAATCTATTCATAAATGCATGTAGTTGCTGAATCATAAAATGAATTTCTTTATCAAACAACACAGTATTCTTTTGATAACCACCAGTCGCTCAGTTTTCCGTCCATAGTCAGAAATATAAAATGTGATTCCTATTTCCCCAGCTCCATGAAAAATGCCCCTTTAGCGGAAACTTAAAGACCAATTGTAGATTTACTACAAGGGGTACATGTTGAAACTTTCATCCTAAAAACTGTAGGGCTTCAATGAAGTGAAGTATATTAAATTTAATAGGTATTAAAATTGATCACAGTCAAAAGTATCTTGCTTATTTATAGCCATTAATCTAGCATAATTTATGTGAATACGATTGAAGTCATCAGTTATGTAGCCAAACTTTACCAGTGTGATTGTTCATTCTCACCCACAGATTCAGTTGATTGTCAGACTATATTCAAATTGACACAAGATAAAGAACATGAACAATAAGAGTGTAGATCAGTGAATCAACAGTAACCAGTTTGTCAGGAAACCTGAATATCTTGTATGATGATGATAAACAGCGGCTGGCAGTGTAATAGAGGATGCGGGTTTCGTCCCATTTGTGACTTGTCAGTTGGACGTACCTGCCTCCATTATGACTGGAATCCAGGATCAGCCGCACCAGATGACGGATCGCTATCTATCAGGTCAATGAGTCACAACAGCTACTTTTTGTTCGACGGAATCAGTAAATATCTCCGTTGCTGATTTGGTAGAAGTGATTGTCTAATACCGATACATAGCCACCTATGCAGACACCTCGACACTGCTGGGATTTTCACTTTTGATACTAATGATAGGTATGGGTTAGTAGTGAAGACCCGGACCTTCATTTCATCATGTCATAGGGTTGACCTTGAGTAAGGTTTTTAACTATCAGTGGAGGGAGTCTCGAACATAAGATTGCCCCTAAAGGTTACAATGGTTCTTCAAATGATATAGATCTTCTGTGAAACTTCTTTGAAGTCAATAAGATTCATATCTCCTTCTTAAGTGAGTGTAAGTATAATCATTAATAACATGCTAGTCTACTTTAGTGTGCATGACTGTGAATATGAACTCACGAATCAATCACTAAATGGTACAAATATCATCCCCTTTGCTTCTTAGTTTTGGGTTTATCACAAGTACAAATTTCAAGATGTAGTGACTGATCCATGAAATCGGGCCAACGTTTTTCTGCCTGAAACGATTAGAAGTTGCACTTCTACACTTTTCAACCCTAAGTTCACCATTATCGGCTAGAATGATCAAGCTATGTCTGGTATCCCGAAGGAACTGGTGTTTTCTTAAAATCTGAACTTGCACAAAAACATCCTAAAGGCGATTTATTTCTAAAGAAATGAAGCAGTAGGGAGGACAGCTAAATTCAGTTCGTCAAAAAGGCATTTTATTCCTTCAAAATGTTCAATATCTTACTTCCCAATAAACTAGTGTTGATTATGTTGGTTATGTTGGCAGTAGTCTAATTAGCTGTTATGCAAGTGAAGAAAAAGTAACCGCTTTCACACAAGCAAAACTACTACTTCGCATTTTGACTGCAGTGTATTCTAGTTACTTGGTTTCAAACATTCCCATTTTTCAGTGGACTTGAGGATATAAAGAGTTACGTAGAACAAGTGGTTTATGTCTGTTCTTCTTTCATAATATATGCAAACTCAGGCTTTAGTTGCTGGGGAAACAATATTATATGGCACACTAAAGTCTTATTTAGTTTAAAAGTTTCTGTGACGAAATTATTAGGGTGTACACTGGAATATTTTCACCATAGATGAACTGTCCAAAACTCAAATTTTTTCTCATATTGAAGGTATAAATATACACGCATACTAGGTCATTACAACCAACCAAAATACTAAATTTCTAATCTTGAGTAGTTCAATCAACATTTGTCTATCGAACGTTTTAACTAAAGTATTTGACAGAAGCTATTAATATTTTTTTGACAGTGAAGACATATATATATATGTATCCAGAAAAGAAACCTTGTACAGTACAGAATTTTGTTTGTCTCATTCACCTCGATGATTAATTACAGATAGCAGATTTGATTTGATTCAACTTGTAACTATTCATAAAATGTGAATTTCTATCATCGTCAGCCCATTTTCATTGTAAGAGCTAAAACAGCCTAGTCTAGTGAGTAAGCAATATAAATGGATAGCCAGATGGATTGATAGTGAGTTAGAAGATTAGACAGGTAAGTTTATTCCTTTTATGAATTTACAATTAATAAGTAATTCTCTAGAGGTATGATTCTGTCTACAATATTTTTAGTCTTGTTGTATAGTGACATTGTGTCAAGCTAATGCTTTCCCACTTTGTTATGCTTGGATTGTGCTTCATTTTATTCCCTTCATATATATTTATGCAGGAACACCACTTTGTCTGTATTTCAGTTTATCAAGAATTTAATCCTACAATATCTTATGTGATAGCATACTTACATGCCTTCGAGAAATGAAAACTTCTAAAATATTTTCACTATAACAGTTAGACATATCGTGCCTTGAGGGTTAACAAAACTAGTTGAGGTTTTTTCCAGTGAACAGTTGAGCATGGTATATTTCTGTCTGGCTGTTGGATTACTTACTATGCTACTTGATTATACGACAAGTTTCTTTGAAATCATCAACTTTTGGGCTACATACATATATATGCTTACATTGCTTGTTTTAAAAACGCTTCTACCTTAATCTAATCACATATTACCATTTTACACTAACTTTTTAATGCAAGTATATCTAGCTCACGAGTCCCAAACAGGACAAAACGCGCATCTTGGATTCCTCTGATGGTCACAAAGATCAAAATAGCATCATGAATATTTAACAGTATCAACGCATCCACAGAAGAGTCCATCTGCCAAAAGAGACAGTGTGATTCGGTTTCGTATAGCAACGAGGAGTTGCAAGTATCAAAACAAAAAATTACTATCGTGCTCCAGTGGCTTAGTGAATAACGCTCTGGCATTTGAAGCCATGGGTATTGGGTTCAAGCCTCAGTAGGAATAACACTCACCGGTGTACAGGTACATCTAGCTGATGAGTCCTAACCAGGACGAGTCGCGCCTCCTGGATTCCTGTGCTAGTCACCAGGACCGATGAAATTTAAAAAGCTTTAAATTCATTGTATGGTGAACTGAGTGAAAAGTTAGAAATATCTCTCACCAAATTAAAAGGCATTAACTAATCGTTAATTAGAGAGCAATTAACTCGGTTTCACCGATTAGGTCAGTCTCTGAAGTGTCTGATAGATTTGTTTATTTCATATACAGTACTTAATTAAAGAGTACTGTTTATTTGATGACGTTTCGGGCATAACTTATTGCTCATAACCATATCAATAAAATAACCTCGCCTGGTTAACTAGTTCACTAGTCACTAGCCAGTCAGAAGCCCGGGTAAAGAGGGAAGGTTGGGCATAGGGCTAGCAACCCTACCCTGGAAAACAAATCTAACCGCTAAAGAAACTGCAAAGCACAAACAAAATACAAAAGATAAAAACAAAATTATTCCTCGCTGGAATCAGAGAGGCGAAATGACGCCAGTTGGTGAAAGCGTTCGGGAAGCCAATTGGCCGATGTGTCTCATCTCGATGAAAGCGAGAGTAAACATGGGGAAATGGAATGTCCGCACCATGTTTCAACCTACCAAGGCTACACAGATTGCAAAAGAGATGAGAAGGTATCACACTGAAGTGCTTGGGATTTGCGAAAGCAGATGGAATGGGAGTTGACTCTCCAAACTGTCAACTGGAGACGAGTCATTAACCTACAACGATATTGTCACCCACACGACAACCACGAGCACACTGAGTTTCAGAGTGGCTATCATGATGTCCCCAACAGCATCGAACGCTCCCTCTCTCTCTCATGCAGTGGGAACCAATCTCCTCCTGCAGGATCATGACAGCAAGATTCAACTCAAAGGAAGGAAAGTCACAATCATGCAGTGCTACGCACCTACAAATAATGCAAATGAAGCGAAGAAGAAGGAATTCTACAAACAACTTCAATCAACACTGGACAAGACGTCAGTTGGCGATATGAAAATTCTAATGGGCGACATGAATGCCAAACTGGGAGGGGACAACAAGGGAAGAGAACTAACCATGGGTCGAGAAGCGCTTGGTGAAATGAATGAGAATGGAGAATTGTTTGCAGAATTCTGTGCATTCAACGATTTGGTGATTGCAGTGAGGCAGTGTGTTCAGGCACAAAGATATCCACAAAGCGACATGGATTTCACCAGACACCACGACACACTAAAAATCAAATCGACTTCATCTCAATCTCAAGAAAATGGAGACGCAGTCCACTTAACACAAGGTCAAGAAGAGGAGCAGATGTAGGTTCACACCACTCACTGTCTAGTGCAAGGAACCTTCCAAATCAAGTTGAAAGCCTTCAAGGAAGCTGGTGATAGACCTCAATTCAAGTACAACACTCGGAAACTGAACTGAAGGATGAAACTACAAAGGAGATCTTCAAGGCAGCCATCAAGACAAAATGGGAGATATCGAGGAACATCCCTGAAGAAACCTGTGTGGAAGAACACTGGAAGTCTTTGAAAGCTATGTGGAAAGAAACCTGCACAACAGTATTAGGAAGGAAGAAGGTGGAAGACAAGGAATGGATCTCGACGGATAAATGGAAGCTGAAAGAGGAGAGGAGGATGGTGAAACAGAAGATAAACCAGTGCATGGATGCTCAACGACAAGAGGAACTGAGCTTAATGTATAAAACACCGAACACAGAAGTAAAGACGAGTGCACGCGAAGACAAAAGACACTTCTACGAAACACTGGCAAGTGAAGCAGAACAGGCTGCAGGTAAGAGAGACCTGATAACATTGTATCAAATAACCAGGTTACTATCTGGGAAGAGATCAACGCAGACGAAACCAATAAAAGATGAAGAAGGAAATTTAGTTACAAAAGAAGAGGAACAAAGGAAACAATGAGCTGACCACTTCAAGAAGCTCTTGAATCGATCACTACCAACACCTGCACTTCGTCCAGAAATACCACCTGCAGCCGCTGAATTACAAGTGAACATAAATACCCCGACGAAAATGGAAGTCCTGAAAGCCATAAAGCTACTGAAATGTGGGAAAGCAGCAGGACCAGACGGGATCCCGCCAGAAGCACTGAGAACAGACGCAGAGACAACAGCAGACATGCTCACACCACTATTGCAGAAGGTGTGGAAGGAAGAGAAGGTACCTGGCTAGTGATTGGAAGAAGGGTTACCTTGTCAAACTGCCGAAGAAGGGAGACCTCAGTGCTTGCAAGAACTGGCGTGGAATCACTCTCCTGTCCACCCCAAGTAAAATATTAAGCCGCATCATCCTGGAGAGGCTAAGGGATGCACTGGATTGAAAACTGCGACCGGAACAGGCAGGCAGGCTTCAGGAAGTACAAATCATGTGCAGACCAAATTGCAACGCTACACTACGCATCATCATAGAACAGAGCATAGAATGGCAATCAGCTCTCTACCTCAACTTCATCGACTTTGAGAAGGCCTTTGACAGCGTCGACCGAGAAGTAATTTGGAAACTGCTTCACCACTACGGAGTACCGCAAACCTTTATCCGCCCCATTCAACAACTATATGAAGATGCCACATGCCAAGTAATCCACAATGGGAAGCTCAGTGATGCCTTTGAAGTGAAGACAGGAAGGAGTGAGACAAGGCTGTCTACTATCAACCATGATCTTCCTGATTGTGGTCAACTGGACTGGATCATGCAGCAAACAGTGGTCAGCGAGCAGAGGGGGAAACACTGGACTGCGGAACAGAACCTAGAAGACTTGGATTTCGCCAACGATGACTTGTGCCTGATGTCACATAAAATTGAAGATCTACAGGCAAAAACTAACAAGTTGATAGAAGAGGCAGCGAAGATGGGACTTCAAGTGAATATAGAGAAGACAGAGGTGATGAAGATACCGCACCACCACCAACAACAAGCTCCAACCATCATGAACGGGAGAAACCTCAAGGAAGTAGCCTCTTTCACCTACCTAGGCAGGGCAGCACTGTTTCAACTACAGGTGGCGGCACAGACGAGGATGTCAAAGCCAGAATCGGAAAAGCAAGACAGGCGTTCATTAGCCTGAAACCAGTGTGCAGATCTTCTACATTCAGCATGCGGAACAAGATACGGATTTTTAACACCAACGTCAAGTCAGTGCTTCTGTATGGTTCAGAGACTTGGGGCGTCATGAAAGGGTTTTCCAACAAACTTCAGACATTCATCAACAACTGCTTACGCTCGCTGCTGAAGATCAGATGGCCAGAATAGTCAGAATAAGCAACAAGGAACTCTGGGAACTAACCAACCAAGAACCTATCGCTCAACAAATATGCAGGAGGAAGTGGAGATGGATTGGGCATACACTGAGAAGGCCGACTGAGGACATCACGCGTCAGGCCCTCGAGTGGAATCCCCATGGGAAGCGACGGGTTGGACGTCCGTGGTGAGGGTGACATGGAGGAGGTCATGTGAGGAGGAAATGAGAGCTTGTGGGCTGTCGTGGAGCCAGGTTCAAAAGATCTCAGAGAACAGAGGTCACTGGAGACGTGCTACTGAAGCCCTATGTTCCACTAGGAACCCAAGGGACTAATAATAATAATAACATCAATAAAATCACACAACTTTCAATGTATTTTTTTATAGTCCTATCATCTCATATCCTTTGCTTTTAGTGGTTACCATATACGAAAAAAGCGCATAAAGCATAAGTAGGATTCTCAACAAGGCAGTATTTAGGGTGGTATTTAAACCTACAAACTCACTCGGAAGTAAACTTTATCGACTGGCTTAAGGATCCGATAGAACCAAATTCCATGTGATGAGTTTGAGGTGAAGTAAATAGATCAAATTAGCTAGTCGGGGTCAATCAGAATAGCGAAACATAGGAATTTAGCTAAATATAGAATGGCAGAGCATCGGGCCGGTAATCCGGTGGTAGCTGGTTCGAATCTGGTCGCGGTCCAGATTTTCATCTCAACTTCAGTTATCACCCAGTACAAATATAGAATGATCAATAATCTAGAAAAACACTCGGCTATTGCAATGCATGCATTAATACATAACCACACAACAGGGTGGGAGAATACCGTTGTACTGGAGTCCAATATAGTTAGGTGGATAAAGAGAGAGATTAGTGAAGCTTTGTTCATTGAATCAACACCTAAGATATTAAATGATGCACTATCTATATCAGAGATATGGAAAATTTTAGTATCAATAGAAACAAAGAATGAGATGTGATAGGACTATAAAAACCAGAAATTTAAATTAGTGTGATTACATTCATATGATTATGAACAATGATAACTTATGCTCTAAACGTCATGAAGTAAATAATACCATATCACCATATGTGCTGAATTTCCAACAAAAAAATCTAATATGGAATTAAATTCTACCACAAACCCCAATTTTTACACTTATATTAGTGTCTGTGACAGTTAGAAGTCAGTCATTTTTTAGATGATCTATAAGTTCTAAAGTCTTCCTGAACTTCTTTCAAACCAAATGAATTGCACGAATGTACTCAGAAGTGTTCACATATACAGATTATCTGAGCTTACGCAAAGTGAGTACTACTATGAATCCAATATGTTATAGCACTTAGTGTGAGTACTCTATAGTAATAAAGTAAACTCTATTTGTAAGTGTGTTTAGATGCCAAGCGACTTTAATTTTGAATAAAAGGCAAAATGATTAGTATGGATTGCCTGCTTGTAGATAGAAAACTCATTTTTATGAATATATCGAACTCAGATATTTAAAGGCAAGTGAAACAGATTTTGGGGAATAAATATAAATATGTTAACTTAAGGTGTAATGTAATAGAAAAGTATTTAAAATTTCATTTTTTTTACAGTAAATTTTTCAAAACTCTTGATTACTAGATCACTGTGATTCAAATAAATAAATTAACAACCATTTTAGAAATGATCTCTCCATTTTGTAATGACTCTATTATATTTTCCTAATGACATGTTGCAGAAATTGTTGCCAGCCTGAGTTCAAAGGGCTTTCTGACTCTAAATCTATAGAAAATTAAATGTTAGATATCGACTTTTGGAGAGTATATGATAGGTCTTTATACCATCTGCCTATAGCTAATGAGATATATGTGAAAAGTTTGCATAAAATCGGTGTTATCATATATTTCCATACTCTATAAACGCATCACAAAATTTAAATAGGTTCTGTTTCTTCCAGTTAAGCTTGTAAAATTTACTGGATTTTGAGGTTTCCCTGAACAACCAATTAATGCTATAATATTCACCTAAGATGATCGTCATCTCTACCCTACACTTGATTTTTTATATAAGCTAATAGTTTAGTTTAAATTTGTCTTTTGTGTCAGTATTTTATCTGTTGATATCACTCCATAATGAATACTATCGAATTTATTTCTACTAAAACCAATATAAAGTGACTAAACAATGTATTTCGATGACAAAGTTGATTTACTTTATCTGTTACTTTGTTTCTACTAGATGATACATTAAAATTAGGTTAACAAGTTATTTGGAATTGCTCTTAATAGTTTCACTTTAAAGGTTTTTTATTGTTAATTCCAAGGGACATCTTAGGGTCATCTAAGGGTTCCAAATGTTATAAACGTAAATGAAAAATGAACAGCGATTTAGTGCAAAATCATACTCGCTTTAGAAATTGATTTCAAATCAATTGTATGCAATTGATAAAGTCATATTCTTACAATGAACACACTACACCGGTTTGTTGAATATCTCACTCTCCTGATTGAAAGATGATACCTAGATTTAGACTTCATGCTTGCTTATAATATGATTGTAAATATTTTAGTTTAACTGACTTTCACTTGTGAAGAATAGAAGTTCCGGTGCAAGCTACCTTTAAATGAAAGCTAAAACTACTACTAATGTATTTGTAAATGTAATTTTATAATAAAGATCATAAATTAGCTAGGAAACTAGATGAAACGGGAAAGAGAGTAGACTATCTATAAGTTTGTGACATCAATTCTTCGTTCACAAAAGAACATAATTTATACATATTTATCCTCTGACTTTTTACATCATTTTCTCATTAATGAAGTCCCCCCCCCTATCTATCTATTCGAAATGTTTGAGCATACTGAGACTCAGTGACAGACTTCTGAGCGAATAGACCAGTCTCTTGAATTATACTGCAATAAAAATTTATATGGGTCAATAACCTTGGCAGTCTGTTTGAATAATGATCTACCAAATTTATCCACTAAACATTTTTCATCAAATTCTTTCCTTTCAATTTGTTTTAATCGTTTAAATATGTCCTTTGAATGTATCATGTACTCTGGCATATTTTTAAACTTTTTCCACTCTCCATTTCTTGAGTCAATAACAAGGGAGACAAAAAAAATGGTAAGTTATGTGGGAATGGACTTTTCGATGCAAAAAAGCACATCATATTTCTATCCATCAGATGCTTAACTTGAGTTGTGGATTTTTGTACCACTTGAATGAACCACCACCACCGAAATTACGCCTGCATTTCTGCTGATTCTACCTTATGGACCTTATATACGCTCATCTAGAACTAGCTGGCTATTTCCCATTATTGCCCTGAATACTATTAATATTAACATCATGCAGATGCAATGACCATTTCGTCTGAAAGTATGGTTCTGGGAGTGAAGTTGTTAAAAAATTACATGAAATAAAGCGGTTATCATTATTATGACGATTATTTTTTCAGGTAAGTTCACGCCTGGTAAAATACTATCAAGTAAGCTGCGTTATATTCCGAAAGTCTGCTAAAATTCTTCTTTTTGTGGATAAATGGTATGTTAATGCATGAAAGTAATTACATAAGAAAGTGTCAACGAGATATGTTGTGATTAATTTCAGCTATGACATAAATGCACCTGAAAATGACCATGTGCCCATTCATTTATGATAAATTTTTCTCCTTTTTATCGCTTACAGACTAACGAATGTTTATTCTTATTCGACAATCGCAGTGTCAAGGAACTCAACTGAAGCTTAGTGACTAAATTAATTGATGGAAATTAAAAATCACATACCTCTTGACTACCATTATTCTATGGGAGTAGTAAGCTTAAGTATTTTAACTCTTCACAGGTGTCTGATATTTATCACTTTTCAATAAAGACTACTGAACAATTATCATTTCTTTTCTTTCTAAAATGATGTACTTATTTCATTAACATTTAGGCCATAGTTGTTACGAATGTCCTAAAAGAAGTTGAGCCCTGAGTTAGGTTGATTCATTATATGGGTAAGTTTTAATTTAATCTCAGTGTCGATATTCTACTGAAGAAGCTGTGGCATATACAAAGAAACATTCACAGAAATCTTGTTTTCGATTTTATATACACGCTATGACTATATTGAAACTCACCTATATAATACATTTTATTGCGTTTCCTTTTATTCATTATTATCAGCGAATTATGTCTAATCACATTATGGAATAACTATCATAGTTGTCCTTAAGGCAAATAAGTTTCGCTGTGAAAGCAAAAGATTGGCTAACCTCTTTCAATTTATCGTATCCGCTTAGCATATATGCTGTGACTAAACATGAATATGTTCTTCGTCAAAACAATGTTTATCTAAACAACTGAATCTTTTTTATTTCCCGGCTTGCTTTTATTTTGTATAGATGAAAGTCGGGGTTTTCTCCTTACTTTGTGTCGGAATAATCATAATTTGACAAGACAGGAGAGATTTAGGACGTTGGTTACTTTACTATGAAATGAAACTCAGTATCACTGGTGACAATTTCATGAATTTAGGCTGAAATCAGGTTGTACAGTTTTAAACATTTCATCTGATGTTAAACCTTGACTAGTGGCTGTTCAGTGAGGTAACGTTTGCGAGAGTGTACATTTGGAAGGAACTAGAAAACTGTTCGATAACATCTGTGGATATTATGTTCCAATGAAGAAAAATAGACAAGAATTCAAAGACAGCGCTACAAATTGAATCAATCCAGTTCCATGAGACAATTTACAAATGGACATTGAATTTAAACCCAATACCTCACCGGATGTTACTCAGAAGACACTTTCAATTATTCTGATCAAAATTCTTCTACTGTTAGGCTTATAACCTTCTCACCTTGCAAGGAATCCACTTTTCATTGTAGGAATAATAAGTTGACATATTGCCCAATAAATTATGCACCATTTACATAATTTTTCATAGCTGAACCAAAATGATGCGTCATGCGTCTGTTTGCAAAGCGCCTTTATGATTAGCTTCCAACTTCTTCAACACAAATAAGATAGCGTGTAACCTATATGGCTGCTAGCAGTGAAATCAAGGACACTTGTTTCTTCCTATCCGGGAGTTGTCAGCTGGATATACCTGGACACCAGTGAGTGATATTGTTCCCATTGAAACTCAGACCCATTACCCATCGCCTCAATTGACGAAGCGTTATCCACTTAGCCACTGGGGTACAAGAGCCACCACACGCAACGGGAATCCAGAGTCTGTATAAAATCTTAGTATATCAGTTACTACAGAAGCACTGGTAGGCGGATGTTAAGTTACTAATCTAGAAATGAAAATTAGTTTTATTCCCAGCGGTTCTCCTTTCAAAAATATGTATCATTTTTCAAATTTTTGTCCCTGGTGGTGCTCTTCTTTCCTTTTTGTGTTTGTAACTTTCCCACATACTTTCATCAGTTTGTGTATAGTGGGATTTATTTTGAGCGCCTCAGAGAAGTTGCGTAACTCTTGCTCTTTCCACTTAAATTATAAGATTATAAAAGTTAGTTCTATGCAAAAAATTTTCTGCTGAATGCTTTATAAAACATTTTTTCTCCTCTCCAAGCATTTCAAATTCTGCATTGGCGTAATTTTGAAAATTTTATGGAATCATTCGTTGAAAAGAAAAAAGAGTCGCCGGTTATCGGCGAATTTTGAAATCTAGCCAAATCTCAAAAGATCTAACCCGAAGTTAGTCAAGTCTTTCAACATATAAATTTATTATTATTATTTATTATTTGTCCCTTAGGTTTCTAGAGGAACATACCGCTTCAGTAGCACATCTCCATTTCAATCTCTTCTCTACAGTCTTTTGAACCTGGCTCCACAGCTGCCTACAAGCTTTCATTTCTTCCTCATATCTTCTCCATATCACCCTCACCTCAGACGCCCAACTCGTCATTTCCCATTTAGCTTCCACTTGACGGCCTGCTCTGGCCTGATATGTGATGTCCCCAATCGGTCTTCTCAGTGTATGCCCAGTTCAATCCATCCACACTTCCTTCCAGTACATATTTGTTGAGTGATAGGTTCTTGGTTGGTTCGTCGCCAGCCAGCCAGAGACCCTTGTTGCTTATTCTTTCTGGCCATCGATATTCAGTGCCGAGCCAGCATAGGCAGCAGCTGTTGATGAATGTCTGTAATTTGTTGGGAGTGCTTTCTGTGGCGCACCAAGTTCTTGAACTATATGGAAGCAGTGACCTGATATTGATGTTAAAAATCTGCATCCTGTTCCACATGCTGAATGCAGTGGATCTCCACACTGGTTTCAGGTTCACGAATGCCTGTCTTGCCGTCTTTCCGATACTGGCTTTCACGTCCTTGTCTGCGCCACCGCCTGTAGTTAAAACGATGCTGTCCTGCCTAGGTAGGTGAATGAGGCTACTTCCTTCAGGTTTCTCCCGTTCATGATGGTTCGAGCTTGTTGCTGTTGTTGTTGTTGGTGGTGGTGTTGGTGGCGTTGGTTGGGCATCTTCATCACCTCAACCTCTGTCCCCTCTACATCCAACTGAAGTCCTGTCTTCACTGCCATGCCTCTTCTGTCAACTTGTTAGTTTTCACCAGTAGATCATCACGTTTGTGTGACAACAGACACAAGTCATCGTTGGCGAAATCCAAGTCTTCTAGGTTCTGTTCCGCAGTCCAGCCAGCGTATCCCCCTCTTCTCGATCCCCACTGTTTGCTCCATGATCCAGTCCAGTTGACCACAATCAGGAAGATCATGGTTGATAGTAGACAGCCTTGTCTCACTCCTTCCTGTCTTCACTTCAAAGGTGTCACTGAGCTTCCCATTGTGAATCACTTGGCACGTGGTGTCTTCATACAGTTGTTGAATGAGATTGATAAAGGTTTGTGGCACAAATGCCGTAGTGTTGAAGCAGTTGCCTACCAAATTACTTCTCGGTCGACGCAGTCGAAGACTGACCTATTCAAATTCGATGAAGTTGAGGTAGAGTTGAGTTGACTGACATTCTATACTCTGTTCTATGGTGATGCGTAGTGTAGTGTTGGAATTCGGTCGGCACATGATTTATTCTTCCTGGATGCAGCCAGCCAGCGTGTTCTGGTCGTAGTTTTGAATCCAGCGCATCCTTTAGTCTCTTCGGAGTGATTGGGCTTAATATCTTGCCTGCAGTGGACAGCAGGATGATTCCGTGCCAGTTCTTGTAAAAAGCGTGACACGCTCAACGTTGTTCGGAGATGGGAAGACTTCTCCAAAGGGCAAGCTTCAACAAAAGAGCAACTATGCTTTCTTCATAAGTGCTTACGTCAGCATGTTCTGCCGAAGAGTGTCGGATATAGACCACCAATTAACTGTTCAATAGAATGGAAAATAGCTGAACAAAGTGGAAGGCAAATGGTACAATTGACGATTGCAGATGCACACCATAGGATCCGGAAATACCTATCAGTTATTAACAATCAAAAGTGAAAACTAGAAAGCATACTCATGACACAAAACATGACAACACTGACAACTGCAATTGAAAAATTAAGCTGACGAACCAAAGAACAACGAGGAAAAGTCCTCAGGAAAAAGCTACTCAAAATCTCAGAAGCACCTGCAACCTAAGAAACAAACGACTGCGTTACCAACTGATCAAAACATTCACTAACGAGAATGGAAGAACTTCTCCTTCAAAAAGGATTGAATTCCAACACAAGAGATGCCTCGAAACCAGAATTCTTTGCGGCATTAGAATCATTACTTAAAACACGAGGACCAAATGAGGTCACTCAACAAGAAATATGGCAAACAATAGTACCACTAACCAGGCAGAGGAGACATAATGCTCAAATGAACACTCAAGAACAGAAAACATTAAAAAGACTGAAAAATACGAAAGATATCGTTATACTTGCAGCAGACAAAGGACGCACTACAGTGGTCATGGACAAAAAAAGACCATATCAAGAAAGCAGAGGAATTACTCAAAGACGAAAATGTTTATCAGCCACTTGAAACCAACCCTATCCAGAAGTTTGACAACCAGACCAATAAAACCTTGAACAAACTCTTCAAAGCAGAAGAAATGACAAAGCAAGACAAATAGCGTATGAAGTTGAATGGACCTGTCCTTCCTCGATTCCATGGCAGACCAAAACTTCACAAACCCGATATCCCTCTACGACCAATAGTCTCACTTCCAGGAACTCCAACATACAACATATCAAGAGAACTTTCGAGAAAACTGAAACACATAGTTCAGTCATGTAGATATCCGATCAAATCACCAACAGAATTCCTAGAAAAGATCAAAAGCATTAACATACAAAACGACGAGTTAACGATATCCTTCGATGTCACAGCACTATACATATCCATCGAACCTCAATTGGTCAAGGAAACTATATCCCTCCTCGATATCTCCCATTTTGTCTTGATGGCTGCCGTGAAGATGTCCCTGGTAGTTTCTTCCTTCAGTTTCCAAGTGTTGAACTTGAACTGTGGTCTATCACCAACTTCCCTAAATTGAAGGCTTTCAACTTGATTTTGAAGGTTCCTTGCACTAGATAGTGGTCTGAACCTACATCTGCTCCTCTTCTTGACCTTGTGTCAAGTAGGCTGCGTCTCCAACACATGGATGATTTATGCTGATATTTCGACGAGACAAAACTGATAAATAGGTCAAGAGACTGCATAAATATTGTCAACGAGCTGTCTAACAACTGCACTAGTGAAAGTACTTGTTCTCTTGAGACTTAGACCATTTTATACATGCTCAAACAATCTAAGGTATCCTGTTCTCCCAACATAACTGTTAACGCGAACGATCGTGAGACTGTTTTGCACACAAGACGTGAAGTAGCTGTCTTAGAATCTGTCGAGGTTATCAAAAAAACAACGTAATTAGAACCCTCTTGAATCTGCTCAAGGCAGTAGCTACTTAATGACTCTAGCTGTTCAAAAAAAACTAGTGGAAAGCTTTATTTCGTCCGGTAAATCAAATCTCTTCCTTTCTTACGTCACGGCATAATTTTTTGAGTTGACCTTTTTCTATTTGTACGAAATGTTAATGACGTTATTGCCAAATGATTCCACTTCATTATACTATTGCACAACTTACATGTTACTTATCATAAGCTAGTCCACTTGCTAATCTTTTTATATGGTCTTTTGTTATCCTTCACATTATTTCCTTGAACTCTACTGAATAACATAACTGAAACCTCTAAGGATTCCCTGCTAACTTCATCCAGGTGTTTGTATTCTTTACCAAACCACATCATTCTCTTTTAGCTAACGTCATTTAACTGCGAAAGGTTGTGATTTCAGGTTGGCCTTCATCGTGAACTGAAGTTAAATGGAGAAACATTGGAAGCACTGGACATTAGCTCCCTCCTGATGTGGGACTCCACAACGGTGCGCAAATATGATTGTAACAGGTATCGAAAGCAGAACCTTCATACCCCACGATTAGCACGCTTCTATTGATTCAGTGGGTCGGCACTGGATGTAGGTCACGCTACACCGTAAACTGACAGAAGTAGGAAATACGGACCATTGGATTCCAATCCATTGGCTCAATAGTAACGTGTTGACAGCGGAACCTGAAGGTTCTGGGTTCAGTAATCGTCGAAGTTATGGGTAAGCACTGATGTGTCAGACTGCTCAGTGCTCCAAGGTTTCCAATGTTTCTCCAGCTGACATAAGTGAATGACGTATACCAGCCTGAAGTCAAAAAATAAATCCTCAAAAATGTCCGAATTCCAAAAAGTATGTTCAAATCCTTTTTGTAAATGACAAGTGTTTCGTGTTGTAGACGGCTGATGAACAACTGGTGAAGTAAAACAGTACCACAATATTCTTCATCAATCTTTGTTCTTTCTTTGCTTAGGTCCACAAAAGTGAATATGCAAGGAAGATAACTGAGGTAAATAAACAAACTGGAAACCACTGCTATTTAATGATATACTTGTAATTCTCCGTTGTTTTATTAGATCGAATTGTTCGACCTCTATTGGCAATATGGGCTCTTATGTAGATGCCTCGATATTGCTTGGTGATTTAGCCAGTTGTGGTTACAGCGTCCTGGATTCTTCTGCAAGCCACAACCAACCAGACTAGAAATTGTCTGCAATAGGAATGACAATCATAAGTATGCAGAAAAACAGATAAAAATACCTGATGAATTAATTTTACTTATATGGCTCTTTCTTAAGCACTCACAATCTCTGAAGTTACTTCATCTAATTTTGTGTATCAAAGAAGACAAGTATCTTACAACCAAGGAACAAGAAATGTGTAAGAATCTTCAGAAGTTTTGATTTTTACTTTGTTGTGATCGAATAAAACTTTGATTATGAGATTTCTGCTAACTGTTGAGTTGTGAATAGGGAAATGCTTTCATTCAACCACGGACCATCAGTTGAGCATGACAAAAGCATCAATTCAAGCCCAATCCCTGAGTGAAGAAGATTTAGGTTTACAGTTCTTTTCGATTTTATTATAATTAGTTCATTATTATCACCTTCATTATTACTCTTGTTTCTTTCTTCACTTTCTTCATATATATCAGGTGGACACTCAATCATCAAATTCCACGTTTACCTAGAATTTCCACCCTAACAAGCTCTTTGCCTTCCTCGTTATTTGTATCGTCTAAAAGATTATTACAAAATCTTGATTTTAGCTTTGACAGAAGCTCAATGATCCAACTGTACCCTCTAGTCCAGTAATAGATGGTTATATTTTCGTGTTTTATATAAATAGGATTGTATTAATTATTTTTTTTCCCTTGAGTTTCAAGTGGAACATACCGCTTCATTAGCACGCCTCCATTCCACTCTTTTCTCTGAAGTCTTCAAAACCTAGAGCCACGCCTGCCCACAAGCTTTCATTCCTTCTTCACATGATCTCCTCCACGTAACCCTAACTTCGGAAGCCCAGCTCGTCGTTTTCTCTTCGGATTCCACTTGACAGCCTGGCGTGAGATGTCCCCAATCGGCCTTCTCAATGTATCCCCAATCCCTCTCCACTTTCTTCTTCATATTTGTTGGGTAATAGGTTCTTGGTTGGTTCGTTCCCAGAGTTTCTTGTTGCTTATTCTTTCTGGTCATCTGATCCATCTCCAGTATCGAGCCAGCATAGGCAGCAGCTGTTAATGAATGTCTGTAATTTGTTGGAAGTGCTTTCTGTGACGCACCAAGTTTCTGAACCATATAGCAGCACTGACTTGACATTGGTGTTGAAGATCTGGATCTTGTTCTTTGTGCTGAGTGCAGTCTATCTCCACGCCAATTTCAGATTAACGAAAGCTTGTCTTGCTTTTCCTATCCTGATTTTGACATCCTCATCTGCGCCACCACCTGTAGCTGGATAGCTTTAGAAAATGACACCGCCGAAGAATAAAACTTTCTTCGCTGAACTATTCCTTCTCCGCATATATCTGCTTGTGGTAAAAATCTGTGATAGTTAATTTCTTCAACATTTCACGCATCGTTTATAGCCTCAACAACAATAATAAACAGCACTACATCATTACATAACACGAGCAACTCTACAAAGATAATACTTAATTGCATTGAATACATCCGGAGAACTTAAACGTCGAATGAACTTCAGTTGGTTCAATAAAGCTGTTAACCAAATTTGACTAATGTTGTCCAGTGAACAGATCAGGTTAGTTGATAACATCAAAACAAAAAACTTAGTTTTTAAATAATAGAAGGCAAAATTTAACATCTTTCTTACTTTCTTTTGTGATAGACAAATGCCAAAAAATGTTGATCACCGTGTTTTCGATTAAAAAATAAAGAACTGATGTAAATCCAGGTTGTATTATATTTTTACATACTTCTGTGCAGTAGTGTGTGTGTGTAGTAGTGTTTGCTCGGTTGATCACTTTGTTCTTTTCATCCCAACTTAACATCTTATCACTTGAATTCGAAATGTAGGTAAACCTCTACACATACAAACCCACAGATATACAAATATAAGCATCAAAACGCTGGAGGCAAATAATATCCTACTGAAAAGCTCACTGTAGTATGAATACTTGAACTCATATGTGGCAAACTTGAACACAAATCATATTACACAAACAGAACTCACTTTCACTCAGTTGAACATTAATAATAATAGTCATCAATTCCTGTGATAGATGAAAATGTAAAATATGTTGATGAAAAACGGAAATGGAAGACATTGTTTCTTGTCATTTGATGAATATATTCTGTATAATAAAATATGTTGGAACAAATTCAAAAACGGAAGATTGAGTTAAATGAATATGTCTTTTTTTTTTCTATTCAACCGGATCATTTTTGTGCTTTTTTACAGAAATAATAATAAAATCAAGTTTAATTGTTACTCATCACTTTCATTTGCACTTCAATCATTCAATTATTTTCTTTCATAGAAAAAGAATAATCTTTTCAGCTAGGAAAGGAACAAAATATGCTTTTGAATTTATGTAAAATATTTGTAATTTGATTGCCTACCGTTATCTGATGGTAGGCAACTGAGTAGTAAAGTTTAGCACTAAACAAAATGAAATTTACACCTAAGGATCATATTTATAATTCAATATTATTTTATAAGTTCTAACAGAAATCTGGAAACATTCATTTCTTCAGTTACTTGACGTACAGAACACTAATATCGTATATATGGATACATTTATTGTCTCTGTACTAAAAATGTAGACTTAGACAGTAGTCTAAGAGAGAAATGACCAAATATGTAAAGCCATCTGACAATTATCAGCAGATATGAAGGGTGAGTGAACAACTACTTCTGATGTTTACAACCACACTTCTTTCTGATGATCAGAGGGATTGCTCAGTGTTGTATTCATGTACACCTACACTAATGACATTACTTGTTCTTATGCATAGCAATAAAATGTAAAGTAAGTAAAATATATACCACTTTCCAATGATGAACCCTCTTATTTCACCACGGTTAATTCTATTATGTGAAGAATCACTAACGAAAAGAGAAAAAGCTTTTTTTTAGTGAAATAAGTTTATAATCAGGATACTGACTTTAATTCAATTTATCTAAAGGCGTACTGATTACTGCACATGTAATCTTAGTGTACTAACAGAACCCAACCAGTGAATATGTTACTAAAGTTTAAAAGAACATAAACAGATCAAAATATAAATCAGACCATAATCAACTTTAAAAAATCCACCTGCAGCCTGAGTCTAAAGGAAGCTAAATAACTGATAATTGCCACCAACTTACTAGCATAGGGCTACAAGTTTTATTCTTGATATAATCTAATTTTATGTTTGAGGAGATATGGCTGGTTATCCTCATATGTATTACTTTATTACTTTGTGATCACAGGTAGTAGTGATAACTTGTTGTGCTATGAAAAGTGAAGAATTATGAGGATTTCACAAATTGCAGAGAAGGTGCAGTTGACTAAGAATTATTTGAACAGATTTTCTAGGGTCAAGTAAGTGTTTCTTCTGAATTTGAAATGAATATATGGTATGGTATATGATACTTTAGTCTTGTTAAACACACTATTTTACACTACAAAACGCCTTTCATACTGTTGTAGGGACTCTTTCCAAAGACTAAATCAGTTGTCTCTTTAATTATGAAATAAATCATGATATCTTATAAATTTGGTCCTTCGGTACTGTTAGAACTTAACAGTATAGTTTCCTGTAAACATGTCATACTGTAAATCATTTTATTACAAATGGAATGAGTTATCTTTTCACTTGAATATAACAAAATCTGTAGTAAGCCAAATGTCTAGTTAGGAGGAGAGAACTCGAAACTTGAGTTTACTCATCGCATACTTGCTCATTCAAACATTTGTGTTCCTTAGACAGATAAACTTGGACTTAGAGTACTTTAAATCCAAAGATTAGGGAGAAAATATTATTCTACAGAGTTTAGATAAATAAATAAAAATTAAGGAAGACAAAGTTATGCAGTGAATTCCCCACATTTAGCCAGTTTAAGAACAGAAGATCATAGGAAAATACCACACGTAACTAAGATTTCATCAGAAAAAAATGTTTATCACTTTTTATCGACATGAAATGACACATATCTCATTTGAGCGAATGAGTAACTCGTAATCATGCTTAGCAAGTCATTAAAGTAAATGGTCTTCCTGAATTGCTTCCAGTTTCTACGTATGTGTTATTGTGTGCCCTGTTATGGCTAATTTCTTTTCTAGACAACTCATGTTAGTAGGGTTTATAAGTTTATCTAGGCAATTACATTCGATTAATCTAACTGACCTAAAATCTAGATATCTATAGGAATGAGATGGTTTTCAGTATACACTTCCGTCTAAAGCACCGCCTTGTCTTCGTTTTACTCCACAGTCTAACATTTAGTTCTTCTTGTTCATCTTCCAAGAATGAATAAATACCGTACAATAATCTCCTGGCTGTTCAGACAATAAAAATATAGAATCAGTAGTAACAACTAATAAGAGTACGAAGCATCGCTTAAACAATGTTGTTGCCAAGGCAACTTGAACATGTAGTACGTTCTTCATATCAACGGAGAATAATTATTTTATTGATAACAAATATTTTCCTCAGTTACCTTTTTTCATAGTTATAGTTAACTGATACACCATATTTCTTGACAGCCTTTATTAAAAGAGGCATCTAAATCGAAAAATCAAACAACAAACGGGTTGACTGACCATTAATTATTTGTATTTCAGTATGAAAATAGTCATAAACAGAAAGCACGATGTGGCTTTGCAAACTCTGGTGTACGGAAAATTCAAACTTTGTACTATAGTATCAACTATGTTTTAGTTTATAAGAAATGTTGTTTGGAAACACTATTCTCAAGAGAAAAGCCTTGACTCAGTACTGGAGTACTGCAGAAAGTGAAATGTAAATATCTGTACAAAGTATTCAAAGCCAATAGTTTTCCATTCAGTCTAATCAGAAATGTTTGTAGACAGAAGATAGGTAGCTCAACCAGTAAACGCTTTACTCTATACTACATCAAGGGTGTCCCAGAGACTGTCAGCTAACTGCTTCAGTAGCTAGAATTCCTATGATACACGAACCAATGAAACCGTCACAGGCGTGTTATACAAGCTAAAAGACCTTTTGCTAAGGAAAGACAGGATAATAATAACAAAATCAGTTGTAAGGACTATCCATAACACTTCGTCGACCGATCTAGCCATCGGATGGCTCAAATAATTCATGAAAACACCCTAGAAGTAAACTGACATAACGGAACTTCCTTGGTTCCACTGCACTACCACAATCATAAATTCAACTGAAAGAATGTAGTAATCTTCCTTAGAGCAGGTGAAAAACTCCAAGAGGATTTTAGAAAAGCTTAACATTCTGATGAAAAAATAGTCAGAAGAGATCTAATTATGGAGACAGTTTTCAATCTACTTAGAAAAAAGCAGCAATTCATCAATCAAGCGCAAACAGTTAAAGTAAATCAATGATGAAAGCAAATTGTGACCGCAGTGAATTGTATGATTTCACTTTGATGAAGATTTCTCTAATGTTTGACCGATTAGAATATGAGATCAACAAAGTCAAAGTGTCATAAAGGCCTCTTCCAAAACCTACAAATGATCGCACCATTATTCTAGAAGGTCTGCAAGGAAGGAAGGAAAAGTGTCTTCCGAGTAGAAGAAGGGTTACCTTGTCAAACTCCCAAAGAAGGGGGACATAGGCCTTTACAAGAACTGGCAAGGATTCATGCTACTGTCCACCCCAAGCAAAACATTATACAGCGTCATCCTGGAGAGGCTAAACAGTGCTCTGCATTCAAGATTTGACCGGAGCGGGCTGGCTTTAAGAAGAACAAATAATGTCCGGATCAAATTCCAACGCTACGCATCATCATGGAACAGAGTATAGGATGGCAGTCAACTCAACTTTATCGACTTTGAAAAGGCCTTTGACAGCGTCGACCGAGAAGTAATTTTGAAACTACTTCAACACTATGGAGTGCCACAAATCTTTATCAACCTCAATGTACAGCTATATGAAAACGCCACATGCCAAGTGATTCATAACGGAAAGCTCAGTGGTGCTTTTGAAGTGAAGACAGGAGTAAGACAAGGTTGTCTACTATCACCCGTAGCCTTCCTGATTGTGGTGGACTGGATCATGCAACAAACAGTGAGGAGCGAGAAGGCAGGCATACGTTGTCTGCACCGATGAAAAGACCTCCAATGAAGATTTGAATTTCGCTAACGATGATGATTTATGTCTACTGTCTTGTGGCACAAACTCGAAGATCTACAGGCAAAAACTAAAAGGTTGGCAGAAGAGGCATGGCAGAGAAAAGAGGACTTCAAGTGAATATAAAAAAAACGGAGACGATAAAGATACCCAACCAACAACATCAACAACAAGCACCAATTACTATGAACGGGAGAAGCCTAAAGAAAGTTATCAATTTCACCTAACTAGGCAGTTTCGTTTCAACCACAAGCGGTGTCACAGACGAGGATGTGAAAACCAGGACCGGAAATACAGCAAGACAAGCCTTCATCAATCTGCAACCAGTGTAGAGAGCAATTGCACTGCATTGTACTCCACTCAGCGTAAAGCGTGAACAAGTTCCAGATTTTCAAACAATCTACAGATATGCCTCAACAACTGCCGCCTACGCTCACTCGATACTGAATATCAGATGGTCAGAATAATAAGAATAAGAAACAAGAAACTGGATGGATGGATGGCTGGATCCCTGGATCGTTCAACAAATATCCAGAAGAAAGTGGAGATGGACTGGGCAAACACTGAGAGAGAAGACCAATTGGAAACATCACATATCAGGCTAGAGCAGGCCGTCAAGTGGAAGCTAAATGGGAAATGACGAGTTGGGCGTCTGAGGTGAGAGTGATATGGAGGAGATGAAGTGAGGAAGAAATGAAAGCATGTGGGCAGTCGTGTAGCCAGGTTCAAAAGACTGTAGAGAAGAGACTGAAATTGAGACGTGTTACTGAAGCGGTATGTTTCACTAGGAACCTAAGGGACAAATAATAATGATGATAATATACTCCTTTAATATGTTTGGCTTTAATATTATTGCTTTATCTCTCATTTCAGTGAAAAATCTTGAGTAACTCAATAGAATAATTATTGAAAGACGTTTAATTTTCGAGTTAGTTTTCATCTCGAACCGATATCAGTTGAAGAGCCGTCAAAAATCTAAGAGGACTGGAAAGCTGTTTCGTCTTAGTATAGGACTCCTCAGTAGTACGCACCCAGTTTCTCAATGGTTCTCCGTATGATGTCAGTTCATGATAAACACTACCTTAACCATGAAATACCCACGAATCTCAAAGTACAACAACTTTAATTTATTTCTTTGTGGCGTTAAAACAGGATATAGAAAATTTAATAGTAAATTAGGAAGGCTGGTGGAAAATTAGTTTTTCGTTTGGACACAATGATGCAGAAAAATTAGATGGATGATACCTGTGAATCCGAAAAACTCACAACTCCCACAACTCTACTATATTCCACAACAATTTTGTAAAAATTCTGATATGAAAGTAACCTTATTAGCATTCTATATATCATTATTATTATCATTTGTCCCTTGGGTTCCTAATGGAATATACCGCTTCAGTAGCACATCTCAATTTCAATCTCTTCTCTACAGTCTTTTGAACCTGGCTCCACAGCTGCCTACAAGCTTTCATTTCTTCCTCACATCATCTCCTCCATATCACCCTCACCTCAGACTCCCAACTCGTCATTTCCCATCGGGGTTCCACTCGATGGCCTGCTCTGGCATGATATGTGATGTCCCAAATCGGTCTTCTCAGTGTATGCCCAGTTCAATCCATCCACACTTCCTTCCAGTACATATTTGTTGAGTGATAGGTTCTTGGTTGGTTCGTCGCCAGCCAGCCAGAGACCCTTGTTGCTTATTCTTTCTGGCCATCGATATTCAGTGCCGAGCCAGCATAGGCAGCAGCTGTTGATGAATGTCTGTAATTTGTTGGGAGTGCTATCTGTGGCGCACCAAGTTCTTGAACTATATGGAAGCAGTGACTTGATATTGGTGTTAAAAATCTGCATCCTGTTCCATATGCTGAATGCAGAAGATCTCAACACTGGTTTCCGTTTCACGGATGCCTGTCTTGCCGTCTTTCCGATACTGGCTTTCACGTCCTTGTCTGCGCCACCGCCTGTAGTTAAAACGATGCTGTCCTGCCTAGGTAGGTGAAAGAGGCTACTTCCCTTAGGTTTCTCCCATTCATGATGGTTGGAGCTTGTTGCTATTGTTGTTGGTGGTGGTGGTGGTGGCGTTGGTTGGGCATCTTCATCACCTCCATCTCTGTCCTCTCTACATCCAACTGAAGTCTTATCTTCACTGCCATGCATCTTCTGTCAACTTGTTAGTTTTCACCAGTAGATAATCACGTTTGTGTGACAACAGACACAAGTCATCGTTGGCGAAATCCAAATCTTCTAGGTTCTGTTCCGCAGTCCAGCCAGCGTACCCCCCTCTTCTCGATCCCCACTGTTTGCTCCATGATCCAGTCCAGTTGACCACAATCAGGAAGATCATGGTTGATAGTAGACAGCCTTGTCTCACTCCTTCCTGTCTTCACTTCAAAGGTGTCACTGAGCTTCCTATTGTGAATCACTTGGCATGTGGTGTCTTCATATAATTGTTGAATGAGATTGATAAAGGTTTGTGACAAAAATGCCGTAGTGTTGAAGCAGTTGCCTACCAAATTACTTCTCGGTCGAGGCAGTCGAAGACTGACCTATTCAAATTCGATGAAGTTGAGGTAGAGTTGAGTTGACTGACATTCTATACTCTGTTCTGTGGTGATGCGTAGTGTAGTGTTGGAATTCGGTCGGCACATGATTTATTCTTCCTGAATGCAGCCAGCCAGTCAGCGTGTTCTGGTCGTGGTTTTCAATCCAGCGCATCCTTTAGTCTCTTCGGAGTGATTGGGCTTAATATCTTGCCTGCAGAGGACAGCAGGATGATTCCGTGCCAGTTCTTGCAAACACTTATCTCACTCTTCTTTGGGAGTTTGACAAGGAGACCCTTCTCCCAATCAATGGACAGGTACCTTCCCTCCCCCTCAGACCTTCTGCAATAGTGGTGTGAGCATTTCCTCTGTTGTCTCTGCCTCTGCTGTCAATGCCTCCGGCAGAATTCCATCTGGTCCTCCTGCTTTCTCATATTTCAGCCACTTGATGGCTTTCAGGACTTCACTTCTGCTTTCGTTGGAGTGCTTCTGTTCACTGGTAGTTCTGCGGGTGCAGGTACTATTTCTCGACGAAGTGCAGGTGTTCATCGATTCAGGAGCTTTTTGAAGTAGTCACCCCATTGTTTTATTTATTCCTCTTCTTCGGTAATTAAATTTCCTTCTTCATCTTTTATTGGCTTCATGTGTGTTGATCTCCTCCCTCCCTGGTTATTTGATACAATGTTGTCTGGTCCCTGTCTCTCCTACCAGAAGCCTGCAGCCTGTTCTGCTTCACATGCCAGTGTTATGTGGAAGCGTCTTTCGTCTTTGCGCGCATTCTTCTTTACTTTCTTGTCCAGTGTATTACACATTGTACTCAGTTCCTCTTGTTGTTGTGCATCCTTGCACTGGTTTATCTTCTGCTTCACCATCACCATACTCCTCTACCTGCTCTATCAGCTTCCATGAGCCCAGCGAGATCCATTCCTTATCTTCTTTCTTCTTCCTTCCTAATACTGTTGTGCAGGTTTCTTTCCACATCGCTTTCAAAGAGTTCCAATGCTCATCCACACAGGTTTCTTCGGGGATTTCGCTCGATATCCCCCATTTTGTCTTGATGGCTGACGTGAAGATCTCCTTTGTAGTTTCGTCCTTCAGTTTCCGTTCCGGGTGCTGAACTTTAACTGTGGTCTATCACCAGTTTCCTTGAAGGATTTTAACTTGATTTGGAAGGCAGGTTCCTTGCACTAGACAGTGAGTGGTGTGAACCTACATCTGCTCCTCTTCTTGACCTTGTGTCAAGTAGGCTGACTGCGTCTTCACTTTATTCACATTCACCTGAAGTCGATCTGATTTTAAGTGTAGTGTGTCCATCTGGTGTCTGGTAAAATCAAATCCATGTCGCTCGCTTTGTGAATATCCTTGTGTTTGAACACAGTGCTTGACTCCAATCACCAAATCGTTGAATGCACAGAATTCTGCAGACAATTCTCCATTGTCATTCCTCATTTCACCGAGTGCTTCTCGACCCATGGTTAGTTCGCTTACAGTGTTGTCCGCTTCTCGCAGTTTGTCATTCATGTCACTCCACCCGCTAGAATTTTGATGTCGCCAACTGAGGTCTTGTCCAGTGCTGATTGAGGTTGTCTGTAGAATTCCTTCCTCTTCGCTTCATGTGCATCATTTGCAGGTGCGTAGCACTGCATGATTGTGACTTTCCTTCCTTTGAGTTGAATCTTGCTGTCATGATCCTGCAGGAGGAGATTGGTTCCCACTGCATGAGAAAGAGAGGGAGCGTTCGATGCTGTTGGGGACATCATGATAGCCACTCTGAAACTCAGTGTGCTCGTGGTTGTCGTGTGGGTGACAATATCGTTGTAGGTTAATGACTCGTCTCCAGTTGACAGTTTGGAGAGTCCACTTCCATTTCATCTACTTCCGCAGATTCCTAGTACTTCTATGCTGTACCTTCTCATATCTTTTGCAATCTGTGTAGCCTTGGTAGGTTGAAACGTGGTGCGGACATTCCATGTCCCCATGTTTACTCTCGCTTTCATGGAGATGAGACATATCGGCCAATTGGCTTCCCGAAGGCTTTCACGAACTGGCGTCATTTCGCCTGTCTGATTCCAGCGAGGAATAATTTTGTTTTTATCTTTTGTATTTTGTTTGTGCTTTGCAGTTTCTTTAGCGGTTGGATTTGTTTTCCGGGGTAGGGTTGCTAGCCTTATGCCCAAGCTTCCCTGTTTATTCGGGCTTCTGACTGGCTAGTGACTAGTGGACTAGTTAACCAGGCGAGGTTATTCTATATATACTCACACTTTATAAGCCTCTCTTAGTTATTCGAATCCTGTTAACCTTCTTACTTCTAATGTTAATTATATGTACAACATTTTTGAGCTAATCACCTGTCAGAAACATTTTTAGGCACATCTCTAGAAAAGCAGTGACTACAATCCATCATAAAAGATAATTGTTTTATTGCAGGGCTAAGGTCTTCACTTCTCATCGCCCTTTTGTCAAAGATTCGCTTCCCCTGGTATAGACCAATTAGACCATTAGTTGTCTATAATTAATTCTCTCACTACGACAATCATTAAGATATTTTTCTTATAGCTTTGACAAATTCTGTTTTCAATGAAACCACGGTTAACACGCTGCATTTATCATGAATAGTCAATAATAGCTTGGTTAATTTTCCGATGGTTCATGCAAAGTACAATATGCATCTATAGTGCAACCGAAGGGTTAAAGAATCTAACCTCTTTATCTGAGTTGTCACTGTCTTCGAAACAATCCCCAGGGATGGATGTATTCCTACCTTGAGAAGGCTAATGATATCCAGTCTGTAACGTCTGTGTCGTTAGCCCTGGTCTTGGTGGTATGATTAGTGCAAAGATGAGTTGAACTTAGATCTGCAACGTTGTTGGGACCTTGTGTATGACCATGGAGAGATGAGAACGGCCAGTAAACCGATCACCTGATGAATGTGGATGCATCGAAGCCTGAAAATTAGGAGGGTTCTGGGATAACAGGAATGGCGTTAGTGGAATGCTCTGACAGAAGAGTTGAAAAAGAATTGTTCAACTACTACAAATGATTATTTGAAACTGTAGAAAGTTATAGCGATAATTAAGTTGACGCTATAATGCCGAAGTTTGAATCAAAGAAACTGCATATAGAGTAAACATATTTGACAGAATTCACTTAATAAAGCCAAGTATGATTTTGAAACTTGTAACATGCCATTCATACGGATTAGTTTGTTGAAAATGAATTTATGTAGACAGTGGGGCCTAAAACAACACCACTAGTTAGACCTGAACAATATAGGGGTAATCTGTAAGAAAGTAAATGTGTACAGTTACTTTTTTCAGTATTAGTCATTCTAAGAATAATCAGGTGACGGAGTATCTAAAACTTTAATAAAAATAAAAATCGGGTATGTTTAGTATATTCTTTATCTGAAGTAGTGATAATACATCTTTATTTAGGATGCCTGTATACACAGATAATCTTTTAATTTTATCTAAGTGTATATTTTACCGTGCAGAATAGTTACAAATGACTCATTAAATCGATACTGTTTAGTTCCCTTCTCCCCTGCTCATAAATGTAAGGCATAGAAAAGTTAATAAGAGTAACAGCAGCAACAGAAATACTAAGAAAGTCATTCTGTCATTCAGTACAAAAACTAGTCTTACCTAGTATATTTGTAGCTTTCATAATAGTTGATAAGTTTTCGTCTATGCTTAAGATAAATTGCTGTATCAAAGCGTTTCGAACTGCATGATTATACTTAGTGGTATAAGTCCTCATAGCAAATAGAAAAATCGGTAAGGGAGGATAGCGAGAGAAAACGTGAAGTGACGAGTCATTGAGTACACAGAATGAAATTACAGTTAATAGAAATAGCCTTGAAAACCTAGCAAGATGAAATTTCATATCAGTCAGTAATTTACATAACCTACCTATCCTTCAATATCAGTCTCAAGTGATGTAGTGGCAGAACACATAATGAGAATGTCATTGGAATAAAAATGATTTTTAACTTACCTCATTTCTATACAATTTTCAAGTAAATTGCAGCTAAAATATATTAAGTGGCTTAAGTAAGATCTCGGGAACCATCGTCTGATGATGAAGAAGCTCTGTATTACTGAAGTTTTTACCAAAGACATTACCCTCCTAAGCGGATGTGGTAAGGCCAATGTACTCAACTGTCAGATAAGTTCCTCATGGGAAAATGTGTTTACAAGATTAGCAGCTAAGTAGGCTCTCTATATGAGTTTGATAACCGTTTCCTAAAATTGTCTACGCCGTTGTCACTCTTGAGTTTGATGTTCTTTCTTGAAACAAATAAAAAAGCCTTAAGCTTCAAGTTAAGAACAAAACTAATTCGGACTGTTTGTACACACCAATAATGAATCATAAATCAGGAGATAAGGAAGTATAATGTACCTTTCAATCCTAAATAACTCTGCAGTTAATCATGTCAGTCTGTGGCGATTACTATCTTCAAGTTACTGATTTTATTTACAAAACTGTGAAATAATCAGGCTTCAAAGTCTGTCAGTACATACTGTTCTTGACTAGGTAGGTATCATAGGCTATTTAAAATCGTCAAATTCGAGAATTTAATGTAATAAATAGATTGCATTCTCGTTAGCATTAAATATAAAGTCACCTTATAAATTGTGACAATTTTCTATCGCAAAATCATTTGAAAAATCACTAGATGTTTGATGTGATCATCCTTTGATGTAGCCCACCTTTAGGTCGAATGGTGGAAAACTCTATTTCTAAAGGGTATTTAGATCAATCCGTATATGACATACTTCTACATGGCAGCTTATATAGTGATCTGGAGGGATTTTTGACCCAGCCTTTAAGTTCAATTAGAAGTGCATATCAAGTTCTGACTACCTAAACCTATTCAATGAATTGCAATTTAACTAAAAGTCTCACCTTTGATATAATGGTACATACATTCCGCTCACTTAATTCTTTACATTTTCGTGAACATTTTATTTCAATGCATTTTGAACAACAATATGTTACACACCATGTTGGTAATTAAGAAAATCTGTTACAAGAAGATTGATTATGAACCTAGTGTCGTGGAAAATATGTAGTCACATATTTGTCACCCATGCATAAAGGAAAGCAAAATACTATGCAAATGAAAATAAAAAATGAAGCCTTTGAAATTCTGATGCAACTGCTGTCTCACCTTCATCCCTATCGCTGTACGATACGCACTCAACCGCATTGTGTACGTCCATGCAGTTAGCAGTGAGTCATACCTATTATGTGAGGGTTGCTCAAACCTCGCTAAGTGGAGTGGGCTTCGAATTTGTTATCCATTGTTTGATAGTCATCCCCCTAAACCACTGAGCCACAGCTTCATATCACAAACATTTTTACCTGAGATTCTAATATGGTCAGTACATTAAAAGGATGCCTTGAGAAGGTAAAATAAACCGAAAGCTTTTTGCAGATTGTGTGTTCAACGCAATCCAGCAAGCAATTGCATTATCCGCTATCTATCAGAGATGGGGTTTAACAGTACACTTATCATGATTTCCCACCAAACGTTCATGTACTTGAACCTTATACTAGAAACAAAATAGGTTCATCATTTGTCTTTGTCCACATTAAAGTAGCACACTACAGGACATTTAAAATGTAACGACTTTGAAGTCCACCCTATAAAGGACTAAAATAACCAATTAAGTCCCCTTAGCTCACATGAAGGGTAATTTTCTCATAAAATACAGAACCGTTATTGGTTATTTCAGTAGTTGCGAAGTTGGCTTTTGAAGGCACTCGTTATAAGTGGTTAGGTGCAAATATCAACTTAGATCATGTGTAGAGATCTACTGCACCCAGCATAAAACATGAACAATATCCGGATTTTCAACACCAATGTTAAGTAAGTCAGTGCTTCTATGTGATGGTTCAGAGACTTGGCGCGTTACAAAAAGCATTTCAAACAGACTATAAACACTCATCAGCAGCTTCCGCCTACGCTCACCCGATACTGAATATCAGATGGTCAGAATAATAAGAATAAGAAACAAGAAACTGGCTGGCTGGCTGGATGAATGGATGGATGGATCGCCCAACAAATATCCAGAAGAAAGTGGAGATGGATTGGGCATACACTGAGAGAGAAGGCCAATTGGAAACATCACATATCAGACCAGAGCAGGCCGTCGAGTGGAACCCTGATGGGAAGCGACGAATTGGGCGTCTGAGGTGAGAGTGATATGGAGGAGATGAAGTGAGGAAGAAATGAGAGCATGTGGGCAGTCGTGGAGCCAGGTTCAAAAGACTGTGGAGAAGAGACTGAAATGGAGATGTGCTACTGAAGCGGTATGTTCCACTAGGAACCTAAGGGATAAATATTAATAATCAACTTAGTTCGTACAACAAAATCAATGGCTAATTTCCTTTTAAATGGCTTGTATGGTTAGGTTTACGAATCAATAGGTAAATTATCGCACTTTATATGCCCATCTGACTTGACAACTTATCTTCCTTCTTTCCAACGCATCTTCTGCATTCAAAAATATCAGAGGCAACAAGGGTTGGATTCTCAAGCCTATTGTTTTAGATTCAAGATATATATTGGTTAACCAAATTATATAAGTAACCATGTTTTTGACAGAGTGATTTGATCAACTATAGGTGAAACTTTAACCCTACTAACAAATATGCCATCACATGAATTTTTCCGCAGCCACAATCATCATTAGAGGGATGCTGTTTTCAAACACATCTATTATGCACAAAATTAAGGAAATAATTAACATACCTAGAATAGTTTTTTTTGCCCTAATCTCATAAATGTAGGATTATGTTATGCATTTTAATACAGCTGGTATACATCACACTTGAATCAATTGTCAGCATTTTAATGAATAAGCCTTAGAACAAAATATTGCTTATCACCATATGATAATTTTAGAACTGACAGGTTAGCCTTTCCAGAGGTGTAAGATTCATATACTGTTCAACAACATAATGGGGAGCAAAAATACGAAAAGGAATTTGTACCTGATATGCAAACGAAGTCATATTAAATGTCAATGAGATTAAAGCAGAAAGAAAACAATTAGTGAAGGTTAGGTTAAACACAATCATTGATTACTGATATGAATTTTGAATTTCTCTTAATGACGGTCATTATTACTTACGGACCATTTAGGAAAAAAAATATCAGTATTGAGGTAGTATTCAGCATGAACTGAAGTTATTTGGGGAACTATTGAAAACCTGGGGGCAGTGGACAGCTGTTTTGTCCTAATATGAAACTTCTCACCAGTTCGCATCTACGACTAGACTAGAGATGGAACTTAGCGCATTCAGTTCTCACGGTCAACATTTTCCAACTTCTGTCCATTCGTGATATAACGCGACTATCACCCAAAGTCTTCAGCTGGCATCCATTTCCTTTCTGATTGGTTAACCCCACATGTCACGACTTCTCATCAGAACTTCGTGATATCCATCTGGAAGCGTGTCACTAATCAACACTATACAGTTATGTATTTTTGAGACATTATTAGCAATATTACGTAAAGTATGAATTTATAGATGTTAAACATCAAACAGCATGAATTCTCCTTCTGCTGAAGTTTTGGACATGTGGTCAGTCATCAGCAAAATATATAATAGCAGCCTTCGCGGCTAACCATTTCCACTTGAGATCTGAACTATAATCAAGCCTCTGGGAATTCAGAAACTCAGTCAACAATCTTTTCAAATCTCATTAATCAGTCAATGAACACTAACTAATACTATGCTATGAGATTCCAAACAGACTATACCAATCAAATGGACTCTGTGATCAGCAGGTATTGTGGCTCCAAAGAATCGTAAGTTATGTGTTCAATTGGATAGTTGGTGAACGATTAAGAAAGACACTGTACCCCATATTTCACTTATACTCATAGAACAGATAGAAAACTTTCTGATGACTGCTTCCTACTAGTGGACATCAAATTATTACGATGTTACTAACTCATATATCCAGTTAAAAGTTATCAGCTTTTCGTTATATATGCAAACTCCTAATCCTTGTCCTAGTAGTCGTCAATCTGAATTCTTGCCGTTCAGCTGTTTCAGTCGATTCCCTATCAACCAACCTATTTTACAAGTGAGCAAGATACTATTCTCACAGTACTGGAAGTAATTCTGACAGGCTTTTTCCTCCTGTTTCCTAACTTCCTAATAACTATTTCTACTGACTTTTAGTAAAAATTCTCAGACAGATTATATTCATAGGTTATTATTATTATTGCTGTTTATTATGCTTCTCATTGTTATTCTATTAAACTTCAGACTAATTTAATTTTCTACATTTATTCTTATGACTTTATTATTTACCTCATTGTCAGTAAGTTTATTGCTATTTCCCTTCTTTTTATTGAGAATTAATTAATTTACGAATGTATGCGCGTCAGCTTTATTTCTCCTGTTCGAATACTTGTCTGCGGAACTGCATGCATAGCTGATTCAAAACTGTTTTTCTCTTCCCTTCACATACAAAATCCAACTGGTGTTATGTTGCTCATCAAGTTTTTGTTTAGGAAAATGCATTGAAGTATATATCTTATGTTTGACAAATATATTCATACGAACCAGCTTTGACTACGATTTTAGAGCGAATGCTCCTTGGTGAAGTATCGGCTTATTGGTTTGCGGAGATAAGTTTCAACCGATAGGTCACGGATTCAGACACCACTTCGCCTACCTAGGTTTGAACATTCAGGCAGTATCACTGAGTATGCTACGTTTGATCGTGGAGCTTTCATATCTTCATAGACAACATCATCACCACTAACTTGAATATGAAATGAGCTGTCAATATCTCTTCGTGAATGATTCATTAGTTTGCCCTAATGAACTGGTTTGTGACTGGTTGTTTCCTTTGATCTTGTTCTGTTGACTTCATAGATTTTCTTGTTGACTAGTCCTCTGTTTTACCTCTGACCTCATTGTTGCTTATCATTTTCTTTATTGATTGACAGACTGAGTCTATGTCTAAACATCTATTGACTGCCGATTGACCATAATGACAAACTTCTAGGAACTCTCTGATATTCTATGCATTTCTACTATCCTTGAAAGTCCTCTGGATGTACAGTGTCGTGAAGTTTCTGGAAGTGTGAATATTGGTCGTAGAGGGATATGTAGTTCGTATAGTTTTGGTCTGACGTAAAACCGACGAAGGACAGGTCCATTTGATTTTATTCGCCATTCGTCTTGATCGTTGCTTCTACTGCTTTGTAGAGTTTGTTCAAAGTTCTGTTAGTCTAGTTTTTGAACTTCCAAATAGGGTGGGTTTCAAGTGGTTGGTATAAATTTTCGTCTATGAGTAAACCCTCCGCCGTCTTGACGTAGTCTTCCTTGTCCATAACCTTACTGATAAGTCCTTTATCTGCTGGAAATAATAAGACATCTTTCCTATTTTTCAGTCTTTTTAATGTTTTCTGTTCTTGAGTGTTTGTTTGAGTATAGCATATTTTCTTTCTGGTCAGTGATACAATTTCTTGTCATATTTCTTGTTTAGTGCTCTCATTTAACCCTAATGTTTTAAGCAAAGTATCTAATGTAGCAAAGAATTCTGATTTTGAGGCATCTCTTGTATTATAATTCAGTCCTTCCTGAAAAAGCAGAGGAAGTAGTATCATAATAGTTCACCCAATAAGTTTGGCTTACTGCCTAATTCCCAAATGTGGAAAAGGTTGTAAGGTGCATTTCGATTTTTTTTTCCGTCTCATAGGTTCAGTGAAGATTATGGAATCTCAGAGAGAAGTGTAAGCTGTAAGTATTCATGCATATAATAGTCATACAGAGCCACCATCAAGAGGATGGTTCAGCTGTTTATTATATAAGAATTTCAATAGAAGTAACATTTTACAGGTATCGCCTCATTATGGACTTCAAGTATACTAACGGAAGTAGCTCTGATAAAACGAAAACAAAACGAATGGATTAACATGGATATCGGATACAAAGTTCCGGCAACTATTCCCCTTGCTGAACAAAAATAACTCAATAAAAACATTGTACTCATAATCAGCTAATATCATTTTACTTCATAAGACTCTTATCCGCTGGATGCAACTAAAACCAACATATGATCAGTGCAAAACACTACATGGATCTCTAAACTGGAAGAGCCGAAATGAAGGAAAACAGTAAATATCTCGAACAAATGAATTCTTTCGAACCAGTTTACTGAAACAGACAAGAGAGAAGTGGTAACATAATCATATGGAGAGTTATATCAGCTAAACTAATGTGTAAGGTAAACGAGTCAGAACGACAACTGTCTAACGTTTCTAGCCAAGATAACGATAAATTGCGGTTTGAAAATAAAAAGGCTGGACGCAAAGGATGCCAGTTTACAATGGTTTAAAAGTGGTAGTGCTTTTTTGAAGAACAAATTCACTTATCACCAATGTAGACAGATTGACTAGTGATTCTTGAACACAAGTCATTCCAATTTATTATTAATATGAGCTACGAATTCTGTTTAAGACGTCATCCAGTGGATAATACTGCATCGTTTTGTCCTTTATCAAATAAATAATCTGTTATACTGAAGTACCTTCTATCACAGTGCAGAAGTCTTACTCTTACTTTAGAAAATAATACACTTGCTTGAAAGTCATGGCTATAATGAACTGCAGTGTACTTAAATTCTTCTAACTGTTGATGGTTTTCAAGGTTTACGATACCTTAGTTATATCTTCCTCACCTACTAGTCACTAGGCTATTACGATAGTTAAAGAAGTGAGACCCTCAAGGCTTAAATTTCTCGATAACTGCCCAGAAAACTGGTTGAATATTTGTCTTTCTGTTACCAAATGCACACGTAAATTGATAAAAACAAGTGCATTTATAAAGAATCAGTATCTTTTACACATCGGGGTTGAATCAATGAGCCTATTCTTTGCAGTTGCGTCTATGATTACAAGGCAACTTACACTCCTTGTTATTATTGTCTGTACTGTATTAATATCTTTGAAACCCCCCATTGTAAAAACTTGGCTTCTATTCTAAATGGCCGCGTTCTTCCTTTCCAGCTCCGAGTATATCTTTCCAGATAGTGTATAAAACATATAAAACTCACAAAACCTCCTGTATCTAGTTCTTCAAACTGTCTTCACGAATCGTCTCGAAGTAAAACTAAATATCTTCACTACAAAGGAGCAGAAGATGCATAAGTACGTCTTTTGTTAGTTAGATATCTGAACACTGAAAAATAATGCAGACGATTTCTAGAAGGAGCAACCTTCTTAAGCTACAAGCTACCAAAAATTTCCTCCTATGAATATATTTCATCGAATTCTTCCCTTTCTGTTTGTTTTGAATCCCGTAAATATATCTTCGAAATGCATAATGTACTCTTGCATCTCTTTAAAATGTTTTCAAACTGTAGCTTATCAAACTAAAAACGAAATAGGGCATAAGGATACACAAGATTGAAAACGATATATAAATGCTTAAAAGTACCATTTTTGTTCTGGTTGACTGAACTACTATCATAATGACTGCATTCGATTTTGTGATAGCCATCAGAACCAGAAAAGCATTCTAACTTCTGAACATTTCAGAGCTATGAAGGAACTACGAGAGAACCCTGATATTATTATCCTCAGACCTGACAAAGGCTCAGGTGTCGTGATCATGGATAAAATCGAATATAAGTGTAAAATGTCATCGATTCTTGAAGATGAAAATAAATTCACTAAGGATTGTTCTTCAGAAGACGTACAATTGTTACAGGGAACTGTGACCGCTAATCTAGTGAAACTGCTCGAAATGAACGTCATTACCAGTCAAAAATTCGCCCTACTGAAACCAACTGAATCCCGATTCCCACATCTTTACGGTTTGCCCAAAGTACATAAACCCAACAACCCCTTACGTCCCATAATGTCAATGTGTAAGTCGCCAACGCATAAGCTTGCCCAGTGGCTAGTGGAGTTATTGGATCCCATTAAGAAGCAATTTTGTAAGTATTCCTTAAAAGATACATTTGAAGTAATCAAATGCCTTGAGCATGTCAACATAAAGAGTAAATTTATGTGTTCATTTGATGTTAACTCATTATTTACCAATGTCCCTTTGGTCAAGACAATTGACATTTTATGTGGTTATATTTCTGTGCATAAGTTTCCGATACCCATTACTTTGGATCACCTAAAACAGCTGTTACTTTTATGTACAAACAATATTAAATTCACCTTTGAGGGCGAACATTTCCGCCAGGTTGATGGTGTCGCTATGGGAAGTCCTTTAGGTCCCCTCCTAGCCGACATATTTATGTCACACGTTGAGAACTTAGCCGAGAACTTAATAGACCAAGCCCATCTGTATCGAAGATATGTTGACGATATCCTGATTATTTGTGAAAACTCAAATCAGGCTACTTCAATTCTAAACCGACTGAACGAAGTACAGAACAGCATATCTTTGACATGTGTAAGAGAGGAAGATGACTGCTTGCCGTTCCTAGATATATTAATTAGTCGAAGGCAGGATGGATCCATAAAACGATCTATCTACAGAAAACCTACATGGACAGGGCAATATCTGAATTACCATAGCTTTTGCCCAGTTCAGTACAAGCGAACGTTAGTAAGGTGCTTATTCAGCAGAATTCAACGAATATGCACCGAGGATACTTTAGAAGATGAAAGAGGAACACTGACCGATATTTTGTTGGAAAATAACTATCCATCAACATTTATCAGGCAGAACAAAATCAGCAGAGCGTCAAAACTAGAACTGCAGTCAGTCCCAAAGAAGGATGTCTTCATCAGCCTTCCGTACAAAGGTGACTCTCAGAGTGCAATCCTTAAGCAGAGACTTAACGCTGCTGTTAGAAGGACTTACTATGCAGCCAGGGTTCGAGTAATCGAAACCACGAAGCCCTTATATTCCCCCAAACCCCCACAGCATGTGAACGATAATGTCACATCCCATTGTATCTACCAATTCAAATGTACGTGTGGTGACACATACATAGGGAGGACTAATAGATCCATGCAAGTAAGGGCCTCGGAACATATTCCAAAGTGGCTTCAGAAGCAAATTAAATCACCTGAACCTATAAATGTTGGTAGCAGACGTCCAAGTTCTTCGATCGCTAAACATATCGTTGAGACAGGTCACAAGATTGATGTGGCTACTTCCTTTACACCTATTTACAAAACATGTTGGGGAGGGATCCTGAAATTTGTTGAAGCCTTAGCTATTAGGAAGTTGAAACCACCTTTATGTATTCATAAACAATTTGTTGTCACATTAAACCTTCCTTGGTAAATTCAACTATTGAAAAACCAAGTTCGATGTACTATTATTTTTTCGCCTTATTGATTTTCATTGTTATTCGGCCTTTAAGTCAGCCTTCCTACCTGACCCCTTTTTATTTTCTCACCCCTTATCTTCATGAGTTTTTATATAAATACCTATGACAAGTACGTGTGTGATCAGATAGTTCGAAATGTGTTGCGCAAATACATTACACGGTTCAGACAATTTACGTCTTCTTATTGTTTTGTCGAAGTTTGTACTCATCCCCAAATGCGGACGGAAAGCGTACCTGCAGCAAATTCCATAATGTATGACACGTGTTGTTTAGAATAAAGTTATTATCATTATTACTAACTTGCACAAAGACATAAAATCGTTTTATATCGTGAATTTCCTCGATATATTAAAAATTTTCATGCTTCTCACGAATTCAAATGCATCTTTTGTGCAGTATATTGTTAGCTTTGCACAAATCTTTAGGCTAACCAATGTGATCATTTGTGATATAATCAGTCAATCATTGATAAATTATGATGTTCTAATTATATTATTCATCATTCTCTGTTCTGAGATTTTATAAGAATGTTTACATTTCTATACTGAATATGCTTTTATTTCGGTTGTATGCAGCTGCAGAAAATCCCTTAAAATGAAATGATATCATCATATTCTGAAAACACTATTCTCATTAAGTCAAATACCTCCAGTCATGTTACTGTATTCGTCTCATATTATTATCAAAATTAGTTTTTAACACTTCAGTTATACATGCGTCTCAGTGACGTATATTGAAATGCGCTGGTATCTGCAGAAATGGTAAGTCAGGGAAAAACAAGATTGTTAACTGATATACATACCTTTTTAATGGTAATCATGGAGAATGAAGTTTCACTGCTTGGAACTACATAATTTGTAAAATACTTATTTATTTGTCACCTTGATATCACATCGTTTAGAACTATCACAGCATTTCATAGATGCATTGACTAATAGTCTAATAAAAATATGAAACATTATGATAATTATGGGCAGTGGGATCCAGAATGCTCATTTCGTCCAGTTTGGGACTCGTCAGCTGGATGTACCTGCCTCCCAGTGAGTGATGTTTCTCCCACCAGGACTCGGACTCAGGAGCGACTGCATCAAACGCCAGAGCGTTATCCACTACACCACTGGCACACGATAGACGTTTCTTGTGTGACGAGTATATGAAACATTAGATTACGGGTGAAAACTGATACCTTTTTTACAAGCATCTTGTTAAGCCATTATGCTCATTATTCATGCTTTCTCTTGAACTCCGATGTTGTCTTAGCTAACAATTGTTTAATTTGGTCGAGAAGTTGTAAACATTTCACTTATTCACTACCCTATCAACAATATAGATATACGGATGAATAGTCTTAACTTTATGTGCTGACAAAAAGATAGATATTACGCAAACATCAAACCAAATTAATGAAGAATCCCAAAATGGATGAAGTAGAACTCATTCAAGTATGAATTAAATCGAATCAGTTAAGCTGCTTAGTGGATATACCATGAAATTGAATGTTATCTGATGTTGGAAATACAATATACTTATACTTGAATGGTTATAAAAACATAATCAATGCAACCAAATTAATGAAGAAAGCTTCAGGTTTCAAGTGAAACCAAGTGAATACAACATTTTTGACTAGTGTTGATAAATTTACTGATTCACTTGTTAAGTGATGCGAATCATGAAGAATTCTCAGCAACATCTGCAGGAATAAATTCAAATAAGAAATGATATTAAAAGTTACCCAATTCTGTGTCTCTATGCTCATAAAAATAATTACCAAAATTTGAACACTTGATTCTCTTGTCAACCAAAACTAATACGTTTCGAAGTTCCGAGTAGAAAGTAAATATCTTCCTCACTCAGTGTTATTGCTTGTATGACACCGTCGTTGAGTGGATCGAATTGATCAGCCTCTGTTGGCATATAGGCTCCTGTGCAGATGCCTCGATATTGCCTGTCTTGCCTATCCGAGTCCCGGTGGGAAAAACATCACTCACCGGGAAGCAGGTACAGCCAGCTGAAGAGTCCAAAATAGGAAGAAATGCGCATTCTGGATTCCACTGCTAGCCACTGCCCATCATTACTGTACATAGTTAAAAGACAGGCAATACCGAGGCATCCGCATAGGAGCCCATATGCTAATAGAGACTGATCAATTCGGTCCAATCAACGACGGTGTAATACAAGCAATAATACCAAACCTATACCCGTCGTACAAGAAGTGGCTTTCATGTGCCGGTGGTGTAGTGGATAACGTCCTCGCGTCTGAAGTGATCGCTACCGAGTCCGAGTCCCGGTGGAAACAACATCACTCACTGGGAGGCAGGTACATCCAGCTGACGAGTCCCAAATTGGACGAAATGCGCATCCTGGATTCCACTGCTAGTCACTGCTCATGATTACTGTCTTCCTCGTTCGTTTAAAAACAACTAAGTGTGTTTTCTTTCTTTCTTCATATACACATTATTTATTCAACACTTTTGACTCTAAACATGCTTATTCGTACTGGATTAAGAGACCGTATGTGAACTTCGGTAAATAATTATACCTAGAATCATGTTACTAGTCAATAATGAATTGTCTTAAGTATTCCATTTTCATAAACGAGCGGCAGTGATTATCTCAAATCTTATATGCTTTCAATTTAAAATGTGATAAGTGAAACAAGGTATAAAATGTCTAAAGTATTATTCTTCCACTCTACTATTTGTGTACTGATAGCTCAATGCTTACATTTTCTACCCCTATTTATGTAGTTAGAAAATTCCATAAGCATGTAGGAATAAGCTACATTAAATTGGTCATCCTCCAGTAAGTAATTGATCAATGTACGAGTAATATTTCCTTTCGCATATATTTTATCACATCGGAAGAGGTTTAGATTGAGTGGAGTGTTAAACGCTGACATCTAATCCTAATCTATTCATCGATAAATAGTGCTACTCTGTAACTCAAAATATTTTGTATCTATAGTCTCCAGTGTTTCCTAACATTATTGGTGTACATAACTAATTGAACAAATCGGTGGATATCTTAGTTATCATTATGAAATTGCATTTAGTGCTGAATAATTTGGGTAATTATTTGTTCATATCCTTATCCAATGAATACACATGGAAAAACAGTCCCAGGTGACATTATAGTTATTACCTAATTAAATATATAATTATAGTGAGATGAATATCCATATAGTTTATGTCAAGATTTTAGGATAAGGTGATATCAACAAATTTCGTTTGTAGCTTTTGAATGAGAGAACATATTTTAACACAATATCATGTATAACAAAGCTGATTTGTAATTGTACCTAACTACTGAGTTTATTAAAGCCTTACCTGTTTCCCGGTAAGCTAATCATCTCCAACCATTTGCCGTACTTCAAATCAGGCATACGTGTGGAAATGGTTTACATAACAGTGCATGCACTCCCACTAACGGTGAAGGCCCCAACGTCCCATGTTTCTATCCTTACCTCTTTAGCAGAGACATCAGCAATGACTCTTGCTGGGTTATGTCACTGAGCCCGGCTATGTCTCACACTCGTCATTTAACTAGTAACAACTCCCCCTTCTGCTTCCACTAGACAGCAGCACTTAGGCATTCCAGCCCTTACCTCTTGTGTGGTTAGCAGTGAACCAGCTTCAAGAATCAGTTGATGACGGCTTCCGAAAACCCATTACTCAGTCACGAAGAATGATAAAAACTCCATCGCTGTGAGTATTTAATAGTTGTTCCCTGGGCAGTCACGAAGGTGGACCTCATCACTGACCTGCAACCCATACCTGAGATAAAAGTAAGCACGCGAGCCAACTTGGTCTGAGTAGCATGCCACCCGGGGAGATAGCAGTCATATGGCCTACAGTCCTTATCATACGCCACATGTATCGCAAGATTCACACTATCCTATCGCTTACGACATGCCAAACAGCATATCGTAGTAAGAGGCCCATAGAGCATACAAGGTATGTACGGTGGAAGGTCTAGTTACTTCTGATAAACTCCATCATTACCCAGCTACATGAATTTCTTCCATCCGAAACCCAAAAGCTAGATGAAAAAAACAATGGGGTAGTTCACAGGTTGATACCAGCTCGTCAAAGAGAACCACTATCTTGTTTAGCATCCCACAAGTGAACTCAAGAAGCCACACTATCAGATTCAACAAAAAGCTAGTTATTCGAACAAGAACGGTCGAATGTGAACAATAAGCTACGCATTTCGTAAACAACTCAAAACACCATTGACATCAGAATCACCAGCAAAGCCAGCTATTTGACGAAGAATGAATAAACGTGCACCATCGGTGAGGTATTCGTGGGCATCACTAATAAGATTACGAAACACTTAGCTACCTCGAGAAAGTCATAGTTTCCTGACCAAATTTTATACTGGAATTCATAGATATTTTGAGCGCAGTCATAGACAACGGTAACTTTGCGCATTTTGCACGGAATGAAAAAATCTTGTGGGACATCATCTGTATTAAGTTTATTTCAGTAGCCTGTCTGAAAGAATAGGAGAAAACTACTTGAAAAACTGAAGTATGAAATTATTGTCTGTAATCTTTATTACTTCACATGATTTAACCAAACAAACATTTAAGTATATGTAGGAGAGTTCAGCAACTTTCGCCTCTCATATATATATATATATATATATATATATATATATATATATATATATATATATATATATATACTGAATCATGATTTTGGGCGTTTCAACCAAGGACAATTTTAAGAAAAGAGAGAATAGAAGCTTTCTCAGCATGAAAATTAACTCATTTCATTGCAGTCTGTTTAGTAACTAGCAGTGGAACACTAAAAGCACTATTCGACCTATTTGGAACTCATCGGCTGAATGTACCTCCATATCAGTGAGTGAGGGTGCTGCTATTGGGACTCATACCCAGTATCTATTACTTTCAATGTCAAAGCGTAATCATCTAGGCCACTGGGGTCCAAGAGCTATCACTTGAACAAGGGGTATCACTTATTGTTGTCCATATATACTCGTGACTTCCTGTGGCCTAGTGAATAACACATTGACAATTGAATTGATAGATACTGGGTTCGCGCCTTGAGACAATATCGCACACTGTGGTGCATGTACATCCAGCTGATGAGTCCCAGGTAGGAAGAAGTGCAAGTCATAGGTCCCACCACTAGCCACCAGATGAACTACAATATGCAGAACATCCAGGCAGCATCGACAAATCCTCACAGATCCCCATCTACCAACAGGGGCCGATTAACTCGGCCCAGTATAACAAGGAGGAATAACAAGTATCAGTACGCAACATTAGCTCATCCCGTTTCAAGACTTGCCACTAACTGTCGGCAATTTTTAACAAATTTTCATTCTAAGTTCAGTCATCTCTTAGTTTCAACAACGTGAATCCACTGAAACCACAGCAACCTCAGATAGTCACACTAGTATTCAGTATTATGCTCCTATTTTGTATACTAGCTCGATATGGATAAGGAGAGGGGACCTTACTACGCAACAATTGTGGCTGCATTGAATGAACAGTCAGATATCGTGGTATCAAATGGGAGCCAGTGAAAATCCTTGGTGATTGAAGTGAAAACTGAACTTCATTAGCAGCTTATTTTCGTAGTTGAATCACTAACCAGGAGACCACTGGTTTGAATTCTGCTACAACAGAGACTTCCGTTCCACCTTCAGTCATCACGTAGTATAAATGAACTTAGTTGCAAACATATCACTACATGATCTACCTCAATTACATGGGTTTGTAGCGAAGTCCAGTGTGTAGGAAATATAAAAACGAGATAAAGGTAAAATTTAATTCGAGGCTTGGGGGGATTTTATTTCTAAGGTATCGCTCATCAGAGACTGACATCAACTGGAAAACCATTGAAAACTTACCAAAATTGAATAGCTGATTAACGCATTCACAGTGAAACCTGACGTTTCCGAGTTTGATCACCATAGCTGTCATTGTTGAGTACTTCTAAGGAGTCCCATACTAGGATGAAACAGATTTCCAATTCTCCCAGGTTTCCAATGGTTCTCGAACTAATAAAAGAATAGTTAGAATTAGGTTCCATTTATGTATGATGAAACAAATAGCAGTTCATGTAGTGTTTAATGAATGAATCATGCTGATAGAAAGTAAATCCCATCGCTTCATCGCTAGTTTCCTTATATGATGACGTCTAGAGTGTAAGACAAGTTTTTTTTCAGAATCCACCCTAAAAACCTTAATAGACAAGGGAATCCTTGAGATTCCTTATCAACTTGTATCAGAAACTCATCATGCGATAAATAAACAACAAGTTACACTCAGGGACATTTCACTTTCTTAGGTTCGAATTTCATTTGTCTTTATTTGAAATTGGTTGTTAGAATGCAAGCCATAGTAGAATCTAATAGCCATATGATAATCATTTGGAAAAAGTGAAAAATTATATTGACTCACTTTCAAATAGACAAAATAATTTATGTGGTTACTGTATAACTTGAATTATATTGAAACATTCTTAAATCCACTTTCATTATTAAGCATAAACTAGTTTCGATTTTTCCCTGAATAGTATTGGACCGTTCTAGTTGTGTACAGTCTCAGTAAAATCTAAAAATATAATGTTAATTCCCTTTGGTCCTCGTTCTATGGACTACTACTGAATTGCTAAACAGCCACTAATCAGTACAAGTTATGTCCATAAAATTAGCCGGTTTTTTCCCTCCAGAACAGAAGAACAATCTTCACTCGAAATCTTTCGCCATAAACTCTCTGACTTTTATACAACACATTGATAAGAGTATTGTTTTCATTTTGCTTATTGTCTAGACTGAATTCTTCTTTTTCCATAAGCTTCAGATAACCTTTTCTTCGTCTCCTCTTATCATGTCGCAACTTTTTACTTATACAATTTCAGCTTGTATATTTGACATAATTTTCTTAATGTCAAGCGGTAAATTAATTTACCTGATATTTTTCTCCTCTATCTCAATTTATAAATCATTGTGCCTCATTAATTTTGCCATGTTACTATCGCTACCTACTCGTTGGTTTCAATATTAATGAAGGATTTTGTTTTTGTCTGGTTCTTTATTCGACAACTCTTGACTTCAACTGCTGCTTGCAGAGTTTGACGTTGGATTTACTAAATACACTTTATATCATTCAGATAATAAGCTGTTTTTTTACTGTTATCATTTTGAGACTGAGTAAAGCAAATGACTACTTATTTAGGGAGAAGAGAATAAAGTAGTCGAAGTAGATAAATTCATCCAAAAAATGTATTTATCCTTCTGATGTTCTAGTTAATAAGTGTGATCTTTAATTACTTTCTCCGTTGAATGTATCAGAAAAATATAATAATGTAGCATGCATAATGGACTGACATCATTTGAAGAACCATTGGAAACATCTGAGCGCTGGAAATCTGTTTCATCCTGGCACAAGACCCCGTAGCAATAATTACCAACAGCTCCACCGGAGATCAAACCTCAGGTTTGTTCTCCTCGCAGCCAACACGTTAACCATCAAGTCAATGAGTCGGAGTTTAGTGACTCACAGTTCCCTACTCGTGTTATTTCAAGACGCAGAGTGACTATCCACCAAGAACTTCAGACAGCATCCATTTCATTTCAGACTGGTTGACTTCACAGATCACGTCTTCTCACAAGAAGTTCTGGGTAACTTTCTTAAGGCATGTCACTAATGACCATTCTACAGTAATATACCTTTAAAGGCAGACTTTGAAACCAGTAAGACAATACATTTTCTTTATTGGAAACCATGTCCATCTACTGAGGGAAGAAACGACAGAAACCTACAATAATTTAACATAATCATTAGTCAAATGCAGAATGGAACAGTAGAGTTGTGTATGCAGAAAATATCTGAAGACATGAAATCCCTTAGTTTACGGTCAATTTTAGTAGTCAAAGTAGAAAAGTGAGCTAAAATGATAAAATAAATTATTTAAATCTGCATGAAACACAGATCATCTAAGCTCCAGGAGATGGATTTTAATACCTAAGAGTTTACACTCAGAACATTACAATGGAAGACATTCAACCTCTGTAACCTGTTCTCTGTATCAATATTTCTAACTAACATTCAGTCCACATGTATGCTGGTAATGATCGGTCAGTAAAAAGTAATTAATTTCATTTTCTGATGACAGAATTCTTTTGACCAGTTTTGCAATTTTGTCAATACGCTAAAAGATTCTTTATTGTGATAAACTTTGAATGGTGTTAGTCGGTCAGAAGCGATCGGCAGGAAGCTGTGCTTGTCGGTACTTGTTAGTAAGGTGTATCTGCAAATTCATGGGAACTAGTTTCCCCTTAAAAGTTAAAACACATCAAACAGCGTAGCATTCAGAGACCTTACCGTTAGGCGATTTGGACCATGATGTCCCTCTTGTAGAACATGATTACACATGGTGATTGTTAAGTTGGGATTAGTTTTGTCAATCATTGAGAGAAAGCACAAAACACAAGTCAAGTGCGGCTCCCTGCCTACTAATCCCAACCAACTAACATCAAACTGGCGAGGAATTCAGCTACTTACACTCTTCAAGACCAACTGTTTCTGTCTATGTAGTGGTACCTTCGATTAAAAAAGTTATGATTAAGCATCTAATTTTGGCAATTTCTAGTCACGCCTTACAATTGCACCATAAAACTGCTTTTACATGTTATTAAATAAACACTCTGAAATCATTATGATTAAAAACGTCCAGTGAAGGTGTATGAATCTGGTTACTGGGTCATGACCGAAGATGAAATGAAAAACCGGACCGCAATAGGACTCAAACCTGCGACTTCCACGTTACCGGCCTGGTGCTTTACCAACTGAGCCACGAAACCTGACTGCTAACTACATCTTAATTCCACTTTGTCTAACTGCTGTGTGAGTTCGTGAATCGTTGCTATCACTTAATCGTACTCGCACTGACTGCTCCGTCAGATCTTCTTGACCCACTTTAAATCTACTTCAGTTAGAGAGGAGTGACTGAGAGAGCTGTGGTTTGGTGGATTTTCATTTCACCTTCAATCATAATTGAGTATCAATCGAAGTCTACCAAAACACAAATGTCTCAGCCAGTCAAAATGAGAATAAGCTAGTTCACCAGTAACTGTGGCTGCACGAAATTAGTGTGTGTGTGTCTGTGTCTGTGCATAGGGAAATTATTGCATTTCACTTAGATAATAAGCTTTTTGAATACCTAATAAATAATGAAACTGAACTCTGAACTCAGTTGTTTATTTCCATAGGTTTATGAGTTTGAAAGTATTTTTCCTCAAGAACTGACATAACCTGAGGAACTATAGAAAACCCAGAATCAATGAAAAGTTGTTTTGTCCCAATCTGAAATTCTTAGTAGAGTGCACTCATGAACCTATAAGGGGTCAAGTAAATGAGCATACGGTTTCATGGTAGCAACATCACCATCCAGCCAATGGATTCGTATCTAACGATGAGGCTTTTCCTACCTTCATTAGTTTACAAAATAACGCTACTATCCACTGATGTCAATGGGAGAAGTACGCCCCATCCCATCTTGCTTCACTGATCAAAGCGATAGTGATAATGATAGTGCAGAAAGAGACCACATTGGCCTTTCCACTGTTCTACTACTAAGATAAATTTCATTGTTTATATTTGAGTTGAAGAGTTAACTGAAGTGACCAACAGCTTTGTATGTACAGAGCTGGTTGATTTTTGTCTACACTACTTATTATAATCAGAGGTGTACAGACCTAGGAAAGCGAGGTGGTACCTTGCATAGAACGATCAATACTGTTAATTTTGTGCTCTGTATTCAATTATTGAATGCTTAATGGGCTTTACTGCAACTCTGCCAAGCCATGCAGCAGAGTGTTCAGGAAGTTAACAGTGGGCTGGTAGTGTAAACATAGACAGAGGAGCAATTTAGTTTAAGAATATACATATGAACCCCTGTACTGGCTAGACCATCTGTCAACGGCATCATCATCGTGTTATCAAACAGGTGATAAAAAATGTCATCCATAGCATTAGAGTTTAGGAAGGTTTTTCAATGACACTTTTATCATTATTCTAAACTAAGTCATCAATAAACACGTTTTTCATGATTTTATCTTGAATGGCAATAAAGAATTCCAAAATAAACCATTCATCCTCGAACCACTGGAGTCCCAAAGCTTCTGCTGTGTTGAGATGGCGAATGCGTACTCCCTTTGGAGTATCTGATTTCACTTTATAAATGACTTTGAAGATCCTGATGGAGCTAAGTGACCAGAAATAAGCAAAAGCTGAGCTGTTAATAGCTTTACACTTTCCTCTCGACAGCCATGCAGGATGGTTTCTGGAGGTGCGTTAGAATAGAACACATTTGGTGTAGCCTATGTAAGCAGCTCCACGTGAGCATATGAATCGATAAACACGCATAGAGGTGGTATACAGCGATAGTTTATCCTTCACGCACCGTCGATATAGCACAGTCATCATCAGGTATCATTGGCAGCCATTCCTCTCACTTTTGACTCAGTTGACCACACAAGTGACGATTCGTCATCAGAGTGTTGGAAAGTTCAGCCTAAGGCTGGTGAACACCAGAAGCAATTTACTGCTGTATTTTTATTTCTGTAACTTATTAATGCTTATGCCGCATTTCTCTAGAATTAATACTGCTCGCGGGATCACACGATCATGTAGACTGAGTGGTGTTGTCAATAAAGCATCCTGATCAGTGAGAAGCTGTTACTTTAGGTGGATGTTTCGAAGTTTCAGTGAAGCGTTGTGACCAGTGGAGTCGAACAAGTTGGAAGTAAGGGGAATGCCTACTGATGAAACCGAATGACGGCTGTAATTTAACAGCGATCGATCTTGTGAATACAATGACTATGTTGAATGACATGATATCACGTTTTCATTAGCATACAGGTTCGTTTATTTGCTGATAGGGTGACTGTTCAGTACTTGTGAAGCATTTTGTTTCAGCAGCATGAAAAATTAAGTTTTCCATTAACTTCCGTCGTTAGCAATGTCATAACCATCAATCAGGTCTTTAATGAGGACCATCTTAGACAGTCTTATTAAGGGACAGTTATTCTGTTTGTTTTTCTATCTGCATGTTTTTTGCTCTCATTCAATATTCCAAACAAAACACCCTGACAAACATGATGGTCTTCAGTTGCTTTGTGTCATGTTTTGAATAACTTTTATTAATTTTAGCTATTTTGGTTAGTTACTGGCACAAATGATACTCACAACATCATCTAATGTCGCTCAACAATATCTGTAAGAAGACTTGAACAATAATACTCAGATGTAGTCTTTCATGACTGCTCGATTCGACAGACACAGAAAAGGCGAAAGGTGAATAGAAGGTGGGTTGAAAGGTTCAACATGTACAAAATGGGTGTCTTTTAAATATTGTGAGGTAACTTTGCCATTCTGAAACTAATCTAGCAGGTAAACACTACTGATATTTGTTAACTTATCCACACATCAGACTAATAAATCTATAGTAGTCGGATTTCTTGGAAGTTTCTCTGCAACTTTGACTAGCTCTAAGTCGTTCAGTGATTTCGAGATTCTTGAAGAATACAATTAACAGATATTTTGTGTCAATATAAGCAGATATTTCTTTACGCTAGTTATCATGTTCATAAAACTACTGTCACAGCCATAAACTAAACACTGAAGTAGACCCTTTGATCATAAAAAAAAGGAGAAGGGATGGTTGCAGCAAAAGAATGGCCCACTTTGTAATGAATTTATTCTCCGTTTCAGATGGGTATTGGTGTATACAGAGTAGAAAGGAGAGATCATTTTAGAAGAATTCGCAATCAGGGTTTAAAATGCAAAGAATAATGAAAAGCAATAATAATATAAATAATATAGTCGGAATTGAAAACAAATGTCTCACAAGGTGATTACTTAGAACAACCAATACTTTATGATAATAATAATAATAATATGATACTGGGTGGTGATTGAAAGTGAAATGAAAATTTGAACGGCGGCTGGATTTGAACCAGCGACCACTGGGTTCCTCAGATTGTCAAAATGACAGTCAGACGGTGCTCAACTTTTATAATTTAGTTCCATTTGCATTGAGATAGGAAGTCCTGACTAAGCAGACAGTGTAAGTATGATCAAGTGGTAGTAACGCGTCACGAATTTACAAGGCAGTCGGTCAAAACCCTTGGTCATCAATGTGAAATAAAAATCTGGTCAGCAGTCGGACATCGCAGCTCAGTTTACAAAGCACTCGACTAGAAACCCAGTGGTCGCTGGTTCGAATCCAACCATGGTTCAAATTCTCATCTCAACTTCAATCACCACCTAGTACCAGTAATGTATGCAAAACTTTCATCCATTCTTGTCCATAACAAAAGATCAAGAAAGGAAAAACATCCTTGTTTCTCATTTTCATATGCGATCTCGATTTCTAAACAAGAGTAGTATTAAATTTGTTGAAGCGAATGTCATCAGTGTGTCGTTATTATATAGGATAAACTTGACGTCTTTGTATCTTTTAAAGAAGGACAACTCATTTTTTGTGCCATGCAGTGGTCAGTGCTCTAGATCTCACTATGGCTGGACAACATAAAGGTGGTTACGCTCCAGCGACCAATCAGTCCACTTAATGTAGTCCGGATGGAGATCAGTCGTGATATGAATAGCTCAGTGGTATCGTCTCTCACTGCACCACTGGGTAATACGAGTTTCAAGCTCGGAAGCTCGCCTTACTGACAAGTGCCAAAAAGCAAAAAACCTACGTCAAATAGAATTTCCCACCGATCGCCTCAATCCAACTAACATCAGCATGGCTTTAAATACAATATCGAAAAAGATTATTTGTTGGGTGAAAGCTGAATATAAGTGTTTAATTATACATTTGATGTTTTAACATGACTGTATAAATTTTTCACACTAGATAACTGTAGCGATTTCATTCAACTGAACCCATTCAAATATATGAAGCGACTTAAAACAGTAAATGAAACAAACAAATTTATCTATGAGACGTTTTAAAACCAGTCTAGATTTCATAGCAATTGACTGAGAATGTGTAACTCTTTCTGTCCACCCTCTATTTCTTTCCTTGGGGAAATCAAATCTCATCACAAATAAATAACTTTTTCTAACCTTGTAAGATAAATGGCACAGATTAAAAACAGAAGTACACTAGCCTCACTAGTAATTAAGCGGTAATTATTATTTACTCAATACTTCAGTAATTATTTTTCTGGAAAAAGATAGATCTATTGATAAATAACAGAATTAATGTGTTCTCTGCTGAAATAAATGCGCACAGAGAAATGGTATGCTTAAAAGTTGGTCACTCTTGTTACTGAAATAACATCTGTTACCACCTTTCTGGAATATCCTGCGTTACTGGTGGAGGTTATGCAATAAGACGTAGTTGTATCCAGAATAAGATGGTACACAGAAGATGCAGTGAATGACCGTAACCGCTATGCCCTTTCAAAAGGTAATGTAAGCTTTTAGTTACCCTTAGGAAAATCAGTAATGGGTTGTAATGGGCTGTTTGCAGAAGTATCAAAGTGATCTAATTTTTCAAGTCGCTAGTGCTTTTTAGAGGAGTAGTGCATACAGCCTAGCTGAACCTCCTATGTAAATAACGAATCAACCATTAGTCATTTAGAGCTACAATTGTAGAGGCGGACACATAGATGCTTTTTTTACTTCCCGCCACTGTTTAGATTGGATAAAGCAATTTAAATGGTAATTGCTAACATAAGTTCTTGAACGTTTCACCGCACCTGTGTGACTCAATTCATTATCTGTGATAAGTTCTTAGCGCAAACTTATGGAGAAAGTTTCATATCCGGTCAACAAAGTCAAACAAAATTTGTCCGACTAGGAAGAAAGAGATTCGCTATCCGAAACACTTATTTAGCACGGAATAGTTTTTCATTTATTGAGAAGCAGCACCGTTGTGTAGCCTTTCATATATGTTAACTGTAAGGCAGTGGTTATATTTGTGGTACGCCTTGTTTACTAGGTACCGGTTGGATTGATTTATTTCAGTAAACCAAGCGGTAAGGTTGCCGGCTATCCGCATGTACTCTATTTTCTCTTTAGTATGAACCTCAAAGCTCCCAGGGATTTTGAAGGTAGTTCGCGTTACGAACTGATATCAACTAAAGAAGCACTGACAGCTAGGTTGCGCTTTGTGTTTTCTTCTTCATATTTTATGAGTCCCAAGCACCAGGTGATCTACGGGCCAAGCGGGATTGGGCCAAAGATATTACACTCTGGTAGGGGAGCGTTCATTAATTAGCCACTTGGTAAGGTATCTAGACTTCTATATCATACAACCTTAGTCAACTCGTGGTATTGAGCGATTATCATACATCTTCGCGAATAGGTATCTATCTCCACTGAAGACTTGCTTGACTCTTCAAGTTGTAGCATCTCATAATTATGAAATCAGCAACAGCAGAATACAGGAACCAATCCAGTGACTGAAAATCAATGTCAGAATTAGGAAACCTCTACACATATGTTAACGAATAAACACTTGTACCATACTACTAGATTTTTAATTACCCTACTTGTATTATCAATCCATTAGATTGACCATCCGCCATTTTTTTTCAGCACACTGAAAAGTGAATGGATCCACAAATATTTCTTGACTTCACGAGTACGCAGTAGTTACTATTGAGAATCCTGATACCATCTTTCGGTATCTGATTCCTTATTTCATCTACTCTGTTTCTTCACTGTTTCTCCTAGCAGTCGGATCCAGGATGATGGAAATAGCATAAATCACTGGGGCACAAGCGCATCCACCTGGCGAATTGCAAATGGGCCGAAGTGCATATCCTAATTTCCACACCAAGTATAATAATAAAACAAATTCTCTTCTACACCTTCCAGTTACTTGTTCAAAAGTACTTCAAGAACAACTAAGGAATATCTAGCCATAATTGCTGATTTCTTTTTCATATTTCTGTATTTAGTCAATAGAATGGAAGCTGAAAATTAGTGAAATATGCCATTTATCAGTTGCATGATCTCTTTTGTAATTATCTCGAGTTTACATACGAGTTAGTCTACCTTTGAAGACAATCAGTAACGAAATGATATCGGTTCTACGTGAGTTCAAACTTTTAAACACCTTTCGACGAAATCATACACAAAAAAGGAAATTCGTAGAAACTATTATGCTTTAGATATTGATAAGATGCTACTGTTAGTTTAAAACTTACCAACATAAATGCTAACAGGAATTAGGCGATTCAGCTCAGCATTGCAACACAAAGTTACAAATATTATTCAACGTTAACTGATATCCTTTGCATAAAAGGTGTCTCTTGTACCCTAGTGGTCGACTGAATAATCCTTTGATGTTTGCATTGATGGGTACTTGGTTCCAGCCTCAGTATGAACACTATCACTCACTGGCGTGCAGGTGCATCCAGCTGACAAGCGCCAAATGGGATAAAACTTACATTCTCGATTTTACTGTTGACCACCAAGTAAACTGCAATATGATGAATACTCGTACAGTATCGAGTGGAACCCAGATGGGAAACGACGAGTTGGGCATCCTAGGGTGACATGGAGGAGATCATGTGAGGAAGAAATGAGAGCTTCTAGGCTGTCTTGGGGCTAAGTTCAAAAGATTGCAGAGAACAGAGTGCACTGGAGAAGTGTTACTGAAGTCCTTTGTTCCACTAGGAACCCAAGGGATCAATAATAATAATAATCGAGGTATCCGCATATAAGCTCGTCTGCTAACAGAGGCCTATCTATTTGACCGAATACAACAACGGGAAACTACAAGCTTCAATAAAAAATACATCAGATATAGGCTGAAAATATTTTACGCTTCAAATACTAATTACCTGAATCCACTTAAACAGAATTTATGATGACTCATTAGAACACCCAAGTATCTTTTATTACAGCTGATACTGTTATTAAAGGGGAATATGAGTACAAGCATTCAGGTAGTTTTTCACATCACTAATGCTCGTCATATAAATATGCATTCACGTTATCTTTCGTTAACATACTGTAATGTATTAGTTTCAGGAAGATTAAATGCGAATTGAAATGTGGCTGACTACATTTTTACAACAAGCCACCGGAGTTTTCAGTATTGTTGATCATTTTTTGATAAACAGCATTAAAAAGAGTAAACTGGATACTGATTTCTGCTTTTTCTGCGACAAATTGAAATGGTTCTCTCCCTCATTATTTTCCTCGATGTTGTCTCTTCGTTTGGAGCCTATGAGATAGGAACTTAAAAATCGGTGGTTCTCTAGTGTATGAAAACACTCTTGATGTGACTTCATCACCTAAAGTACACTGAGATACTTGAAAATTTTAAAAAACTAAAAAAAATGAGCAAATCTGTGCTTGGATCGTTATCGAACTGTTGCTTCAGTTTAGCTAATACTTCCTAAGGAAAACGTGGATGCTTTCAACAAAGATAATTCAGACCTCAAACAGTACACACACAGGTAAATGTATCAGCCTGGTAATCTGATTTAACCAAGGTTTCGCAGACATGTACTGTTACTGGATGAGGAATGAAGGTGAAATAAATATCTGAGCCATGGCAGGATGTGAACTTACCACTTCTGGGTTACTGACTCTGTCCTTTCGTTGTTCGGCTAATAGAATACCGGGACGGTAATCCAAAGGTCCCTGGCTCGAATCCTACATAGGGCCAGATTTTTATTTCCCCTTTAACCATTGCTCAGATCAAACTGAGTATTTTTTTATCAAATTAACGCCTAATATATGAAACAGGAATGATTCAGCACGTATTCCGGACCTATGAAAGGCCCTACTACCCTTATCACAAAGGATGTAAGGAAATAAGAGCTATACTAACCGTGTCTGAAAGTTTTGGAGTTATCTTGATATGACTACAAACAATAAACTGTGTTTGAAAGGTACCGTTTCATTATGTGATACATCCAATAAATTAACTTGAATAGAATCACACTCAACCACAAGACCCAACTTATATTCATACCAGTTAAATGTAATTTGAATAGTGATAGATTGAAATAACAATAATGATGGGTTTAGTTACAATAATGTTTCTGGTCGATAAAGGAGAGGCTGAATAACAACAAAAGGAGGTAAGCAAGATTCGAATATCGTTCACACAATCTACATAGATTACCTGCTCCTGTTGAGCTTGGTTCATCGGCAGTAGCTACAGATTGCTGTCAATATGTATACAACAACATATTCCAGCCTTCCTCTATAGGGATGGAAAGGAATGTATTAGAAGTTCTATCCTCGAATATTTAACTGATCCTAACCATTGAACACGCCCAAACAATGATTTCAAGGTTGTTTATGGAATTTGTTGAAACACTTCATGTTTCCTCCACGTCAACTTCTAACAACAGTAGAAGCCTTGGCTACCGATGAAATGAAGCCTGACATTCATACGAAAAAGAAGTATGTAAAATCCTTGTCTCGAAACTGGCCTTATTTATCTCCTTTTTTGACTTTTTTCCTCGTTAGATTACATCATCGGTATTACTTTTCCATCTAGTAGTTATCGGTGTTACTTCATTTAATCTTCTTAATAATTATAACTCCTAACAAAACATTTTCACTTTATCTCAATTGTCTTGTCTAGCTCAGATTGCGTAATCCCTGGGCTGTTTATTATCTGTAACAGGTTGTCACTTTTTGTAACATATATGGACCCCAGGAACAATTAAAAATCATACATCCCCCTTCCTCATCATTCAACCATTATGTCATCAACTAGCGACACCAATGGGTCATGACTGTTATTTAAGCCTCATATTATTTAAATAAATTTCTCCCGTGGATTGGATCCTTTACATATATATACGTCAATGTACAGCTTAAGAACAAATTCGTTGAAATGAGTCTTCTTTGTTAAATATCTAGTTTTTGATGTAACAATAGATATTAGGAATTTATAACTCAAATAATTGAATTGCTAATCATTCACGATCTTTCCGTCAACTGATTTCAGTTGATAGTTTGATGGTAAGAGCTGATTAGGTAACGAATGTGTGAAATTATAGACTATTGAATGCCTGATATTCAAGAAAGAGAAATTATGATAACTTTGTCTTGGCTGAATATCACAATTCGAACCAAGAAGCATCAGCTTGGTACCACAAATTCCGCTAAGACAAATCCTGGTATGACCTTCGTTGTCAATAAATTTCAGTCAGCCTGTGAGTGAATAAAACCAACTTACTGGTGTAGGTGTTAGTCTTAGAATATTGGAAAACATAAAGGTTATTAGTTACTGTTTTACATACAGCCATCATCACTGACCAGTTATGATGTCAAAAGTTTGTTTAACATGAAAAAATCAGTTACAATTACAAATCATTATATACTTTCTATCGATAAATCCCAAATTCAACTCAATGAATGTGTCATTCATGAGGGTGAGTAAAGGAAAACTGGTGGGGACTGCCACTGGTGTATGTCTAGATAACCAGTACTCAGACTACTTGTATGACACTAGATTAGCTATAAGAAAAAGCCTTAATTGACAGACATTTCAATTTGTCCCCATATGACCCAATAATGATGATTTAGTAGACTGATTTCATCGACACAAAGTATTATAGCATGCGACAAGATTGCCTAGATCCTCACAAGAAGCCCTAAATTCTTCAAGCCCTTCTTAAGCAATAATCCCCTTCCAAAGATTAGAGAAATGCCATGTGAACCAACTTGAAAATATCAGATTGGTTGAGGAGACGAAGTCAACAGGATATGCTCACATAGAAGAGCCTAGAAATAGCCAAAGCCACTTTAAGCCATTGTACCTTCTGCATATTTTGATATTCCAATATACCTTCTGTTATCTCACCGCCTTTTCTAGTTACCAAGGAAAGGAATGACTATCTAGGGTGGAATCTTGAGGTTACTGTTCAAGTGTCCCCCTACATGTATATAACCAGGTTATATCACAGAGTGATGATTGTAGGTGAAATGAAAATCACGACTTTCTCAGATTCTCACAACGATAATCAGTATAACCCCTCTCCTGTCTAACTACGCTCTATTTAGAGTGAGATGAGATCTTGTGGGAAAGTCAAGGTGATTGGAATAAATAAAAATCATGTATCATGAATTCAGATGGCAGTCAGGCAAAACCCTCGGTGATCAAAGCGAAACTGAGAATTTTTCAGCACTTGGATCTCGTAATTATATTGGTGGACTTGCTAGCTGATAACCTGCAGGTCTAAATCCTGCTGACACCCATATTTTCATTCCACCTTCAACTATAGCTCTTTATAAAATTTAGTTATATATTCTAATTGTAATATTTTAGAAAAATATATTTCATCTGACTGATATAGTCTAAAAACAACCGACTCATTTTAAACAGATATAGGTCAAATACATCATGGTTGCATAATATCAATTATTTCATACCATTATTTCTTTTTGTACATATCATTTATCTGTGGTAGAAATATTTCTACACTCTAAATGAGATCACGTAAATTATATCATAAGTTCAAAAGTGCACTGAAGAACACTCTACATAATTATAATCTTTTCATCTATGTTTTAAATAAATTTACAAAATTATTTACCCCTATAAATAGATGTATAAATATGCATAAGTTATTTCGACTATGAATAGTTAAATTAATCAAGTTACCAATGTCATGACAGATTCAAATAAGTAACGTTCAATTTTCAATAAATTAAATTCACCTGTCAAAACAATGCGATTATATATATATATATATATATATATATATATATAATACGTGTATATTGGAATTTTCGTTCATAAATGTTTTTTCGTATGATATAAATTCCATCTATGATAAAAATGTTTTCTCTTTTTATTTTTGTTTTGTGTAGAAAATTAGGAATTGGAGATACCGAAAGGTATATACGTGGTTATCATAAAAGTGGACTTTCAGAGTAAATTCTATTTTGAAGAGTATAATGAAAAGTTTAAGTCAGTTTTTAAGAAGAAATACTTGCTTATCAATAGGCTCAGATCTCTTGGAATCTGTAATCCACTCTTAGGCTGGTTAAAATCTTTTCTGCGTAATCGTTATCAAATAACAAAAGTTGGTTGCACTACCGTAAAGCCTAAACTAATAAGCAATGGAGTTGTCCAGGGCAGCCTCTTAGATCCACTCCTCTTCATAACATACATCAATAGCATATGTGGGTATTTCAAGGTGGGTAAGCCATTCCTATATACGAATGACCTAAAAGTATCATACACATGCCTTAGCAGTGACTTAGCTTTGACTATTAGCTCTATGCAAGAGGAACTAAGATATGTTAGCAAATGGTGCAACACCAGGTGACTCGAACTTAACACATAAAAATATGGCTAGATACTCATACGTGACTATGCACTCAAACTAAACTTTACGATAACCGGATATTCACCCACAAAACTGAAGTCTATACAAGACTTAGGGCTGCAATATTCTCACAACCCGACCTCCTCTGAACACGTATCCACACAGGTGTCGAAATCATACAAACTGGTGGGTTTCTTACTAAAGAACTTCTACAGTACCGAATACACAGTTATCCTGTATAAAACATGTGTGCGACCACGGCTCGAATATTGTTCATTTATATACAGCAGTATACGGGTTACGGATAGGCTGAAAGTCAAAGGAGTGCAGAGATACTTTACTATGAGAATACTCAACACGAATAATGACGTAAATATGCCACCAGCTGCCACATCCTAGGACTTGGACCACTATGAGAACGAAGGCTCAGACTGGACCTGATACTGTTTTATAAGCCCCTTAACAGGTTAACTTATAGCACATGCACAGAAATGTGGTTCATGGATAAAACTGCATGTGGATTGAGAAACGTAACTGCAACAGTAGCAATTGAGCATTTCAAAAGAGTCAATAGGGAGAACTTCTTTGTGATAAAGTGTGCTCAGATACGGAACAGTTTATCTAGGGAAGCACGAGAATCAAACACTTTGACTCGGCTTATAAGACTGTTCAACTCTACACTACTGGACAGTACCATAAAAAGTACCGCTGATACTGCTACTAGAATTACAGACTTATTAGAACCACTCAATATATAAACAGTTTACAACCTCAAAGGTGCAGAGGCTAAACCTGCTTTTTGGTTGCTGTTTTTCCTACCAAAATTTCTGATTTTTGTAACATTAGGATATCATTAGACAATGGAGAAACTGTGCTATGATGAAAACTTACAGAATCATCTGGAAATCGGAACGCTAAACGAACAGAGGACTTAACTCGAAACCTCGAAGACTCACATCATCACGATAACCTTCAATGATGATGACGGGACACATATGAGGAGTACATGTTACCAATTCTCAACATTCCATTTTTTTCGAAGCAATGAAACTATGCTTCTACGAAAATTACTGTCCAATAAGTAAGAATTACCAATCCTATTCACTCATTTAGCCCTCTTACCATATGAACATTTATCAATCCTCGAGTTATTCAAACTTCTGGACGGTCATAATTGCAACGAAAATCTGGACAGACAGTAAAATCCAAAAGATCAACTCACCTATTAACTTTAAGGTGAACATATTCACAATAATGCTGTGTAACAAACATCTCCAGTACTTCACCTAACAGTGAAAATACCTCCTTAATAATGCTGCATACTGTAACGTGAACAGTATGGAAAACTCATTGTTATTGGTCTGCAGTTCTTGAAGTGTTTATTTCTTCGCACCACAATCTGGTATGAATCTATATAGCTGTGAATGATAACAATTGAACAGATATTCACTTGGATTACATGATTAGGTGGAAACTTACAGATTCTCGAAATCGTCAGTGCGGGTTCTTTTGGTCACCGAAGCTATTAGCATAAGAATTTATGCTAAAATAGACGTTTATCCAGCGTAACGAGGCATTGCGAAGACGAATCAGACATGTCAACCACTTGTAAAGGATATTTGGAATTTCGCGCGACCTTGGTGCCACTAATGGTGTAAAAAGAAAGTTTAACTGAAAACGACCTAAACTCTAACACTCTATATGTTCTGAAAAGTGGCATTTTCTTGTTCATTTCATAACTTATGGGATCTTCTGATGTTTGTAATCGAATTCAGTGACCTCCCTCCCGTATCATTCAGGTCCCATAAACTTTTGTGGATTTTTTTAACATATTTCAATGTGATGCCTGTAAACTGGATTCTCCCATGTTAAATTACTAATATGAGAATAAAGTATTTATTACTCATCAGCTACCACAATGGAATCTAGGAGCTTGGAATATTTTGTTGAAAACAGTGATGCTAATCTGAGCTATAGATCCTATTAACTTTGTTGCAAATCTTCATCACACTAACCTAGTTATCAACTGCTCCTGTCTAAGACTGTAGTTTATAATTCCAGCTGCTATTACGAGCTACTATAAAAACACACAGTGGCCAAATTAAGTGTCAGTAAAGTCCACGATACACAATGATGCGCAATTTACATGAGTTTATGAGTTTTCTAAATTAGTGGAGAGTTCAGTGTTTATTACAGAGATGAGAGATTCCCGAAGAATGGTGATGATGACTGACCTCGCCGGGTCATAAGTGAGCACCGCTAACGAGTCGCAAACTATGGCAAAACAGCTGTCCGGTGCTCCATGGTTTTCTGTGGTTCTCCAAAGAAAGTCACATTGTGAAAAATACCAATATGCTATACAAGTTTTTGTCGAAACAGGTCAGTTACAAATGCAGTAGTTCAGCATATTGCCTTCATCGTACAATTAATTTTTAAAAAAAGCCTTTTTCAAATAATGAGGACAAACCTGTTTAAAACTTCACATGTAGATTCACAGACAGTTAAATCTGGATTGAAATCTTTAGGCTTAAAGCTGTAAAAGAACCAACGTCTTTATTAGAGTTTGAACATGAAAAGGTATTATTCACACTTTAAAGTACTTCTTTGCATCGTTTCATGTTGAACTGATTCGTTAGACAGCAAAATGATGTGTGCGTTTAAAAACAAAGTAGCAACTTACAACGCATGGCTTCTTTAGTGCTTCCATTAATAATTAATAAATACTTTTGATATAGTCCAACCCCTTTGATCAACTTTAGTATCTGCCCCGAAACGGTAACTACTACAGAAATGTTCAGTGATCAGTCAGTTTATGGCTCAAAGGTCTATCAACTGCTGGTCAGATTCCACTTTTACTGCATGACAGTATCAGCAATTTGAAATACCCTCAAGTTGAAGGAAATAAAACCCAGTTATTCTTGACTATTCAACTTTCTGGTAGAAATCCTTTGTCAGAGTGATATTAGGTAAGAGGAAAGACTTCGTGGTCAGCTTTACGCCTAAGCATATAGTTCAATAGGAATAGAGAATGAGAACTTGATTAAAACAAATATTTAGGATTGTCATCCTGTGCAACTCGAAGATGAAAGGTAGGATAACTTAGTTGTGAGACTGTGAAAACAAAATACAATTCTTCAGTTACATCGAGTTAAATGAAATCCCTGTAATGACGCAAGGTCGGTTAGGCTTTTTGTATATCAAATCTCAGCCCTGATAAATAAAGATCGACAAGCTTTTGCAAAAATACACCATCTGTCGCACCGGTGAAATATTGGAAGTTTAGTGAAGGCCCAATGTTTCCTACTCTATGGTTATGGAACATTCAAAACCCTCAAGTATCTGGGAGCCCTCGCTCTCACAGTACCGTCCATGTGTTGTGAAACCATCAGGTAAAAGATGTAAGTTATTTGGTCAGATATTCCCATATACCTTGATTTGGTATGTTATCCAAAGTAAAGTTAGTTAATACAAACGCTAAAAGATGAGACATAGCACCAGACTATCGAATACCTAAATGCTAGTTTAAGCTATGTACAGAAATACAGATTTCCTTATTGGTGTCTGCATGAAATGTAGAATCAGGGATACAAAACTAGGTTATACAGCTCTGAATCGCTCTCAGTGGTACCGATACTAATACTCATTACCCTCACCTTATAAATCATGTTACTTGACCTTACTTTACTTACTCTCACCATCTCTCTTTCTGTCTCTTTTGGCTCTCTGTCAATGTAGACTACATTATGGCCTCCTATTTCTCTGTCATTCATTTTACCGCCTAGTTCTTTCCTGTACTGGTAAGAAATGCAGTAACCTGAACAGTTAAGCACTACATCCAGGCCTCATGATGACACTGACTGACTGACTAACCCTGTCAAGCTAACCAGAAAGACATGAATAAAAATACTTTTCGAATCAATCTCTAGAATGCGTGTGATTACGAAGATGGCTATGTGCCTACAAGTGATGAACAACTGGGAGGACTTAGTTGCATAACTAAATCCAGCGTCTTAGAAATCTGAGAGCGTCAATCTTTTAGCCGATTACACTGGAATTACTGACTTGCGATATACAGTCGAATATGCAGTTCATAATCTTCATCTTGAAAAATAATTAGATTAGGTAAGTCTTAAATGGCTGTTAAAATATTAGCAAAATATTCTTTACACCTGACATTTCATTCACAAAAAGGAGTTAGAACATTTTCTCCAGAAAAAATAAAAAGTTATTGCCTAGCATAAATTTGAGCTATAGTAGACTTAGACCACCCACTTTACAATCAATTGAAATATGATTAGTTATTCACGCCCATCAAGATACAAAGAACAAGGAACAATACTCCCGTTGTTTAAAACATATGAATTCAAATACTGGTGTAGATTTTATTCTATAGATAGAACCCAGTGTTTTTTATGCTTTTTCAAAACTCAATCTTCGGATGCATAAAAAGCTAAATGTCTATCATACCGATGCTATATATTGCGTTTCATAAATAATTCATCTTGAATATACCAGCAATGCAGGAAGAGCTACGAATAATTATGCAGCTATGGAAGCCTTCATATTGGCTCTAAAATAAGATTCTTGAATATCAAAAATTTGTTGTGTAAGGTTTTTAAAACACTACTGATACACATCTGTTGTTTCAGTTTCTTGATAGCCCTACTTGATTCTCGTGCATTATTACAGTTTGTCAGTTACCTTTCAATATTCAATGTAATTGCATTCTTGAGCTTACCAACCCTAGGGATTCGTATTTTTCCTTTCTTTTCTAGCCAAAATTCCTTTTCTAGCTGACTGAACTACTGTTTCAGACTTTGAGCCTACTCTTCTGTTTCTTAATACGCAATAATCTACTTACAAGCTAGAAGAGGAATCTCTCAACAGTCGATTCTTACATTTTCAGCCTTAAGACACCACTAGAAAGAATAAAATAACTGTTAACTAAAGGATTTGAATAGTCAGTAACAAACAGATGGATTATGAATAAATCCGAATGAAGGTTCTCATAACTGTAAACCGTTTTAGTTGTGTGTAAATAGTTTAAAATAGGGAACATGTGTTTTTCAAAGGGTAAGAAAATTCAACAACAAACCTCTGACAGTTCATAACCTAATGAAGGCCTCTTGTTTAGCCAGCCTATCCTACACAAAATGTCACCGTTACATAATCAATCAGAAAAAGCTTGTATCATTGTCACAGAATACGTATTAAGTGTAGGGTGAACAAGTAGTTCAGTGCCTATGCGCCTAAAATGAAATAAAATAAAGCTTTTTTTAAGAAAAGCCAGAATATGTAGATAGAAAGATACGGTTATATACTTTGTAAGCCCTTGTTACAGTCTTCTGTTACGTTATTTCTGCAGTTTCCCAGAAGACAATATACAACTCTAAGATACCTTATTTGTGATTCGTTTGATCTCGAAGTGTCGTTAATTTCTTTAACTAAACATCTCGAAGATTCTCAAATGAGATACGCATTATAATAAAAAAAACCTTCCTTACAGATACAATTCCGTAAAAAGTGTAAACCATTGTGACGGTACTGTTGTCGACTTAACCCTCTAGAGCTGAGGGTGTCGCCAATATTGAGAAAGAAATAAGCTTTTAAAGTAACTGAAGTTGCGTAACAACCTTCGTTATTCACACTGGAAAACTGATATGTATTGATACCATATGTTGAAACTGAACTATAAAAAACTCAATTTCCATATTGTCACGTGATCCTTTCTGCGTACCTCAGTATCTGAATACTACTGTATATGACTGCGCTTCACTTGCGCCTATGGGTCAACAAGTGATCTGAATGCAAGACAAGATATTTGCGACCTTTTTAGTTAATCGGCTTTCTTCCAGTTTCTTTTTACATCAAAAGTTGAACACTAAGAAGTCACTATACCTGTATATTATGCCATTTTAGTTATACATATATACAAGTGAATTAAATGTGCATAACACAACATAATTCATAAAAAGGAAATTAATAATTTTGTGTATAGAAATTAGCATAATGCACGATAAATAGGTTCAGTTAATATGCCACTATTTATCAACCATTAACCCTGTAAATTGAGTCAGTAGTCAATAAATTCTTATTGGGCTGAGCTACAAAATAACATTACAAAAGCCTTAAGTAAAATGTGCCTCGAAAATAAAGTAAACACACACATACACACACTTTTGTTTCTTTATTTCATTCGCTATTTCGAATCCGGTCACGGTCTAAATTTTCATTTCACCTTCAATCACCACAGAATATCAATAAATATAAATATATAAAGAATGTTGAAGGGTGATTTTGCTGTCATGATTATACAAAACGTTCTCCTAGGTTTGAGAACAGATAAGATTGGACTCGATCTATTTTTCTGTATGAATCTCTTACACCAGTGACGAATTCTGTTTTCTTGTAATAATCTGCAATGAGTGAATTTCAGTCATCTTAAGAAAACTTATTTAATGATAAATCTATTCTAAGGGATAAGAAACTTCAAGCTTTTTTTCAAATTTAATCACTTTAATGTATGGTATATTCAGTAGATTCTCATTTTATGTCATCTATTCATCTCTTATATGTTCAGTGAACCAGCAGCAAAGTAAAACAAAGATAAATTAAATATTAAGGTGAAGAAACAAACAGCAAATCATTCATTGAACACTGAATACTTTAATTTTATCTCTAACAAGATGTTAGTTAATATAAACAGTGAATTTGAAATATAAGATATTTAAAGTTAGAGCAAAATTATTGAGTATCCACTTTGAAAAGCAGAAACATTGACATAGAAGACACAGAAACTGAGAAGATAAAATGAATGTACTCAAGTATAATGCTACTTCATACTAATCTTATTTTTTTCAATTAACCTATTTATCTATTTCTTTATGGCATATTCTAATAATCATGAGAATATGTTCTCTAGAAATTTATAGCATCTGCAGAAATCAAAGGTGAGATGACCATTCTTTAGGCTTGTGGATAGGCATATAAAAAACATATTGAGTGGTCATACTTTCTGTCTCACTTCTTGTCTTTTCAAATGACGTTTTTCTCTTCACATGTACACAGACAATCGTTGGAGGATACAACACATATGGAGAAGACAATCAGAGATGCATAGACCACTTGAAATTATTTAATTTGGTCAAACATTGATTCAAATATGCTTTGAAGCATGAACTGAATGATAAATGGTTACAGAAAGTTCTGTTCATCATTTGTTTCCCTTGTTTAGCTGTTTTATTCATGTCTTAGAATTTGTTTTAATGTTGTGTAAGAATATTCCAAGACATATACAAAGGACTGGAGAAGCTATTGAAGTAAACATTTATTTGTATGCAAGGATAGGTTGAGTACTTGATGCGTGGATGAGCATAACTGTGCATATCTTCAATACTATACATATATGTTAGATAAGCATGATAGTTAAGCATTCATTGTCTTTTGTGTTGGTGTGTACTTCATATCAAACTTCAAGATATAGTAAAAATTATGCACCGAGTTAATTTTGAAGAAGTAATTAGAGACAAAGAAAAGAAATTTTATAGCTCACTTATCATGAATCATCATTCATTCAGCCTTTTTTCGAATATTTTTAATCTTTCCTTTGTTCTTGTAATCCATTGCTTCTGCTTTCTGAAAGGTCACTTCACTTATCTACTTATTGGTTCATATTCTTGCAGCATTTCGCTTTAAACTGACCTTATTCACCTAGCTGAAGAAGTAAGAGAAAGGAAGTAGGAGACATTAGTTCACAATGAGCATTATAATTTCTTCCATTTCTCGCTCTAGCCTAACCAGTGTACATGACTACAGACATCAAAACAAAATTATTCACTTTTTAGACTAATTTGTAAACAAAAGGGAAGGAAAAAGAGTTCGATCTTTGGCTGAATAATCTCTGCTAGTAAGGTCTTTGACTGTTCATCAATTCAATTCAGTTTGGGAGAATAAATTTGATTTTTATTGGGAATAATTCAGGAATTTACAGTTCCGTTTGTAAGGAAAATCCAGATTTACTTATTGTAACTTTAAGCATTAGGTAGTAGGACATGTTAGTAACAAACTTACGATGCACTGATGACAGGGGTTGATACTGCAAGTAAATTCAAGTAAGAAGTGCTGAAATGCTGTCCGAAGAATGCACTTTGAAGTCCTTTCACTTCTAACCATAGGCTTCATGAGAAAACAGATCAGAACTTGGATACTCAAGTCTAACTCCAGTGAATGTTATTTAACATTTCTTGTTGTGGAACGGATAGCCCAGCTTTTAATTAGCTTTTGGTTGGAAAAAGTAATATTGAGTAAAAGCGCTTACGCTGACCACATATCATCACTAAGATTCATTTCTAACAACTGGAAAATGTAAGCATTTTCCTGTGAACTAGTGATGATGGCCAGGAAAATATGTAAGAGGAGATCTTGATTCTGAAGCATCACCAAGACTGACTATCTTTGTATTTTATAAAAATTAGCCCAAACTCACATAGAAAATGTTTTATAAAAATGCAAAATCACGGATTGACATCAACTGGAGAACCACTGAAAAAATGCAAGCATTAAACAAATGTTTCTTCTTACTATGGGATTCCTTCAGTAGCACATATTAGTAACCCTGCCGGGAATCGGATCCAGCACATTCAGGTTTCGTGTCCAGTATGTTGCCCCTGAACTACTAAGCTAGTTTTCAATAGGTCTCCAGGTGATACTAGTCAGTAATCAATACCATCTTGAAACCAATCAATCCTCACAAACCTCCAGAATATTCTACATTTAATCGCTGTTTGGTAAGCGTCTGACGACTGTAATATGATGAAGTATTCCGTTGTAGTTTTTGGTGCTCATTACATTTGTTAGCTAGTTATGAGTGCTTTTTCTTTTGTCTACTCACTTTCATGTCAATGAATACCAGTCATATGTAATTCTTCATATGGTAAGTTACAAATTACTCACTTTACAACTTGTGACATAGTCCGTTATTAAATTACAGTCATATACATATACATATAACCTCGCCTGGTTAACTAGTTCACTAGTTACTAGCTGGTCCTTAGCCCGGGTAAAGAGGGAAGGTTGGGCATAGGTCTAGCAACCCTACCCCGTAAAACAAATCTAACCGCTAAACAAACTTCAAAGCACAAACAAAATATAAAAAATGAAAACAAACTTATTCCCCGCTGGAATCGGAGAGGCGAAATGACGCCACTTGGTTAAAGCCTGCCTCCGGGAAGCCAATTGGCCGGGCCGATGTGTCCCCTCTCTCTCGATGAAAGCGAAAGTAAACGTGGGGACATGGAATGTCCGCACCATGTTTGAACCCAGTAAGGCAGCCCAGATTGCAAAGGAGATGAGAAGGTATAACATAGAAGTGCTTGGGATTTGCGAAAGCAGATGGAATGGGAGTGCAATCTACAAACTGTCAACTGGAGAATCAATAATCTACTCCGATATTGTCACCCAGACGACAACCACGAGCACACTGAGGGAGTGGCTATCATGATGTCCTCAAGAGCATCGAAGGCTCTCATTCAGTGGGAACTAATCTCCTCCAGGATCATGACAGCAAGATTCAACTCAAAAGGAAGAAAGGTCACAATCATACAATGTTATGCACCTACAAATAATGCAGAGCAAGAGAAGAAGAAGGAGGAATTCTACAGACAACTTCAATCAACACTGGACAAGACGTCAGTTGGCGATATCAAAATTCTAATGGGCGACATGAATGCCAAACTGGGAGGGAACAACAAAGGAAGAGAACTAACCATGGGCCGAGAAGCGCTTGGTGAAATGAATGAGAATGGAGAATTGTTTGCAGAATTCTGCGCATTCAACGATTTGGTGATTGCAGTGAGGCAGTGTGTTCAGGCACAAAGATATCCACAAAGCGACATGGATTTCACCAGACACCAGAACACACTAAAAATCAAATCGACTTCATCTCAATCTCAAGAAAATGGAGACGCAGTCTACTTAACACAAGGTCAAGAAGAGGAGCAGATGTAGGTTCACACCACTCACTGTCTAGTGCAAGGAACCTTCCACATCAAGTTGAAAGCCTTCAAGGAAGCTAGTGATAGACCTCAATTCAAGTACAACACTCGGAAACTGAACTGAAGGATGAAACTACAAAGGAGATCTTCAAGGCAGCCATCGAGACAAAATGGGAGATATCGAGGAACATCCCTGAAGAAACCTGTGTGGAAGAACACTGGAAGTCTTTGAGAGAGATTTGGAAAGAAACCTGCACAACAGTATTAGGAAGGAAGAAGAAAGAAGACAAGGAATGGATCTCGACGGATACCTGGAAGCTGATAGAACAGGGAGAGGAAGGTCGTGATGGTGAAACAGAAGATAAACCAGTGCAAGGATGCTCAACGACAAGAGGAACTGAGCACAATGTATAAAACACTGAACAAAGAAGTAAAGAAGAGTACACGCAAAGACAAAGGACACTTCTACGAAACACTGGCAAGTGAAGCAGAACAGGCTGCAGGTAAGAGAGACCTGACGACATTGTATCAAATAACCAGGTTGCTATCAGGGAAGAGACCAACACAGATGAAACCAATAAAAGATGAAGAAGGAAATTTAATTACAAAAGAAGAGAAACAGAGGAAACGATGGGCCGACCACTTCAAGAAGCTCTTGAATCGACCACCACCTGCACTTCGTCCAGAAATACCACCTGCAGCCGCTGAATTACAAGTGAACATAAATCCCCCAACGAAAATGGAAGTCCTGAACGCCATAAAGCTACTGAAATGCGGGAAAGCAGCAGGACCAGATGGAATACCGCCAGAAGCACTGAGAACAGATGCAGAGACAACAGCGGACATGCTCACACCACTATTGCAGAAGGTGTGGAAGGAAGAGAAGGTACCTGCCCATTGATTGGAAGAGGGCTTACCTTGTCAAACTGCCGAAGAAGGGAGACCTCAGTGTTTGCAAGAACTGGCGCGGAATCACTCTCCTGTCCACCCAAAGCAAGCAAAATATTAAGCCGCATCATCCTGGAGAGGCTAAGGATGCACTGGATTCAAAACTGCGACCGGAACAGGCAGGCTTCAGGAAGTACAAATCATGTGCAGACCAAATTGCAACGCTACACTACGCATCATCATAGAACAGAGCATAGAATGGCAATCAGCTCTCCACCTCAACTTCATCGACTTTGAGAAGGCCTTTGACAGCGTTGACCGAGAAGTAATTTGGAAACTGCTTCAATACTACGGAGTACCGCAAACCTTTATCCGCCTCATTCAACAACTATATGAAGATGCCACATGCCAAGTAATCCAGAATGGGAAGCTCAGTGATGCCTTTGAAGTGAAGACAGGAATGAAACAAGGTTGCCTACTATCCCCCATGATATTCCTTATTGTGGTCAACTGGACTGGATCATGCAGCAAACAGTGGGGAGCGAGAAGAGGGGGATACGCTGGACTGCGGAAAAGAACCTAGAAGACTTGGATTTCACCGATGACTTGTGCCTAATGTCACATAAACTTGAAGATCTACAGGCAAAAACTAACAAGTTGATAGAAGAGGCAAGGCAGCTAAGACGGGACTTCAGGTGAATATAGAGAAGACAGAAGTGATGAAGATACCGCACCACCACCATCAACAACAACAACAACAAACTCCAATCACCGTCAACGGGAGAAACTTAAAGGAAGTAACCTCCTTCACCTATCTAGGAAGCACTGTTTCAACTACAGGCGGCAGTTGTGGCACAGACGAGGATGTCAAAGTCAGAATCGGAAAAGCAAGACAGGCGTTCATTGGCCTGAAACCAGTGTGGAGATCTTCTGCGCTCAGCATGTGGAACAAGATACGGATTTTCAGCACCAACCTCAGTCAAGTCAGTGCTCCTGTATGGTTCAGAGACTTGGCGCGTCACGAAAGGGATTTCCAATAAACTACAGACATTCATCAACAACTGCTTACGCTCGCTACTGAAGATCAGATGGATTGCCAGAAAGAATAAGCAACAAGGAACTCTGGGAACGAACCAACCAAGAACCTATCACGCAACAAATATGCAGGAAGAAGTGGAGATGGATTGGGCATGCACTGAGAAGGCTGACTGAGGACATCACGCGTCAGGCCAGTAGCTCAAGTGGAATTTCCATGGGAAGCGACGAGTTGGACGTCCGTGGTGAGGGTGACATGGAGGAGGTCGTGTGAGGAGGAAATGAGAGGTTGTGGGCTGTCGTGGAACCAGGTTCAAAAGATCTCAGAGAACAGGATGAAATGGAGACGTGCTACTGAAGCTCTATGTTCCACTAGGAACCCAAGGGACTAATAATAATAATAATAATAATAATAATAACATATACACATACAGTCAAATACTTTGAAACTTTTGCTTCATAAGATAGATATAAGCTTGCTTTAGACGTTTTATTTTGTTGTAAAAGCGTCGTTTCTTCTTGGATCAAACCTACCCAGCTGTATTTAGTTAAGACTCATATTCTGAGTTTAAACACGAATACATGTGAATATTTAATTACCTGTACATAAATACCCAGACCAAAGGGTTCTGATTGCCGGTAACCAAGTAAAATCATGATCATCTTGCTTTAAAAAAGGGACTACTATTATGCATCTCTTAGCTTGATGATCACAATGTGAAATGACTTATAGAGTTCAATCATTACTTACGACTGGAGTAGATAAAAGTGTGTCTCATCCAGTTCTACGGTACGCAAATCACGCCTTGATTAGCTTAGCGGTTTGTTCTCTGTCTGCGGCACTAGATGAAACAGGTTCAGCCGTCTAAAAAGACACCTGTCTCACTAAGTTCACAGGTAAACTTTGCTGACTCATACCAATCAGTAGGATGCCTGGGTCTATGGCTTTCTGTTAATTGCCACCAACCAACAAATATACAAAAACACATTGACCTGTCCCTATTTTTTCATTTGGTACTGTGAAAAAATAAAAGTAACTCTTTATCATCGATATGCAAAGACGAACTGCACGACCTATGTTGACAGGTGGGCTCTTATGCTGAAGCCTAGATCTTGCAGGTTATTCATTATGTTATATTTATCTTGCTTACTAGCAGTGCAATCCAGGATGTGCATTTACTCCTACTTAAGACCCGTTCAACTTATGTACCTGCATCCCAATGAGACCAAAATCCAATGCTCATCGCTTCAAATGTCAAAAGGTTATTGACATAGCCGATGAAGCACGAGGGCCAACCCTTGTGCAACGCTATCAGGTGTTGTTTGCTACTTGTAATTTCCCGTTGCTATACTGGGTCGTATTGCTTGAAGTCTGTTAGTATATGGGCCCCTATGCAGATGCCCCGAAAATGCCTGATTAATGACCAATTTGCAATCTGCTTGATCGACAAAGGAAAACATTTAGTTTCAAATTTCCCTTTTACCGATGTATTTCAATGAATACCTTAGTGTATATAAATTGAGACAGCAGAACGATGAGACATCAGTAAATTTTTTAGTTATTTGTCCCTGGAGAAATCTGAAATAACCGCTGTCAAGACTGTGCAACTCACGGTTAAAATAGTATGGGCAGCGTGTGACTTTGAAGTTCTGTACTACCTCGACAGAGTTGCTGTGGTAACCTCTGACCAAAAAAGGTCATAACAAAGTAAGACAAACTAACTGAAAGCAGACTGTTGGCATATTATCAGTAGCAAATGTGGATCACTGAAATTCCCTCCAAAATAGGAAAAACCAAGGTTGGGATGCAATAATGTCGATCCACGTGATCAATTCGGTGGTATTCGTCAGCTGCCCGAAACCTAGAATATATGACGACAAAATATTTACATACTTAAATCTAGTGTCATCACTCAAAACGGCACAAATAAATACCAGAAAGAGACAACAGTTCCCATTGAAATGAAGTCCAAAATGTTGAGTAATGATTTCAGAAATACACATCTGATTAGAACCTCGCCTCCTTACATAGCAGACTGGATACTAGCCGCTCCTAAGCCCGAATAAACAGGGAAACTTCGACATACAACTAGCAAACATACCCCGCAAAACAAATCCAACCACTAAACAAACTCCAAACCATAAAATATGAAAAAACAAACTGATTACTCGCTGACGACACCTAGTGAAAGCCTTCGAGAAGACAGCTGGCCGGTGTGTCTCTTCTCGATGAAAGCGAGCGTAAACATGGGGACATGGAATGTCCACACCATGTTTCAACCTACCAAGGCTACACAGATTGCAAAAGAGATGAGAAGGTACAGTATGGAAATACTAGGAATCTGTGGAAGTAGATGAAATGGAAGTGGACTCTCCAAACTGTCAACTGGAGACGAGTGAATTATCTACTCCGACATTGTCACCCACACGACAACCACGAGCACACTGAGTTTCAGAGTGGCTATCATGATGTCCTCAACAGCATCCAACGCTCTCTCTCTCTCTCATGCAGTGGGAACCAATCTCCACCTACAGGATCATGGTCATGACAGCAAGATTCAACTCAAAACGATGGAAAGTCGTTGTTATTAAATCTTCGAGAAAAATTACCAATATCGTTTAAACAGACTTTAAAAAATCCTCTGTGTTGTCATTCTTTGTACTAATATTGTAAATTAAATGTCAATGACACAGAGGGCATTGAACATTGAACGGATTTTGAAAAGTAAAGGTTAGGGATTATCTGTTGTGGTATACATGTATTTTACAAGTGATTTTCTCAGTGGTGAATGAATGTGTGTAGAACGTGTGTATCTTGATGTGAACAGATATACTTCTGCATGATAGTTCATGAGTCATCTGTAAAAACAATACTGTTGTTTAAGCAATAGGTGAATGATTTATGATTTGTTGATAGGCTGTAATTAGAGGGAAACGAAAAAGCCTAAAAGTAATCATATTGCTAAAAGTGTAATGACAAGCCAACGTTCACTATTCATTATGATAGGAGAGAGTGAAACCCACATTCTTTTTGCATACAATAGCATTGAAATGTGTGCGAATATGTGCAGTTTAGTATATATCTGTGCTATTTTTGCCTTTCACTAATTCTGTTCCAGAAATGTGTGTATTCTTCTAAAAAATAAACTTGTGTTGCCTTATTGAAAAAGTTGTTGATCAACTGATTGCTTTCTGTCCGTTTAACTGTATGTGAATTCGCATTATGAAAGATTTTAGGCATATGATTGCAGTTATTTCCAACTCGTCTAAAAACACAGTCATAGGCAAGAAAAAAAAACATAACATGTATGACTGATGATGTTGAAACTAGAAACTAGTATCTATCCTTTTTCTAATCATTGTTAGTAAAATAACCTAAAGACAGAAAAAACCATTACCACCCCAATAACAATAATAACATTTATAATAATTGCCGAATAGACTGTATACATAGATTGTTTTCACCTTTGACTCATTTAAACAAAGTCAAAAGTAACTAAACGATGCCTAGTGAACTAAGCTAGATTTGTCTGTATTCTACATAAGTGTACTGCGAAGACAGTTAGATTGCTTTTATGGATGTACGTAACTGGACAAAAATAAGAATAAGAAAAATTCGAATTAGCCGAAATCAACTGTGTTAATCATCAAAATTTACCTCACTTTAAGTTTTCTATGCAGTACTGCTGCTCTTAATTAGTTAAATATTATTATCATCAAGTTGTTTTGATCGACTTTGTCGCAGCTCGCAGCGGAATCAAGAATATGGGTTTCGTCCTATGCCAGACTCGTCAGTAGAACGTACATACACATCAGTAGGCGACGTTGTTCCACAGAGACTAGAGTCTGGTACCCACTACTTTAAACGCCAAAGCGTTATCCACTAGAACACTGTGGCACAATGGTCATTTATTTAACGACAGTTAACTAGTTCACTAGTTACTGGCCAGTCCCAAGCCCGGATAAACAGGGAAACTTCGACATACAACTAGCAAACATACCCCGCAAAACAAATCCAACCACTAAACAAACTCCAAACCATAAAATATGAAAAAACAAACTGATTACTCGCTGACGACACCTAGTGAAAGCCTTCGAGAAGACAGCTGGCCGGTGTGTCTCTTCTCGATGAAAGCGAGCGTAAACATGGGGACATGGAATGTCCACACCATGTTTCAACCTACCAAGGCTACACAGATTGCAAAAGAGATGAGAAGGTACAGTATGGAAATACTAGGAATCTGTGGAAGTAGATGAAATGGAAGTGGACTCTCCAAACTGTCAACTGGAGACGAGTGAATTATCTACTCCGACATTGTCACCCACACGACAACCACGAGCACACTGAGTTTCAGAGTGGCTATCATGATGTCCTCAACAGCATCCAACGCTCTCTCTCTCTCTCATGCAGTGGGAACCAATCTCCACCTACAGGATCATGGTCATGACAGCAAGATTCAACTCAAAACGATGGAAAGTCACAATCACACAATGCTAATCTCCACACTTACAAATAATGTGGATGAAGAGAATAAGGAGGAATTCTATAGACAACTGCAATAAGCACCGCACGACACAACACCCCAGTTGGTGACATCAAAATTCTAGCGGGTGGAGTGACATGAATGCCAAACTGGAACAGACAACACAATAAGAGAGCTAACCGTGGATCGAGAAGCACTCGGTGAAATGAGGAATGACAATAGAGAATTGTTTGCAGATTTTTGCGCATTCAACGATCTGGTGATTGGAGGCTAGGCAGTGTGTACAAACACAAGGATATATATATACAAGACAGCGACATGAATTTGATTTCAACAGACACCAGATGGACACACTACACTAGAAATCAGATCGACTTGATCTGAATGTGAAGAAAGTGGAGACGCAGCCTACTGGACACAGGCAAAATGAGATGAGTAAGGGGAGCAGATGTAGGTCCACACCACTCACAGGACACACGGAACGGAAAGCGAACTGAAGGACGATACTACAAATGACATCTTCACGGCAGCCATCAAGACAAAATAGAAGATATCGAGCAGCATCTCTGAAGAAAACTGTGTGGATGAACACTGGAACTCTTTGAAAGCTACGTGGAAGGAAACCTGCATAACCGTGTTAGGAAGGAAGAAGAAACAAGATGAGACAAGGAATGGATCTCGACGAACACATGGAAGCTGATAGATGAGGGAGAGTATTATGGTGATGGTGAATCTGAAGATGAACCAGTGCAGTGCAAGGATGCACAACGAGAAGACGGTCTGAGTACAGTGTATAAAACACTGGACAAGGAAGTGAAGAAGAATGCGCGCAAAGACAAATGACACTTCCATGAAACACTGGCAAGTGAAGCACAACAGGCTGCAGGTAGGAGAGATAGAGACCTGACAACATTGTACCAAATAACCAGGCTACTATCTGAAAGGGGAGAGATCAACACAGATGAAACTGGTGGAAGGTTGTGAAACAAATCCAATTACCAAAGAAGAGAAACAAAGGAACGGATGAGCTGACCACTTCAAAACCCTCTTGAATCGACCACCACCAACACCACCACCTGCACTTCTTCCAGAAATAACACCTGCAGCCCAACCACAGAACTACAAGTAAACACAAATCCCCTAACAAAAGTCGAAGTCCTGAACGACATAAGACTACTGAAATTCAGGAAAGTAGCAGGACTGGATGAAATCCCTCCAGAAACACTGAGAACAGATGCAGAGACAACAGCGGACATTCTCACACCACTATTGTAGAAGGTTTGCAAGGAAGGAAAGGAAGGTACCTGTCCATTGATTGGAGGAGGGGTTACTTTGTCAAACTCCTGAAGAAGGGTGACCGAAGTGATTGCAAGAACTGGTGTGGAATCACGCTCCTGTCCACCGCAAGCAAAATGTTGAACCACATCTTCCTGGAGAGACTGAAGGATGCACTGGATTCAAAATGATGAGCAGAACACGCTGGCTGGCTGACTGGCTGGCTGGATTCAAGAAGAATAAATCATTTGCCGACCAAATTCCAACGCCACACTACGCATCCTCGTAGAACAGAACATAAAATGGTAGTCAACTGAATCTCTACCTCATCTTCATGCACTTTAAAAAGGCCTTCGACATTGTCGACCGAGAAGTAATTTGGCAGGTGGCTGCTCCAACACCACGCCTTTAGTGCCACAAACCTTTATCAATCTCATTCAACAACTATATGAAGACATTACGTGCCAAGTAATTCACAATTGGAAGCTCAGTGATGCTTTTGAAGTGAAGACAGGAAGGAGTACGATGAGGCTGCCACCTAGTGTCACCAATGATCTTCCTGATTGTGGTCAACTGGACTGGATCATGCAACAAACAGTGATGAGTGAGAAGAGGTGATTACGGTGGCCGGACCGCGGAAAATATCCTAGAAGATTTGGATTTCGCCAACGATGACTTATGTCGAATGTTTTGTGGCACAAACCTGAAGACGTACAGGTGAAAACTAACAAGTTGACAGAAGAGGAGAGGGAAGCAAAGACAGGACTTCAGTTGGATGTAGAGAAGACAGAAGTTGAGGTGGTGAAGATGCTCAACCAACAACAGCAATCACCATTCACCATCAACGGGAGAAACTTGAAGGAAGTAGCCTCCTTCACCTACCTAGGCAGGGCAACATCCTTTCAACTACAGGTGGCAGTGGTGGCACAGACGAGGACGTGAAAGTCAGGATCGGAAGAGCAAGATAGGTGTTCATTAACCTGAAACCAGTGTGGAGATCTACTGAACTGCACTCAGCATGAAGCGCGAACAAGATGCGGATTTTCAACACCAACGTCAAGTCAGTGCTTCTATGTGCTTGTTGAGAGACTTGAAGCGTCACGAAAAACACTCCCAACAAACTACAGACATTCATCAACAGCTTCATACGCTCACTCGTTACTGAAGCTCCGATGGCCAGAAATAATAAGCAACAGGGAACTCTGGTTGTTAACAAACTAACCAATAACCTATCGCTGAACAAATATGCACTGGAAGGAAATGGAGATGGATTGAGCATGCACTGAGAAGTCAGAGTGTGGACATCACGCGTCAGGCCCAGGAGTGGATCTTGGATGGGAAACGACGAGTTGGGCGTCCGAGGTGAGGGTGACATGGAGGAGATGAAGTGAGGAGTAAATGGGAGCTTGTGGGCAGTCATGGAGCCAGGTTCAAAAGATTGCAGAGAACAGACCGCATTGTAGACGCGCTACTGAAGCCCTATATTCCATTAGGAATCCAAGGGACGAATTATGATTATTAGCTATTGTTAGTTACTGATATATTTGTAATCCTCCCTGGTTGTACTAAATAGGAACGATCTATCTCTAAAGGCAAACGAGCTCCTATTCAATGCCTCGATATTTCCTGGGTATTTTTCGTTATAATTGTCTTGGAATCCGAACGGCCGCCCATATGCCAACACAGGTCGATCAATTCTATCTACTATAACGATGGAGAATTACAAGGATTAAAAATTGCTAATTAAGCTATTATTTTTCTAAATGAGACCTTTACTCAGCTTCAATTTTACTTCCCAATACTGTACGTGTATTAAACAGGTGACAACAATCAGGTGTTAGAAAAAAACCCTAAAAACTAACAAATTTCCAAAGGCTTATGTAGTGGAACTTACGGTTACTATACTGATAATCTTATCATTTTGACTACACTTTACTAGCGCTTATGTTAACCAGGTGTGTTTTAATCATCCTCAAAAAAATCCTCTGGTCAACAGTTCCAACTGATGCTCACTTGTGTCTGGTCAGTCATCTACCATGTCTGAAACTGTAAAACATTTTAACGGTGTGCCTAAATGTGAATAATTTTCATTATGGGGTCTATGGCACCAGAAGTTTAAAACCTAGACTGACAAAATATTGAAGAAGGAGTGACAATACTCCACAAGAGCCTCAAATATCATCATCATGCTTCAGATAATCTCAGTTGGTGTTGTTAACCATCTCTTAGTAATCTTTGAAATTTGTCGTAACATATGAAGCGTCAGATAGGTTGAATTCTAAAGTGTTGATATGTTATAATGTTGGCGATGGTTGCTAAAGAACGAAATTTGCATTTGAGACAACTGAATAATGCAGAGATTAAGAAACTTACAAACTATGCTAAATATGTACGGAACTTATAACAAGTAACACTTCCTCCGTAAACCACTAGATAAGTTCTTCCAAACCACATCGACAACAAAATAACATGAATGTTCTAAGAGTAACAACGCTTTTTATCGTCATCATTTCATGAGAAGCTGTTTGATTCTGTTCATGAGAAGGGTTACTGTGAATCCAGTCTTGGTGAACATTACCAATAAATTATTGGTAAATATGCTGTAAATGACTAATAAGTAGTCATCAGAGTAAGCTCATTAGCTTATTGAATTTGAATGATTGCAGTGACAATCTGCCTAGCTGAGTGATGATAAGAAATACTTTGGAAGTGACAAATGGATTGTAGTCCAATGTAAGCAGAAACACTCATCAAGAGAAGAATTAACAAGTTGAATAATGATGAAACTAGGCAGCGTATACTCGTTTGCACATGATGACGTAAGATAATGACTGGTTTTTCAGTTAACCTATGTCTTCATATAAGATTATTCTGTTTTGTATAGCATAGTTTTATCAGTATCACTAGTCTAATATGGAATCACAATTTACTACACTGATCAGATGCCACACTGGTAATAGCCTAGACCTTTGAATGAATACTAAGTTTCTTTTGCAGCCTTTATGGTTGGGTTGAAATGATAGTGAACGTTTTAAGTTGATAATTCTATCTACTTCGTTAGAGCTCTAAAGGTTTCATTCGTATTCGGGTATCTCAAAAAAAAATCTTCTACATATATACTACAAATTGAAAGAGGTGATACAAAGCTTCGGTATAAATAGATAATCACATAGGCCATTTATGGTTAATAGTTTACAAATAAGCACCTTTACATGACTAGGAAAATGATGTTGGCTTTCGAATCAAAAGACACTTGATTCACGCATAAAACAGCTTCATTGACTAGTTAGAGGAATAAAATGAAATAATTTACAAGTATCATTCCATATTAAAGAAAGTCCTTATAGCTAGTAGTCACATGAAAAACGTTGTGAAGATATTTCTTATTTTCAAATATATCTTAAGTTTGAGGTTATTGAGGAATTTATTTCTACTTCTAAGTTTATGCTTATCACGGAATGACATCACTTGAAAAATATTGAAAACCTAGAAAGACTGGATATTACTTTCGTCCTTCTGTGGGACTCCTCATCGGTACATACTCACAACACCACCAGGAGACGAACTGCTAACCTTCGGGTTTCACGGCGAACTCGTTAGCCTTTCAATCACTTCGTTGAAACTTATTCATCCACGGTTTTCTGCTTCTCTCAGTTCACGATATAGCGTGACTATCTCAAAAAATCTTTAGTTGGTATCCACTCTCTTTTGACGGGTTGAACCCACTGATGATATATTTTGGCTACAGTGGTCTTCAAATCAAAATTAAAGATACAGAATCTGAAAAAAAGTGACTTACGTTCACCATCACTGTCTGTCAAGTCCTGCGTGATATTGGATTATCTAAAAGCTGAGCAAATTACAAGTGTGTAAAATCTGAATGAATTCAACTTCTTAAGCTTTTTTCAATGAGGTTTACAAGGCATATTTTTCGAAATACTATCGCTGCTGTTTAGCTTCTTTTCTAAGTGTATCCACAGTTCTACATTTCCTTTGCCTAACATTAACCTTTCATTAACCTCTATAAAGTTAGGTAGAAAATAGTATATTCAGCCTTGAATATAAAACTGTAGAGTTTTGTGATAAATAGTTGTTAGTTAGAAAGTTTCACTCTTGAATACCAGATGCAGCTATTATTAAATTTCAGAAATATTGATGAATAATACTTGATTAGATCTAAATTTCAGTATTATTGGTCGCTGATGGTGATTGTATTCTGTACAATAGTCTCGACATTGTAGATGGTAGAAAATCGTTTTCAAGAAATTAGGTGTTATCACAAAACTGCGACTTGCAGAGAGGTGATGAGATATTCAATATACTAAGCTTTACTGTTAATGGCGCAAACAAAGGTATTCAATCGTTAGATCATGAAATTTTTCTTTTATATCTAATACTGCTGAACCTGAGCACTTAAAATATTAGCTACAATATCCTTCTTAAGCCGATATTAAATTTTCAATAGAAGCAAACAGACTGGCTTCTTTTAACCAGTTGATAAATAATACCATAAATCAAATCCAGAGGTTTTTTGTTGGATCAAATTCAGGAAGTTAGTCTCAACTTACATGTCCCTTACAATCTTAGTGCAGTCTTGTATATTATTTTTACAGTTAGGAGTGAAATTCAGCAATTATCACTATGAATTTTTACTAGCTGTTTAAGTAGATTTCTGTATCAGACAGCTAATTTGTCAACAGCAAATTTTTACTCTAAAATGTTTTTTTATAACTTCACACCGTTTATCATATTGAAAGGAAGTAAACAGTCTACTTTGTAGGATGGGAATTTTAAAAAAAAGTTCAGTTACGAAAAATAGATATTTGCGTCATTAGCCTGGTAGGTACTCCATAATCGCATATCATTTTCAGTTAACCTAGGAATAATAATGGACCATGACAGCGGAACATACGAAATGGAAGACAAAATAAATTGTCAGGGAATACTAGTCAGTATTTCCAGATGATTTCAGTATAAATTCTTGATTTTGTTACCTATATATTGTTTATGATGTAAATATAACTTAAAACTACATTTCAGTTGATGGCATAAAAGAATGTGAGTAAACCTGATTATTATTACTGAAATTCAGGTTATTAGAAAACTACATGAAACAGACAAAAATAAAAGCCACAAATGTGAACAAATTCAAAATTCTCCGATCAACATTATGGTGGAGTAAAACGAGAAGAGAAAAGAGATATTAAATTATAGCAGCAGAAAAATATACGACAGTACAAGAAAACAATAGCAGTGATGTAGGTGAGGGTGAGTTGTAAATAAGATTCAGTCATTGTCAGTAAATTCGGCAGAAGTTACTAAATTCTACAGTCAGTAACCGTGTGCATCTCTAGAAACTTAATCCGTAGCTAGGCATAGCATAAGGTGCAATTTTCGACTCTACAAAATGTAGATATCACCTTATTTCGGGCTGTTTATGATTGTATTGAGCTAAATACTTGCCTCTTAACTTGACAGATGGTTTTAGGATATCTATTATCTAAGATGCTATTAACTCTCTGCCATGCAATTATGCTACCAAACTGCCAGATATATTAGCTGATTATTAAATTAAGTTCAAGATCCTCATGTCTATAAACTATAGATTAGTGGTTTAGAGTTCGTCAAGACCCAAGTTCATTCTATCATTGCATAAATAGTTAACCTTTGAGTATTATTAACAGCTTTAGTAATCTCTGTCAACCTAAATCTTTGTTACTTCCTATCTCAATAAAAACATTCTTATCGATCTATGAAAGTATGATTTATAAAATGTTCTTTATTATGAAGATTGTATTCTATAAGTAGTAAAGCAGCTGATGAGAATGCACTAAATACTTGCATGCCAATTCTGCTATTATTTTTCTTCTTGCCTAATCCAAATTCGCGATAATTAAGAATTGTATGAAGTTCCAAAGTTTAAAGTTAGATGTATTCCACAATGAACCAAAATTATTATATTTAATAAAAATTGCAGCTTTGAAGAGTATCCTATAGACGGAAACATGTATTATATACTCAACAGTCGTCAACATTTGTGAAAACAAGAATGCATTCCATCATTTAAGTTGGCTACTGAGCATTTTAAAATCGAATGAAAGTTTCTCATTCATAAATCTTACTAAACATTGGGAAGGGAATATTTAAACTGAACTCCCGTTTCTTCCTCTATTCTAAAGAAAAAAACCGTGACTGAAATCCTACTGGAAACCATCAACGATGATGGCACTTAAAGCGACTAATTAAACGGTAGTAATCTGAGTTCCAGTAATATAAACTGTTTTACGAAAGCGTACCATGTTAGGATATTTGATAATGAAGGTACTAAGAAAAAAAAATTATCTCGATTTAATACTAATTTGTCTGTATAAAACATTTATCATATAAATGCACTTCTGATATTGTAGCAAAATAATACACAATTATTTCATTGGCTGCACTGAGCTACTTATAGTATACAGTATTACAAACAAACAACTGAATTATTTTATTTGATTGTGGAGGTTTATGGGGATTTATTTACTGATTACAGACTGGTGTTCATCATGGACTGACATTAGTTGCAGGAACTACTGAAGACGTGAGGATACCGGATTATTGTTTCGTTTTTGTACGACACGCCTTAGCAATGACAACCCATGACCCCCCTAGAGGTCGAACCTAGACGGCAACTTCAGGCTTCACAATGACCATATTGTTATTGATCCACTGGGTACAATCCAATGGTTCACATTTCGCTCTTCCTGTCAGTTCACGATGTAGCACAACCTCCAACCAACTTGACGTCAACTGATGTCCTGTAACAATATACTGCTTGGAATATCATTGATTTCGTACAGTTGGAGAAGAACACTGAATAATGAAATGAATGCATATCATCTTGACTTAATCAATGTTCTTAATCTTTTCAAGGAGATAAAAGATCGTGTGTGCAGTAAATAAAATACATCCTTGGTTCAAATAAGTCACACTGAAACATAAACTGGTGGTAAAATATTTATCAGATACATGGATTTGGAAAGGTATTCTTGGTTATGCTTATGCAGGTCAACTGGTCAATTTACAAGAAACAAAAATAAGACCTAATTGAAGAAGCAAATAAAAGACCAAAAATGGATTTAAGACACTATTCTTTGAGTCGGTCAACAGAACTTACAAATCTTAGAACACAAGGATGCCAGAACAACTTAGTAATCTTAGTAAGGAAGGTAAAATAATTTAGGCCTGCAACACTGGTAACCGGACACTGAAAACGCAGCAAAGTAATACTATAGATAGTATGTATATTATAACTCAGTAACATGTCGATTAATTAAAACTGTTGCAATGAGCTTTCGTCGGTCAAATGAAACATACAATAGTATTTTCGGAGTCCCTGAAATTATTTGATGGCAGTTCGATAAAGAGTAACTGTAGAAATACTGTGGTTGGAAATTTTTAATTAGCTGCAAAATATGTTCATTCGTTAGTTGGACAGAGGCAATCGGCGGGAAGTTCTGCTTCATCTAGATTTCATGCTTGTTGGCACTCGTCAGCAAGACCATTCTGCAACTTCTAAGGACCTGAATTTCCCCCTGAAACTCGAACACGCATCACTCAGTTGTGAACACTATCACTGAGCTGTTCAGGCCGAAATGATGAGTCTCCTAGCCTGGTAGCCACACTGCAAAATGATCGATAAAATTCAATCGGCACTTAGGACTCAAGAAGATGCAGTCCAATACCGTACAATGACCAATCATCACAGAATAGAAGAACCTGAACAGCTTTCGGAATCTCACCTTCGTTGTATCAACTACCCTGCAAACCTAAAACCATAGAATCTGACATTTGTTACAAATGTCAATGTGCTGAATGCTGTCGATTAAAATGAATGTACAAACTTAACTGAAGATGATCATTTATAACTCCAGAGCAGTCATGCTCAGATACTCCCAAAAGGTGTTATAGGGAAATAAATGTGTGAAGGCATTCATGAAAACTCTAAAAAGAAACCAACTTCAAAAACCTTAACATAACCGAATTCTTCTGGTTTAAGATCTATTTTGCTAACAGAAATACATCAAAAGATAATGGAAATAAAACCTTATCTTGAAAATTATACAACCGTTCTTCTAAAATGAAACCAGTAAACAAAAAGACAATAAGGTAATAAGTTAATGTCTTTACCTATCGGCTTTGTTAGTAAGTTAACCACAAAATTAATTCCACAATCGCCAGTCTTATCCGGATATTGTCAAATAAGAATGAAAAGCCGACTGAACAATGTGTTTATGCTTCTGTAGCCAAATAAGAAAGTTCTACTGACTGGAAAGAATATTTGAAAAACATTTTAATTAATTGAAGGTTATTTCTTACTATTTAAAACATTACTTCAACTGAAATGTCGCTCTTGCAGTGAAGAACAGAATCCTGAAAAGGTCTAGTGGTTCTAAGAAAAAGGTAACCCTTTGTATATTTCACTGGTATGACCTATTGAAAATGCTTTTCCAGATATTCTAACCGGGAAGGTATAAATTTTGCTCAGCCGGCTCTCCAACTGGTTAGAAAAATAACCAGAACTATTGCTGGAAAAACTGTTAGTCAGTAGTGTGAAAGGTGACAGGCAAGACAGTGTAAATGTTTCAAATGAGCTGATTTTTTCCCTAGATATTTTAGGGAGCCTCTACAAACACGTTGATTATTCTCACTTTTTGATACGTAGTGAAAAAAAGGCAGCCAATAGGGGAGTTGTTTTCAAGTCATGATCAGATCATGTTTCAGATCATGATCTATGCATGCGCTGACATGAGAATCTGATTGGAGAAATACGACGTCATATAACAAATCGGATTGGTTCATTTATGGCTTCATTTTCTGAAAGTTTTGTAAATACATATATATCATGTATTTGTCTGATAAAGTTGTCATAGTTCTTGCAGTCTCAGGCCGTCTTTGCTTTCCGGTTTTTCGCGGCTTAGTGAAGCAGAAGGTACTGAGAGAGGTCAGTTGTAAAGGTATTCAGTTGAGGTATCTATTGAGTCTCAGTATAATTATACGCATACTCGCAACCCCACTAGGACACAATACTTTCTTAGAGGTGGAATACAAACATCTTTTATCAATATACACTCAAGGTATAAAGCTGCATTCTGAAAACTTTTTGTATTGTAAATTTTATGTAGATAACATTACCAAACCAACGAATCCCATCTTAAGTGATGCTTATAACATTTCCGTCATTTAGACTAAGAGTGGAGAGAACAATAAATTACTTTACGTATGACTCATTGATGACGAACACATCATCCGTAATACTGTTGTACGTGAACTCGACGCAGCACGATATCACAGAAAACGCGAATCCAATCTAGAATTACCTAGTAGAAGAATAGCTTTATGGAACCTCACAGATAGTAATCATAGAGCGAGATGAAATACAAAACATTTAGAAAACATTCATTTTATTACCTCATGTAGTCAATTTGGATTAACCCAGAAACTTTACAAGCATATTACTCTTTTCAGTACTGTATGTTTGTCAGTTATTCCTTGCTTGCTGTTCCTATTAGCTGAGTTTTCATGAAACCACTCTTCAGTAGCATCTTCACAGAAGATGTTTAGATTTTTAGTGCCTTGACAGATTGCTTTATACTATAATATATTCATTTCGACTGAACAATATCAAGAATGCCCTGATAAAAATTTCATATCAAATAATTTTTGAAATATTATCTGCTTTACATACATTTCATTGAAGAGTTGAGTAATTATAATTGCCTACATCAAGTGAACAATGAAAAGTAGCTATATCATTTGAGTTTTGCAGTCAGAATACTTCGTTGTGCAACATATACAAAAAAAGTATTTCATTGCTTTTATCACTGTCTAGAGTTTACTTCCAAATGAAATAATAATTTCTTTATGCACGACAAAATGTTTTTTTTTTCAATAAATTATTCAGGGAGTCAACTATAAGAAGTTAGAAAGAACTAACTCATTTATATTAAAATGTAGAAAAATAGAACATTGAACGGATTTTCAAAACTCAATAAGCGTTTGTTAAAATAAGATGAAAAATTGATTTATTACAATTGAGTTCACCGGAAATATGATATTATCTGGTTGAATTGAATAAATTCGAAGCTTATGAGTTGGAAAAATCAAACTATTCAAAGTATGTATTTTCCCTTCAAATTATCAAGTTGCTTTTCCTAGGCTAGGGTTTGATGAGAATTAGTCGCCAGTGGGTAATCAACTTGACCGTCTAGCCTTTTTATCTCACTTTTCGGTAAAGTCCACCAATCAAGCTTGTAAGGTGACCAAGAAGCAAAGTGTTAGGACAGTATTATACAATACATTGTAGTGTCGACTGGACTGCTAATATCTAACCTCAAAATGGTTACAGTTCAATTTTTAACTTATTACTGTGCTAATAGGTGCCAACAAATGAAATACCTTGATCAACAGTTTTCTGTGAGTGATTGCAAGCCATCAAACATATATCTCATTGAAATCGCTTGACAAAATGAATATTCATTAACTTAATTTTGTAAAATGTGTCGTTTCAAAGTGAAATGAGTGCTCATCCTACTGGCATTTTGACAGTTAAATGATTCCACTTTTCCAACGCCATCTTCTCTAGGAATCAGAAAGTTTAACAGTAAAATCCTTGATAAATTATTTTAGTCAATTTTATAAACATGTGCATATTCAAACCCGAAAGAAGTCATTTCATAGTAAAAGATACATACCATTCAGATTACAAGTTTTCCTGAGGAAGTTTTCACTAGATATAATTGCAGTGACTGAATTAAAAGTATCACATTAACTATCGTCTCTGATGGAACATTCATTCTCACAACAGCTGGTTCGTCAACTGAACTGAACAGACCATTGGCTAACACTGATGTTATGAGTTAGCTTTTCATTCTGCTTTGCTACAACTGATACACGGTAGTTCACTGATTTCTTTGGTTTATGTTCTGCACTAGCAGGACATCTATTCTGTACAGCAGTCTGTGGGTCTGTTCAATGTTACTGGAAAATAGTGTAACGTTATATCCAGTCAGTCAATTCCTGAATGTTATGCAAAATATTGCATTTTCGTAATAACAGTGTTCATAAATGTAGATATCTGTTTGTTGATTACTGTTGTATACGTCGGTACTTTTCCCCTTACAATGATTGCCTTAAAATATGTTGCGGGTTGAGAAATTAGCTTACTGCTACCTCTACAACTTTCCTTCTGGCAGGGAATTACCTAAGTTAGCCTCTTAAAAGGAAGTATTAGACTCAATCATGTTCCAAAAACCTACGCTATAATAGTTTGAGAATACGAAACAGACAGGTTTAGTTGTCAAATATGATTCATTTGTAGTGTATCCAACTAAACAATGATTAGTACAATTTGTCTAATCAAAAAAACAATACCATTACATGCATCTGATATCCTATAAAAACACAAGTGTTGTCCAACCAAAAGATCTCAGTCTGATATTCACCATATAACGGACAGTTTTGTAATTTCTAAGAGTTTCAGCAAGATGACTTCTCAGTTCAGTTCTCCCCTTATATTCAGCATCATATGAAACACAATTGATTGACTTAGCCATGAATGTACATCTTCAAATATTCTGGAGACAAGAAGACAACTGGATTATTGATACTTTCTTTATATTTGAAGCAAATGAAGGTGAATCACTTTGTATAAGAATAACATTCATAAGTGAAAAATTTCAAAAAAAGACAAAAATCTGAACTTATCAGGGAGCGTTTTGATCAAATGTTACGTTAACTGCAGATTCACATTATTGTTACATTATTCGAAAACTAATGCAAACAAATCGTAAAGTGGGAGTAGGTTAGTTTTTGATTAAACCACTAAAAATTTTTAAATCAAGAAGAAAATATCTGTAAACTCGAGAAAAAAACATACACACTTTGTGTTTTCCATCAATTGACTGTCCCTTGAGACTCTTTGAACTCATCTGTAGACATTTAACAGGTAGATGCTTGGCTAAACTTCAAAAAAAATTTTGACCTTAAGACGTTCTCATCAAAAGTATGTTCAAAACAAATTGATATGTAAAAGTAGAACAAAATGTTAGCCCACAAATTTTGAAAAGAAAGGTAGTGAAATGATATAATTCATTTCAGTACATTAATTAGCAGATAATATTTGAAGTCACTGAAAACTGTCAGTATCTTACCCTAACGAAAGAATACTAACGAAGTGCTTTCACAAAGCTGATGAATTGTTTCAGTATATTGGGTACATGTCTGCTGAAAAATGTTTTACACTCGTAATGAAGCATACTTTGGATGATATCAAAAACTGAGAGAACGTCAACCTTCTTCCACCAACTGGTAGGTTTAATTTACAGCTATCAGAAGACCTCCGCTTCAACAGAGATTGGCACAAGGACGCAAGAAAAACTAATGGTATGCTGCGAGTTCTAACCAGTTACAGTTATTGGTCTATGAATGGAGCTTTCCTTTACTGTAATATATTTCTTCAAACATTTAGCATAAAAAGTAATCGCCGACAATTTTCTGACTACACCACAATACGTTATGAGTACTTGAAATAAAAACAGTATTATACTCTATATTCTGAAGTAAAACTGAAAACACTAAAGAAAAAATCTGATATTAATGCAGTTAAGACTACTCTTCAGTTGAAGGCTTAGCCTAGACTATTACTTAGTCACAATAAGTACTGATAATGTTTTTTATCCAAGCTTCATCACGACTTCTACTGTCAGCCGTTGAAATCCGATGTTTTCAAAAGCAGTTTTGTACATTCATCAGTCCTGTAGTATTTTTGTATATTGTTATTACAGTATAATGACTGAAGGCATGATACAAAATGTTTTTTCAGCCGCAAATATACACCCATTCTGAAAGTATTTCAGACCACCTGTAGTAATCGAAGTAGTAGTTAGTGAAGTAGGCGGAAATACTCTACAATATAAAGGTATCAGAAAATCAAGTAGAATTACTATTTCTCTATCCATTTTGTTGGAATCATCCCTAAGAAGCTTTCCACTGTTCCAGTTTCAGTTCTGGTATCTAATCGATGATTTAAAGACTCTTCATTCAAAATTCTGTTCAAACCTAGTTCTCTCTTCAACTTTTATCATCATTCTAGATTATGAAAACATGTTTTTCAACTACAGTTGTGCCAGGTAGCTAAAGCAGAGTTGAATATTTCTTCTAAGCTTCAGAAATGTATACTCCAAGTGGATAAGTTGTTCACAGGAGGATTAGATCTAGTCACCTTGCAATTCCTGGAAATTTGCTCCTTGAATTATTTTCTTCATCGACGACAGATATATCTGTTGAATTTCAGTAATCTGATAAATTTCCTATTTAAGGTTTTTAGTCCATTTTAAGACACTCAACATGTAATTGCCTATTGGCTTCATATCGACGGATACCGTAGAACGTTAAGCTAAAGTATAGACTTTCCGAGTCCTAAAAGGTACGGAAGTGTGGGAATCTACTTAAAAGTTATGCAACTAACAATTTGTAATATTTTATGTACACTAAAGGATGTTAGTATAGTCATTTTTCCCCACATTTTATATCGATACTTATAGGTGAATACAGAGGCCAATTTTGACAAATATTACACGCTTCAGCACTATTTGTTGTGTTGCACAAATCTTAGATACATATTAACATAGGCTAGATTATTTAATAGACAAGTAATTCCAAACCAAGTATGTTTTCTTTTGAGTAAACTTTGAAAAATGATGCATTTTAGCAGTTGTCAAAACTTTTCTATGTCTGCTTTGTCTATTTCTAAACCGATGACTCACAAATTTATCTGATACTTAAAATATACCATTCTATCTCTCTGTCAAAGTGGAAATCTATTATCCATTTTTGTTTTGCTTGAAAAGAAAGCACCAAATTTTTATGTTCTTTTTTCTTTCCTTTCAAGTGTTTTTTTTTCGTTTTTGGGTTTTGTACCCTTTACCTCTCTTCATTTTATTCACTTCATCTTCTTCTGGTGTTGATTTACAAAAAAGTGACCATTTTCAGTTAATCATGAAGTGCTCTCAAGTATTTCACTAGGTCATAAAAATCAGGTAGACTATTAATGATGAATTCGGATAGGTTATTGTTTGTTTTTTCTAATCTTGAGAATGATTTGTTGTTCGGTTTTCTAATTTGAATGAAGTGGAATAAAAGGAATGGTAGTCAAGAGGAAAACACATTTTGTTTTTCCCTCAGTATTTATGCATTCATATCATCATTAATTTAGCTTTGTAGAAAGTTAGTACACTATTTAAAATTACTCAGAGCTTTTTGGGTTGAATATCCAAGATAATCAGAAGCGGTGAGTGTTCAACTACTTGGATTAGGATTTTTAACTCTGAAGTTTTCTTACAAAAGGTATTACTGGACAATATGAATAGTTTGAAACCACTCACGCTGGTTCGTGAATTTCTGTAGCCAGATAACAGTGATATAATCACTAGACGGCTGTTTCACTAGCATAGGGAGTAATCATCCTGATTGGCTGCTATGTACTCACTTTGTTCAATAGTATATTTCTTTATTTAATGGGAATTATGGGTCTCAGATCGCACCTTATAATTTTGGCTTAGTGATCTCCAAAGTAATTACTTTTTGCAATAGAACTGGGAAGTCGAAAAACTACTTAGCTGTGGGAAATACAAACGTGGACCAAGCAACCGAAAAATAATTTGCTAATGTACTGAAATAGTTTGGTAATTAAGGTAGACTTTTGGCTGAAAACAGCTTTGGTCGTCAACCAAGTGTCTGTATGGATTTACACTTCTCGTATTTGAAGAAGAGAAGCCAGTAAACGCACTTTATGATAACTGAAGTTAAGAATGATACAGAAGACATCACAAGACTCCTACCACTAACATCACAGCTTATATTATTGCGGCATTTTTCGATTCTACCACCCCTAAACTAGTTGAGTATTCTTTTTCATGAAAAATTAGACGACAGTAAATAAAAATTTTCTGTGAAATTGTTTTCTCGACTCAAATTTTATTGTATACGAGTCGTGAAAAAACAGTTAATGAATCAAGAATTAACTTTTCTTTTTCTCCTTTTACATTTTAAATAAAGATATTCAGTGAAGAGGACTCATTTCAATGAATTTATTCTCATGCTGTGCATTTGAAGACTACAGTCCATGAGGAAAATTTGAATACTGGAAGATTGCAATGTCAACTAGTATGGTCTGAGTTATAATTATGTTAATAGTTATCGACCTGAAGATTAAGTGATACCGAAATAGGGGTATATAGGCAGACAGAGAAACAGACGAAAAACGTAGGATCTCGTAAAAAGGTGTATCCATTCAAGTCACCTTAGAACAGACTGTAGGATGGCAGTCAACTCTCCAACTCTACTTCATCCACTTGGAAAACGCCTTCGATAGCGTCAAACGAGAAGTAAGTTGACAAACAGCTGCTGCTTCAACACTACAGCATTTGTGCCACTAACCTTTAGCAACCTCATTCAACAGCTACATGAAGACGCCACACACCAAGAGATCCACAATGTGAGGCTCAGTGATGCCTTCGAATTGAAGACAGGAGACAGGAGACAGGAGTGAGACAAGACTGCCACCTACTATCACCGATCATCTTCTTGATTGTGGTCGACTCAACTGAACTGGACTATGCAACAAATTGTGAGGAGTGGGAAGAGGGGCATATATTGATTGACTGGACCGATGAATAGACCACAGATGGAGATTTGGATTTTGGCAACGATGATGATTTCTGTCTAATGTCTTGTGGCACAGACTCGAAGATCTACAGGCGAAAACTAACAAGTTGATAGAGGAGGCGACGCGATGCAGTGAATACTGAACTTCCTTCAGGTGAATGTAGAGAAGAGAGAGGTGGAGGTGATGAAGATACACAAGCAACAACAGCATCCACAACACGTGTTAATCACCATGAACGTGTGGCACCTGAAGGGAGTGGTCTCTTTCATCTACCTAGACAGGGCAGTATCTTTCCAACCACTGGCAGTGGCACACATGAGGATTTCTAAAACGGGATCGGAAAAGCAAGACAGGCTTTAATTAGTCTGAAATAAGTGTGGAGATCTACTGAACTGCACTCAGCATGAAGCATGAACGAGATCCGGATTTTCAACAGCAATATCAGGTCAGTGCTTCTATGAACAGGAGAGACCTAAAGGAAGTTGTCTCCTTCACCTAACTAAGTAGCATCGTTTCAATTTCAAGCGGTGTTACACACGAGGATGTGAAAACCAGGACAGGAAATGTGGCAATCCAAGCCCTCATCAATCTGAAACCAGTGTAGAGAGCAATTGCACTGCACTGCACTTCACTCAGTATAAAGCGTGAAGAAGTTCCGGATTTTCAAACAATCTACAGACATACCCCAACAACCACCGCCTACGATCACTCGATACTGAATATCAGATGACCAGAATAATAAGAATAAGCAACAAGAAACTGGCTGGCTAGCACTAATTGGTTTGCCACCCTAAACTATTTTCCAACCTAATGCACCTTCTGCTAATACTGCAAGTTGAGGTAGGTGATGGCCGGGCATGCGTAGCACACGTCTAGACCACCAAAGTCGTTGAAAGTTCATAACCTCATCCACTGAATTGTCTGTTTTACCTAGTATCCTCCGCCTCACCTCTATGCTTCTTACACACTGAGTCTACCATACGCAAGTAACACTGCGCATGGTCAAAAATCTGTAATCTTTTCATACCTTCTACTCGTAACGGTCACGTCTGTCATCCGTATGGCTGGACAGAAAAAGGTAAGAAGCAGTATGTTCGTTTTTTAATACATAGTCCGATATCTCACCAGTCGGCACCAGCAGATGAGGTAAGTAACATGGAGCTTTTAGACCATTTATAGAGTGCATATGGGTTGCAAAGAGACGGAAACATGAAACAGCTAACAAAAAATTAAGCTATATGGATAAGACAAATCAGATTAGATAAAATAAAAAAATTTGTGAAAAGTTGCAGTTATTCGGAAGATGAAGTGGAGTAACGCTGAAAATTATTAAATTTGAAAATAACACTGACAATAATGATGAAAGAAGGCAAACATTAATTGAAATGATCTGAAGCTTTAAAAGAGTCATTTATGGTATAGGAATGGTTTCTCAAAGATTCATAAATGGAATTTTCCGTGAAAACTCATATTATCATTGACTAGTTCCTCTTGCCATGAAATTGTTCATTTGTCAATGGAGAAAATGCAGTCTGTTTGTTGATATCTTGGTAAATATACTCTTAGAGATTGAATTTGATTCGTTCCAGCAGTAAGTTATCTCTAGGGCCTTTGGAAAACCTATGATGATATAACCACCTCATTCTCTAACCTTCCAAAAAACTAAACTCTAACTGATATGTCTTGAAAATGTTCTATTGCCTGGCTGGGGGAACGATTATAAGGGAATAAATTAAGTCCAGTACAAGTAGAGATATATTTGTAACACATCGTGAACTACCAGAACTGAAAGATACAATTGTAGAGACGAATTCCTACTTAGACGCGAAAATTATAGTGTAGCAACTTACATCGTGCATCACACTTGCTCAAAGGTTCCATCGATGTTCGCAAGGATACTGATTTAACAGTAGAACACGAACAGCATAGTAGACACTACTTTGTGTGGAGAAAAAATGTTTCCTAATTAATTTAGATCAGTTGTTAACAATTGAGTAATGTTTGAAGGAGAATGCATGTCTGCAATGATTTTCCACATATTCTGATTGAACTAAATACACTAAGTCGGAAATCAAAGTTAACTAAAGGTCAGTTTATCTTCAGCTTGACTTGAAAGGTGATGATGCTGAAGAAACGTCTAAGTGAAGACTAAAAATGTACTAGTCAGAACACGTTCCATAAATAAACTTATTTCAGTGCATGAAAGTGTTTGTTCACTTGCTGAGCAAGAAATCGAAAGTTTTCTCAATTCTTTTAATCCCATTTATTTATAGAAATTGAGGTAAAGGTCTCGAAGGAAATATATCGGAAAGACAGAAACAAGAGGATAGCTGAGATGTTTTAACCGGTTGCAATGGTCTCAACATTGAGGTTATTAGATGCCTGATAGACACAGACTTTCTTCGAGTCCTTTAAAATAAAAAAGAATAGGACAATCCCTATATTCTCTGTTTTTCTGCAGTTATCGCAATTAAAACATACGAACTAAATTTCTGATTTCTAGAATGAAGCCTTTCACTACCTTTGCAACCAATTCATTTGCAAATGGGTAAGGCTAAAAGTTATCCCTGGTTATTATCTTGCCTGTCATGGGATATTTTGCATTCTGTGCTCAAATTCGCGTACTTTCTGAGCAGTATATATGTATATTTTACCTATTTGCATAGTTTCTGAAATACTCTCTGCCATTGAATTATATTTCATGCCGTTTATCCGTGTGTAAAGTATTGGTTCCCCATCTACCCCCTTGTGAGGAGATAAGTACACTTGTTTATAAAGAATGATGCTCACAAATCAAAGTAGGTCAATTTAGCCTTTAAATTGCAACGAAAAGAATTTATGATTGAAGTTTTCCATTCAAAATATAAGCTTATAAACCACAGAAAATACGTATTTTGACACAGAGCAACATTACATCCATGGATAACTTTTAGCCCTACCCTTTGCAAACTCTGCTCACATTCGATTTAAATATATCTTATTATCTTTATAATTCGTACCTGACTTCTTAAATCCACACTGAAGTTTATGTTATTCCCAAGCGGTAACTCGAAGATCCCTGGCTAGAGACCCATCACATTCCAGGGTTTTCTTCACCCTCAATCATCACCTAAAATTATTCCGCTGGGTTCGACTCACCATCCTTTATGCACCTTGTCTCTGAGTTATTACTAGCTGATATATTCGGTAGACTGACTTGCTTAATTCCTTTCGTATATCATAGACTATTCTAGTTGCCCTTTTTGTCAATTGCTGTTCGACAATAGAGATCTAATTATTAACACTCAATTATCAAACCTTTAAATGCTACATTGTCTTCATTTCCATTAGTGTTATTGATTATATCAATGCTTATTTGCATGCAGAATATATCTGGTTGCTGACTTCCTGCTTTTAAACTTAAGTACATTAATGTCTTATCTCGGTCTTAAGGTGAGAAGACTAAGTAGCTGAATAGACCCTAAAGAAAGGAAGTAGAATAATTTTATTCTGTTCAATTTGTTGTTCTTATTGTTCTCAAGTTCATAAAGGAGAACATGTGCATAAAACAAAGATTAGTTTGCAATCAAATTTGTGGTTGTTATTTATATGGGGTTTTATTTGTTTCAGGTGTCAATTAAAAATAGAATATGAACATACGTAGTTCCTATGCCGGAATGTACTTGAGGAATATGATTTCGTCAAAAGTTTATGGGTGTTTTACTTAGCTTAAGGTAGTATTCATTACAGATTGAAATCATTTGGAGAACCATGGAAAACAGGAGCACTGGACATCTGTATCGTCCTAATATGGGGTTACTATTGAAGTTATGGTGAGAAGTAGTAGCCTTATAGGATCAACCAGTCAAAAAAGAAGCGGATGTCAACTGATAACTTTCTTCATATTTAAGACTCGTTAGTTCGATTAGCTTGCCTCTCAGTGAGTGATACTGTTTTCACCAAGACTCGAACCTAAGACTGGTCTCTCCAGTCATTACCAATCAAACTGTAACTACAGACAATATGGAGATACCTGCACCACAGCCCGTATTCCAATACAAACCAATCAGTCCGGTTCAGTCAACTAAACTCGCCGCACAACAAGCAACTATTATATCTCAGTGGCCTACTGGATAACGCCTCGGTGCTTGAAGTGATCAGTGAGTTCGACAGTTTGGTGTGCAAGCAGATGCAGATGACCGGTACTAAATCGAGCAAAACTCACGTCATAGATTCCACTGATTGCCAACATCCCTCAATATTACTAACTAACAAGTCTTTTCTGTTTGGATTGAAGAATATCTGCATATTTTTTAAAATATGCCTTAACTTGTTTAAATTATTTATAAAATGGATTACAGGTGTTGAGAGAAGCTCAAATCGAGTATTTTTTTTACTACTCCCATTATGCGGTAAAATGAACTGTTAGTAACAGTTCACAAACTGTTCAGTTACATCATCATAACATAAGTATTCATAAGCTACGAAAAAATGAATAACTTGTCAAGAATTTCCCTATACCTATATTCCTCAATTACCTGCTACAATTACCAATTTATGGAAAGATTGTATTATAATGCTCTTAAATATGGAGCCAAACTGATTCAAATAATAAGTGTGTTTTGTAACGAACCTGAACTAAACTTGTATATTCAGAAAGCTTTTTTATCTATTTCGACAAATGTTTCACACTGAGAATACAGAATTCCAGGAATGAGTTAAATAACCCACCAAACTTCAAGTTCAAAATGTGCGATCCTGGATAGCTTGGTCATCCTATCATTTTTGTAATAATCTGGTCATATAAACATATAAAAAATTGATCAATAGTTTTCAGTCTCCAGATTTGTTGTTCATTCAGTTCCTCAAGAAAGAGAAAGGCGGTAAAATAAGAAAAATTGTATTGCAAGGTCAAGACATGCGCAAAATACAACGGTTTACATATATTTACGATGCCTTTGACTATTTCTAGGCCTTTCTAAGAAGAAATCTTTATTGATCCTGCCTCTTCAACCAATCTGTTATTTACACGTGTATCCATGTTCGTTTTCTGAGGACTCCGAAGCGTAATGATTGTTTTTGAAAGGATTGAAAAATTTAGAAGTTCTTCCAAAGACTTGACTAGTTTTATTGTAAAACATAAAAATTTCGTTGACTTGATCTATGATTCGCTTGATCAGTCTAGTGTTACCAAAAAACATTTATCTTTTAATTGGTTAATATGATAGCGGTTGTATGCAAACTTCATCACAGTTTCTATGCTTAACAGAATATAATGAAAAACAATTTTTAAAGGTACCATATAGTAATAGAAAAAATTTGGTAGAAAAAAATTTGTGCATTTTCAGATAGTCAAATATTAACGTGAATTTATTGGTGAAAAATTGTTGCATTCTGCGTACTCCTTTAAAACTGCAGTAACCATATTCAAAGAGATTCTGGCTTGAAGCAGTTGATAATCCAATCAGCGTAGTTAGTGAGTCAGCTGTCTGATGCCGCCCAGACATAAGAAATCGAATAAATGACATCGACTCAGAAGAAGAATTATTATAATTACTTATTAATTTTCCCTTGGGTTCCTAGTGGAACATACCGTTTCAGTAGCACGTCTCCATTCCACTCTCTTCTATCCAGTCTTGTCAAACTGGCTCAACGACTGTCCACAAGCTTTCGTTTCTTCATCACACCATCTCTTCCATGTCACCCTCACCTCGGATGCCCAACTCGTCGTTTCCATTTGGATTCCACTCGATGACCTGGCGCATGATGTCTCCGAACGGCTTTCTTAGTACATGCCTAATCAATCCCCACTTTCTTCTGGATATTTGTTGGAAGGTGGGTTCTTGGATGGTACCTCACCAACCAGAGTTCCTTGTTGACTATTCTTATTCTTTCTGGTCATCTGATCGATGTTCAGTACCAAGTGAACATGGACAGCAGCTATTGATGTGATGTATCTCTGTAGTTTGTTGGAAATGCTATTCCCTACGCGCTGTCAAGTCTCTCAACTATCACATTGAAGCACTGACTGACCTGACCGACATTGGTGTTGAAAATCCGGGTCTCGTTCACGCTTCATGCTCAGTGCACTTCAGTAGATCTCCACACTCATTGGTTTCAGGTTGATGAATACCTGTCTTGCCGTCTCTCGCATCCTGACTGCATTTGACACCCTCGTCTCTGCCACCACCACCACCTGTAGTTGAATAGATGCTGCCCTACCCAGGTAGATGAAAGAGACCACTCCCTTCAGGTGCCACACGTTCATGGTGATTAACACGTGTTGTGGATGCTGTTGTTGCTTGTGTATCTTCACCACCTCCACCTCTCTCTTCTCTACATTCACCTGAAGGAAGTTCAGTATTCACTGCATCGCGTCGCCTCCTCTATCAACTTGTTAGTTTTCGCCTGTAGATCTTCGAGTCTGTGCCACAAGACATTAGACAGAAATCATCATCGTTGCCAAAATCCAAATCTCCATCTGTGGTCTATTCATCGGTCCAGTCAATCAATATATGTCCCTCTTCCCACTCCTCACAATTTGTTGCATAGTCTAGTTCAGTCGAGTCGACCACAATCAAGAAGATGATCGGTGATAGTAGGTGGCAGTCTTGTCTCACTCCTGTCTCCTGTCTCCTGTCTTCAATTCGAAGGCATCACTGAGCCTCACATTGTGGATCTCTTGGTGTGTGGCGTCTTCATGTAGCTGTTGAATGAGGTTGCTAAAGGTTAGTGGCACAAATGCTGTAGTGTTGAAGCAGCAGCTGATTGTCAACTTACTTCTCGTTTGACGCTATCGAAGGCTTTTTCCAAGTGGATGAAGTTGAGTTGAAGAGTTGACTGCCATTCCATACTCTCTTCTCTGTTGATGTGTAGCGTAGCGTAGCAATATGATCCATCCATGATTTTTTCTTCCTGAATCTTGTCAGCCATCGTGTTTCGGTTGTAATTTTGAATCCAGCTGATTGTTTAGTCTCTGCAGGATGATGCTGCATAATATTTTGTTTGGTGTGGACTGGAGTATGATTCTTTGCCAGTTCTTGTAAATGCCTATGTCTTCCTTCTTCCGGAGTTTGAAAAGTTAGTTGTTCTTCTAATCTGCAGGTACCTTCACGAAGATTTGTCCAAACCAAGTTCTTTGTACAAAACACAATAGGAAATTACTTTTTTGTTTACGATGTTGAAAAGAACAGCTTCCCAACAGATAAATTTAGTGTTTTGTCAAAAAGTGAAATAAATTTGAAGTCATCTACTCTACCTTCTTCTAGTATTTCAATCTTTAAACATGGTAATATAAGTTTTAGTAATTTTTTTTCATCCATTAAAACAAAACTGAATTAACTTCTATCCCACTGAATATTTTTTAAGTGCATTCATCCTTGACTAAAAAAAATAAGGAAAACAATAATACAGGAAATTCACAAAAGTAAAACAGTTGTTCTTTTCACATTTTTTTTATTCATTAAGATAGTATATAAGCATACATGTGGATAAAACACATACAAATTATTGGACACATTTAAACATCTTTTGGAACAGTTGGTAACAGTAAAACTGGCAAAGAATAGTAGATAATGATAAGATAGGGAAGTAAAGAATATTTGTGGTTTGCACGTTTTCAAAATGTTCATATGAATGAAGGCGATGAAAAAGATTCAGTGTTGATAGAAAACAAATTTCTAGCCGATTAAATCCCTTTTGCCTGTCATTTTGACAAGAAAATCTCTAGTTTTAATAATATCTACTAAGGAAATAGGTTACTTAGTTGATATTTGTATAAAGCATGATTCAAAATCTTTTCTACGATCACTTTAAAAAAATTTTCATCTTTCTTCTCAACGCATATAGACTAAAGGTAATGATTCCTCTTACAAACCTGAATAACTAGAACTGCAGTATTGTGCGGTTTTATTCTCTAAGAAAAACTACAAAGGGATACATGAGTACAAGTATAAAACTTGGATCAATCACCTTCTGGGGATAAATTCCCTATTTCTGATGTTTCTAGTACAAAAGTTGTTTGACAGTCATATTTTTAGCTTAGTGACTGAAATGAGTTACGTTTATTTTTGGAATGGGTAGTTTAAACAGTACCAGGCGGAAAATCAGATCAGATTTTATAACTACTCTAAAATGAGAAAGTTACACAGAACAGCTGTTGTGGAATACATCAACTAGCTAACATGATCATTGACAGTCCATGTAAACAATGTTGTTTTTACTCCTACAATCCATACCCTTGCTTGTAAAAATAATTTATTGACCCCAGCATTCCCTTAACTGTTTATCTTCTCCTTCACTTTATCGGGATAATGTGTCTTACTGTATACATCTATTCAGTAAATAAACACGTAGTATGTTTTCAAATTCTTGTTTCTGTGAGCAGAAACGAATACAGAACAGGCACATCGAATTTCCTCCTGCTTAATTAGCTCTAGAACATTAACCAAGACTGAGAAGGAGATTGTGATTCAACTTCTCATATGGTGTAATAGTCTGTTCTCTTGTAGCTGATGATAATTTCAGTGAAGAGAAGAACTCTGACGAATAAAACCTCGGAAAAATCAGGTGACGCAAAGACAGTTGGTGGATTTTGTCAGTTAATTGGGAGCCCTACTTGGCCTAGGTTTCATGCTTTTTGGCACTTGTCAGCAATATCTATCTGTAACCTCGACAAAACTGACATCCCGCCTGAGATTTTGACCCGCATCCCCCACTGCCACAGTCAGAGGTTTTACTAATGAGATATTGGAGTCACGACTAATCCCCTGTAGGACTGGATAACATACTTTGGTTGGCTTTTGAAGCGTAACCAACTCTATGCTGTAGCTGCAAACTAATCGACAGACTTTGATCAGCCCTCACGACTAGACTACACGAAATTTATTACCATCCAGCGACTAATTAATGTACACAGTCCAGTCCTACAAGACGTCACTCGCAGCCTGAATAACTCAGTGGATGCATCTCTGACTGCACCACTAAGTGAAGTGGGTTTAAATCCCAGACGTGATTTTTAACCGAAATTTGTTCATGAACACAAAAGGGCTCTAGAAACCAACTTCAAATCAATATAACTTCACTAGCTATGATAGGGCAACAAATTAAGTAGGCAACAGAACCAGTTGAAATATGATTGAACATAGTTAAAACTAGTCTTTTGAGAAAAACCTACGAATCCAAGTTACGCAAGGTAAGTTTATCAACAAGCTTTGGCTAATTGTGACTGAAAAATTCTTTCGAAATAATAAAAACCTAAAACATAATTCACTTGTCTCAAAGAATTTAGCCACAACATAGTATTTTCCAACCACTTTTACACATTTATTCCAGGTTTCGACAGCATAGCTGACGCTTATATATACATACACTTTAAATGTCAGCAACACAAATTTGTTCGTTGAAACATGCATTAAACTGTACATGTACTAGAGGATTTATTTCAAAAAAAAATACCTAATGACTATTTTAGCAAATTTGAATTACTCTAGACGCAACCTAAGTGGATGGTGAACTAAACACATTTGTATGCAATGCAAAGTTATGGATTTCAATGCACGAAAATAAATTGGAACGAAACTGTCCACACTTGCAATTCTCTGTTGTTATACAAAATAGAATTGATCCGTCTTTGTTGACATGTAAGCTCTCATATGGGTGCCAAGATATAATAATTATTATGAACTCGGTGGTAGCAAACAGTAGAATCCTTAACACTGGATTCGACTCCTAACCATTACCAATAAGATTATAACAATAAATATTCATGCAAATCACAAATGCTAACAGAGGTCTGTTAATGTCATCCAGTAACAGTAGACATTTATTTAGACTTATTAAAAAGACTGGGGGCAAAAGGTCAACAACATTTAGTGAGGCTATGGCGGAGAAGGACGGATCTGCGATTCACTTGCAGAGGAAATGACTGGAATGATGGGCAAAACACTTCGAGGAACAATCTAACTGCCCTCCAGCCACCATTGCGTTGCCTGCTATTTAGACGGATCCTGAATGGAACATCGAGATAGGCCCCTCAACACTAACAGAAGTCGATACAGCTGTAAATAACTTGAAACCAGGAAGGGCGGCAGGACCAGATGGACTAACTGCAGAGGTATACAAGGATAGTGGTAAGGTGTTCTTAGTCAGGTTAACAGAAGCGTTAACTAGTATATGGGAATCAGATACGATCTTCTCTGACTGGTCTACATCACTGAGTACTCCAGTCTTCAAGAAAGGCGAGAAGTCCTTCTGGGATAACCACAGAGAAATCAGAGAGACAAAAGTAGTATCTAAAATTGTGGGTTCCATAATCCTCCGACGCCCGAGTGGAGCTCGAAGATAGCAAGTCCGAGAAAACCAGGCAGGATTTAGACCCGGCTGCGGTTGTATCGACCAAATATTCACATTGAATCGGGTTCTGGAACATAGGCACGCTTACCAACGCCCGACAATAGTTGGATTTCTCGACCGAAAGGCGGCATTCGACTTCGCTGATCAAGAAGTCTTATGGTAATGTCTCTCACTGATAGACATGCCGAGTAAATACATCATCATTATTGAAGGCTCTCTACTCGAACGCTTGTGGACGTGTTGCAGCCTACGGTGAGATGCCCGGAGAGCTGTGCTCGTCAGGTGATGTCCATCAACGGTACCTACTCTCTTCATTATTATTCAATTTTATCATAGATATTCTTATCGAGGTCTCCATCTCGTCACCTGACTACTCAGAGGTTGACGTAAACGCGGGAGAATTTTCGTCAGATCTAGAATACGCAGATGATATAGTCTTGTTAGATGAATATGCTGACAAGATGCAGAGTCTTCTGCACACCTTGAGTGGCGATTTGAGAATGTTTGGGGTGCGTTTCTAACTACCCAGATGCAACTTGTTGCTTCAGGATTGATCTTTAACGGTACCCCACCGCGACTAACGATATAGAGTGTAGTGGCTGAGTGTTTCGACCACTTCACTTACCTGAAAAGTAGGATCACCCCTGGTGTATTGGTCAGTGGCCGACGACATCCTAACACGGATACAGAAGGCTCGGTTGACCTTTGCCAACTTACACCATCTGTAGCGCTGCTGTGATATCCGATTGTCTATCAACGGTTGCGTATAATGCATTGAAGTCCGGTCTATTCTACCATATGACTGTGAAGCATGGCCATTCACGGTGGAAGACATGAGAAGGCTTCAAGTGTTTGACCACCGTTGCCTTCATAGTACAGGCAGTATTCTGTGGCTTCACCACATGAGTAATGCAGAAGTCAGGTGTAGAGTTTTAGTGAAAAGAGGTAAGTAAGTTGGTGAGGTTGTGAACCTTCATCAACAGAAATGGTTGAGACACATGGTACGTATATCCAGTCGCCGTCTACCTCGTCACACAATGTTGGCCGAAATAAGCTCAGGATGGAAAAAGGCTCGAGACAGCCAGACTAAAGTATGGCATCAGTGTATGAAGTATCTGACTGCTGGTTTGAACCATGTGGAGCGATACAGATCAGCCGGTTGGGATTGGTGGAACAAAAGGAACCAGTGGTTGGCGACTGACTCTAGGTGATGGTATGGCTGAGAACCGATGTCAGTGGCTCAGATGTATACACGCATTATCCTCATCTTAACGCCATGCCGAATCTCACCATTTTCCCACTCTTCCTTCCTCTGTTAATACTTTATATTTCTTTTGACTGAATTTTCTTATCTTTCATATCTTGCACCTCACTGCCTTTTTACTTAATGTGGTGATATGAGCTGTGGCAACTCGGACAGCTACGCAGTAATGCCTGGTCCTATGTTGGTACTCATGACGATAACCCACGTTTTGTCCTGTTTGGGACTTGTCAGTTGGATGTATTGCACAGCAGAAAGTGATAGTGTTTCCACTATCCTGGATTCGTCTCCTAGCCACCACCAATTAGATTATGACAATAAGTTTTCATTCAGATCACCAAATGCCAACAGAGGTCCATAAGTGTCATCCAGTATAACAGTGGGTAATTAAAAGTATTAACAAATGATAATAACGAATACTCATCATTGTCATGCCTCAGTGTCTAGTGGATAACGTCCTGACGTTTTGAGTCTCCTAGGATAAGCCGTCACTTACTGGGTTGTAGGTACATACGGCTGATGAGTCCTAAATGGGACGAAACCTGTAATCTGAATTCCATTGCTGGCCACCACCAAGTAAACCAGAATAAAGCCAGTTCAGCGAACATGGAATATCCTGCAGATGTTCAATGTATTTTGTACTTGCAGTAATTTTTGCTTTACCAGTATTTCAACACAACAAATTCGCTTTTATAACTGAGGTATGCCAGTTTGGCTGAAAGCAGACAAAAACCATTAAAATGTTGTAATAAGTGGATAAATTTAAATATATTGTAAATAGTATTCACGCGTACATTGACTGTTCACTGTGCGGTAACTAACCTCATGTTGTCTAAATCTAAGTGACGATCAAACCCTATCAATCCTTTTACAATGTATCCTCCAAGCTAGAAGGCTCACTATTACTAGGCACTGACATAGTTGGATTTTGACAATCCGTAAAATGATCTCAACCCAAATTTTGTGTTTTTGGTGCTCATCAACAACATTTATAGGCAGCCACGAAATAACTGATGTCTCCTCTGAGATTCGGACCCGCGTCAGCCAGTGGTGCAGTCAGAGACTTTAATACTGAGCTATTCGTGCCGAAATTCAACTCCTGTAAGACTAGATAAGGTACAGTTACTGGTCACTGGGGATAAGCCAGTTTTATTTTGTCTAGTCATGAGTTTTGACTAAATCCTACTGATCATCTTTCAATGTGGCCACATAGCTAGAGGACACTTGATGTTAACAAGTTTCCTTTTCAGATTGATAGAAAAGCGGAATAAACACATACGTATAACAACGAATGCACCCGTTCTTTTTATTGCCCAAGTTTGAACCATTCAGATAAAGAATTTGGAAGTTTATTTATTCCTATACGATAAATCATTTTGTCATCATTTTAAAACAAATTTCATTGTACACATCGAACACAGTAGAAATGTTTATGAAACAAACTTATACCTAGTTATAATTGACTAACTTCAAGAAAAAATGAGTTAGGCTGGTTCCTTCAACAGACTACATTTTTCCTTTTTAACAGATTCAGTTTATATATTAAACGCGGACAGTGGTTGTATTTGAGCAATATGATTTCACCGCAACATGAAAATGGTCATTATCAACCGCTTAGAATCTTTAATTACTAGTATTATACAAACTTAAGATTTCCGAAAAATGATAACATTGAAAAATATGATATATTCATTTTTCTCTTAAAAATCAAACTACTTCACTATACAATATATTTTAGAAGAAAGGCGAACCGGTTACAGCAACGGACATTATTTTTTACTTGACTTTAAATTTGCTGCATAGTAGTTATTCGTCTTTCCACTTACTTTTTAATATTCCAGAAAAAATCTTCGAACTAAATGGACTTATTTTCTTTCTTCAGATTTTCTATTTTATCGCTTCAGAAATTCTCTGTGGTATTTTTACCCTCCTTTGTCAAAACTACCAATAGTATTCGATTAATATTTGAATTCGGCCAAAAATTCTTCTTTGACCTCTTATCATTTGCGCTACATATTTATAAGTGCACATCTATGAAAAGATAACTGACTGTAATGTAATAACCGTTAATTTTTTTTATATGGCCTATATGAGTATGTATATGTTTGCGGCTACAGAAGGCTGTGCTATTCCAGCTGTCACATAAACCGTTGGCATTCAGAAGGAATTGGTAGTTAGCTTCAATAATAACAATGATCGCCCTATTTCAAACAGCATGTGTGATCAAGTATGGAATTCTCAGCATGTAATATTTGAATCAATTTGCTCTCAGTACAATAATTTTAAAAGAAATAATTATTGCATCAGAATAATGTTACTAATACCAATATTGAAGGCAATAACGAGGAGCGAGCAGCTAGTGGTAAATAAGCATCTGGTCTGGACTCAGGAATGAAAATATAGTCAAGTATAATTTTCGATGGTGGTGGTTCAGTCAGCCAGCAAAAAAAATCTGCAATTTGATATAGGTATCCTAATAACATTAATATTCCGCATTTTTTAGCATTTACCTCACCTGGTTACCTAGTTCACTAGTTACTACCCAGTCCCAAGCCCGGATAAACAGGGAAACTTCGGCATAGAACTAGCAAACATACCCCGCAAAACAAATCCAACCGCTAAACAAACTCCAAACCACAAAATATGAAAGAACAAACTGATTACTCGCTGACGACACATAGTGAAAGCCTTCGAGAAGACAGCTGGCCGGTGTGTCTCTTCTCGATGAAAGAGAACGTAAACATGGGGACATGGAATGTCCGCACCATGTTTCAACCTACCAAGGCTACACAGATTGCAAAAGAGATGAGAAGGCACAGCATGGAAGTGATAGGAATCTGTGAAAGTAGATGAAATGGAAGTGGACTCTCCAAACTGTCAACTGGAGACGAGTCAATTATCTACTCTGACATTGCCACCCACACGACAACCACGAGCACACTGAGTTTCAGAGTGGCTATCATGATGTCCCCAACAGCATCCAACGCTCTCTCTCTCTCTCTCTCATGCAGTGGGAACCAATCTACACCTGCAGCATCATGGTCATGACAGCAAGATTCAAATCAAAACGATGGAAAGTCACAATCACACAATGCTAATCTCCACACTTACAAATAATGTGGATGAAGAGAAGAAGGAGGAATTCTATAGACAACTGCAATAAGCACTGGACGACACAACATCCCAGTTGGCGACATCAAAATTCTAGCGGGTGGAGTGACATGAATGCCAAACTGGGAGCAGACAACACAATAAGAGAGCTAACCGTGGGTCGAGAAGCACTCGGTGAAATGAGGAATGACAATGGAGAATTGTTTGCAGATTTTTGTGCATTCAACTATTTGGTGATTGGAGGCTAGGCAGTGTGTACAAACACAAGGATATATACAGATATACAAGGCAGCGACATGAATTTGATTTCAACAGACACCAGATGGACACACTACACTAGAAATCAGATCGACTTGATCTGAATGTGAAGAAAGTGGAGACGCAGCCTACTGGACACAAGCAAAATGAGATGAGTAAGGGGAGCAGATGTAGGTCCACACCACTCACTGTCTGGTGCAAGGAACCTTCCAAATCAAGTTGAAAGCCTTCAAAGTAGTTGATGACAGACCACAGTTCAAGTTGGACACCATGAACAGAAGCTAAATTGAAGGAGGCAACTACAAGTGACATCTTCACGGCAGCCATCAAGACAAAATGGGAAATACCCAGTAACATCCTTGAAAAAATCTGAGTGGAAGAACACTGGAACTCTTTGAAAGCTATGTGGAAAGAAACCTGCATAACCGTGTTAGGAAGCAAGAAGAAAGAATATAATATAAGGAATGGATCTTGACTGACACATGGAAACTGATAGATGGGGGAGAGGAAGATGGTGAAGCAGAAGATGAACAAGTGCTAGGATGAACAAAGAGAAGAGGAACTGAGTACAACCTATGAAACACTACACTGGAGAAAGGAGTGACGAAGAGTGAGAGTAAAGACAAAAGACACTTCTTCGACACACCTACAAGTAAAGCAGAACAGGCTGCAGGCTGCAAGAGAGACCTGATAACACTATATCGAATAACCAGGTTACTATCTGGGAGGGAAAAGATCAACATAGATGAAACCAATGAAAGATAGTGAAGGAAACCTAGTTGCCGGCAAAAAGCAGAAAAAAAAAGGAAACGATGGACTGACCACTTCAAAAAATATCTTGAATCGACTAACACCAACTGCAACTTGTTTAGAAATACCATCAATAGACCAGCCGCAGAATTACCAGTGAACACAAGCCTTCCGACGAAAGCAAAAGTGAAGTCCTGAAAGTCATCGAGTAGCTGATATCTGAGAAACCAGCAAAACCAGATATATATCCACCATAAGCACTGAGAACAGAAGCAGGGACAACAGCGGATATGCTCACAACACTACTGCAGAAGGTTTGCAAGGAAGGAGGGGAAGGTACCTGCGAATTGGGAGGAGGGGTATCTGGTCAGACTCCGGAAGAAGGAAGACATAGGCATTTACAAGAACTGGCAAGGAATCATACTCCAGTCCACACCAAACAAAATATTATGCAGCATCATCCTGCAAAAACTAAACAATCAGCTGGATTCAAAATTACAACCGAAACACGCTGGCTGACAAGATTCAGGAAGAACAAATCATGGATGGATCATATTGCTACGCTACGCTACACATCAACAGAGAAGAGAGTATGGAATGGCAGTCAACTCTTCAACTCAACTTCATCCACTTGGAAAAAGCCTTCGATAGCGTCAAACGAGAAGTAAGTTGACAAACAGCTGCTGCTTCAACACTACAGCATTTGTGCCACTAACCTTTAGCAACCTCATTCAACAGCTACATGAAGACGCCACACACCAAGAGATCCACAATGTGAGGCTCAGTGATGCCTTCGAATTGAAGACAGGAGACAGGAGACAGGAGTGAGACAAGACTGCCACCTACTATCACCGATCATCTTCTTGATTGTGGTCGACTCGACTGAACTAGACTATGCAACAAATTGTGAGGAGTGGGAAGAGGGGCATATATTGATTGACTGGACCGATGAATAGACCACAGATGGAGATTTGGATTTTGGCAACGATGATGATTTCTGTCTAATGTCTTGTGGCACAGACTCGAAGATCTACAGGCGAAAACTAACAAGTTGATAGAGGAGGCGACGCGATGCAGTGAATACTGAACTTCCTTCAGGTGAATGTAGAGAAGAGAGAGGTGGAGGTGGTGAAGATACACAAGCAACAACAGCATCCACAACACGTGTTAATCACCATGAACGTGTGGCACCTGAGGGGAGTGGTCTCTTTCATCTACCTGGGTAGGGCAGCATCTATTCAACTACAGGTGGTGGTGGTGGCAGAGACGAGGGTGTCAAATGCAGTCAGGATGCGAGAGACGGCAAGACAGGTATTCATCAACCTGAAACCAATGAGTGTGGAGATCTACTGAAGTGCACTGAGCATGAAGCGTGAACGAGATCCGGATTTTCAACACCAATGTCGGTCAGGTCAGTCAGTGCTTCAATGTGATGGTTGAGAGACTTGGTGGCGCTTCAGGAATAGCACTTCCAACAAACTACAGAGATACATCACATCAATAGCTGCTGTCCATGTTCACTCGATACTGAACATCGATCCGATGACTAGAAAGATTGAGAATAACCAACAAGGAACTCTGGCTGGCTGGCTGGCTGGCTGGTTGGATGGATGGATGGATGGATGGATGGATGGATGGATGGATGGATGGATGGATGGATGGATGGATGGATGGATGGATGGATGGATGGATGGATGGATGGATGGATGGATGGATGGATGGATGGATGGATGGATGGATGGATGGATGGATGGATGGATGGATGGATGGATGGATGGATGGATGGATGGATGGATGGATGGATGGATGGATGGATGGATGGATGGATGGATGGATGGATGGATGGATGGATGGATGGATGGATGGATGGATGGATGGATGGATGGATGGATGGATGGATGGATGGATGGATGGATGGATGGATGGATGGATGGATGGATGGATGGATGGATGGATGGATGGATGGATGGATGGATGGATGGATGGATGGATGGATGGATGGATGGATGGATGGATGGATGGATGGATGGATGGATGGATGGATGGATGGATGGATGGATGGATGGATGGATGGATGGATGGATGGATGGATGGATGGATGGATGGATGGATGGATGGATGGATGGATGGATGGATGGATGGATGGATGGATGGATGGATGGCAACAAACTAAACAAGAACCCAACAAATATCCAGAAGAAGGTGGAGATGGATTGGATTCGACATATACTGAGAAGACCGTCTCAGGACATCACACGTGAGGCCAGACCAGGCTGTCAAGTGGGATCCAAAGGGGAAACGACGAGTTGGGCATCCGAGGTGAGGGTGACATGCAGGAGATGGTGTGATGAAGAAACGAAAGCTTGTGAACAGTCGTGGAGCCAGGTTGACAAGACTGGATAGAAGAGAGTGGAATGTAGACGTGCTACTGAATAGATATGTTCTCCTTCGAACCCAAGTGACAAATAATAATAATAATTTTTGAGCATTTGTTCGTCTATTTCTATCTGGCGTAAGGTTTTTTCTGTGTTTTTTTCCTAACTTGACAAACAACATTTTGAAAATTTTTAAAAATGTGCAGCAGTGCATGATACGTTTAAAAGATGCATTTCATAGATCAAAGCAAACTGCATTGGAAGACTTTGATGAAATATACTCAGGGGAAACTTCTTGGTACTTCGAGGTTCAAGCAAGCCCTCGTGGTATTGTCTGCTATACCGTCTGATCATATTTCTTATCCGATTGATGTCATTTTGAATGAGGCAATCGGCAGGAAGCCCTGTTTGCCATAGGTCTCATGCCTACTAGCACTCATCAGTATGGCGAATGTGCAAACCCGATAGTACTTATGTCCCACCTGGTAACGTCACTGACAACAACAGTGGATGACGTGGGTTCAAATCTCAGTCAGGACATCAGTTCCTTCGTGGTTATAGATACGCCTTGTTGACGAGCGCCAACAAGCACGAAACCTAAGGCAAGCAGGACTTCCTGCCGATTGCTTCCACACAACTAACATGTATTAAAGTGAATCGCGATGCTGAGCTGCCTGGTCTGGTGGCCACATTATAAGTCGATCTGTAGAATTTGATCATCACTTAGGACTAGACAACATGAAGTTGCTTACCCTGCGGTGACCACTCAATGTGCATTTCTTCTTCCCTACTTGCTCTTTGCTTTCACTTATTACCCCTACCTTATTCTTTTGGCTTTTCTCCATTTTTTGCATTATTATTCATCAGCATCCATACCTGGATTTCGTATGGTATCGATTTAAGTGAGAATTAACGACTTTGTTTATGATAATGTAATCTATACTTGACCAATTTAGTTCTCACCAATATGTCACCACTATGATTATAATAATTTCTGTATAGTAGAATAATACAGTAACCGATTCCATAATGCATAAATTTCTCACCGATTTATTTATTATCATCACGATTCGTAATCATTATTTCCTCACCTAAAATCTACACGATTCTTTAGACTGCATTGCTACCTAAATTCTTATTTAATACAGAATCTCTCTTCTACTGATTCTTAATACGAACATCCACATCTACCTTTGTGTTGTGATTACACCTGTTAATGTCTGAGTCTCCGTTATATGTATGAGCACATCTCTTCTTTTTCATCCGTAATGTTTTATATAAGTAAGTATGTAGATTATTCAGCTGACGAGTCCTGATACAATTTATCAATCAATCACAGCACATTCATTGACACTTGTTGCTTGTTTTATATAGGCACATCTCTATATTGAACATGTCTCTTATACTATGTACAAATCTAAAACTGATGCAAGATAATCTTCTGGAAAAAGGATTAAAACTTTCAGTTTCGATCTAGGAAGGCTGGGGATTTTAGGTGCTAATGAAATGAATCGGTGAAAACATCGGTAGTGAGATCTTAGTGTACAGGAACTTCTTTCAACGTAAGAGTAGAACTTGGGCACTTATGGTGGAGAATAATTCTATATGGGATTGTTTATTTGATGCAGTACACAGTGATGCAGTATTATTTAGTGGATAACGTTTCAACCAGAATTTATTGTTCATTATCATACTAATGCAATAATGCCACCTTTAAACCTCCTTTATACGTATAATTCAATAGTTTTCGATTCTTCTATTTTAATGGTGGTAAAGTTTTTCGAATATCTGCTATATGTGGAGAATCATTCCTGTTATATGTGGTAGATTTTAATCTATGAACAAAGACTCCGTAATCGATTTCTCCCTCCACCTAGCTCTTTTGGATTTTAGACTGGTCATCTTAACCCACCGTATTTTGTGCCTATGGATCAGTGCATGTAGAGTGATAGTCCAGTCTTTCTCCAAACGAATTACCTCAGTTGGGTCTACTATTATGTGTATCGATAAATTTCTGATGTGTCTTCTTTGTATGGCAACACTACAGAGGAATTGTATTCCCTCTCTGGTATGTTACAGCCACCACTGACATCACTATTCCTTCGCCTATCAGTCCTTATAAACTTTTTATTAAGTTCCGGAGTGTTTTTACGGAGAAGTATTTTCTTTTTGACATATTTCAGTTCTTTTTCCAGGTTTTCTGACTTGCTAGTCGAACTGCTAGTCCGATTACTTACTTAGTTTATCAAGCCTATCATGATAGACATGGGGTGCGGTGAAGATAAATCCAGGTATCTTTTAGAATGTACTGTTTTCCTATAAACAGTGGAAACTCAGCTTGCACATTCGCCTTTTTGGGATTTTGCTATCCAGCATAGGTAATTCTCCTTCTTTGTTTTCTAACTCATAAGTCAACTGGATTGCTTCTAATGTCGAGTTATTGAGCGTGGGAAAAAGCTATGGATATGTTCTGATTTCAACATGGTAAATGTACCATCTATACATTACCACTATAATTTGGGCTAGGTTAGAATATTACCAACTGTGTATGATTATGTTTTCTAGGATCGGAGTAATTTGAGATCGCACCGCTACACCTTCCCTTAGTTTAAACATTTTGTCCTGGGATTTTCTGAAAACCATGGAAATAAGCTGCAGGGGGAAAGGATGACCATTCTAAAATGCAGTAAAGCTAGCTAGAGGAAGTGACTGATCATGGAATCCTTCTTCATGGAATCAGCACCTAACACGTGACAGGAATGATTAGTTATGTTATAGTCTTTTAGAAAATTTTACCAATTTTAAATCGAAGAATGAAGAACTATTGGACTTCATGGGCGAAAGTTTGAAAGTCGCACAATAACTTTGATATGGGTATAAGCACCAATTTCTGTTTCGAACATCATCCAGTAAATAATACGATATCATTGTGTGCTACAGCAAATAAACAAACTGAAATGAAGCTTCTTCAAGTTCACATCAAACATGCTTTCACATTACACTAAGTTATAAGTCACTATCAACTTCACATTAACCATTCACTAAGAACTAATACACACGTCCTGTCTTCCTGTCATTTACTTTTGTGTAGAAGGCACCTAAAGCTTCCAACGAAAAATGAACATAACATTTATAGAAACATGTCGACTCAATTCATTCTGCTCAACAGTTTCAACAATTCCATCCACTTCTCATCCTGATTAATTCAAATCAAACTGATTTTGTTTTCAGCAGTCTAAGTATAGAGAACACATTGTGAAATCACTTGTACATGTTTTCTAAAAATGAAATAGGCTTTGATTAATTATCTGTTAATTGAAAGTTTATTCATCACTAATTAGGTGGATATTTTGATCGCTTCATAAGAATATCCAGACGATTTGCATGTTCACTTGATGTACACATTCCTTCTCAACCTCAAATCACTGTATTGTTCAATTCCAAGCTGGATAAGTAGACCGGATCAATCTAGTCAAACTCGTTTTGTGTTCGGTCTAGCTTTATGTTGGTAAGGTAACAAGTCCTACCTATGCTTAGATAAATTCACTAAGTGTTCCCATTATAGTTCACCAGACAATTGAGTAAACAAAGAGTATTCTTTTCGATAACCTCTTCAGGTCTCACAGTTTTGTGTATATCTCGAGTGACTGTGTGACAACAATGTTGAGAATTCGTTCATCAGTTTGTTAATAATATTACAACCTTGTGTTCATCAGTTCGACTGCTACCATGTAGTTATTAAGGTCGGCCACTGATCCATGAATTTCATTTTTTTCCTCAGTGAGGTATAAACCATTATGAGCTCTATATTGATACGCTCAGTTGAAACTAACCATAGGATGGATATGAATAAATCATCGTTCATTGTTTACTGGGTCTCACTCCGCTTACCAAAAGTTACCCACCTCCGAATTACTGAGAATGCAGAAGCATTATGAGTTAGAGTCGAACAAGTTGAGTTATGTATACAAAAACAATCACTGCTGCCGTTACGACTACTGAGGTTCTATTCAGGAAGCACAACGCTTTGACATCCTATCCCGAGTGATCTAGTTTTCTAATACTATACTCTCGATATCTCTACATCCTATAATCCGGAATATTTTTAGGGTATTCCTTTAACTTGTTTTCTCCCCAGACATAAGTAATATTCTATCAAGCTATTGTTCCTCAAATTATCCTTCTCAGTTTGTTAAGATTGTGAAGTATTTTGAGTTGAAGTCTAATAATAATTAATCATGTCAATGTATTTCGTACAAGACTTTTAACAAACTGATAAACGAAATGTCAGTATTGTTGGCGTACAATTTTTCAGTATGTACATATAACTGTAGGACCCAAAGAAAACGCTATCGAAAGAGTGACAAAATCCAACATGAAGAGGATCTTTGAAACAGTTTCAAAATCTGTAGCTCTGAATGACTGTGAAAGTGTTTCACTATTCTGTTTATTTATGCAGATTGTATGGGGAAATATCTCGAAGGTTTTGCTTCTCAAGTGATATAGTATATACATATATATATATATATATATATATATATATATATATATATATGAATGTTTACGTGTTAACTAACAGTTCTCTCATTCATTTTAAATAACTGTTCAAAATCCTCTCACTTAAAGTAAGACAATTTTATGAATAACTTTGATTTATATGTTAAGGATCACCTTAGGATGACAGAGATGAGTGTTTTGACAGTAGACTGAAAGACCATAATCCATTGAAGGAAGTGAATTACTTGATTATTAAAATAGGAGTGAATATAATGTTCCTAGCTTATGAGAAAACGCTCAAAAAAAGCTGCAGTTATAGATTACATGTGGTTGACACTTGTATAACTAATCATGCCTCAACTCTAAAAGCACACAGTCTCACAGCTTGATGATGAGTCAAGCTTTATGTTCCAAAATAATCAGGAAGGACTGTTCCTCAATATACAACGAATCAAGCAGTTTAATAATGTATAATTATGGTTCTTGATGAGATCACAGGTGTACATTGCCACGGAGTCCCATATCGAAAAAAAAATTTATCCAAGCCCCCCAAGTTTTCATAGGTTCTCCAGTTGATGTTAGTCTGTGCTGAATACCAACTAGGAATCGATAAAATCCTCACAAACCTAAAAATTTAATTATTGTCCATTCTTCACTAGTGATACGCTTCGAGATGAGATTTCCTGAAATTCTAGTGACAGGTTGTAACTCATAGAGCAAACTAATTTGAACATTGGGAAAATTAGTCAATAGCGGCGTTGACTGAAGGTGCCGCTCTATCACGAATTGACAGAAGCAAGAAAATATGGACCGTTGGATTTAAACCCAGTGACTCAATGGTAAAGTGCTCATCGCGAAACTGGAAATGGCCCTTTGGGCTCCATCCCTAGTGGCATACTGCTGAGGAGTCTCTTAATAAGGTGAAGTAACTGTCGAATGCCCCCAGGTTTTCAGTGGTTCTCCGAGTGACTTCAGTTCATGATGACTATCAACCTGAAAGTGATTACATTGGTTCCACACTTTATGAAGTACACTACTACAAGTAAAATTTTAGACAACATATTCCATCGCGAAATTATTTACAAAAATCAATGAAAAAAATCGTCTTATTTTGTATGAGGAACATTTCGGTCACTTGAACTATAGTGTCACTGTCTTCTTATTTCAGGTTTAGCTCACAGACCTATAAAACCCCTAACTCTGCGTTTGGAAACAGACCGAGTACAACACCGAAATGAAGTGAGGGTTTGTGAGATGTACTGTATCACACAAAGTGACCATACAAGTTGTTTTATTCTAAGTGTGCAGTATCCAGTGTCAAATATAAAGCATTACAACTTTTCACGTGGATACATACAGAAAGCTGAGAACACAATTCTTGTTAAGCAGGAATGGAAACTTTACCTTTGGAGTATTCAGACTTCTCACTAATTTTCTGAGGATTTACACTTTATTACAACAAATATTTTTGAAATTCTTACTGCCAAACATAACGGTTTCTATAGTAGTGACCTACTGGTCTCCTATTATACAGATTAAATTTGGCTCAATGATAATGCGCTTGCACCAGAGTCTGAAGGTCATGGGTTCGATCCCTACCTGGGTCAGTGATGTAGACAGCTGAGCGGTTCTTTACCAGGACGAAACAGCTTGAAATCAGTTAATCCCCACAAACCTCTAAAAAATGTAATATTTATGGACAATATTTAAGGAGATGATAAACTAGTTATCATTGTTAATATTACTACTGAAGTGGTATTCACCACTGACTGACGTCGGTTGGAGAACCACTGAAAACCTGGGAGCATTGGACAGCAGTTTCATCCTAGTGTGGCACTCCTCATTCGTGACCTAGTTAACCATTCATCCATTGTGTTGGAGATTAATGGTTCGCAGTTTCATACCTCTGCCAACTTGCAATGTGAAATGACTATCACCCCAGGATCTTTAGTTGGCATCTGTTTCCCTTTCGACTGGTTAACCCCACATGTCATGACTTCTCATTAGAAACACGAGAAGAAGACCTTGAATGATAGTTGCGATATATTACAAATTGACAGGAGTAAGAAACTGTGAGCTATTGAAACCCGATCCAAATGCTGAATGGTGAACCCGTTTTCTGTGAAACCTGAAGGTCCTGAGTTCTATCCGTACCCAGGTCGTGGGTGCGTGCTAGTGAGGAACCCCTTACCAGAACGAAATGGTCGCCAAGTGCTTCTAGGTTTTCAGTGATTCTCCATGATCAATGGCTCCTGGAAAACGAAATCTCCGTTGACTTTCAAGTACTATCCTATAATTTTTACATAAGATTTATTTCATTCACAAGAATGTCACTATTTACTACTCCTTTCTACATCTTGATTAAATTAGGTTTAATCACGGTCCTTTATATTAAATGCTTCCTGCAATTTTGAAGTTAACGTATCACCCAGCTGTATCCAAAGACTTTAGGATATTGGCAGGTGTAAATACAACCACTGGTGACACCCAGTACAAGAGGACTGTATGATAAAAGTTTGCTACTGTACTATTTTAGATGCAATACTTCATTACTAATCCAATATGCAAGCAATCCTATTCGTGAATGGTCAATGGATCAGCAGCTAAATGAAGACTGAATGGCTACCGACATTTCATCATACTAGTTGCGTGTGAAGATAATATTGTCAAAATGAGAGGAGGAAGCAATGAAGTTAGTAATATATCAACTGGTTATTGGACTGACTTGGATAATATCGGTTTAAACAACTCTTAAAATCTAGTCAGGTTTTTAAGATTGTATTAATCTAAGACATACATATTATTCCCATGAAGTTCAGTTGAGTGGAGAACTAAGACATCTTACTTTGAAACAGTGGAGAACGTTTGTAGCTCAGGCGGATGGTCTTGGTCGTATTGTGTTCTCTGTGCTGAGTTGTTTAACCTTGAAGCTTTCATCGTCTTTCTGGACGACATCATCAGCACTAAATTCAGTGTGAAGTGAGCTGTCAATATCTCTCGGTGAGTGATTTAGAAGCTTGCCCTGACGAAGTGGTCTCTGATTGCTTCTTTCCCTTGATTGTTGTGTCATTGGCTGCATAAATTTTCCTGCTGGATATCCCTCTGCTTGACCTCTGGCCTTTCTGTCGTTTACCATCTTTCTTATTGCTTGGTAGATTGGGTCTATGTTTATACATCTATTGATTGCTGACTGACCTGAATGCCAAGCTTCTAGGAATTCTCTGATATTCTTTGTGTTTCCTCTCTCCGTCCAAATTAGACTGATTCCATATTGGATTTGTTTGTTTGACATACAGCTCACAGTGCTACAGTATTATTTACTTGAATGGTTAACGCGTTGACCGTGAAACCTGAAAGTCCTGAGTTCCATTTCTAGCTGGGTTGTGGGTGCGTACTGCTCAGGAATCCCCTACTTTATCAAGTAAATAATACTGTATCACTGTGTGATGTATATCAAATAAACAAATCTAATATGGAATTACATTCTACCACAGTGCCCAAGTTTTACACTTATACAAATTAGACTCATCTTCACAGTTATCTACATGCATTGAAATGAGCGATGAAATGTCGTGACGTTTAATCCCCAACTGGTGCTCATGTAGACGAAGGCGAAGAGGACAACCACTTTGTTCAATGTTGTGTTGACTACAGTCATTGCAGTTGATTTTTAAAATGATACTTGGTTTGTCTTCTTTGGCTGTTGCGTCATTTGGTCTTCATGTCATGATTTGAAGAAAATTTGTTGGATTATGAGCCACATGAATCCCAAATAGTCTTAGTGATTCTATCGTGATCTCTGATATATTCTTTATGTACGGTATAACGGTTGGTCCATTGGTTTCTGTCGATGACTTTGTAGCTAATGATGTACGGGACAGTATCTTCAGATAAAGTTTCATGGGTACCCTTTCTTCTTCAATAGACATCAGGTAATTTCCTTCATTTCTCGTGAAGTTGTTGTGCTGATATATGTTCTCATTCTTTGAATAAAGTCTACATGCAACTAATTTTGTGTGTTGTTGTGTTTCTGCTATTGTAGTTGAGGATTTTATCAGTGTACATTGACCCCCTGTACACTTGAGTTCCCAGTTTTCCGGCATTTGTTCTACTGACTAAAACATTCAGGAATGGTAGCTGATTGTTTGACTCCTTCCCCTTCTTACGAAGATATACTGATAACTCCCTTCATACTGAAGTTAGTGCTGATGATGTCGTCTAGAAAGACGATGAAAGCATCACGAATAAACAACCCAGCTCAGAGAACACAACACAACCAAGATATTCTGCTTTGTCCACGAGTTTTCAGGTGTGTTGCTAGGTTAGTTAAATTCCAAAAAAGCGAAATATAATTCGTCTACAATCATTTCAGTCACTTTTGATAGTCTGGCCACAGAGGTGATACAATTAACCATCTACTACTAGCATCATGAATTTTAAGTCAATGTACACTATGCTATAATCATAAACTGGTTAAAGTATGCGTTTCGTTTTTTCTTGGATGTGAGTGCACTCCAGTGAGCAATGTTGTTCTCCCTGAGACTCTAACCCAGCAGCTGTTTCTTCAGTTACCACAATGTTATCGACTCCGTCACAGGGGCATGCGGTCCATCTCTTGTGCAATGAGGATTATTTGTTGTGTGACCATTGTTACTGCTTGTTCGACCCAGTCAAGTAACGGGAGATTATCAAAGAACAAGGTAATTAAGACGTTTCAAATCACTAGTTTAGTCTCAAAACTATGATTACTTTAATATCAATAAACTAACTCATCTTTCAAACGTATCAATGTAAGTGTATCAAAGAACACAAAGAATGCATTACTATATTGCGCTGGTGACTATATGAGCAACAGATTCAACGATAATACTACTAATACACCTACATTCCTAAATATGGGTGGATACAGTAAAACCTATTCACCTAGTGCAAATAATGTGCAAAAAACTTTCCTTCTTTCCTTCTTTTCTGACTAATTTCTATTCCATATGATTAATAATTAATTTTTTCATACAAATGATGATGTATACCAATATTTTCAGTTGTATTAGTAGTATTTCTGTTTCCCTTTACTTGTAGGCATTCATATAACATGCACTTGGGTGTATTCTGGAAGAAGTTTACCTTCTCTCCGTAATGATGAAAATTTCTTAGAGGTTATTAGCATCACTGCTTTTGGTGACTCAACTCTTTCGTATAAACGTTATCATTCAGACACGTGAGAATCTACATATATGTACTAAAATATTCAGTTAAAGTTCTGCATAGAAGTAATATCTTTCTACTCACCCAATTACTCCTTCTTAACTTGACAATTTATAAAAAACAAATTAAAAATTCATTTCATACGCTGAAATGATGAATTAGATGTCATAAAATTCAGTCATATATCTATATGCGCTTATATCCTTTACATATGTTGCGTTAAATGAGTTCACTTGGTCAAAAAGAAAGACTCCATGTAAATCGGCATTTCCAACGCCGACAGTTGTGAAATATCAGATAAAGGAGAATTCTTTTGTATATTATTTACCTGATCATATCTTTATTTATCGTTTTGTCTTAGTAAAAGAATTAATTAAAACAACTTCCATGCAAAATAAAAAATCCCTCTAAGAATTTAAATGTTTGGTACTGGCACTAAAAAATAAATAAACCTGTTACTGAAGTGTTCTTTTCATGCCATCTATGTTGAGTAAATCTGAAACCGGAAATCCTACATTTTTGTCATTCTGAAAAGCCTAGTTTTTTAAGGTGAAAATGAGAAGTGTTGGCGAACACTTCAAGTGGATTCGCTTTGAGCTGTTAATGCTAAACGAGATTACATAACACAAGAAATGATAATATGCAATTATTGTCTGATTTTTAGGAGTGTATAATTCTCCGTCGCCTGTCACTTACGGTGAGATTTATTTTGAATTAAATGCAGTCATTGGAGTCATGATATCAGTGAGATGCATCAAAGCGAATTCTTTCACCAAGTAGTATAACTGCTGATACCGACCAGCAGATGGCGTCTGCTAAATTCACTCTTTCTAAGAAAAACCTATTGGATTTTGTGGTCAGTAGCATAATAGTTTCATTTGCTTGACCCAATATTGTACATAGCGAAACAATCATGAATGCTGTCAGCTTTAGTCTCAAAAGAATCACGAATTTCTTATGGGATGAAGGTAAATGTAACAAGATTTAGAAAAGATACATTAGTTAGATTTGTCCGTTCTACTCGTTAGTAATCTACCACTTTTAATCTCTGAAAGTGGTACTGCGCACAAATTACAAATCAATAATTCTTATGGCAGTTTTGTACTGTTTTTTTTATTAAAACGTAAAAAAAACTGACAACTACAATGCAGACTAATAGTACTGATTTATAAATTAGCACAATTTTGCAGATTTTTCTCCTGGTAGGTAATAAAGTAAGTTCAATTGTTATTCTTCTCTCTATATGGAAATTATTACAGGTTGTATATAAAGTACATCAGATGTGGCAATCAACTAGCAATGTTAAGTCAAATGATACACGTTTTGAAGTAATAGGTGAATGAAAACTGACATCAACACACAGCTGAAAAGCATATATTTAAATTCCATTTCATATTCTATGCTCACAGAAAGTATTCATTTAAGCTGCTGTAATCACAAATCAATTTTGTTTGAGCAAGTAAACAGGATAAAAAGTTTAAAAAAACTATTATAACCCTGATATCCATAAATTTGTTAAATATCATGAGACTCATAATGTTATAACTTGCAAGTCACAGTCGCTGATTGGACCAAATTGGTCGGCCACAATTGGCATGTGAACTGTTATCCAAACACCTCGATATTCCTGGTATTTCCAGTTTCAATGCTAATGATCAATAGTGAATGGCAGTGGAAAGTGCTGACAATATCAAGGCATCTGTATGCAACTCTATATACTAATAGTTGCACACCAATTCGATCAAATCGACAACAGACTTACAGGCTATAACATCAAGAAAACTGCTCTATGCCAGTCGAACAAAGTGTGGCTATCGTGTTTCAGTGGCCTAGTGGATAACGCTCTGGCGTTTGAAGCAATTCGTCCTCGATTCGTATCTCATTGGAACAATACCATCCTCTGGAAAGGCAGGTATATTCTAGTGATGAGTCTCAAATTGAACGAAACAAGAGCTGTGGATTCCGTTGCTAGGTCCCATCCATCATCAATCTCAATACGAGACTCAATTTTCTCCAAAATAGTAAGGTTACGTATATAGTACTCAATTTCATCACACAGTGTATCTGTCTAGTAGTTATTGCTTAGTCATGAAAAAGATACTGGCAAAAAGGAACTTATGGATGATGATGATAAAAATAGGAAGTATATGCAAAACCTTGATGTAACCACCGATAAAACGTATGTTTGTGTGTTTGCGTAGTACCCTCAAAGGTAATTAACCGTGAAATAGTAGGTCACTCTCTTTCTGTAAGACGTTTAGACCAATTTTATTCACAACCATCAAGTTTCTTTAGACCATTTTGCTCTGTGAAATGTTCTGTTCCTAGGACTGCGCAATTTAATAGCCGTCATATACTTTGTGAAATCAAAAGACGGCCAAGAAATTGCGACCAATTTGTATTCATATTACTTCATCAGATAAAATTCGCACAAGTAGGCGAAAACATTTGTTGAAGTGAAACCAGTGCATGCATAGCTTTCAGTTACTCAGACTCAATTTACTATTGTACTCATAGATTGCTGAATTGAAAATATAAGCTTTACTTTGCAGGGAAAAAGAAGGATGTGAGTGGAAGTGGGGAAAGCAGAAGATCCGGAACATGATCAATTTATGTAATCCCCTCATGTCCCACATTTTATAGGCATACTATACTTTTAGTTTACAACTGAGAACCCTGGATAAGTACTGATTTATGTCAATATTCGACAAACATAAAATTCATATGATCAAATGTAGCACCTGCCTAGTCTCACTTTGGTCGAATAGTTTGTAACAGTTTTCACCTTTTACACTTTACAACCATACTTTTACTAGGAGATAAGAGTAAAGCTCATACGACATACAAAGATGTTGATCCTGAATATATCAAATCTATAGCTTCTATATAAGTTTCATGCGAAGAAGAGTTCTAAAAACAAACAACTACTGACTCCATCCCTATTCAGTCATTTATCTTGAGGTACCTTAACTAATAACGACTTTTTACTTGAGTAATCCGAGGATCTGCTTTTTCTACGCATCAATTCATACTTGAACTTGTAAGGTATTACCTTTTAATCTGACCTTCAATACTTATTTAGCATTCCTCAACAATCCGTAATTCTTCTAGATATTGCATAATCACAACTTCACATTTCTTCCCCACTTGTTGAAGTTCTACAAAAGCAGTCTACTACCTGTTCTGCAATAATTGTTCCTACTCATCAGAAAAGCACTGTGTTATTAATAAACACTTCACCTCTGCTTTGCAGCTACAGATGTGTGTATCTTCATTGCCCACCGATTTTTCTAACCGTTATATTTCCCACGAATCGTGGTGAAAAGTGCACTTATAAAGTATGTTTTCTGTAATTTGAAGCCTCGATTGCTTCAATTTTGATTTCAAAGCATCATCCTTCATAAATAACCTTGGTTAGTTTCCACCTGGAATATAAAAATGCAGCTAATGCTATGCACACAATACATGGCATAAGGCACGATACAATGACAGACTACATTTTTGAGAAATACTGGAGAAATGAGAAAAATATGCTTTCACGAAGCAGGAAATACATGTTTTCACACTAAATGCGATAATATGCGACAAGTGTGATAACACCAATGGATGACAGTTATCAAAAAACTCAGGCAGTTGCAGTGGTTTTCTTCCCACAACAAATATCCTCATAGTTATCCACTATAATTGATTAGATTAGGTCATGCCTTTATGTTTTAGAACAAGCAATAACTAACCAAAAGGCCTGAAAGATTGTGGTTTCAGTTCCAAAATGATGAAATATGCTTCCTTTGTTATTAAGTTCTTACATTTATTTAACTCATAATAATCTGCGGAGATAAAGAACAAGATCCGGATTTTCAACACCAATGTCAGCCAAGTCAGTGCATCGGTGTGACGGTTGAGAGATGTGGCACATCACGAAAAGCATTTCCAACAAACTATAGACATACATCACATCAACAGCTGCCATCCACTCTCACTCGATACTGAACATCGATCAGATGACCAGAAAGAATAAGAATAAGCAACAAGGAACTCTGGCTGGCTGGCTGGCTGGCTGGCTGGCTGGCTGGCTGGCTGGCTGGCTGGCTGGCTGGCTGGCTGGCTGGCTGGCTGGCTGGCTGGCTGGCTGGCTGGCTGGCTGGCTGGCTGGCTGGCTGGCTGGCTGGCTGGCTGGCTGGCTGGCTGGCTGGCTGGCTGGCTGGCTGGCTGGCTGGCTGGCTGGCTGGCTGGCTGGCTGGCTGGCTGGCTGGCTGGCTGGCTGGCTGGCTGGCTGGCTGGCTGGCTGGCTAGCAACAAACTAAACAAGAACCCAACAAATATCCAGAAGAAGGTGGAGATGGATTGAATTCGACATATACTAAGAAGACCGTCCCAGGACATCACACGTGAAGCCAGACCAGGCTGTCAAGTGGGATCCAAAGGGGAAACGACGAATTGGACTTCCGAGGTGAGGGTGACATGGAGGAGATGGTGTGAAGAAATGAAAGCTTGTGGACAGTCGTGGAGCCAGGTTGACAAGACTGGATAGAAAAGATTGCAGTGGAGACTTGTTACCGAAGCGATATGTTCCCTTAGGAACCCAAGGGACGAATAATACTAATACAGTTGTCTGTATGTATTGATGTGAACGAAGATATGTTATCATGATCACCGATGACCATTATAGGATTCGGAAACATCAACAGAGGATAGACAGCGATAACAGAAATCCTCAAGGGCTACTCACAACTGTACACTTTACAACGTTGAAAACCCAGATGGAAAAATCAAGTGGACGAAGCAAAGAAAAGAGAAGAAACCACTAGTTGCAGAAGAGAAAGAAATAAGTGACTGCGCCGTCAACTTGTCTACATAATCCCTGACTAAATCCGAAGAACTTCATCAGAAATGACTGAATTACAATACAGGAGACTCTTCAGGACTAGAATTCTTCGCATCTCTGGAGTGAGTACCCAAGACATCAAGAACAAACCCTGAGATCTAACAGGAATTGCGATAAGTAATCGTTCCTCTGACTACGCAGAAGCAAAACCACACTTAACTAACCAGTAAAAAACAGAGAGCTCCTAATAAACTAAATAATTAATAGAACGTAGTTATAATCAAAGGTAATAAAGGACACACCACTGTGGTCATGGATCAAGACGATAACATCAAAAAGGCATAAGACTTACTAATGGGCCGAAATGTATTACAACCAAGGGAGTCTAATCCTACTCAGAAGTTGATAACCAAATCACAAAGACGTTGAACAAACTCGTCATGGCTGTACAAATTACATATTAAGAGCAATGGCGAATGAAATCCAATGGACCTGTTCACCCACGTTTCTGTGGTAGACCAAAAATACACCAGCCAAACATCCTACTACGATCAGCTGTTACCCTTCTAGGAACCTCAAGTTACAATCTTACAGAAAAATCCTTCAACAAAGTTTTTGTAAAAGACCAAGCCTATTCATATTGACAAAGACGAAGTGATGGCGTCTTGAGACGTTACAGCTTTATATATCTTGACCAAACTGAAACTACCCAAGGACAGAACGACTGTTCTCCTCAACAGTGATACACACTTCTCGGAATACACACCACTCTAGTGTCCAATTTTGATGGACTTTATTTATTTATGCCTTCTAACATATTTTCAGTTCAATGGTAAGCTCTAAAAACAGAGAAAGGGATCGCCCATATTAGGTCTGACTACAGAAGCAATAAAAGCAAAACGTTGGGTCTGATATGTAGATAACACATTTTCCATCATTCAAAGAAACGTACTGAAAAACGCTTACAAATTAATCCACAACACTTTTGACAACATCAAATCCACAAATGAAGAGGAATCAAATAACGTACTTGCATTTTTAGGTGTCCTGATGACGAGAACGGATGCAAGAAATTAGAAACTGAAGTGTACAGAAATTCAACTGGTACGGATCAACTCCTCATCTACAATAGCAGCAACTAAGCAGCACACAAAACCATTTGTATAAAAAAATTTTAAAGAGCAAAACCACACTGTAGAATATAAATCCGGCAGAAAAACGAAGAAAACTACTTGTTGACTGTTTTTTTTGAATAACGACTATCCATGCACCTTCATCGAAAGATGTTTGCATTATTCATCGTCAATCAAGAGGTCATTCTTGAAACCCAACAGATGGATTGTCTTATCCTACATGAAGAACGTCTTGGAAATCATGACCAGATTGTTAAAGCCTTTTGGGATGGCTATTGCTCACAAGCCTAAAAAATCTTTGCATTCTCTGTTATGTAGGCCAAAAGATACACTAGCAAAGGAAGACTAACCAAAAGTTATCTGTAAAATTAACTATAAAAACTGTGAACAACACTACACTGGACAGAGTGGTCACTTTCTTCGCATCCATCTACACGAATATCAATCAACAGTGAGACGTCATGACACATCAGTGCATGCAGACAACTGGGGACATGTGACAGTCATTGATGAAAGAAATACAAATAATCCCAGATAAATCTTTGAAGCTTGGTATTCAGGTCAGTAGTCAGCAACCAACACACATATTGACATTAACCCAGTCCATCAACCAATAAGGAACACGAACCAGTCACACACACAAGAACAGTTACACATCAGGACAAGCTACGAAAACCTTATCACTCACTACTTTCTGAAGTTTGTGTTGATGGTGTTGCATGGAATGACAATGAAAGTCCCACAATTAATTCAGCAAACCAACTCAGGGAACACAACACCATCACATTTTATCCTCATGAGCTCCAAATAATTTCTATCATCTTCAGTGCTACCGTAAACAAAATCCTTTACTTTCATAACATTGATTTTAAAACTAGAATACTCTTTTAGGTATCTTTTCGAGATTTAAATTCAGAGTTCAATAGCTGCTTCTTTATTGTTTTAACTGCTTTCATCCTTTTGATTTGTTTGAAGTCAGCGTACTTCTAGAAAATCTCAATTTCCTACTTTTTTTAATTTTTAATTTATATCAGAGACCCCAAACCTCGCCTGGTTAACTAGTTTACTAGTTACTAGCCGGTCCTAAGCCCGGGTAAAGAGGGAAGGTTGGGCATAGGGCTAGCAACCCTACCCCGTAAAACAAATCTAACCGCTAAAGAAACTTCAAAGCACAAACAAAATATAAAAAATGAAAACAAACTTATTCCCCGCTGGAATCGGAGAGGCGAAATGACGCCAGTTGGTGAAAGCCTTCGGGAAGCCAATTGGCCGATGTGTCTTCTCTCGATGAAAGCGAAAGTAAACGTGGGGACATGGAATGTCCGCACGATGTTTGAACCCAGTAAGGCAGCCCAGATTGCAAAGGAGATGAGAAGGTATAACATCGAAGTGCTTGGGATTTGCGAAAGCAGATGGAATGGGAGTGGACTCTCCAAACTGTCAACGGGAGAATCAATAATCTACTCCGGTCACCCAGACGCCAACCACGAGCACACTGAGGGAGTGGCTATCATGATGTCCTCAAGAGCATCGAAGGCTCTCATGCAGTGGGAACCAATCTCCTCCAGGATCATGTCAGCAAGATTCAACTCAAAAGGAAGAAAGGTCACAATCATACAATGTTATGCACCTACAAATAATGCAGAGCAAGAGAAAAAGGAGGAATTCTACAGACAACTTCAATCAACACTGGACAAGACGTCAGTTGGCGATATCAAAATTCTAATGGGCGACATGAATGCCAAACTGGGAGGGGACAACACGGGAAGAGAACTAACCATGGGTCGAGAGGCGCTAGGTGAAATGAATGAGAATGGAGAATTGTTTGCAGAATTCTGTGCATTCAACGATTTGGTGATTGGAGGCAGTGTGTTCAGGCACAAGGATATCCACAAAGCGACATGGATTTCACCAGATGGACACACTAAAAATCAAATCGACTTTATCTCAATCTCAAGAAAATGGAGACGCAGTCTACTTAACACAAGGTCAAGAAGAGGAGCAGATGTAGGTTCAGACCACTATCTAGTGCAAGGAACCTTCCAAATCAAGTTAAAAGCCTTCAAGGAAGCTGGTGATAGACCTCAATTCAAGTACAACACTCGGAAACTGAAGGATGAAACTACAAAGGAGATCTTCAAAGCAGCCATCAAGACAAAATGGGAGACGTCGAGGGACATCCCTGAAGAAACCTGTGTAGAAGAACACTGGAAGTCTTTGAAAGCTATGTGGAAAGAAACCTGCACAACAGTATTAGGAAGGAAGAAGAAAGAAGACAAGGAATGGATCTCGACGGATACCTGGAAGCTGATAGAGGAGAGGAGGATGGTGAAGCAGAAGATAAACCAGTGCAAGGATGCTCAACGACAAGAGGAACTGAGCACAATGTATAAAACACTGGATAAAGAAGTGAAGAAGAGTGCACGCAAAGACAAACGACACTTCTACGACACACTGGCAAGTGAAGCAGAACAGGCTGCAGGTAAGAGAGACCTGACGACATTGTATCAAATAACCAGGTTGCTATCAGGGAAGAGACCAACACAGATGAAACCAATAAAAGATGAAGAAGGAAATTTAATTACAAAAGAAGAGAAACAGAGGAAACGATGGGCCGACCACTTCAAGAAGCTCTTGAATCGACCACCACCTGCACTTCGTCCAGAAATACCACCTGCAGCCGCTGAATTACAAGTGAACATAAATCCCCCAACGAAAATGGAAGTCCTGAACGCCATAAAGCTACTGAAATGCGGGAAAGCAGCAGGACCAGATGGAATACCGCCAGAAGCACTGAGAACAGATGCAGAGACAACAGCGGACATGCTCACACCACTATTGCAGAAGGTGTGGAGGGAAGAGAAGGTACCTGACGATTGGAAGAAGGGTTACCTTGTCAAACTGCCGAAGAAGGGAGACCTCAGTGCTTGCAAGAACTGGCGAGGAATCACTCTCCTATCCACCCCAAGTAAAATATTAAGCCGCATCATCCTGGAGAGGCTTAAAGACGCACTGGATTCAAAACTGCGACCGGAACAGGCAGGCTTCAGGAAGTACAAATCATGTGCTGACCAAATTGCAACGCTTCGTATCATCATAGAACAGAGCGTAGAATGGCAATCAGCTCTATACCTCAACTTCATCGACTTTGAGAAGGCCTTTGACAGCGTCGACCGAGAAGTAATTTGGAAACTGCTTCAATACTACGGAGTACCGCAAACCTTTATCCGCCTCATTCAACAACTATATGAAGATGCCACATGCCAAGTAATCCACAATGGGAAGCTCAGTGATGCCTTTGAAGTGAAGACAGGAGTGAAACAAGGTTGCCTACTATCCCCCATGATATTCCTAATTGTGGTGGACTGGATCATGCAGCAAACAGTAGGCAGCGAGAAGAGGGGGATACACTGGACGACGGAAAAGAACCTAGAAGACTTGGATTTCGCCGATGACTTATGCCTAATGTCACATAAACTTGAAGATCTGCAGGCAAAAACTAACAAGTTGACAGAGGAGGCAGCTAAGACGGGACTTCAGGTGAATATAGAGAAGACAGAAGTGATGAAGATACCGCACCACCACCATCAACAACAACAACAAACTCCAATCACCGTCAACGGTAGAAACTTGAAGGAAGTAACCTCCTTCACTTATCTAGGAAGCACTGTTTCAACTACAGGCGGGACGGACGAGGACGTCAAAGTCAGAATCGGAAAAGCAAGACAGGCCTTCATTAGCCTGAAACCAGTGTGGAGATCTTCTGCACTCAGCATGCGGAACAAGATACGGATTTTCAACACCAACGTCAAGTCAGTGCTCTTGTATGGCTCAGAGACTTGGCGCGTCACGAAAGGCATTTCCAATAAACTACAGACATTCATCAACAACTGCTTACGCTCGCTGCTGAAGATCAGATGGCCAGAAAAAATAAGCAACAAGGAACTCTGGGAACGAACCAACCAAGAACCTATCACGCAACAAATATGCAGGAAGAAGTGGAGATGGATTGGGCATACACTGAGAAGGCCGACTGAGGACATCACGCGTCAGGCCCTCGAGTGGAATCCCCATGGGAAGCGACGAGTTGGACGTCCGAGGGTGACATGGAGGAGGTCGTGCGAGGAGGAAATGAGAGCTTCTGGGCTGTCGTGGAACCAGGTTCAAAAGATCTCAGAGAACAGAGGTCACTGGAGGCGTGCTACTGAAGCCCTATGTTCCACTAGGAACCCAAGGGACTAATAATAAATAATAATAATCAGAGACCCCAGTTGTCTCAGAACATAATCAATAGGATCAATGGGAGAAGACTAGCAAGTATACAGATGCAATGAAGGAAAAGTGCAAGGGTTTTTACCTCAGAGAAATTTGGTCATCCGAAAAAGTCAAATTGAATTTCATACCAATCGTGAATAGTTTAATCATTAGACTTACGCTAAATTCTAGATTCGGAAGAGTATTCACTGAAGTTTAAAGGAATATGGTCAATATTTGCTTTAACAACTAACTCAGTATAATAGAGGTTTGAAGATGCATCATTATTTCCAGTAGCAGTCAATGTCTGTGTTTTTGGTTGATATCACTAAAGTTGACACTTACTTCTGGTCCTTTCATTGCTTCACAGATTAGTCAGTTTATCGTATTTAAATCTATTCAGAAGTTAAAATATTCTTAAGAAATATATTTTTGTAGTAAATCTTTATAAAATATTCTTTTCTTTTCTATCAGATACTTATAAGTGAACACTTTTATAGTATAATATAATAAATCTATGGTTCAGTTTGACAATCTGAATCCTCTTATCAGTTGTTATCGTTGATATAAGCCATTCAAGTTTCAACTTAGACATCCACTCAACATGCATAAAGAAGTAAGATAAGAAAAGATAGCTAATTAGAAATAGTAATTAATCAAATTTTACAGAAAACACATGCATGATTGCATCAAAAATCTTATTATCTTTATGAGAATAGAACGTCACTATGTATGGTATACGACAGGGAAATTCCTAATTAACTCAAACCTTTTGGGAAATGTCAATAGATCATTTTCTTAAACCGCTAAAAGGATTATAAACAATTGATTGACAATGCTTCATTCATATTGAATATCTTTGAGAATAGTCTATATGTGAATCATTCTTATGGCTGAATAGAAAATGTTTCTGGTTTATATATGTATCCTTAAGCTAGAATTGAGTCATTTGTTACTTTCAGTGGTTTATTCACAAGGCGTGGAATAGGTGCTTAGAACAAAGTCGCTTAAACTTATTGTCTGGATTTGTATTGTCTATATTTTCATCTAGTACTTAGACTCACTTCTTTATTATGTTGATACAGATAAATAAAGGAAAATTTCTATTTATTGACACATAATTTTCCATTGCTATACAGAGTCGAATTGCTCGATCTGTGTTGGTAGATAGGCTGCTACGCGGATCCCTTGATATTGAGTGAATATTCATTATATCTGGAGGTTAGCTCCTTAGATTTCTCTGCTAGTCATCAAGTAGACTAAAAAACTAAATTTCTTTCAAACAGATCAACATGGTTTTTACAGATTTGTATAAGGTGCTACTCCTCATGACTCACAGCTATGATTGTCCATTCACGAACTCATCCAGTCCAACATTCAACATTTGTCTTAAGAATTGTTACTTTTTTGAACCTTCCAACTAATCATTGTTACATGTATATGTAAATGGTGAAAGAAAACATCTGATTGCGAGATATATTCGTCTTTGAACGTTTCGAACAAAAAATCCACATTCATAGTTGTTATTAGCCAAAAAAATATTGATAACACTCTCTGAGATGATGTAAAAAAATTCCAATTAATATTCAAAAGCCATATGAGTGAACTGACAATATTCTTTTCTGTAACTTCTTCAGGTTGTACAGTTATATCCAGAAACTATGCTTCAACAATATTGAACCTTGGCTTATCTATTTGTTAATAACATTATACTGTTGAGAAAATCACTTGAGAAAAGTCATGTGTGAGTGTTAATGACAGAATCAATTATTACAGGAATTCAAATCAGAGTGGTTGATTATCAAACCAATTACACGACTTAGGTAATAAAAGCTATAAGGTGATGGTTTAATAAAACAATATGGAGATGTTTATAAGAGTAGGGTGAAATAAACTAAGAAAGATGTTTTAAAGAACAATGGCTTGAGATTTGGGGGAAAATGAGTTAAGAGAATGCGCTAAAACTATTTCAGACTTTAAGATGAAGGGATATCTGCAGTAAGGTATTAGAAAACCAGATCACTCAGAACAGGATGTTACGGAATTTGTGCACTCCAAACTGAACCATGGTACTGGTGGCAGTGGTTATTTTGAACACATAACTGAAATTGTTTAATTCTGATTGCTACTGCTTATGCATTCTGAGGCGGGTACCGTTTAGTTATTTGATGAGGACTCGGTAAATCATGAAAGGTAACTTATTCATAACCATCCTATGGTTAGTTTCAACTAAGCGTATCAATAAAGAGCTCATAATGGTTTCTACCGCACTGACAAGGTGTTTGCGAGTACGAGAGAAATTTCTAGCGTAGTGGATTACGGAACTACAGTTATATGTACATACTGAAAAATTGTACGCCAACAATACTGACATTTCGTTTATCAGTTTGTTAAACGTCTTGTACGAAATACATTGACATGATTAATTATCATTAGAGTTCAACTCAAAATACTTCACAATCTTAACAAACTGAGAAGGATAATTTGAGGAACAATAGCTTGATAGAATATTACTTATGTCTGGGGAGAAAACAAGTTGAACGAATACCCTAAAAATATTCCGGATTATAGGATGTAGAGATATTGAGAGTATAGTATTAGAAAACTAGATCACTCGGGATAGGATGTCAAAGCGTTGTGCTTCCTGAATAAAACCTCAGTAGTCGTAAAGGCAGCAGTGATTCTTTTTGTATACATAACTCAACTTGTTCGACTCTAACTCATAATGCTTCTGCATTCTCAGTAATTCGGAGGTGGGTAACTTTTGGTAAGCTGAGTGAGACCCAGTAAACAATGAACGATGATTTATTCATATCCATCCTATGGTTAGTTTCAACTGAGCGTATCAATATAGAGCTCATAATGGTTTATACCTCACTGAGCACAGAAATTGAAATTCATGGATCAGTGGCCGACCTTAATAACTACATGGTAGCAGTCGAACTGATGAACACAAGGTTGTAATATTATTAACAAACTGATGAACGAATTCTCAACATTGTTGTCACACAGTCACTCGAGATATACACAAAACTGTGAGACCTGAAGAGGTTATCGAAAAGAATACTCTTTGTTTACTCAATTGTCTGGTGAACTATAATGGGAACACTTAGTGAATTCATCAAAGCATAGGTAGGACTTGTTACCTTACCAACATAAAGCTAGACCGAACACAAAACGAGTTTGACTAGATTGATCCAGTCTACTTATCCAGCTTGGAATTGAACAATACAGGGATTTGAGGTTGAGAAGGAATGTGTACATCAAGTGAACATACAAATCGTCTGGATATTCTTATGAAGCGATCAAAATATCCACCTAATTAGTGATGAATAAACTTTCAATTAACAGATAATTAAACAAAGCCTATTTCATTTTTAGAAAACATGTACAAGTGATTTCACAATGTGTTCTCTATACTTAGACTGCTGAAAATAAAATCAGTTTGGTTAGAATTAATCAGGATGAGAAGTGGATGGAATTGTTGAAACTGTTGAGCAGAGTGAATTGATTCGACATGTTTCTATAAATGTTATGTTTATTTTTCGTTGGAAGCTTTAGGTGCCTTCTACACAAAAGTAAATGACAGGAAGACAGGACGTGTGTATTAATTCTTAGTGAATGGTTAATGTGAAGTTGATGGTGACTTATAACTTAGTGTAATGTGAAAGCATGTTTGATGTGAACTTGAAGAAGCTTCATTTCAGTTTGTTTATTTGATGTAGCACACAATGATATCGTATTATTTACTGGATGATGTTCTAAACATAATTTGGTGCTTATACCCATATCAAAGTTTTGGTGTGACTTTTAAACTTACATCTACATATTGCAACCGGATTCGGAGCTTGTCATCTTTTGGTTAGCTGATGGGAACCCACTACAGAATGAAGAACAACTCCATTAGCATATTATGGTTCGTTTTATTCATGCGTACTGATTTATAGCTAGTCATATTCTTTGTTACACCTTTACTTATCAATGCCGAAACGTGTTTGTGAAGGAGTTACTGATAAGAAAATTATTTGTTAACTGAATTCACTTATGAACACTACTTGAAATATTAACAATATAACTGTGATATACATAAAGATATCAATGTAGAATCACTGAGTCCGGTTTATGCCACTAAAACTTCACAAAGCTTACTAGTTGCCTTTGTCAGTTTGTACATCTTGCAATAACTAAGGATTTTGCTTCCAAATAACACATTATTCAGCCATATGATGTAGATGGTTTCATTTTATTAGTCTGACTTCACAAGAAACATGATTTAGTCGGATAAACTCTTGCATTCTAAAGCTCAAACTTTTAACTATCCGTTTAATAAGTTAAGGATCTATGAAAAGAGCTCATTGTCATTCTATTGTACATTCACCATATTATGAACTTACTAAACTCCCCAGTTTCCTGATTTCTGATATTTTAATTGCAAAGTAGAAAGTGTTAAAAGTTCAGGTAATTAGATTTTGAAGAGTGAGCGTAAAAGAGTCTAACTTGCAACTTTATGAACTCCCTTAAACGTTTAAGTCCCTGTTAGTTCATCAGTCGATAACCACTTATTTTCGAAATAATTTTGTCTACACTGTATGATTTGCTAAACTCAGTCAAGTGTAGGATAAAAACTATACACACTGTGGAACTGCATAATGCTTAACCGGTTCCGGTTTTTTTCATATTGAGTGTTGACATAACACTGAAATTGATAGCTAACAATACTGATAAGTTATCTTATTCTCATGGTGAGTAGTATTGTCGATCATGCAGTACCTATTGTTAACTTCAGTTACACCGAAAGCCTAGACATCACGTGATATTTGCATAACCTAATTTGATATATTAATTGTTTAAGGACAATTCCTAACGGAAAGGAATAGGATTTGAAAAAACCAAGAACAAAGACATTCATGACCTTTCTTCAATTCCGAAACGACCACAGCTGAAATAAAATGTGAGCATCAATAATGAGATATCATACTGTAAATATACAGAAATAAATAAAGATTCGAAATTCAGGATTAACAGTAGGGTAGTGACTCGAAAATAATAATAATTAATAAACACAAACCTTAGTCGAAATCAATGCCAACTCATATCTTATGAGACAGAAAATTCTGGACTTGTAAATAGAAAGGACAAGAAACAAATAAGGACCTAAAACAAGTGGTAGTCAAAGAACTGGAGGGCTACGTAATCACTCGAAAAGATGGAAGCACCATCAGCCTGAGTCATTACAAATCAGTAAGTAATGAACAAAGAGATTATACAGTCGAAAATGAAAAGTGAATAAAGTCATGTGCAGAAAGTTATATGCAGTTACCAAGGTAAAGAATGGTTAATTATAGTCTCCATCTGAGTTCATAGGTCAGTTAGAAATTGTTTGATGACAAAGGCATCCTCAAACCTTAATAAACATGGCATTCTTTGTTTATTGATTATCCTGAAGAGTTGAGAAACATCTATTTGATATCCTGCTTCTGTCAGGTGCCTGACGATTGCACTGTTAAACACATTGCCACCTTTCAAACACACACTTTTCACAATACCCTAGTAGAATTGAATAGACATACGTCTTTCAGTCCCTCCTATGCAAGTGCTTTCACTAGAACATGTGAAGTGATGTACACAGTTGAGGTGATGTGATTTGGGTATTTATCGACTTTTGACTGTGTTATTGAGCTTAGTGTATTGTAAACTGATATCAGATTGACAAGAAGGAAGCTCTTTCTCAGTGCAAGTTCTATTCTTATGTCTATTCTTACAGACTTTTCATCTCTCCTGAACGTCAGGTGAAGGAAAACAGGCTTTTTCTCAACAACAGTGTTTGGATGGCTCAATAAATTCTTTTCCATGCTTCATGATGAATTTCTTCAACTATTCATTCTTTATCAGAAGAGCATTCTGTCTAAACCAAGCGTTTATCTGACAGGATATAAAGTGTGTTGTAGTGAATGTACTGAACATTCCACCTATCTGTTTCGGCTTTCTCAACTGTACAATTACACAATTTCGCTGGTTCAAACTAAGTGAAGAAAAGCTGAATAGTAAGTCTGTTGAAATGTCAAATTTTTAGTGTTATACATATTATTCATCATTTTTACATTGTACCACATCAATGAATTATTTTCCACAACACGATCCCAAAAATTATTTTCACTAACATTTTGGTTGCTAAGTTCTCATAAATTACTGTACAATTTAATTTTTAAAAAACCGCATAATATTATTTCGTTGAATAGTTTGTTGAATGTATCAATTGAAACAGCTGATAGTGTATCGTATTATTTTCAGGATACAAATCGGTTTTTATCACTTACAAAAAGTAATTAATTTTCAAATACTACTTCAATTGTAATTCAGTTAGATGGACCAAAACAACTAAACATTACTAAAATTAAGTTTATATTTCTGTTAGTTTAACTGAATAGGTTGGGGGAAGGGAAGTTCAAGGGTATCTTTGTCTTCAGTATCTACGATTCCCAGTGTATGTATGATTCATCATCAGAAATATAGAGAATTCTAATTATTTTTATATTTAAGTAAATTTCACTCTACTGTATTAAAGATACTGTATACCAATTCTACTAAACAATCTTAAGATTGTAGTAAATGGGGTGCTATAAGTCTTTAAGTTCCCTGCAATCTATGTTTTTTATCCAAGATGTCTCAGAGGCAGATTATATTGTTTTAACATTTTACAAACGAGTATTACGTAACAAAACATTCAGTAAGATTCTAGACACCTGGATCCTCTAGATAAACCCCTCAAATTTAGATAATAATAATCACCTTACTCCAGACAGTAATTTTTAATATAATGTGGAATTCTCACTGTGGTATTTCAACAAATTCACTCCTTGTACAACATGTTTAAATTATACAATAGTTATACTTAGATAATGTTACTAATAACGGTATGATAACTAATAATACACAACGACCAGCCGTTGTTAGATTATTTTCTAGTTTGTAGGTATGTTGTTGCATGAGGTGGCGAATAGAAAAGCACACGTACTTTTGATGGTGGTGGATTATTCAGCTAACATAAAAATTTACACTTCCTGTTGACTATCCCTGTAATAGTTATGTGATGAACTGTTGTGAACTCAACAGGTTTTTTCCACCTACCTTGATACTTTTTTGCGATTTTGTTGTTAACTTATGTGATGATAGGCTAGAGATATTCTAAGAATGAACGACAGTACGTTATATGATCTGATGACGTTTGAATAAAAAAAAGAGTTACAAAAGAAGTTACTTGATGTAATATATACGATGAAAACTTTGGGAAGCCTAAACTTTTAAGCATGTCACTGCGTATAATTTGACAGTTGCTTCAATACTACAGAGTGCCACAAACCATTATCATCCTCACTTAACAGCTATATGACGACGCCGCATGTCAAGTGATCCACAATGGAAAGCTCATCAACGTCTTTGAAGTAAAGTCAGGAGTAAGACAAGGTGACCTACTATCACCCGTGATCTATCTGATTGTGGTAGACTGGATCATCCAACAAACAGTGAGGAGCGAGAAGGGGAGATGCGCTGGACCAATGAAAAGACCACAGAAGATTTCGATTTGGTCGACGAGTTATGTTTAATGTCGCACACACTCGAAGACCTACAGGTGACAGAAGAGGCAAAGCAGCAAAAACGGGACTTCAAGTGCACGTAGAAAAGACGGCGGTGATGATGATACCCAACCAACAACAACAACAACAGCAAGCTCCAATCACCATTAACGGGAGAAATTAGAAGAAAGTAGTCTCTCTCACCTATCTAGGCAGCACTGTTTCAACTACAGGCGGCACAGACGAGGATGTCAAAACCAGGATCGGAAAGACAGCAAGACAGGCCTTCATCAATCTGAAACCATTGTGGAGATCTACAGCACTGCACTCAACACAAAGCGTGAACAACGTCCGGATTTTCAACACCAATATGAAGTCAGTGCTGCTATATAGCTAAGAAACTTGGTGTGTCACGAAAAGCGCTTCCAACAAACTACAGACATTCATCAACAGCTGCCTACACTGGCTCGTTACTGGAGATCAGACGACCAAAATAATAAGAATAAGCAACAAGGAACACTGGCTAACAACGAACCAACCAAGAACCTATCACCAACAAATATGCAGAAGAAAGTGGAGATGGATTGGAATGGGCATACACTAAGAAAACCATTCGGAGACATCACGCCCCAGGTCAGGTCATCAAGCGCAATCCAAAGGGGAAAAGATGAGTTGGGCGTCCGATGCGAGGGTGACATGAAGAAGATGGTGTTAGGAAGAAATGAAAGCTTGTAGACAGTTGTGGAGCCAGGTTGAAAGGACTGAAGTGAAGAGAGTGAAATGGCAACGTGCTACTGAAGCGGTATGTTCCACTAGGAACCCAAGGGAAAAATAGTATAATAATATACTGCGTGTAATTAGAAAATGAAGTTTACCTGACAATGTGGTCTTTTTTCACAATATACTTTGAACAATATGATCACATATTACCTGCCAAGTCAATCTAGATCAAACTGAAGAATGGTAGGACATTATAACAATTAAGATACTAGTAGATTAAGGATAATAAAGATGAGAACAAAAGGGAAGTGACATAATTGGTCCTAATCTTGGTAAGAAAACCATGTTAACAAAGTTTAGTTCAGTGTAAGAACATATCACTTTTGTGCATGCAATTTTCATTATCATTAATTGTCCCTTGGGTTCCTAGTAGAACATAGGGCTTTATTAGCACGTCTCTAATGCACTCTGTTCTCTGCAATCTTTTGAATCTGGCTCCATGGCAGCCTCGAAGCTCTTATTTCCTCCTCGCACGATCTCCTCCATGTCATCCTCGGAAGCCCAACTCGTCGTTTCCCATCTGGGTTCAACTCGAGTGCATGGCCTGCCGCGTGATGTCCCCAGTCGGCCTTCTCGGTCTATGCCCGAATCCATCTCCACTTCCTTCTTCATCATTGTTCAGCGAGAGCTTCTTGGTTGGTTCGGTCCCAGAGTTCCTTGTTGCTGATTCTTTCTGGCGATCTATCTCCACTTCAGTAACGAACCAGCGTAGACAGTTGTTGTTGAGTGTCTGTAGTTTGTTGGAAATGTTTTTCGTAACGCGCCAAGTCTCTCAACCACCACATAGAAGCACTGACTTGACTGACAGTGGTGTTGAAAATCCGAATGTTGTTCACTTCACTTCAAAGGCATCACTGAGCTTTCCATTGTGGATCACTTGGTATGTGGCGTCTGTATATAGTTGTTGAATGAGATTGATAAAGGTTTGTGGTATCTTGTAGTGTCGGAGCAGTTGCCAAATCACTTTTCGGTCGATGTTGTCAAAGGTCGACCTTTTCAAAGTCGATGAAATTGAGGTAGAGTTGAGTTGACTCCCATTCTATGCTCTGTTCTATGATGATGCATGGCGTTAAAATTTGGTCCGTACATGATTTGTACTTCCTAAATCCGGCCTATTCTGGTCGTAATTTTGAATCCGGTGCATCCTTTAGTCTCTCCAAGATGATGCGACTCAATATTTTGCTTAGGATACACAGGAGTAAAGCATGATTCCGTGCCAGTTCTTGCAAACACTTATGTCTCCCTTCTTCGGGAGTTTGGCAAGGTAGAGACTCTTCCAGTCGCCAGGTACCTTTCCTTCCTTCCAGACATTCTTCAGTAGTGGTGTGAACATGTCCGCTGTTGTCTCTGCTTCTGTTCTCAGTGCTTCTGGTGAGATTATATCCGGTCCTGCTGCTTTTCCACATTCCAGTAGCTTCACGGCATTCAAGACCTCCACTTTTGTTCGAGGATTCACGTTCACTTGTATTCCAGCGGCTGCAGGTGGTATTTCTGGACGAGTTGCAGGTGCTGATCGATTCAAGAGCTTTTGGAAGTGGTTATCCCGTTGCTTCCTTTGTTTCTATTCTTTGGTATGTGCATGCAAAGGTGGATTCAATTTGTATGTGCCTGTCGCTTCTGCAGATCTTATTGTGCATCCCTCACTGTTTCTATAAGCTTGTGTCTCGTGTGTTTCACAGTTAATAAGCTTAGCTTCATAATACACTTTCCTAATAAGTAATATTAACCTACTTCTCAAGATTATACTATTCAACTCCCCTCTGTATAGTAAAGTGAAGTCAATACCTTTCTTAGGTTCCGCGCATGGCGTTAACTTAGCTGTGACTTGACTTCCACAGAGGTTTCAAAACACAATAAATATCTGTTTTCCATGGGTGGCTTGGTCAGTAATTTGACGTCCTATTCAACAAACATTTAATCAGACTTCTTTTTTATCGTATGGGACAAAAATTGTGAAAATTAGGATATTGTTCTATCCAATGTAGACTTTCTGTAGACTGACCATTTTATTGAAACATCTTATCCACTCTAGAGTACATTTAAAAATGGCAGATGATTATTACTCTCATTTTCACAAGGTAGGTTAATATGAGTTTGCACGGTGTAAATTCTTTTTCGTAGACAAACCATATTGTCATGCTCCTCGGAAATCACTAAGATGTTATTGACGTATCTTTTGTAAAGGGGAATTTTAACGACGAGATAAACAGCTATATTTTCAATATATTAAAACCAGCTAGTAACAGTCTTGATAGACTTTTTATAGCCACATCGTCAAGTTGTCAAAAGTACTCACTTTCAAATGTGAAATGAACTTTGTCGGCACACAGCAATAGTAGTTCCCTGAGAAAGTCTGGAGTAATAGATAATGAGAGGTTTCTAGAAGACACCTAGTCACAGGGAATGGTAATAGTCTTGAACAAGGTCTGTTAGGGAATAAAGAATTTAGATCAAATGAGTATATAGTCTTCTTTTTGATATTTATATTACTAAGACAGCCAACAAGTTAAAAAGTATTTTTCAATGAAAACTTAAAGAATTCTTTTCAAACTAGATTTATCATTTTCGCCAACCCTACCGCTAGTTGATGAGTGAATGAACGACACGCATACAGTATATGGTCTAAGGGATAAGTAATCTTATGAATCTTAGGTAGTCCATATCAATATGGAAGTTTAGATGCTATACAATTCAGTGGGTTGAATTCCTCTCTGCTCAGATTCAAAAGTTAAACTAAATTAACGTTTACTTTTGTTTTCAGTGTTCTAATGTCTTCTGATGGAACACCAGCTATAAAATTGCTTCTGTCATCGAGGATGAATAACATTTTATTTTTATGGTTGCATTTATTCATCACAATGGACCCTGCACAAAGTGTAATGAAGCCACTTGAAAATAAGAGAGACGATTGGGTATAGCTAAAGTACTAACATTTCTAAAGTTCAAGCAATGATTATTCGTTTAAAAGAAGTATGCATAACCTCGTTCTTTGCCATGTCAATTGTGGAGGATAGATCACTCTAGGTAACAAGCTTAAGATCTAACTTTATTTTATTTTGTAACCATTCTGTTTATTCCCTCCCCCCGCTAAAACCCCTATGGACATTTCATAACTTTTCTTTGCCATGCACTTTGTTTTGACCGTTGATCAGAATTCCCTCTGGAATGTTGTTTATATATATATTCCCGAATGTTCAGCTAAGAGAATGCTTTCATCGGAAAGTGCCCAAGGGAAAAATCGTCTATTATTCACTACCAAGGAACATCACTTACAAAGCAGCTCGTTAATAATCATATATTTATAAGCTATTCAGAAAAGTGTGCTTTCTGCAAGTTCGTTGTTATAAGTCCGTAAAACCAAGACCTCAACAGAAACCCCTGTAACAGCACCTTAAAATGTTATTTTATATAAACCACTTGTTAAGTTAACATACAATTAAGAAATGTTTCAGGAAGAAATGTTGTACTATATGTTCGCCTTTTGTACTGATAATACAGAATATGTAATATTTGATGCTTCAACATACCTTAAAGCAATACACCTGCCGAGGTACATAATTCCCTAAAATCAATAGCCTAGAGTTCGACGAAATTCAACATAGATCCTGAACTTCATAGTTTTATCACACTAGCTAAGCTGAAGGCATATATATGGTCAAAAATCTACACCATTCAGCACTTTGTCTTGTTACCTTGCACTGCTCGTAATCGGTCCTGTAGCCAGCTAGTTCAAACGCATCGGTTTTTTAACCCTACCTCTCATATATACTCTTCCCATTTAACTACATTATCATGTTGCCTCTTTGGCATCGCATTCATGGGTATATCACAAGTACGAATATTTGGTGACTGACCTCTACGTTTGTTAAGTTCGCAAATGGGCAATTCCTAAACAGCTTAAACTTTGCTAAATAAAATTATCATATTCTCAAAGTAGTATTCAAAACGGACTGATATCATTTGGTGAACGACTGAAAACCTAGGAGTACTGGACAGCCGTTCCATCCTAGTATGAGACTTCTCATTGGTACACACCCACAACCATACTAGGGACTAAACTCAAGACTTTCAGGTTTCACGATGAACGCGTTATAATTCAGTCACTCGGTCGGGGTTTGATGCACCACAGTTTCCTGCTTCTGTCACTTTGCAATAGAGTATGGCCCCAGTCTAATATCATGTTGAGTATTTTTCCTCATCTCCGGTTAGGTTTATCACATCGATTACTACTTCTCATTAGTCCGCGATGAATACTAACTTAAAAATGAAATTCCTGTTAACGTCAAAAACAACTGTCATGTTTTATTTCATCATTTAGGGCATATTTAAAATAAGTATTGATAAAGTCACTTGATCTGAAAAAGAGGTTTTCCTAGTTGACTAACAGAAACAGTAGACCAACTATATTTCCAGATAACTACGTTATCAGAATTAGAATTCAGTGATTCAAAAATTTGCCAAGTTTCTGGATAGATAATCTTTATAACAAATACCTATTGTAGCATATGAACTTTACTGTAGCAAAAACTCACACCTTAGACACAACGAATGAAATGTGGTTATTATAAGATAAGTATTGTTTCACAAATGGTATAACATAACTTTCTGAAGACAATTGTCCCTACGTAAGTGAAATCATAAAGAATTTCAAACGGATACACAAAGAAGCTATGAATGATAAAGAGCTGAATAGTACAAACTTATGTATATGCTGGTTTTTTGAGTAAAAAAACTACTTTCTCTAGTATCTCTCACCTGATATTTTTGGAGAGAAGTGGAATCCACTAAACTATCAGTGTATAGTAGTATATAAGGAGAAGGCTTTCACAATAAGGCTCTGTTAATGGTTTCAGAGTGTATTTTACCTGTTTAAATACATTGGACCTCAGTTTACCATTTTAGTGATCAAGTCATACAAAAAACACTTTATCAATCTGAAAAATTTTTAGAACTAGTAAAAACAAAATGTTGTGCCGTACACTGACTATAGTTTCTTATTTTTATACTTATAACCACAAAAATATCAGATTGTCTCCTTATTGGTATGGTGTTTTGAAGTATTTCAACCTACGTAACGCAATTACAGTACAAACAAAACACTGAACATTGAAAAGGTGTACGACATTTAAAAGTAGACTGATTTTTAAAATAGCCCGTCTCAGAGATTAATGTTCACTGTTTAATAATATCTATTTTATGGTTACCTTCATAAAGTGTCTTTTTAGTTTGAAAAGAGCAAAAATATGCCCCGGTTACGGGTTTTTCTCTTTCCAAATTCATAAAGGGGAATTCATGGATCAAGATTGCTTAGAGAACGCATCCCTACTCAGTCGTTCAAGTTATTGAATTACTCGGTGACGATACGCTGCAGATATTTAAGGAAAAAACTCAACTCAGGTGTTGTGACAGATGTATGAAATCATTTTGCCTTCCCTACCAATTCTTCAAGTTCCTACTTTCAAGTCAACTACCACTGTCTACTAAAATTTTTCGACGCATCACAAAAAGTCATACTGGATCAGACACAAATGAAATCAACGCAGAACCTTGCATATAAGTGAATTACCCCAAGTTGTCACATTTTACGGTAGTATCCAAATACAGGTGGGTAGAATAAGAGTGATTTCAAAGTAGACAAAGTTGTATGATAATAAACAATTTGAAGATAAGGGTTAGTGCAAATCTTCAAGCTTTAAAAGACGTCAAGGAGTAAATATGTATGCACCACTTTAATCGGCATTCATTCATGTCATCAAGAACATCCATTGGCTCGGGGACTCCAGCCACATAGTCTACATCACATTACATTCCTCAGATCGACAGTCAGGGACTCCAGAGATTTGTGCTAGGTTTTGGTCTAACCAACCTGAACCCCTTTCTAAATGAATCCACCTTCACCTAGCACATAACATCAAGGTGGTTGATGCGTAAAGGCGGATAAAGGTTCAAAACCTCACCAACCGGCTTATCTGTCTTGCCTAGTACCCTTCGCTTGCCTTCAACACTGCACATACAGTAATCCCATTAAACGTAACAAATGCTCTGAAGATACCCATGATCAAAACCCTGTAAGCGTCTCTTATCTTCTACTTTCAATGGCTGTCTCACAGCTGTATAGGAGGGGAAAACGGACCTCAGCACAGTTTGCTTGTCTTTTGATAGATAGTAAGGTATCTCGCCACTCGAAGTCAAAGATGACGCTAGTTGGCAAATGCCAAACACATTCCACCACCTCACTGCTTGTCGTTAAACTGGGAGCAAACCAGTCCCGAAACACTATCTTATATTTGAAATGTACGAACCTCACGCCAAATGTATTCAGATTTCTGCTTAACGCGTTCTAAAGATTCTGGATTTAGTCAGTGTCTTTACCTGGTAGGACGATATCGTTTACGTACTCCAAATGAACTAGAAGGCCTCCAGGAAGTGGATCAGTCTTAGCGAAGTCAGATGCGTGTAGAGTTTTGTTCACCATCACATCTATGAGGAAATTAAGTAAGAACAGTGACTAGTGGGTGCCCCTGGCGGACACCACTAGTTGTCGTCAATTCTTATAACAACTATTCTTAAGCTCTTAAGCTCAAACAGAGAGCTCTGATTGTCAGCGTCAAATAGCCTCTTCAGGTTAAGAACTATGGGAATTGTCGGCCACCGGTAAGCATACCTATATTCCAGAAATTGTCGGGCGATAAAAATATGATCAACGCACACTCATCGAGCTCTCTCTAAAACCTGCCTGGTCTCCTTGAGTTCGTTCTTCTTCAACTCCAGTTAGGAGCCGGGTAACTGTGGACTCTAGTTCCCCTATAGCTACCACCGGAAGACTTCTGTCCCCTATGGATTGAGATGATCAGATAAGTTTTCCAGTCTACCGGAACTCTCTCTGATTCCGATACACAACCCAGTATCTCCGTCACTTTAGGCAGCAATTTCCTACCTTCATCCTTGAAAACTTCGAGTAGTAAACTGCCAGGTGCTGTTGCTTTGCATCGTTGCAAGTAGATATTGCCTTCTGCATTACAAACACAGTTGAAAGACTGGAATCTAGATTCCATTCAAGTTCAAACTGGATGTTGGACAACTGAAGCGATGTTATGTGCTAGTTGAACTGTGCTTTAAAGTGTTCCGCCCAAAGGTTCTAGCCGTCTGTCCTAAGAGTTTATTGCTGTCCTATCCTTTTCGGTGATGGTTTCACTCACCGTCATACTCTTCTTGCCTATATTTATAATAAGCCCAAATAGTTGCTAAGCGTTACCCACTGCTTATGCCTTCTCCATCTCTCTCGCTTTAACCACTCATCAGAGCTTACGATTGACCCAAAGACTCTCGGTCAATTTATGTTTCAGATTCTTTCCCTCTTCATCGTGGTGGTAGCCAGCTGGGATCAGTCTTCTCGCATGAATCAGCTCGAATGACGTTGCGGAAATCCGATGATGTTTGATAAGCCTCATATATACGTTACCAATTTTCTTTACAGCTGTTTCAACAGCAGACTTCATATCATGCCTGGTTTCTTGAGGATTAGCATTGATGGCATGTGCAGATAAATATGTATATGGCACCCTCATCTACCAATCTAACAATAACCTCTTTTCTGTGACCAGCAAGGCCCGAACAGACTAGTGCGTCTTCGGAGTTCAAACTGGTACTTTGTAAAGAGCGGCAATCCTCCACCGATCCTTTCTGACAATGGCATACAGCATCACAATCTATCTGTGTACATCGTTAGTTTGATGTCGGTGGATGCCATGTGAAACATTGTCTCTCCTTATGCCCAGAGTAGTGCTGGCCAGAAATAAGTGGTTATCAGAACAAAACTGCAACAGATTACCACTGTTGTCCGTTCGTTGGTACAGGATTCCGTAAATTCCTCTAAGTTGCCTTCCTTACTTGAGCATTTAGGCCACCTGTCATGATGATTGCACTCGATCGTTCTGCTTTCTGCAGTAAAATTAACAGCTTATCATAAGATTCACCCTCTGAACCATCCGAAGTCCAGTTGGGGGTACATAGGAGAAGAATGCGAATGGGAGTCGCCTAGTCTCAAAACTCTTCTTAGTCCTTAGTCCTTCTTCGTCCATTCAGTCTAACAGCACATAGACGTCTGTGTAATGGTACTTAGTTGAGAAGCGCTTCTTCTTCCCTAAAGCTCAGTTCTGTGGTTGCACTAGCGAGTCCACGAGAACTGGTCTCCAGAAACTGGCAAGATAATTTCTGAGGATTTACTACAATAGCCAGGTGAGGTTGATTTAATAACCACACTTGGGTCCTGTATACGTGTCTCAAAGATGCCGCACATATCCATGGCTATAGACTCCAGAGTTCTGACAATTGCCGTCCAATTTGTCATAGATTTCGGAGGTTGGAAGCTCCTGCGTTAAATAGATGGAGAGGTCTTAGGTGATTAGGAATCAGGTTTCGATGGATGTAATCGTTCACAATGGTTACAGAGTTAGAGGTTGAGAAAGGTGTAGGAGGCCTGCTATTAGTATCAGAAGGTGAAGGGGGAGAAGGAGACAGGTTTGAGGAGAATAAGTTATGTTTGATTGGGTCCTGTACATCCCTGGAAGCGGAGGAGCTGTTGACACTTCTCGTCTGCCCACACCGTGGTAGTCTGTTTCTTCTTAAGGCACCTGAAAAATAAAAATATTTGTGTGACCACGTAGCCCATGGGATATCTGCTTGACGTCTGTCACACACACAGCCTTTTGTGAGTTATTGTTCTGGGGTTTGGTTGTCTTAACGCTACATGGCACCGACACTGAGAGACCATGGGACATGGTGGAGAGTGTTATTTTTGTGGCCGATCTTTTCTAACCCCCCCCCCTCTTCCGTTGAGAAGGCAGCATCAGAGCGGCACTGTTGGTCCTCCAAGGGAAAGACCTTATTGCTGTCACACTACATCCAGCTAGCAGCAGAATGATTTCGCCTTCAAACACCGTTATAGGGTAGAAATCTGCACTATAATGGTAACTACTTTCTGGGACGGTAAGATCTCAAGGGAACAAGCGTTCCACCAGCAAAGCTCCTTGAGTCATTGTGATATACAAGCTCGACCATGACGTCAGGATAGCAGTTATCGACTGGGTCATAATGAACTAGCATAATCACCACTTCCATTGCTGTTCTTGCTCCTTTCAAATTCATAAAGTGAATCGCTATGTGGAAAGTCTATTTACTATCTGTTAACAGCTGCATACTACAATCTACATATAAACAGGTTGTTGTTTTAAAATGCGTACTGTGAAACCAAAAGGTACGTTAACTTCTAAGTAGCATTGCGTGTTTCACTCAACTTATAGGTTGACTGTTTATATTTCATATTTACCTTGGATGCTAATATGTCACACATCACTGCAATCTGCGGCTTCGGACATAAAAATTGAATTTGAGTTATTTGTTCAGTGGTGGCTAGCAGTGGAATGCAGTGGGTGTATTTCATTCTATTCCTGACTCGCCTAATAAAATTACCTGCCTGTCAGTGGCCGGGGGGTATTTTGACTGAAACTATTTCTCAGTATCCATCAATTCAAAATTCAGACTTGACGTACTGGTCTGCTGCAACATAGATTGCGACTGACTGACAAAGTCGGAAAACATTGTCAGAAGTTTCTCAAAGCCTCTTGAAAAAAGTGTAGAATGTATTGAGCCTGCATTGTAGTGATTCCTGAGGCCACTCTAATAAATGCTTAGAAAACCAGTTAAGCTTCTCTGTACTATAAAAACTAACCTCCTAGCTCAAATACTGAAGTCGGATTGGATATCTCAACAGTTGGCAGAGTTGCCTTTAGAGATATTCGCTCATAAATACCCAAAGCTTTTTCGTAAGATAACTTATTTATAACCAAAAATATATGGGTTATCTGTTCGAGTGGATTCTTATTCCCCACGTTCTGTTAACCTTCGTCATTTTTGGTATATCCATCTAAATTCTCCAATACATCAAAAGTTAGTGATTATCATGCAAGGAAACTTAAAGATAACAACTAAATAATAACCCAAACTGGTTCAAACCTGAGACAATTCCAAGAAGGCTTTTAGTACTTATCAAGCAATAAAACGGTAAAACGTAGCTAGTAGTACTAGAGCTGAAAAAAGGGACACTCTTTGTTCCTCTACATCTTTCTGACCTATTTAAAGTTTTGCCTGGTGAAATTCATAGTTTTTACTTGATACCAATCTCCTTACACATGATCTGTAATTTCAGTTCTTCCTCTTGAAGTTTCTGCCCATGATACCGTTAAGTCATCTGGTTCAGAGAACACAATACCATCAACACCATCCTCCTGAGTTACAAATACTTTACATCATTTAAGTTCTTAAATCCTTTTGCATGGTTTTCGCAAAGAATATAGGAGCAATTTGGAGTTCCTTGAAGACTTATCTACTATCTTCATGGGAAAACGAATAGAATAGCCAGTATGAAGGTCTAGAGTTCAAGTTAACTACTTTTTGAGTAGTTATATGATGTACTACCATGCAATTAGAAGTCCGTTACCATCCATCATAATGTTTTCTCATAATTTTGTTAAATTACAAGAAGACAGGTGTGACTTCAAAGCCCACCGTAACAACTGAAATAACCAATTAAGGTTCTCTGTTTTATGAAAAACTCGTCGAAATAAAAAAAAACCTGATTAATTATTTCAACATTTGCTAAGATGATCTAAAAGTCACTCTGTAACAGCTTGCAAACGTTTTAAAAATGCTTGATAGTACATTAGACGATTAGAAGACATATGAACGAATGAAAACAAGTTTTAAAACGAGTCATTTGACCTAATATATACTATGAAAAATTTTCAGAAGCTCAAAATTCAGGCTTACCTCTGAAACGGCTTCATATATACGATTTATAAACATGTTAATTGTTGGTGAAATTTTTCAAAGACCAAGAATTATATCCGAAAGTTCATTTAAGTGTAAATCTTTGGTACCCAACAAGATCTCTGAATAAAAATCTGCATGAGATCACTGCAAATCGGTATATTTTGTAATGTAAGTAAAACAAGTTTCGTAGAATGCGATGAATTAGTAGTACGGCTAACAACACTAAATCCACTCAGTAACTCTACATTATATTCTGTGACTATAATATTGGTCTCAGTGGGACGCATAAGGCAATTAGAATGTGCGATATATAAATTATGCAAGGTGCTTGCTAGGAATCGCACCAAAGCCCATCACTGATGTTTAAGATCCGGTTACAGGCATCTACTGACTTTCGAGGACCATTTTTCACAGAGACTCTAGAGAAACTGACTTTAAGTACAGTTTTATTATCGTAATCACCTTGAAAATAAGGTGATTTCTCTCTAAATTAGAAAGAAAAAACCTCCTCAAAATTGTTGATTCTGATTACTTCAAGTGTTTAATCTTCCACATTAGCACCGAATTTCTTGTGATCAACGTATTCTATCATATAATTCTCAGTAAAATCAAACTCATCTATCAGCTGTTTTCGAGCCTGTGAAACAGCATTTGGGCTAACCTTAACTGATGACCTATGGGGAAACAGTTATTGATGTGAAAATTCTGATTTGTGAAGGCTTTTCTGAGTGGCAACAAGTTACTGGTATGGTAGATCTGTTCCTTTTGAAATTCCTAAGTCCAAATAGTGAAATCCACTCCGTCTCATGTTCCGTGGTCAACTTAACATTTTTTGTGGATCGTTATGCAGTTCGCATGATTTACAACACCCTTCTGTCATTACATAGAACAGATTTACCATTAATTTTTCTCCCAAAACGTTGAAATCTGAATAGTGTTTGCAGCCCACACAATTCTCCTAATTATGTGAAAGAAAGTGTTTCTATGTATGACCCAACTTTACTCATCTTTACAGTCCTAAAACATAAATCTTTGTTATCAGTGAAAAAGTCATGAAGTGTGGGAGTTTTTTTTACTCAAGCAGAGTGATGGTGGGAAGTGAAATAAAAACCTGGATAGCAACAGGATTCAAATCAGTACCCTCAAGATCACCGCCCTGATTCTATAAGACACACACCCCCCTAACTACGTCATTACTGTTTAGATTGCCTAGTATTACGTCAACTCAGAAACCGGTCTTCACATTCAAGAGTAGCGACAGAATTTGAAGAACGAAACAGGCTGCAACAGAATTGAGATCAAGAGTCTCTGAACCATCGAATAACTCCCAAGGCTGAAACCTGAACAATGGTATCAATGCAATGAGTAGGAGAGATTAACTTGGTACGCAGTAACTAGGCTTGATTTTCTGATATTTTAATATTGTAAATGATATAAGCTCGTTGTATTTATACATATGAGTGGATTCCTAAATAATAACCTTAGGCTTCACTCCTCTAGGTTGATTGCTCCCTCTAAAAAGAAAGAAGCGGCAAAAATGACAAAAGGTTTATTTCCAAGTCGAACATATATAAAAAGTAACATTTTGTATATGTTTTCAACGATATTGATATACTCTACACTTTTCTAGACGACCCTTTAGCCAATTTTAATCTCAAATTTGTGATCACATGATTTTTTCGTGAATGTTTCACTTACTACGGTTGGTTGTGAAGGCTTTTCAAGAAATTACAGGCTTCTTTGAAGAATCTAGGGGATATTGTCTTACTCCATAACAACAAAGTACTTTCTTCTACTTCATTAGCTGCCACCTTCATAACTATAGGTAAACTGGAATCGTATCAGAACAAGCGTGCATTTACATTCTTAAAAATCTTCTGGGACTTGCCTTCAGAAGCTTTACAACGCCACCTCAAAGCATAGTTTATGTGACTACGCCATGATAATCAAATTTAAGATAAAAATTGACTTAAATTCTTATATTGTGCTGAAATTCAGACATAGTCAATAGTTAGATCTCATAATTCATATGGTAGAGCACCAGGGTGGTAAAGCGTAAGTCACCGGTTCACATCCTGTGGTGACTCAGGTTGCCTTTTCACCTTCCATCATTACTCCCTATCAACATTTTTTATTCATTCGCACTTTGACATTACTTTCAACTGGTTGTTATGCTATCTTATGAAAACAAGCAGAAGCGCTACAGTAGGTAATAGCACGTTCTTCAGACAATGAGAAAAAAAGGAAAAGAAGCCAGTCCATTTGACATCGTAGACGTGTGACCAGACATGAAAGCGTAACTGCACCTTATTTTTCATGTATAAAGTGTAGAGACTGAAATATTTGGAAACATCTTATTTATCGACTGGAGAATAGTAAATAAACTGTAACTTTAATTTTATCATCATCTAAACAATTTCTACAAGTGAAAATATTACACTTCGAGTACACTGTTTTGCAATAAAGTATACTGAGAATTCCGTTCTGAATCTAAAAATTATCATCTAAAATTATTTATTATTTTTGCAGATTGCTTCTCATTTACATGTGTACATTAACAGCAATTACTTTTAAAAGCTATTTCAACAACCAACAAATAATACTAATGTTGGACATTGGAAAGCAGTGGAGTCCAGGACGTGTGCTTCGTGCCCTCCTGGACTTGTCAGCCGGATGTGTATGCCTACCAGCCAACAAATCCTGAAAAGGATAAAATGTCCATCATGAATTTCACTGCCATCCACTATCCATCATTACTGCTAAACTGAAACTACAGTATATATGTCAAGAGGGATCGATCAGTTCGGTTCAACCAACGACGGGAAATTGCAAGAAATAATTTCAAAATGAGGGACTGGTTTTGAAAATATTCAATACCTTAGTTTGTGGACAATAAAGTGTTGTAAAATCACGCATACACCTAACGTTTAAAAGACAACATCTTGTCTGATGGACACTGATATCTGTTTTTATAAGCATATATAAGCATCTACCTTGCTGGTTTACAATTAATTATAATAACATAAACAGCTACTATGCATAGCGTACTAGTCAACATAATCCAGCGCATGTCTAGTTTATCCATATGTTGAAAACCGTCAGAAAAAGAAAGTAGCTGAAAAGCAATAAAAAATGTTTCAACTTGTAAGCATAACCACTCACTCAGCATTACACTCACAAACCAGGGTTTAATATTATTTAGATTGTTTACTTCATGTTTATAGGCAATATAATGCATTATAAATAAACCGTTTAACAAATTCATCAAAAGTAAACAAATATAGTATAGTGGACTAAAATATAGGATGGATGGTAAAGTATTTCTCCTTTGATGATAACTTGTTTCTCATGGACATAACTTATCTCTCAGTCTGTACACGTGGTCTTATGATTGATCTTTCTGTCTACTTTTAAATAAAGAAAACTACAACTTATAGGACGGTTTCTTTAAGTTAGAGATCAAAATTTTGCTTTCATTTAACCCCAACTAATAGTATGAAGAGATTTTCCGAAAATGTTCCGAGGTTGCTTTCTCTAAATATCTTATTCGTATGCATTTTTCAAAAAGTTATTGTTAAGTAAACTGAAAGTGGGATGGATTTAGTTTTAGGTTATGTCCAGGTTAGTATTCATTATGGACTGACATCGGTTGGAGAACTATCCAAAACTGAGGAGTACTGGATAGTTGTTGCTTTCTAGTATGGGACTTCTCTGCAGTATGCAGCAATGACCTCATGAAAGATCGAAACTAGCACCTGAAGAACTCGTGGCGAACGTGGTGACCACTCATCCACTGCGTTGGATTTCAGCGATTCACAGTTTCCTACTTCTGTGTATTGATGAAATAGCACAACTACCCACCAAAGTTTTCGGTTGACACCCACTTCACTTCTGTTTCGAACATTTATAGGTCTATTTCCACCCGGCGTAACGTTTTTTCTTTGATCTGTTCCGAGCTTGAGAAACGACAGTTTTGAAACTGTTCAAGGTTACCTGATACGTTTTAAAGACATTTCCAAGGTTAGAATAAGTTGAAAGAGAAGAATTTGATGAAATATATTCAGTGGAAAACTTCTTGGTAGCCCATGGTCTAACCAAGCCTCTAGTAAATCAAGTCTTTGGGAACAGGTTGAGTAGTCAAAAGGCTCTTGACACTTTACTGTTACACTTCAAAGGCTTCTTGAATGTTTACTTTTATTCACTGTGATCGAATGAATTTTGAGTAACTGGACTCAATTATTGTTGATAAACTTCACTTTTCTCATGCTACTGAACGATTATCTACATTCATGGAGTCTTTTTGAAACTGGATGTGAATAAGAAATGAGTTGAGCTTGTTTCACTGTTATCACTTTTCAATTGTAAAACTTACTTGACACGTCATATATTTAGTACCTTTGATAAATTTGAATAGTGCAAAAACAGAGAATGCAATAAACTCATCTTATTTCATGATCTTTCATCAGATGCAAACAACCCACGATTGGAAGAAAGTGTTAGTAATAATAATGACGTAACATACTGCATATTTGTGAAAACAAAGGTTCGAAATTCAGGATTAACAGTAGGGTAGTGACTCGAAAAAGCGTAGCATTAATAATCACAAACCTTAGTCGAAATCAATGCCAACAATGCTAACTCACATCTAATGAGACAGAAAATTCTGGAGTTGTAAATAGAAAGGACAAGAAACAAACAAGGACCTAAAACAAGTGGTAGTCAAAGAACTGGAGGGCTACGTAATCACTCGAAAAGATGGAAGCACCATCAGCCTGAGTCATTACAAATCAGTAAGTAATAAACAAAGAGATTATACAGTCGAAAAGGAAAAGTGAATAAATTCATGTGCAGAAAGTTATATGCAGTTACCAAGGTAAGAATGGTTAATTATAGTCTCCATCTGAGTTCATAGGTCAGTTAGAAATTGCTTTGATGACAAAGGCCTCCTCAAACCTTAATAAACATGGCATTCTTTGTTTATTGATTATCCTGAAGAGTTGACAAACATCTATTTGATATCCTGCTTCTGTCAGGTGCCTGACGATTGCACTGTTAAACACATTGCCACCTTTCAAACACACACTTTTCACAATACCCTAGTAGAATTGAATAGACATACGTCTTTCAGTCCTTCCTATGCAAGTACTTTCACTAGAACATGTGAAGTGATATACACACTTGAGGTGATGTGATTTGGGTATTTATCAACTTTTGACTGTGTTATTAAGCTTAGTGTATTGTAAACTGATATCAGATTGACAAGAAGGAAGCTCTTTCTCAGTGCAAGTTTTATTCTTGAAAAGTTGAGAAACATCTATTTGATATCCTGTTTCTGTCAGGTGCCTTGCGACTGAGCTTGTAAAGACCTTTCTACCTTTCAAATAGTTTTGTTGGAACACTTTCACAAGTTTCAACTGAAACAAGTTAACTAAACTTGAAAAGGATCAAATTTATAACCAGCTAGTCAATGTCCCACGTAATACTATTCACCTTTATATTAAATTTATTCAAAATTTTTCTCTTCTGGAATGATTTCCAAAAAAAATCCTCTCCCTATTAATCACTTTCTACTCTCTTTCTCTCTCCCCCCCTCCCTCTCTCTCTCTCTCTCCTAAAAATAACAACGAAAATGTCATAAATAGAAATTTTTCTGCACACTGTTCATTTTTTTCAAAAATCAAAAATCTAATGAAAAAATAAAAAGCAATTAGTCTGTACAAGAAATGAAAATGATGCTTATTTTCAATTTTCAATGTTTTCTATTCCAACCGATATATAATTTTATCAGACATAAACTTTTTTGATACCATGTGAGCAATAAATATTTTTCATCTACTTCTACTTTTTGGTCACATTTCATCACGTTTAAGTTCACTAGTGTCTAAGTGTCTACGTTCATTCATACTGGGTGATGATTGAAGGTGAAATGAGAGTTAGGGTAGCAGAAGGGTTCGAACCAGAGACCACCCTGTCCCAATCCTGTCACAGGCCAAAATCTCCATTTTACCTTCAATAATTACTGAGCATTAATACAAGTTAACTAAACCACGGCTATCTCAGACAGCCAAATTGATGATATGCTTATACATTTGATTTTCAGTTTGTTTAGATTCAAGTGAAACAGAGCTCTCCTCAGTTGCCGAAGGTTTTAGTTCAGTCTAGTTCATTGTCGCTCATTCATTTTATTAGTAATAGAATATCTTTTTTCAAAAAATGAACAGTAAATTTATACACGACCATTTTATGATTCACCCAAATGTGAACCGATTGCTATTGACTAAAGTTATATCAGACAGTCTAGTCTCTCAACTGAATCGATAGAAAGCCAGCCATTAAGTAGACGCTGCTCTGAATACTGTCTGAAACTTTTTTACGTTTCAGACTTTCGTTCCCTACAACTAAACCCCTTTATCGACTACATAAGTACAATAATCAAGTGACAAGTAGTGTTTGAGAGTTGCTTGTATTGATGGAAAGCTGCTGTTAAGTACGAGGAAGAAAAAACGCATTACAGTATTAAGGTTTTGCATCTTTGGCCCCCTTTGTTATGTAAAAATTCCTTTTAAAGAAATTAATGAGTTGATGGATAGTGATCAGCAGTGAAATCTCAGTGGCTCACTTCATCCTTTTTGGGACTCATCAAGTAGGTGTCTCTGCATCACCATGAGCGACAATATAAGAATCAGTTATCGTTTGTGATCCTAATCAAAATAGCCTGCCTAATAATTCAGTAAGGAAGCCATTCCCATGAAACTGAAAAGACATCTAAGAATTCTGAAGAAAATCCGCATACCGTTCATTCGTACCGATTCTGAACATATTGCACGGTGAACTGCAAACAAAGAAATGAAAACTTTTAGGGTAAAATCAGGTAGTCTTTGTTTCCTTACTTGACCTAGACAAACGTTCAATGGTCTCATGAAGTGAGAAAATGACCCATGCACCCCATGAATTCTGACCTTACACTCAGAGAAAGAAGTATACTTTTATTTCGGAAGTATTTGCCTAGCCGTGAAGATGCTCACCTTTGGCTTTCATTATATGTGATCACATTTCCCTAACTTAAACATTCATACCTGGAAGCTGTTATAAATAACACACAAGAGTGAAGTAACATATGATTGCATTTTGACAGTCGGATGCAATAAAGTTACCAAACTCTGCCAAACAAAACTTCGCCTGGACATGAAATGCGTTTGATTTTTCCTGTCGTTTTGCTTCTCAGCTTCAATATCAGGTGATCATGGGCATAAGGATCCCCCTGTCGAACTGATTTTCCTCGAGTTATCACAAGAGTTTCCACCAAATCTAATTGACGGCATCCATTTGCAGCAACCTCTTAGTGATACCTTATCTCAACTTGCTATTATCAAATTTTACAATTAGGGCAAACGCAATGTGGTTCTAGGCTTATATGCTTATTTATCATGATCTTTAAAGGGATCAAAGGTATATGTAATACCAACTATTTGTTCAGCTGCAGTCATGTTTGACTTTGTACTTTTGAAATACTAGTCTCTTCTATACACAGATCATGTGCTTTAAGGTGAAGGTTACTCCAGGCGCTAGTGATGTGACTTTCAAAATTTTGCAAGTGGTCGACTAGAGTTCAACGGGGAAAAATTGAATCATTCGCTTCCCACCTGACATATAAGATATATCCTTCAATAAGTGAGCATTCAGTCAAAGTAAACAAGTTTACTTAGTGTTTGATGGTTACAATCAGTTAACTGACAGCCAAACAAGGAGATTTAATGTTTCTTGATACTGATAGTCAGAAAGCATCTCCAATGAGAGGAGAACTGGCGCTTCCCAAAATATTTGAAAGTATGTCACCAAGAGCATTCATAGACTCTGAATTTCGGTGGTGCTGTGTTTTCTGGGCTGATAGTTTCGTCGTGAAGCTTAAGCTGTCATTCTACACAAATTCATCAGTATTAACTTTAGAAAGAAGTGAGTTATGCGATTTCCTTCATAAGTGGCTTGATAGCTTGGCTTGATGGCTTTGAGTGTGATTGGTTTTTTCTGACAAAAAGCTTGTAACCTTCTTCGCAAGTATTTATAGGACTGTAAACTATAGCGATTCCAGACAGTTTCGGTATTCTGGTCTCAGTTTCGAAAACATTCTTCAGGAAAAGTAGGACAATTTGCTTTTCGGTTTCCAAATTTAACTTTATGGTTAATGGCGAAATAGACAAACAGCTCTTTGTGAAGTTGCTTGAATAGCCATTCTTCTGTAAAACAGCAATTAAATAGTCTTCTTTTCTGTGTCAGGTTGATGTACCACAGTGTGTTTTGCTCTTATGAACGATGTAACTATGCGACTGATTCTGTGTTGTTAGGCTGTTTCTGCTGTAGTTGAAGATTCGATGAGTATGAGTTAGTTTTCTATATGCTTCAGTTCCCAATTTCCTCAAGTCCATTCTAGTGATCAGAACAACTAAAAATGTAAATTTGCTGTCTGATTTTTTTCACTTGTGAATTTGATGTCATGGAAAACGCTGTTAATTAATTTGTAAGCCTTTTCCAGTTCGTTGCTTTTCATAATGACAAACGTGTCATCTACATATAGGACCCAAAGGTTTGGTTTGGTCAGTGGTAATAAAACAGTTTTTAGTCTTTACATCACTACTACTGCAGTTAGCACCAATTTACGCCATCTAAATGGTGTTCCTTTTGTCTGCTTTGAGAGTATGCCATTGAAAACAAAATAAGTTGTAATACATACACCATACATAAATGAGACTTGAACATTATGGGTAGGTGTGTGTTACGAGTGGTATGGAATACTGGTAAGGAGAAAAGTCATCGTTTCCTTAGCTAAATTCGGTTCGTGATATGCATACACCTGTAACGTGGAAGGACACCATCACTTCGTCGTCATCATTACGAATATGCTCGGTCTCTCCTAAAAGTTTTGTCAAAGAGCTGACAGATTGGTGGCATGATTATACCAAAAATTTTAAGTTTTCCGAAGAGATCTTTTGACAGGTTGTGTGCTGGAGTCTCCAGAAGTGAAACGGCTGGTCATAGAGGGGTGATTAGTCTGATTATTTTCGGCCTACCATAGAAACGTGGAAGAAAAAGCTCACCAGATTTCTTTCGTCATTGGTCTTGTTTTGTAATTTGTTCAGCTTTGGTGAGTTGGTTTAAGGTCAAACTCTGATATAGGATTTACCACGATTGGTTGCTATGAATTTCAGTTCATGAACAAGTCTTCCACCCTTCTGATGTGACCGACTTTAGTCACGACTACTAACGTGTCATCTGGAACTACAACGGTAATATCCTTTTCGTCAGCTTCTTAAAAGCTCTCTATTGTTTACTACTGATGAGCGCAGAACTCTGGTATCGAAGCGTCTTTTGTATTGCAATTTAGTTTTTTCGAAAAGAGGCGTACGTTGAAGTTGGTCATAGGTTGTTTGGACAAGTTTACTACACATTCATTTGATTATTCCCCTCCTGACGCTTGTGGCTCTAGAATTTCTACCAGCTTCTCTCGAAAGATGTTCTTTCCCTCTTCTTTGTGAAGTTTGCTTGGTTTTTCGATCGCAGTTGTGAGTGTTCTCCGGAGCTTTCTCATTTGGCTGTCGACAGTTTGCTGTTATTACCGAATATGATAACCATCACTGTTTATTACCAGCTGCACCATGTGTCTTCAGGTATTCACTAGACCACTGGATAGGAATAGGAACTATGTTATTCACGCAGTTGCAGGGGTTTTTTGAACATGTGTCACGTGGTAACTGCTTCTTCTTAAGAGTAGGTGCAAAGCTTCCAAGGAGTCACCTTCAGTTCTCTCACGTCAAATACATTGTAGCACGACATTCTATTTTCCGTAAGATGAGTGGATTGTGGGACTGCTCATCTAGAATCCATCAGTACTTGAGACTACATAATATTATATTTGTTACTCTCTAGTGACTGAACAGTGTAGTGTGAACAGTGTGTCTCATGCATGTTATTCAAAAAAAGAAAGGTAGGACTGTAGAGTTTGGCCGTTTTTTAACGATTGCCAAATGAACATGGAAGCTATAAGTTTCTACCGAAAAATGAAGGTAGATTATAGTGAATATAGCTGCTCACCGGTGTTTAGAAACTTATCTAGGTTTTCAAGCTATTCTTACTGACTGAAATCAATGTACCTATATCAGCGCTTAAAATTGAATTACCGTTTGGTCGCTGTTTCATCGCTTCGAGTTAGGTCACAGGATCAAGTTAGTTAGAATAAAGGTTGTGACTAGGTTACAGGGCAAGTGAGCTAATAAGCAAGTCTATTCCGGTATGAGGCACTTGGCCATAATTCCTTCTTTCTTGTAAAATGTAAGCACACAGGAAACATGAAACAACTAGAAATTATTACGGGATGATCACTAGAAAAAGAATTGTGTTCCATCTTGGAGAACATTCCATCATCAAATTCCGCATGAACTACTTCACAGTTAGTGGTACTGTTTGAATAATTCGAAGTTTCCAAGGACTACCTCAAACACCTTGAACGCTCCAGGATGGCAAAATTCTGTACTCCCATTCGAATAAAATGATGTACAGAGTTTTATTTTTGAAGTTTGGTGAGAAAAGTTTCGTGAGTGGTTGACAGTTAGTGATTGAAGATACTTATTTTCTTATGGATGTTACTGATCCTCTGCATAGTCATAAATGCACCACTTAGCATTCACGCTTTATCTGTGGTGCGAATGTACTTCTTAGTAATGATTGATAGCTTGCACCATGTATCTTATTGTCCACAAAAATCAACCACTAGAAGCTTGTATTTACAATTGTGTTGGTTTGTGTTGTGATAAACTTTCCTTTGAACCTGAAAAGACTTACATTTTTAAAAGACTTTACTAATTAGGTTTTCGTGAATAACACTATAGATAAAGTAAGGACTGAATGAGTTCGACGGACTTGCACCACAGATCACTTAAAAATAGAAGACAAATAGAAATGTAACAACCAATGTTGAACAATATTTTGCCACTATACTGCATTCACTTTTTTATGCAGGTGTGGTGAAGTATGACGATCTTCTGGTCACTTTTTGTCTTGTTCCACTCAACAGGAGACACTGAATTCAAAAGATTTGATATTTTTAGTCAACATCAGCATAGTCTGTCAGTTATCATGAAGGACCTGATGCTATCATCAGCGAATTATTCTGAATGCGAAAAATTGTAAAATTAAATTGTATTCAGGGTGGCCTGCCACTTTTCATGAACTCACATCCAGTTTATTCAAACTGACGGCATTTGGGGATTCGCTTATTGATTCCAAGGTATTCATCATGAACTGGCACAGTTACAGAACTATTTAAACTGGCAGAGCAACGAAAGGCTGTTCGGTCCTACTTTAGGACTGTTTAGCATTGTGTAATCATGACTGTGCCAATGATCAAACTCAGAACCTTCAGGTTCTGCTGAGGGCACGTTACCGTGAAGTCACTGGGTGGTAACTCGAAAGTCCAGATCTTCCTACTTCTGTTGATTCGCGACATAACATGACCTTCATACAACACTGCTGACTATGTGCACTCAGATCCAACTTGATTTACCCCAGCGTTTACATAGTCTCATCAGATCTTGATTGTGTTGTGTTCTCTGAGCTGGGTGGTTTATTCGTGGAGCTTTCATTGTCTTTCTAAAAAGCACCAACTTCACTGTGAAGTGAACTGTCAGTATCTCTCCATTCGCGGTTCAGTAGCTTACCCTGACGAACTGGTTTGTGATTGTTTGTCTCCTCTGACTGATGTGTCATTGACTGCACAGATTTTCTTGTTGGCTGTTCCTCTGATTCACCTCTGACCTTTCTGTTGATTATCGTTTTTCTTACTGATTGATGGATTTGGTCTATGTACATACGTCTATTGATTGCTAACTGACATGAATGCTACGCTTCTAGGAATTCTCTGACATTATTTGTATTTCCTCTGTCCAAGATTTCCAAATTGTCAAAATTGAATTCATGCCCATAATTATCCTCGTGTATTGAAAAGAGCGACGAAATGCTGTGACGTTTAATCACCAGTCGGTGTTTATGTAAACAAAGGCAAACAGGGAGACCAATTTATCCAATTTATGTTAACCACAAATGTTGTATTTGATCGTGTAAAAGATATTTATTTTGTCTTTCTTTGGCTGTTGTGTTCTTTGGTCTGTATAATATGCTTTGAAAAGAATTTATAAGTTTCTGAGTCACGCCGATTCCACGTGATCTCAGTAATCTTGTTTTGATCCCTGATATGTTTTATATGCAAGTGTGGTAGGATGACCAACAAGCTGGTGAATCACTCACAGACAGATATTAACAGCCCACTTCATATTGAAGTTGTTTAGACATTGTTTAGAAAATTGATTGGAGCTTCACAATTAAACCATCCAGCTGAGGGAACACATTACAACCATGGTTATCCACCCGAGCTACAAGTATTCTCCAGCACTTCTCATTATAAATTCGGTAAGTTCCCGCCCCCATGCTTCACTAAAGAAAGTAACTAGTATACACTGGAAAGTCATTCAATTTGGACATTTATGAGAGATTACTGATTTCAAGCTGCTATCATGAGTTGACAGAGGTAGAAAAACGAACCATTGGAGTTCGACTCAGTGGCCCAATGATAAAATGCTCTACACAGAGCCTAATGGTCCTAGTTCCAATTCCTGTTGAAGTCATGGGTGTACACTACTGTCCATTGCTCCCAGGTTTCCAATGCTTCACTAAATGTCAGTCAGGTATGAATACTAACCTGAACTTTGTTTGTTAACAAACTAAAATTATTTCTCAGTATATTTCTGAATAAAAGAATCATCTTGAAAGTATCAGAATATCTGTTTCTTTTCATCTTTGGTCATCATATATATATATATATATATATATATATATATATATATATATATATATATATATACCACTGAATTAATCCCTAATCACCATCGCCATCATCACCACTATTATCATTACCACAAATGAATATAAAAAATGCATATATGCATAGATGCGATAAGCACATAATGGCCTGACAAGAATACTGTTGATATCGTCTAACAGTTCGTTAATTAGCCTTTCAATTGATTCATTTAACTGATTATATCTCAAGTCAGTTAATAGTTTTCATAGTAAGACAGAAAATGATTTATGCGGATTATATATATATATTCTATTCTTTGCACGATATATATATATATATATATATATATATATATCGTGCAACGAATAGAACTTAATCAGTTGAATGATTATAATCACTTTTCCTTCATTCACTTATCTCAGTAATGCTGAAATCAATTTCTACATCATTAAAAAGTTGACTCGACTCCTTAAGCATTACTGTACACAGGTGTATCTGAACACACATACATGCATATATATGCATAGACATACAAAAAAATATCCAATCTAATGAATGAGTAGACTATCTTTATATCAAGTAAGAATTGGCTATTCGAATCTGATAACGGTGTTTTTTGTAAATTATGAATTGAAAAAAGAGATATCATGCAATGAAATGATAATTAGTTTCGTTTCATCGACTTGTAATCTCTTCTCTTAATAAAAAACCGAGATAAGATAGATTATTATTCATTCAATTATCATTATTTATGAAATAATCAGTTGAGAAAATAAATTCTCTGTAAATATTTAATCAGAAGGGACGTAGATATGTCTGGAATCCTAACATGTCTAAATGAAATATATCTTAAATGATACCTAGTTTTTAGTTGATTCTTGAAATTTTCTACCATTTACAAGTTTGGATGTTTTTATTGAATTTTCTTGCCTGATTATCTCTTCATTATCAAACTGAATCAACGTACATCATTGGTTGGAAACATTTATTAATCGAAATGATTTGACTAATACTCCCAATGAAATCAGCCACTAGTTAGCTGAATAAATCCTTTTGGTTGCCTCCACTAAAGTGATGTTTATAAGATTAGTAAATATCCAAGCATTTTATAGACATCAGTGAATTTTAGTGGTTTTAACTTTACCTTTTTCAAATTATATTTAAAATCGAGCAGTTTATACAAGGCTAGACGTCAGTATGAAGGCTTAAGACAGGTACCATTGATTGTAGCGTATTAGGATGCAAGAAATTCTATTATCCTGATAACGTTGAAGTAGAAAAGATTGATCCCTAATCTGTAAAGATGAATTGGTATGATTACAAATAGTATATTTCTTTCCAAAACATTATCCACTCAGTAGTTGGTTCTCGCTCCACAATCAACCATTCATCAACTAAATAAATATCACGCAGTTTGTGGTTTACAAGGATTTTATTTACTTCAGGGTAATAATCATCATGGACTGTCATCAGTTAGACAATCACTGAAAACCTGGGAGCATTGGAGAGTTTTTATATCCTAGTATGAGACTGCTAAGCAGTACGCACTCAGGGTGCTGCAACGGAGTGAATTCATAACCTTCAAGTTTCGCTTCAAACATGTTGACCATTCATTCATGGGGTCGGACTTTAATGATCCTGAGGGAGGGTCAGCTAGTCAGAAGTGGAGTAGGTACCAGCTGCAAACTTCGGTGGATAGTCACGCTGTTTGGCGAACTGACAGCAATAGGACACTGTGGATCATTGAACTCCAACCAGGTAGTTGGATGGTTAACGCGTTAGCTGGGAAATCTAAAGGTGCTGAGTCTAGTCCCTCGCAGGTCGATGGATGTGTACCCGTGAGGAGTCGCATACTAGGACGTAACAGATCTGCAGTGCACCCAAGTTTTGAATAGTTGTCCGACTGATGTCAGTCCGTTACGAATCCTACCTGAAGAATAAATGTCAATTTGCTTTCTGTCAATATACCCAACTTCTATTCCTATATTTGACACATAAATAACTAACTCATTCTTCTTGAGACTGTTATGGTAATGATAACATGAGTATTTGCATACGCCACATCTATCCAGACGAATTAGGAAGATTGTGCTACATTCAAACCATATGGGAGTTAATATGATCAGTACTCAGCAATGATAACTGTGATTAGGTAACAGATTCATCAATATGATATAAAGAAATAATATAGATGTACTGGATAATGTTTCTATCATATAAAAGCGATTAACCAAATTCTAATATCGAATTATCGATTGTCACCTTCTATTCCCTGTCCTCATCGGTTGAGAAACTTTCAAGCCTAGAGATGTAGGCTGTTATCTATGTTGTAGTTACTGCAATTTGATTCGCTGAACTAAGATTCAATAATCAGTCACTCGTTTTATCTCACTGTATTGACCTTGAGTACTCTTACCTAGTCCCATTCTATAAAGCATGAGCTGAGTCGAACCTGGAGAGGTCTATTATTCTAAATTTAGCTAAGCTTTGAAGCTCCAATTACTTGAATGATCCTAATCACCTGATATTGTAAGAAAAGATAAAAATAAGACGCAGGAAGAAATATGTATTGACGTTATGTAGAGTACTGATGAAATACTGTACACTTTCCATTAAAACAGTCATTTCCACAACGTGCTTCATTTCCTCTTCTTCTTCTATCTCAATTTGTTCCTCAAACATCCACATTGTTCCTTGAGTTTCTCTGTGCAAAATATTTACCCGTCACTGGTAACTGCCTATGGCTTCTGCCGACCTCTAGACATATACTACTTATATTCATTCTTGTCAGTAGCACCTACGACAGTATGACTTTTATTTTAGACCCCATATTCATTGTTAAGCATTTGGTAGGCTTTATTTTCTTCTGTTGCATGAATAATATCATTCAGGTGACAAAGATCGCCTCTGAATAAATGTGTAATCTGATGAATGACTAAATTCCACGCTAATTCAAAAGTACAAGTAGTTTCCAATTCCATTTTTATTGATTTATTAGATTCATCATACAGTATAACAGTATTGTTTACTCGATCAAGTTTCGGACATCATTTTTTTGCCCATAGTCATCATATCAAGATAACTACACAACTTTGAGATATCCTTTATGTAGTCCTAATCTCCTCGTCTCTTTGTGAGATGGGTTGTAAGATTTTCCATATATTTGGAACAGGTGTTGAGTCATTCCTGTTGGATGTGTTAGTTATTTTATAATTCCCATTGTAACATCAAGAACAAGATATTCAGCGAAGAGATTCTTTTCAACGAATTTATTTTCAAGCTGTACAATCGTATATATATGATATTTGAAAAATTATATCCATGAGGAAAACTAAACACTGTGTGATGATGATGACAACAATACTATACTTCCTATGAACTATTCCATATATTACGCAACCTACTTTATTATCATAATCACAAATGCCTATGTCATCATCCGTTCTATTATTATTGTCATCATCATCATATAGTGTTTAGTTTCCCTCACGGGATATAATTTTTCACATATCATATATGTACGATTGTACAGCTTGAAAACATATTCATTGAAAAGATTCATTTATGAATCTCTCCCTCCACCCTGTTATGTTAGTTTAAAGAATTTTCACCTTGTCCCATCCTATTGTGTGGTTGCGTGTAATCGCATTCTTAGCTATGGCTGAGCATTTTCCTAAATTCCTCACCTTACTAGGATCTACAAATTTTGACTTAGCTAGGTTTTTGTGTTCGGATGACCTAATTGATTCTGGTTGACCACTCTGATCTATGTATTTGACCTTGCAATCGTTGCAAGGGATTCGGTAAACTAAGTTATTCTGTAGAATTGGGTCAAAGTAGTCGACCAGAATCAATTAGGTCATCCGAACACAAAAACCTAGCTAAGTCAAAATTTGCAGATCCTAGTAAGGTAAGGAATTTAGGAAAATGCTCAGCCATAGCTAAGAATGCGATTACACGCAACCACACAATAGGATGGGACAAGGTGAAAATTCTTTAAACTAACAACAGGGTGGAGGGAGAGATTTGTAAATGAATCTTTGTTTATCGAATCAATATCTAACACATCCAACAGGAATGACTCAACACCTGTTCCAAATATATGGAAAATCTTACAATCCATCTCACAAAGAGACGAGGAGATTAGGACTACATAAAGGATATCTCAAAGTTGTGCAGTTATCTTGATATGATGACTATGGGCAAAAAAAATGATGTCCGAAACTTGATCGAGTAAACAATACTGTTATACTGTATGATGAATCTAATAAATCAATAAAAAGGGAATTACATTCTACCACAGTGCACAAGTTTTACGCTTACAGAGTTTCTAATGTTCCTCTCTATTACTTATAAAATAATCATAGCCTTGAATCACCTACTATCTGTGTTGCGGTTACCATTCACAATACTTTTACTGTCACTTTTTTCCCATATTCTTAGGAATTTTCGAATCAGTCTTGAATAATAATTAATAGTAGCATTTCCTTTACATATTCCAACCTATTATTTAGATGTTTTGATTTGTGTTTGGTAATTTTAACGTTTCTACACAAACACATCACTGGAACTCATTTAAACTGATATGAGATGCAATAAACTGAAGTCTAGGTGTTTGTTAGTGTTTGTTATCCATAAAACGGTAGAGGTTTCACTGTGATATGAAGAGATTCCATATTCTTCCATAGTCTACGCAAAATTACCCCCTTATTTTTGTTAAGACAGCTTGAATCCACCTAGCTGATATCGATAACTAACCACAGAGTTGCAAAGAAGATGATATATCGTAAAAGTATTTATCTACCAGGAACCGTAACACCTAGTTTAACATCTTTGTACACTTGGAATCTAAATTTCACCTAATCGTCAGCTAGCTAATTACTTTACATTTAGCCACTTGAGTTCCTGTTACCGCAACAGTTTCGTAACAAAATTCCTGATTCAACCACCTCTTGAGCAGTTACATTAATTTTAGAATAGCTTTTTCAGTCTTTGATAAATTCTCTCTAAAATCGAAAGTTTACTGCTTCATTAGGTGGAATACTTTGGTTTCTGAGTTCCACGTATCTCAAAATGGGAATACTGTCTGTAAAGAGAACATTCCCCGAAGAAGATATGATTTTCAGTCAAGAACAAGGCAAAAGAACCCTTGCCTCAAACGATCGAGACCAAATCCTGAAGAACTGGTTGGTTGGGCGCTGTTTCGTTTCTTTGTTCATTCTGGACAAATGGAGATTGTTGCCAGTCAGATAAAAGCTATCAACTCATTATTTTCCACTCCTTTTATTCAATAAACTGGTTTGTTCGTGCTGAAGAGCTGAAGGCGTACCGTTTCAAGTTTTTATGGTATTCAGAGGTACAAGCTTTGAAGAAATTGCTGTTAGAATAAGTTTCATAAACAACTAAGACAAAGGATATAGTACTGCATTGCAGCTGAAAGTTATGACTTCAGTCACAATGTGAATAAATTACAGTTATTCTCTTTACTTGTAATGAGCAAAAGGTGACTTTCCCAACCAAGTACCTTCGACAGATATCGTAGTAATAGCTGAGGACTTGATTGCGTAGGTTTGGCATCTTGTCGCAGAGAACAGTCGTTTAGGTGACCAATGAAGACTAGTTGACCACATATGGGATAAAAGGGATTGTCTTCTACAGCTTTGCGCGGATAATCTATCTCTAGCCAGCACCAACTTCCCGCACAGTCATCGCCGTTAGTTCTACTTGGCGTCCTTTGTCTGTCACTCAAGCCTGGACTCAAACGGATCATGTTGGGATCGGCTACCAATAGCGTGGGCGCATACAGGACTGCGATTCCAAATACAGTACATGTCTGGACTCTGAACATGCTTGAGTGTGTCCTAAGCTCGTCTTGCGTTGTGGTGGTCATCAAATTCGTCGTCCTAAAAAGGCGGACACAAGTAAATTAGTTGCATCTACCACTGCAGCGAAATACCAATCCCAGATAGATTGAAGGCTAGCTACCGATCCTCCAGAAAACATATACAAGCATTGGCTACACTTACAAGACGTCAAAAATATGGCGAGTAATACTGCTTGAGGTTTGGAAGAACGTCTCACTATTAAAAACTAGGTATATGCGAGCTTTCAGCAATATTTTAGCCCCTGTTGGACCATTTCAGCGGATGGCGAACAGAATGGTTCACGTAAGTCTCTAACGCGGAAGATTACGTAACACTTGCGTCAGGACTGTGAGACTTTGTGATCCGAATGCATGAGCGAGATTGAAACAGCAGTTGCATCAGACAACAGCTGGAAGCTGTTCCAGCTCATCCGAGCCAATAAGAGCAAGGAGTGGGACGATTTGTAAGGTAAGTTTATTAATAATCTACAGAGATGCCTTGAACGCCGTAGGCAGAACTTTGACAAACCGTTTAGCTGGCCCACGGCTCCAGCCGCTTCAGTTTCAATTTATCGTGCTCCATGATCAGTTAACACTGACCCACCTAAGGAAGCGTAGGTCAACAAGGAACTGCAAGTTCTGAAATGCCACAAGAAACCTGACGCGGACAACTTGGCTCCTTTTGGATGTGGAGCAACGAATCTTATCAGAGAACCTGCTCCATTGTTTGAGAATATATGACAGACTGAGATTGTTCTATCACTCTGGAATAAGGTCATCATCGTGTCCATCTTTAAAAATGGGTCTACATAATGTAAGTGACAATCATCTGGGTGTTAGTCTATTACAAGTCACGTCGGAAATATTGGCTACTATCACACTTCGCAGACTTTCCAAAACGGATTAGAAAATGATTCGCGAGGGGTAGGTGGGGTTTTTTTCAGATCGTGGATGCACTGGCCATGTGTTTAGCTTCTGCTAGGGGCTTGAACATCGGTACACATATTGCGAGCCAACAATCATCATTTAACCTGAAACTAAAGCTCTCCAAACGCCACTTTCTTCTGCGTGAAGGATGAAAGATAGGTGTCTCCGGTTAACACCTGTTGATGTATCACGATTCCTTGGGTGGGGTCTAGGAGATCATGCAACTCAGTGGCTTGAGACGTTATCAGATATGGTTCAGAATCAAAGTCATGGTGTAGCTTTCTTCGGTTCTCTACAGCTACAAAGTAATGAATGCTTCATTTTAGATGTATCTTATTGGACTACCCTTCTAATCACGGTATTCTTATTGTGTTATTTTATCCATTTCCCTTAGCCTTATGTCTTCATAATTCCATTATATTATTTTGCATGGTGCACTTTTGACTCCCTTGATATACCATTTTTGTATTCTAATAAATAATAAAATAAATAAATAAATAAAAACTGATGTTCACACCTCAAGAGAAGTATGTGTTTCCATCAAGCTACATGCTCACGTGAAAACATTTCAGTGGTTAAATAAAGCCAAAAAGCTTGAAAAATGGTTCGCACTGTGAAACTGGTTAGTCCATCTATCTCAGTAAAAATATAAACCTACAGACACCGTAATCTACCTGGTACTTCAAGTCTAAGGGCTTACTAGGTAGACTGATAACTTAGTGATCAATAAGATTCTACCTGTAATCCTGCTGTAATTCATTATAACTGAAAATATTTAGAGATTGCTGTACAGTTTACCAGCACTTAATACAACTATAGTCAGCTACTCATTTTAATTCCACCGATTTGTCTCTCATTCCTGACCTCCAAAAAGTGAAGATGAAAAAGAAGAGAAACTTTATAAATCTAATATTTTCAAATTATTATTTATTACATTTTTATCTTTATAAACAACTACCCATCATTAATTTTCCATTCCCTTTCACTTTCATTCATATTTGTCATCATCATCATCATCCTTTCAGCTTATTTCAATCGAAGTTGTCGCAAAGATTTTCCATCTCACAAGAAAAAGTGATTTATTATATTTCCTGCTTAATTTTGCTTACACTTTTCTAGCTTTTTTTCCCCTCTTTTTTTAAATACGAGGTTCATTGGGGAAAATGTTCCTAAAAGTCTAGTTAGATAGATGAGTATAAACAGCCAGACCAAAGTTGTTACGAATGTCCTGAGAGAAGTTGAGCGCCGTCTGACTGAATCATTATAAGAATATATTTTAATATAATCCCAGCGTGTTTAAAAATCAAAACAAGATATTTCTGAACGTTTTGCTGTGTAAGCCTCAGCTTCTGCAGCAGAATTATTATTATTATTATTATTATTATTATTATTATTATTATTAGTCCCTTGGGTTCCTAGTGGAACATAGAGCTTCAGTAGCACGTCTCCACTCCACTCTGTTCTCTGAAATCTTTTGGACCTGGCTCCACGACAGCCCATAACCTCTCATTTCCTCCTCACACGATCTCCTCCATGTCACCCTCACCACGGACGTCCAACTCGTCGCTTCCCATGGGGATTCCACTCGAGTACATGGCCTGACGCGTGATGCCCCCAGTCGGCCTTCTCAGTGTATGCTCAATCCATCTCCATTATATTATTATTATTATTCATCCCTTGGGTTCCTAGTGGAGCATACTGCTTCAGTAGCATGCCTCCATTGCACTCTGTCCTCTACAGTCTTTTCAACTTGGGGTCACGACTTTCCACAAGCTTTCATTTCTTTCTCACTCCATCTCCTCCATTTCACCCTCGGATGCCAAATTCGACGTTTTCCCCTTTGGATTCCACTCGAAAGGCTGGCCTAGTGCGTGATGCCTCCGAATGGTTTTCTCAAGGTATGCTCAATCCATCTCCACTTTCTTCGTCTGCATATTTGTTGGACAAATATGAAATATGTTGGCGTTATATGAATGACACGTTTATAGTTCTCAAACATGAAGCTGATACGAATACTAATCTTGATAAATTTAACATAACGTTCATCCAGCCCTCACTTTTACATTAAAAAAGAACCGAATTACCGAATATCTTTTCTAAATATCTTCTTACTAAGAAGGTTGATGGAACTACAAGATGGAGTATATACAGAAAGTCAACATAGAATGGCCAGTACAGTCACTTTCATACTTCTGAACTCCTGAGATATAAACCCAATCTAGTTAAATGTTTGGTTCATTGAGTAAAATTCATTTGCTCTAATGAGACTATAGAGGAGGAACCTGATATCATACGTAACCTCTTTAGTGGGGATGGATACCCTAACAAAATTAATGGCCAACTACATGAAGGGAAAAATTTGAAATCTCTAAGAAAAATAGTTTCTTGAAACTCGAATCCAAATGTGATATCATTGATTAGAGAGGTGCAGGGTATGAAGATAAACTTCCTGATTCTACCTGTTCTATGAGAATTTATCAGTTTAATTACACGGGGTGCACAATCAGACAAGTCCATCGTAGAATACACTATTCAACAGAGTAAAGAACAAATACAAACAATAAAAAGCTCATTACTTACATGTTTGATGGATATTAGCCATGAAGTTTATACAAGAGAGGCTTTTGCAGTTATTTATCATGCTCCATTCAGTCTTCAGTCTTTCTTCATATTCGGTTACCGCATACTGACGAAGTTGCTGTCATATACCTCTACAAACCCAATCTTTGTATTCAGAAGAAATGTGTACTACATCTATTATTTCCCTGGTCATCAGGACAAGTTGACGTCTAACTTCAACTTGTTTCAGTTTTTACTTAACGGGCTGTAATTTATCAACGAAAAACACTCTCCCCTCTTAGCTCATCTTATCTGTCTCCTTAGTTTTCCGTCTCCCTATTATTTATGTAATCCTGTTAACACTTATCCACTCACCCAAAGTTCTCAACTTTCATGCTAATTGTCATGGGATCAGTGAATTAACAGCCTGCTCTATTTTATTAGACACTCCTGTCAATTTTATGTAATTACCGTATTCATTAATTTGTATCTTCATTTCTCTAATTGTTAGTTTCATAAGCATCTAATAATTTATAACTATTTTAGTTGATTAACCCACCATTACCGAATGGTGCAGTATTATTAAATGTAAGACATATATTAGTGTTGAGCCGATGATGAAGATCTAAGTGAAAAGAAACATTTCTTTGTTCAGTTTGTCTTTCATTTTAAATATATAACTGAAAATTGTTTGGTTTTCTTTGAGCTTTGAGGTGTGTTCTTCAACGTTTCATCAACAGTCTCACCAGGTGACTGCTTCAGCATTCAATTTATAAAGTGAAGCATATTCAAACTGCACAAATATTTGTATAGGATACTGACCGAACTTCAGTGTTATGGGCTTGTAGGTAGGGCTAACTTTTTCTTTTTTAATTAGGGGCTTATCTTTACTTCTGTTGGGTCGACAGCATTGGACCAATGGTCATAATGCTTATGTAGGTCAGACTGGTGACAGAAAAGAACAAGTCACTCCACAAACCAATAGCCATCAAATATAAGTGAAAAACTTGGGCACTGTGGTAGAATGTAGTTCCATATGAGATTTGATATGATATGATTGATATGATTGATATGATTATGAGCAATAATTTATGCTCGAAACGTAATCAATTAAATAATACTGTATCACTGTGCGCTTTATATCAAATAAACAAATCTCATATGGAACTACATTCTACCACAGTGCCCAAGTTTTTCACTTATGCCAATAGCCATCAAGTTTAGTAAATTTACAACACAAAAATGTATGCAGCTTGAAAATATTTCTCCCTTTTACCAAGTGAATGCTGATTAATTCTCCTAGACGTCCAAAAACAAACCTCAAACCTCAGAGAACAACAAATGTTTATTACTCTGAAGTTCTGCTGAAAAACTCTATTATCTCAACTGTTCTTCAGAAAGTGAAATAATTTGGTGAACCACTGAAAACCAAGTAGCACTAAAAAAGTACTTTGTCCTAATATGAGGGTCCTTGGCAGTACACACTCACCACTCCACCACGGATCGAACCCAGCACCTGTGGGTCTCACGGAAAATGCGTTCACCAGCCAGCCACGCATACGCTGTAGAACTTCAAGGTGCTGAGTCCAATCCGTGGTGGAGTGGTGAGTGCGTAATGCCAAGGGGCTGCGAATTGGGAAAAAGCAGCCGTCCAGTGCCCCCATTTTTTAACGGTTCTTCAATTGATGATGCAATAAAAATCCCCACAAACTTTATATAAATAACTCAGTAGTCAAAAAGCTGGTTAATTCATTATTCTTAATCTATCATCATCATCATCATTATCAACATAGGACCAGGCATTACTGCGTAACGGTCCGAGTTGCCACACCTCATATCAGCACATCAAGTAAAAGGTAGTGAGGTGAAGGATGAAGATAAGTGAATGCAGTCAAAAGAAATATAAAGTACGAGAAGAAAGGAAAGAGGAGTGACAAAATAGTGAGATTCGGTATAGCGTTGTTAAGATGAGGATAATGTGTGTATACATCTGCGCCACTGACTTCGGTTCTGAGCCATATCACCTAGGGTCTCCAACCACTGGTTCCTCTTGTCCCGTGGACCCCAACCACCTAGTCTGCATCGTCCTACATGGCTTAAACCAACAGTCAGAGACTTCATACATTGGTGCCATGTTTTAGTCTGGCCACCTCGGGCCTTTTTCCAGCCTGAACCCACCTCAGCCAACATTGTGTGACGAGGCAATCGGTGACTAGGCATACGTAGTACGTGTCCCAACCATCTCAGTCGATGAAGGTTCACAACCTCGTCGACTGACTTACCTCTTCTCCCTAAAACTCTACACCTAACTTCTGCATTACTCACATGGTGACACCACGGAATACGTCCTATACTACGAAGGCAACGGTGGTCAAATACCTGTAACCTTCTCATGTCTTCCACTTTCAATGGCCATGTTTCACAGCCATACAGTAGAACAGAGCGGACTGCTGTGCAGTACACGCGACCCTTAATAGACAAACGAATATCACGGCGGCGCCATAGGTGGCGCAAATTGGCAAAAGCCAATCGAGCCTTTTGTATCCGTGCAGAAATCTCATCGGCAACTAACCCACCGGGTTGATCCTACTTCCCAGGTAAGTGAAGTGGTCAACACACTCAACCACTTCACTCTCTATTGTTAACCGCGGTACCGCTGAAGACCAGTCCTGGAGCAAAAATTTGCATTTGGGTGGTGAAAATCGCATCCCAAACATTCTCAAATTCCCACTCAAAGTGTTCAGAAGACTCTGCATCTTGTCAGCGTCTTCACCTAACAGGACTATGTCATCTGCATATTCTAGATCTAAGGAAAATTCACCTGTGATCCGGTCAACGTCTTTGTAATTAGGTGACGAGAGGGAAACCTCCATAAGAATATCTATGATAAAATTAAATAAGAATGGGGATAGTGGGCATCCTTGACGGACACCACTTGATGAGTATAGCTCCCTGGACAACTCACCATAGGCTCTAACATGCCCACAAGTGTTCGAGTAGAGAGCTTTCAATAAGGTGATGTACTTACTAGGCACGCCTTTCAGTGACAGACACTGCCATAAGACTTCTCGATCAACGGAGTCAAATGCCGCCTTCAGGTCGAGAAATACAGCTATTGTCGGGCGTCTGTAAGCATGCCTATGTTCCAGGACCTGGCGCAGTGTGAATATTTGGTCGATACATCCACGGCCAGGTCTAAAGCCTGCCTGGTTTTCTCGGGCTTGCTGTTCCCGAGCTCCACTCAGGCGTCGGAGAATTATAGAACTTAGGATCTTAGACACTATGTTTGTCAGGCTGATTCCTCTGTGGTTATCACAAGAGGACTTCTCGCCTTTCTTGAAGACTGGGATGATGAGTGACTTAGACCAGTCGGAGGGGATCGTATTTGATTCCCATATACTGGCTAACACTTCCGTTAGCCTGACTAAGAGAACTCTACCACCATTCTTGTATACCTCAGCAGGTAGTCCGTCTGGTCCTGCTGCCCTTCCCCGTTTCAGGCTACCTACCGCTTTCTCAACTTCTTCTAGTGTTGGGGGACCTGTCTCTATGTCCCATTCAGGGTCCGACTGGATAGCGGGCAGCGCAATGGTGGCTGGAGGCCAGTTAAACTGTTCCTCAAAGTGTTCTGCCCATCGTCCCAGTCGCCTTCCCTGCGAGTGAATCGCCGATCCGTCCTTCTCCGCTATAACCTCACTAACTGTTGTTGACCATTTCCCCCCAGTCTCCTTAATAAGTCTAAATAACTGTCTACTGTTACCGATCGCCGCTGCCTTTTCCATCTCTTTAGCCTTTGCTGCCCACCACTGTTCACGATCGTTGCGCAGACTTTTCGTCAGTTTATTTTTAAGTTGCGCTCGCTCTTCATTGTACTCAGAGCCTGCAGGGATGCATTCACGTGCATCCATTAGTTTGGAAGAAGCTGCTGATATCCACTGGCTCTTTTTAGCCATTATCTTGGAGTCGGCTACAGTCTCCAGTGCTGCTTTTACAGTAGACTGAAGATGGCACCAAGCTTCTTCTGGATGAGTGACAGTCTTTTGTTCCGATAACTGCCTAGCCAACTTCTCACTGAACACGGCTTTGGTGTTTTCGTTGTCCAGCAGAACTCGTAGTGGTTTTGTTGCCAAATTTTTTCTACGTCCATTGAGACGCAGGCATATACGTGCTCGGACCAACGCATGATCGCTGTCCAAACACGTACTCCAGAAGGAGCGGCAGTCTTCCACCGATCCTCTCCAGCGATGACTAATAGCAATGTGGTCTATCTGTGTCCATCGCTGAGTCGAGCTCGGTGGACGCCAGGTCAGACAGTGCCTTTCTTTATGTCTGAAATTTGTGCTGGCTAAAAATAGGCGGTTATCTGAGCATAGTTGTAATAGGCGATCACCGTTATCTGTACGTTCAGCTGGGATTCCGAAAGTGCCACCTAAGTGCCTTTCTGCCTCACTCAGTCTACCCACCTGTGCGTTGAGGTCACCTGCAACAACCACTACGTCCGAACGTTTGGCTTTCGAGAGGAGGTTAGACAGTTTATGGTAGAACTCGTCCTTCACTTCATCCGAACTACAGTCAGTGGGTGCGTAAGCAGAGATTACAAAGAGACAACGGCGAGTCTCACTATTCCTTTTAGTTCTCACTGTGCCGTTCAGCCTCATAGCGCAGAGGCGACTATCAACTGGGATCCAGTCTAGTAGTGAGTTTTCTGCCCTGGTGCTTAATGCTATACCTACACCTGCAAGACCACGAGAGCTAGCTATCGAATCTCCAGAAACTCGAAGGGTGAATTTTGCAGATTCACCAGATTGGTCAGGAGAGGTCAGGTGAATAACCACACTTGGGTCCTGTATGCGTGTCTCACAAACACAGCACACATCCATGCCTCGAGTTGCTAGAGTCTTTGCCAACGAAGCCTGTTGGCCAATTTGACGGAGGGTGCGGACATTGAAGGCTCCAATATGTAATTTGGAGCGTGGTTTAAGGAGACCAGGGACGCTGTTCTGTGGACTCAGATCGTTGTCGAAGGCTGCAGAGGTAGGAGAAATTGAAGATGATGCAGCATCATTAATTAAGAGACGTGAAGGAAGATTAGAAGGTAATGATGGAGGAGGAGGATAGCAGTCAGAAGAAACTTGGGTGCTGACAGAGTTGTGAGGGCGGTTGACACTTCCCGGCTGCCCACACCGTGGAAGGCTATTTCTTCTTAAGGTACCTGAAAGAGATTTGTGTGACCGCAGAGCCCATCGGACATCTGCTTGAGGCCTGTCACACCCAGCCTTTTGAGTATGATTATTTTGAATTTTTGTATTTTTGGGGCCGGATGGTCGAAAGGAAACGACAAGTGAACCAACACCGCCGGCCCGGCAGACCGTGGGGCGTGGTGGAGTGTGTTATTTTTGGGGCCGACCTTTTCTAACCCCCCCTTCCACTGAGAAGGCAGCATCAGCATGGCACTGCTGGTCATCCAAGGGAAACACCTTACTGCTGTCACACCCCATCCAGCTAGCAGCAGTACGACTTCGCCCTCAGACCCCCATCATAGTGTAGCAATTTACACTATAACGGTAACTGCTTTTCGTCTAACCACTACCCAACAGACCTTTCTGGTATGGTAGGACCTCGAGGGAACAAGCGTTCCACCAGCATAGCTCGTTGGGTCATTGTGATATGCAAGCCCGACCACCACGTCAAGGTAGCAGCTATCGGTCGTGATTCTTAATCTATAGAAATAAGTTACTAATTAATATTACATTTCACTCGATTAGAATGAAGGGTGATGTATCAGAAAAGAACACAAGATGCTGTTGCCAAATGCCTGAAATTCCTTTAACTACTTCACGACAGGCCAACATATTTGGAGGTTGCGGAAAAGACACGTGATTACTTGTAAATACTACTGATTAAAGGGATAAGACCTAAATGCCATTCTGAAAAGACTTGAGAATAACCAAGATCATTGTGACTACATAGAACTTAGTTGGTTGTGGCCGGCAGAAGAACCCAGGATGCGCTTTCCTCCCTATTTGGGACTCGTCAGCTAGGTGTTCCTGTACTCCAGTAATGTACCCACCAAGACTCGAACCTCGTACCCATCGCTTCAAACGCTAAGGCGCTATCCATCATGCCATGGAGGAACAATAACCATTCCTTGTACAGTGGGTAGTAGTTATTACTATTTATTGAAAGACTTGTAACTCTTCTTTGTTTCATTGGAGGTTTGAGTCTCAGTTAGAACAACATCATTCACTGGGGTGCAGGCATATCCAGTTGATGAGTCCCGAACAGGACGAAACCTGCTCACCACAACCAACTAAAGTACCATCTCTGACATTCACGCGATATCGAGGCATCCGCCTAGGAGCCCATATGCCAACAGAGGTCGAACAGCCCGATCCAATGAAACAAAGTAGAATTACAAGTATACCAATAAATAGTAATAACCTCATAAAACTTAAATTTTTCAATTTTGACGTTTGTGGGGATTTATTGATTTCAGGCTGGTATTCATCATCGAATGGATGTTGCACTTTATTGTGAGCTGACAGAAATAGGAATTAGGGACCACTGGATTCCCATCAAACGGCTCAATGGCAAAGTGGTGGTGGCGGAAACTGAAGGTCTTTGGTTTGATCCGTGGCGGAGTCATGAGTGCACACTGCTGAGGAGTCCCATTCTAGGACGAACAATCTGTCCAGTTTCCCCAGGTTTCCAATGTTTCTGTGAATGATGTGAGTTCATGATAAATACTAACCCGAAATCAATAAATCATCACAAATCTCCAAATGGAGTCTGTAGTTGTTCATATTTTTGACCAAGTATAAGGCTTTCAAAAGACTACTACACGCTGTTCTGCTTAGTCTAATTATGAACCGCTTTTGTGAATGAGCTAATTTCTACTCATTTGAAATTGCGGTGTACTGAAAGTAAGACAAAAGCTTGTTTCTTTGCCCAGTGAAAATCTAATACTATACTTCTTAGCGTAGATTACCTGAAGATTTAGTCAGCATTCGTGTTTTTTTGACTCATTTGACGGGGCAGAACATTAATTTTTTTGTTGTATTGCATTCTCTGAACTTGTTGGTACACGACTAAACCACCCAGCTAAGAGAACTCAACAGAATCAGGATCATCTCCGTGAGCTTCAAGTATTCTCTACCATTTAAAAATCATGCGAGCATAACCCTATTCACCTTGTTCGAAGATAGAAAAACTTTTTCCTCAAGAGAACAACTACTTTTTATCTACAAGTGCTTACAACAGCATGTTTTCCCGAAGCTTATCAGATACAGACCAATATCTGATCGCCCAACAGGATTGAAGATAGTCAAATAAAGTGGAAGGTGAATAGTACAACTGATGATTCCAGATGCTTATTATTGAAACCAGTAGTACCAAACTGTGATTGGTAACTGAAATAGAAAACTATAGTGTAAACTTACTGCCCAGCTTGAAAAATGAGGCAAGTAACACAAAGAAGAAAGAAAGAAAGACCTCAATAAAATGCTATTCAAAAGTTCAAAAGCATACATAACAATGGAAAAGAGGATTGTGTCGACAACTTATCAAAGCATTTACTGGCACAAGTAGAAGTAGTCCCTCTTCAGAAGTGACTTAATTACAACACAAGGGATGCCACAAAACAAGAATTCTTCTCTGTATCAAAATCCTCCCTCAGAAGACCATGGGGATACTCAAGAAGAAATAAGACAAGAAGTTGTTCCGGTGACCAGACAGAAGAAAGACTAAACTCATTCAACCATTCAGGAACAGAGACCATTAAAAAAAAGACTAAAAAGGAAAAGATGTCGTTATACTCTCAGCAGACAAACAGAGCACCACTGTGGTCATGGACAGTGAAAACTACAAAAAAACGTTAAGTACTTGCTCAAAGATAGGTAAGTGTATTAGGGCACGATTAAGACACTCAGTTCACAGAGCGCAACACAACCAAGATCACTCCACTGAATTACAAACATTCTCCATCACTTCAATATCTTCTTTGCTTCTGAAGTCAGTTGGTATATTAGTAAAAAAATATGTTAATCTTTCTGTATGTTCAAACTTGTCACTACGACATTCATTTATAAAGGCGTTCAGGAAGTATCACCAGTTGGTCTAAATTTACATTGAGCTAACTCGACTAATACGTTCGACAAAATGAAAATTTTGTTTTGTTTTTAAGAAATATCATCATTGTCTTAAAAGTGACAGTTCCAATGACTTACAGTAAGTGATACATGGTCAAATGAATGTTCATCTTATCTACGTAAGTGTTAAACTTCTTCCTTATTTTTGTCAGTTTATACACTGAACAAAAACTGTCACTATCATTGACGTAAAATAAAAATGTTTACCCTCATCAGTGTTAACAAGAATATGCATTACATTCACCTTATGAAGTCAAACAATCTATCATCATTTCCTGTCAGCCAAAAACAATCGTGGACAACAAATCATTACACTAGACAACCTTGTATATAACAAACTGTAAAGTAAAACTTGAATATATTACAAAAGATAAATATATTAGTATTTACATCAAAGAATTTTCTGACTTACACATAAATTTTAACCGAAACCGGAAGTCAGTCAGTGTTCTTCTTTCTTTTCCTCTTGTTTCGCTTACAACAGGACGAATGTCTACAGGAAATTAGAGTAGAGTGAGTGTATATGTACTTAGTGCATGTTCACCTGGATGAGAATAGCTCAGTTAGATTTTAGTCTGTTTGCTCTGCCAGAATGTATATAAAGGAAACATAGTGAATCTTGAAAACAGTGAAAAAGGTGACGATCAAGAGAAAAGACGTTAATTGATCAGATACGTTTGATAGAGAAAGGTAGATTGATATAGCTGTCAGTGACAAGAATGAAGAAATCTACAAGTATATACATGAACTGATCTTGAAGAAATTGCCTTCTGTTTTCTACCAGAAAAATTTTACTTGATTTACACAAATCAAAATACTTGGACAATATGTATCCCAGATTCCTTTAAGAATGATGACTTTTATCGTAGATATTCTGTTGCTTTTAAAGACTTATTCCTGCAGCTTTGTCGTTGTTTGCCGAGCTGCACTACGCGCTGAAACCATCACTCAACTTTTTAGCTAAAATCTGCCAACCAAAAGTTGTCACTTTTAGGTGACGACGAGATTGCTCTAACTTAAATATTGACACCAAAATACAAGCTCCTCAAGATTTATGGGTTCCAGTTAACTTTGGTGAATGAACATAACGTAGTCTTTATTTCATCCAGTCAACAACAAAGATTTACAAGCTATGATATCGAAACAAAGGTATACCTGTTTCACAAGCAGTGTCTATCGCAACTCAATGGTATAGTGGATCAAACTCTGGAGTTTGAAACGGTTGGTCCTCTGTTTCAGTCTTGGAGGGAACAACATCATCCACTGGAAGGCAGCTAAATCCAGCTTACGAGTTCTACTTGGGATAAAACGTGCCTCCTGGATTACACTGGTAGCCGTTATCCGTGACTAACATTTATAACTGTTAGAAGTCTTAAATTTTAAGTATCCTACACCACTACAAATGAACTACTTGAATTCTTCAAGATTCCTAAACCCCTGTCATTCACCGTGCGTTTGAAAACATTATCTTCAACTGCCGGCACAAATTCGCTGAACTCTTGAACATATTTAGCTGGCCATTACTGCATTTGAGTAATGGAAGATGTAATAAGTACAGATTGCATCTTTGAGTTCTACTTTGTTGACATCTAAATTAATCAAGGTAAATACAAACTTTGTATCTCGGCTTTGGATAGTTTTTCAAACAAGTGTCTAGTTACTAGCCGGAAATCGCATTACTCTAATAAATCTCTGAAAGAAAGGCATTCGCTGCAAGGTTCATTTGACTGAATACGAAAAAATGAAGACATTAGATTTTTACTTCTGGTTTTTCACTAACTATGCTCCAAGATGTTTTCAAATGTCTCAAATCCCGGAACCCTTCATGTAGTTTAGGTTCGGATGGTTTGTTAAGTTTCATACTCACGAAGTGTGCTGATATATTATCCTGTGTATTAGCAAACACGTTTAATGCATAGTTTCAGAAAACACAGTACCAGCCACCTGGAAAGATATTAAGGTAGTCCCTGTACCTAATTCGGTGACTCCAGACTCATGTCTGAAATTCCGCCCTATCGCAGTTACTTCCCCATTCTTTAAAATAATGGATAAACTAATAATACTTCTGACTCAACCCTCATCAAAGATCTCCGGAGATCCTAATGAATTTGCATATAAAACAGAAGAAGCACTTCGCATGTTACCACTGTCTCATATCACAATATTGCCTATAATCTTGATAGAAATACCAAGTATGTCAGGTGTACTTTTCTGGACTATACCTCAGCATTTAATTCTGTTCCAAGGCCTCTTTGCTGGAAAATCTAGGCTGTATTCTTATTTCTCTGAAACGGGACATGATACCGTTCACTGAGGCAAGCGCTCCACCTCACTGCTTACTGAGCCTAGTGTTGGCCAGTGTGCCATCTTTTCTCCCTGTCTTTTCTCTTCCTTTCTGTATGACTTACTATCTTCAGCTAGTACCAATTTTATCAAGAATGCTGATGACCTAACCGTTTCCATAACTGTCTCCTCCGCAACAAATTATTCCCGACTGAACGATTTCCTGTCTACTGTAGGAATGAGTGATTTTGTGATTAACTAGTTAACCTGTCAGACTACAAACTTTAGTTTCGTATGTGAACATGACCTATATAAACTATTTAGTTCTCACGATTCCTGTCCTGTTGAAGATTGTGTATTAGAGAATGTTACAAGTGAAATTTATCACGGCGTGTTTTTTTGGGACTTTCCTAGTCTTCCCTACATCTCGCCTGTTCTCCTCTATTGTTTCCCTTTAATCTTTCATAGATTGCTTCAAAAACGAATATGCCACATCACATATAACTTTGGAGACTGTGGTGTACCTCTTCTAGTTAAAACTGTTGTGGGTAAACATTTTAACTGATGTAAACATCTCGCAGGAGTTATTTTATCAGACGGCCAGCATCCTCTACACTCAAAGCTCTCTGCATATCAGTTGTCAGGTAACATCAGGATCAGGCACACAAGACTTTATGAAAGTACTACTAAATATAAAGACTCTACAGTACCGTATTTAACTCGCATCCCGCTGAAGAAAGAAAGTATCAGAAGTGAACTAACTAATTAATTTCTGTTTTCAAAACCAAACTAATTAATGAGTACACAGCTTGTTATTATTTACGTACTGTGAATCTAATTGCTAATATGACTGTCAATCTGAATTAACGCTACATTTTCAAGAAAGTTGTAGATAGGGTAAATATTCTTATCTTCTAAATGTAATTTCTACCTATTTCATTTTATTATATATGCATAAACACTTTCTTCCCAATTGACACTATATGATATACTGAAAACTCTGTATAGTAGTCCCTAAATATGTTTAAAAATAGAGCCATTATTATCGAATTCACTTTAGCTCAAACTGTCTTATCTTAATTAGTAGGAAGAATATGCTCACATATATTAGTTTCCGCCTTTTCATTGCTACATCCGATACATTATGTTGCTGACGAACTATTACAAAAATATGTGAGGGAATTGGATTCTGTTTAAATTCTGTCTGTATTATTATTTGCTTTTTCTAACTAGTTAACTGCCAGGAAAACAAATTGTCTATCATAGTTCACGAAAATATATTGAGTTTCATATAAACAGTCATAGCCGTTTTATTTTATTAATTTTCTACCTCTTCGTAAATTATAAGCACATTGACTACTCAATGAAGGCTGGAAGACACTCAATCTTAGCATTCATGAATCACTGGGTGATACGAGTTTAAATCTCAGATGGAGTATCAGTTCAGTCGAGGTTTCAGATAGGCCTTGCTGATAAATTTCAACTAGGGCGAAACCTAGGACGAGTAGGGCTTCCTGCTGAATGCCTCCAGCTTACTAACATTCATGCTTTTCCCCATATGTGGCTGTTTTTTTAAGTTCAGGCTATCAGTGCAATAGTCTCTTGGCACTGCATTATCTCAATAACTTGAAAATGAAGAAATAAACCCATTTATTCACAAATAACAAGAAAGTTGACCAGTCAGTTTACACGTGATGATGAAATGATGAAGAATAATTTTAGTTCTGGTTGATAACATCAGTTTTGATGCGGTAGTACTGGCGATATTGGCTAGAAAGGCAATGAAGACCTAATGACTAAACCATCTAACTGAGAGAATGCAGCACAACCAGAAATTATACATGGTATAATTGGTGGTGATAGGGAACTGGTTAAAGTGGATAAAATAATCTCTGGTTGCTATACGGGTTTAAATCTCTTGACCTTTGCTGGCGGATGACCTTCTTCACCGAGGCCTTAATACTGCTAAGTTACTCATTATGCTATCGTCTGCTTGGTGGCTAGCACTAGAATCCAGGACATTCGTTTGGTCCTATTTTAGACACGTGAGCTGGATGCACCCACACTCCAGAAGACAATGTTGCTCTCGTTGAGGTCGAGCAATCTGACCCAATTTAGCAAAGAGGGATTACAAGAATCAAATAAAAACTGACACATGTTGCCCAAGAGGTGACCTTCGTGCCCTAATGGTCTAGTAGTAACGCTACACAATGTTGTAAACATGCTTTATAAGCACCAGTTTCTCTGTGTAATTAGCACATGCAAATAAGCAGATCTAGATATCTGTGACGTTTGATAAATACTTAGTCAGAACAGTTATCCCCAAGTTTCATTGCAAGAACCATGAAATTAAAACGGTGGCAAAAACAAGTTCTTATTGTTTTTAAGATCTTATTCATAAATATTGAATTCAGCAGAGACAATGTAGGAGGAATACTAAAAAATTGTATTTCTAAAGCATTCAAAAAAAAAACATTTAATGCTGCTGAATTATAACTGGCGTTCTCTTCAACCGACAGTTGATCCAAAGAGGTGTGAACGAAAAACTGCCACTTGGGGCTACATTCATATGTGTCAGTTAGTTTACCTACTGTTGTGGAACTGAGTACGTAGTCCGCATAACGAGCAATCTTTTTAAATCCATCTCCAAGCATTATCTAGCTTGACTGTTCAGAGAAGAATCCTAGTCAAACAACAATTCCATCTTGGACCATTTCGCCATGACTAGTCATTTTGCTTCCCAAAAGTTTTCTTTCAAAATGTAATACAAAGTCAAGTCAAACGGCTCAAAAGGAATATGGATTAGTCACTTGTGTGTTGCAGCTGCATTGACAATCATACAATTAAAGTCTGAACTGTGAGCACAGAGGAGATACATTTGTTCTGTTATTTTACCTTGGTCTTAATCCTTTCTTTAGTTTCTTTATTACTTCAACATTCATCTTACTCTTATTGACTGATCATTTTTATTGTTGTTACTCTATCCCTTACTTTCCTATGTTTTACCATGATACTTCCAATCTTCCATTAAAATTCTCATCATACTCTACCATGATTATTGAACAGAATTAGTATGATTATTTTTTAACCTATTAGCCATCACCATGATCGACAGCGTATTTTACTTATGCACTGTGCGATTACACAATCTTGAAATAATGGAGAATATTAGTAGCTCAGATGGATGGTCTTGGTTGTATTGTGTTCTCTGAGGTAGGTTGTTTAACAGCGAAGCTTTCATCGTCTTTCTAGACGATATCATCAGCACTAACTTCAGCATGAAGTCGTCTAGCAAGATGATGAAAGCTTCACGATTAAACAACCTAGTTCAGAGAACACAATACAACCAAGATTACTCAATCTCACCGAAAAATGCTCCTTTTTGATAACCTAATGTTGATTTATTAGCCAATGATAAACTCATTTGTTTATTTGTTATCAATATAAACACGATTGTACAGCTACTGAAAACGATTCATCGTCGCTGAATACTTCACATTCATTCAAAAACACTCAGGTTTATGTATTCACAAAACGTTGGTGATAATGAAATTTCATTCAACGCATCATATCTGCTTAAAGCAAACATTGATCGAATGCTATCTCATTTCAGTTTGTATGCATACTTGGCATTAATACTGTTTATTTCATTCAGCAAGACTAACTTATTGATCTGTTGTTCACTTATATAGTTTGTTTTTTGTTTACTCATTTGCAACTACTATTAAAGAGATTGCTTATCAACCTCACGATTGACTTAGCCCTATTTTCTGCTCCCAACTTACTGTTAATTAAGCTAAAATTGCTCATCAGTGCAATATAATAAATGGTTGATGTTTTATGTCGTAAAGATTGAAATCTGAGCATATCAGAGTTTAGTAGAAAGAGTTAAAAAATTACTGATAGCTTTTTATTTATTGTTATCAGGAAGTAGAAATCTGTATTTATTCTTTTGGAAAACAATAAGTGAATCAATAATCAGGTACCAACTTGTGTACTGTGGTTTGTAAGCTACAAACCCATCATTTCCTTGCAGATGAATTCTATCGCTCCAATGTAGAAAGTGAAGTATATTCGGAGCCAAATTTTAAAATCTTCATACTCTCCAATCAGTTTTCCATCTTACACCAATGAAAACAAAGATATTCGTGCAAAGTATTGTATTTATGAATTATTCCACCTATTTATTCATCAAATTAAAACTCATTATCCTAGGAAAGCATTGTCTACGGCAGATATAACAACAAAGGATTGAAATATAAGTTTGATATGAAGAGAAATATTTTCTGACAGAATACATGATACGATGCATACTAGAAAAATATAATTCATACTTGTTTTATGATGAATGTAATCGATGAATAATTGCTTATAGTTGTGTTTTATCCTAACAGCACTCTACTTTTCTTCAAATGTGTTTACATGAATAGATCATTACACGGCATACAAGGTAAACTCTTAGTTTTCAATAGTGGTCAAAAAAAATTGGTCAATAATGGTAAGCTAACCGCCAGGCTTAATCATTTTACGTGATATTTGGCGGTTGTAGTATGAAAACACAAGCGATAGAAAGAAAGTGTATGTTAGATTTCTCAGTGTTTACTTGTCAACTGATAGTTTATTTTAATTCTTTAAAGCAAATTATAACTTCAGCGTTTAACATGCCATTGTTTTTAATAATAATACTGATAGTTTTATTTCAAATAATATGTAATTATATTGTTATTTATCCCATGGGTTCTTAATGGAACATAGGGCTTCAGTAGCACGTCTCCATCGCAATCTCTTCTCTACAGCATTTCCCATCATCCAGCTCCATTACTACCCAGAAGCTATCATTTCTTCCTAACACCATCTCCTCCATGTAACCCTCACCTCGGACGCCCAACTCGTCGTTTCCTATCTGGGTTCCACTTAACAGTCTCACCTGGCCTGACCCTCGATGTCCCCAATCGGTCTTCTCAGTGTATCCACAATCCATTCCAATTCATCTCCACTTTCTTCTGCACATTTGTTGGTTGATGGGTTCTTGGTTTGTTCGTTGCCAGCCACCCAGCGTTCCTTGTTGCTTATTCTTAGCATTCTGGTCATCTGAGTTTCAGTAACGAGCCAGCATAGGCGGTTGTTGATGGATGTCCGTAGTTTGTTGGAAATGCCTTTTGTAACGTGCTGCCAATTCTCTCAACGACCACATAGAAGCACCGACTTGACTGAATTAGTGTTGAAAATCCAGATCCTGCTCTACATGCTGTGTGCAGGAGATCTTCACACTGGTTTCAGGTTGTGAACGCCTGTCTTGCTTTTCCGATCCTGACTGGCTTGGACGTCCTCGTCCGTGCCACCTGTAGTTGAAACAGTGCTGCCTAGATAGGTGAAGGAAGCTACTTCCTTTAGGTTCCTCCCATTGATGGTGATTGGAGCTTGTTGTTGTTGGTTGGGTATCTCAGCATGTAATCATTTGACAAATTCACCTTCAAAATAATCTTTCCAAGCCGAATGATTATTGCATTTGAACGATGTTCATCACAGGTCATAATATGAAGTAACCGATTTGTGCTGGATTGGCGTACGGTGTTCAAGTGGTGGTGTTGGTTCAGTCAGGCAGTAAAAGAATGTACTATTCGAGATGGATATCAGAAGAAAAGAAAAATGATGTATTTTCATGCATTCGAAAGTCCATTTCCATCTAATATGACATTTATCCTTCGTCTTCTCATTACTTGGGAAAATGACTCGTTCAGAACATTTTAGAAATCCGAAACAGTACGTGATACATTTTAAAGATATAATTATAAGATTAAAACAAACTGGAAGGGGGTAAATATATATAATTTATCTGGTGGAAGATTCCACTCATAACCCAAAGTCAAGTCTAGCCGCCATTTATTGCGGCTTTTCGAGAAGCGGTGACTGAGCTTCTTAGTAGATAGAATGAAGAGTGCGACGCACAACATCAAATGGGGTTCACTGAAACTACAAGAACATGAAAACCACGGTTTTAACTATGAGCAAACCTACTTATTCCAGTCACGTCGTTACAGTTAAGCTAACTGCATCAGTCAGTTTCTGTGGGTCTTCAAGTGGGTTTCGCCTGTAGCAAAAGGTTTTGAAAAGAAATGGCATTTTTGGAGGACTAATGATAAACATGTAGCTGTAGGAGAATCTGATATAGTCAAGAATCGTTTCAGTATTTTAAAACTGCAGACTAAATAGCTAATATTTGATGAGAGAGAACATGAAGGGTATTGACTGGTCGCAGGAGTGCAACCAATTTCATGTTGTTTAGTCCCGAGTGCAGAACGAATCCTATCGATCATATTTGCAAAGTGGCAATCAAGCTAGGAAGCTGAGCATTGTGGTGTGCATTAGTAGATGTTAGTTGGTTGGTAGATGTTAGTCAGCAGGGATTCCTGCCGGTTGCCTCCAACCAACTAACAACATGAAGTGTGTTATTTGTTTGTATTTCAGCTATCAGCCTTGTGCAGAATCTGAGTGCAAAACCTTTGTTTCAGAAATTTTTATGCATTTGCTCTCATTATTAAACTTAAACAACGCAGTAAGAACGAAATTTACAGATGAAGAGGACGTCAGTTCATGTGATAGGATTTCCATTAGCTAAATAAATAAGTAAATAATTACTCAAAACCCATAGAAAATGTATGCATTGGGGAGAGAATCAATTTATTATATGTATTTCATTTTTGAGGTTTTGAAGGATTTATGGATTGATATTAGTTTTGAAGCATTGAAAACCTGAGAGCACTGGATAGCTGTTTGATTCTAACATGGGACTCCTCAGCAACACGCATAGATGACTCTACCAGGAATAAATACAACTATATATTTGTGATACATAATAAGAGTAATGAGTATTAAAATACCTTGTATGAAGCATCATAAGATACTAGTTAATGTTTTGAACATCACAGAAAAAAATATATACGCTGTAAGCAGTCGAGGGACTTAGCACTCTTCCAAGAAGCAGATAAAGGTCGGATGCAGTAGAATAGAAAAACATTTCCTATACCAAAAGGGAAATGGGGACTTACATCAAGTTCGTAAGCGGAACGTGGTTTACTGAAAACAGTAATTCGTCCGTGACACTAAGAACCTATTGAAAAGAGGCTCTGAACTAGACAGCTTCTAAAGTTTCCCTGTTTTCTGAATATTTACACAAAGAGCTCACCTGATTTCTAGTGCAACAAATCTATATTACCTTGAAATGCAACACTTGAAGAGTAGAAAATGTATGAATATAAATGCTCTCCCGGATTACTGGAATACATGGATACTTGTTGATTCCCTAAATTATAGAAGTGTGCTTTCTGTGAGTCCTTTGTTTACATCTATTATAGTTCCAGACAAGTATCAATGTTATTACGGAAGGAAGCAAGCAGATATCACCTCTGTTCGATCAAAATGTTTTGCATTTGAGCCTAACGGGCTAGAACTGCAAAAATACCTCATAACTATAGGTAAAGCACAAAAAACATGGCAGGTGATTTTAAAAGGCGCAATTTATTGTGTTGTTTGACATCTAATGTACATAAATAAAAATATCTTCATCAATGACTTGGTGTTGTTACCCAGGATATTTATAGAGATATTTGAAAAATGTCACTTTGGATGGACAACTGGTTCTCTGTGGTCAATGAACATGTAGTCATTTTTTAATCATTTATTTGTCCCTTAGGTTCCCAGCAGAACATACCGCTTCAGTAGCACGTCTCCATCGCAATCTCTTCTCTACAGCATTTCCCATCATCCAGCTCCATTACTACCCAGAAGCTATCATTTCTTCCTAACACCATCTCCTCCATGTAACCCTCACCTCGGACGCCCAACTCGTCGTTTCCTATCTGGGTTCCACTTAACAGTCTCACCTGGCCTGACCCTCGATGTCCCCAATCGGTCTTCTCAGTGTATCCACAATCCATTCCAATTCATCTCCACTTTCTTCTGCACATTTGTTGGTTGATGGGTTCTTGGTTGGTTCGTTGCCAGCCACCCAGCGTTCCTTGTTGCTTATTTTTATTATTCTCCTCATCTGATCTTCATGATCTTCAGTATCAACCGAGCGTAGATGGCAGCTGTTGATGATGCATGTCTACATTTTGTTGGAAATGCTTTTCGTTACGCACTGTAAAGTCTCTCAACCATCACATAGAAGCACTGACTTGATTGATTGAATTAGTGTTGGAAATCCTGATCTTGTTCACGCTTTATGCTGAGTGCAGTGAAGTGTAGTGCAGTAGATCACGGCACTGATTATTTCAGGTTAACGGAAGAAGGCCTATCTTGTTGTGTTTCGGATCCCGGCTTTGACATCTTCATCTGTGCCGTCGATGGCAGTTGAAATGATGTTTTCTGCTAGTTAGGTGAAAGAGACAACTTCATTTATATTTCTCCCGTCGATGGTGATCGGTGTTTGTTGTTGATGTTGTTGCTGGTTGGGCATATCCATCACCTGTGTCTTCTGTGTGTGAACCTATGAACCTTTGCCAAAATCCTCCTGATTTGTAACTTCGATTACTTTTCTTTTCATCTACTGTTATTCAACTCCAATAAATCCTAATTAATTTATTTGGGACTCAATATTTATTGACGATTTTGCACGATATATACTTGAGCTCATCTGTAAAAGTGGCCTAATTCTGATTCAGATTCACATATGCATTTCAGCCTATTAATTTAATCATTCAATGGGAATGACTTCTCGATCAACTAGAAAGTGCGTGACAATATAGCCAAATCAATCTATGTAAGGGTATAGATAACTTCTAAGTTAAAACAGAATTATCTTGTTCTTTGTTTTTTTTTTAACTCGCTGCTTGTCTGATTTAATTCTCAACTTCTTGAACATATAGAATGTATAAAAACAAGACATTCCATTATTCCTAGCTTAGGTGTAAGCCTACTTCCGGAAACAGTATTTCAAGAGATCTGTAAATAACATAATTATCCAGTATTTTCCATCCCTAATAATTGGAAACTCTTAAAATCCCTCAGATTTCCCTACTTTTATCTGTCTTATACCAGTGTCTATTTTGGGAGTACCAGGAAACTTTATTCGCCTTTCTGAGATTTTAAATGCTTCTAATATCTTGATTCTCTCAATAAGTGAACCATTCGACTAGATAAATAAACTTGATGATAACTTTTATCGTGAATCAACATTACATTCGAAACGGTTACATAGCTAGCGGCTACGTTGGCCTCTTAATCCAATAGTAGTATTCAACTGCTACTACTTGTGCCCTTCGTAACTCATCAAACTTTCATACCTGCTGGCTGTGTCGCTGAGGTTCAAACAGAGTACTTATTGCCTAGAATCACAAGGTTTTATATGACAAACTGATGCACCGAAAGAGAAATATCTGTATCTGACCAGCCTTATCTGTAGTCACTAGCATCATTACTGGTAACATCTTCCGGAGCTATTATTTACCACGCTTGAAAACGTTGCTTATGAGCAATGTCCAGCGTATGATCTATGTGATCCGCATGCAGAACAGAATGTTACAGCCACCTCGTGGCACCATACACGTATAACGAGACACATATTAGAAGATATTCAGGTATATTGATGCTTCCTTTCTTTGACTTCATTATATCAGCTTTCCATTTGTCTTTAAGTTCACTGGCCTTTCCTTTACTTACCTGACAGATGTTCATAGTGAAATTAGTTTTTTATTACTGACATGAGGTTTAGTTTCCAAAACTACTTAAGACTTCAGCTTGGAACTCAGTAAGTTATCGTAAATTGGCTACCATATTAGTGGCCCAGCCAAATAAATTAGACATACGATAAGCGTAAAGAGAAATATGCAAATGACCTATCGCCAAGTTAGGTCAATTACTTCTGGTTTAATCAAGAAGTATGTGCATTATTTTCTGTATACAGTCTGGGGCAAAGGTGACTGATAATTCTTCAAGATGAGTTATGCTATATAAGCATATTCTGTCACATAAACTCTGTTATTCAATTCGTTGGTCAAAACCACAATTTTTAAGTGATAAATTCTTTGAATTCTTGAGTTTTTGCTGAAGTTATGTTTAATAAACTACCAAAATACTCAATGGAAGATCGGAAAGTGAATAAAGCTTACCATGATCCACATCAGGTTTGAAACTAATGGAATTAGACAGCAGATGCATGCAGCTGACGAGTCCAAGACCATATGTAACACGCGTCTTTAATTTCATTCTAGCCACTAGCCAAAACTTTAAATTTTTCTGTATCTATAGAAACCTTTTCCAGCTGTAAAAGTCATCATTAGTTGTAAATCTAAACTGTAAAAATGTACCGTTAAAACAAGTAAAAGAGATGTAAGAGATAAAGTTGATGCACAGTTTCCACTCGAGTTAGCCGGCAAGAAACTCAACTATGCAAAAGCTATAAGTGGCTTTTTATTTCAAAATCAATACAAACATACTAGCATATTTGGAAATAGAAACAAACTATAGAAATACAAGGCCAGAATTATGCAAATAAAACTACAGTGTAATATGATGAACTTTGTATTGAATAGAATTATCAAAACTTTTTTATCAGTAATAAGTTGTGTTGTTGGGATCTGAAGAGACAGCCTAGAGTGGCTGATGTATTCTACCTTCGATATCAAATATGTCAGGATACATCAAAGATCTTGGTCGTATTGTGTTCTCTATGCTGAGTTGTTTAACCTTGAAGCTTTCATCGTCTTTCTGGACGACATCATCAGCACTAACTTCAGTATGAAGTGAGCTGCCAACATCTCTCCGTGAGTGATTTAGAAGCTTGCCCTGACGAAGTGGTCTCTGATTGCTTGTTTCCCTTGATTGTTGTGTCATTGACTACATAAATTTTCCTGCCGGATATCCCTCTACTTGACCTCTGGCCTTTCTGTCGTTTACCATCTTTCTTGTTGCTTGATAGATTGGGTCTATGTCTATACATCTATTGATTGCTGACTGACCTGGATGCCAAGCTCCTAGGAATTCTCTGATATTCTTTGTGTTTCCTCTGTTCGAAATTTTTACGTTGTAGAAATTGGATTCATGTCCATAATTATCCACGTGCATTGAAATGAGTGATGAAATGTCGTGGCGTTTAATAGCCAACTAGTGCTCATGTAGACGAAGGCGAAGAGGGCGGCCACTTTGTCCAATATAGTGTTGACTACAATTATTGCAGTTGATTTTGTACATGATATTCGGTATGTCTTCTTTGGTTGTTGCATCCCTTGGTCTGCATAATAGTGTTTGGAGGGAATTTGTTGGTTTATGAGCCTCACCAATTCCAAGTGGTCTCATCAATCTTGTCATGATTTCTGATACATTCTTTGTGTATGGTAGGATGATGCGTTTATTGATTTCTGTCGACGGCTTTGTAGTTGATGATGGACGGAATAGGCATCTTCTGATACAGTTTCATGGGACTTTGAAGGACTTTGAAGAATGTCAGTAGGAATAGTGGTGCACCCCTAAATTTCCATATAGACGCCATAATGGAAAGATACCTTAATTCATGAATACAAATAGCAGGATTAGTCTAATCAGGTGGTAGGCATTCTTTTCACCTACAGCTTCTTCGTTTTCTGTCTTCAGCCCTGACAGGAAGCAAATACATAAAAATCTATACACTTACGATATAATACAAAAGCTCTATTACACCTCATTCAGTTGACACCTGATGCGAAAACAATAGCACTAATAAGAAGTCGCTATTCACCTCTGTCATAGAAAATGAATTATTTATTCTACTGCTTGCCATCATCCATAAGTTAATAAACCTATTGCTGTGACTACCAATAAACATTTCTTTAAAATATCATGACGGGTTAATTTTTGGTTACATTTGTTTCACTGAAAGGTTAAATGCTGAGAGTTCTGCATAGTTCACCGAATACCGTCGAAAGTAAAGCCATCACTAATAAAGGCGTAAAACTTGGGCACTGTGGTAGAAATTAATTCCATATTAGATTTGTTTATTTGATTTATAACACACAGTGATCTAGTATTATTTACTTGATGACGTTTCGAGCATAAATTATCATTGCTCATAATTATATCAATGTAATCACACTACTTTCGACATTTGATTTCTATAGTTGCGTCACTTTATATGAGTTGTTTTTATTGGTAGCAAAATTTTCGATATCTCTGGTATGGGTGTTGAGTCATTTCTGTTACATATGTTGAGTGTTGATTCGATGAATAAAGATTCAGTAACTTTTCATAATATCACCTGTAACCATTCAAAGGCAATGCAGTAGACCATAATGTCAAGTCACTCAGCCATAGAATTCAGTTACCACTGTGGACTAAACTGCATCACTGTAGTCTTTTAGTCTCTTGAATTCAGTCCTACAAGATGAATTAAGATCATTGAACAACTGAGTAATAATATTTTTAACTGTGGTGCTGATGTGAGCTGGTAGCAACGATTTACACTGATATCCTATGTATCTATTACGTAAACACTGTTTCAGTTGGTAGACGTTTCTGAGCTAAACTGTAAATCCGATTAAACATAAATGAATGACTTTAAAGAGACCATTCTGGTAAACAGTAAGGCATTAATTCCCAAGAAATCGAGCAACTTAAGTGGTCATTTCATTGGTTAATTATATGGCTTGTACACAGCCATTCCTCATTCCTTTTAGATTCTAGTAATCATTTAAGTCAATTTGGAAGTTTGTGGAGACTTACTCGGTGATTTCACGTTGGTATTCACCACAGAGTGACATCAGTTGGAGGACCATTAAAAGCCTGGGAGCAATAAACAGCTGTTTCGCCCTGGCATGGGACTCTTTAGCAGTGCTCACTCATAACTCTGTCAGGCACCAAACTCGAGAACTTCAGATTTCGCGGCAAGCACGTTACCACTGAGGCCCTGAGTCGTAATACATTGGTCTTTAGTGGGGTCAAACGTGCACATTTCTAACGAGCCTATTTCAGGATGAAACAGCTGTCCAGTGTCCGTGGGTTTTCAACAAATATTCCAGTGATATCAGTTCGTTAGGAATATCAATATGGAACCATTCATGCTTTTCCAATTAACTTCAAGATTCAGACAACAGCCTAGTAGAAACCAAATTGCATTTCTCATGATGAAATCATATCTGAAATACAAAAGTCCCTTTTGTTGAATAGCGAACTAAATAATTTTTAGGCATCATGCTTCTCTCTTTATTATGAGTATACACCTGGCTAAAAACTTTCCCGACAATCAAAATCCATCTTGTGTACGTAAAAATCTTTGCATCTAATGAATCCTGGGCTAAGATTAAGAATTAAACTTTGCTCTCTGTGACGTCTCTGGAGACTGACCATAAAAAGTGAAGGTTTCTTTAAACTTGAAAACTTTTTCCGAGGGTTTTATAAGTTTTGAAATTTTTGTTTTATCATATTAACAGTTAATGACTTGTTGAAGGAATTATGTATGTCTTAATGACACTATTTTTAACTAATGCTGTATCTGAAGTCGACATCCATCATGAACTGAGATCAGCTGGAAAACCGTTGAAAGCCTGTGGTCATTGGTGAGCTGTTTCATCTTACAGTGAAGCTCCTCTGCAACGTACACTCATAACTGTGTCAGACACTACACTTAAGAACTACAGGGTACACGGCAATCATGTTATCATTGAACCACCAGGATGTCGGAATCGAATGAACTAAATTTTCTAGCTTCTTTCAGTCTGTCTTATGATGCCAGCTTCATCCAATATCGTTGTTAAGTACATATCCTCACGTCCGATTTGGTTTGTCTCACAGGTCACGACTTCTCACTGGAACTTCGTCAAGTCTTATTTCGAAAGCAGTTACTAGTGAACAGTGGATAGTATTTCATTTCGAATGTTTGTGAGGATTTTATTGATCTCAAGTTGATATGCCCTATTTATTTTTATATAGGTAAGAAATATAAATAGATAATCATCAGAGTTTATCGCTCACTTTTATCTCAAAGCTCGTTTCAGGATAAATCTTACAGATAAAACAGATTTCCTTCACGTTCTGAACAACCGACAGAGTTCCGTCAATTTCCTGTTAGACACCCACATTCAAACTTGACGATACAAGCTTAAAAGAAACAGAAAAAATGCGTATAAAAACATCAGCGGAAACTGTGAAGAAATTGAATTATCTTTGTAAAAAGAAATGAAAACGCCCATGCTCATATGTTGCTCATTTGTTTTACATTACTTTGACGGGAGCATAACTGTTATTGAATACAAAAACTACACAACAAAGTAAATCATAGAAGGAGACTAATTGTGTCCAATTTAGGTACAATGTCTGTAAATAGGTGAATATTGTTGCAAGATAAAATCTTTGTCTTGCTTGAATTATTCAAAACTGTAGGTTGTTGAGGCCAAGGTAGGCTAGGTTAGCTACTTTTTTGTTATTATTCTATTAACAACATGAATCATCCTGCGTTATCCAAATATAGTGTGTAACCTTTCTCGTATTTATGAAACAGCGGGGTTAATTATTTTGGTAATTACTCTTGGTTTCCTTTCTCTACACAGTATTTTTTTAACGGTAGATAAGACTAGTTTGTGAAAAAACAATATGACATTCAATCTGATGGCATATTCTGTCTAGTGACCTGTGTTTCAAGTTTCTCAATTCACCATGGTGGGAAAATTATTTATAATTATCAAAGTATCCAAGCCTTAAATATCGACAGTGCTTTTATCCTTGGTATATATTCAAAACATCTAGTTAGTTAGTTAGTTAGTTAGTTAGTTAGTTAGTTAATTAGTTAGTTAGTTAGTTAGTTAGTTAGTTAGTTAGTTAGTTAGTTAGTTAGTTAGTTAATTAGTTAGTTAGTTAGTCGACTGTCCCATACCAAAATGACTATAGATCTGCTTAGTGCGTAAAATCACTTTATTACTTTTGCTTCCATCAGATCGGCATTTAGGTATCTGATTGGATAAAGACTTTATTGTGTGCACTGCTGAGTAATAACAAGCTAACAATGCAGAAGTGTTCAGTAACCTTTTACTTCGGAGAGTCGGTATGATATTTTCGCCAAATTCTACCTTACTATATATCTTCTTTTTCTTCTTGAATAAGAAAAGTATTAGCATATCATTAAATCTTTGTAATATTTCATTATTTTTCCTATTGTCTCATCAAGCGTCAACACAACCCAAACCCATACACAAACATTTTTACCCAAAAAGTGTTTCGATATGCATATGAAACATTCTTTTATGTCAAGCTTAGAACCTAAATAATGTAATTACTTTTCGCTGATAAGACATTGACATTTCTTTCTTGAACACATCATAACCACCTTACAAACAATTACTAGATAACAGACACCTTATATGTTAATCAAACCTCATTTATTCGGCACATTATGAAAGTTCATTACTCCACAGTCAAAGCCATTCATCATTATATTTAGAAAGAGAAGAAAAGAACTATTTACCATACAATTTATTGTTGAAACACAAAGAATGGAATGAAAGTTGATCAAACAGTGAAATCTGTTTGCAAAACTACATAATCTGTACAAATGTTTCTTATAAAAGAGGAATTTTTTCAATACCCATTTTTTAGTACACCATAACCTTATAAATTACTCGGTGGTGACTAGCAGTGGTATTCAGAAAGCTAGTTTCTTCCTGTTTGGGACTTGTTAGCCAGACGTACCTGCACCTCAGTGAATAATGGTGTCCCCTCTGGGACTTGAACCCATTATCCGTCACTTCAAACGCCAAAGCGTTATCCAGCAGACCACTGTGGTGCGACAACCCTTTCTTGTGCAACAGGTATTACTTATCATTATTTGTCGATACTTGTAACTCCTCACTGAGATACTGCATCAAACTGAGTGATCTCTTTTGATATTAGGGCTCCCAAAACAAGTGATACAAGTGTCCTGGATTCCACTGCCAGCCACCACCAAATAAATAATAAAATAATGAATATTCAGGCGGTACAGAGGTATCCTCATAGGAGATCATATGACAAAAGAGATAGATCAATTCGATACAGTATAACAATAGGGAATTACAGGTGTCGACACAGAATCATTATCTTATTCTCAAAAATTAGTTACAAGGAAGTTGCGTCCTAAAATCCTGAATGCATCGACGATGATAGAATTTTAATCTAAGACTTGCTAAGAATCAGTAATTTGGTTTTACTTTTTGTTAAATAATTGTGAACACCCTCTCAAATGGTTCTTATTTACACTAGCGATTTAGTACCAAAGGCTTACGGCATTAGTAATTCTCTCATTTGCATTGGTCTTTGACTATTGACACAGGTTATAAAGCCAGTATTAAAGGCACTATTCATCACGGATTGACACCATTTGAAGAACCATTGAAAACCTAGGAAAAGCGAACAGCTTTTTTCTTCCAAATACGGGACTCATCAGCAGTATGCACCCACGATTCCGCCAGAGATCGAACTCAAAATCTTCAAGTCTTGTGGCGAAAGCGTTAAGTATTCATCCACTGGGTTGGAGTTCAGTAGTCTTTAGTTTCCGATTTCTGCTAGTTCGTGATGTAGCTTGATTACCAACCAAGGTTTTCAGTTGGCATCCGCTTCACTGCCGACTGGTTGACCTCACTGAAGAAACGTGAAGGTCCTTAGTTAGATCTTTGGTAGGGCCGTGAGTGCGTACTACTTAAGATTTCAGTACAAGGAAAAAATAACTGTTCACTGTTCCTGTTCCAGTGGTTCTCCAACTGACATCAATTCGTGATGAATACCACCTTAAAAATAAAAATCCCTGTTAACCTCAAAGATATTTTTTTCTTTTGATTTCTAGGAAACTGTTCTAGGATGTAAGAATTCATAACATCCATAAAGAGGCATATACCAGTGACGCCTAAAGTTACTCTCTATTCGAAATGACTGAATACTTGTACTGATGCAAAAACCCGCTATGCACCGAGAATAGATACGCTAAGAATCCTTCCAGGGTAACCTTTTTATTTTGTGTCTTCTTTGCGTGTATTAAGACATGCAGAAATTCACAACTGACGACTAGCGAGACGACGTCATTTTTCTGAATCAATTTTCTGACGTGAATTAACGTCTATAGGGATATGAAGTTTATCGTAACAGTTCACTGATAAAAAAAATTAACTCTCAAACTATATAATGCCATAAATTACACTAAATGATTATATATTCCTGTGAAGTTATGTGATGAATACATAATAATGTTGCTGTCGACAAAAATAGTGTTTAACAAAGGTCTAAATGTTCACAACTCAGTCTCCAGGCAATGATATTCGAAGCTATCAAAACCTAAGGGTCGCTCAAAAACTGTGTTTCTCACATATTTAGCTTGGCCCTCAAGCTAAGTTATAGGACAACTTTGTACAATATGCTATGATGTTAGATTTCTAGAATCAATCAAAAGAATTTTTTGGCTGGCAGTAGAATTCAGAACGAATGTTCAATCCAATCTGGGACTCACTAATCAGCTGGATGTAACTGCACCCAAGTGAGTGATGTCATTCCTACTGAGATTCAAATCTAGTACCCATGGCTTCAAACGTCAAGGGGTTACCCAGCAGACCACTGTGGCAAGAGAGCCACTTCTTTTATAAGTGAAGTCAGCTGTTATTTAATACTTGTAATCTCCCTTTGCCCATATAGCAACAAGACTCGAGCAATTCGGACCAATACAGTAACGGGAGATGACAAGTTCTAAACAATTAGTAGAATGTTTGCACCCTGTAGTACTAGATTTCTTGAAGTAATTAGCAAGACGACAGAGGAAACCTTATTAATTGAAGTACGAATGTTAATATCAGAACTTATCAACAATCACATAGGTTTATGTTTGAGGATAGAGCATTCAGTAAACTGATCAATTTCTGTTGGATGCTACTGATTCCACCTTCTGAGATGTCTTTTTTCAATGAACTGTATAAAGGATAAGAAATTTTCGTACGTAAATTTATACTATCATCATAAATCAGATGGAAATTTGAACTTTGAATAGTTTCCACTTCAGGTGGAAACTTTTTCCTACAATTCTCTATTGACGTATCCACTCTTAAAATTTCCACATTTATTGAAATCACTACACAGAATTCTCACCACTGTTTTAGAAATTTACGGGGGGATGAAAGATATTTTTCCTCTACTGAAATGTTTTTGTGTGCGTGGATGCATCTAGTGAACTGGTTTCTGGACAAGTTTCTTGAGTGAAATACGACAACTGTAATATAAGTTCTTCATTTCTACAATTACTACAGTGAGTAAAAACTGAACTACATTCGGTCTATTTATCTATTCATTGAATAAATCAATGATGTGAAATAGTGAACCATCTCTTCTTATGTGTAAGTCAGGTATTTTCCTTCTTTTTGTTCTTCTCCCCACCTGAAATGTATTTCTGTCCTGAAATAGTGGTATGAAAGAAGGTCTTTGTTAAAGAACTTTGATAAGTTTCCTCATATTATTGATGGATAGTAGCTAACCGTAGAATCCAGGAAGTGGGAGTCTCAAGTAGGACGAAACGTGTGTTCTGGATTCCACTTCTAGCCACCAGCTACCAATAATATTAAATTTGAAAAGTACCAGCGCTAGTGAAGCATTCGTACAGCAGTTCGTATGCCAGTAGTGGCTGATCGATTCTATCCAATCGACGACGGAGAGGTACAAGGTATGCATCAAAGTTTCCTTGTACTTCATTTTTTGGCATTAAATCTAATCGGTCGACTTTCTTTGTGTCATGAAATATAAGTTGATTGTGTTTATTGAAGGTTTTCAGTAAAACCCATACTTTTTAAATCCTCTTTCAAGCTAACCAGTTGTTAGGATTTGTCTTCCAGTGACTAACCCTTGTTGTAAGTCTCATACGCCTCTTGACCAATGTCTTTCACTTTTGAATAATTCAGCAATAAAAGTCATTTCACAGTATTAATTGGTGGCTGGCAGAGTGTGCCTAGTTTACTGCCAGTAACCTTTAGGAATTTTGACATTTGAAAGCACTGTAGGTTTATTCATAGTCAACCACCGAAGGCAGTCTAAACTGCATTAGCAGTTAGTCCAGCTGTTCAACAGGTTTTAACCATATGGGCTTGAAATGACTTCAAACAACCTGTGAACATCCTAGTTTTGGTACGTATTGTCAAGTAACTATGAATACATAGCTTTTTAATAACCCTGAAGTGTCATCACTGTAATTAGACTACGTCATCGTCTGTGTGTCGGCTTTCGTGAAACTGCTTGTTACCTAAGTAAGGAAAAGATCATTTTATGTGATTGTCGAAAGAACAATTTTCTCTTGATTGTGCTAGTCGTAAAATTACATGGGCACTGTATCATTTGAAAAGCCATCATCATCAGTCTGAGTCTGGGAAGCATACTGCCTTCTAACACCTTGAATCGTACCTAGTTTCATGATTTGATGAGCAACTAGGAAAAAGACGGATCCGAAAAAAGTAAACTTTATAAAATGCACCTTTTTATTTGTAAAATTCTGTGAATCGTACATAATGGATATCTCTAAAGGTAAATTTCTGAAGGCTTTTACATGCATGACGTTTAAATCTGCATCTTTATGCTGATGATGTCTACAATGACAACGAAAGCTTCCTGATTAAGTCATCCAGCTCACAGGGCATAAATACTCTCCATCATAGTGACTCCATTCGGCCTGAAAAATATCTTCATAAGCTGTAGAAATGGCGCCCAAAAATGTAGTTAGCCCTGGTTAACTAAATATTATTTTGTGTAGAACGTCATTAAAGGCAACCCACTTTCTTATCTCTTATCCATATCTTAAGAAAACTACTTCCCCTTCATTATCCTTCAGGCTCAGTGAACCCAATCCTTCCAAAGTTATACTGTTGTTTAAAGTGACCTAGATATACAGTTTTAAAGCAGTGTGATATCATACCTACCTCTAGAATTGGCAGTATTCCATTAAAACGGCTGGATAATTAAAAATCTAGCATTATACAGACTGTGTAGTACAAGGGATACTACTCAGAAAACGAGTAATTACACTGCAAACTCATTGTATACCCACTATAAACCAGTTAGTTGATAAAACAGTTTCCCTAATCAAAGTAACTCCTTTTTTCGCTTTTACGGTTAGTCAATCCTGTGGAAAAAAGTAACACATATTTCCTCAAGTGATCTGTATACATAATCATATTTCAGGAGATTAATTTTCCACATTTTGACTTTATTTCCTGTATTTGTTTCTACTTTATTCTATTTCTGTGTACTTTTCAAGAATAATTGTTTCAATGAAATGCAGTTTATTATTGATATTTTAAATTTAACCACTCAGACTTTTAAATGACAAGATATTTTATTGGTGATTATAAAAACGATAGAAAAAAGTTAATATCCGGTGCTAGATAGTACCGTTGTTTATTTTCGGGAAATTTTTCTTTTGTTTATGTGCAGATCTACAGATGGAGTGCTGTTTTTGTTCAAAATTGAGCGGTACTGTTCCGTTGGACATTGAACATCATTTTAAACAAAATATTTTTCCACTATGGTGAAACAACTTGCAGATAAAAATAGATTGAATACTTAGATGTCTTCTAAACTGGTGAGTATAACATGAACTCATGTGTATCCATATTGTTAACTAGTCAGACTGAAATTTTATGTGATAGACATTTTGATAGTTCCACCTGCCTATAACATGTTCAAAATTAAGCTAAAGGAATCATTTGGAGGAAAGTAAGCGCTGAAAAACACTTATATTTCCGATAAAGCGAATGATTTACATTTGCCTAATCATGAGGCAGCGAATCTACTTTTTGAATTTCTGGTACTGACTATAGTCTATCAGTTGTGGAATATACGAAGTTATCAAAACGGTTGATTTCTTACTATTTTGCATTGATGTTCTGGATGTTATTGGACAGTAGATGAAGCCTTCTGTATTGAAGTATCATGCTATCTGGTACTGATTGTTAAGATGTAGTCCTGAATTCAATATAATCTCTTCCTTCCTTTGAATTTGAGTCTGAGATCAATTGAGATAACCTCATTGGTTAATTTTCATGTGGTACAATCATTCGTAACACAAGAAAAGGAATTCAGGTGTAACTTCTGAAGTCATGCTAAGTATCTAAATATCACAGGCTGAATTGGTTAACAATCAATTTAATTTTGTCGGCAGTTAACGATGTTTGCGGTTTCTTATCAGTGTGTTAACCTGAGAAATACCTTATTAAAATTGTGGTAACTATTTGTAGCTCAGAGTGTGAATGTTTCGACTGAGGTATTGTCTGAACCAGGGTTTCAGTTGGTGAACGGTTCAACGTCTAGCTTAACATTGAAAAGTTTCTTAACTAAAACACCTCACTCTGAACACAGCATACTGTGTCATAAGAGTGTCAGTGAGCAAAGTTTCTATTTAAAGAACACCGTGGAATACAGCTATACACTAGAAATCTAAGAGCATACCCTATTCATATTAGGCAGATGCATAAGTTCTTTCTGTCAATGGTCTACAAAACACATCTGAAATCTGTATGCCCACTTCTAAGCCACCATCAATGATGATCTACTGTTAATTCTCTTCAAGATCATTCTGGCCTTCTCAACTTTAACGAAGATTAAGATAGAAATATTATCCCATTATCTATTGTGTCGTAAACAACTGAGTGTAAGCCAAAATAAGCTAAAGTTTTCCTGAAAATTACTTTCTTTCACCTTATTAGACATGTATAGTAAAAATTAATTAGTGACCTGTTTTTATTCAGCTATTAATGAGTTGAGTAAAAATGATATCTGATGTCAGAGTGACCAAAACTCATTTGAGTATTGTTGCAAGTGGACAAAGTGACTAGATTTACGCATGGTCACTTTACTCATGATCCTTACTTGCAATGAAATTATAGTATATACGAATGAGTTGAACCACAGGTTTCAGTATTACTATCCTAGTTATTTGAGCTAATATATTTAATGAATAATAAAGTTTGAAATCCATTTCCAATACACAAAATGTTCAAAAGTCATGACTTAGCTGTTTGTCATTCACATCAATAACTTAATGGAATGGTAAGTAGTTTAAGTTGTACTTATTGTTGGTTGTAAAGTTTATTTCTATTGTTCATCCATTAGTGGTCTTCAAAACCACTTTAAACTCACTTTTCACTGAGTTTTGTAATAAAGGGATTTGTCAACCAAATTTACTGTAAACGGCTTAGTAGTATCAGACAACTGTTCTGAATGCTTTATATATATTCACCTGTCTATTTGAGAAAAAATGGTTACTGAACTAAATCTCTTGAATGCACTTGAAATCCCTTTACGGTGCATTTCTTTTAATTTCACTACATCACTAGTATAATCTTTAAGACATTGATAACCTCTTAATCGTAAAATACCTAGTACCTAAAAAGAATACTTCATTTTAAATGTTAAACACTTAACTTTTGTTTAAATCTAGTGTTAAATTTTCAATGCCTGAACTTTTTTCGGTTATTTTCAACAGAAAGTTAAAAGTGACTAGAACATACGAATAAGAGATCTCTTTTGAATTGGCGACAACAATTCTGAGAAAATAAATATTTCAAAGCATTCAAAAGAGAAAAAAATCAAAACAAAGCAAAAAATATTTTGTCTTGTGATGATTATATACGTTCTCAGAAGCAACTAAACGTGAAAAAGAGTTAATCATATTATAAACACACCTTCGACTAGAATAATTCAACGGAGGACTGGAGTTAACTTGACATTTGAAAATAGGGAGTATATCCTAGCTTCTTATACAAAAGTCTTTTATGAAACAAGTAAACTAACAAACAAATAAAAGACATTGGCAGACAGTTTTTTTCATATTTCAGTTATATGTCTTTCACTCTATTTGTATGTTTTCCTTTCATCGGCGCCGAACTCTCATCGTTTAGTTTAATTTCAAGTTGCATTTTGCCATTTTAATTCTTACTCATTTATAACGCAGAATAAATTCAAATGTGGAGCTAACAGCCTTGTTGTGTCATGAAGATTTTGTTGAATATGTCAAGGATTGTTTACGGTTGAAATCACCCACCGTTAGAATCGAATCAAGCAACTGAATACGCTTACTACAGAGTCAGGAAGTCAACAGTTCTAACTAGAGATGGAGTTGACACGCTAACTGATGATTAATGAGGACGATGCATCTACTCTATACTTTCTTAACATCAACAAACATTCACTCTGGCAGTAATCAGACGAACTGTTTTCAGGGTCCTCATTTTGTAAGGGTAATTGATGCAATCCAAATATAAGATTCCAAACGAATTTGTTTGAAAATAAAAATTTAACACTGAAAACTATGATATATGGAGCACCAAGAATAGGAAGAAGAAAATGAGCAGAAGGATTGCGTAATATATTTAAATCAGTAGCTAGAAACCAGTCATAGCAACCACTAGCGCCTGCTTGAATGACTTGCCTCGATGCGTTGAATTAGTCTTAGTAAACCAGTTATATGTTCACCTCAAAACAACTGAGACAGTGGTACATTATTTGTGTCGCTTTAATTTGACTAACAAGCATTTTTCATTCATAGATACAATTTTCATCTCATTTTATTCAAATGAACATACTTTACATTTTTTCCATCCTGAAGACAGTATACAAGAAAGCTTAGAAAAATTATTCGCTTCTATGATTAATAATAATTAGGCAAGACATCTAAGTGACGTATGTGGGTGGCAGTAGCTAGCAGTAGAATACAGGACATGCGTTTCTTCCTGTTCAGGACCCATCAACCGGGTGTGCCTATTTTCCAGTGAACAGTGGTGTTCCCATCGGGAACCAGACTAAGCTTCAATTGCAAATCCTGAATTCCACTGCTAGTCAGCACCAAGAGAAATACATGATGAACCTTCAGGTGATACCGAGATATACGCCAACAAGACCATATTTCAGCATAAACCGATCCATTCAACCCAGAATAATAACTAATGAAAAATTGTGTTAAAAACTGGATGTTCAAATGACCACCATGACAAGTAATCAGAGATATCAGACCTATCAATCTACTTGAAGGTTTACAAAGAACTAATTAAAAGTAACCAGTGACTAACATTAAATGCTAGAGACTTTGAAATCCCATTTCTCAACTACATGGTTGAGAAGCAAGTTAATAAGATAGTCACAAAACAAATTCTGTTTAGAAAGTTTTAGGCTTTTACTGATTTCAAGGTGGAATCCACCATAGGTTGATATAACTTGGAAAACCAATGGAAACTGAACTGAAAGCCGAAATGATGAGATTTAGTGAGTCTTACTCAAAAGATTGCCAAAAGAACTTTATGTGAACATGAAATCTAATTAAAAGAATAGTAGTGTTATCAAATAAATGAAGAGTTCAGAAATCAGGTTACTAGATTACGTAAAAGTCAACGGAAGATTCCGTTGGAGCATATAAATCCTTTTGAGGCTTTTGATTGAAGTGATCTCGGGATAATGAATAAGATTTGAATTATTCCGTTTGTTAAACATATCAGGAACACTGCTGAGGTTCCTTAAACCAGGAAATATTTCTCTCCAAAGCGAATATGTTTACATCAGTTCTACATTTCATGTCACTTCGGGAAGAATTCTCCCTTAAAGCTGTCAATGTTAGATTTTTTTAACTCATCCAACTTTTATGAAACGTTTTGTTCTGGTAAGATACATAAATTCGTGATTCAAGATGTCTGAAATTTATTTCTTTTCATACAGTTTCCCTACTCAACCATACAGTAATTCTTTTCTTACTTCCATAATTGACCGATCTCTTCGCAATGAATTAAATCATGTTTAAACATTATCCAGTGTTATTTAGTGACTTCGAAGTTCTAATTGGAAGTCATGACTAGTGGGATAAAACAAGTTGGGCGTCAGGACAAATACTGAACAACATCACTGAATGAAGTTCACGCCACATCATAGATAGACATAAGTGGGAAGATATGGACCACCTGATTCCAACACATTGGTTGTTCAATGGTAACGCGCTATCAATGGGACCTGAAGACCCTGAGTTCGACCCCTGAATGAGGTATGGGTGCGCCTCTCTGAGAAGTCCCACGCTGGGATAAAACAGATTTCCAATGGTCCTTTGCCTTCAAACGTTCTGCAACTGATGTCAATCTGTGGTGAATACCGATTTCAAATCAATAAAATCTTCACAAACCTCCAAAATGAATGTTGGAATTTTATTCTAAATTCTTGCTATAGATAACACAGGTTACAAGTGGCCAACAAGTGGCCAATCAAGAATCCATAATACTCCGGCCCTTTTCATTTTGGTCAAAGAAAATATGTGTAAAAAATCGACAAAAAGTCATTGTGTTTTTGAGATGAATGGGGACTTTTAATTTAAAGGTAGTATCCATCATGGACTGACATCAGTTGGTGAACCACTGAAAACCTGGGAGCACTCGACAGCTGTTTCGTCCTAGTATGGGACTCCTCGGCTGTACACATCCACGAACTGACTTCAGATCGAATTCAGGTGTCAGTCCATGTCAGTCCATGATGAATACTACCTCCAAAAAAGTCATTGTATAGAAAGAAGACCTATGTGGACGCAAACTGACACTAAGTAAATGAAATATTTGTTCAAATCAAAAACGTTAAACCACCGAATTTTAAAATCAGAAGTGAGAGTACTAAAAGCCCTTCTAAATCAGAGTAATCAGTTAAAGGTTGTTTGAAGAACTAGATGAGTACTTAAGCAACTGAGGTATCAACTGCTCATGTTCCCCATAAAATTAAAATGAATTAATGAAGATAAATTCGGTACATCTACGAGAAAAACGAATGGAAAACTGCTCAATTCATAATAACAAGATAATATTAAGTAAACTTCCATTTTATAACTTACCGTTCGCAAAAGTGAATTTCTTTCGAAGTCATATCACTTCAGTTTCTGAAAATGAATTTCTTCCTATTCTGAATGAAGGTCCTACCTCACATTTGTTACTTTATGTATACTTAAATGGTAGTACATCATTCAACGGAGAAACTAAGCATGATTAAATGACCATGTTTTACCCCTGCATGTACTTATTGCGATAGTTTCATTTTCCCAAGTCGCTTCATGTCTCTGTTGAGTTCGACTGAAGGATAGGATCAGGATAACCTTGTGTCGGACTTAGTTTCCAGTATAGCACGAATTCATAAGGGTGGAAAACGTAACTAGAAACAAAATTCGGCAGTTTACAGAGGTGAGCCTAAATTATCACTATCATTTTATCAGCTGGAGCTAAAGAAAAGATTGCGAAAGATTCTGCAAACTAACTTCTCCCTTATTCAAAATATTAAATAAGACATCGTCTCTAAACCATAGTCTACAGTCATAACAAAATGCGCAGTTACGCTACTAGGGCTGTATGATGAATGAAAGTGTTAATTTTCCTTAGAGTTATAAAACCTGTTAGACGAAAAACCTTCAAACACGTTCCATTCCTAAGTCAATGGAAACATCGTGAATTGAGCCAGGTATTTGCTCATTCTGATCTTTAACTATTGAACAGCTTACCTTGTATAAATATAATCGTCAGAATATAGCACTTGTGAAACTTCTCTTAAGCCACTTTATGTGCATCTCTTCAATGGAATGTCCTAATCGACTATCCGTTAATGTTAAAAGACAAAATAAAAGATGGAAGAAATATCACTGAATATAACCATTAGTGACATAGTTGATCAATATCTAAACAAAGATTACTAATGTAGGTGTAGTTTAAGAAAAAACACCTCTTGTATCCATAAATGTATTTTCAATTTTTCTATGCTTATCACATCCGAAAATCTCAGTAACCATCCATGACTCACTGCTTCTATATGAAGTCTGAAAGCTGTTTGAACATTAATTTTGTGACCTGTTCACTGAGATGTTCAGCTATAGATGAAGAGGATCGTCACCAACATGACTTCATCACAGTTTCACACTCAGTCTGTTTCTTAACTCATATACGTACATGTTGTTTCAACCTGAACGGGATGAGTCGATTACTCGTCCCTATGTGTTTGTGACCACACACACACACACACACTACATACATACATACATACATACATACATACATACATACATACATACATACATACATACATACATACATACATACATACATACATACACACACATGTAAACCCGTAGACATAGTGCAATGTGATGTGTTTATTGTCGCAGTGTTTAGGTTTGTGGTGAAGTGGGTATTTCATGTGTTCCACAGTAATATGCTCAGCTGCATAATGTGTTTTCTTGATGGGTGATGTTAGCCAACTTCTCAGAATTCAACCATTCATCCCCGTCTGTATGGTGGAGTGATGAGGACAGTTTTCTCAGTGACTGTGTATGAAGTTGGCATCGGTGTTACCTGATTTTTACAACGGTCTATACACTTTCAATGTATATCAGTTTTCTGTAAGTGTTTCGGTCAGTAATTTGACATCTTACATCGTATCTGATGTGTACATACATTAGATCCTATTCAAGGAGTATTTTACTAGACTTCACTTTCACTGGACCAGATAAAATCTGTGAAGATTCAGATATTATGCTGTCCATTTTTGCTTTGTGTAGACTGACCGTCTTATTGAAACATCTCGTCGGCTTAGGAGTGCGTCTAATAATGCGAGATGATTATTATTCTCTTTCTTATAAGTCAAGCTGATATGATTTTGTACGGTGTAAATTCCTCTTAGTAGACAAACTATATTCTCATGCCTCTCAGCATTTTTGTCACAATCTGCATCGTTTCAGTGCAACGTAACTTAGTTCAAAACTTTGCTGTTACCAAGGATGCTACGAAAACTTTTCATAGTAATTCCCTTCATGCTACTTACTACACACAGATAGATGTCACCCACTTAAATTATGAAAATGTTTGTCTCTTGTAAGATAGGTCTCATTCTTCTTTTCGGTTTCTTAAAAAGCTTATCACTGGAATGCAGAGTACAGTTGATCAAATGCACCGCGGTTAAGTTTCTATACGAAGGTGAAGTTGGGTATTTTTCATCGTTAACATGATTAATTGCCTCCCTTGATTCTCTGGCATTAAATTCGTATCCCAACGACTCATTGACGAAACAGGCATAGATAATCTTTAGTTGTTGCTGAGTTTTCAGTAGATATTTAGATATGCATCAGATTGTAAAAAGTGATGTTCTTAAATTTGGTCATCACTAAATTTTCAGATTCCTGCCTTGCTTCCTTCAACAGCTAAGAAAAAAAATTGGTTGTTAAGAGATTCGCTTATTACCATAATCCATCTTGATGAAATATGTGTAATCAATAAAACCTACTGAAGGATGCGGTCATTGTGTCATACTTTATGACCTGTTAGTGTAAGCGGTGACTGCTTGTGATTTCGCTTCATTTTCTCTAAAGTGAACCTTGTTAACATCAGTCTAGTAGCCTTGATATCACTCATCGGTGACGAATATCAATGTTGATGAGTCAGTTCGTTTATTAATTTACCGAATTCCTAACGAATTTACGATATACTATTGTATCTTAGTTGGCTAGTCAAATTAAAATGGTCTGAACAAGTTCACTTTAGAAGCCCACATTAAATAAATGAAGTGATTATCCAATGTGTTCAGCACTCTGATATAAACTTTTGACACCAATATATGGGTGCATAAGCTTTCTGACTACATATTTTATTTGGCAGAGTACTATTTTACGTAGTACCGCTTTGTATCATCGTTTTCACTCATATATATGTGACTAAATCATTACCTTAAGTATTGCTACCATACGAAATGAGTGATATGAAAAAATTATTGGGGAGGATTCTTTTTCGAACAGACGAAATAGAGTAAATACAGTTTATTCATCACAGACACAAATTTATGAACGGATGTACACACATATACGTACCCATATAACCGCATACACCTACAAGTATCTACATACATAATGTTGAATAAGAACAGATCAGAAGCATAGTTGCAACATGTAAATTATTCCTCATAGATTAGACAAACTGATAACTGTAAATGGGGAAAAAAAGCCTAATTGTGTCAATGTAATGAATAATGATTCTTTATTTATATAGTTAATCATAAGCATAAGTCAGAACATCTTTCCGGAACAATATTGGTGTACATGTTTTCGAAACTTGTAGTAAATTCGCATAACTATTATACCTATTGCAATAAAAAAACTGCTTTAACAACAACAATATCAAAAGAAGATTACGTACTCTCTTGAAGTGAATTCTTTCTTCACAAACACTTATAGAAAACTGATATACATTGAAAGTGTATAGACCGTTGTAAAAATCAGGTAACACCGATGCCAACTTCATACACAGTCACTGAGAAAACTGTCCTCATCACTCCACCATACAGACGGGGATGAATGGTTGAATTCTGAGAAGTTCGCTAACATCACCCATCAAGAAAACACATTATGCAGCTGAGCATATTACTGTGGAACACACGAAATACCCACTTCACCACAAACCTAAACACTGCGACAATAAATACATCACATTGCACTGTGTCTACGGGTTTACATGTGTGTGTGTGTGAGTGTGTGAGTGTATGTGGTCACAAACACATAGGGACGAGTAATCGACTCATCCCGTTCAGGTTGAAACAACATGTACGTATATGAGTTAAGAAACAGACGGAGTGTGAAACTGAGATGAGGTCATGTTGGTGACGATCCTCTTCATCTATAGCTGAACATCTCAGTGAACAGGTCACAAAATTAATGTTCAAACAGCTTTCAGACTTCATATAGAAGCAGTGAGTCATGGATGGTTACTGAGATTTGCGGAAGTGGTAGCTATTAACAAATCTAAGTTTCCATTATATGTAGAAGAACGATTTGTTCTTACGGTACACCTACATTAGTAATCTTTGTTTAGATATTGATCAACTATGTCACTCTTTTTATTTTGTATCCTTGTCTTTCCTAATTTTAGTCACCTACCACCTTTATTGTTATGATTGTTCTCCTACTCTTTGGTTTCATATAAATTGACTTGACAAGTAAATGTGTGACGGGATTCTTCGAAATGTTATATTGCGACAAAATATCACATTGCCCTGATAATCTTCGTTTTCGAATTATACCATCTAAAATTATTATTTTCATGTGATTTTTTACTTAAAGGAAGTGAGACGATTATTGCTGTTATTATTTTTCCCTTGGATTCCTAGTGGAACATACCGCTTCAGTAGCATGTCTCCATTCCACTCTCTTCTCTGCAGTCTCCCCAACCTGGTGCCACGACTGCCCACAAGCTTTCATTTCTTCCACACTCCATCTCCTCCATATCATCCTCACCTCGGATGCCCAACTCGTCACTCCCCCTTTGGATTCCACTCGAGCGGATGACCTGGAACGTGATGTTCCTATCTGGCTTTCTCAGTGTATGCCCAATCCAATCCATCCCCACTTTCTTCTGCATATTTGTTGGGTGATAGGTGGTTGGTTGGTTTGTCGTCACCTGGAGTTCCTTGTCGCTTATTCATATTCTTTCTGGCCATCTGATCTTCAACAACTAGCGTAGGCAGGAAGTGAGATGATAGTTGTCCTCACTGTGGTATGTACTTCAAAGACTGTATTCTGGTTGAGACTGATGTCCAGATATCAACATTTACGTAGGCCAACGCATAATAGATTGGGTTGTTGAATTGCCTTCCTAATTCGCTAAACTAATGGCTCTGTTCTTTCTTACGAAATTACAACTTGCGCTGTATTAGATTCTGTGTATGAAATAATTGTGTCTGTTGATGGGTCAAATAAACGCTAATTAACTGTCAATAACCGCTTCCTTACTCTTTATTAAGTTGGAAGAATACCAAAGGACAATAATGTTATCTTTTTTCGGCAACGATATGCTTGCTTAACAAAGATGCAACACTGGCTATGCCCTTGAAATCTAGACGTAAACCGCCAAACAGCTAGTTGCCTTTGGTTACTCCAATAGGTTAATCAGCTCTCCATCGCATGTTGTTGAGAAAACAGTAGCAAAATTTATGATTTTGATTTGACTATCTGAGATAGCCCTAATTTGCCAGACTAGTATTATATGCTAAACTACGGCTATCTCAGATAGTAAAATCATAATCAATATGATACTCTCCCTCTGTGATTCAGTTAGATTTGGATTGGGATTAAAAGTCCTGACTAGGTAGCCAGTGTGAATACGATCAAGTGGTAGTGACCTGTCACGAATTCATATGGTAGTCGGGTAAAACCCTTGGTGATTAAAATGAAATAAAATTCTGGTCAGCAGTTGGACCTCGTAGCTCAGTTGGTAGAGCATCTGTTCGGTAACGCGGTGGTCACTGGTTCAAATCAGGCCGCAGTTAAGATTCCCATCTCACCTTCAATCATCATTCAGTACAAATTTCAGACTGTTGTAAAAATTTTGGGCAAAATTAACGGATTTAGCTATCATACTTTGCCATAACAAAAGAGAAAATATGTGACAATAAATAGCTAATAGATGAGATGAACTTCTTATAATACTTCCCATTTATAAAACTGAACACCACAAAAACTGAAAGTGTAGCAGGATAGTACGAATTTTGTGGAGTGTTGTTACTGGAACTAGACCGTTTATTCGTGAAGCTTTCTTGACAACAACAGCACAAAATTCAGAAAGAAGGGTAATGTGAGCTCAATTTTATTATTTCAAGGATTCTTCTCAATATCTGACAACCTAAACAATATTAAAATGTATACATTACAAGAATAGAAGATAATTTCTTGTAATTGATGAGAAGTTACTGATGGGATCAACCGGTAATACAGATAATAAATAGTGTAATTCGTCACAGTAGCGGCGGTAGTTAGAAGCATAGGAGGAAGATAGATCTTGGTTGTATTATGTTCTCTGAACTGGGTTGTTTAGTCGACTAAACAATGAGACAAAGGTGAATTTATGAATGAAAGATGAAAAGATGTTCAGTGTTCGGTGCACAAGAAGACTGAAGCAATACTGATGATAATAGCTATTCTTAATAACTCCTTGTTAATTTTTTCAATTACTGAGTCTCAGTATCTCTTTTAAACGAGACCTATAGTTAGTGACATTTTGCACTATACTCTATTATCGTCTTTTGATAGCAGACAGTGAAGACTAGAAAATATTTTTTGACCAAATTTAATTAAATTGTGGATAGTAAATGACAACGATAATCAGTAGTTTTTTCTAATAAGTTGAAAAAAGTCGATAGCGAAAAACCCAGAGACAAATACTCACCTGAGTAAAGTAAAAATAAATAGATGAATTAACTTTGAGCAATAAGGAATATAACCTCGCCTGGTTAACTAGTTTACTAGTTACTAGCCGGTCCTAAGCCCACATAAAGAGGGAAGGTTGGGCATAGGGCTAGCAACCCTACCCCGGAAAACAAATCTAACCGCTAAAGAAACTTCAAAGCACAAACAAAATATAAAAAATGAAAACAAACTTATTCCCCGCTGGAATCGGAGAGGCGAAATGACGCCAGTTGGTGAAAGCCTGACTCCAGGAAGCCAATTGGCCGATGTGTCCCCTCTCTCTCGATGAAATCGAAAGTAAACGTGGGGACATGGAATGTCCACACCATGTTTGAACCCAGCAAGGCAGCCCAGACTGCAGAAGAGATGAGAAGGTATCACACTGAAGTGCCTGGAATTTGCGAAAGTAGATGGGATGGAAGTGGACTCTCCAAACTGTCAACTGGAGACGAGTCAATAATCTACTTCGATATTGTCACCCACACGTCAACCACAAGCACACTGAGTTATAAAGTGGCTATCATGATGTCCCCAACAGCATCGAAGGCTCTCATACAGTGGGAACCAATCTCCTCTTGCAGGATCACGATCATGAAAGCAAGATTCAACTCAAAAGGAAGGAAGGTCACAATCATACAATGTTATGCACCTACAAATAATGCAGAGCAAGAGAAGAAGAAGGAGGAATTCTACAGACAACTTCAATCAACACTGGACAAGACGTCAGTTGGCGATATCAAAATTCTAATGGGCGACATGAATGCCAAACTGGGAGGGGACAACACGGGAAGAGAACTAACCATGGGTCGAGAAGCACTCGGTGAGTTGATGAACGAGAATGGAGAATTGTTTGCAGAATTCTGTGCATTCAACGATTTGGTGATTGGAGTTAGGCAGTGTGTTCAGGCACAAAGATATCCACAAAGCGAGCGACATGGATTTCACCAGACACCACGACACACTAAAAATCAAATCGACTTCATCTCAATCTCAAGAAAATGGAGACGCAGTCTACTTAACACAAGGTCAAGAAGAGGAGCAGATGTAGGTTCAGACCACTCACTGTCTAGTGCAAAGAACCTTCGAAATCAAGTTAAAAGCCTTCAAGGAAGCTGGTGATTGACCTCAATTCAAGTACAACACTCGGAAACTGAACTGAAGGATGAAACTACAAAGGATATCTTCAAGGCAGCCATCAAGACAAAATGGGAGATATCGAGGAACATCCCTGAAGAAACCTGTGTAGAAGAACACTGGAAGTTTTTGAGAAAGATGTGGAAAGAAACCTGCACAACCGTATTAGGAAGGAAGAAGAAAGAAGACAAGGAATGGATCTCGACGGATACCTGGAAGCTGACAGAGCAGGGAAAGGAGGATGGTGAAACAGAAGATAAACCAGTGCAAGGATGCTCAACGACAAGAGGAACTGAGCACAATGTATAAAACACTGAACAAAGAAGTAAAGAAGAGTGCACGGAAAGACAAAAGACACTTCTACGAAACACTGGCAAGTGAAGCAGAACAGTCTGCAGGTGGGTGAGATAGAGACCTGACGACATTGTATCAAATAACCAGGTTGCTATCAGGGAAGAGACCAACACAGATGAAACCAATAAAAGATGAAGAAGGAAATTTAATTACAAAAGAAGAGAAACAGAGGAAACGATGGGCCGACCACTTCAAGAAGCTCTTGAATCGACCACCACCTGCACTTCGTCCAGAAATGCCACCTACATCCCAGCCACAGAGCTACAAGTGAACATAAATCCTTCAACAAAAATGGAAGTCCTAAACGCCATAAAGCTACTGAAATGTGGGAAAGCAGCAGGACCAGATGGAATACCGCCAGAAGCACTGAGAACAGATGCAGAGACAACAGCGGACATGCTCACACCACTATTGCAAAAGGTGTGGAGGGAAGAGAAGGTACCTGACGATTGGAAGAAGGGTTACCTTGTCAAACTGCCGAAGAAGGGAGACCTCAGTGTTTGCAAGAACTGGCGCGGAATCACTCTCCTGTCCACCCCAAGTAAAATATTAAGCCGCATCATCCTAGAGAGGCTTAAAGATGCACTGGATTCAAAACTACGACCAGAACAGGCAGGCTGGATTCGGGAAGTACAAATCATGTGCTGACCAAATTGCAACGCTTCGCATCATCATAGAACAGAGCATAGAATGGCAATCAGCTCTCTACCTCAACTTCATCGACTTTGAGAAGGCCTTTGACAGCGTCGACCGAGAAGTAATTTGGAAACTGCTTCACCACTACGGAGTACCGCAAACCTTTATCCGCCTCATTCAACAACTATATGAAGATGCCACATGCCAGCCAAGTAATTCACAATGGGAAGCTCAGTGATGATTTTGAAGTGAAGACAGGAGTGAAACAAGGTTGCCTACTATCCCCCATGATATTCCTGATTGTGGTCGACTGGATCATGCAGTAAACAGTGGGGAGCTGTGAGAAGAGTGGGATACGCTGGACGACGGAAAAGAACCTAGAAGACTTGGATTTCGCCGATGACTTGTGCCTGATGTCACATAAACTTGTAGATCTGCAGGCAAAAACTAACAGGTTGATAGAAGAGGCAGCGAAGACGGGACTTCAGGTGAATATAGAGAAGACAGAGGTGATGAAGATACCACACCACCACCAACAACAACAAACTCCAATCACCGTCAACGGGAGAAACTTAAAGGTGGTAACCTCCTTCACCTATCTAGGCAGCACTGTTTCAACTACAGGCGGCGGCACAGACGAGGACGTCAAAGTCACAATCGGAAAAGCAAGACAGGCCTTCCTTCATTAGCCTGAAACCAATGTGGAGATCTTCTGCACTGCACTCAGCATGTGGAACAAGATACGGATTTTCAACACCAACTCAGGCAAGTCAGTGCTTCTGTATGGTTCAGAGACTTGGCGCGTCACGAAAGGGATTTCCAACAAACTACAGACATTCATCAACAACTGCTTACGCTCGCTGCTGAAGATCAGATGGCCAGAAAAAATAAGCAACAAGGAGCTCTGGGAACGAACCAACCAAGAACCTATCACGCAACAAATATGCAGGAAGAAGTGGAGATGGATTGGCCATGCACTGAGAAGGCCGACTGAGGACATCACGCGTCAGGCCAGTAGCTCGAGTGGAATCCCCATGGGAAGCGACGAGTTGGACGTCCGAGGTGAGGGTGACATTGAGGTAGTCGTGCGAGGAGGAAATGAGAGGTTGTGGGCTGTCGTGGGACCAGGTTCAAAAGATCTCAGAGAACAGAGTTCACTGGAGGCGTGCTACTGAAGCCCTATGTTCCATTAGGAACCCAAGGGACTAATAATAATAATAATAAATAAGGAATATCATTATAATTAATTCAACTTTAGTATGGCATGTCTCAGGATAAAATACAGTTCACCTTCCAATTTAGGGAACTCTATCATACTTTAAATCCATTCACCTGACTATAGAAGTCACGACCCTTCACTACTACTTGAGATGACTGTCTTTAAATTTTCTGCAACACAGACTGAGGATTCAACTTAAACTAATGTTCCAAATAATCTTAAAAATATATTTCATTGATAATCCAACTACCCAATGTTCAACTTATTCAACTCTAACAGGTCAAATTTTGATCATGCAGTTTACAATCTTTAAAATGGTTGGAACCATATAATAACAGAGACGTAACAACCTACGATATTCATGGTGGAATAGAAAAATTCTCAGTTTCACTTTTGCAGTTACATATAAATCCCTCCTATTGGTCAGTGGAAAAAATGATTCCATAAGTATGAAATATTCATCTATAAGATAAACACAATCTTAGTCATAAGGTTTTTTACTAAGAAGATAATTAAGAAAGTAGTAGAAGAAAAAAGTCATCTTCATATCCTTGAGAAACCTTCATTTCACTTATCTGAACAGTTATCTCACTTAATCCTCATCTAATATCAAAACTGGGTCTTAAATTCAACCTAAATAATCTTAATAAAACAGTATTTCAGGAAAACCTCTACCTGTCTCCTCATATATCGACAAGCTTTTTCCCTCTAACTTGATCTCCTGATGAGGTTAAGTTCTAAGTTTCTTTTCCCTGAAAACAAAAAAAACCGATAAAAAGTTGTTACATTTAGGAAAGATAAGAAGAGAAGTCATTTGATGATTGAATCGATGACTGAAGGTCAACGTGTTATACAAAAAGTGAAAATACTATTTCCTTTTGGCATGTTCAAGTTTCAATAAAACATTATGAAAGCTTAGTGTAGGGTTGTTTATCTGTTCGCTTGCTTGCTTGCTTGTTTTTCGCTTGTTCTGAACTTTTGATTTCTTTCATTCGCTATTTTCCACCTAAATCAAGAAAGTCTTTCTTTAATGTAACAAAGATTATGGATAAAAAAAGAACTACAAAGAGAGGACAGCGTACAAAAGTATTAGGAATAAGGTTAACACCATCTCAGTTTCCCTGCTAGTGTTCTTATTAGCCTTTCTTATTGGAAAGTTCTCTAGAAAAGTAGTAATTTTTCATTTCAAACGGAAGGTAACATTGACAGACAAGGTCAAATGGAAGAATTTTGCAGTGACAGTTGAATGATATTAACAGTATTTGGTTTTAGAACAGAAGGTTGCATAATGAGAAAAACTTTACAGGATATTTTGAAAGAAAGGAAAAAGAGGAAATAGAAGTAGGAAATATGGACCTGAAGGTCCTGGGTTCGATCCCTGATGGGGTCATGGTTGTGCACTGTTGAGCAGTCTCATACTAAGATGAAACAGCTGTCCAGTGCTCCCAAGTTCCCAATCTTTTCCCAGCTAATGTCAGTTCATGATGAATACCATCCTCGAATCGGTAAATAAATCCCCACAATCCTCAAATTAGAAAGAAAACAGTTGGATTATTAAAACGTTTCGAACCCAGAAGATTACTGTCAAATGCAATGATTTCACCTTCTTCTGTATTTTTTTTCACTGTCCTTCAGTGTATGTGACAATTTCGCTCACTGCTTGGCGCTCATTCCCTGTCATTTCTCGTACAAATTGTCGCTTCACTTTAAGATTACTTCGGTTACATGTATAATTTTACTGAAATCTTCCGTATCCTTTCTTGGACACTCTTTCGACTTCATGAAGCACTTTCTCTTTTGTGATTATTAGTTTATGCTATGGTGAAAAGAATATGGAGTCGTATTTCATTCGCTTTTTCGCCTCTGGAAACCTTTCATCTCACGTTAACCTCTAGGATATTCTCTTAGTTCCAACTTCGTTATTAAATTTAAAAATTTAATTGCTAAAGCTATCATAATGTCGTCCGTTAGGAAGAAGAGTTAGTAGACGAAGTCACTCTAAACAATGTGATCACACATTACTTCTCAAGTCAACATCTGTGAAACCGAAAAGTGAGAGGATAAATAGAAAAATTAAGACGAAAAGGAACATAAGAGAGATAAGGACAAAAAATAAAAAGAGTGACATAGTTGATCAATATCTAAACAAAAATTATTAATGTAGGTGTAGTTCAAGAAAAAAACACCTCTTGTATCCATAAATGTATTTTCAATTTTTCTATGCTTATCACATCCGAAAATCTCAGTAACCATCCATGACTCACTGCTTCTATATGAAGTCTGAAAGCTGTTTGAACATTAATTTTGTGACCTGTTCACTGAGATGTTCAGCTATAGATGAAGAGGATCGTCACCAACATGACCTCATCTCAGTTTCACACTCCGTCTGTTTCTTAACTCATATACGTACATGTTGTTTCAACCTGAACGGGATGAGTCGATTACTCGTCCCTATGTGTTTGTGACCACATACACTCACACACACACACACACACACATGTAAACCCGTAGACACAGTGCAATGTGATGTATTTATTGTCACAGTGTTTAGGTTTGTGGTGAAGTGGGTATTTCGTGTGTTCCACAGTAATATGCTCAGCTGCATAATGTGTTTTCTTGATGGGTGATGTTAGCGAACTTCTCAGAATTCAACTATTCATCCCCGTCTGTATGGTGGAGTGATGAGGACAGTTTTCTCAGGGACTGTGTATGAAGTTGGCATCGGTGTTACCTGATTTTTACAACGGTCTATAAACTTTCAATGTATATCAGTTTTCTGTAAGTGTTTCGGTCAGTAATTTGACATCTTCCATCGTATCTGATGTGTACATACATTAGATCCTATTCAAGGAGTATTTTACTAGACTTCACTTTCACTGGATCAGATAAAATCTGTGAAGATTCAGATATTATCCTGTCAATTTTTGCTTTGTGTAGACTGACCGTCTTATTGAAACATCTCGTCGGCTTAGGAGTGCGTCTAAGGATGCGAGATGATTATTATTCTCTTTCTTATAAGTGAAGCTGATATGATTTTGTACGGTGTAAAGTCCTTTTAGTAGACAAAGCATATTCTCACTGTGGTGTTATAGACTTATCCCCTGTAAAGGAAAACTTTATAGATGAGATCTTCAAACGGATTTTCGATATAAATATCGGCTACTAATGGTCCCATGGGACTTCCAATAGCTACACCGTCAATCTGTCGGAAGTATTCATCTTCAAATATGAAATGAACCCTGTCAGTTTATAGTAATAATGGTTCCCTGAGAAAGGCTAGAGTAATAGACATTTCGAGGCTTCTAGAAGATATGTAGTCAACGAGAATTCTAACAGTCTTGAACAATGTCTGAGAAATAGAAATGACTAATAAAAACTAATTCACTGAATCTTTTTGTTCCATGCTGCTCTCATAGATATTTTGTGTGTAACATAGTTTATTGTCTAACTGATAACCAAAACAGGTTCGACTTCGCTTTGAAATCTCCCCTTATGAATGAACTTAACTGTCATCCGTTTGTACAGAAAAAATAATATTCATATAATGCATAACTTACAAGTACATGAATGACTTGGAAAATAAGAATGGAAGTGTTTAAAAATGAAAAATATTTGACAGGTATTCCCAACGTTATCTCACTTATCTTGCATACTGTGTAAGCAGATGTATCAATCAATTCTGTAGTTTATCTTTTGGAGTTTCCCTTAAATTTTCGTATATTTGTTGATATATGTTCTTCATAATAGGCACAAAACATGAAAAGGCGAAGTTCTTGGACGCCTCAACATCAATTCAGAGCTAACATATTTTGTTACACCAACTTACTTTCTGTTAAGTAACACTCAGAAACTGTAAAGATATCAATCTCATTGTTTGTTTTAGAACCTGACTTCAACTGCTGAGTCAGAATTTAGAACTTCGCCCTATCTAAGGATGTCCCAGTAGGCGGATAATAATACTATTATACCTATTTGGTGCATCAGTACAGCAGTCCCTACACGGCTGCCGAAGTTGTATCAGCTCTGTGGTTCTTACATCCACCATTATTGTTTTAATATCCGATAACCAAATAAACACTTCCTTACATTTGATCACTTCTTTAGCAGTACTGATGGAAGCAGTGAATTGACTGGTAAGTGTTTGCAGAAGGTTGCATTTCTAGTACGTTTGTCCATAAAGTTTTGGCACATAAAGCTCAAAGGTTACTCATTAGAAGAAGAAGAAATGTAAAATACACTTCAAAAGCGTAAACTACTGAAATGGTTTTAATTATTTACATTTAGGCTGTTAATATTTAGCAGTACAACAGCCACTAATGAAGCCGAAAATTCTCACCAAGCCACCAACATTTACTTAGGCTACCATAAAGAACCTAGTAACAAATCACAACTGCGATTCCAGACCTTTTTTTGAAATTATCTGAAGTTGATAAACTTATATCTTAAACATTGTTCAAAAAAGAACTTTGTTTTTCATTGTAAGTATACAAAGGGACAAAAAATTATAATTTTTAAAAATATTATTCACGGAGAGTTGATCCTAAGTTTTCCGTTCACTGAGACCCATAATGATGTACCTAGACACAAGGAACTTGTGTTTTGCTTGACATTCAACTATGAGTTCTACACAGCTACTATAAAAGTAGCTGATTGCATAATACTTCCACTGCAATACATCTCATTGAGGACTAAACAATAGAAAGGAAGGTTTCATTGAGTGCCAATAAAACGTCTCAAGATATTACTAATTTTAAAACGATCATATACCATCATAATGTGGTTCATGGTACCATGATACTGTATTTAGTGTTAGACAGTCGAATGAGAAAGTCTTCTTCTCTTCTCTACTTGACATTGTAGTGGCATATACAATTTATAAGTGAAAATGGATAAGTAAAACAAACCTTTGGTGATATTCGTTATACTTCATGATTTGAGTACAGTTAAAAAACATGGAGCTTCAATTACATTTTAAAAATTTTCTCAAAAGTGATGTACTAGTCGTCTTCTTTGGTGTCAGATCACAGTAGATTTGGATGTATTGACCGGATATTTATGCATTAATCCTGAAAGTTGAACATCCTTAACTCAACACTGAAAGTAAATGTCGGTTTGCATTGTTAAGATGTTCCAGTTTCGAAAGAAACACCTGTCCAGCTCTCCTAGTCTCTTTAAGATGAAGACTACCCATAAATCCTTGTAACTAACACAAAACCTTATTCTACTGAGTTTTCCTAGTGTTCATTTTGTATGCGTTTGTGCCTCGAATTACATCTAGGCCTATTCATACTACATCATATGATGTATACAACAATACTATTATACGGAAACACAGGGATATGAAGTAAATCACTGTTCCTTAAAAGATATTCTCCAGTGATAAAGGAAGTAAAAAATCGCGTATTTTATTTGTCTAATTTTTCAAAATAGCCAGCTAACTTCTTTCTTCAAATCTTTCTCTCTCTCTCTCTCTCTCTCTTTCTGTTCAGAATTTATCTTTTACTCTGTTCTGTTTCTTTCTTTCCTTCAAATTTTATTGACATTTCTACTAAGCATAAATTGCTTATATTGTCTGAATATGGTGAAGACAGAGTAGTCGAAAGAGGAATTCTGCATATACATAAGTATACAAATCACCTTACACTTTATTGTTGTTATTATTATTATTATCATTATTATTATTATTATATGTTTGCAGTTAAAAACTGATGCAGATTTACACATTAACTTGATGCCCATTCTTCTCTTTCATTTTACCCTCCAGAATTTTTCTCCGTTAGTTTATTTACTATTTTGTTACTTTGAGAAAGCCTGAGAAGTGATGAAGAGATCATTGCTAAAAGGTCAGAATATAACAAAAGGATAGTACTGTGCTTCATATAAGCATTTGAAATGGATATAAAATTAAAGAGGAGGATTCCGATTGCTTGACAATGAGATGAAATTACTATGAAGGGAAATAAATGGTGCAATCAATATCAGCAGCGTTAGTAGTATGAATCATAGTTACAGAAGTAACCTGAGTATTAGCGAAAGGAAAATATAAAATGAGAGTAGTAAAAGTGAAAGTCAGACAAAGATGATTTACCATTCATATTCCTGTGAGTCATATTATACACATATACACATGAATATGTGAGTTTCTAATAACCAGACACATTACCCTCAAGTTAATAAAGCATAAAATTGTCAGAATGATGTTGGAATAGATTGTTTTTTATTGAAATAAATTGAAGCTTTGTTGCACACTTTAATATCTCGTTTATTTGTAGTTGGAGTTTATCCGTTCACGTGAATTTTCTCTGAATATTTGTTCTGATTTTATTACAGGAAAAAGATATTCACCGGTGAATAATAAACTTTGTACTAGTTGATTTAAATTGATACCTCTTGAAATTGTTTTGTTTATTTAATGAAAGGGTACACACTGAAACCGAATTCCATAAACTTTTGGGCATACAAATCAGCTAGAAGTATCACTATCCGCATCTAAACAGTAACTTTAATAGGTATAATGTGCTAAGGCTTGTTAAAACTGAAAATATGCTTATTTCAACTGCTTAGTCAAGTAAAACTAACAAAGTTTTTGCATGCATCATAACTGTACAACCACTTACCAAGGATAGGTGTGATAGAGAGCGTCAATTTTTGTATCACTAAACAAATGTTTTGGTTTTTATTCCAACCATATATTTGAATTCAAAAGACACTGTCCGGCAAAAAAACTCCTTTCATAATTGTACAGTTGTATTGTGGTTTTAAAATGTTATTGATAACGCCAATAAGAGTCAAACGTTAGTGACGGCTAGTAATAAAACGTCATGAATGGTGAATCGAAAGGTAATAACAGTGTGATATATAGGAGATAGCAAGTCAATCATTCACAAAAATATGCAGCTGTCACGAATTGGACGCAATTGATCGACCACTGTTGGTATACGGGCTCCTATGATGATGCCCTGATATTGCTAGTAACTTTTATTTGATGGCAATGACAGACGGCGACTAGTGGTAGAATTCAGACCACTTGTTTCGTGTGCGTCTACAACAAAATTGAGTAAACATGGAGACAATGAGCGTCCCTTAACAAACACCCCTCAACGTTCACAACTCACCCGATAACTCACCACAAATTCTAATACGTCCACACGTGTTAGAGTACAGAGTACCCTTTTCACTCAGTCACCGCCATAAGACATTTTCGACTGACGGAGTCGAATGCTACCTTCAAGTCAAGAAACACAGCTAGTGTTGCGCGTCGTACAGTGTGTATATGTCCTTGGAGAGAGTGAATATCCGGTTAGTACACTCGCAGCTACGTTCGAAACCTGTCTGTTTCTGTTAATTTACATGTTCTTGAGCTGCGCTGAGATGGCTGATAATTATAGAACCTAGAACTCTAGACTCTATGCTTGTCAGGCTGATAAATCCATGTTAAAGATTTTGAAGACAGAAATGAAGAACAGAGAGCGATGATGTAAAACAATACGAGGAAAAACCAGGGAAGTAGAAAGAGAACCTAAATGAAATAACAACGCGAATATTATCACCATAGCTTAGAATAACCGCAAGTTTGTATTAATTTACTAGTTTTAACTGCGGATTACTTGGACAATTTCAGGCATATACCTCAGGTTTTCTAAACATCTAAGCATAAAGCTACTGCACTTCAAGCAGATTTAGTGGCAACAAACTGGTATTGTGAAGGAATAACCACAGCTAATAATGCTAGTTGGTAATGGGCTTTCGAATAAATCCATGTGGTGTGCAACAATCAGATTAAAAGACCAGTCAGCCGCTGTGACAATCAAGGCCGTACTGGGCGGAGCAACAAGTAATCATTAATGATAAGTTGAAAGACAAAGAAAGATTTTAGCCGTCGATAACCTGTGGCATCTTGTAACTTCATAACTATTGATGTATACGTAGACGTAAGTACAAAGAAAAATTCAGCTTTTAGTCTGATTGACAGACTATGCAACAAGAATAGGCGCCTAACAGAAACGTAATCTCGTTCAACTCATCAATAATATAGATCTACATCTTGTCCTCTTGGTAACCATGCTCTCTATGTCAATCATATCACCTTTCTTTTACACTTATTAGACAAATGAATTACAGACAGAAAATTTAATTACTACCAGTACTATCGTTGTATTTCCGTCTTAAACTACCTGTCTAGTAAATCTGTCCTTCATTTACTGATCATTCAAACGCAAAGTAGTTAAAGATAGAACTGAAGGTTTCTAGATGCATAGGCAATCCACTGTTGTCAAATATTCACACATCAGTTTGCTGAATGAGATTGTGGATAATACTTTGAGTAAGATATGTTGGCTTACCAGTTGTAGACGATTAACAAGCTTCTACCCTATACCAAGAAGAATGAAGTATATTCTCCGTGCCAGTGAAAAAAAATTTCCAAGCAGAGTGAGGAAACTGACCCATTCCTTGCGAGAATTGTATCCAGCCAACTGTAAAGTAATTTTTGGTGTGCCTAAATATAGCTGTGGAAAACTTGGAACCGCACGCAAACTACCCGATCCAATCGAAGTTGTCTTACGCATCATTTGACTCCACTTTGTGAAAACAGGAAGCGGCTATCGTACCTCAATGCTCTAGCGGATAACGTTCTGACGTCTGAAGTGATCGGTCCCGAGTTTGGGTCCCGATGGGAACAACACCATTCACTAGGAGGCAACCACCTCCAGCTGAGTCACAAATAGGAAGAAAAGCGCATCCCGGATTCCACTGCTAGCCACTATCCTGAAAAAGAAAGACTAAATACTTGAAATAGCAATGATAAAAAGAATTCTCAAGGCGAAAACAATATTTCGTTAGTAAGTTAAGTGATGCAACATGGTAAAATGGGTAAGTGAACATAATGAGAAGAAAGAATGAATGATAGGGAAATGAAAATGTGGTGTGCGAGAAGGCATAAAAGAAAAGAAATTGGGGATAAAATGTTACGATAGGTCATGTAAGTGACTGGACAAATTTCATTTGAATGGAGAGGTCAGACTTCAAAACATCAATCAACATTTCTTCCACAGTCTGAAGAAGCTTCAGGCATACATTTCTCACTAGGCTTGTAGGAACAATGTACATGAAAATGAATCTGACTTCTGCATTTACCCCAATGGTCAAAAACGATCAAATGTTCTAAAATTCACCAGTGACATACCCTTCTTTCTCTTTTGTCAAACAAGGCTACCAGATCGTCCGAAATGCGTCTAGAAAGCAGATACTGAATACGCCCAATATACCTTACTCCACAAGACCACCCGAATTGATAATCACACATCGATGTTGCCAAGACACCTAACTCATGCTTTATGAATAATCGAAGCACTAGGTAAGTCGAGAAAGTTAATCTGAGTTTGGTAGAAGGAAAAGTCTTTCTCAATGAGCATGTCAGACAGTTTCTCAATAAAACTGTTGATGTGTATCCGTCGATGTGTAAGCTCACGGAAACAGGCTTCTTAGGAATCACTGAAGTAGAATGATTATTTGCTCTCAGTTTCATGCCTTTGGCAACGGAACCCTCATGATTCTGGTTTTCAATCAAAACATTTATCAGAAAATTAAGTTCATCTTACAAAGAATGAGGAGTACAGACGGTGTGGATTCTATGTCACATAGACGGAATCACATTTCGATTGGCATGTAGAGGTATGCAACTATGAAGATTTGTAAGTTGTTTGTTCCACTTGGGACTTCTCTAAATCGAACTGTCGACTGATCCGTTGTCTTGTCTTTCTAGTTGTACGTCGTCTAAAATGGATGTATTCGAATTAAGTTCCTTCTCCCATGTGAACCTGACTGAGACGTGGGAGTTATTAGGTTGAGAGAGGATATCTTCTAGATGATCCATATTATTGGAGATGATGAAGGAATCTATCATCTACGTAATGCTTGTAAGGTTCGAAACAGTTGATCATCCTTCTGAAGTGTTTGTTCTCTAGCTTCGACATGAAGAACTAATAATCTGGAACTTAGATGATAATATGTGTTCCCCCATAACATGAGTAAATCATAATGATAATAACATCGTTTCTTCAAACGAAAAATCTCTCTTAAAAACTCAAAATAATGTTTTGTCTTCTTCCCTTACAATAATGATTTATACTTTGTAAATAACTTATTCACTTAAAGGTTATCTAATATGTATCCGTTATTGTATATTGCACCTTGATTTCGACTGCCGATGATGTGTGCGTAAGTGTGTGTGTGTGTGTGTGTGTGTGTGTGTGCACCTCTTCTTGTTTTCTTTGTTGCTACTATTGCTGTCATGTTTGTTATTCTACCTTTCAACTGCAAACTCTACTCTGTGCACACATGTAATTACTATTTGATATGCAAAAAGTGGAAACTAACCTATCGCTTTGTGTTATTCCGAAACCTGTATAAATTAGGTTACTTACACAAACCAGAGAGAAACAGGACATAAAACAAAACATAAACATCACCACCACCTAAGAGTTAGAAGCATGATTGTGAACACGGATTTATGCAGAACACATGAATTGGATGGTAAAGTTTCGAATCGATTCTTTGATAAAGAGCTAAAATGATCCATTTTGAATTCTTGCAGTAGTTTTGGAGAATTAAAAATACTGCTTGTTGGCTAACAGTGGAATCCAAGACACATATTTTGTCTTATTTGGAACTTGTCAGCGCGACATACCTGCACCTTAGTGAGTAACAGTGTTCCCACCATGACTGGAACCCGCTACCCATCGCTTCAAACGCCATAGCGTTCTCTACTAAGCCACTGATGCACAAGAATCATCTGTTTTGCAAAGAATATCACTTGATGTCCATTGGTACTTGTAATTTCCAGTTGTCATACTGGGTTGAATTATTCAACCTCTATTGGCAGATGGGCTCCTATGAGGACAAACCAATACTACTTAGATATTCCCTACAGTGAAACAAATTATAAGGTAATCTATTAGACAACCTTTTGGGAAATCATTAGATACAAACGGCAATTATGTAACAGTCAGGAGATACAATAAGAAGAAAACAAAAACCTTGGTTGAAATAAGGAACAAAAGTGTGAAATATACTGATTTAAAATTAAAGTAAGAGGTTAAGTTCTATCAACTCTATTGATTCGTCTGAAGAAATATTCTTTCCTGAAATGTCTTTTCTCAATTTTTCACGACCTTATGGGACTAGTTCGATAACTCTTTTGACACCTTGATAAATGAGAGTAACTCTTTAAGTTTCTGTCTAACATAGTTAGCAATGAAAGCAGCAATAAGGAGTTTACGTTGTGGACTGAATGGTGTACTACACGTAACTATGAATATCCTTGAAGTACCATCCACTTGATGATCAACTAGATGCACAAGTATGCAGAACTTTATTGTTCTACTACACAGTTCAGTTTGCCGAAATGGGTGATGGTCGAAAGTTGTGTTATGAACCCGCCTATTCTTAGCCATAAGTTTCCAAATTTTGGATAATTATATTCATCTGTGTATTGAGGGGACCCGTTTCCAAGCTGCCATACGTCATATATCAACACTGAGATATAAAGCGACAAGATGAGGGAAAAGTAATCAAATCATAGAAGGCTACGAAGAGAGAAGTATAAGTTTTGAAACGGTGATGAGATGTGACATAATAGTTGTGAGGACAAACGTTTGGGGTTGCTTCTGCATCACTCAGGGCCACTTTGAGTTCTCACTTAGAGTCTCCAATCAACAATTCTAGTTATTACATTGAGCTGTACATTTCTGTGCATAGTACAGGTCAACTGTCACAAGCTTAATAAGCTGATGCCACATTTTAGTCTAACTTTAAGTTTTTTCCAGCCCAAACCTACTTCAATTGACATTATGCATATTTGTAGATGGTAATACACGTGCCAGCCACCGAGTTTGATGACGATTTGTGACGATTGACTCACGTCTTTCCTTCAAACTATGAGCCTCAGTTCTACGTTGTTAACGTGCTGATTCGAAAATATATGGCCTCTGTCTCAAAGGTGATGTTAAGTGAACACTGCAAGCCTTCTCATATCCTTCAATTTCATACAGTAAACTACTGGGCAATTTATCTGACACTTAAGAATCATCATCATCTATCAACATAGGACCAGGCATTACTGCGTAACTGTCCACGTTGCCACAGTTCATATCAGTACATCAAGTAAAAAGGCAGTGAAGTGGAAGATGCATCGCCACACATGGCTCAATCCACTGTCAAAGACCTCACACATTGATTCCACGTTTTCGTCTGGACTCCTCAAGTCGTTTTCCAGCCTGAACCTACTTCGGCCAACATTGTATGACGACGTAGACGGCGACTAGATATACGTATCACGTGTCCCAACCATCTCAGCCGATGAAGGTTAACAACCTCATCAACTTACTTACCTCTTCTCACTAAAACTCTACACCTGACTTCTGCATTACTCACGTGGTGACACCACATAATACGGCCTATACTACGAAGGCAACGGTGGTCAAACACCTGAAGCCTTTCCATGTCTTCCACCTTGAATGGCTGTTTCACAGCCTTACAATAGAACAGAGCGGACTGCTGTACAGTACACGCGACCCTTAATAGACAATCGGGTATCATGGCGGCGCCACTGGTGGCGTAAGTTGGCAGAAGCCAATTGAGCCTTTTGTATTCGTCTAGAGATTTCATCGGCCTCTAAGCCACTAGGGCTGACCCTACTTCCCAGGTAAGTGAAGTGGTCGACACACTCAATCACTACACTCTCTACTGTTAGCCATGGTAGGCCACCATTGAAGACCAATCCTGGAGCAACAATTCCCATTTGGGTGGTGAAAATCGCATACCAAACATTCTCAAATTCCCACTCAAAGTGTTCAGAAAACTCTGCATCTTGTCAGCATCCTCATCTAACAGAACTATGTCATTTGCATATTCTAGGTCTACTGAAAATCCTCCTGCGATTAGGTCAACGTCTGTGTAATCAAGTGAAGACAGGGAGACCTCCATAAGGATATCTATGATAAAACTGAATAAGAATGGAGATAGTGGGCACCCCTGACGGACACCACTCGATGAGCATAGCTCCCTGGACATCTCACCATAGGCTCTAACACACCCACAAGTGTTCGAGTAGAGAGCCTTCAATAAGGTGATGTACTTACTCGGCACGCCTTTCAGTGAGAGACATCGCCACAAGACTTCCTGATCAACGGAGTAGAATGTCGCCTTCACGTCGAGAAATACAGCTGATGTCGGTTGTTTTACCAGTGAGAAAGATGATAACAGTCAAACAAATTAGACTGACGTTTTGCATTCCTGCTGGAATTTTCAACAACGATAAGATTCACTCTCAAGACTACGCATTTGAAAACAATACTTTCTTGTTTAAGTAGACGCAAAGGTGGCCTAACAGGTAGGTTAGTTAGTAAGTCAGCTAGTCAATAACAACATAGGATCAATCAATACTGTGTAACGGCTTCAATTACTATACCTTATTTCAGAGCATCAAGGTTGAATCTAACTCTGTACTTTATAAGTCTAGTGAATTTATTGCGATATATATATATATATATATATATATATATATACCCTTGAGTGGAACCCAGATGGGAAGCGACGAGTTGGACGTCCGAGGTGAAGGTGACATGGAGGAGATCATGCGAGGAGGAAATGAGAGCTTGTGGGCTGTCATGGAGCCAGGCTCAAAAGATTTCAGAGAACAGAGCGCACTGGAGACGTGCTACTGAAGCCCTATGTTCCATTAGGAACCCAAGGGACAAATAACAATAATATATAAGGAATTTCCTGAATTAGACATCTAGCACAATAAGCCTTGAATGCTTCAAAATTAGTATTTATCTTCGAAATACTTTTCTTGAGACCAAGCAGCCCACTGCCAGTTTCATTTCCCCTCATGTAATACACTTCAATACTGACCTGATTTCGTGACTGTTTACAGCATTTGAAATTAGGAAGAACGTTAGATAGCAACAGGATAAACGGGTCCATTTTATCCTTTTCGCTGGTGTCTTCTCTACTGCTTACAACATAGAATATCAACATATGCAGTCTCACTGAAAATTTAACATACATTCTGAACAGTTCAGTCACTCAACATCTCATTAACATTGGACATCAAGCAGACATCTTCAATTCCCTCAAGATAATAAACAAACAAACAAGCTCAGTTCTCATGAAGATTACTGAAGCCATAGCCATAGCCGTTGCCATAGCCATGAAACACCACAAACCTGATCTATGTGTTCAACAACAAGCTATAGTCAACCTCTGTCTAACTGACTGACCCATCTTGACTGTCATTTGATTACATCATCCTTTATCAACCTTAGATGCTTATTCATTCACTCTTATTTAGTTGTATCATCTTATGTGCAGACTGAATGCTTTATAACCGATTGAGCTTTACTCACAACATTTTGCATATTTAGTCGTTTAATAATCCCTACAAAGTCATGAAACGAAAGGTGTTAAGTGGAGAGTCACTCTTTTCAGCGATATCATTCTCAAACAGTACAACTGCACATAAATATTCTATTCACATGGTAACAGAAGAGGACTGTTTGATGAACTATTTTGAACGAAGTTTAGATTTGATTATAAATCGTGAGGATTGGAAGAGGGATTACGTAATATTTGAAGTAGTAATGAGGGGAAGACTTGTCAAAATCGAAGCAGTATTTGATTAGACAGACAAACAAAATTTATCCTGAACCTCGCACACAAGTGCATTGACTCAAGTTACTACACTTTGCAGTACCATATAAACAACAAATGGATAGGAAAGGCTAACACTTAGTAGAGAAAGGTTTATGAAAGAAGAAACAATTAGATGATGAAGGCTAGTGAGGATATTCATGCTCTAGAAGACATCAGAGAAGGAATGCATGTGTGCCACTCTCACCAACTTCCAGCCCTGTCACCAGGAGTCTTCAGTCAGTGATTCTTATCATCCTAAAGACTCTAGCCAGGTAGCCTCCACCTCCCTACACAGCTCAGACTAATAGTAAAGGACTTCATCGACTGTTGGCATGACTTGGTCTGGCCATCTTGACCCCTCTTCTAATCCAGACTCCCCCAGCATGGCATATCTAAGTAGGTAGTGGGTCGGCATGTTCTACACATGTCCGAGCCATCTCGGTCGACTATGGTTCACAACCTCATCAATCGAATTGCCTGTCTTGCCGAGTACCCTTCGCAATACCTAAGCACTGTTAACATTTTGATTCCGCCCAACGCGAGCAGTGCTACGAAGACACCTGCGGTCAAAACTCTGTAATAGCTTCATGCCTTCCACTTTTAACGGTCATGTCCCATAGCCATAGAAAGGACAGAATGGACTGTAGCGCAAAGTATTCGTTCTTTTAACGGAAGCCGTATATGTTGCCAGTCTGCGTCCCAAATGATCCGAGTTGGCGAATACTAAACTCTCCTTACGTATCCGAGCTGGGATTTTGTCACTTACCATCCCGTCTGGACTGACTCAACTCCCTCATTAGGTGAAATGGTTAATACATCCTACGAATTCACTACAAGTCAATAAACTGATTGTCGTTATAGAGAAGTGCTTAAATGTCATCTTAAATTTGACAGGTGAAAAGTGTATACCAGCCAAACATACTCAGATTTATAGTATAAGCTTTGTCAAGATCTTCACATGGCATGGCAGTATCGCCTGCATACCCCAAGTCAACCAGATGACCTCCACGAAGCAGGTCAATCCCTGTGAACTCAGACTTACCTTAGATTATGTCCAGTAGTGCGTCTATGACGAAGTTAAATAGAAACGGTGATAGCGTCATTCCTGGAGGACACCACTAGTTGTCGTCATTTGTGATCATAATTCTCCAAAGACCCTTACACGGCTGCTTGAGTTTGAGTAAAGAGCTTCGATAAGCTTTATATGCTAGCTCGGTACTACTTTCACAGTCAGGCCCTACAACAACGTCTCATGATCGACAGGCTCATATACCACCTTCATGTCAATAAAAATAGCTAGTGTTGACCACCAGTAAAGGTGCCTATGTTTCAGAATTTGTTGAAAAGGTGAGGGAGGGCGAAAGCAGAATTGATACACCCTCCTCCAGATTTGAAACCTGCCTGCTTCTCTCGAATTCGCTGTTTTTTGAGCTCCATTAGCTATGGACCATAGGATCTTGGACACAATGTTAGACAAACTAGTTCCCCCACGGTTATCACAGGGAAAATTTTCCCCCTTCTTATAGACTGGGACGATAAGAGAGGTTGACCATTCTGACGGCTTTTACTCTGATTTCCATACTTTACCTAGTACCTCCAGCGACTTTATATCCCCATCTTTGAAAACGCCAGATGATAAACTGTCAGGTTTTGTTGCTTTGGACCGTTTCAGATTCGAAATAGTATTCCTAGCTTCACTGAAAGTCTGAGGAGGGACATCGACGTCCCATTTAGGTTCTGACTGGCAGGAGGTAGGACAGCTGAAGAGTTGGTGCGGGCTAGCTGAACTGTGCTTCAAAGTTTTCTGCCCAGTGTTTTAGCCGTCCGTTCTGGAAAGTCATCAGAGCACCATCTTTTTCGGCTACGGTTTCACTAACCCTCGTCTTCTTGACGGTTTCTTAATTAAGCATAAACAGTTACCGTGTGTTATCCAACGGTGGTGCCTTCTCTATCTCTCCCGCTCTTGTCACCCACCACTGCACACGATCATTTTAAAGACTCTTAATCAATTTACGTTTGAGTTGATTTTGCTCTTCATATTGTTCAGAGTCAGCTAGAAGCAGTCTTCTGTCAATAATCAGTTTGGATGACATTGGGGAAATCCAGTGACATCTGTGAACGTTTGGATGTAGTTTGTCAGTTGTCTTTACCGCTTTTTCTACAGTCAGCCAATATGATGCGAAGTTACCTCAGTATGAGCATTGGTGTTGTGTCTGAATAAATGCTTACTTATCTCCTCCCTAAATATGCAATTCGAATTCTCATCTTCATCCAGTGATCTTATTGGTACATCGGGTATCCATACAGGGAACAATGAAGATATCGCCGTTCCAACTGATGTATAGCAAGAAACTTCATCTGCCAGCGCAGAGTGAGACCTGACTGCAACCAGCACGATAGAATCTTATCCGAATAGAATAGAATCACCATTAAGTCTTTTAGTTTACGAACTGACGGGGATTCTTAAAATACTGAAACGCTGCAAGGACTTCATGATGGTCAACGAACTGAATGAATTTCACTGTTTTTCTGTCAAATTTGCCATACCGAACCCAAAGATTCGTTTTTCGAGGGACTGCTTGGATATACACGAATATCCTAAGCTGCATTGGGAAGCACTTAGATGCAATCAAATTCAGCCAAACTCGAAGACTTCGAAGCGTTATGCACCAACCATAGAGACGGAATTAAATCATGCATCACCTAACTTGCACGAAATGTACACCTTAGAATCCGTGCTGTTCATGATCCGTAAGGAGACTTAGGCCATTTATTCGAAGATTATATGACTGATGTATCAGAGAAACAGAGTAATATAAATGAGTTGGTATTAATGATCAATTTGAAAGCACTGACGGCTACTACAAAACTGTTTCTGAGAAAACTGAAAAGATATGTTCACCATTTATTAGATATTCAACTGTCGACAGTTCAATTAGAGGCATTATGCCTGCTTCCTAAATTTTGTACTAAATTTCCGATCATCAGCAAACTTCATACTCATGCAGATTTTGAAAACCTCATAAATCAGACTTACGATTTAGTACCTGCATACGAAGACCAAGTGAAACAATTCAAGTCAACAGCTCTCAATAGTTGTCAGGTTTATCAGCACAATGTCAAACTGTCAGTTCATACAAACTTAAAAATACTACAAAGAGATCAGTTAAGTGAGAAACAAAAAAGAGATTACAATAGTGCATTCTGACAAAAGATGAGCTGTTGTACTGGTGAACACCAAGAATACATGAACAAAATATTATCTATCCTCTCGAATGAAACAAAGTTTATAAAGCCCATCAATGAGAAGAATAAGACGGAGCAAACTGAGAAGCAATAAACTGATATTTTTCTAAAATTAATGATCGTTTATTTCACGCATTTCAAATCAATCTAATCCATACGATATTCCAGATTAAAAATCTCCTAATTGTATGAACTGTCGAAGGTGCGCAAAGTAGGCACATATCTATGCACTACTCTTGGCGTGATAGGATCACCTTACCATCGTATTGCCCAGTGTTTACTCAAAACATTGGAGCCCATAAAAAGGCAAGTTTCACTTCAAACACTTCCTGACTCGTCCGAACTTGTCAAAGTTATTGACATTGTAAAATGCTAGGCGAAATTATGGTCTCTTCATATCTGTAGACTCAACAAGTGTAACAATATATTACATTTATAACTACATCGATTCTAATGTATGAATGGTGAGACACCTACAAAATATCTTAAAGAGCTGTTTTTGAAATGAAACCGGAACGTTCGCTAATATTTCAAAATTAAATATACAAACAGAAAGATGGCATAGTTATAGGCTGACAGTTCGGCCAAATGTTTGCAAACGTCTTCACATCGAAACTAGAAAACAAACACTTCTGAAGAATGATCAACTGTTTCGAACCTTACAGGCATTACGTAGATGATAGATTCCTTCATCATCTCCAACAATACGGATCATCTAGAAGATATCCTCTCTCAACCTAATAACTCCCACGTCTCAGTCAGGTTCACATGGGAGAAGGAACTTAATTCGAATACATCCATTTTAGACGACGTACAACTAGAAAGACAAGACAACGGATCAGTCGACAGTTCGATTTAGAGAAGTCCCAAGTGGAACAAACAACTTACAAATCTTCATAGTTGCATACCTCTACATGCCAATCGAAATGTGATTCCGTCTATGTGACATAGAATCCACACCGTCTGTACTCCTCATTCTTTGTAAGATGAACTTAATTTTCTGATAAATGTTTTGATTGAAAACCAGAATCATGAGGGTTCCGTTGCCAAAGGCATGAAACTGAGAGCAAATAATCATTCTACTTCAGTGATTCCTAAGAAGCCTGTTTCCGTGAGCTTACACATCGACGGATACACATCAACAGTTTTATTGAGAAACTGTCTGACATGCTCATTGAGAAAGACTTTTCCTTCTACCAAACTCAGATTAACTTTCTCGACTTACCTAGTGCTTCGATTATTCATAAAGCATGAGTTAGGTGTCTTGGCAACATCGATGTGTGATTATCAATTCGGGTGGTCTTGTGGAGTAAGGTATATTGGGCGTATTCAGTATCTGCTTTCTAGACGCATTTCGGACGATCTGGTAGCCTTGTTTGACAAAAGAGAAAGAAGGGTATGTCACTGGTGAATTTTAGAACATTTGATCGTTTTTGACCATTGGGGTAAATGCAGAAGTCAGATTCATTTTCATGTACACTGTTACTACAAACCTAGTGAGAAATGTATGTCTGAAGCTTGTTCAGACTGTGGAAGAAATGTTGATTGATTTTTTGAAGTCTGACCTCTCCATTCAAAAGAAATTTGTACACTTACTTGGTTGGTGATGGGTATGGTCTTTCATAACATTTTGCCCTTCAATTAATTGCTTTCATATCTGATCACATATTGTATTCTTCCACCCTTTATAATTCAGATTTCCTATTGCATTCACCAATCCTTTTAGCTAGGTTAATTCACATAAGTAGTTTAAAAATCCCTGCTAAGTCAAAGACGTTTAGTGATGAGTTACTCTTTTCAGCTATATCATTCTCAAGCAGTTCAATCGCACATAAATTTCCAATTCACATGGTAAGAGAAAAGGAATGTTTGTTGAACTATTTTGAATGCAGTTCAGATTTGATTACAAAATAGGAGGACTGGAAGAGGAATTGCGTAATGTTTGAAATAGTAATCACAATGTTACTTATCATGAAGAGAGTGATATTTGTTTATAAAGTCGAATGAAGGTCTGAATGAAAAGATTTATTAGGGTGAAAATATTCTTATACGATATATCGATTGCAATCCAAGGGTGTACAAGTTTCTTTTGAATGGAGAGGTCAAACATCAAAATATTAATCACAATGGCTTCCACAAATTGAAGGAGCTTCAGGTATACACCATTCATTCAGGTTGCACGAACACTATGAATGACACTCCGGTTACTTACTGCACTTACTTGACGGTCATAATCCATCAAATGTTCTAAACTGAGCTATGAGGTGCTCTTCTTTGTGGAACCACGTTGCTTGATCTTCCGAAATGTGCCTAGAAAGCAAATGCTGAGCACGGCTGACAATCGTTACTCAACATGACCAAGAGAATTCATAATCATACATTTATGTGGCCAAGTTGGCAAACCTATACTTTATGCATGATCAAAGCATTGGATAAACAGATAAAGTTAGTCTCCTCCTCATTACTACTTCAAATATTACGTAATCCCTCTTCCAATCCTCACGATTTATAATCAAATCTAAACTTCGTTCAAAATAGTTCATCAAACAGTCCTCTTCTGTTACCATGTGAATAGAATATTTATGTGCAGTTGTACTGTTTGAGAATGATATCGCTGAAAAGAGTGACTCTTCACTCAACACCTTTCGTTTCATGACTTTGTAGGGATTATTAAACGACTAAATATGCAAAATGTTGTGAGTAAAGCTCAATTGGTTAAAAAGCATTCAGTCTGCACATAAGATGATACAACTAAATAAGAGTGAATGAATAAGCATCTAAGGTTGATAAAGGATGATGTAATCAAATGACAGTCAAGATGGGTCAGTCAGTTAGACAGAAGTTGACTATAGCTTGTTGTTGAACACATAGATCAGGTTTGTGGTGTTTCATGGCTATGGCAACGGCTATGGCTATGGCTTCAGTAATCTTCATGAGAACTGAGCTTGTTTGTTTGTTTATTATCTTGAGGGAATTGAAGATGTCTGCTTGATGTCCAATGTTAATGAGATGTTGAGTGACTGAACTGTTCAGAATGTATGTTAAATTTTCAGTGAGACTGCATATGTTGATATTCTATGTTGTAAGCAGTAGAGAAGACACCACCGAAAGTAATGAAATATATCCGTATTATCTTGCCCTTTCTTTTACTCGTTTCAAATTCATAAAAAGGATTTCATGTGTGGAATTTTCAATGTTTTTGTAATTCGAGCCCATTCGTATTCTCACACCAAAAAGGGCTTACTGATAAGGTGATAACTTCTCAGTACAAATATAAGAGAGAGACTGAGTCTAGAATATCTGCAGTTACCCTTTACCCACTTGCAACGCTTAGAACATGCTCCATACGCCAACCGATCAATGAAGTGCACTTTGGTAGATGTCAGTTGGAAGGATGCAATACGCAGGAAGCCCTGAACGTAGGTTTCATGCATTTTGGTGCGCTTCAACAAAATGTATCTGTGACCTCGATAGAAAATATGCCTCTTCGGAGGTTCGTATTCGTATAATTCAGTGTTGCAGGGAGAGATGTTATCGCTGAGTTATTTCGTCGGCTACCGATTCCCTGTAGAACTGGGTTAGGTAGACTCAGTTGCTGGAGGTTAACTAGTCTCATAGTGCCTAGTCCTAAGTACCTTATGAATTCTAGCAATCATTGTGCAGTGTGGCCACCAGGCTAGGAGGCGCCTCATTGCGATGCACTTTGATGGATGTTGATTCGATGGAGGCAATCGCCAGTAAACCCTGTACCTATACTTCATGCATACTTTAAATTATTGTTCTTTGGTTTAAGCTCTCACATGAATTTTATCCCACTATCACCATCAAAACAGTTTTCAGCAATAATATCTCTGATTGCATCTCTAGGCTAAAATGACAGTTTACCAGCTAGCACTAATCTTATTCAATTCAACACAACTGAATGTTAACAAAGAAAAAACCTAGTTGGTAGGGCGAATTCACCAACGGTTTTACCCCTTTCACAATATCTTGTCATAAACGACTTTTCTATCAATAAATAGGTTGTCTATGTTGTAATCTAGGAACTTAATTTGTGATAGGCGGTCAAAAATCCTAATGGGATGCTACAACTCTTGGGATCAGTAAACCTGATGAACGAAGTAATGTGTGCACTGGTAACAGTGAACACTGATTCCTGTTTATCAAATATCTGTCCTCTGCTTACCACTTAAGCTTAATATGTTGTCTTTGAGACCTGAGTGATGTAGGTTTGTTCTCTTAGGAGGTCGGCCGTAAATGTAGTTGTCAAGTGTGAATCCAAGAAGAGAAGATAATATCTGTACAGTTTCTTTCTCAATAAATTTTCTACTAGAAACAGTAGAAACAATATTGAAAGCTTACAGGATAGTTTTTGTTTTTGATTCATCTGAAATTTTTTTTTATTACTGTCTAAGTTTATTTTTACAGTTTTTCGATACCAACCCATCATCAGTATCCCTTACATATTGTACTATTAACTCAGAATATTTCTTTCATACTTTGTCTAGTGATAGACGTAACTAATCGAAAATTAAGAAGGCGGAAAACAATTCTAGGTGTTTTTGAATTATGCATTCTTAGAACTGGCTTCATATAGAATTCCGTATCAGTCCAACGGCCATCGGAAGTGTAGAATTAACGAATAAAAAACGTTAAGACACTGTATTTTATTACATTTTACCAATAATGATCACGTTATATTACAGTATAACTTGCACAACATATCATATGCCGACAGATATCAATCAGTTTAACCCCCTATAAAAACGAAAAATCATAAGTATCAGTGTGTTTCAGTAGCTTAATGGGTACCCCTCTGACGTTTCAAGCGATGGGTGCTGATTTCTAATCTCAGTGGGAATACTATCAGTCATTGAGACGCATGTACATTTGGATGATGAGTCTTAAATAGGACGAAATGTGCGTTCTAGATTCCACTACTATTTACCGCCAAGGAAATTGTAATACAGAGAATATTCAACCAATACTGGACCACATGAATAAGAATCCATATACCAACAGATGTCAATCTATTAGATCCGGTATAACAAAGGGTATTTACAAGTATAAATAAATAATGCACAGCACTCCGTTGGTCTAAAACATTGCAACGTTCAATAACAGTCTGATATCATTCCATTGAGTGATTTATAAGGAAATCCATTCATTTTGAGACATACTTTATTATTCAGTGAAATCACTTTCAAAAAAGATTTTAGGTAACTGAAGTATTTGTTATCTAACTCATTCCGGCTATTGACTCCTCAGCGGTAAGTATCCTCAACCTTACACTGAATCAAACTCGTAGTCTTCATATTTCATGATGCCAGTAACGCATAGGGAATCCACGTTTATATTTTCCAAATCTATTGAGTTTTAATGTGTTTCAACCATCATTCTATGTCATCAGTTGATACTGGTTCATACCGCTAATTTTGATGTCCAGATAAGCTACGGATTTTAATAAGAAATTCTAAAATTCCATTTCCGAATTAACTATTAATCAATATTAAGTTCTAATGTACTTGAGTGGTTCAGGATTAACCAGTTACCTACAAGGTAGCTTACATCGAGTGAAACATGCGATTTTGAAGCCACTATGAAGAATTGTTACTCCTGATTGTCACTGTCTTGCCGATAACATAAATTGCTAATATGTGCATAGACTCTACAACCATAGTCTACAGCTCTAATGCTTAGTGATCACCTGATTCTTCGAAATCAGAAGAGGCTATAAAACCATAGAAGTTGGCTGTATGCCCCGGTCAAACTTTTGATCAGCAGGGGTAACTGAGTAACTCGCATTATTAATTTTTACCTGAAGAGTTTATACAGCTATGTTCACAACCAGCTAGAATCACCAAAATTATTATTTCCCAATTAATATGAAACTAGATAAGAAATTAGCGAAATTCGGAGCTGTAGAAATGAGTAAACAACGAGGTACAGTCTAAATGAGGACTTATGCAGCTTCAACTAAGGTCTGACGTAAATTCAGAACCCCCAGTATTTTTGCAGATTAAGATGCTTGCTGCGCCATCTCAGAGTGTAGTTTTTGAAACCAGCTGCGGTCGTTCTCACATACTGCTACCGTTGAGTCTGTACAACAAGATATAAGTCCTAATAGGAGGTGGAATTGCCGTCCATAATGCAAGTTCCTTTTCAACAGTAACCCACAAGCAAAAGGTTATTCCCTTACTGATCCATGAACTCAAACGGTATCGTTTTTTCATACTGTGAGATTTTGAGTTGCAATAAGTAACACTTATTCAGCACCTAAAGAATCGAACCTCCTGCTGTTAATTTGAGGGACCATGCTGATTAAGTCAAAAACCTTTCTGTTCTAAAACTAATATTTACAAGCTGTTCAGAACCATAAGGGCTATAAGATGACCGCCTTCAGCTTCACTAACCTATAATTATCTCTGTACTTGGATACGTGCATCTCAGGCCAGTATAAGGTTATTGTAGTCAAGAAGCATCCTCTACTAGTACTTGTATGCTAATTTCTTTAATTTTAGACTGTGAAGACAGAATCATTCTTACCCATCTGAAACTTAAATACTAATGTATCTCAGAACAGAAGAATAGGCTTAGAGCTTGAAAGTTATGGTATGAGAATGAAAACGTGTTACATCAACAGTGAGATATCCAAAGGGGACAACGAATGTATACCGGATAAAACTATAGCGTTAAGACCAGTGGTTGCAACAGATATTCACTACATACTCACTTCATATTATCCTTGATTGGCTATTTGTTATTTGAACATCAGCTCAGTTTTACCTTTCCTTCAAGTTATTTGGTTAGAAGTAATCAGTAAGAAGCCCTACGTGACTTAGGTTCCGTGCTTGTTGACACTGCAGTCTCGATGAAACTGACGTTCCCTAAGGGATTCAAATTCAAGCCACCTGTTGTTGCAATCAATGACGTTACTACCAAGCTATTTGAGATATGATGCACCGCCTTGAGGACTGACTTAAGCACACTGATTAGTCACTGAGAGAGAAACCAACTTCGTGGTTCTAATCCTCAGTATTCACCAAATCTTATCGATTACTTAGTAAGGTGACTATTTCGTGCTGGACACTCATTCTGTTATCCCACTGGTATACAGGTATTGCATACAGGCTGTTTACTGCCTCACAATTTTTAATATTGTTTAGATGGATTCTTATTCAAAAGAATAGGTTTGATAATATTCTGAATTCCATCGCTTTCTTTAATTCTGAAAGTTATTTCTCTACAACAGTTATACACTAAGGTGTTTCATTTTGTTAGGTGTCAGTTTTAGTACTCAGTTGGATCCAAGTCAGCAAACATCTCAAGAAAATTTGAGACTTTTCACAGCTATAAAATGTTTACTTTTCCAACAGAAGGTAAACCTGAAAGCAAATTCAAGGATGTATGATGAAGAGGCTGAGTAGAAGTTACTTGATCCAGTTATCAGTAAGGAGAAAATTTGATCACTGTTCGCGTGAATAACGTGAAACTGCAGGCTCAGCATCTGTCAAATCCAAAAGATGCATCAATCAAAACAAAAAAGGTATCAATATAACCCGATTATCTTATCCATCATCAGCAGAAAACTTGCAAAAGATGTCGCTCATTTAGGTGCTGGAGAGTTTGGAGCTTACTGGAGGAATAGCAATAAATATATACTTTCAAGTTGATTTTGCATCTATTCATGTGAAATCTTTCTAGCGTTCTTTATTTCAACCAAAGTTTTTATTTTCTTCCTATTGTATCTCCTGACTGTTACATAATTGCCGTTTGTATCTAATGATTTCCCAAAAGGTTGTCTAATAGATTACCTTATAACTTGTTTCACTGTAGGGAATATCTAGGTAGTATTGGTTTATCCTCATAGGAGCCTATCTGCCAATAGAGGTTGAATAATTCAACCCAGTATGACAACTGGAAATTACAAGTACCAATGGACAACAAGTGATATTCTTTGCAAAACAGATGATTCTTATGCATCACTGGCTTAGTAGTAGTAACCTGTCAAACTGATGAAAACAGAAATCGAAGGGTAAACTTATTAAAGGATTCGCTGTTAAACAACCAACTATACTTGCCAAAAAAATTGGTAAGACAACCGAGTTTTTGGAACAGTCGCAAATTCTGTGTAATGTCTACCAACATTGCTAATCTGATCGTATCCTCAGAGTGTAGAGAATGCTTATAAGGGAGTAAAATTCTTGAAAAAAAACAAAAATTGCAATAATGAAGTAGTGTAAAACAACTACTGGCTGGAAAATTCAACGTATTCATTCTGTAGAACTGACAATAGCATAAAAGAAGGATGATCTGTTTTGTAGGAAACTTCAAATACTTCAACTTACAAAAACGACAAAGTAATCACATTAAATCAAGCACCCACAATACTTCGGCCCACAGAAGATAGTAAACACTTAAAGTTCAAGTTTTTCTCTTGGGAATGATTTGATAAAGAATACTCACATTTTCTCTTTGGGTAGAGACTTCTGGAAACCTCTTCTATAACACATTTCTACAAAAAGTTCACAATCGTTCTTTAGTTAGAAACAATAACTACCCAAATGTCATTTTGCGTCCTCTGATGACCTTCATTTCAAGCATGTAAATGCCTGTATGCTAAGCATAGAAAGACTACTTGAGAGTGAATCACCTACCACCAAGATTGCTGAGATCCCTCCAGTCGACCTTAAATTGTCAATTACAATTGCCATAGCTCACTTTCCTTGTTTACATTGACAAGTATCAGAAAAGCAGTTAAAACAGAATAAGAATAGCAGCATTTTTCAAATGATTTGTGTTAAAATACAATGGAGGAAATTCATGCATCAGAGAAAGTAATCAGATTTCGCTAGATGGCATTTAAGTGCACAGATTTGATAGATGTAGGTGATTAGTTGGAACCCACTGCTCCTAAGTAGATGACTCAGTACAAAATAAGCAAGTCTAGTTGCATTTCGATAGTAATAATGGATATTGGCTAGCAGTGGAATCTAGGATGCACGTTTTATCCTATTTGGTATTTGTCAGCTAGATATATCTGCACCACAGTCAATGATTTTGTTCTCACTAAGACTCGAACCCAGGGCAGATTACTTCAAATGCCAGAGCGTTATCCACTTGGCCACTGAATCACGACATAATCCCTATGTTATTGATTGTAATTTCCCGTCATTGCATTTCTTTTTTCATCAACTACTTCTCATAATTGATTAACTGCTTACCAGTTCAAGCAATTGCCTCAATGCAAGATCTCATTATGTTAACACTGGGTTGATGTATAGGAATACAATGGTCCACCTTTTCCGGACTTAGTCTACTACACTCCCAACGTGCTCATTGTATCATGTATAGTTTCTGGATGTGATTGTTAACGTACGTCAAATCAAACAGCCGTCGTTTGTCTCTCAGTGTTATGTGATTTCTAAGTTGATAACGTCTTCGTTCCAACTAAGCTGATTCACCATGGTTATATCTAACGGATTAATTAATTATCAGTCTAATTCTGAGATGGCTATGGTTTGGCATACTTGTGTGGGGATGCTGGGTGATGACTGAAGGTGAAATGAAAACGTGGGCTGCAGCAGGATTCCAACCAGCGATTTCCCGCGTTACCAACCCAGTGCTCTGCCAACTCAGATACGAGACCCAATTGCTGGTCAGATCTTAATTTTATTTCAATCACTCTTGATGACTGCTACAACATCGGGTAGGTAACCCGGAGGTCTCTGAAACAATTAATAATCATCTGTTTTGCGCATACAAACACTCACTCAAAGACAGAAAGAAAATACTTGACACATCAAAGAGTATGTATGTAAGTGTTTCTGAACACCTCTGACTATCCCTTCTCTTACCTCACTTTAACATTACTCGTTTTTGAACTTTTCGCATAATCAACGGTGTTTAGTAAATAGAGGTGTGTATACTAAAGACAACGTTCCTGATGTAGTTTACTTGGTGGTTAGCAGTGAAATCCAAAACATGCGTTGCCCCTATTTGGGACTCGTCAGCTGGATGTAACTCCATCCCAGTGAGTAATTTTGTTCCCTTTGAGACTGGAACTCAAGGCCCATGGCTTCAAATATCAAAGTGTTGTCCACCAGAAATGCTGGATGATTTTGATTGTGTTATGTTGTCTGAGCTGGTGGTTTAATTGTGTTACCCACTTGGCCACTTGGAAGCATCCTGGATTCCATTGTTAACAACCATGCAGACTACTCTATAATGAATATTCAGGCAGAATGCAGGCGTCTGCATAGAAGCCCAACTGCAAATAGAGGTTGAGCAGTCCCATCCAGATAGAGATAAGAAATTACGATTGTAAAACAATGTTCCTAATGGCTCAGCAGACAAAAGGTGAATTGAGAGTGAAACAAAGGAAGTGTGAATAATCCAAATTCGAAGACGTGCAAAAGTTTATATGAAAGGCACTGGATATGAAAACAGTTATAAGCAAGATAGCTGAATAGATAAATAGGTGTAAGTTAAACTTGACAAGCAAGCTAACTAACCCATAGACACAAACAAACAAACTACACTCCTACATATAAGTAAACCTCCAGATTAACTCGGTCAAATGCGGAGGCGGGTATCAATTAGATTCTTTATGAGTTTTCGCTCTTGTTACAAGTATGATTACATAAACGAAGAAACTGATTTATGAGTGAAACAAGACCAGTGGATTATGTCGGTCAAGCGTAATTCAGATATCCTGATTGTGGATGACAGTGAAAATAAGTGACCAATTGAGAGAAACATGGGGGATTTTAGTTTCAGACTGATATTTATTTTTTGATTTCAACTTGATACTCTTTATGGACTGAAATCAGTTGCAGAAACATTGGAAAAACCTGGAGCACTCAACAGATGTTTTGTCCCAACACTGGACTCATCAGCAGTGTCCATTAATGACTTTTCCAGGGATTAAACTCAGGATTTTCAGGTTCCACAGCCAGTGCCATCCATTGAAGTCATCGGCACGCACCACTGAGGAGTCCAATACTGGGATGAAACAGCTGTTCAGTGCCCCCAGGTCCTCAATGTTTCCCCAACAGATGTCGGTCCATGATGAAATAGCCTGAAATCAGTAAATAGATCCCTACAAACTTCAAAATCGATATTTAGTAGGAATAACCATTCACTCTGGCACTTGAAGCGACTAGTCCTGGGTTCGAGTCCAAATATCACTCACTGGGAGGTAGGTACATCCAGCTGACGAAGACCGAACAGGACGGAACGCATATCCTAGATTCCATTGCTAACCTCCATCTATCATTGCCATTTAGTGTTCGTCAATCAGACGAAGTCACTTTACCTATGGTGTTGGTGGTGATGTGGTTTAAATGAAAGTGCTTAATGACCTTGAGAGTCTCTGAGTAGAACAACACTTAGCAATGTCGTTAGCAGATGATATTTACCCACAGAATACAATTAAAAATCAAGAAAGGTATTATAACATGCCCACGGATCAATTTCTGCAGTATGGGACAAAAGTGTTTTAAGATTTCACTTCTGTGTAGTATGCCTTTAGCTGAACTAATGACAAGAGAGCCAGTTATGTGTACATACTCATAGTACTTTCTTCTGGTGGACTAAGTTTCAATAATGTTGGATGTGTATAGTAATGTTCAGAAATCTCTGGTGTCAGCATCAGTGATTCAATAAACGCAGTAAATTTTCGTTATGCGAAAACAGACAAGATTAAGTATAATACCGTTTCCAAGTTTCTATATACTGTCCATTCATCTACATAATTTGTAGTATTGGAAGGAAACAATACTTTAACTTTAGAAAAGTTTAATTCATTTCGGTCTACTCTTTTTCCAAATTATCTGTTTTCATCAGAGCCCACCAGCATTCGCTGTATCCATCTTGCATCAGCAGATACACAAAAGTGTCTCCCATCTACTGCTGTCGGTATGCGTATTTCCATCGAAATTTCTTCAGACTCAGCTGGTTTGGGACAGTAGGTAGGAAGTCCTGGATGCACGTTTCATGGTTGTTGGTACTTATCAGCAGGGTGTATCTTATACCTCATGGGAATTGACATCCCCTCGAACTTGCGTTTCCCAATGCTACTACCAGAGACCCTACCTTCTATTTCCAGATATACCCTGCCAATGAGTCCTAACAACCGTGAAACCAAGATGTACAGCTTTCTGCCGACTACCTTCAGCCATCTAATATCAAACTGCACCGTGCTGGTGAATCTCCCAGCCCGATGACCAAATTACAAAAATGATCGATAGAATTTGGCCAGAACTTAAAATATGGAAGATACAGAAAAGATGAACGTTTCTTATGGTTTATTTTAGCCATACTTCAGAAAGGCTGTTGATCGATTAAAGATCTGATGCAATTATGATCACCATATCGCGAGCGAAAACTGATGGCTACGTTACTGTAACAACCACTGGTAAATGAGTCTAGCGACCTGTACAAATATAGTTGATAACATTTCATAGTATGACTAGACGCAAAAATATCTTGTATATAATGCACTTCTTAAGAAAAATATTTTGTAGTTCCGTGTTAGATTGGTTCAATTGATAAAGCACACAGTGATGTAGTATAAGTAACTTGGTAAGAAATTTGTACGATCACATAAGAAACGAAATAATAACAGCAATAAGAATCCAAATAATGGCGACAAAATGAGTAGAAATAAGTTAAAAACCTCTACTGTATTATCATTTAAGGAAGGAGCATCGAAAACTATAAGTAAGATTCTCAACAAGGTGGTATTTAGGGTGGCGTTTAGACCTAAAAACTCACTTAGAAGTAAGCTTCGTTGGCTTAAGGATCCGTCATGTTCAGTTGAGTGAAATTATCTAATCTACCAAATCCCATGTAATGACTGTAAAACCAAGTAAATAGGTCAAACTAGCTGATCGAAGTCAGTTAGATTAGTGGAACATAGGAATTTATCTTAATATAGAATGACGGACCCTAATAAGATTTATAATCTAGAAAAACACTCGGTTATTGCAGTGCATCCATTAATACACAATCACAGAATAGGGTGGGGTAAAACCACTGTACTCAGGTCCAATATAATTAGGTGGAGAGAGTAATTGATTACTCAATCTTTGTTTATTGAATCATCCCCTATCCAACACATGCAATACAAATGACGCAACACCTATACCAGAGATGTGAGGAATTTTACTACCACTAAAAGCAAAGAAGGTGAGGTGATATAGGACTATAAAAATAAAATGTCGAGAAAAGTGTGATTTCAATGATACGATTATGAGCATGGTAATTTATGCTTGGAACGTCATCAAGTAAATAATACTGTATCACTGTGTGATGTATATCAAATAAACAAATCTAATATGGAATTAAACTCTACCACAGTGCCCATGTTTTACACTTATATTAAGCATATTTTGCTGTACATTTGATTCAGAGAATAAAAACTTATCAACGAGCTGTGCTCAACTGAAAAGACTCAATTTGGGTAAAATATATCAAATTATCGGTTGCTTTCTTTATTTAACACTGAAAAATTTGTCCATCAGAAAACGAAGTTTTTTCTCCGTTAAAATATTCATTTAAAACCTGTTCTATCAATGTTCAATATCCAGTTCATAAAGATTTTCACCTTCCTAGAATACTGAACCACAGGACACTTAATTTCTGGAATATAATTATAAAAGTATTATCAACATGCATGTTTTCAAGTCGTGTTTCTATTTGTGTTTCATTCAAGGAAATGAATTTATCTTACGACATAAATGTCAAAGAATGGAATATATGAATGGTGATAGCGTAAATGCCACACACACACACACACACACACACACACACACACACACACACACACACACACACACACACACACACGAAGACATAGCAACAAATGTCAATGTGTTGAGAATTCAAGTTTCATCAAGTAATTTTTCTTCAGCTTTAGTGAATGCGAAATATGCTTTCTTCTTCTAGCATTCCTGTACTTACCTGGAATAGTGGTTATACCTAAATGTTACGTGAAAGGTATACAGATAACCGGCCAACAGAATATGGGAAACAAAACAATGTGATAACTCCTGACATATATATGATGACATTTCAACCTAACTAAATGCAACTTGAAGCTGCTTTACAATGACTTTTCAACCCTTAGAAATCAACTTGTAAAGGCTGACATGGTTGCCATATGGTTTACAGGAAGTGGTATACTACCCATTACTAAGGTGACGTTTAACATAAGGAAACAGTTAGCCAGTCATTACGTATTTTTATGGTTTTCCCAGATGATTTCTAGTGACAGCGTAATTTGATATAATCACACAGGGATATATATATATATATATATATATATATATATATATATTGTGGCGAATATTTGCGGCTCAGTGTGCGGATACTCACAATGAGTTGTACTCTGAACTGGGGCCTTAGCAAATGTTCTGATGCCATGCTAGGCACCTTGATCAGCATAGTGTACATTTCTGTGTTTCCAATTATTTCAGTTATGAATACCCATGAGTAAGAATGTCTGAAAACACGGTAGAAGGTAAACTCTAGGGTAACTAGTTGTTAGGTGGTAGGACAGCATCATATTTTCTAATCCCTAGCACTTACAGACGTTTATCCACTATGTTTACTGTGTAACGTAATTAACTGACCTTGTGAGTGATCCAAGCTCAAATCTCTGAGGTAGTAAAAGATTGGGATAATATGCATTTATGTTGTGCACAGATGAATCAGTGTGCATCAAATGTAGTTTAAGCTGTTGCACAGACAGACAGATAAAATCAAAGTAGAACATCGCACACAATTTCATCAGTTTAAGTCACGCTACTTTACAGTATCATATAGGCGGATAGAAAAAGAGTGATATCAAAGTAGAGGAAGTTGTGTGCGAGAATAAGAAATTGGAAGATAACGGTTGCTTCAAATATTCACGCTTTAGAAGACGTCAGGAAGTGAATACATTCACACCATTGTGACCGATTTTCAGCCATGTCACCAAGAGTCCTCAACCACTGATTCCTTTCGCCTCAGGGACTGCAGCCGGGTAGTCTACATCTCCCCCACACGGCTCAGACCAACAGTTGGGGACTTCTTGGACTGGTGCCACGTCTTGGTCTAGCCTCTCTGAATCCTCTTCTCACTTAATCCAGCCTCATCCAGCATCCCACGTCAATGTAGATGATGGATTGGGATGTGCCATACATGTCTCAGCTATCTCAGTCGATTAAGTTTCACAACCATATTGAGTGACTTACCTGTCCTTCCTAATACTCTTCACCTGACCTCAACATTGCCCACACGATGATTCCACCAAACGCGAGCAATGTGCATACCGCTTACTCTTTAACTCTATACTGAAACCACATGTACTTGATGAGCTGTCGTCTCATCTTTTTCTCTTCCTCTTTTCCCTTTCAGATTCTCACGGTCACCACCAAACTCACACTGCTCTACACGCCACCTGGAACAACGCACCTGTCTACAGGTTAGACAAAAGCGTATCAACAACTGATCGTTACACACATACTGATCCTCATTGGTTTGGTGAGGATTAAATGCTCATCTTGTAGTCTAGGATCCCCTTAATTCGTTCCCGTGGTACACTATATGCTGGAAGTAAACAGAAGATTCATCTATACAACATAGAATCTTTTTAGTCCAGTTGTTGTTTGAGAGGAATCGGTGAGTGGTACAACTCACCTTCTGTTATACAACAGCAGAATGAAATTGATTGGCGATTCCGCTCAATACTCTTGTTCTAAGGCAGATTTCTCCTTTAATGTTCAAGAATACAAAATGAAATCACCCACAGTCTCATATATGTCTTGTTGGCGAATTAAAACTTGCAGAGAACCAGAATTAAATGGGATATTTGGACAGCTATCTTCAACACAATAATGTCAAGTCACTTACATGTGTTCACTAACCTACTGTTTTTTTATACACTACGGTTTTGTTACTAAAATGTACGCTGGCAAAACAGAAAATCACAATCGAATTCCTGTTTTTCTTCCGACAAGAGATTTAGAGCTGTAAGTCTGAATAGAATAGAATATGATCAATACAGCGGCATTAATAATTGAAGATATTTTAAAATTTAAGTTGGATACTTGTAAGAGAGATTTAACAGAATCTTTCGAATAAATAAGTCACATAGGAAATGAGTGGTCTTCTAAAGAAAAAAGCTGGTTGGTAAATGAGCCTTCAGCTAGACTGAACTCAAGGGATCACTGAAAGTCATTGAAGTAATACATTTCTAAGGATTTTTTTTTCGACAACATTACTCACTGGGAGGCAGCTACATCCAGCTGACTAATCCCAAATAGGATGAAATGTGTATCCTGGATTCCACTGCTAGCCACTGCCCATCATTACTATAAATAATGAAATCCTTTAAGTATACACTTTCAGCCTACATAGAGATCAACAAAAGATCCGTAAAAAGTTGTCAGTATACTCAACAACAGAAATTTGGCTTCCTCAATAAAACATAGTATTTGGAAAAATCAAGTGAACTCACAGCATCTTGCATCTAAGAGATTATCAAAGCTATTTGTCAGCTCACAAACGATGTAATACTGCCGATCAAAAGCATACAGTTTCAATACGACAACGTTCTGTATAAACAAACCTATAGAATAGTTATGACTTGTGGGAAGAATAAGTATTAGTTGACAGCTTCAAGGTACATTTGGATAGATGTACTCTGAAACTCGTGATTATTACATGGGCATACATCTATGTCGACAGTACTCTTGTCGACTCCAACACTCTTCTTTCCACATCAAATACAATTCAGTTTTCAAGGTGGCATTCATCATGGACTAATATGAGTTTGAGAACCACTGAAAACATTGCATCACTGAATAGCTATTTCGTCTTAGTATGGGACTTCTCAGAGCTGTGCACCCACAACTCCATCAAAGTTCGAACCTAGAACCTTCAAGTTCCGTGGAGAATACACTACCACTGAGCCATCACTGAGTTAGAATCCAGTGGTTCATCTTTTTCTACTTCTGTCAGTCCGCGATATATCCTAATTGAGTACTTATCCACACACATCTGTCTTGGTTCGCCCCACCGGTCATGACTTCACGTTGGAACTTGAAGAAGTTTCATCTCCGAGCTTGTCACTAATGTGCACTAGGCAGTGCTATAAGTTTGTCCCGCTGCAACTGACTTAAGCACTGTGATTCGTTTTGAGTGTACCTGATCAGTTTCGTAGGCTCAGTTCATCACACGTTGAGTCAAACGAACCAGTAACCGAAATAGTGGATTAGGTTTCTTTGTTTTGTCAAAAATTATTCACCCAAGTGACTTTAAAAGCAACTGCTGAATAGACCAATAAGTTTTCGTTATTTTGCTTGGGGAAGTACGTTTTTCACCAGTTGTTAGGGTGACTTTTACAAAGCCATCTAATCCTTTCAGCTTAAATTATACATACTTAAGTGGTTATTTCGGGTACCTTAAATGGTCGCCCTAGCAACTGATGTGACAATCAATTACATCCTTTTATTTTATAGAAAAGTACTTTTCCAGATAAAATACGGATGACTCTAAAGGCCACTCTAGCAGCAACTGAAATAACCAATCAGACGAATGTACTTATGGCAATCTGCCTTTCCGAGCGGAATGGAGAAATCTGATTGGTTATTTCTTTCGTTGCTAGGGTGGCCTTTCGAATCACCCATTGTGCGTCCAGTTTGACATTAATGATGGATAATGGCTAGCAGGGGAATCCAGAACGCGCGTTTTGTCCTATTTAGAACTCGTCAGCTGAAAGTCCTAGTGAGTGATGGTGTTCCCAGTGAAACTGGAACCCAGTACCCATAGCCTCAAACGCCAAAGTGCCTCTCTTGCCTCAGTGGTCAAGTGGATTACTCTTTGGCGTTTGAAGTGATGGCTAATAGCTTTGCATCTTATTGGGTGTGGAGACATCCAGTTGACGAATCCCATAGAGGACGAGACGAACGTAGTGAATTCCATCACTGGCCACCAATTAGGCTATAACAGAATGTATAATCTTTGCACTGAACACTTTTTCTGCCTACGGATGCTTAACATTTATCCACAACAAATTTACAACGTAATTGGCTGGTACATACTGAGAAATGTGCATAAATCCAACAGTTTGCACCACTAAATGCATATGAAAAGTCAGTTGTAATCAGCAAACCTTACCAGTGTTACAATAAGATCCTATATTCCAGTGGGTTGATATGCTCAGTAGTCAGACTGAAAACTCATCATTGACACCATTAAAGATGTATTATTCTTAAGTTGAGAATGTAAAGCACCGCATCTTTATTTATTTTCAGCTTATAAAATCTTCATTCAGATTGAATAATACACAATTGTAAGTAATTGTAAGTGGGATATATTTTACATATTTACAAAGAGTTACCGTCATATCGATTTTTAAATCAAATCAAAGTGCTCACGTGTATGCATATATACATTAATGATGTGATTGACATAGTTATGCACAAACATATGCAACATACACTCACTAATCTCCCTGATTTAAATAATGAAAGGATACATCTTCTAAATAGTTAATATTATATATCTATATAAATAATTATTTTGTAGTTATTTATCGATTAGTTGGTTATTTAATAGTAAATGTACAATATATAAATGAATATTTATCGATTAAAATTGCTAAAATTGTGAAAGATATATATTCTAATTCGTATTTGATATCTGCATTTTTAATGTCTTCTGTTTGTTAACTTGTCGAAATAATATCTAATAATAGAAGGTGGAATTCAAATAATATTATTGTTAAAACTGACATATATTATATTCTTAATAACACGCATAAAAAGATATATTGTGTCACTAAATAACTGATTGTCTTTTACTCAAGGAACTTTATTACAGACCACATAGTTGTATAAGATCTATTTGTGAGGTTTATTTATGCGTTGATAAGTAGAACGTGTTGCTTGGAATAAAATATCATACCCTTAATATGAATATATTTGATAGCTAGGTGAAATTAAATTGCATTATTTTTATCATTATTATTATTATTTTCCCTTGATGTCCTAGTGGAACATACCGCTTTAGTAGCACATCTCCATTGCACTCTGTTCTCTGTAGTCTTTTGAACCTGACGCCACGGCTGTTCACAAGCTTTCATTTCTTCCTCACTCCATCTCCTCCATATCACCCTCACCTCGGACACCATTTGGATTCCACTCAAGTACCCGGCCTGACGCGTGATGTCCCCAATCGGTATACCTATTGAGTTTACCATAGAAACGTGTCTTCCAGGCCGTAGTGAACAGTTGACATGAGAATCTTTGTACAAGTGACTGACGGTTAAGGATGAGGGTTAATGAAACCAAACTCCCATGGTTAAAAGAATGTTTAAAGTTAGTTAGTTCACAGATCCACCCAACTCATGAGCAGAGTAGACGTGGAAAGATATTTACAACGGTAAAAAGTACTTAGAATTAACCGTAGTCTATAACTATTGTCTAAGCTTTCCCATTCCATTCAATATTAAAAATACACATTGACTAATATACTCCAGTGATCTGATACAAGATTATCCGAAGTAAATCCTATGGTTTTACTTCATGTTAGACAGACGTGTCGTGCTACACGGATGTGCACAGGTGAATAATAGAAGTAAGTAACTATTCTATACAATTTAAATGATAATGAAGTCACCTAGTATGGTGACAAGACGTCCAAGAACAAACCCAGAGCTCGAAGGACATTAACTATTCGTGTTGTTATGTTCTGAAAACACTCATCATTTCTATGTCGCTCCTTTATGTATGCTCCATGAGAGGTTTTGCTTTTTCATCATGGATCAATGACCGATTTTAAATGATTTACTCTGAAACTAATCCACAAACACGTGGTCAGTATACCCTGATCGTGCTAGCAACTGCAATGAAACCATCTGGTGTGTTAGACACATTGAGAAATTTGGTCAGTCACTTTCGATTGACCGTGATGATGGGTTCACAAAATAGATTACTTACCAGCGACATGTGAAACGTCAGTTACTACAAACTCCTGTCTTAAAGGATACGCGTTAGAATCTCACTGAAGAACGTGTGACTCATAATGTCAAGTATAAAAGGTGATAAAACTGGAAATGATGCGTTTTGAGATTGTGGTCAACTCTCTTAGAGTCACATATGTGTAGACCATGAACTAACCTAGGAGACAGGTAAACCAAGGCCATACAAAAACATATTAGTTGACTGTTCCAAGATTCACAGCAATATCGAAGGGAAGATGATGAAATGAATCAAAAGATGGCACCAAGTGAAAAAGTAAGGCGAAATCCGAAATAGTGAGAATATCATCAGGTGATACTTTTGTTCCAATCACTTTCATAGGAGAAATACTTTACTTAGCCATATCTTAGAGAGTGAATAGCAGGTTTCTGTTACCAACATCCTGTTAACTTAACTTATTTAATCGTCATCAATGTAAAATAATCAACAAATGTTGTAATCAGTAATCGGTGGTTGGTAATGTATCACTAGTAATCGATATTCTAGTTGTAGTAAAGGTGGATAATGACTAGTAGTGGAATCCAGCTGGGTGTACTTGCCCCCCCAGTGAGTGATGTTGTTCCCACCTAGATTCAGACTCGGGAGCGATCGCTTCCGCTACACCACCAAGTTACGACAGCCACTTCTTGTGCGACGGGTATAGTTTTAGTGTTATTGCTTGTATTATACCGTCATTGACTGGACCGAATTGATAGGTCTTTGTTGGTATATGGGCTCCTGTGCGGGTGCCTCGATATACTTGTGTTCTACTTATAGTAAAGATGATATAATACGAGCAATAACACCAATCGATATTCTGTTTAAAATCACCAATGGTGCACTTGTGGAGCTGAATGTATAGGAAGTACTGGTGGAAAGATGGTGAATATTAACTCGACATCATAAACACCTTCAGGTTAACTGATTGGAGGCGATTACTAGGAGGCACTGCTGGACCTAGGTTTCATGCTTGTTGGCACTTGGCAGTAGGACAAGTCTGGAACCCCAATGTAGGTAATGTCTCCCTGAGCCTCAAACCCGCGTTACCAAGTGTCGCAGTTAGCGTCGTTTCCAATGAGCTATCCAAGCCACAAATGACCGCCTGTCGGACTGAATTACATACGCTGATTGGTCACTAGAGCGTAACCAATTTAATGTTGTATATTAGTACAAGAGTAGAACCAGAGCACTTAAAAGTGATACATTAGTAGGAAACGGGTCTAATTAAGAGAATATCTTATAACACGTGCCAGTTAATGATTAACTAAAAAAGTGACCCCATTTTCCCCTTCGTATAACTAACTTAGATGAGATCTAATACCGATCGTTTTTGAAGTATGGCGAAGCCATACTGACTGGTCATTGGTAAGCAACTGACTTCATATTGTATAGTCCTAAGTACTGACGAAACTCTGTCTAACATTTTTGCAAAATGACCACCAAGCAAGGAGATTCCTCATTGAGGTCCCTTCTTGACTAATGCTTTGACAACTGGGGGTGATCAGTAGGCAGCCCTTGACCTATATTTCCGGCTATCTGGTAATTGTTAACAAGGTGTATCTGCAGTTGACCCTCTTAAAACAAACAAAGTGCATAGTGATGCTGAGTACCCCAGTCTGGTGTCTACATAGCAAAATAACCGACAGAATTTGGTTAGTACATAGGACTATATAAAATGAAGTCAGATGCTTACCAGTGACTAGTCAGTATGGCTTCTCCATACTTCAAAAATGATCGATATTAGATCTCCTCATCTAAGTTAGTCATGCGAAGGGTGAAATGGGGTCACTTTTTTAATTAATCATTAACTGGCATGTGTTATGAGACATTATCTTAATTAGACCCATTTCCTACTAATGTGTCACTTTTAAGTGCGACGATTTTGTTCGTATTTTGCACTTTGTCTACATTGTCCCTTATTTGTTGGTATCGCTTTTGCTACCAGATTTCTTTTCCTCTTATTTCGGAAATTTTCGTCCGATTCCCTTATCAAATTCAAAGTTGAAATTATGCTACTATTTTTATTCTTGAATCCTTATTTCCATCATAATTTCAGGCAAATTACAGTTGATGAAAATTTAGTGTGGTTTTTTGTTCGAAAACTCGCTTTGCTTTCTAAGCTACCGGTGAAAATCTAAAGAAGTTCTTTACATATTTTTGCCTTCTGTTTAGATGAAAGCTTTTCGATATTGGCTAAATTATGTGTCTTGAGACATGAAATGACAATGACAGCTCCTGAGATCAAACAACCAGATTGTTGAGTTATATACACAGCTGAAGTAAAATTCCACTTAATCAACTCACTCTTCCTTTGTTGTACTTGTCAAGTTCAAGATTCTGTGCACAAACTCCTTGTACTTTTAGATCTAACTCCACCTTACTCTCTTCTATCTGTTGATTGAAAACAATCATACTATTAGACACCATTATACAACTGACAGGAAACACTTCTTGACCAAAGTTTTGTGCATGGTGGCACCAGCAAGCAAAGCATAAGTATAACCCTCAGGAACTTTAACTTCTCCAGGGGCTAAGAATGTGCCACTCAATACCCTTAAGTTATTCAGGAGACGACTACCCCCTAACAGCCATCCAATCAATTAACTTTGAACATCCTTCACCAGACTACAGAGTACTGGAGTGTTGTGTCATCTGGCTTGAGTATTATGTGTCAAACGTTTTCGCTTGGCTTTGAAAAGCTGAGATGGGTCTCATCAAGTTAACAATATTCAGCAAGAATCAATTTTCCACTCACAGTCACTTCATGTACGATTATGCAATTTCTTTTACAGATCAGATGCCAAGAAATGAGGAGATTTAGTTTTGGTCAACTTTTTCGTTACTTTCAGACAGACATGGCGGGCTCACCCTGACAAAAATGACTTACAGTTCAAGTCAGTGGTGACGGCTTATAAGCAACAAACACTTTCTACATAACAAGTAATTGTTGCAGGCCAACAGGTTACTTCACAACTATGATAACGTCTGAATACTACTCACACTGTTTAATTATCCCCGAAAGTAACAGCACTCACATAAATGCATACGAAACCTGTCAGTACTTTCCAGCTCCCACTGTCAGTCGTGTTCAGAATGCCAATATCACACAACAACAAGTTGGTCGGCAGATTTTTAGTGTAGAAGGTGTTAGGTTATTGGATAGAGAATACTGACTGGATAACTATGGGTTAGGTAGAATTGAGTGGACTGGATCTCAACTGACTTTGTAGAGAAACAAAAGTTTTCTTGATAGAGTTCTCCTTGTCGACTGCTTTAAACTAAATCATAACAAATATATAGCACCAGGATTTCAAGCTATGCAGCTCCCTGGCAATGCTGCAGACTTTAATGAAAGGTTCAAATTAACAGCACCTAATTAGCTCATATCAACTTCCAACAACATTTGTTTTATGTACATCAGATATCAGTACATATTTTACAAAGTACACGTGGTTTCATATTTTTACAACCAAGAGATGCATATCCCGAAGTTTTAACGAGAAGTCATGACTTTTGGAGTCAACCAGTAGTAGGATGTGAAATGGATACCAACTGAAGACCTTAGTGGATAGTCGTGCTACGTCGGGAATTGACAGAAGTAGGAAACTGTGAGCCACTGAACTCTAACCTAGTGGCTGAATGGTTAGCGCGTTCACCGCGAGACCTGAAGGTCCTGAGTTCGATCTCTGGGGTGGTCGTAGGTGAGTACTACTGAGGGATCTCATACTAGAACGAAACTTTTCTCCAGTACTCCCAGATTTTCACTGGTTCTCCAGCTGATGTCAGTCCTGGAGGAATACTACCTGAATGCTTTATTATCTTTACCCTGTTGTTATTGTCTCACACCACTAAAATTACACTATTCTGTGTTTCCCATGTACATAACAGCTGATGCGCATTACCAACTGCTAAAATAAAATAAAAACACTATTATTGTCGAAAAAAGTAATAATATCAGGGAAATATATATACTGTAAGAAAATTTCTCTTCTAACCACAATAATTAATTATGGACAAAATAAACGACAAATATAACTAGTATGATTGTTTTTGTGAATTTTTTGATATGATATAATACGTATTTTTGTTTTTATTCGCGATCCTGTGATTACATTTTCACATTCAGAAAGATGCAGTCTGTTGGCAGAAAATACCTGTATATTTTGTTCAAAAAGTTTTTTCAACAAACATATGTGGCGCCATTCTTACTTCACTCACCATTGGTTACAATTGCTTTCTTATTTCTGATTGGCTAGGGAACTGACGAATCAACAAATTCAATTTGATACAACTATATGTATTCACGTATTTATATTTATGTATTGAGAGAATGAGGCTATGATGAGTGAAAAGACTAAGTTATGTACTATATTTATAGATATATGTAAATGACACTAGCTGTCACGTACCGCTGACCTTAGTCAGGATTAAAAGTTTGTACAACAATTCACAGAAATAAGGGATTTACTAAGAATCTGGAATGTACATTAAATAAAACACAGAGACATTATGAATTCAACTGATGTTACGAGCAGTATACTGCAATATCAAAGAGATATAAATAATGGAAATTTATGCAATTTGGTAAGTAATCATTTGAATTATCTTGGTTGCAATTATAAATACGTATTTGTTTCACAATTTCATAAAAATTATGGCTAGTTGCAAGTAGTGGAATCTAAGACGCACGTTTCATCCCACTTAGGACTCGTCAGCTGAATGTACCTGCGATGTACCAGTGATTAGTGTTGTTCTCGCTAAGACTTGGACCCAAGATCAGTGGCTTCAAATGCCAGAACATTATCCACTTGGCCAGGGTGTCATGATAGCCATTTCTTGTGAGACGAGTAGAGATTTTGTCTTGTCCCTTGCAAAACCACTTGACACTGATGAAATACCAAATACCAACTTGGTTTGGATGTCTATAAATTGACGATCCAAAGCTCTGAAGGTACGGTATAAACACACTTATCAATGGCTTTGAGGAAATTTATTTATCAAAGGCAGAAGTTTATGGCTTACTTCTAGATTGCACAAAACATGCCCATCGAGTCATTAAAAAAGAAAAAGCAATACAGCGAAGAAAATTTTCTTTTTCGACATCATTTTCTAAAACTATTGGATCTTATTTATATATCTCATAGACATATAACGGTCTATTATGGTACAATAGAGTGTAGTTGTATCATTAAGCCAGCTGGTGCTAAAACTAAAAGCAAGAAGTGAAAGGAGTTGCATAATGATCACTCAGACAATGCAAATAGTGAGAAAGGCAAGAAATTTGACATGATGAAAAATGTTGGTAGATGGGAAATGCTATGACTTAGTGATCACTTGAAGGTGAAGAAAGAAACAAGTGCCATAATGAAGGTGATAATAATAAACTAATTCATTATAGTGAGATCGAAAGATTGGGAGTGTTAAAACCATGATAAGTAAGATAAGAGATTGAACATACTTCTAGACTCAGAGATCAGGCGTGAATTGTTGAATTGCCAGTGCTTGTGCTGTTCAAAATTGTCAAAAGCAAACTCCTTCTGAACTATTCCCTTTGACTTTGAATGACACTGAAAGAGCACTCTAGCGGAGCTAGATGTTCAAAGTTGACCAAGTGTTCAAGCAATGAAGTATTAATTGATTTACATTCACCCCTCGACAACCATGTAAGATAGTGCTCAGAGATACGTTTGGAAAGTGCATGCTTCGTGGTGCCTACATAACTAGCTCCACGGGAACAAGTAAATTTGTAGACACAGAGTGATGTGACCCAAAGTGGCAACTTTTCCTTACCCCATCACTCAAGCAATTGCTGACTAGAGAAACTGATCTGTAGCTTCGTAGGGAAGAATGTCTTCTTCAGTGACTTGGTCAGTCGATCTCTCAGGATCTCTACTACCGTATCACCTTTAAAACCAACATTCATAAATAAAGTCTTCTTTGGAGCTGTGGGATCTTGCTCAATACTTTGTTTTAATTTCAAGTTCTTCCAGGTTGCGAACATTTCGTGGGTGGAAAGAGTTATAGACCCTTGTTCACCGGAATTTACAGACTAATGTTTCTTAACAACATGCATCAGCAATAGAAGCGTAACTTCTTAGCTTTTCGAAAAGAATATCTCAACGGTTGAATCTTCACCTAGTGATGACACTTTCAAAGGCGGTAAGTCATTGATATACTTCCTGGCTAATAAATACCGCTCACATCAGTCTCGGGAGACTTCAAGAGTAATTAGAAGGATAACTAATCTATTTTAAGCGTATATAAATCGTAAAGGTTATCCAAGTTATTCATTAAATTTCCTGCTGTGTTTAATCAAACATTTTTCAACCTTAATTTAATTTAACCTTGGCCACCTCATATAAAACACAATCATCGTGATTATTTTGAAAGAGTTACGTTGATTTGCCACATGTTGATAAAATAACGGTAACGCCTAACCTGCTTTACATTTGTTCATCAGATTAAACAACACACGATGATTGAGACAAAATAGCTTCTTCAATAGGTCAAGTTTTCCAAAAGGTCAAATTCATATTGCTAACTTTTGTGGTATTCAGGGTCAGTATAACCTATAGTAGTTAGATAGCATTGTTTAATCTAGAGGTAGCTAGATATTGATTCGAAAATACTACTTACCGATGAAAATGACTAGGTAAGCATATGAAGATTTGTATATTAAGCTGTCAATATTGTACACTGTACCTTGGTATGAAGGGAAATTGTTTGAAAATGTCACAACTAAGCGCAATTTGTGTAGCTCCTGAACGCCTTCATCGATTAATTTACCCTTTATCACTCTATGTGTATCGGTGAAAGAGACATTTTTGAAAATTATCAAACCTTTGAGAAAAACATCAATTTCGGATAATCTACCGTCATCAAGGTAACAGTATCATTTCTATTGATGAGTAATTGCAGCTGATTTTTCAGATGCTTTAATCTGAAGAATTCTCTGATACCTACCGCATAAAGCGATATCATTGGCGGTTGATGCACAGGTTACCTCTTGAAGATAGCAGAATAGCATAAAATGACTATGGCATCAAATCTAGCTGGAATAAGACCTTAGTACTGACAAAAAGTAAACGGTGGCCGCGGTGAATAAGATTCTTGACAAATTATATACTAACATACAACAGTAAGCAAATAGCCCTATTAAAGAAGATGATAGTGAAAAATAATCCATGCAATCCTATGAACCTGGATATTTTTTCGATTGATGCCTATTAGCAAAACATTATCTTTAACATCCAGAAGCAATAAGCATTATTTACAATCAGTTTGATTGCCTGAGATAAGCGTGGTTTGGTAGACTTGTTATGATACTGGGTGATGGTTGAAGGTGAAATGAAAATATGGGCCTCGGCAGGACTCAAGCCAGCAACCTCCATATTTCCTGGTCGGTGTTCTACCAATCGAGAGACGAGAAGTCTTGAATACGACCAAGCGATGGTAACGCGTTATGAGTTAACACGGCAATCCGACAAAATCCTTGGCTACTGTTTGAAGTAAAAATAAGATCTGGTCATCAGTTGGCTGCCGTATCTCAGTTGATAGAATACCGACGCAGTAACCTGAGGGTTGCTGGTTCGAGTCCTGCCGTGACCTATATTTTCATCTCACTTCCAATCATCACCCAGCATTATTTGAAATACTACTCTTGGGAAAAATATTCACTTTAAACTCCCTGTTGTTTTACATAGTTTATATGACACAGACGTTTTGGGTACAAGCTGTCGCAGTTCTCTGAAGTTGAGTAAATTTCTAATTGGTATTCAGCACTGTTCAGCTAATGTTTTTAGGAAGAGTGAAATGAATATGGTTGAGACATCAGTTTCTATTTGTTCACACACACACACACACATGAAAACCTCCCTAGAATGGACGAATCAATATGTTGCTGTTAAAGCACTAAATTACACCTCAGTAACTTTATTCACAATTTCATCCACCCACGCAGATGATTATCAATTTATGTCCCTTCACTATTATTCTCCTTTTTTCAATGTTCCAATGTGCAAAGCGTATACAGAAAGGGAGTAAGAGTTGATATAAAACTTAAAAATTCCATTTAATTACATGAATTTAAACGAAATATAATCACTACAGCAAGGAATGAAATCAACTAAGGTGTTTTTTTTCTGCAAGTAATCGGTTTTCAGAAAATCAGATATTTTAATATTTTTGAAATGAGATGAAGACGAAGAGAGGGGGTAGAGAGATGGGAATGTAATGACTACAGAATAAATATTCCACGAGGATGCTATCATAAACAGTTGTACAATCAGATAAAATCTAAGCATCATCTACTTTGCCTCTCATTTCTGAACAATCCTTTTCAGAACACTGACTTTTTTAGTCATTTTTTAAATGCGGAAAAAATCGAGTTAACGAGACTCGTAATCTACCACTGAACAACAGTTTATTAGATTCAACTGAAAAGTAAATATGAAGAAAAAGTTACAGTGTTATACAACTTAAAACTGCTTGTCTAAACTAGAATTCTAGAATATATATATATATATATATATATATATATATATATATAGGCTTTCGCAAACTCCACAGAAAACTTTCTCGTAGATATAAACATCAGTTTATTTCATTGTTTGGTGCTTGCGATCTCTCGTTGATATACTGAATTGGACTGCTCTGTCTTTTTGGCCAATGGGCTCCTGGGCGGATGCCTCTACGTTACGCGGCTATTCATTGTGTAGTATTCTGCACCGTGATTGGCAGTGCGATCCACAATGGGCGTTTCGTCCTATTCTGGACTTGTTAGCTAGGTGTACCTCCATTCCATGGAGTAACGCTGTCACCACTGGGACTCGAACCCAGTACCCAACTTACTGCCATTTTTTAAGGAGAAAATACAACTGAATTCCAAAATTCGTATTTAAAAACTGGTGGCTTTAAATACTTTAAGATCAGTTTCATCAGGCGGTAAAACTGTGAAATCTGAGATGAACGTTTGTTTTGTGTTGATGAGTTTTCACTGATATATATGTCGTATCCGGTAGGTTCAAAGTCCTCTGAGAACAGAACTCCAATGAATGTTATTTACGCATCCTTGACGATTCTAACTACATGATATATATACTGTCAAAGTTTTACCCGCAACAAGTCCTGCTCAAGGCTTCAAGACTGGTTCTTAGGCAAAGAATCGAGACTAGAAGTAAGCTAAACAATAAAAGGTTAACAACTGACTTGGTCGAAGCTAGCAGAGAAATCCAGGTCACACGTTTCGTCCTGTTTAGGACTTGTCAGCTGGATATACCTGCATCCCAGTGAGTGGGCTTCGAACCCAGTACCCGTCGCGTTAAATGACACATCCTTATCCACTAGGCCACCGTGGCACGACAGCCACCTTTTATGCAACGGCTGTCGAGCGTTATCTCACACTTGTAATCCGTCATCTCTAGATGGAGTCTAATTCCTCGACCTCTGTTAGCATACGGGCTGCTAAGCGAATGGCGCGATATTGACTGAATACTTATTGCGATGAATGTTCTGGTTGTGGCTAGCAGAGTGATCAAGGACACGTGCTTCGTCCCATTCGAGACTCGTCAGTCGAGAGTGCCTGCAAACGCTTTCGTGCGTGAAGCGATGGGCACGATGTTTGAGTCTAAGTGGGAACAACTCTTGTCACTGGGGTGCGGGCACATCCAGCTGACGAGTCCTGAATAGGACGAAACTCGCATTCTGAACTCCACCGTGTCATAATCAAGTCACTTATTACAATAAGTATTCAGGCAATATAATGGCATCCGTATAGGAGCCCATATGTCAACTGAGGTCGGTTAATTCCATCCAGTATAACAACAGAGAACTAGAAGTTTCAACAAATAATGAAGGTTTAAGTTGCGATCATTACACAGTGAATGATGATGGGCTATCTGAACTATTGAGTCAGAGTGTCTCTTGTAATAAAGTTGCACGGGGCATCCTAAATTTCCTTACTATTCATAATATATGCAGATAAAGCCGAAATCTATTACTTAATTTTTTTATAATATGATGAATCCCATCAGTGTCATTCTTTGTGAAATAAAATAAAGTTACAAATACTCTTAATTTCCGTCAATATAAATTTACTTTTCCCAAGGGGTTGGCAAATTTTATGTTCTATGTAGCTTATCCCATTAGGTTGATGTAATTCATTAAAAAGTTTGAAAAAATCGATAGTCATTAGTGATAATTAGTGTAAATTTGTTCTCATAAACTGCTCATCCCTCCTTAAAATCAACTCATAAAAAAGGAAATAATCTCCTCTTGAATATATTCCGATAAATAAAAATTTGTTTCGAGCAATTAAATATTTGAAGATGTTGGTGATTAATAACTTGTTAGGTCTTACGTCTATCTTCACCTTCAGATGGATTTTTTGGACACGGAATAAATAATTCTAAAACTTGATAAAATAACAACGCAACGCTTTTGGGTTTTCAGATAGATAAAATCAACGTAGAACGTTGCACAAAAGTGCATCAACTCAAGTCACCACACTTCACAGTACCATATAGGCGAATAGAAAAAGAGTGATATCAAGGTAGACACAGTTAATACAAGAATAAGAAAATGGAAGATAACGGTTACTTTAGAAAACGTCAGGGAGTGAATGCCTTTGCGCCATTGTGACCGATTTTCAGGCATGTCACCAAGAGTTTTCAGCCACTGATTCCTTTCGGCTCAGGGACTGCAGCCAGGTAGTTTGCATCTTCCCATATGACTCAGACCAACAGTTGGGGACTTCATGGACTGGTACCACATCTTCATCTGGCCAACTTCAATCCTCTCTCAACTGTAAAAGCTCTGTTAAATACTGTAGCCTACAAGAGGTCCAATAATTGAAAAAGGTTTAAATCTACTCAAGTTAATCAAGTTTCACAACTTAAGCCGTAAAACATCCAGTTAGCAACAGTGTCATTCATAATTTAAATATAACTATGTTCAAGATTTGATCATGGCTTCAGTGTTCATGGTCCTCGTTAGTCTAATCAGCAATTATTTATAACTTGATTCTTCATTCCATCATCTAAGCATTTTGAAGGCAAACGTTCAGCTATCAATCAAGTAATCTCTATTGAAATTTACTTTTGATCTATTCAATTACCAGGTGTTAAGACACTCATTCATTCACTTGTCCCAGGATGTACAACAATTAAGATATCAATATTTTTTCAAGGGAAAAACAAAGCAAAACAACAACATGACAGTTATATTGATCTTGGTGACCAGCAGAAGAATCGAGGACGCCCGTCTCGTCCTATTTGGGACTTGTCAGCTGGATGTGGCTATCGTGCCCCAGTGGCTTAGTAGATAGCGCTATGGTATTTGAAGCAAAGAGTACTGAGCTCCAGCCTCAGTAGGAACAACATCACTCACTGAAGTGCAGGTACATTTAGCTGACGAGTCCCAAATAGGACGAAACGTGCGTCATGGATTCTTCTGTTAATCACCAAGATCAATATAACATCCGACAGTATTGGGGCAGCTGCAAACAGAGGTCGAGCAATTTGGCCCCGTATAGCGACGGGAAACTACAAGTATCATTACAGCATCATGACAGTTTCACTGTAATCGTTTGTCTGAATTTCATCATTTAACATTCAAAACTTCCTTTTCTTTATTTAGTCTATTCTGTTTGCATACTTCTGTCTGTTATCTTCCTATATAAAAGACAAATAGAGAAACTAATGCTTAAAACAGAATAATCTCATCAACATCAGGTATGTAAAAAAAACAGCCCGAAAAGAGTAAACCAGGTTGATAGATGAGGACAGAATAGAGGTATTATTTAAAAAGTCGAACTTTCTTGAAATAACATAAGGTACAGAGACACTGTCATCAAATGTAGGTCAACAAATTGTATCCCACTGTTTGTCGTGTTTCCCAGCGTTACTACCTCTGTTATAGTGTTAGTTAGTGTATTCTTCTTTCTGTCATTACAAAAAACACAAATGTAAATGCCTCATTGCAAACACCTCAATTGATTTGCGCGTGTATCAACCGTCTAAAACTTTCAATGTTCAATTCTCACCTGTATGATTAAGCCAAATATAAAATAAAACAAGATAAAGAAAGAAATCGACTAAAATCAGCCTCAATTGTTACTGTGGTGGGGGAGTAGAACAGGACAATAGAAAAAAAACACTGAACAGGAATAAATTGTTTTGCGTGTGTATTTCTTCCGCTGTTATAATAATAATTACTAACAGCTGATTACAGAGGCAAAAAGATAAAAGATTTTATTTTATGCGACTGAATATTTTTGTGAAGATACGAATTAATTTTCTGTGTACCAATTTTGAAAAGTAGACAGTGGGAGAAATAAAAGAATGTGAACGAAATTTTAGCCTCATGGGGATTTTTCAGGGAATAATCAATAATTAGATCTAAAGGTGACTCGTACTAACGATAGCTAGTTGAAACGAGGGTTTATATGTTGGATGTATTCATCTACGTTGAGTTTAAACGATTTTGACGATTCACAGCGTCTCCTCTTTCTTTGTCTCCCTTCAGGAGCGAAGTTGGGAGATTAAGGTTTTCTGGTACTCAAATTGCTGTTCAGCAAAGTGATTTTCACCATATATGAGAATCTTGAGGTTATGGAGTGGTTTTACATCTTGGGGGGAGATGATACAATAGTACATGAGGTACCCGAGTGTTTGGTGCTCAAGACGAAAAATATCGTTTGACTGGCTGATTTCTGGTTGATATTCATCATGGACCGACATCAGGACCATTAGAATCCTGGAGTCACTGGAAAGCTGTTTCATCCTGGCACGGGACTCCTCAGCAGTGCGCATCCATGACCCCACTAGGGATCGAATGCAGACAACACCTTCTGTTTCTGCGTCCAGCACGTTACTGCTGAGCCACTATGTTGGCATCCGATGATCCATAGCTCCTATTTCTGTCAGTTCATGATATAGGTTTCCAATGGTTCTACAAGTGATATCAGTCCAAGTTGAATATCAACCTGAAATCCATACATAAATCCTTACAAACCTTCAGATTGAATAACTAATTTCACTCGATTTATGGCTATCTACAAAGCATAGAAAACGTGACAATCACGAAAACTGACGAACTCATCCTATCTCATGTTGTGTTTCATCATTGTGTCAAATATCATCTGTTATTTATACAGGGTGAATGAAACTCAAATTAATTTGACTGGGAGTCGTGCGATGACATAATGTACAGTCGGTTAGGTGTAAGACGATCAATAAATTACTATTACAAGATAGTGTTGTAGTCTGCTTAGTAACTGGCGGTGATATCCAGGGTGCGCGTTTCGTCCTATTTGGGACTCGTTAGCTGTATGCACCTTCAACCCAGTGCGTGATGTTGTTCTCATTGAGACTTGAATTCAGTACCAATCTCTTCAAACGTCAAATTTCTATCCACTAGACCACTGGGGTACGATAGCCACCTTTTACGCAACGAGAATCAGATGTTGGATACTTGTGATCTCCCGTTGTTATACTCAGCCGAATTGTTAGACCTCTTTTGGCATGCTGGCTCCTATGGAGATGCCGACAGAGGTCGAGCAATTCAACGCACTATGGCAACGGGAGATTATGATTATCAAACAATATAAGATATTTTTATGTGTCGACCATATCAACTGATTTCTCTTCAAAATAAGGATTTACTCTTTCTGGCATATCACTGTTATTCTGTCATATAATGAGTAAGGTCAAGAGTTCAAAACTTTACCTTTGAGAATTAGTCTGCCTCTTTGGACACAATATTTTGTAGTCACAAGCTTCATTTGAATATACACTCGATAAAAGCACAGGCACAGAAGACATTGACATCTGTCAGTACTATTGATGTTGGATGATGGTTGTAGGTGAACTGAAAATATCAAAACAATCTTATTTAATCATAAGGAAACACGTGGTTGCAGCAACGAAGAAATTTTCCTTTTCGATGAAATCATTTTCTTAGCTGTACATTCATGAATATATGGTAAAAAGGAAAAAATATTCCGGAGTAATTCCTGGTCAAAGGTCGATTTAAATTGCATCACAAAGGAAAGTTACACAATGCGGGAAATGAACGAACTAATTACAAATAAATATAGTTACGTCATATGTGGGGATTATTTTTGAGTGATCGATAACTTACATGGTCATGGCGAAAAAAGAGTTAGTGCATACTACTTTTGAACGCATAATGATGGTTTGAATTTCGAATCGCTAACACTTCAGCTGTGCACAGTTGTCTTAGCCTCACTGTTTTCGAATGGTTTGGTTGCGCTTTGTACAGAATTTTGAAGAATTTATCAAAAGGAGCCAAATGTCCAGAGTTTAATAAGTGTTCTGTTGCAAAGTTGAGGATTCATTTCCGTTTTCCACTTCTGAGTCAAACTGCGTACTGTTCACGAGCGCCTTGCATAAGTTGGCGCATAATACGGCCGATGTACTTGGCTTCACAAGAGAAACTAAAGTGATATGCATATACTGATGTAACCTAATGCTCTGGCTTATCCTTTGCATGATGACGAATGAGTTTCTGATAGGAGAATTGGATTCTAAGACTGGACCTTGGTAGTCTCTTTCCAATTATATCTACCACATTATCTCCTTTAAATTCGAGGTTCAAAAGTAGTGTGGCGCTTTTCAGCCTTGGATTCTTATCTATAAATTTCAGTGGGTATCCACTCTGCATGAAGATTTCTCGCAAGTTTTCTAGTTCATCATGGACGGTATCCTCCTTACATATTCTTCGTATTCTTGCAGAGAGTGAATTGATAAGATTCCTTTTTCTACTTAACGGTACACAGTTTTGGAAATTAATAAACTGCGCTCTCTAAGCGGACTTTCTGTAAATAGACCTTTGAAGTGAATTGTCAACTTTCCTTTGAAGTTGGACGTCAAGGCAGTGAAATTCCAAGTTCTACTCTTCTTCTGGAAAATTTGGGCAGCGGTGGGGTTTGAGCTGTTGATTTTTGTAGGCGACTGGTTCGAAACCCATATTTCGTTAATGCAAGTTAACCAGCCACGGCTATCTTACACGGATAAATGTTAGTACATAATGACAACTGTTTTAAACTTCAGAAGTTTACGAATTAACAAATATCAAATTAATCTGTAGATCACAGTTTATTGGATATATAAATAGAGACCTTGACATTTTAAACAACACAGCCATCACAGAAATGATTATCATGCTTGAGTGAACTCTGTAACGTTTTCACAACAAGCCATATCAGCCTATAATACAGACTAAATAACTTTCACATTCATGAACATGTCAGCTGTAGTGAAATTTTTGAGTTCAAATAGATTTTTCATAGTATTTTTTGAGTTAAGAAGATGAGTATCTCTGTCTATAGACGGAATATGTATGGTGATTAGGTTAGAGAAAGTGTGAGAAATTCATTATAATTCCACTGGCTGGGGATGAACATACAACCATCTCATTGGTTGTACAATTTAAGTGAATTAAAGTTAGCTGCCAAGAAAGGATCATCTCAACAGCCATTTGCAGATCTGTATAGCAGACTGTAAGATTATCCAAACCATATGAAACAATTATTCAGGATTAAGTGTTCCCAATTCTGAACTCCCCCCACCCACTACTTTAAGACGATTAGTGAAAGTAACTATTTATTCTTGATGGATTGTATGCTTGAAACCTTTAAAAATAATTCCCCATGTGTTACAGAGAAGTACGTATGTAGTTTTCCACAATCAACTCTTAACCAATGTGCTATTATGAACCAAAGAAAGAAGAATGAGGTATTTGATCAAGCATATATCATGAGATATTAGTGACGTCTTTCAGGATGGATATCCCGAAGTTTTAATGAGAAGTCATGACCTGTGAGGTCTATTAGCAGTCAGATATGAAGCAGATGTCAACTGAAAACCTTAGTGGATAGTTGTATTATATCGCAAATTGATAGCAGTAAGAAATTGTGAGCCACTGAACTCTGACCCAGTGGCTGAAACCTGAAGATCGTAAGTTCGATCCCTAACTGGGTTGTAGGTGTATACCATTGGGGAGTCCCGTACTAGAACGAAACAGCTGTCCAGTGCCCCCAGGTTCCAAAGGGTTCCCCTACCAATGTCAGTTGCAATGAATGATACCTCTACATTAAAATCTGTATTCATCTCAAAAAAACATTCTCGTGTTTGTTTTAAAAATTCGTTCATTCAGGAATTATTTTATATCTTCATTTTGGAACTGGTTGTGTGAGCCTTCTTTCGGTGCTTTAATTGCTGCTTCACGACCAATTGTTGAAAAGTAATCATCAGCTACAGGCGGCATAGACGAGGATGTCAAAACCAAGATCAAAAAAACAGTAAGACAGGCTTTCACTAATCTGAAATCAGTGTGGAGATCTACTGCACTCAGCACAGAGAACAATATCCGGATTTTCAATACCAACATCAAGTCAGTGCTGCTATGTGACGGTTCAGAAACTTGGTGTGTCACGAAAAGCACTTCCAACAAACTACAGAAATTCATCAAAAGCTGCCAACACTAGCTCGATACTGAAGATCACATGGCCAGAATAACAAGAATAAGCAACAAGCAACTCTCGGAACAAACCAACCAAGCAAGAACCTACCACCCAACAAATATGCAGAAGAAAGTGGAGATGAATTGGATTGAGCATACACTGAAAAAACCATTCGGAGACATCACGCACAAGGCCATCAGCTCGAGTGGAATCCAAAGGGGTAAACGACGAGTTGGGCGTTTGAGGTGATGGTGATACGGAGGAGGGAGATGGAGTGAGGAAGAAATGAGAGCTTGTTGGCATTTGTGGAGGGAGGTTGAAAAGACTTCAGAGAGGAGAGTGCAATGGAGATGTGCTACTGAATTCCCATATTCCACTAGGAACCCAAAGAAAAATGACAAAAATAATCAATAATCAATTAACAAAAAAATAGATTCTTCATTTTACAATTCTGAATAGCTTTGTTACATATTTATAATCTGTTGTATTTTGTTGCCAGGTTATTCAGCCGTATAAATTCATTAACTGTGAGATTGTAAATATTTCATTTTGTGTTCAGCTTATTCAAGCGACTCGAGAAACCACCCTAACAACCATTGAAACAGTTAAATAGATTCCTTTATTTTATAAAGAATTACCTTTCTGATCGAGATGAAGAAACTTGATCAGGTGATCGTTAGATTCAAATGCTTAGCCTGTGACTACTGAACGTAGAAAATCTTACACAAGTACAGTCATATCCCAACAATGACCAGCATAGATACTCAAAATCACATGATTGTCAAAAAAATTTTTTTTGTAGTCATCATTAGAGTGACTTTAAAGGCCATCCTAACAACTGTTGAAATGACCAATCAGAATTCGGTATTTCTTCTGGGAAAGTACTTATCTATAAAATAAAGGAATGTTACTAGTTGTTGCTAGTAGAAGACATGGGTGAGTATAAAGGATACCCTAGCAACTGATGAGATAACCAATTAAATTCCTTTATTTGATGAAAAATTTCTTTCTCAGGCGAAATATCGAAGCCTAATTGGTCTATTCATCATATATTAGGGTAGCCTTTAAAGACACTTATCAATCACGTCAACTGAGCTTTAAAAGTTGCAGTTAAAAGATAATATGTTGTGCCTTCAAGTCTAGATCCATCTACTGAGGCTACACCAACCACTCAGTATGGTTGGGCTTCACAAAGTAGGTGAAATAATTCATATGATATCTGAGTTTCGAGGAGAGGGAGGTCAGTGTCAAAGAACAACAACATCAACTGTGATGATCGTTTTTTTTCTTGTTGTTTCCATTTCCTTTCTTTATATTCATAAGATGAGCTGATTCAATTAGGATATGAAATAACTCATTTCTTAATTCATTAATTCTGTGTTTATATAGCTTATTGTTGTCATTATCTTTGTGGTTATTCCTAACCGTTGAATATTTCAGTTATCATTAAGCTTATCTTCGAATAAGGTCTTACTATAATTAATGAATAGTGATGATAGTAATAGTAGCTGATAAGATCGTTGAATCTTATCAACTCTAACCCTAACAGTCAACTTTTTGTTCGATTGAAATTAATGAGATAAAATTACATCTAATCAGGCTGATTATTTTTTAACTTTGCCTGAAATGAAATCCAAATTGACGAGATAGACTTCATACCTGTTATCCTGTTGATAATAATGATGAGCAGAGGAATCTAGGGCATATGTTTCGTCCAGTTTGGGACTTACTAGTTGGATATACTTGCCTCTGAGTAAGTAGTATTTGTTCCACTGATACGTGGATTTTAGAACACTTCACTTCAAACTATACAGCGAGAAAGAGAGAGTGTGTTGGTTGAAGGCGTTAAACACTTCACTTACCTAGGAAGTCGGGTTAGCCGTGGTGCGTTGTTTAGTCACCGATGAAACCTCTCCATGGATGAAACAAGCTCGATTAGCTTTCCCAAGCTAACTACATTTATGGCGCCACTATGATATCCGATTGTCTATTAAGGGTCGCGTGTACCATTCTACAGTTCGCTTTATTCTACTCTATGGCTGCGAAATGGCTAATAGGGATAGATGACGTAGGAAGGCTTCTCGTGTTTGACCACCGTTGTCTTCACAGCGTGGGCCGTGTGTTGTGATGTCACTATGTGAGTAACGCAGAAGTCAGACATAAAGTATTAGGGAGGAGAAAGAAGTCAGTTGATATGGTTATGAACCTTCATCATCGATTGAGATAGCTTGAACATGCGTTACACATGCGTAGTCACATTCTCTCTCACTGCACAATGTTGGCTGAAGTAGCTTCAGGCTGAAAAAAGGCCTGTGGCGACCAGACTAAAACATGGCATCATTGCATGAAGTCCCTGACTGTTGATTTGAACCACGTTGGGAGAAGCGGACCAACCGGTTGCGATCCACAAGACAACAGAAACCAGTTTTTGAGGACTCTAGGTGATAAGGATTACAATCGATGTCAGTAGTGTAGGTGTATTCAGAAATTATCTTCAACTCAATGACTGTTTTGAGTTCAGGATTTTTTCATTCCTCCTCCCACTCTTTTACTTTATACTGCTTCTGACCGGGTCTTCTTTATTACTTGAAGTGCTTATATAAGGCATGGCAACTTGGACCGTGGCACAGTAATATTTGGTTCAATATTGATTTAAATAATGAATAATAATAATATTAATAGAGGGTTATTCACCAGGCTACTGAGTCACCACAGCCACTACTTGTGGAAAGTGTAAAATTTTAATATTATATTCTGTGTTTTTACTATTGTCCCCTGTTTTATTGAGAGAAGGTTGTGCTATACCTTACTCATGCAAATGATTCACAGGGTGGGGTGTGTGTGAAAATTTTGATCATTTGAAAACATTTGACGTATAACAAACAATCTAGCTCCAGTGTGTTCCATTTGGTCCTAACAACTTAGTGGTAAAGTCTTTGACTGTGCCATCGACCGGTGCAGGTCCAGTTTTACATGGGAAAATAAGTTTTCCCATGGTGATAAGTGCTGATGAAAACGATGCTTGAATAAAGTAGTTCTAACAGTCTGACTTCAAGTATGGAATAAAACGAGTTAACTTTGCAGGAGTTCACGTTTTTATAAAGTATAGCAGTGGGCGGATGATTATTTTGTTTAACTGCAATGAAAAACAATCTTATGAGAGAAATGAAAAAAGGAAGTTGCAACTTCTTTATGTGAATCACTTACTTCAATTGCTGACTAGTACCACCTTGGGAAACTTAGGGGATCAGTGACTTATTGGTTTAGGCAATTGACTCTCAATGAACAGGTCACTGGTCCGAACCCCACCCTCTCTACCGAAGTTTGGGCAACCAGAGAGTATCATTATCCCTGACACAATAAATGTGTGTCATTGCCTACTGTATGAATGTGTATAAGATCACTGAATGGATTTCCATTCAGTTTTAATTTCACAACTTGGCGGGAATACAATTTGTCATCATGTGTGAGCATAAAGTTTGAAACGATGAAACTAGATGATAAATGTTTTGTAATCACATGTCAAAGCTAAAAGTATTTAAGATGACCGTGATTTCTACATTTTCTAGTGGTATAATTGATACTAGGCAGAAATCATTCTGTGATTTGAAGTTTTTATATTCCTACCTGATGAACATGATGTAAACTGTAGTGCTGTAGTGTGACAACCAGGTAAATAAGCTAAAGTTTTGCGTAAAAATAAAGAAGTGTCTATGAACACTTCCTAACCATCATATTGATTCTGATGACTAACACCAAGCAAAGCAAAACTCCAAATTGCCATGTGATGAACTTTGTAAGTGAGCAGGTCACAGATGAATATGGAAAAATGTCACATGAATCAGAAGCTCTCATGCAATAAACTTATATAGAGTGAGGTTAGTTTTCCAACCAAAGCACAAAAAAATTGCTCAAAATCAATCAATTAACAGTTTTTCTCACCGCAGACATGAGTCAGAAACTGTCACAGACAAATATTTGAGGGGCATTAATTGTTAACAAGTATTCTCCCTGGAATACAGACATTCATAAAAAGCTGCCTACGCTAGCTCGATACTGAAGGTCACATGGCCAGAATAACAAGAATAAGCAACAAGCAACTCTCGGAACAAACCAATCAAGCAAGAACCTATCACCCAACAAATATGTAGAAGAAAGTGGAGATGAATTGGATTGAGCATACACTGAAAAAACCATTCGGAGACATCACGCACAAGGCCATCAGCTCGAGTGGAATCCAAAGGGGTAAACGACGAGTTGGGCGTTTGAGGTGATGGTGATACGGAGGAGGGAGATGGAGTGAGGAAGAAATGAGAGCTTGTTGGCATTTGTGGAGGGAGGTTGAAAAGACTTCAGAGAGGAGAGTGCAATGGAGATGTGCTACTGAATTCCCATATTCCACTAGGAACTCAAGGGACAAATAATAATAATTCTTCCTGGAATCCTATTTGATGGTTCAGTATTCACTTCCTTCTTTAACCAGACTCACGTAACCATAGAGATATCAATTATTACTTCTTAAAACAAGATTCAGTGAAGAATAACTTCTATGGAGTTTATTATACAGAAGCTTTATTTCTGGCTTAAAAATACAAATGAAAACAAAGCTACTGAAAATCTCATCATACTTATAAAATGAGTGTAGTCAACGCATTGGCTAAAAAGTATGATTCAGCGCAACTTTTAAAATACGGTATGAGAAGCTACAACCAAAGGCTATGAAGTAAGATACAATTTTGTCCTCTTGTAACCCAACAGAAACCAGATTATTAGAGGAGTAGAATTTGGGTACGAATGTGTCATCAACATACCCCAGACAAATTGTTGACTTTAGTAGGTGAGGAAGCACACTTTCTTCGGGTGACTTTAAAGGCCACTCTAACCATTGGTGAGACAGCCAATCATATTCCTTTATCTTATGGAAAAGTCATTTCCCAGGTGAAACATCGAAGTCTGGTTGGTCATTTCAGCAGTTGCTAGGGTATCCTTTAAAGTCGATCTAGTTTTCTTTTAAATATAAAGCAAATAGTCGCTAGGTCAGGATGTAACATTTCATCCCGAGACCACTAACTTCATATTTTAAGGAAATCTATAAAGGCTTTGGGGGGGCCTTTAAAGGCCACGCTAACAACTGTCAAAATAATCAATCAGGTTGAAGTATTTGGCTGGGAAGACCATTTGTTGTAGAATAAAGAAACGTGATTGGTTGTTTCATCAGCTGCTAGGGTGACTTTTAAAGTCACTCAAACAACCAATTAGATTTCTCTATTCTATGAAAACCTACATTTTCAGCCATAATGGAAAAACCTAATTGATCATTTCAATTATTGCTAGAGTGACTTTAAAGGACACCCGAACTTATACAGGTAAATTAACTGTTATTATTATTTGTCCCTTGAGTTCCTAGTGGAATATGGGAATTCAGTAGCACATCTCCATTGCACTCTCCTCTCTGAAGTCTTTTCAACCTCCCTCCACAAATGCCAACAAGCTCTCATTTCTTCCTCACTCCATCTCCCTCCTCCGTATCACCATCACCTCAAACGCCCAACTCGTCGTTTACCCCTTTGGATTCCACTCGAGCTGATGGCCTTGTGCGTGATGTCTCCGAATGGTTTTTTCAGTGTATGCTCAATCCAATTCATCTCCACTTTCTTCTACATATTTGTTGGGTGATAGGTTCTTGCTTGATTGGTTTGTTCCGAGAGTTGCTTGTTGCTTATTCTTGTTATTCTGGCCATGTGATCTTCAGTATCGAGCTAGTGTTGGTAGCTTTTGATGAATTTCTGTAGTTGCTAAAGTAGAAAATTTGGGTTAGGTAATGTTGAAGTACCATTTGTAATTTTAAAACGTAATCTACACCAAGCATTCTTAGACCAGCTGAACTCTGGATCACCCGTTTTCAAGTCCATCTCAGACAAAGAAACGGATAAGCAGCAACTGCATTTTCTTGATTATCTTGTTAAGCTGTAAGAAAATGGACATTTAAGTATAACCAATTTCAGGAAAGCGATCCATTCGAACAAATATTTAGGTTTCAGTTCATCACGTCCAGTTATTAAGAAAGTTTCTCTTGCCTCAAGTCTTTTAAGAAGAGCATACTCTCTAACAATAGGTGAAAATGAAAGAGTTAAAGAATTGAAATATATGAACAAGATACTTAAAATGAATAATTATTCAGGGAAATTCATTCACAAAATAGAAAATAACTTGAAGTTAGATCGTGAAACTACTCCTTAACCATGAACCTCAACATTAGTCATCCCATACAGATCAAACATTGGATGGGATTAGGAGAGTGTTAAACAAATGCAATATCAGAGTGTTCTACAGAACATCAAACACATAGCAGAGCACCTTAATCCATATGAATGACAAGATTCCTCTAGATTCATTATCTGATTGTGTTCAGAAAATAAAATGCTCAGACTACAACGCAGTATACATAGGACAGACTTCTCGTGAGATCAAAATTATAAGAAATGAACACCAAAAAAGCCTCCACTCGACACCCTAGAAATCTAGGAGAACCGAAAACTCATGAAAACACTTCAGCCATATCTCTACACGCTATAATTTCAGGTCACAACGTCAACTCTTTGACAATATTGAAATTTTACAGAAAGGCCTCTGAAATTATAAAGAACATTTTGTAGCATAGAATCAAAATTGTCTAAATAAGAATGAGGTAATAAGACGTATTTTGACTTGATCTCAATCCACCCCCCACATACTGACATAACCAACATACATACGATAAGAACAATGAACACACGTGTATATATCAGTTAAGTGAGAAACTCCTAAAGCATATGGTGAGGGCACGGAACTTTATGAACCCAAAGTACCCGAAGGTATTTAACTCAGTTATCTTGTGGCATTAATTTTTCATGTAGATGATAGTTGACCTAGTTAGCGTAGGATAGTTCAATTCATCTAAATACTATCTTCTAGACATAGGTAATTGATGCATAGTAATGATGGGTAGTGTCTAGCAGTGGAATCCAATCAACGACGGTGTAATACAAGAAATAACACTATAAGTAATTGATGGTCTGGAGGTCTAAGAGCCTTACCAGCCTCATTTTCTTTCTCTATGCTCCTCTCATGCCCACATTTTGACTTCTAAAAGTGGCGCATTTTTGCGTGAAGTCCGACTTTTTCTGGTCTTGTTATCGACCACTTCACAATGTGGAGCTTTTTGTGACAGTCAGTTATTAGCTTAATACCCTACGAATTAACTCGAGTCGTTGGTTTAAAGGACACTTCACGGTTGTTATGTGTTATGATTGCTCTTTACCGTGACACTGACAGATATCGTTTATGAGTTCGCTATTGAATTGAGTTTGAATATTCTGTCGAGTAAAATAGAAGGTCATACTGATTGGTGGATGGAGGCAATCAGCAGGAAGACCTGTCTGATCTAGGTTTTGTGCTTTTTATCACTCTTCAACAAGGCGTGTCTGAAACCTCAACGGAAGTGATGTCTCACTTGGGATTCGAACCCACGTCACACAGGTGGAACATCAATTTCTTCGAGATTTCAGACACACATTACTGACGATTGTTAAAAAGCACGAAATGCTGGCCCAGAGCTTCCTGACGATTGCCTCCATCCAAACAACAAATGGAAGGTTCCTTATCTATTATCACGAGTAGAAGCTAAACTGTTAAGGATCAATGATTGGTTGTTGCCGACAGGAGATACAACTGTCGCATGATTTTCAGAGAATTCTACCAACTGACATCAAATTACCATAAACGTGATCTCGCGATGGGTTTTTTGCAGTATTTTCCCTATCACAGTATCATATTTCACGGGCGAACTGAGCAAACACTAAGATATCATATTGAAGACTACCGCTTCCATAAAATCTTCGGAATTACATTGGATTACACTGTACTTTGTCAATGATAAGCTTATTGTTCCCCATTGGTTTTATCTGTCCCAGTTCCAAAACTGTCTTCAGCACTGATTTTCATCAACTGGAAAATACCTTTAAGCTACGGAGCACCGAGCAGCTGACAAGTTTTAGGATCGAAATGCTTAGCAGCCTTACACTAACGACTGTATAAAGGTTGAGTTTCAAGCCATCAGGTCTCCTTAAGACCTATCCGTTTTAGCAGATATGTTCAATAATAAGAAATGTTAAGTATGCAGAAGCGTATTTGCATCGAATTTGGTTTTCAATAAAACTACAGCTAACTGATAAAAAAAGACTAAACGAAAATAGTAAAGATGCAATTTGAACTAATTAAATATTTCTTACGTAATCAAACCTCACCTTTTGTAAGAAATAATGTGAACGCCACAGGTGTAGGAAAATAAGTAGAAAGTACACTGGTGGGTACACGAGAACGAAGTCTACAGTGAAATATATAAAAGGAGTTGTTGAGTTTTTAATCTCCCTTTTTTTTTATCTTACCTCAGTATTATTTCATTAATAATTTCAATCAGTTAGAGTTCACTTTTTCTCTAATCGAAAAACCAACAATTTAATTTCAAGTTGTTATTCATCGAAGACTGACATCAGTTGGAGGAACAAAGGAAACCTGGGAGCACTGGACAGCTGTTTCGTCCTCCAACTGATGTCAGTCTTCGATGAATAACAACTTGAAATATTTCCAAATCTCCACAACCCCCTCAAAAATTCAACAATTCAATGCCATATCGCTTTTCGGTTGATATTCATCCCAAACTGACATCAAATGGAGAGTCATTAAGAAACTGAAAGCACTGGATAGCTGTTTCTTCCTAGTATAGGAATCGAACCCAGGACTTTTGGGTCATTGGACCATTAAGCCAACGCTTGATCGGCATCCATTTGTACACATTTCCTACTTCTGGCAATTCATGATGAAGTGCGACCTCTATTTAATGTCATCCTAAAGTCCAACTTGGTTGGCACCACCCGTGACGACTTCGCATTAGAACTTTGGGTATATCATTAGAAATCCACTTTAAATCAATAAATTAAACCCAAAAAAAACCTCCAAATTGGATTAATTCCACTTCTTTTTTTCTAGACTAGTAACTATGACTATAGTGTGAGTGAGGGTAAAGTGGGATGGAAAGCGAAACGATGATACTTCAGAAAAGATAACTATTTACTTATTCACCTAACTAACATCACCTACTCTACCCTCGTATACCTATATACAGAAATGTGAAATGAGTTGGTGGGACATGTAGACAGTATATTGTAAAATAAGAAAATTAGAAAAAAGGTGTCCTAGCAACTAGCTATACTAGTAATCACCCAAGGGGAATAGAAATCACAGAATATATGAACATATATTGATTTTATTACTGAGTTATAATAATGCTAGTGGCAAAAAATACTATAGATAAAGTCGTAAGAAGCATTCTGTCAACTACACTTCAGTTTTGCATTCCAGCAAAGATTTGTGTGTTTTGTCCAGTTTTCTGTTCACTCAGTAACAAATCAGTTATCAGTGCATATACTTATGTATCCATGGTCAAAATAACTGTTCTATTAATGAATTAATTAGTTTCATTCCTATATTGTAATGGTGATATCTGAACAAGAGGACTAATCGAACACATTTATCACTCAGAGATACTGTATGAGGTCAAAAAGAATAAACTTCCGTTGCCTAAAACTAAACTGAAGGGAATTGGAATTTCTGCTAACTCTTCTCAGTTGACAGGTAGATGATTGCTCTTCATAACTAAACAAACGGTAGATGGTTTAAATTATTTTAAATGGGTACCAAAAAAGGGGTTTGTATGCCACAAGTTGGCGCAGAAACTGCTTACCATCTTTTTGATAGATGAATAAAATCAGCAGGTAACTTTTCTTTGACCTAGAGTTCGTGAGCAGTGGAACTCATCACCAACAGATAAGGTAAATGAAGTCGCCTAAGGGAGTTGAATTCATATCAACTAATAACATGGTCATAAAGTTCCTACTGATTGACTTTATGCGGTGTTGAACTGACCATGATGGCTGACAGCTGAACAGTAGTCAGTTTTATACTACTTGCTATCCGTAGCTGATCTAATCCTGCTGTCACCGATTATAATTTTATTACTGAGTCTAGTGACAACCTATGAAACAGTCGATAAAATACGATCAATAATAACTTCACATCTGTTGGAACCGATCAAAAAGACTAATTCTAGTGTCTCACCGACAAAAATTCTTTTTCTATATGTCTGTACTTTTATTATTTAGGCCTGAGAAACGAATGTCTTTAAACGCCATTCCGGTAACTGCTAAAAAAGACGGAAAGACTTTAAAGGTTACCCTAACAACTGACAACCTAACCAATCAGCTTGCAGTATTTTGCCTGGGAAGACAATTTTTCATCGAATAAGGGAACGTGATTAGTTAATTCATCGGTTGTTAGGGTCACCTTTAAAGTCTCTTAAAAAACAGCCGACTTTTAGGTCATCCTAGTAACTGTTGAAACAGCCAATGAGGTTACGGTATTTCGGCTAAGAAGTTAGATTTTCATAAAATGCAGAGCCATAATTGGCTGTCTTAATAGTTGCTGGGGTAGTCTTTAAAGTCAATCATGGAATCTTCGTCAGTCTCTCAATGAAAATTACCATTTGGTAGTTTTAACCAGCCTTATTGAATGAGGAGTGACTTTAAAGACAACCCTGGCAACTACTGAGATAACCAACTAATTTTATTTATTTTATGAAAAAACTGCCTTCCTTGTTGATATACCAAGACCTAATTTGTTATTTTAGCAGTTTGCTAGGGTGACCTTTAGAGTAGAGTCTCTTGGATTTTCAGCCACTTAATTTGTATCAATAACGACGTAAAAGAAAGCCCAGATGGAGGGTTCACTACTTGAGACCGTAAAGCTCTAACCAGTAAATGGTGTATTCAAAATTTGTGTTGCCTACCGAGGTTAGAGAGGCCATAAACTATTATTATCTCCCATAAGCCTGAGCGAAGCATAACGCAACACACGAACCTGGGGGTGTCACTCATTCAGTTTAGTTTAGTTTCAGAAAATAGACCGAGATCTTTATTGAGGTTGTGTCTACTGGACCAGGTAGGGATTCGACCACTTGAGAGTAACAGGGTTAGTAATCATGTAAAGCGGGAAACCTCCTGTAGAACCAACCAAATCACTTGTGCTAGTATGTTAGTCACACGCCTTTCAAGCTTTTACATAGCCAAAAATAGTCTTCTTTCCAGACAGTAAACAAATCTATTGACTGGTCAAAGGAGACTAACCAAAATCATGTTGTCTAGTCCTATCTGCTCATCGACTTCCATCGATCATTTTTCGCAATGTGGCCACCAAGCTAGGAGGCTCACCATCATCGTGAACTTTGATGAATTTTAGCTGGCTGGACGCAATTGGCAGGAAGTCCTGCTTGACCTAGGTTTCGTGCTGCAGTCAGAAGGATTACAGTTGGTTACTCTCCAATGGCCAATCCACTCCTACAGGAGGTCGGTCACGGCCCAAATAGTTTAATGGTAACATCGCTGACTACAACACTGGTTGACGAATATCCGAGGGAGCATCACTTCCGTTGGTGTTGCAGATACGCCTTGCTGATAAGGCACGAAACTGCGGTCGTCCAGGTCTGCTTATTGACTGTCTGTAATCAACTGACATCGATCAAAGTAGACTGAGATAAAGAAAGGAAGTAGTTAACTAATGATTAGCTGTCGCTATTTCATCAGTTAATATCTTTATGTTGCCATGTGGACGTTTTTTGATCTAACCTTTGTTTTTTCATACCACGTATGAAAAAGCTTCTGTTTTCTGTCAACTGGCACTGGATACATGTTCTACCTCAACGTGAAATTCCTTATCCTTTAGTGCTGGTGAACTAAAGATCTTCGTCCTCTGCTTTCATCTGTAAGGCCACTTCATGCATTTTAAAGTAGCTTCTCTAAAGTATTCATCTTATCAATTTACTAAAATCTTTTTTGCATTCACACTTAGGCTTCTCAATTCACTTTTTAATGACGTACACATCTGTGCATATCTAATAAAATTGTGTGGTGTTAACTACAACAATATGTGGCCTAGCCTTTCATCTACTTACTGACTTACTTACTAGCTTATACATACCATTGACAAGATCACCAACAACCTGAAGTTAATGATGAAAGAAGAACTGCGAAGAATCAATAAACTGGCAGCAGAATGCAAGTATTGGCATGTTTATTACTCGCTGTACGTTTTTGCGTATTAGATAGTGAGCCTATACGTACCGTGTGTGTGTGTGTGTGTATTTGAGTGGGTGTGTCAGAGAGAAAGTGAGTGACTCAGTTGTCAAAGCATTTTCTGTCTCAATCGCACACATACACACACACTTTCTCACTGTATCCTTAACTCATAAACTTAACTTCAGACATCAGTGACATTACTGCTTTAATACAAAGTCTCTCTCTCTCCCTCCTGTTTCGCCTATAGCTAGCTACATTAATTTTATTCAGACATCGTTTGATGATTGTGTTATTGTATCTGGAACGCATGAACAGATCGATCGATCCATGTAAAGCTAAAAAAACTTGTCATTTCTTTATTGAGAATTATTAATAACCAGGATTAGGACACAGAAAAGTTGGACGAGCTAAATTATCGAATACGTGGTCAAAATGAATTGTAATGTGACTGTCAGAGTGCAGGTGAATAGACCCAATTTTGAAAGATATAGAGTATACTGCCATACATTATGAATTACCAATCATCTGTCTCTGTTTCATGAGTATAACGGAATCCGTTTCACTGTTGTACTCCCCTCATCAATCTCTCATGAACCGTGAACAACAAAACTTAGTGACTTGATATTATTTCAGGGTAGTATCCATCAGGAACCAATATCAGTTGGAGAATCACGAAAAGAAATCTGGGAGTAATGGAGGGCTGTTTCGTCGTAGTATGAACCTCAGCCGTGTGCACCCATGACCCCGCCAGCGACCGAATTCAGGACCTTGGCTATCACACCACCAATACTGGGTCAAAATTCAATAGTCCACACTTTCATACTTCTGTCAACTCACGATACAGAGCAATCTTCATCCATGGTCATAGTTGAGCATTTTTCCACACGTTCGACTTGGTTGAATGAGTAATGAATAAAACCTTTAAAGTAATAAATCCCCTACACACATCCAAACCATGTAATATCATTCATGATTTACCATTGATTTCAAGTCGGACAGATGTAAGTACAGTCTTGAGAAGGGATCAAAGCTACTCAAAAGTGAAGAGGCACGGCTGTGAGAATATTAAACTTTGGTACATGAAGACTTGAAAATGTGGTTCAGTAACACTTAAAACAATAATTTACTAACATAACAGACAGTCAATCCTATTCCACTAAACTGACAGATATATATTCAGCTAGTGACATTTTGGTGATTCATTCTCACAAGTTAAGATGTGGTAATTTTCAATGCTTACTGATTTTGATGTATGGAGGGGGAGGGGTAGCAGGGACATACGAAGACGTGCCATGAGCTGGCTAAAGCTGTCCACAGTCACTTTTCAGTGTCTTATCTACAAAAAATGTCAATTCTGGTCACAAGGGGATTTAAAAGCCTTCAGCTTGTTCGGAGGATGGTTTGCCTTTTTTTTCTACTGCCTTACAGACGGTATTGTTTCTGTGGCTTAACTGGTTTACTGTAGTCAGTGCAGAAACAGCAAGTTAAAATTCGCTGTCTATAGAAACTGACAAGCAGCATTTCGACCTGTTACGAGTTATCTCATTCCTCTTCGTACTGCTGTGAAGTATGATAAATCAGCACGATTATAGTTGATATAAATCGTCAACCTAAAATTCGGTCATTTATCAAGGCAATGGTTATACTGGAGATACTTATGTACTACTCCACTTGGAACCGGTCACGTCCGCGTTAATCAAAGCCCAATATCTTGACTAAATAATTTCTTGTTTTGTACCACATCAAATATATTTTTCTGACGAATTTTTCAAGGTGAGAGAAATTATCACAATTTTACCGGCGTTTATAGTTCAATGGTTATCCAGAGCACCAGTTCAGTTTAAGTAGCTCATTGCTTTCATTATTCCCCTTGGTAGATATCTGTAAGCACTTGACACAGTTAATTTAATAAAGCCAATTAAGATTCTATTTTTCACCTCTTCATGATTACCTGAACTATGAATGCGTAGGCTTTTGATAATCAGATGGAGGATACTTCGTAATTTTTTTAACGGTCATTAAGTACAGACACTTGACCTTAAGTATTGAATGCTTTCAATGTTGGCGAGGAGAAAAAGCATTTAGCTTTCATGATAGATGGTGAGTTGAAATGGAAAGTAAATTTTTGGTTCATAAAGAAAATCTATTTGATTAACTGAGGTAAGAGTGGTTTAGCGCACTTGCGTGATGATTGAAGGTGAAATGAAAATCTGAGCCGCAAGTGTAAGCACAGTCCAGCGACAGTAACACATCACGAAATCAAATGGCGGTTGGGCAAAGCCCTTGGTGATTGACTGAAGTGAAACTAAGATTTGGTCAGCAGTTGGGTCTCGTAGCTCAGTTTGTAGAACACCGGGCAGGAAACCCGATGGTCGCTGGTTCGAATTCTGTCTTGGCTCAGATTTTCGCCTAGCCTTCAATCACCACCCATTATCGATAGAGAAAATATCTTTGAAATTCTGTATCATAGAATGCGTTGGTATACTTTTGTACCGAGTCTACTAGGATTTAAGTGAAATACGGGTTCTCACTTCGGAATTCCTTAATGTGAAACAATGATATCTCTCCAAATTGTACACTTTCTCCACTGTTTTAAAGAGTGTATACTTGAACCGCGACGTTGTCTTTTGACGATTCACTGTGTTTTTTTCTGTACTTATCTACCTTGTATGGCTTCACGAACGATGCTTGTGTGAGAAACAGAAGCGATCTGAACGTCTTTTTGAAGGTCGCATCATCATTATTGCTTAACGCCGGCTTTGGCGAAGCTATCTCTGGGAAGTCAGATCAACCCTAGTGGGTCATTAGCAGACGAAATCCCTCCACGGATGCAAACGCTGGATTAACTTTCGCCAACATACGCCATCTGTAGCGCCGCCACCATATCCGATTGCCAATTAAGGGTCGAGTGTACTGTGGTGCAGTAAGCACTGTTCTACTCGATGGTTGTGAATCATAATCATTAAAGGTAGACGAAATGAGAAAGCTTATGATGTCCGACCACCGTTGCCTTCAAAGCATAGGCCATGTGTCATGGTGTCAACACTTCAGTAAAGCAGAAGTCAGGTGTATAGTTCGAGGGGGGAGAGAAAAGTCAGTTGATGCGGTTGTGAACCTTCATCGTCTGAGATGTCTAGGACATGTGTTACTCATGCTTCGTCATTACCTGCCTCGTAGCGCAATGTTGGCTTAAGTAGGTTCAGGCTGGAAACAGTCTCGGAGCAGACAGATTAAAACACGGCACCACTGTCTCAGCTATATCGAGAGATGCAGATTAGGCGGTTGAGGTCCACGTGATAAAAGAAACCAGTGGTGGAAGACACTAGATGATGTTGTCTAGATTCGATGTCATTGGTACAGATATATTCAGACATTATCTTCATCGTAATCGACATACTGTATTCAGCATCGCATTCCCCCTCCCACTCTTTTACTCTGCTTCTGACCGATTTCTCTTTTATTCTTCTTCTTTCATCTCATTGCTTTATCACTTTATGTGGTAATATGAGAGTTGACAATGTGAACTATTACATGGTTTTATGTTGATACTGACTGATTGGTTGATAAAGCAGAATATGTGTATATATCACTGAATTAATTGCAGACTGCAGATACTTTTTCAATAACTATCAACAAGGAATGTCGCTTGGGTCATTTGTTTCGCTATTGAACACTTCCAAGCTTCTGGCAGTTAATTCAATGCAACATACTATAAAATTACTTGACCTAATTACCACTTTGCAATGTATACTCATGATTAATATGCTAAAAGTAGTCTGGTGCTAGTTGCTTGATTGTGTCGGCTTTCAGTTCAGGAACCATAACTCATTTCCTAGCAGTTTTTTCACGTGATACACCACTCTGTGAATTGTACTACTAACTGTACAACTTTGTAGAAGGAATTCGGTATTGGTCATATGGAAGATAGTAATGATGGATAAAGGCTAACAGTGGAATCAAGGACGTGCGTTTCTTCTTGTTCCGCACTCATCGGCTAGGTGTACTTTCCTCCAAGTGAGCAATATTGTTCCCACTGTGATTCAAAACCGTGGCAGATCGCTTCAAACTCTAGAACGTTATCCACTAGATCACCGAGCCACGATAGCAACTTGTTGTAAGATGGGTGTGGTTTCTGTTTTGTTGCTTGTATGGTCCCATTGTTGACTGGACCGAAATGATCGACCTCTGTTGTCATAGGGGCTCATGCGCTGATACCTGAATATTCCCTGTGTTCTAGTTTTAGAGTAGTGATAGATAGGAGCACATTTGTCAGCAGAAGTCGATCAGTCCCGTCCAACTAACATACTGAAAACTGGTTTCTTGAAGATAATTCCGTAAATAAAATTGACTTTCATAATATCGTGATATCAGTTAAACAACCTGGCTAAAGCATTTGAATACTATGCGCCTAGAACCTCGCTGATTATCGAACCCACTGCTACAGGATTTACCAAATGCACTTTAGACCGAAGCAAGTTATTTATCGTAGAAAAACCTAGAATATTATAAAATAGGTCTCCAGGTACAAAATCATTGAATGTTCGATAATTTATCTCTGGTGATACTAATTTGTGATGAGAAATATCTAGAACATTTACCAAAATTCCATATCCCATAAGTCTTATCTACAACAAAATCTACAAATTTTCTTGATACATTTGTTTATCTGTGTTTACTCCTTCAAACCAATAAGTAAATAAGTAGTATCTTTTCAAGAACGATAATTAAGTAGACAGACAAAAGATCAGATAAAATCTCCAAAAAATTGTATACAAATAGTTGATAGACAATATGAAGGGATAAGGATTACTTTATGTATGGCTACTTCCATCGATAAGCAGAATGATGGAATTCGTTTATTTTCCTTCAGTGAACTTTGTTATTTGTTTTCGAACTATCTTCCTCATGATTCACTGTAACTTTTTAGTGATATCGGCCTTTTGAATCTGTAGATTGTTTTCCTGAGCATTATCATTAATATGACTATTGTTGTTAACAAAGGTAAATTGCATTAAACCGTCAGAAGTTATCTTATCAAGAACATCAAAATTCTGCTATAACAGCACAAAAACAACAACTACAATCATCCACTTCCTTATTCAGACTTGAACATCGAATCATCCCATTGCAACACATCACTTCATCTACTGATCTACTTACTATATTGACTTCAAGTTTAAATTGACCGCCAGCTGTGATATAAAGCATCAATAACATTCAACTGTTTGGTTAATTAATCCATAGTGTTAGGAGGAAGATGAGATAAATAAATAGAAAAAGAAAGGCTAGAGTGTAATTTAATTATCCGCTGATGATTTTGACAAGCTTAAAACAACAATAATTCTTTGCATACTATTCAAGATTCAATAAGTCTGCACATATACAATTATTCACGTGTATTGAATGTGACTATTATTTACAGACAAACATAATTTTGATTGCCTGTGCGATTAGACACATAATTATGACCTTATGTGGTAGTATGACACAATGATATTTGATTTGTGGATTTCGACTCATCACTTCAGATGATATCTTGTTCTGTATGTATGTAAATGTGTATCTATGTACAGGTGTGTATGTCTGTGTATGTGGGCGCCTATTGATAGACATGCAAGCCGGTGTATCTACCTTACTGTTATAAGCGATTGAGAATTTTTTAAAAACAATCCAGTGTGTTATTTACTTGACCTAAGAACAGTGTTGTTGTTTAGCCATTTCACATTGTAAAAATATCTTACACAACGAAATAAAACAAACAAATAACCACGTGATGAGTATTATATTGATAATGAACGACGATCGAAAGTGAAATGAAAATTTGAACCGTGGCAGGATTTGAAGCATTGACTTGCAGGTTATCAGCTCAGTGTTCCACTAACTGAGCTACGAGACGTCTTGCTGAGTATGAGTACCATCAAGCGATATTAACATACCATGAATTCACATGGTAGTTTAGCAAAATTCTTGGTGATTGAAGTGAAATAAAAACCTGGTCAGCAGTCGGATCTCGCAGCTCAGTTGACAGAACACTCGGCAGGGAACTCAGTGGTTGCTGATTCGAATCCCGCTGTGGCCTTTATTTTCATTTCACCCTCAGTCATAATACAATATCATTACAAATCTACCAAACCATTGCAATCTCAGATAGTTGAACTGAGAATACTATCTTTACAATTTTGCGAGTTTCTTTCACTAACGCATTGCAATGATGCATTTGTATGGAGGCTGAAATTCCCTTTTATGGTGAAATACCTCTGGATGTTGATACCGATGAGATAAAACGCAAAAACTCAAAGTACAAACAAACATGACATGAATTACACTATAAATAAACAATATTGTGATTGAACTTTTAACCTACTGGACATAAGATTAATTAATGAGGGATTTGTAGACTATTGATTGGTGCTAGTAATTTTCTGTTGATTGTTAAACTGCACTAAATCGATTAGTCTTTCTTGGCATTAAGGCCTACTGAATGAATGCCTTAATATTACTTCCAGTTTCTTTGTAATGATATTTACTCATGGTGGATTCCATGGCATGCGTTTCGTTCTATTTTGGACATATCAGCTAGGTGTACCGACATTCCAGCGGGAACACCATCACCGAGATGCAGGTACATTCATCTGATGAGTCCTAGAAAGAATGGAATGCCAGTCCTAGAATCCACGTCTAGCTGTCATCAAGCAAGTCACATCAAAATGGGAGGTTCATTGAATTGTCATTTATTCGTATTGTGAATCAGATTATTTTTGAAGCTTTTTGAGAAGTGCTCTTCATGTTGGTGATAAGTGAGCGTTATCAATAGCTAGGAAATTACTATTTTAGTAATGTATTTCTGAGATGAATGAGAAAGCAGATGCCAACTGAAAAACTTGGGTTACAATCACGCTATGTCATGAATTGACAAAGGTTGGAAACTATGAACCACTGAGCTCCCCCGCCACCCTTCAGTGGCTGAATGGTTAACACGTTCGCCTTAAAAACTAAAGGTCCTGAGTTCAGTCCTTAGCCGGGTCGTGGGTACATACTGCTGAGGAGTCCCATGGTAGGACAAAACAGCTGTCGAGTGCTCCCAGGTTTTCAATGGTTCCCCAACATGTCACTCCGTGACGAATACTATTGTAGTGTCTATCCCAGCTGTACAGTATTGCCTGTATTATTGTTTATTCAACTAAGCAACCCAGTCAGTCGTTCGCATTGATCTATTTGACTGGAGGCACGATAATTTTTAACCAATAATAGAACATATGCCTAGTAACTAGATAAAGGTTCTAAGGAAAAATCCTCTTATGACTGAAATGCATGATCCATGGTTAATTTATAGCCCATATTACAGTGCTTAGTGGTCACTTCAGTAAGTAACCATATGTTCTTCATCTCATTTCTTTTAGTTCGTTAATTTCAAACCAAAATACTGTTTTTCTTAGCCGGATGTGTAATCTAGATCCTGGTTAGTTCAGTAGTGGGGATAAGTGAAAGCTGGAACAGATTTATGCTTGGAATAGGGACTATTCAAAATACGGAGATAAGTCCTTTTCGCGGTTCATTGTGGTCACAGCCAGCTGGAATCAGTCGTCTCGTAGTTGGTGGGAAAGGCTTCAGCTCTAATGGGTAGACTGCTGATGAAATCGCAGCTCAGATACAGAAAGCCCGTTCGGGATTTGCCAACTTGCGTCATCCGTGGCACCCACTGACCAAATATCCGACTATCTGTCGAGGGATGAGTATACTGCGCTGCAGTTCGTCGCGTTCTGTTGCACGGCTGTGAGATGTGGCCGCTCAGGGTAGAAGACGTGAAGCGATTACAGGGTTTCGATCACAGGTGTCTTAGTAGCAATGTTTGAGTTTGGTAGGATCACTGGGTGAGCAATACTGAGATCAGGAGAAGGGTACAAGGCAAGAAAGGCAAATTGATTGGTGAGGTAGTGAACTTTTATCGGCTGATGTGGCTTGAATATATGTTGAGCATACCGAGTCTTCGCCTTCCTTAACGTACCATGCTAGGGGAAGCTGGAAGAAGATTCAGGGTGGCCAGACCAAGACTTGGTACCAGTCCATGAAGTCCCTAACTCTTAGTTTGAGCCGTGTGGGGAGATGTAGACTACCTGGTTGGGGTCCCCAAGACGATGGGAACCAGTGATTGAGGACTGTTGTTTACATGGATGAAAATCAGTTGCAGTGGCGCAGATGTATTCATTCTTTGAAGTCTTTTAAAGCTTGAATATTCTCACTGACCTTTATCTTCAGACTGCTTATTGTCACACAGCTTTGTCTACTTTGATACCACTTTTATTCTTTCCCCCGCTCTTTATATACTACTATGAGGTGTGGTAACTTGGAACGATGCACTTGTGTGCTAGGTTCTACGTTGATTTTGTCGGTCTACCTGACAGAGATAAATTAGGACTGAGGATCAACTCAACAAGGGAAAGTCGTTTCTTCTTAACACACACAGAGATCATAAATCTTGTCACTAAGAATTAAAAAGAATGGAAACATTCCACAAGTTAACTGATCCCGGAATTTAGTTTATTTGAAGAGATATAGAGCTATTGAGAATGGGTAAGCAGCTGACATCCCTGTGAATGAATCACTTCAAGAAAGTAGATTCGCTGAATTGACAGTGCACAACTACAAGTAATGATAAAAACGCTGGTAATAATGGTTAAGTATCAATTAAGCTAGATCGTTACACAACTGAAGTTAGAAGGTATCGGCAACTAGATCTCCATGTCTTGTCACATATGGCACTGAATCAAGTTGCAACTGTCTGGAACATATTTGCGTATACATACATATTGAATCTTCCATTTACTCAACTCCATTTTGTTACAACGAGCACTATTTGTAAACGTGTTCGGACTAAAGCTGATTTATATAGGCATAACCCTGATGAAGAAATAAAAAACAAGAGTGGATAAACAGACAGGAAAATAGTGGAAAGGATTTCTGAAACAGTCACATCTGATAGAATGATTGATTTTTCAGTGTAATTTACTTGGTGGTGGCTAACAGTGGAATTTAGGACGCGCGTTTCGTCTTATTTGGTACTCGTCACCCAAATGTACATGCACTCCAGTGAGTGATGTTTTTCCCACTGAGACTGGAACGCAGCACATATCGCTTCAAACACACAGGAGCCCATATATCAATACAGGTGAATCAATTCGATCCAGGATAACAACGGGAAATTATAAGCAACAACCAATAATAATTTTTCAGTGCGCCTCTTCCAATAAAAGAAAACTCATAAGTATCTAGGTAAAATTTACTGACTAATGTGCATGAATCATATTTCATCAACCAAATAAGAAGATGAGTACTGTACAGTCGAACTGATTGCCATGAAGTTACAATCTGAAACTTACCTTTCAAAACAAAATAAAATAGCTAATGGCTTCTGTATAGGTAATCATCACTTCAAGTCAGTATTCATCATGGACTAACAATAGTCGGTGAAACACTAGAGATCTTGGAGCGCTGGACAGCTGTTTCGTCCTAATGTGGAACTCAACAGCAGTGCGCACCCATGACCCCACCTTCTGACTCCACGGTCAGCATGTTACCATTGAGCCACTGGGTCTAATAGTCATCATTTCCTTGTTTCATTGGGAATCAAGTAATATTGGAGATCTTACCCCGTCCCCCCTAGGGTGTGATTTCTTACCACTGAAAGCCAAAATAATTACCTGAGCCGAAATGCTGGATACTGAGGGTCATCATCCAACACTCAAGTTTTTCCTTCTTGGTTCTTAACATAGTGCAACTTATTCACTGAAGGGGAATTAGTCCGTAATTTTCATTGGTTACCCAATATGAATAAAAATGTCAACAGTGAACGAGTTACGATTTCTCACTGTCGTTGTAAAGCTAAATAGTAGCAGTAACATTAGCAAGACTTTGCGGTAAGTTAACTACACAATGTCTGGTAAGTTAGAAATGGAAAACAACGTCAGCAGTCCTTGGCTCTTTAGGCTTTACATACAACCCAAAGACGGTGAGAGGTGCGTAATTAACAGCTATACATTTCCATGATAAGTATTCATAGGACAGTAATATTATCAGACAACTATTCGATGAGACTTTCTGCAACTTGTCAGTGTGTTTGTTTCTGTGCAAATCCAGAATTATTTGCAAATCTTCAAGTTTCTTATATATGTATACAAAGGCTAATAACTGTGTGAAAAGACAGCGACAATAGTAAGCAATAATCAAATTTAATGATATTTTTATTGTGTCTAGTCACTGAGTGAGGTAAAATAACTGTGTAAAATATGAACGCGTGTATATGCATGCACATTATGTTCACATTAGCAATTACTTCCAGTATGACCATCTTCGTTCAGTTTATTTATTGTAATTCGTGTTGTTATTGTTGTCTTTTACTATTGTGGTGTTTTTTATTTCAATAACTCAACTCGTAGACTGTGATGTTTATCCACCTCAGTTGTCCTGCTTTCCTAAAACGTTTTAATGCATATTTTGTGTGTTGAAACTAATACTTAGTCACGTAGTTCTACTCTCTCTCTCTCTCTCTCTCTCTCTCTGTGCCCTCTGCCAACTTCATCGCACACTCCTTCTCTTCACCCTCCCTTTTATTGAGGGTTACATTGAATTGATGTAAATATACGGTGTAACATTTTCTCTTAAAAGCGAAAAATCCATAAACAAAAACAAATTGTTCTGGTGAGAAATTGTAAATTTAAGTTTGTCTTAGAATTCAACAGGAAAATAACTTTCGAAGTAAATCATATCGCTTTTTTTAGTGCATAATGCTTAATAATGGTCCTCAGTTAGATACGCATTTGGTTGGTCTGATTCAAAAATCTCTCCGGATTTTGCTTCTGCCATCACGGGCATGGATAACTCTTCATTTAGACAACCTATCCTGGATATCCTCTGCTGGCCACAAACAAGTAAATTACCATGGTAAATATTCAGGCATCCACATAGGCACCCATATGCCAACAGAGGTCCAGCAATTTGACCAAGTACAACAACGGAGAATTACGAGCATATCAGCAAATAGTGAATAATGCCTTCAAGCCAACCAAACCTGATGAACCAGGAAACTAAGTATTAAGTGTTCAGGAGTTTTAAAAGATAAGTATTTACCACTAAAAAACCTCACCATTCGCTCAAAGTACTCTTCTAGAAATAAAGTAGTCAGTTTTTTCTAATCGGTACAACTTATCACCTGACCTGAGCTCAGAGAACACAATACAACCAAGACCATCCACCTGAGCTACAAATATTCTTCATTGTCACCTGAACTTTGACCCTGACCAATTAAGAAACAGTGAGTGAATTGAATGTAGAGTTACTTCGTACCGCAATGCCGAAATTCTACTCTCAGATCTGCCACTTAAATGTGTAAAATGACTTCACTATACACCACAGCCAGATCATTGACAGTGTCTGACTTCAGTACTGGACGTTATTAGTTTCGACTGTTTGGATACGATGCGTTACCTCAAGACTGAAGATCTGTTTGGCTAAAAAGTATCTACGTGCATGAAACCCAATACCAACGTTTTTTACTCGACACTGTCAGTCATCTGTTTTCAAGTACTATAACAATCACAATTTCTAAGCTGTGAGTAAGATTATATCCATCAAACAGCAGAATGTAAGTAAAATATACCTTCTGTTGTTCAAAGCCTAATACTTGAGTATCTTAACCAATCCAGTGAATTGATTTGGAGGAATGAGTACTACCACTCTTGAAATGAAACAGCTTTGTGTCATTTTAAAAATGGTATTTTACTTTACTATATACTCTGCCTACTAGCTGACGTTGTGTAAATTCCTTATGATATCCACCTAGTTTGCATCAAAATAGAAATTTCATTGATACGGATAATTTTATTTTTCAAGTGCATTGTGCAGACACTACCATGGCTATATCCATTCACGATTCAATTTATTTGTTAAATTTGGAGGTTTGTGGGGATTGATTTATTCATTTCAGGTTGGTATTCATCATGGATTGACATAGGTCGGGGAAGCATTGAAGGCCTGGGAGCGCTGGGAAGCTGTTTCGTCCCAGTATGGGACTGCTCAGCAATGCGTACCAACTAACCCACCAGGAACCGAACCCAGGATCCTCAAGTTCCATGGTCAACACATTACCACAGAACCACTAAGTCAGACTTGGAGAAAGGCACTCAACGGCGCCATTGGGTAATGGTCACGATATATCACAAACTGGCAGAAAACAAGATAATGTAGACCATTGGATACCTACCCGTTGGTAGCTGAATGATAACGTGCTTGTAGTGGAATATGAAGGTCCTGGGTATGACCCTTAGCGACATCGTGAGTATGTGCTGCTGAGGAGTTCGGAAACTGGGACGAAACAACTGTCCAGCACTCCCAGGTTTTTAATGGTTCTTCAACTGATATCAGGCCGTGATGAATACCGACTTTAATTGTTTTAGAGATCGTAGTCAAAGTAAACTGGAATTCGGAGCGAGTTGAATGCCAGCTGTATTTCAGCTTAAAACTTATCAACAGTAAAACACTAATTTTTTCTGGATATCACAAATTTTGATATTTTACTGTCATACACCTAAACTATCAGGCTAAAATTTAGTGGCAGATACTTCACAGTTATGAATGAAACCAATTACTGGCAAAGAATACGTGTTAGGTTAATGCTCCACCCTACAAAAAACATACTTAATCTAATCAAATCGATTAATTTAGTGATATATCATTAGTCACTATATAAATTCAGTTCGCAGTATCACTTTTATATGAAAAACTGCTAAATACACTCAGCCTGTCAACTGATTATCATCCATGTCATGTTACAGAGAGAATGATGAATTGAAACCACCAATAGCGAGGGATAACAGTAAACTAGATTCAGAGTGCATATGTGATAAGGTAACTAGTTATTTATCTGTTTGTGAAGTACAATAATCAACGATACACTTACTATAAAGTACTTAAATATTATCCAAGTAGTTGAACGTTGTCATGTACTAGAGTACTGCAACTGTAGTCAAAGTCTAGTTGGTATTCAGTCGTTACCGAAGCATTTTTTTCACTAGTGACCGTCTTTCCTAGTTAATGATAATTGCAAAAGCGACTTTGATTCTATTCAGCATTTTATTCTGGAATGTAGAAACTTTCTCAATAATCCTTTACTTAACGGGATAAGCATTAAAAACGGAACATTTTAAGCGGTAGTAATAATAATAAACTTTCAACAACAAAAAAGTAGTCTCTAACATTTTCATCCTTTTTTCATTCACCTTTATTTTATACCGAAGTGGTTCGTGTTACATGGAGAGTGTGAAAACACCGACAATTGTCAGATAAAACGATATTGCTGACATAAATCATAAAGACAACAACTTCCTGAGTAAAACGAGGACAACGCTAACAAGAAAACAAAACTTTGAAAGTTTTTTAGGGTGAAAACATGCAATATAATTGATTAAGCGTCTGAATTCAATGAGACACCTCTGTTTTATGTTGGTCAACATGTGTGTGTGTGTGTGTGATTGCGTCATGGATATCATTTGGTTTCGGAAATAACACAATTTTTTTGTGTAGACCAGTCAGTAAGGTATGAAGAACTTAGTAAATAGCATTTTGATATTCACCTGAACTATGTAAAGGTATGTAAGGATGTCCAAGGAGAATCTTCGGTTTCAATCATTTTAATGAATCCAGTCGACTCAATTCTTTTATGCCTCTATGTCATTTGGTATAATCATCATAGTTAGATAACTGCCGGTCTCGAACCCGTGACTTATATATTACCATCTCAGTACTTGGCTGCCTAGATGACACGTTATTTATTTTGGTAGAATTAAGAATGTATTTTCTTGAAGAGAAAAAGAATTGCCGGAAATTTTTTAATTTTGCATCATCCTACGCGTCTGGTTTTCTTTGTCTTCGTTAACACAGCAGAAATAGGTAAAGGTCAACAGTAGTGTTATTCATTACTTGTTGACAAAGGAACCTAGAACTCATGTTTTTTATTGTTTAAAGCTCTATTGACTGAGTTTTCAGAAGCTTTATTCAGTGCACTTTCAATTAAGCAAGTATAATTTGGCTTAGGTCGCAGTCTGAAGAGCTCACGAGCAAGTTTATGACATCCGTCGACGTTGGAAATTTTGTAGGACTTAAGACAGTTCTGACCATTCGATGGTAGCAAGTACTAAAAACAATTGTGGATAGATTACTTGAAACTCAAAGAAAGCAACACCACAAGAAACATTCTGAAAATACTTCCCTTAATTTAGTCGAGAATAAACAGCTGTTTAGCGTCCTATGATGCACTATAGTTTAGAGACAAGACTATCTAATTCCCTTGATGATTAGCATTGATCATCAGTGTATATTTACAAAAACGACTACTCAGTGACTTTTAAATTAGTATCCCTTATGACTGAAATCATTTAAGCAAGTTGGAATAATTCGCTAGTTACTATGAATACGGATATGAATGAGCAGAAAATAAGTGTGTTAGAAACAGTTTTGGGGAAGATGAATGGATGAAAAGTCACTAAATACCAAAGGAATAATAAATTGTTAACTGTCTTTTTTTGAACACACAGTTCTGGTTAAATTCTTCGGATAGTAATGGCTTCCGTACTATGAAATACGCACGAGATCTTTTGTTTATTGACTAATATGAAATATTTCATCGCATCTACTTTATGTATCACATAAGTGATTAGCTATTGCATTGTTCGAAGTAAATGGACCTCTGATAAGTAAGCTCTTTGGCATGTACTTGGTAATCCTGGTAGATAACCACCTTTTTTTTCTTTCTAGGTAATTTCTACTTCATGTACATGTGACCTGATAAATGTTTTTATAGTATTAACAAGAGCTGTAACTTTATCTAATTTGGATTGTATAATTGTTGTATGTTGTCTGATACAGTGAGATAAGTTACGCAGCCAGAAATGCATTTATGCTTTCGTTTTCAATCTTCTGAAGTAATCAAGAAGAGTTCCATTTATATTAACGATTCCTTCTACTAGTATTGTAGAAATGACTAGTCGTCACTTAGTGTGAGCAGTGATTCAGAGATGTGCTCTATTATTTGCTTCTTTCATATATGGTCAGATTTCTAAATATTCAAGTAGCCTGATGTATCAAATCACTCACTAACTTACAAGCCATAAGTGGCTATTGAATAAGTAGTTAAACAAATTCATTCTTTCCTTTCATATGAACTTGCACACATATACACAGGTATACATGAATGGATGCCCTCAAGGTAATTTAGATGATGAAACATACCACAATGTATTTTGTATGATCTCAAAAGAAATACCTCTACTTAGTCATTTCTTTTGGACATATTCATTAACTTGATTTTCGCCTACTTCTTTAACTCGAATTATGCGCCCTTAAGAATCCAATATCCACGATTTAATCAGTTAGTGTGTTTGTACATGCGTGTGCATATATCAGCATTTGCTTGAATACCATAACAAGTCTTAACACATAAATGAAGAGACTTGTCTGTGTACAACTGCCTACTTGTCTACAAATATGTAGCCTACCGTTTCTTGCGGTTAATAAAATAGTTATGTAATCTAATTTAACATTCTAATTAGTAGTGTTGATGAAGATGATGATAATGATGGTTATGGTTAATTGTTGGTAGCAGTAGTAGTAGTAGTAGAAGAAGAAGAAGAAGAAGAAGAAGAAGTCTGAAGTAAAGGGAGATGAAGAGAGAGGGGAAATCATACTTCAGAACAGGTAAGAACAAAAAAATATATCCCAAACATATTATCAACTGAAAAATAATAACTATAGTGGATGAATAATATTTCGAAAAATGTTTAGTGACTGAGTTAAACTGAACAGGTTTACCGTATGTTTTGGATTGTATTCATCATATGGATCTTGCTGAAAGGATGGACTTATTCTAATCCATGGCATCTGGATTGATAACTTGAGTAAAGTGATAATTTTTTATTAAATGAATGAAGAATTTGCATTGGGAGCTGACGAGAAACTGAAGTAGTTGTACTGCAGTAGTGTAGTTTCGGTCACCTCGTTAATAAGTCATTTAACAGTTGCATAAAGTGAGTAACAATGGTGCATATAGCATAGCACTTAGAATATGAATTAAGATAGAGCAGTTGTTTCTAGAATTTTTTAAAAGCTGGATACCACTATTTCAGCAGAAACAACCGATCACACACAAGGTTGTCAGAATAAGCTATTAAATTATTTGTGGATAAAACCCTAGACCCAACTTCTTACTGAAGTTTGTGCCGATGATGGTGCCTATGATGACAATCAAAACTTCACTATTGAAGCATCCAGCTCAGAGAACATATCATCACGAAAATCAACCTCCATCATCTCGGATATCTTCGTGTAAGGAGATGGAAAAGTAGATACTCATCCTAGCAGTACACCTCCTCAAATGTAAACCTGGTTTTATTGGTTTAAAATTCTGACAGTCGTCCAGTTTTGAGATGAAAACTTTCATCATTATGGCAGTATTCATCACAGACTGACATCCGTTTGAGAACCACTGAAAAACCTGGAAAAACTTGACAGCTGTTTCCCTTTAGTATTGGATTGTAGTGGACTGGATCATGCAATAAACAGTGAGGAGGGAGAAGAGGAGGATACGCTGGCTGCACCGCGGAAAAGATCCTAGAAGATTTGGATTTCGCCGATGACTTGTGTCTAATGTCTTGTGGCACAAACTTGAAGATCTACAGGCGAAAACTAACAAGTTGACAGAAGAGTCAGGGCAGCGAAGACGGGACTTCAAGTGAATATAGAGAAGACAGAGGTGATGAAGATACCGCACCAACAACAACAAGCTCCAATCACCATCAACGGGAGAAACTTAAAGGAAGTAACCTCCTTCACCTATCTAGGCAGCACTGTTTCAACTACAGGCGGCACAGGCACAGACGAGGATGTCAAAGCCAGTCAGGATCGGGAAAGCAAGACAGAAGTTCATTAATCTGAAACCAGTGTGGAGATCTTCTGCACTCAGCATGCGGAACAAGATACGGATTTTCAACACCAACGTCAAGTCAGTGCTTCTGCATGGTTTAGAAACTTGGCGCGTCACGAAAGAGATTTCCAATAAACTACAGATATTCATCAACAGCTGCCTACACTGGCTCGTTACTGAAGATCAAATGGTTAGAATAATGGGAATGAGCAACAAAGAACTCTGGTTGGCTGGTAACGAACCAACCAATAACCCATCGCTCAACAAATATGCACTGGAAGGAAGTGGAGATGGATTGGGCATATACTGAGAAGGCCGACTGGGGACATCACGCGTCAGGTCAGGCACTCGAGTGGAACCCAGATGGGAAGCGACGAGGTGAGGGTGACATGGAGGAGACCGTGTGAGGAGGAAATGAGAGCTTGTGAGCTGTCGTAGAACCGGGTTCAAAAGATTCTAGAGAACAGGGCACATTGGAGACGTGCTACTGAAGCTTTATGTTCCATTAGGAACCCAAGGGACAACTAATAAATAATAATAGTAATGATAATTGGATTCTTCAGTAGTATGACAGTAGCTGAAAACTGTGGACCACTGAACTCTAACTCAGTGGTACACTAGCTGATGCATCCGCCAAGAGACCTGAAGATCCTGATTTCGATCCATGCTGGGTTCATGGGTGCTTACTGCTCAGGAATCCCATACTTAGACGAAGCAGCGACCCAACACCTTCAGGTTTTCACTGGTTTTCCAACTGTTGTCAGTGTGTGATGAAAACTACCTTAAAAAGAAAATCCCAGCTAACGTCAAAATACTTCCATTATCCTGTAAAAATAAATTGATAGGTCTTGGTATAAGCAAGTTATCATCAGTTAGTTACCGTGTGGGGAAATAATAGATATAATTAAATAATTACTTAACAAGACTCTGTCGCCTTAGATCACTTTAACCAGCCAGACAAAACACTTCCGGTAAAAGTTGGGTAATCATATAAAGTATACAAATATGATAGCCATAGTCATGTAAGCAGTGTAGAGATTGCGTTTCTAATTTCCTAGTTCAAATATCAGTCATAAAACTTTGGATCACCAAAGATTTTCATCTATATTACTAATCATTAACCAAGAAGTTATTACTCTGTCACATTTTACAGCATTCGCCCATCACGTAATATGCATGTATGCACTGTCCTAAGGCAGCAATATTTCACCAGTAACCAATCAAACACCTTCCAGCCAATGTGTTCAATTCTTCAGGTAAAAGCCTCTCATTGATCTACATACTCAAATACTCAGTGATAGGCAATGTGGACACGTTTCACCTTTCCATCTTCTGAAGTTTAAATCACTAGATAGAATCATCACACTTCATACAATAAGCATGACTTTTTAGCCTAGTACTTTGTTACTTATGAAATATGACAAATTACGAATGATGATGAATAATCAGTGCTAAGACTTTGGAATCGTCATACAATACTGGCATTCATATAAAACTGTGCACCTTCAATCATTGGGTCTTAGCAATAATCCCTCAAGAGTACCTAGTTCACCATCATACTTTATTGTGCGTAAGCATCAATTTAGGAAGAGTAGATACACTTTAGAATGATCTAAAACTTTTACAGAAACCAGCACTAAAAAAGAACTGAATATCTTGGATGTATTGTATTCTCTGAGCTGCGTTGTTTAATCGTGGAGCTTTCATCGTCTTTCTAGACGACATCACCAGCACTAACTTCAGTATGTAGTGAGCCGTCAATATCTCTTCATGCTTGATTCAGTAGCTTACCCTTACGAAATGGTTTGTGATTGGTTATTTCCTCTAATTGTTGTGTCATTCACTTTATACGTTTTCTTGTTGGCTGTTCCTCTGCCTAACATCTGACCTTCCTGTTGTTTATCATTTTTCCTACTGATTGATGGTTTGGATATATGTCCAAACATCTAGTGATTGCTGATTCACCTGAATGCCAAGCTTCTGGGAATTCTCTGATATTCTTTGTGCTTCCCCTGTTCAAGATTTCTACATCGTCAAAATTGGACTCATCTTCATAGTTATCTACGTCCATTAAAATGAGCGATGAAATGTCGTGACGTTTAATCGCCAATTGGTGTTCATGTAGACGAAGGCGAAAGCAAAGAGGGCAACCACTTTGTTCAATGTAGTGTTGACCACAGTCATTTCAGTCCATTTTTAAAATGATACTTCTTTGGCTGTTGCATCATTTGGTCTCCATAGCATGGTTTGAAGGGAATTTGTTGGATTATGAGCCACACGAATCCCAAGTGGTCTTAGTAATTCTATCGTGATCTCTGATATATTCTTTATGTACAGTATGATAATCCGTCCATTGGTTTCTGTCGATGACTTTGTAGTTTATGATGTACGGGATACCCATCTTCTGATAAAGTTTCATGGGTAGCCGTTCTTCTTCAGGATAGACGTAAGATAATTTTCTTCGTTTCTCTGTGAAGCTGTTGTACTGCAATGTGTTCTCGTTTTTCTGAATAGAGTCTGCATCCAACTAATTTTGTGCGTTGTTGGGTTGTTGCTATTGTAGTTGAGGATTTGATAAGTGTGTCTTGGCTGCTTGTACACTTGGGTTTCCAGCTTTCCGACATTCCTCCTATTCTCCGCCATTTTCGAAATGGATATGCTTTAAAAAAAGAGTGACAAGGAATAGTGAGGGCTGGTTATTCACTTTCTGTTATGAAGGAGGAAGTATCGTGTAGGCTAATAACAAAGTATGGTCGATAAAGTAAACCTTAGGTTGAAACAACCTACAAATTAAAACAACTGACCGTACATCAAAACAGGCAATGAATCAAGTTGTTGTTTTAATGATTAATCAACCGGTTTGATGTTGGTGTCACGCAATGTTGAATTTATCGCGAACTTTATTTCCACTCTATCAATGAATGATAACAATTTTCCCCTTTTTTGCCAAAGTCGACCCTTACTGGATAAGAAATATATAATAGTGTAACTCCATGGTAAACGATAGCAATTCATGATTACTGGGAGAATCTAAGGATAGAATTTCACTGTCTTCATTGAACCATCCACATCATTATTTCTCCGTCAACTTAAGAATATCTATCGGGGGTAGATGGGAAATTTGAGAAGTATGGACAGGAAATTTATGTTTCTCTTGTGAAAATATTATACATGATAGCATTCATGCATAAACTTTTGACTATCAAAACACTGAAGAGTTGCAACGCTAGTTGGTAATCGATTAGAGGACATTAAGTCTTATTCCACTGTTGTGAACAAACCTCTGATGAATTTACACATCATTCAGCTGTGGATTTAACGATATTCATCATCAACATCAACATATGACCAGACATTAGTGCATAACGTTCCAACTTGCCACATCTCATATCACCACAGTAAGTAGCAAAGTTATAAAATGAAAGAAAGACAAATCGGTGAGGAACAGTAGAAAGTTGTAAAAGAGTGGGAGGCGGAATGAGAAAATGCTGAATTCAAAACAGCGATTAAGATGAAAATAATGTCTGAATACATCTACACTATTGACGTTGATTTTGATCCATATCACCAAGATTCTGCAACCACTGGTTTCTATTATCACGTAGATGCTAACCAGCTAGCTTGCATCTCCCAGCATGACTCAGACAAACAGTCAAGGACTTCATGCACTGATACCATATTTTAGTTTAGCCATCCCGAGCCTTTTGTAGCTTGCCAAGATTATGCGATGAGTTAGACGGTGACTAGGTATGTGTAATAAATGTCTCACCCACCTCAGTCGATGAGGGTTCATAATCGCATCAACTAACTCTCCTCTTCCCTCTAGAACGTGACACCTGAGTTCTGCAAAACTCATTTCGTGACACCGCGATACAAGGCGGTCAAACACCTGAAACCTTCTCATCTCTTTTACCTTTATTGACCATGTTTTGGAGCCACAGAGTAGAACCTGGTGGAATGCAGTACAGTAACGATATTCATAAACATCAGGTAGATACAAACGCATGTCTAGTTAGTATTAATTCGGAGATCCAGATAAAGATATTTTTTCGACAAGTTTCTTTAACAAAAGCGTGATGAGCAGCAGATACCTGATCCAAGCAAGCTGCTTTTATTCAAAGTATTATGAATTTAAGGCAGCTCCAGATAGCAACTCATGCAAACTAGTTTCATAAGCACGCTCAACAAGGCTTACTCAAATCTTTAAATTCCATAGAAACGTTAAGCCCTGAACACCTCCTTGATCTTATGTTCATAATAGACATCTTCAAAAAAGACTATAGTGGCAAATATACCCTTCGGCATTATTTCAGCTGCCTAACTGGTAAGTACAATAATAAGTGCAACACTTTTACGTGATTACGACTTTTCATGCCCCTCATTGTCTGAATTTAGCCATACTTACCCATGCTTTCCCAAACTAAGTGACTGAGTGGAATAACTACAAGACTCAATGTTCCCAAAGACTAATCGCAGTTTTTTGTAGATTTACAAGTAATGAATGCGTTTATGCAGTTGAACAATCCGTCTACAGTACACAATAAATTACAAATATACAATAAATCGTTTAGGATCGTAAAATGAAGAATGTACTTTACAGTCAGTTGTTTATCAGCTGTCGACGATGAGGTATAAAAAGACAGTTAATACGTTGGAAGATGGTTTGTAAAATTTTTTTTAGAGTAATACTTTGATAATAATTTCTAAATAACTTGATTATGAGTTGATTAAAATTTCACATCGACGTTTTTTTAGTTTACTACAAGAGAAGACTATTTATTATTGCTTGGATTTTCAGTTTGTCACTGAGAAGAATTAGTAAACATCGTGTTTTTTTCTCTCACTGTCTACAAAGACAATAAGGTTGGTTAGAAGAGACAGAAATAAGTGTTTACACAGTATGAATCTTGATGAAACAATCAAATTGAGGTTAATGAAACTAGTATTCACTAAAAACAACATCCATTTAACCATCTGTACACAAAATCCCTCAAGGTGACTTCAGAAAGTGATCTCATTCACTAACACAACAGCGTCAACTTCGTGCAACATGAAATTTCAGGGTTCTCCTATATTTCTCTCTTTTTTTCATGTTTTTTCCAGTTAGGGTCACCAGCCGTCAATAAATAATGTCGGAGAGAATGTTTGTAAAAACATTATCACCGTTTTACAATAGTACATATTCATGAGAATAAGTGTTTAATACAGCAAACGAGATCAAACAGTTGGCACATAGACTTAATTCATGCAGCGCCACCTTTTCTGAACAAATTGCAAACTTCTTTTAAACAATCACTCTATTGTAGGACTGTTAAACTTGTTTGTTTAAGGACAAACTTTTTAAGAATCATAAATGCATACCCAGAGAATCGATAGGTAGATATTTTCTGGTCTTTGTAGGATGCTAGAAGACGCATATTTTTCCGTGGAATTGTAATGTGAAGCGATTAGGAAATAACTGACTAGCTGGAGAGAGCACTTGGTAAATCTGTGCAACCGAATGCACTGACCACTTCTTTGCTTTTATTTATAAATCGTAAAAAACTGACCCTTGATATCCTTTTGTGGCCTAAAATAGTCACTTTCAGGTTTTACAGGAGGTGATTTACTAATTCAGTGACTAAATGTCGACTCAGTAGTCAGTATCTTACAGTAGTATGCTACTCTCCAGAAAACTCATTCTAGCTTATGTTGAAGCGAAGACTGTTGAAATTGCTCTAACTAGATCCTAACACGCGTAAAAGTGGATTAGGCGTAGTCATTGGTCAATGTGAAGGTGTTTTATACAACCGCTAGTTTCATTGACGTCATAGTATGATGCAACTGATGTGATATCGAATATTTGCATATGACTAATGGCCAGAGAGGCTGGCTTTTTCAGATAAATATCAACAAGTTATTCGCGCTTCCAGAACATTGAAAAGACCACCGATTTAACTTCATTGGTTTGCGTAAGCGTGACATCTTTCTTTTTTCTTTTTTTTGGCAGTAAACATATTATTATTATTACTATTATTATTCCATTCACCAACTTCTTTGAAGGCTTTCAACTTGATTTGGAAGGTTCCTTGCACTAGATAGTGAGTGGTGTGAAGCTACATCTGCTCCCCTTCTTGATCTTGTGTCCAGTACGCTGCGTCTCCACTTTCTTCACATTGAGATGAAGTGGTGAAATCAAATCCATGTCGCTGCCTAGTGAATGTCCTTGTGCTTGTACACACTGCCTCCAATAATCAAATCGTTAAATGCGTAGAAGTCTGCAAAGAGTTCTCCATTCACATTCATCCCTTCACCGAGTGCCTCTCAACCCATGCTTAGTTCTCTTCCCGTGTTGTCTACTCCCAGTTCCGCATTTATGTCACCCCACACATTAGAATTTTGATGTTGCCGTCACCGTCTGGGGTCTTGTCCAGTACTGATTGCAGTTGTCTGTAGAATTCCTCCTTCTTCTCTCGATCTGAGTTATTTGTAAATGCATAGTATAGCATTGTATGAATGTGACTTTCCTTCCTTTTGAGTTGAATCTTGCTGTCATAATCGTGATCCTCAAGGAGGAGATTGGTTCCCAGTGCATGACAGAGAGCCTTCGATGCTGTTAGGGACATCATGATAGCCACTGGAAAACTCAGTGTGCTCGTGATTGTCATCTGGGTGACCAGAGTAGATTATTAACTCTCCAATGACAGATGGGAGAGTCCACCTCCGTTTCATCTGCAGATTCTTTGCAGATTCTAAACACTTCTATGCCATACCTCCTCATCTCTTTTGTAATCTGGGTAGCGTTACTAGTTTCATACATGGTGCGAACATTCCATGTCCCCATCCTTACTTTCACTTCCATTGAGAGAAGAGAAGGTATATAGGCCAATTGGCTTCCTAAAGGCTTTCACCAAGTGACGTCATTTCATCTCTCCGATTCCACCGAGGAACAAGTTTGTTTTTATTTTGTATATTTTGTCTGTGCTTTGAAGTTTCTGTAGTGGTTTGATTGGTTTTGTGAAATAGGGTTGCTAGCCTTATGCCCAACCTTCCGTCTTATCCGTGCTTAGGATCGGCTAGTAATTAGTCAACTAGCTAACCAGGCGAGGTTCAGTAAGCATACTAGATCATAAAAGTTCAAACACAAAACATCAAATTATAAATCCATTCAGTCTAGTGATCTCTAACGTGTGATCTCGATAGGTGGGTGGAAAACTTCATCGCCTACTAGCTATTATCCATCAATCGATTTGGACACTTATCTTTTCTTATAAGAATAAATTTACAGAACTCACTTTTGGTCACTAACTACTTGGGTATGTGTGAGAGAAAGATGGAGGTTGTGTATACGCCGCTCATTGTTACAAATCGATATCCTTTTTCAAAAAATAACGAAAGAATAATGAAATTACTTGAATACAAGAGAGGCAAAAACAAATCACCTAGAATAAGTGAATTTAATGAATAAGAGAATGAAATTCAATACAAATGAAGATAAAATACTCACCTAGTTTGCTCTATCCTCTTCTGTTCTCCTCAGTTCTATATTGTGTTTCCCACTGTAATTTGTTTACAAAACAATGAGAATAAGAGGAAAAATACTGTCGTTTCGTTTTCTTGAAAATTGTTTTTTTGAAAACAAAAACACAACAACAAAGTAGAACACAGCTCTCTCTCTCTTTCTCTCCGCTTAATTTTTCATTTTTGATTTTCTTGCTTCAACTTTTCTTCTGTATATGCACATTAATTGAATAGGCATAAATGATGAAGGTGGGATGGGCGGGGGAGGGGAGTGTTCAGTGTAGTTGAAGTGATTAAGAGGCAGGTAGGTGGGTGTGTGCCCACGTGTATAAATAGACGAACGTGTACATGCGTGTTCGCGTGATTTTCAGGTCAGTAAATGTAAAGTTAGATGAAGAAAACGATTGAAAGTCTTAACCTAATTATTTTCTTCCTCATATTGAAGATCAAATTTCATTTTTAAGAAAACTTGATTGTGTAGTGCCTAGTTGTATCACAATTGTGGGAATGGTTATAATCAGATGACTGGACTGATCATTGGTTTATTCTTATTTTATTTTCTTCTTGAAATTTCTGGTCAATTTCATCTTCGGTATATAAGAGGAAAGTTTTTCAGAACATCGAAATAGTCAAACACCACAGAATAAAAATTTTTAACTTTCATTTGAACAAAAAAGATAAAGATTATTTTTAGGTTAATGGGGATCTTATTTATAAGGTAGTATTCATCGTAAACTGACGTTAGTTGGAGAGTCACTTAAAACCTGAGAGCGCTGGACAGAGGTTTCGTCTTAGTATAGGACTCCTCAGTTGTACGTGCCCGCAATCCTACTAGGTATCAGACTCAAGGCCTCCAGATCGTAGGGCGAACGCGTTAGATACTGAAACTTTGGGTGGGAGTTCAATCGTCACCACTGACCTTATAGGTCACGGATTCGCATTAGAACCTCGAGATACCTATCTCGAAGTATGTCACCAATGAACACTACACAGTAATTTAGTATGAAGTTTGAAATGGGCTAAGGGTAGTTCAGTAGTCTTTTTCCTTCACATCAGCTAGGATCACATACAGTTCAGTAAACTGACATTTGCAGTGGGACTCGGACTCAGTATCGATCTTGTCATATTCCATATAGTTTGTTTACTAGAACTTTTCGTTTCTGATCATTCCCTACATGAGAAGTCTGAAATTTAACGAAATACATTAACTAAAAATTCCAACCTCGATGGAATTCTTGTCACGCCTGAGATTTGAGCCCGTATAACGTCATGTTGCAGTCAGCAACGTTACCAGTGAGCTATTTGAGTCATAAATGACGTTCAGTAGGGGACAACATTAGGTATATTTCTTTTGCCAGTTTCATTCGCGTAAATATAAACCAGAACAACGGAAAAGACAAGCATTTCCATTCTGGTCATAACTTGAAATCCTGGTGTCATTTTTAGCTATTGACTTGAGGATTGTAATGAGCAATTGAAAAACAGAAAGAGCAGTTGGTCTTGTCGTCCCACTTTTTCTATGGACTGTATCACGACCATGGGTGTATATGAAATAATGCAGCTTATTTCACATGTACTCTAATAAGCAAATCAACTGATAGGTTTTCTTTTTTTTCCGCTCCGAGCCTCCAGCTTTGCCAAATCAACTATCATAGCATCTGTAGAAGTAAATATGGTTTACCACTTCCTTTCCAACTCATATAGAAAAATCACTGTCGAATTATCTACAAAACCTAATGAAATTCAATTTGGAAGTTTGTGGGAGGGGGGTAGAGACCTGAATGTCGCGGCTTCGACCCTAGTGGAGTCAGAAGGGCGTGCTGGTGAGAAGTTCCATACTAGGACGAAACGGCTGTCTGATGCTCCTGGGTTTCTAATGATTATCCATTTGACATCAATCCGTGATGAACATCAACCTGAAAACATAAAGAGTTGAGCAAAGAAACCTCTCTACCCTTTCAATATCACAGAGAGTAATAATTACGTAATAATAATAGAAATAGACACTGAACATATAAGTAGTATATTATCATTAAGTAAGAGGTGAAGCCTTTTGGTCATTAAAAAGGATTCGTCGGTGTATTTATTTTCTTCATAAGTGAATAAATCAACTGAATTTTCTGATTACTACTAATAATAGCAGTATAAGCAGTATATGATTGTAAATTCCCCAATGTATCTTTTATTTTTAAGATAATAAGAGCGCGAAAGCAAATAAAAAAATAAGTGCACAAATATATTTTGATGTGTGTGTGTGTACGTGTGTTTCCGTTAGTGCATTCCTACATGATAAGTGTTTAAATGTGCATGTGTGAGTGAGTATGAAGATTTCAGAAATTATACTCAAGGGAGTTCATACAAATGATTCCAGACACTTGTAACAATGATAAATGAAGATTCCTTTTAAATCATTTCTTCTACATTTTTCATCATTTTTTTCCCTTCTTCTCCTCTTCCTCCCTCAACTTTGTTACAGCTAAGATGTTTATCAATTTTTTGACTATCTGAGATACTGAGTGATGATTGGAGATGAAATGAAAGTCTGGTCTACGGCAGAATTCAAACCACTGACTACCGGGTCTTCAGTTCAGAGCCCTACCAACTGAGCTACGAGAACTGTTTGCTAACCAGATTTTTATTTCACTTAAGTTATCTTGGATTTTGCCCTGCTATGATATAAACTCGGGACGCATTACCATCGCTTGATCATACTCAAACTTGCTACCTAGTCAGGACTTCTCGTCCCAATCCAAATCTATTTGAATTAGAAAGGGGAAGGTAGCATCATAGTGATTATCAGTTCGACTAACTGAGATAGCCGTGGTTTGGCAGATTTGTGTTATTGATAATGGGCTATGATTGAAGGTGAAATGAGAATGTGGGCCAGGGCAGGTTTCAGACCAGCGACCTTCGGGTTACAAGCCCATTAATCTATCAAGTAAACTACGAAACCCGGCTACGTTGAATGAATAAGATTTTGATTGATCATTAAAATGATTACTGCAACTGATTCTGACAACACTTTGATGATAAGGAAGAAATAAAGCAAGAAAAGAGGTTGGCGAAAAGTCAAGTGAGTGACTAGGTGAACTTTGTTCAGAGTTCATGAAACTCGATGTCACACCACATGTACATTGCGTTAGTAACAAGAACTAGAAATATAAAACATACAGCAAACAGTTACTTTTTATTTTGAAATCCCTCTTCCTTCATATATGATGTAATCTTTGCTAAACTAAGTCTGGATCCGAATCATCAACCTAGTAGCTACCAACCCTACATTCCACTAGTTGAACTGCGTAAGTGAACTACCAAGTAGTTCTTACTGTGACGTCATTCATCAAGAGTTTTACTTGAAAGTCAGAGGAAGAAGTGATACGTTAATATCACTCATCATCACAGTTAACATATCGACTGTCTGACCAAGTCTTGTTTCAGTTTAGATCGAGTTGAGTCTCATTGATGATTAGTCGGTAGAGAAGTGACCTGGTAATGCGAAAACTACTGATTCACATCCTAGAACAAATCAGGCTTCTCTATAAATTAAATCATCAACCTTTCCTACTAGGACTAGTCTGTTACATAACCTTCAGACAAATTTCGTATTACTTGGGGAACGACTTACTCTTATGCTAAAATTCATGGTGGACACCATCAAATATAAAGGAATTTCAACAACTTTTTGTGCAGTAAGGGATGTGTTGATACGAAACACACTCAACCACTTTGTGCACATCCATGCAGTAGGTAATGAGCCACACCCACTGTGTGAGGGCTAGTGATACTACCTGACTACCCTAACCTCGGTAGATAGAGCGAGGCTTGAACCCATGGCCCAGTGTTTGGTGGCCATCTCCATAAACCATTGGGCCACAGCTCCTTGTTTCAAGTACAGAAACGCTATCCGTCAGACTACTGGAGCACGAGGGCCATCTCGTGTGAAACAGGTATCAGTTATTATTAATATTATTTGTTGATACTCATGATTTCCGGTTTTTTATTATTTCGGAATTAATTGATCCACTTCTGTTGGTATATGGACTCCTCTGCGGACGCCTGGTTATTGCTTGATGACTGGTTATGTTTTAATTCGCTCGGCGGTGACAGTACTCAGTGGGGACACAATCACTCACTAGAGTACATGGTACATCTAGCTGACGAGTCCTGTATAGGACAGAAGGAGCCTCCTGCTGGAGCCTCCACTGCTAGCCATCATTAAGGAAATTACAACACAACTAATAATTTAGCAATATCTAGGGCTCCACACCGGAGACCATAGGCCAACGGAAATGAATCAGTTCAATGGAGAATAACAAAGGTAAATTGCAAGTATCAGTATAAAATGAGTTGAATGGCCTTGAGCAACGAACAAATTTTTTTGGTAAAGTCTTATAAAAAGATCTTCAAGTCTTTTCAACAGGGCGAACTTATCACTTCTCATATATGTCATCATAGTTTTTCCTAGCAGCAAATAGGTTCCAGATTGTAGAATTCAAACTGTGAGAAATTTTGAAGGATTCATGTTCATGTTGAATAGATTGTAAACAGATGTAAATCAAGCAAAGATATTATTTCAGCAAGATTACCATCTGTTACAATCACCAGTAATTGCGTTACGTGCTATGCTCATTCCCTTTAGGCTATAAATCGACGCATGCCTTACAACCATGAAGAAATTATTTTTACCAAAGTCTGACTTGATGTGATTTAGCAACGATCAGTCGATATGACCTATTGAACTTTGTACCATTTACTAATAACCCATAACATTCAAACAGTGCATCTTAATGAAGCATTGAACGCCATAACTTTACGCTCTGGAAAGATTGGCAGTTTTTACCACGTTCACTGATGTTTGCATGGTGTGCTGTTAATTCCCTCCATAAGTTCACTGTCTGAAATAGTGACCGGGGATATTTTGGTCATTGATCTTAATAATTGTTATTGTACATCATATCGGTTAGCTTTCAAACATTACTGAGTACATACAGCTTCGGCTCAGTGAATCAGACAGTTCATATCAAAACAGTTAGTCGGAGGTTCGAGACCCACATTATCTACTTAGGTTTATTTAGTTGGTTAGTACTGATAACCCACAAAGAAGATGTGACTTACTGACAGTATTAAATAAATAGCAATTTTTTTTCTGATTTACTGGAACCGAGAAGAAAACCAGAACACTAAGTTGTCTTATAACTATCTTAAAAAGCATTCCTGAAAGCCAATAATGACTTGTGATTAGTTTTTAGCTGCCATTAATACTTGAGAATTTAAATTTTACTATGCAAAGGAAGTTTACTGAAGTATTACCAGTGCGGCAGTTTGTTCATTTTTACCCCTCGAAACAAAAGGCGGGTGATTCAAAGTACTATGGCATCAAAACGTGAATTAAAAAGTTAATTAGTATGCATTATTTAAACCTTATCCTCTTTTCATGAAGAAAGTTTATTGTCTTCTAAAATTTTGAATGAAATTTGGGATAGTTGATGCAAGAATGTTGCTTATAATCGCAGACTAATAGTAGTGGCGGAATGGATCAAGACAGAGAAAAGTGAAAAGCTTCTTCGTTCAGATTATGAACCTCTTCGTTCGCCCATGAGATAAACCATTCACTATATGAATGATAGTGTAGTCACTTTCACAGTAGAAGGACACAGTTAAGATATTTTACTAAGTTTATTAATTGGTGGAACATCTATCTAGCGTGCTCAGGTTTCACTGACTATCTAGCAGTCAGCCAGATCATAGAAGAAAATATCTGACATCATTCATCTCCTTGCAAACCAATTAGAAAGTAGCCACGTAAATATTTATCGACCGATAAACACAATTTTATCAGTAGTTGGATTTTAAGGTCAACTTTCAATGTTTTTTTCTGTTGGCCATCACATGATCCGTAACATAAGTATAATTTGAAAGTATTAGTCATCATGAAGTGATATCAGTTAGGGAGCCATTAAAGACCTAGGAGCACTAGACGGCTGTTTCGTCCTAATATGGGACTCCTCAGCAGTACGCACCTATGACCTGGCTAAGGATCGAACCCAGGACCTTCAGTTTCCATAGCCAACACGTTAACCATTCAGCAATTGGAGGGGGGAAGCTCAGTGGTTCACAATTTCCAACTTCTGTCAATTTACGGTATAGCGCGACTGGATATCACGAAGCTGTAATGAGAAGAGAAGTCGTGACCTGTGGGTTCAAGCAGTCAGAAGTGAAGCGGATGCTAACTGAAGACCCTGGGTGGTAGTCGCCCTATATCGTGAGCTTTTGTGAAAACGACAAACAGCTAACACAGCGAATTAACTTTCTAAGTTGTTACTTTGTGAATATTTAATGCTGAATGGACATCGGCAGAATGACTTTAATTGCTTGTTCATTTGCAATTAAGTTGATCCCAAGGCCGATAGACTTGTCAGCTATGCCATATACAAATATTCTCCTCTGATCAGTGCTGAATAGCATTGGACCTACGGTAAATGATTTTTGCTATATAATTCATTTGTGTGTAATAAATTTTACAGGGATAAAACTTATGGGAACCCAGCTTAAGCAGAAATTCTTGTTGTTGAAATGCCAAAGTCTGCGATGAGATTTCTGAATAATTTTGTGTCATTTTGATACAATATAACTTTGAGTTGTTTCCAGAACTCACTAAGTGAATCAACCTGAACATTTCTACACTAGACCATGGATATTCATCAATCTATGCATGACTCACAGTGGACTACTTTTTCGTCAAAGGTCTCTCTTGTACCGGAAGGTGGAGTATGGTGTTTGAATATACTTGATGATTCCACACACTTTAGTGCTATCCTGATGTATATTTCAACTTAAAACATCAACCTGTTAGGTAGATACTCAACTTGACCACGTTTAAGACGTTATTACAGAAAAATTCCGAATAAATGAACTGAATATTTGTCTGTTGGAGATCTTGGATCATAGTATTTCTCTCCTCTCAATCTGTCTCCATTCCTCCTTTTGCATATGATTCACTTATCCTTTCGACATAGTCTTCATCAAAGCAATGGTATACCACGTGAGTAATGCAGAAGTCAGGTATAGAGTTTTAAGGAAAATAGGTTAATCAGTTGACGAGGTTATGAACCTTCATCGATTGAGATGGTTGGGATGCGTACAACGTATGCCTAGTCACCGATTGCCTCGTCACACATTGTTGGCCGAAGTATGTCCAGGCTGGAAAAAGGGCTGATGTGGCCAAAATAAAACATGGCACCAACGCATAAAGTCTCTGACTGTTGGTTTGAGCCATTTGGGGTGATGCAGACTAGCCGGTTGGGGTGGCTGTAGACTCTATGTGATGGCATGGTTGAGAACCGATGTCAGTGGCGTAGATGTATATACACACTATCCTCATGTTAACACTATACCGATTCTCACCATTTTGTCATCCTTTCTTTCTTTCTTCTCGTACTTTATATTTCTTTTAACTGAATTTTCTTATCTTCATCTTTCACCTCACTACCTTTCTACTTGATGTAGTGATAAGCTGTTGCAACTCGGACCGTTAAGCAGTAGTGCCTGGTCCTATGTTGATACTGATGATGATGATACCTCAGTTTCTACAGATTGTCACAGTTGTTACCATAGTCACAATTAATTCTGAGTTAAAACAAAAACAAATAAATCAATAAATCCTTCATGATCAAAGTGAAATAAAAATCTGGTCAGCTCAACTGATAGGACACCAAGCCAAAAACCCAGTGGTCACTGGTTGGAATCCTACCGCTGCCCAAATTTTTGTTTGACCTTCAACATCACCCAGTATAAATGAATTACAATCGAGAATGAATACAGTCATATGATTTTAATCAGTATTGTCAAAATCAATCTGCTCTGATTGTTTTTTTTAAATGTGCAAAGTCATTATTGCTGTTGTCAGTTTATCTATCTACTAAAATTGTTTGAAGCCCAGCGCTCTCTCTCTCTCTCTCTCTCTCTCTTGTATTTCAAAGTAAAGTAGATTTTCTAAGTATACTGGATCTTGAACACATTCAAAATCTAGTTACCTGCTTACACAAGAAAGTGTTTTTGTAGACATTAAGCATTGTTTTTCAATATTTATGATAAATATTTTTTGGCGGTATAAATAAAACATGCTGATACACGTTATTCATTTAAAAATTGAGTAGAACACTAAAAGTCTACTATAGTCATTTTGTGAAATATTAATTAACAATTTTTGAAACTGTACATCATCCTCATTGGACAATGATGAATGGGGTTAATTTTGTGTGAACATAATTTATGAGCTTCATCCTTGTGATGGTATGCACCTGAGAGCTAAATTGGATGAAAGGGTTTGTGTTGTTAAGTTTTTTTTTTCTCTCTCACTAGTCGGTTTTTATCAAAGCTTACTAACTGAGAGATAAATTATTGTTACAAAAATCTCTTAAATTCCTAATGGACAGTAAAGTATCTACTGTGAGAACATCTCCATCGATGGTAGTAAATGATATTTGAATAAAGCGAGAGCTTTTCTGAACCATTGCCTGAATGATTGAGTTCACGTCAAAAGACCAAGCTATACTGCGCCTAATTTTATAGGCGTCAAGGCTGGCTATTGCTGAGAAGGTAGCTAAAATTATTTCAGTACTTGGGCTCTCAATGAATTTCCAGATGTTTCTAGTGAACGATAAAAGCCATCTTCTAAACACTGAAAGCATCTAGTGACACCATGATAAATGTTACTTGGGGGATAGTGATGGAGTCCTTGAAGTGTCTTTCTTCCTATTCGGGGCTCGTTGGCCGTATGCATCTGGATCTCACGGGGACTTGAGCCCATTTTTCATTTACTTTAACGGCAACACTTTATCTACTAGACTACTGAGGCACAACAATCATCTCTTATGACATCATTCATCTCTAATGTGAGCCTTACTTCCACGACCGTTGTTTCACGTGCTCCAAACATACCGGTGAGCGACTTATGTCTTTTAGATTGTAAAAAAGTACATTTCAGCAGTGTGGATATATTTTATTCTCTACCGAATCGAAACCCAAATATCTTCTAATTGTAACTAATCCGTGATGCAGAAAAGTTCAGATCATAACCCATGAATGCCATTCACTTCAGTGCAGTCTGCTTGATGATGCCCGGTAACAGAAGGCACTATTCGTGTTCTATGCTATTCAGAACTCATCAGTTGGATGTACACCGGAATGCATTCAGTAACTTTGTGCATATTGATGCAGTAGGCAATAAGCCAAATATATAATGTGAGGGCTGGCTAATGATACTACCTGACTGCTGGAACCTTGGTAAATGGAGCGGCATTCAAACCCGCGACCCACTGTCTGATAGCCATCTCCCTAAACGACTGAGACAGATCTACACTTGGATATATCTACTTCCCAATGAGTAGTAATGCTCTCACTGTGACTTGAAATTATCACTCATTACCCCACTAGTTAGTTATGATAACCACCTTTTTTATTGATTATTGCTTGAGACAAATCACTGATTATTAGATTAAGTCAAATTGATGAGTCTACATTGCCACATAGGCCCTTTAAACGGATAAACTGGTATTGCCTTATATTCTATCCACTCTGTTTTTATTAAATCGATTATTACTAGAGGATCCATAATTTCTAGAAATGTATATATCTAAACGAAGAGGAAGGTTAGATCATTCTGTTTTTGGATGAAATTATACATCTCTAATCGTTAGCTAGGTGAGTAAATTCACCGTTTAGTTTTGTTTGATAATATAGTCCGACAAATTCTTTGATTTCTTCACTCGACTAATGCTATGTTCGTCTAGACTGACCTCAGCACATATGTCTTCTTAAAGCTTTATTTCTGTAGATGACGTGATTCATCAATCTCCCACCTCCCACTCCCGTCAAAGATAGGGGAAAAGGATAGCGAAGTCTTTCACCAGGTTTTGTACTTGTAAATTACTGTTATGGTGGTGGTGAGACTGGACGGCAAACCACTACGCATAGTCAACACAATAGACAGACAAAATAATGACAGGAGTTATTTATACGAGAAAATACAACTTTTCGGCACGTCCAATACATGCGAATGTGTTTGTATATGCCCACACATATATGCTGAATATGTGTAGGCAGAGGTGAATTAATGTTAGCCAAAAAGAAGAATTAGCATAGAGTAAAGCACAGACACAACTGCACAACTGTTTGACTGACCATAATAAAATCTACTTAGTTGCTAGTATTGGAATCGAAGATGCGCGTTTCGTCCTATTTGAGACTTGTCATTTAGATGTACCTTCACCTTCATGAGTGATGTTCCCAGTGAAAGGTGAACCTTGCGCGCCGGTGGCTTAGTGGATAATGGTTTAGTATTTGAAACAATGGACACTGGGTTCGAGTCTCAGTGGGAACATATTCACTTACTAGGGTGTAGGTACATCCAGTGAATGAGTCCCAAATAAGACAAAACGCAAGTCCTAGATTCCACTGCTAACCACTGAGTAGACTACAGTATGGTAAGTAACTGGGCAGTATTGAGGCCTTCTCTCAGGAGCTTATCTCCCAACAGATGTCAAGCGATTTGACCCAGTATAGCAATGGGAAATCACAAGTACTAATAAGTAACTATTTTTTATTCTGTTGCTTGGGAAGAAATGTAAATAAAAATGCTGCACTAAGAAAAGAAATTTTTATCTGAAATATTTCCATCTTTTGAGAGTTGATCGCTTTTTCATTCGATGAAGGAAAAAGATATTTAGGAACTACAAAACAATTTTCCAATGGACAGACATGACGATAAGTTTTCCAAAACTGGAGTGAGTAAGGAATTCAGCGATACTAGACTAATGTTTCATATAGATGTATGCTATTTCTGTCGTTGCCTAAAGAGAAACTTATTCTTCAGACATAAATATCAATTCATGAAAATGGGTGTTGGATGGATATTCTAAGATATCTCATATGGGGTCAAGAGTGGGAACTTTTAAGAAGTTTCATGCTGAAAAACAATGTCTATCCAATTCCCAGTAGTCAGTAGTTGATATTTACCAGAAATAGCTGATTTCGTTGGGAGTTATATTGGTAGAGGGCTGATATTAAGCAATTAAATGTAGTCTACGGAACCTCTGCTTGACATGGAATTTAAACTTGCTAATCAAGGAAACTGAATTTTCTAAGAGATTTTCACTTACAGTCATAGTCGTATACTTGAAATTACTTGATAATTTGATGATTCTTTAACAAAAATAGTCAAAATCAAGAACCCTAAGACTGTGGATAACCTTATCACTTTTCGTGACACACACCTTCTTTGTCGTTCGATAAGACTAATCATCTTCCCTTGATATGAATAACTAACAGTTGTAGAATACTATACAGTCTGATCAACATATTGTAAAGAATCGAAAGTTGAGAGTAAAGGTGACTAGAAAAAAACACCTAGAAATAGTGCTAGTTCTAGTACGAGGCTTATTTAAGACGTTTTCACCTGCCAGATGAGCTAATATTAGTGAAAATGATTTACACTGATAGAAAGTAGTCGACAATAATGTTGTCGAAAGGTTAATGAAGTTTTCAAGTGTTATAGAATGAGATAATATCTTCTGGATTCCTCGAAGAAGGCTAGAATTATTTGAAAGCTTTCACAGCCAGTCATAGCATACCAAACATTCGCAAAAAACCACGTGATCACATGTGTGAGTTTCAGATTGGATAAAGGGATTTCTAGAAAAGTGTAGAGCATATCAAGGCCATTAAAAAACATAAATAAACTCACAGTGTTCGTACGACCTGACAATAAACCTTTTGAGGTGAATGAAGATTTTAATTTTAAGATAGTATTCATCGTGGATGCCAACTGAAGACTTTGGCTGATAGTCGCGCTATATCGCGAATTGACGGAGGTTGGAAACTATAAACCATTGAACTTCTACTCATTGGCTGAATGGTTAACACATTTACTGTGAAAACTGAAGGTTCTGAGTGCGATCTACAGCCGAGTCATGGGTGAGTACTGCTCAAGAGTTCATACTAGGACGGAACATTTGTCCAATGCTCCCAGGTTTTAAACGGTTCTCCAAATGATGGCAATCCGTGATGAATACTATATGCAGTGTGTTTTGAAGAGGAAACATCAACTAGGAATTTAACAGTGGATCATTGGAGGTAGCCCGTCGAATATCATAAATTCAAGCTGTATATTAGAGGTTGCTTCACTTTATTCTGATTAGTTGAAGTTAATTAACACAAAGCTATTGCTCTCAGATTTGAGGATACAAAATACCAACTTGAAACTGGACAGTCATCTTCAGATATTGAAGGTACATCAATTACTATACAAAATCAACTAAAGAGATTGTGAAAAAAGTCTCTTATAGGCAAATAAACTTATCAGTAGTCAGTAATCTTCATTTACCCAATCAATTAGCATTTTTTCTGCTTAGTTATGCCGACATTAATTTTCTTTGCAAGTGTATGTGAATACATGATTGTGCATAGACACTTTGCATAAGACTGTTTATCCAAATGTATACACATTTCTTCGCATGCGCTATCTGAAGCACGTGATGAAGATATCCACTACCTATAATTAAATCATTTCCATAATTAGCACTTAGCTGTTACAGCTGTATTTGACCAGGGTATGAAAATTAATTCCATTCTACACACTTGATTTGGTACATATGTAATCTCTTGCTAAGTACACTCCAAACACTTGATTAATTTACTCATCTTAGCTGATAAGGCAAAACGCAAAACAGGTGGCTGACTCAAGGAATCAGCCTGGAAACTTTGACTTGAAGTCCAACTCATGCTACTTTTCCATGGTTTTCGGTGACCAAGGTAGACTCATACGCCAATATTTTCATCTGGTTCTTAAAATCTGTGCGTTTCATTCTTTTAAATTAAGGTTTTCCTGTCAGCATCTGTTCTTAAGCGAGCAGTGGTTATTGGTTAAACATGTTATTTCATACTCTCAGTCAACTAATTTTTACCCAGAAACCTAAAGAATCAGACGTTAGGCGCGTCAAGCTTAAGATGATATGAACTATCACGGCAGAAGAATTCTGTTAGTGCTCTTTTTGACTAGTAATTTCTATAACAAAGTAGTAAAACGACAGTTGCTCCATCACCAAGAGTTTCTACTGAGTTTGGCTGTAACTACATTTTATTCCTGCACTCAGTATTTTTCACAAAATTTTGACCGAGTGAGTTACATTGATCGGAATGCCTGTTCCCTCGAGGTCTTGTCATAATAGAAAGGTTTCTTGTGTAGTGATTAGACGAAGAGTAGTTCCCGTTGTACTGTAAACTGTTACACTACGAAAGCGTACTATTGGCTGGATAGGGTGTGAAAGCAGTAAGGTGTTTTCTTTGGGTAAACAGTAATGCCACGTTGATCCTACCTTCCATATTGGATGAGGGCGGGGGTTAAAACAGGTTGGCCCTGAACACGGTACACCGTACGGTCCTCTGGTATCTATCTATCTGGCGTTAGAAAACTCACACCAATAATAGTCAGAAGGTTATGTGTAACAGGCCTCTAGCAGATGTCCGATGGGCACTGAGGTCAAGCAAATCTTTTTCTCTTTCAAACACCTTAAAAAGAAATAGCTTTCCACAGTATGAGAAACCGGGAATCGTTAACCGCCAGCACGCTTTCATTAGCATAAAAAAAATGAATGATTTTAGTGTTTATCCAGGTCATAAACTGGAAAAGATATCTGACAAGGCCTCTGAATGATCGTCATGCTAAACGCCGAAATGAATAAGGCTACGGTGTGCCTATCCTGAAATCCGATTTTAAAAAAGGAATTCTGTTGTCGCTTAATCTGAATGTGTTAGATCTCATATTAAACTGACCCAATAGCTCAAACTGCTCCTTCGTTTATTTTCTGCTGGCTATGTTTATTAGGGATTACTTTCTTCAAAATTTTTCACCTTCAGAATCTAATGATAGAAAAAACAATACACCAATTTCATAGTTCGATACCACTACTTTTGTCCGTAGAACTCCGGTGCTAAATAGCTATGGGACTGCCTGAACTGACCAACATATTCAGAATGATGAAAAGCATCAGACGAAATAAATATATGACAGATAATACACTCTGTCTCTTATAACTTTTTGTTGATGTACTTGTATTTCTCTGTTGTCTTACTGGATCAAATTCTTCGACCCTTATTGGCATATGGGCTCCTGTTCGGATGCCTCGATATTGCTTGAATATTTATTACAGTAATTTACTTGGTTGTGTCTAGCAGAAGAATCCAGGAAGCGCGTTTCATCTTATTTGGCAGTCCCATAGGTGGCTGTAGCAACTCAGTGGCCTAGCGATGTATTCAAGGCTCCAGTCTCAGTGGGAACAACATCACCCAGTGAGGTGCAGGTACATTCGGCTGATGAGTCTCAAAAAAGACGAAACGCGCATCTTTGGTTCATCTGCTAGCCATAACCAATTAAATTACGCTCTCTCTTAGTTGAACGCATTTATCAGTGTCCCTTTCTACCTTTCACATCCACTAGTCGGTAAATTTTCAATCCAAGTAGTTTGTTTTTTCAAATGGAATTGACTGGAAACTAACAGAAAGCAAAGTAAAACTTGTAACGTTCCTTTTTCACATTAAACGTATGTCAATCAACACTTCAGGTGATTATGCTATATAACACTTAAAGAAATCCATCGGAATATGTTGGCAATCATAGATATGAATCAGACAGTCGGTGTTTCCAAACTGTTTTAGTCTACGGAAGTGTGTGTGTGTCCAAGGGATGGTGGGAGCGTGAACTCTAGAGGAGATAGCGGTTAAATTGGTTAGAATTTTGGTCTACTAGTCTATTGATTTTCCAATTAATCATTACAGTTACTTATTTTATTTTCCAAGATTTTATTTAGGCAGAAAAATAATTTTTAGCTACCTAAGTCGTGTGTTTGTACGTGTGTGTGTGCATGCATGCGGAAGGGGGGTGGGTGGAGAGTAGGGTAGGTCATGACGGAAGATATTCATCATTGTCATTCATATAAATAATGATAACGAGGATTCATCTACATTAAAGTTAATTGATTTTTTTCTGGAGTCATATACCCCCTAAAGTGATGAATCAACACGTTTGATCTAGTGATGTTGGGATTGATTCATGTGTGTATTCTGTCGCGCACTGTTGGCTATCTAGGATGATAAAGACTAGGTGATTGGAATCGCCATGACAACACGAACCGGTGGCTCAGATGTATCCAAGTTTTCTCTTCATCTTTACTGCTGTTCTCATCCTGCCATCTCTTTTACTGCATTCACCTGCTTCTGACTGATTTTTCTTTCTTTCTTCATCTTTCTTCTTACTGCTTTGCTAATCAATGTGATGATATGACGAGTGACCAGTTGGACCGTTACGCAGTAATTACTGATCTTATGTTGATGTTGATTGATTTGGTGTTTTCTGTGGTTGGAAAGAATGATTACTTTCTTAGGTTAGAATCTCATGTGGTGCTTAATTGCCAGTTGTTACCTAAGTGACACATTTTTATGATGAACTTTAAACAGTAGGTTAATGAAGCCATATACCAGGCAAGATCACAAGGTATGATCTCTAATACAAAACTGTCATGAAGTAACGACCGTTCAGTGTTTAGATCACTCTGACCTTGCTGGCAAAATTCTAGTCGTTATTAACTATTCAATTCGTTCAGAAGTATACTTCGTTAGTGGGTTTTTCTTGACAACAGATGACTTGCAGGTTGAACGACTAAAAGATTCACCAAGTAAACAGGTACACGACATATTGTCAAAGTGCTCAGAAAAAAAAGACATCTGTTTTGAGACAGAAAGTATTCCTTGAATCAGTTTTCCTTTAATTTTTTAAATTCATAAAGTTGGGATAAATTCAGAGTGACGGTTAGTAAACAGTTTCTGGGATGGTTTAAAATTTTATAGCAAGCAAGTTTTACTCCTGACATCAATAAAGGGCTGTGGTTCGTTGCTTCGAGACCCCCTCCGCCTACCAAGGTTTGGGAAGCCAGTTAGTATTATTAGCCAGTCCTCATACAATAAGTGTAGCCCACTGCCTACTGCAGGTATTTGCATAGTGTTGCGGAATGTATTTCTCTATGTGTCTCTCATTTAAATGAAATCTTACCTGTAAAGTGTTATTCAGTTTTCAAAAATCATGGTTTGAAAAGGGAACTTCCTCCTTCGAACAATCACCTACAAGCTCTTAAATTTACCGTACAGTTTACTGAATATTATTACGGAGCTTGAAAACAACACAAAGCAATCTTTTAATACATGTTTGTTGACTGCATTAAAAAAAGTAGTCAATAATGGTCATTGGCAAAGTATCTGAAGGAGATGATATACAGAGTAGGGCCGAATATTTGAGTTACATTACCTATACACATATAAGTTGATGGCTTCTTAATAATTTTTTTCTATCGTGTTATAGAGTGATGGATTTGATATAAAGTACAGGACTGCTTGATTATATCCTCAAGATGTTTGACAATGTGAATAACAGTGAAGTGTCCTAAATAGTTACCAGAAAATCTTTTAAAATCAGCTAGTTATCATTGGTTTTCTGATGAAGTTATAGATAACATCGGTGAAAATGCATCTAAATGTCTTGTTGACAATGAAAGGTATGTGGAAGTACGTATCTCATGAAGCTGACCATATATTCCACTCTGTGTCAATATGGAACTCAGTATACTGCTTCAATAAGCTTTCTTTAAAATCTACCTGTGACTAGCTACCTTTCTAACTAAAAATAAATCTTTAACCTAATTGCTTTAATTTATTTATGGTACAGTCAATTCCTTCTTGAATTTTCCCTAGAGTACAAGAAAAAAAAATGAAACAAAGCAAAGGATTACAGCAAAAAGAATCTGAAAGAATTAAAATGAAATAAATTTTATTTTTGTAAAACATGAATGATTGCTTTCACCAAATTTTTCTTCCTTGTTAAATCTTCTATCCTTCTCTTTATCTCTCTCTCTCTTTTCCTCTACTATTTTCTCCTTCAAGCTTGTTCAACTTTTCAATGAACTTAATGTAGTTAGAAAAGTGACTTGATTAGCGTGATTAATGATGAAATTGAATGCAGTCAAGTTATATGGTAATAATTGATTGAGGTGAAAAAGTACTCGATTTCACAAGTGGATTCTATTCGCATAGCAATAAAGCCTTCGTTTTAATCTAACTTGTTGGACAGACATATATTCAATATAGTATCTTTCCTTTGAATTTGCTGGATCAGACTCACGATCTACATCTAAAGATACAACTACTGAACAACGTGATTAGTTAGAAACCACTCAGACTGATGTGTAGACTTCGTCAGCCAGCTAGTTCAAAGTGATCCAAACACCGAAAGGTAGTTTCTGTCGTTTAGAGACCGGGTTCATCAGGCGTTTAGCCTTTAGAACCGAATTAGTTCGGACCACCTGAATCTGGCTAGCTGACTTGCATGAACCGGTATACCTTGGTCTTTATGTCTTTGTGCTCAGCAGAAGTGTATGGTTTTTGGGGGGCGGAATAACTATGTATCGCTTACTCTTCTCGACTCCATTTATATTATACTCGACTAGTTCACTTCAAACTGTTTAGATGATGAGAGGTGAAGGCATTATACTTCAGTTTTTCATGACATCTCATACATATCAAATCTCTGTATTATATGTGGGTGTAAAAAGTTTTTGAGCAAACCAGAGCAAGGTCGATCATCCGATGAAATCTAGGTAGGTTGGAAGTCAAATCGTGGACGTTTTTGTCAGCCATTACTTACCATAGTAAAGTTACCGCAGTGACTTACATGTTTTACAAAAACTGGTCCTCTATGCATAACACCCCAATGTTGAGAAAACTATAAGACTACTAAGTCATGTTATCTGATTTATATCCTTTTTATTGATTAGACAAATGTCCTCAGGAGATCTAAGACGACTGTGCTTTAATTTATATGACAGGTCAGTTCTCCAAGTTTAATGTTCATAAACACAAGTTTACTTGTTGTGAACTACCTACATTGAACGATGAATAAGCTTCGTGAACGGTTTTCAGAGACACTTGGTAGATAATCTATTTTGTGACTGTTCGTTCTCCCCAACGAAATGTGTACACAACCATCGAGAATTTTGATGCTCTCTTGAGAGTCCGGAGACCACCATTTTCACACTGTTAAGGAAGAATTTCTGAAATGTATGACTGATGAATAAGCGACTGAATTACTGCAAAAGTAAGAAGTTTGTCGGCGGAAATATCTGATACAGCCATGGTTTTTAAGACTGAGGGTGGAACGAAAACCTGTGTCATGGTAGGATTCGAACTAGAAGCCTCTATGAACTATTTCCACTTATTTGTTTCCTTTCAAACAAATGAAAATTTTAAAAGATGAATCTACGCTGTGCACCGATATCGGCTGATGAAATACTAGAAACTGTACATCTCTGAAGCTACTGAATGAAAGCCACATTGTCACAGAATGAGAGTAGATTTATAAAATACTGACTATTCACTTCTGACTCAGTTACAGAATTACAACAAACTCGCCATTGAACCTAAGTATTTAGAAGCTGAGCTGTGAAATCAGTATGAATGTATCCTGTCGTCTCCTCAACAGAATGCACTCTGGTAGAAGCCATAGGACCAACCGTCTATAATACAACGTGATATCAATTTATGGGTATTGATACATACAGATTATATTACATACCAACTCAGGCTATTTTTTTCTTGCTTTTGAAAATAAAAATATGAAAAACTAGTTTGACACGTATGACACTGTCATTTGAGAAGCAATTGAAAAAGCCAATTTGACATTGACATCCTGTGTTTCTCTCTCTCTCTCTCTTACACACACACACACACACACACACACACACACACACACGGGCATATATTGTGATGTACACACTTCTGTACAGTCAGCTGTCAATGTCATGAATCGTTTTTCATCACACAATAACTTGAAGGTGCTTTCATCAAAGCATTCTGGACTAGGTGCACATATCGCCATCATAAGGTTGAAACATTATCGTTTGTGTACACCTAATGATATACCATAAACTAAATTAGACGCATAAAAGTACACTTACATACACACTAGATACACATGAGACTATGAATGACAATATTTCATTAATCACAGTAGGTTTTGACATGAAACTGAGTCCATATTATTGAAATAAATATATAATGAGTTAAGTTTCATGTTATTTATACTTACCTACCAATGTTTTATTGGATTTCAAATGACTTTAGTTAAATAGGGCTATTGTTTATAAACCTAATTAAAGGTGAATAACACTGACATTGAAGGTTAGAGCACTTACTGTGCATATCGTGTTACTCGCTGACAAACATCTAAACAAATGAGCAACCATGACTGGAGAAAGGTTAGTTTAGACTGATTCATTCAAGACATCCTACAGTCAAACGCCTACTGGAGTTTGATTTGCGAAGTATAGGGAACGGTAGACAACCTATATAAGATTTTAGGACTTAATGGTTGGAGAATTAAGATGTTACTGCTTAAAACTGATCACCGGAGTGTAGATACACCAACTATTTCTCCATCTAAAAATTTTGACATGGTTTTCTATTAAGGATGAACAGTTTTGGCATTTTAAAGAGGAAACTTCATGGTGAGACTAGGTGACACTATCATAACCCACTCTTACTAGGAAGCGAAAGGCTTTCAAAACGGAATTAACGTTTGAATATAATAATTAGCAGCGTTGAAAGTAACAGGGATGCGGATGAAAGTTGAATTTCTCGTCACCTTTCTATTCAACCTTAGCTTCAATCAGATCTCTTTGAGAACAACAGATGTTGTTATTGTGTAAGTGTGGCCATCTTTACTGCTCCTACGCTTAAATATTGATTAGGGGGTTTCATTGTCAATAAATTGACACATATTTTGTTTCTTCGCAGTAATCTGTATCTTCATATTATGCTTATATACTTTTTGATAAGTATTTCAAAGGAGTATTGTTGAGAAGTGTAGTAACTTGAACCACCATGTTTCTGTGGGGGACTTCGTCAATCTTTCACGACAAGAAGATATTACACCAACAAGTAAAGCCAGATAGCTCCCTCATCTTACATTCATACTATTCAGTAATGCGTAGTAGTGACTGAAAATGAGAAATTAGTTGGTAACCAAAGACTTTCTTGAAAATAAATTAGTCATCGGAGTAAAAACCTTAGTCCTAGTAACTTATGCTTTCAAGTTGTATCACCCTGAACGACTATGAAAACAAATAAGTGGAAGAATTTTGCATTTTAATTTCTGGTGAAATTAGACGCAAGTATTTGATTTTAAATGAGTCGTTATGGCTCCTAAAAAGTCACTTGTAACTTATCTGGTACCAGCAATTTGTAGCCCATAAAATCAGCACTTGGAATCTGAACTGTCAAACTTAAAGTAACCATTTTCATATGGGAGTTAAACAGCTGCGTACTGATCACATGAAACGGTTATTGATGGTGAATTTATGAAGTCTCTAAGAATAAAATGCAGTAATGGAACGTCAACTGACAGTGAACAGTGACCTGAGACATTTTCAAACCTACCAGATAGACGGGAAAAATCAACGTATAATCTAACACATAAATCTATTGACTCAAGTTGCCACACTTCTTAGTACCACAAAAAGAGCAAGTGACTAGAAAAACAGTGATATCAAGGTAGACAAAGTAGTGTGAGAGAATAAGCAATTCGAGGATAACGGTTGGTGCAAATATTGAAGCTGTAGATGTCAAGGAGTGAATACATCTGCACCATTGTGACCGATTTTTAGGCATTTCTCCAAGAGTCTTCAACCATTGATTCGTTCCGTCTCACGGACTCCAATCAGGTAGTTTACATCGACATACGACTTGGACCAACAGTTACAGAATTCGTTGATTGGTACTACCTCTTGGTCTGGCCACCCTAAACCCTTTTCCAACCTAATCGAGCTTCCCCTTGGATGTTACGTCAAGGTGGACGGTGGATTGGCAAGCGCAGTACATGTCCAAGCCATCTCAGTTTACTGAGGTTCATGACCTCACTGACTAACTTGCCTTTATTGCCTAGTACCTTTCATCTGACCTCAACATTGCTCATACAGCGATTTCACCAAACGCGAGCAATGCTACGAAAGTACCTGTGATCGAAACCCTGTAACCGCTTCATGTCTTCTACTTTCAACGGCCATTTCTCTCAGCCGTAAAACAGGACAGAATAGACTGCAGCTCAATATACCCGTCCTTTGATAGATAATTAGTTATCTCACTGGCACCACCAAAACTTCCCAGTAGACCAGTCAAAAGTCAAATCGTTTACTTGCTGATCATCTGTTAATTTTCTTATGAATCATATTCATTTTATCCTCATGTTACTAATTAAAATTGATTAGGAGCAAGATAATGTATAATCAGTAATACCTATCTGGATTAGGAAGTAGTTAAATTAGGCGTCTGGTTTCTAGGCAGTGATCAACCGCAGCAGAGTATCCAACAAGAATTAATATAATTTGAAGAGTCATCATAAACCATCGGTCATCACTCGGTAGTTATTTACTCTAGATCTAGGATACCTCAGATAGATACCGTCTGGCTAATTACAACTCAAATGGAAGTGAGGCTTTGGAAAAAGTAAATAACTTCGAAAATAACTCCAAATATCGATTGGAAACACTTTTTAACTGTAAATTAGAACTTATATAAGACTTTTTAAAAACACGCATTTTAAACACACTAGAATTAGTAACATTTGGTATTGCTCAATTAAAAATTCATAACGACGTACTTCTTTAAACTAGCAAAACGGTGAGTCAACAGATCTGAATTGCCACAGTTTGAAATGAAATTAAGTTAGCAGGATACAAGTTGCTTAGTTCAACTGATACAGTGCTGGGCAAGTAAATATGATATCAATATCCAGCAGCTGAAAAGACAAGTGTACTTGCGACTATTTCGTATAATTTAATCAGTAAAGCGTCAAGTCAGTAGTCTGAAGACCGTTGTTTACAAACTTGTCACTTTTAAGGCTTCCTTTCATTCTGAATTCTCTTACTCTTACAACTGCAATTTCCCGTTGTTAAACTGGACCGTATTACTCGACCTTTGTTGGCAGATGCATCGATACTGCCAAGATATTCATCATATTATAGTCTACCTCAATTTGCCAACGGAGGTATAGGAACAGGAAATGACAAGTATCAATGAACAGTGACTGATATCCATTGTACAAAGGGTAGCTCTCGTGCCCCAGTGAACTTGTAGATAACACTTTGGCATATAAGCAACGGGTGACTAGGTTAACCCCCAGTGGGAACGTCGCTCACTGGGATGCAGAGACATCTAGCTAACGAGTCCAAAGTAGGACAGAACATGTGTCCTTGATCCTGCTGCTAGCCTCTAAGTAAGCTATACTATTCTGTTACTTAACTTTTTATCAGTTATTACAACGGAAGGAATCTATATTTTGTCAGATGACAGCTTGAAATTAATGTATTCTCCAATTTTTGAATAAAATTCACTAAAATTTGTCAATATATCTTCACAAGAAAGATGTCGAAAAATATTTTAACTTGACATATTGTGGATGACACAACAGAAGAGAGAAATGTTCTCTTATGACAGATGTTTTTCCATCTTTCCATTGTGTATACAGTAGTTATATGAATTAAGTTCAGATGTGTATTTTTTGTTGTATGGCTCAGTCCACAAATATAACATCCGACAATGATTCATATGCGGGTTACAACAAAGGATAAAGACTTATATATTGATCAGTAATAATAATGGTCACTTTTTGACCCTTGCTGAAAATACTTTATGTTGCCATACCACAACAAAATAGTGAAAATATCATAACAGAGTGATTGCAACAGTTTTGTGTGCATTTTTGTTCTCAATTACAATGCAAATATGCAAATTATATGTTTAAATGCTCTTTGGAAAATCACCATGACCTTTAAGCCATAAATAAACTCTATGTTGACTGGTCACTGGAGGGTAACCGACTTCATGGCATCTAGTTTATAGTGGTGATCAAGCTTAATTGATCATTTTGTAATGTGACTGTCAGCTTGGAAGAATCATCGTCGTGGTGTACGGAGATGTTAGTGGTACGGTGGCAATAAGGAGGAAGTTTTCAGTGACCTGGTACTCGTCAACTAGGCGTATATGCAACCTCCGTTAATCTGATGTCCCTTGATAGATTCGAACCCATCTTACCGAGTGCTATAGTCATAGCTAACTTGGTTATCCTCCAGTGATCAACCAATATATCTAATCCACTTAATAACCAACATTGTAGAAGAGTCATTTCACTAGAAGGAAAGGAAAAATAAAACATAGCTAGTAGTAAAAATGTCCGTTCATAGAGAGCGAAGACATACTTCACTCGATGTGAAGTGACGTGGTAGGCAAGCTCGAATATCAAAACGGAACGGTTGTTCCCTCAAGGTCCTACCACAGAAGAAAGGTCTGTTGGATAGTATTAAGACGAGAAGCAGTTGCCATTGTAGTGTAAATTGCTACACCATGATGGGGATCTGAGAGAGAAATTATACTGCTGGGTGATGGGTTGGAACAGCAGTAAGGTGTTTTCCTTAGGTGACTAACAGTGTCATGTTAGAAGAGGTTGGCTTCCAAAGTAGCACACTCCTCTCTGCCTCACGGTCTTCCGGTACCGGGGGTATGGATCTTCTCCGTCTAGTGACACTAACAATCCTCAGAAGGCTATGTATGACGCATCTCAAGTAAATGTCCTATAGGCTCTTTCAGATACCTTAAGAAGAAATAAATTTCCATGGTGTCGGCAACAGGAAAGTGTTAATTGCCAGCAAGTTTTCAGTAGTATTCAAGACCTATCACTCCATTTAAATGCCTAGAAATAGTTTATTCTCATTTAACAGGTTACACCAATCCTCTCACCTAAAAAAGCCAAAAGTGAATATATTCATTAGAAGATTGCTCATAGGTAAGCACACAGAAATCCAACCAACAGTCAAGTACAATAACTAGCGAGATACTATGCAACTTGAAAGGGGCTGATACTCTTAGCTAATTGTGATTCCACTTAAATATTCTGTTCGCAGATTTATCTCACCTATTGCTGATCCATTCTTTACGAGAAAAACTTGAAGTGTTCATTCACTTATACAGTTTCATGGATTTGACTGACTTCACTTAGGATTGGTGTGCTTCTTTAAGCAATACTGATACCTTAATTCATATAGCCATTTCGTCTGTGACTAATACAGTCAGTAACTGTCAAAAGAAGAGAAACTGAAGTCAAACACGTGGTAGCTTTCATTCGCTATCTATGAGGATGTCAACTCAGTCATATAAAGGAGTTAGTCAGTCGATCATAAAATAACGAAATGCAGTCTAGATATATTTTTCAACTGAATTTCTTGACTGAATCAGTTTATTGCATGACTGATAATCCAAACGTGATTTGGGCTTAGAGAACAACTAAGCTTTTGTTCAATAAATAAACACAAAACGCCACGCTGAAACCTCTAATACTCATTCAGGTTTGCCTACCGAAGTGCGTTTTAAATATTTTTTTGAAAAGCAAAATCGAAAGGAATTCTTTTCTTACCAACGGAGCACATCTGCAACCTTCTCATAATATATCATTCGAAATACTACTACTACTACTACTACTACTGCTGCTCTTTCAGATGTGTTCTAAATACATATACTGAAAATGCAAATAACTGGGTTTAATGTTTAGCTGTCATAAACAAGTTTATGTGCATCGTTTTTCTTGGATCCATTGATCTAGATATAATTAGTCTTGATTTCACGTAAAATGTCAAATAGAAATGAACTGTGAGAAAGCTGGAAAATTATGCCAATGAAAATGTTAACCTGTCAGCAAGGCAGAATATTATCCAGCAGTGATATTTTTTCACCAGTGCACTTTTTCATTATTTTGAATGATATAGGTGGAAATTTTTAATTGGATTCCCACATTCACTTGAAAATTCTAGTATGCATAGCTGAATTAATAAGTTTAGGAGTGAAGGCAAATTCTTAACTGGTTCTGCATTATCCATTTTATGTAGGTTTTCCCTCTTTAGACTTCAGCCAAATTAAGGTCATTTAGCAGTAGATTGTGGTATGATCCAAGATGTGTTATCATTCTAGATGAATGCGGCTGGAACTCAGTTTATACGGTTATTTACACTGAAAGGAATATTCATTATTTATCAACTTTTCTGATGGTAATATACTATTCATCAAAGTACTAAATGTCTGCAGATGCCTCTTGTCTTGCGAATATATACCCTCGACAAAAATACTCTAATGATGCGATCAGAAGTTATTCAGAGACTCCTCTGTAAAGAATACTATGTTATAACATCGAGAAACAAATTTGATCTTAAATATCAACTCAAGGAATTCTGAAGCTCCATTCAATGCTTAATCCTTTCAACACTGTTGCTTTAATGATGAAATAAGCGTATGATCTGTGAGTATCAAATAGACTCTTCAAAATGAATTAAACACAAATTTGGTTTGAAGTAATGGGATTCTTGTTGAGTGATGAGAACCACAACGCCCAAAGTCTTCGTTGGGATCTCGATGAACAATAGTGATCAGTTCACATTTTAGTCAACTTTTGGTACAACTCACAAGAAATTATATGAAATTTAATTCTTCAATAGAAGATGTGAATTTAACGTTTTAAATGGTTCAGAGTACTATCTCCAAAGTGGTCCTCCATTCTTGCAAAATATTTATTTAGTTAACAATAACTATGTCAGGCCTTCCCCTTAGTTAACAAAATAAATTATGCAATTTGGATTGAAAGCATTCGTACTAATAATTTTGAAATTTCCCTCGCCCACGCAACTAAAACAATCCATTGAATACTGAACAAATCGACTGATAGGTAATAATGAGAATATTACTTGAATACAGTTGAAAATCTGTTAATCACTTCTTTCATTCTATTTGACACCAAAATGAAATGTCTAATTGCATTGTAATTATTGGTCACCGAATACTTGTAAACAGAACTAGACCAATAAAAGACAGACGTCAGGAACTCATATTCAACAGAAATATTTGTGTTTCTTCAACTTGAATCCATTCATCCAAATCAACATAAGATCAGGCATTACTGACTAACAGTCTAAGTTGCCACAGCTCATATCACTACATCAAGTAAAAAGGCAGTAAAGTGGAAGATGAAGCAAAGGAATGTAAAGTACGAAAAGAGAGAAACGAAGAATGAGGAAATGCAGAGATTCGGTTTAGCCTCGTTAAGATGAGGATAATGTGCGTATACATCTGCGCCACTGACATCGGTTCTCAGCCATGCCATCCATCACCTAGAGTCAGTCTCCAATCACTGGTTTCGCTTGTCCCACGGATCCCAACTGGTTAGTCAGTATCATCCTACATGACACAAACCAACAGTCAAAGACTTCATACATTGATTCCATGTTTTAGTCTGGTCGCCTCAAGCCGTTTTCTAGCCTGAACCTACTTCGGCCAACATTGTGTGACGAGGTTGACGGTGACTAGGCATACGTATCACGTGTCCCAACCATCTCAGTGGATGAAGGTTCACTCACAACCGTGTAAACTAATTTACCTCTTCTCCGTAAAACTCTACACCTGACTTCTGCAATACTCACGTGGTGACACCACATAATACGGCCTATACTATTTTAATAGACAGGAAATGATAATTAGTAAACATTTACATTGTATATTAGTCGGAACAGTCATTCCACTAGAGAGTAGGTTGTTTGGTATTTAGCTCTCACAGGAAGTGAAAAGAAATCCCTGAAAGGTTTAAACCTTGTGTCTGCCCATACCAGTCAATATACGTATCTTTGACCACTAGAAAGCTTTGATTTCTCTGAATAGTGGGAACCGTCTGGTTCACCGAGTAAACTAGGGTGTTTATACTTGAACCGCTTATGACAGTGAGCAAACAATTTTTGTACTAAGTGGGAAACACTGACCAACTACGCTATTAATACCGCTGGATAGTTGATTCCACTTTCTGAGATACTACACAGATAAAGTGAATTATGGAAGGCACAGCACAGTGTTCAAGAGCCTTATGTTGCTAGACCCCATAATCAACAGTGATAGTGAAAATTACAAGGAGAGGAATCAAAGGAGAATGCAAAGTAAATAACATGGAATGGGAAGTTCGAAGGAATAAAATAAAAACACAGAAGTTGGAAACTGTGAACCAAAGGACTTTAATTCAGTGACTGAATGGTTAATGGACTAGACGTGAGACCTGAATGTTCTGAGTTAGACACCTCGTGAGGTCATGGGTGGGTACTGCTAAGGAGTCCTATACTACAACGAAATAGCTTTCCAGTGCTCCCATGCCTTCAATGGTTCTCCAAATGATGTCAGTCCATGATGAATACTACCTTTGGAAAAATACTTCCGTCATGTAGAGTTTGCTAAATAATGAATACACCCATTCAACTATGACACTTTCAAGTACACTACCTGATGTTTGCAACCATGAACTTCAAGTGTTTACACAAAATAATACGGGAAAACTATCTCTTCAATTAGAACTCACACCCAGAAACAACGAACTGTGTAAAATAAATGTCACTTCATCATTTAACTATTTTTGACATTTTCCATCCTACTCCTAATCTAGGTGCCATGATTACTCGATGCACGTAACAAATTTCCCATTTACTTCAATTTATTTATGCCTGTTTTTCAAAGTCGTGAACTAATTAACCTGATACATTGACTGGTAGTTACACATTTTTATCAGCGACCAGAAAAATGTGTTATCTTGATAGCTTAAGAAAGATGTAAGGTTGAAGTAGTCAAGTATACTTGAATGAGAGTGGTCAATATTTTGAACTCACCAAGTTAGTTCATTCTTAACCTAAAATCTGTTGAGGAGACAGTCTTATAAATACCAATTGATACACTTGAGTTTGATGATGTACAGTACTCTCTCTCTCTCTCTCTCTCTCAGTAATTGCTAATCTGATACGCCTGATAAATCTGTGACATCACGACCTATTCTCTCATTTTTAACTATTTGTTGAGAGTCTCGGATACAATTATATGGGGATGAATACTCTAGTTACTGGATGAACGATACAATACTTGACAACTTGCTCAGCCGACATAAGAAAAAGACAATATTGGACTGAATTGAGTTTACTCCAACCAAGAGAGGTAACTCTTCCGTTTATATACGGTGTATGCGCCCATGTAGGGAAGAGACAGAATAGCATATTGAAAGTGGACGATTAACTAATTAGAAAGTAGAGTTCCTAAAAGTAGTAAAATTGAGCGACAACTTATTGAGTGGAAAAAAGTCACGATAAGATAAATTTATAAATTGTAACCGTAAAATGTTCATTTCGGGGGATATAATATACCAAACACTACTTCGCTTTCTCGAAATTTAACTTCAGTACTTACTGCACTTCAATGTGAGGTAAACAACTAATCTACTGAATACAACCGTATTACGTCCTTATTATTATTATTGTTATTTTCCCTTGGGTTCTTAGTTGAGTATGGGGCTTCAGTAGCACGTCTCCATTTCATTCTCTTCCCTGCAGTCTTTCCAACCTGGCGCCACGACTGCCCACAAGCTTTCATTTCTTCCTTACACCATTTCCTCCATGTCACCCTCACCTCGGACGCCCAACTCGTCATTTCCCGTTTCCAGGGCATTGTCTGGCGTGTAATGTCCCCAATCGGTCTTCTCAGTGTATCCCCAATCCATTTCCACTTTCTTCTGCATATTTGTTGGGGGATAGTTTCTTGGTTGGTTCATTCTCAGATTTCCTTGTTGTTTATTCTTATTATTCTCCCCATCTGATCCTCAGTACCGAACCAGCGTAGGCAGCTGTTGATGATGTATGTCTGCAGTTTGTTGGGAGTGCTTTTCGTGACACACCAAGTTTCTGAACCATATAGCATCACTGACTTGATATTGGTGTTGATAATCTGGATCTTGTTCCTTGTGCTGAGTGCAGTAGATCTCCACACTGATTTCAAATTAATGAAAGCCTGTCTTGCTGTCTTTCCGATCCTGGTTTTGACATCCTCGTCTGTAATTAGTTGGGTGGAGAAAGAGATTGATTATGAATCTTTATTCATCAAATCAACATGCAACATATTTAATAGGAATGATGCAAACCTAAACCGGAGAAATAGAGACTTTTACTGCTACTAAAAACAAAGCATGTATGGTGACAAGACTATAAAAATCAAACATCAAAAGCATTGTGATTACATTGATATAATTATGAACAGTAATAATTTATTCTCGAAACGTCATCAAATGAATAATGCTGTATCACTGTGCACCATACATCTAATAAACAAATCTAACATGGAATTACATTTTACCACAGTGCCCAAATTTTACACTGATATAATACATCCTGTCATCACAGTGAATCTTTCACAAAGTTGTATATACGCAAACATAGCAAACGGCTACTGCATATCAAGTATGGGTAAAGCAAGAATTTTGAATCTGATGACTTGTTAACATATTTATTTGTACTGAAATTTCGGTCAGTGATTAAACTGTTTTTTTGAGTTTAGGTGAAGAAAAACAGCGATGGAAAGATAAAAAGGGTACACTAGTATAATACATTATATCTGTTTTTTAAAGTACCCGCTGAGTGCACTTTTCTGTAGACACAATTTTCTCTAATTAAATATTCTCCAATTTGATGCTATTCACAACAGATATTTTCGTGTTATCATCCTTTTTTTTTTGTATCTCAACAGAAGACAACCAGTTTACGAATAGGCATCTGAATGATTGAATTTTATCTAGTTTAGGACTGATTTGTTGGTAAAGCTTTACCTTTCTGATCAGTCACTTTTAACTCTGTTGCTCGTCAGTGCGTAGCACAACTAGTTTTAAGTTGTTTTATCATGAATGGTCAGTAAATGCTTGTAATTTCATTGTTAGTGAAGCCACTAAGGTAAACCACTCAGTTCTGAAATGTATTGTCTTGGATTAAATAAAACTAATATCTTTGAACTGAATGCAAACATTTCTAGACAAAGTGATCAGTGACTGAAACTAACAACTACAAGTTGGAACGGGATCTTAACAAAGATAATTTCTGCAGGATTATCACATTTCAAATGAGTTATGGTTCTTATCATTTTTAATGCTGAAATAACTGAACCACGGTTAGTCATGGCTCATTCATGATGCCTCTAGACCTAACATAAAGTGAATCATGTCTTGGACTTCTAGATGAAAGTACATTTTGTCGATTGATGTATGCCGGGAAGTACACACCTATACTTAGTACAGCTTCCTGCTGACCGCTATTTTATGCTCAACATCAAATTTTACCTGCTTTAACTAAAGTGATCCATTCCCTCTACTTCAACCAATAGGATCCACTCCTCCCACCAAGGTTTGGACAGCCAATCAGCATCATTAATCAGCCGTCACACGCCTACTTGACGAATATGTACAAGTTTACTGAGTGCATTTCGAATCAATAGGGTAGCGTTATTCAGCTGAGTGTCTGGTTACCTTTTGGATCAATGTGTGACATTAAAGAGAGGAAGCTAAAACCTTTCAAGCAAAGAAGGTTAACCAGTCACAAATCAATTACCGAATGAACCTTTTTTAGGTTTGGAATGAATTTAAAGCAAGTGATAGAGGAAGGGCGCCAGCGAGTCGAATCAACACAGTAAAGTAATTAGAACAGCACTACTGTTGAGCAAAGAAAGTAAATTTTACCAAAATAAAGCAAATATGAATGAGTGTCAATCAAACTCGAGTTGTAGATAATTCAGTGCATCAAATGCATGCTTGTAAACAACCGTTTATTCAACCCCTACTGATATGATTACCACTTCTCTAATAATTATTTGGAGAATGCACTGTTTTATAACAAAACAATAAACGTGCGTTTCTTCGCACTTGGGACTAGTCAGCTGGAGCAGTGTTATTCCCACTTAGACAACTACTGATGTCCATTACACAAGAAGTGGCTTTCGTGCCCCAGAGGCCTAATGGATGACGCCTTGGTGTCTGAAGCGAGTCTCAGAGAGAACAACATTGCTTACTGAGGTACAGGTACATCCACCTGATGTATCCTCAATAGGCCGAAACGTGCGTCCTAGATTCCTCTGTCAATCATCAAGATCAATAAAATATCATGAATATCCGGCAGTATTAAGGCATCCACACAGGAGCCCATCTACCAACAGAGGTTGACGGACTCGGCTCTGTAAAGCAATATAGAAATTACAAATATCATAACAACAAATACAAAAGACATTAGATTTGAGCAGCTAAAATATGGTTACGGTTTTATTGTACGAGGTTCCTGAAGTCTGAGTGTCAGTAAGGAGGTAGCTTTTCCAGACAACCGGATAATATCGTTTACTAACACAATATATATGATAAACAACCATGTGATGGGAAGGTTTAAACTTACCCATTGACTTGCCCTATCTTACTAACTTCTTTACACACCGATTCCAGTGAATTAATGAGTTTGTAGGTTCTTCATCTAGATAAATTAAAAAAGGGGAAATAATATCAGGATGTTTAAGTAAACAATGGCTATTTGTGTACACCAGTAGTATAATTTATGTGAATAACTCAGCTTTCCACTTATCCTATATATAATGCTTATCATAGCATCACTACAACTTGTACTCACATTATCACTAATAGTTGTGTCTCTATCGGTAACATTAGAAAGAGGATTATGAAAATTGTTTTCCGGTGTATCATAACTAAAAATCAATGCCTACTTCAAAAAACAATATATATATATATATATATATATATATATATATATATATATTACACAAGTCTTAATCATTAAGATATACATAAAGAATTCAAAGGATTAGACTTTGGACACATTTAAAGTCATTTGCAGTTATAACCTACTCATTTTCCTTAATGATGGATCGTGGCTAGCAGTGGAACCCAGAATGCGCATTTCGTCCCATTTGGGACTCGTCAGCTGGATGTATCTGCCTCCCAGTGAGTGGTGTTGTTCCCATCGGGATTCGGACTCGAGAGCGATCGCTTTAAACGCCAGCGCATTATCCACTACATCACCGAGCCACGATAGCCACTTCTGTTGTACAAAACTCATCACTTTTAACCGGAAATTTATTGTTAAAACTTTTATTTAATAAATGGAAATTCCTTTCAACTATTCCTATTCTAATCCTATTTGTAGTTAAAATGACAAGTACAAAATATTGATAAAAACAGAAATTGTAATCAACAAGGCTTTTATTTAGTAGTAGTTGGTTGTGGCTTTTTTTTTAAACTTTCTGTCACAAACCTAGAAAAGGGAAAGTTGGGCACACTCATACACACAGAAAAATAGAGAAAGTAAACATTCCACTTATACCTCTTCTGTTTCCCATAGAGTTCTTGAAATCTCTATGGTATTCTGGTGTTTTATATTATCTACCTACAATCAAGGAAGTAATCATGAAGAGAAAATGATACACGTCTCTGCATATACTTTCTTTACATGGAATGCAAATCATTCGAGTGTAAAACTTTTACAGGTCACTATGGTTTCATGTGTATGCGCATGTGTGTATGCACAGGTATAGGAATTTTAGTCTTAAATAAATTAAGTTGTCCCTTAATTTTCTACTCCCTGTTCATACTTACTGTATGTAGTGAAGAGGCAGAGGAAGGTGAGTTATTCTCTTCTCACTTACACTGAGGTGACAGTTTTTGTATGACTACTGTGTTTCAGACAAGTCAACTGGATTAGATACGTCCCCTTACATAGAAAAAGGTCAAATAAAGTACTTATGTAGTATATGGCATGACTATGACTGTCACTGTTATCCGGATATTTTACCATTGTAGACAAAAACGATCTAAGTGAAACACTAATAATCCAATACTCACATTTAGTAATGATGGGCAGTGGCTAGCAGCGCCCATCATTACTAAACATAGTTAAAAGACAGGCAATATCGAGGCATCCGCATAGGAGCCCATATGCCAACAGAAACTGATCAATTCGGTCCAATCAACGACGGTGTAATACAAGCAATAACACTCAACACTCACATTGCTAAAAACTGTTCACGGGATTGTGTGTGACAGCTCAATGCTTAAAGCTAAACGCGTTTAGCTATAATAACTTAGTTCGGGTTGATCACCTTATGTTTATTTGGAGGCGGTGAATTTACATGAAATAAGACTCAAAAATCATTTCCAAACGACATTATTCTTGTGGTTAACTACAAGTACAGAGAAAGGATGTAGAATCTGGTATATCTGTGTGGAAGAGGAGAAGTTAAAAAACTAGAAACGCCTTTAAAAAGTCACTTTAGAATGTTTGGCTTTCACGACCGCATATTATGAATATACCTTCCAATTTGTGACTTCAGTGGATACAATATATATCCCTTGACTTGATGCATAGCAGCTTATCAGTAGCTATGGTAGTAAACAAATTTGTTCAATCTTCTCCTTCACAAATGATCATATTAAATGTCCACATTAAAATAAAAACAATGGTTAATAGTTAGCCATGTTAATCCGTTTACAGTTGTTCAGTTGAATTGACTACTTAAGTTCTTCAGCAGTAGTATATGTTGAACACCTTTGTGGCTTAAATGTTGGAGCATGTGAGCTGGTAATCACAGACTAACGTTCATGATCCATTTGAAGTCAATTCGATCTTTCTACTCATACTTATGTCTATTTTCCTGCACCAGATCATATCACAATTCTCCTACAATGTCATGATGCTTATACGTACAAAATAGACAAATATTATTGGAAAAAACTGTCTCAAGCATGATAATAAATAAATAATTAAGGTAGTATTCATCAAAGGCTGACAGTTGAAGAACTACTGGAAGTATGAGAGCGCTGGACAGCTGCTTCGTCCTAGTATGTGACTGTTTGACAGTACACACCCATGACCCACTCATGGATTGAGGTGAAGACGTGGAGGTCTCACGGCGAGCGTATTGACCATGAAGCCACTGGGTCGGATTTTGATAGCTCCTGTCGAAGTTCTGGGTGTGTACTGCTAAGAAGTATCGCACTAGGATGAAGCAGCTGTCATTTCCTCCCAGGTTTCCGATGGTTCTGATGTCAGTCCTATCTTGGAAATTAATTCCTTGTTTCGAGAATCGATGTAAGTCCGCAGACTTTATTTCATAAAGTTTATTGTCATTTTGATCACAAAGTAATGACTGAATTTCCGATGGATAATGAACGTTCCATTCATTCAGTGTATGATTTTGTAGGTGAATGCACATCATAAGGAACATAATTTAATATACTTTACATGAATATGAGTTTAACAATAATCTGATTTAAGTATTCACCTGCTTTATTGAATAAATAATGCTTGTTTGTTTGTTTTTTGTTAATATCTCATCGTTGAAACAACGGAACAACAGTGTTGAACAGCAGGTAGTTAAAAATAATATAATGAAATTAGAGGGGGGTTTTATGAGCTTCTGGCACACATAGGGTTTTATATTCTGTGTAATCCAGACTCATATATTAAATTTGAACTCTGGTTAGATGAAATACTGTAAGAAAGGACGTTAACTTCTGAAACTTGACGTGTTAAAAGCTTATGAAAATGTCTGTAGACATCAGTAATAAAAATGAAACAGTTTTAAAAATTGTTCCTCTAAACAACCACCATTTATTCTTATTCTTTCATCCAATATTAGCCATCCTTTAAATTTTTTTACCTAGTGAAATAAGGTGAAATAATAGTTCAATGATGTAGAGGTAGTCAAAAATCCTTACCACTGTGGGATAGTTTCGAACTTGTCTTATCTTATCCTCTTTGAGCAACTTGGTATTATAGTTACACTCTTGCCTAGTAGACTCCATCACTTAGTTAGTATAATCAGGTGGGCACTGTGAATGATGGCAATGAATGGAGATCGTACAATATCGTGAACTGACAGAAGTAGGAAATATAAACCATTGGATTCCTACCTAGTGACTTAATGGTGACGTGCCGGTCACGAAACCTGAAGGTCCTGGATTCGATCCCTGGCGGCGTCATGGGTACTCACTGCTGAGGAGTCCTACACTAGGACGAGACAACTGTCCACTGCTCCCAGGTTTTCAACGATTCTCTGATTGGTGTCAGTGCATGATGAATACCAAAATCAGATAGATATGGCGTTGGTTATCCACCATCGTTCAACCACTGTACAAATTCACAATAATCTAGCCCTCTGATTGATTCCGCTTGCTTGTTGAAGACTGTCGTCATGGAAAACATATGTATATACAAACACACATATAGGTTCAGTATAGGAACAAGTCACTTTTAAGATGAACTGTTGCCAAAAACTTTGATATCTATTGTCTGTGTTCCTTTGTTTAGTGAGAGTTAATGAGAAGTCAGTTACGAAGTGAAAATTCTAACACAGTGCTTTGTCCGTTATTATTTCAGTGATGCTATTGTGATTCACACATGACTGACATATTGACTAGGAGGCATATACAAACGCGTGTAAACTCACTTGCGTCCACGCAGACACGTACACTAACCGACTAGCTGATTAAATTCAGTGTTGAATATTGAACATTGAATGCTTACTGTTATTATTATTATTAATGTTATTGGCGTCGTTTTAGGTCTTTGTTTTATTTTGTTTCTTCTGCAAACTTGGTTTTGCTACTTATCATATTTCTTTTTCTACTCTCATACTTAATGTTAACTTGACATTGGTCTAGGATTTATGGTGAAAGATGGTTCCCATTAGATGGTTGCAGGTACTCGGTAAAAATTCCTGTTTGACCTAAGTTTTCTGCTTGCTGACACTAGTCGGAAAGGCGTAACTGTAACCTGAAGGGAATCGATGTCCTATCTGAGATGCGAACTCACATTATCCAGTGTTGTAGTGAACTATGTTACAACTGGGCTGTTAGGACCGTGACTGACCTCCTGTTTCAATTTTGATCCTTTATGCAACTTAAAACTGAGATCTGAGATAAGTTTGTCGTCAGTGATTCGTGCGCTTATAGAATTCTTTCATTCGCTGTCAGTCCGTTGCAGATACTGCCTAAATTTAAAGTAATCCTCGTAAAGATTACAGCCTTTAATATTTGCAATTATACATCCTGGCAACAGTAACAGCATTTCAAGTTGGTATCCATCGTGGACCGACATCAGTTGGAGGAACAATGGAAACCTGGGAGCACTGGACAGCTGTTTCGTCCTAATATGGGACCCCCCTGCAGTGCACACCCATGACCCCTACAGGGATGAATACCCAATTTGAAATACCTCTAAATCCCCACAAAACCCCCAAATCCAGTAACGGCATTAATAACAGATTTCACCACGTTGGATTTACCTTAGTCAAGACAAAATTTGTTATAGTGTGATTAGAATTTGAAGCACCTCTTCACTAACTGACGTTTCCAACCAGACAACTTCATCACATGTGACTTTATCTAATTAAGAAACGATCTCTGACTTTATTGCACTCTGGGAAAGATTATCAATTTAATTTTAGTGTTGGGTATGTATATTAATTAGTTAAGAGAAATATCAAAAGAACAGTCAAGAGCAAACAGGAGGTTATTATTTCTTGATTAAAGATAAAATAGATAGTCGACTGATAAATGTGTTTAAATCTTTTTGATGCCATATCTTATGAATCTCCGTCGTTGATTGGATCAAAGTGATCGACAACTGATAACATATGTGCTCCTGTGTGAATGCTTGGATACTGCCTGAATTTTGAATTTTGATATTGCTGGTGGACAGTGGCCAGCCCCGGATCCAGGGAGCACATTTCATCCTATTCTTAACTCGTCAACTTGATGTATCTGTCTCTGAGTGAGTGATACTGTTTCTTCTAAGACTAGAACCCAGAAAACGTTGCTTCAAAAGCTCGAGCTTTATCCACCATGCCACTGAGTCACGACAGCCACTCCTTGTGCAAGGGGTATGGACTACGAAGATTCGCAAGCTATGATATCAAAAACTATACCATACCCGTTACACAATGAGTAGCTATCGTGATTCAGTAGCGTAGTGGATAACATTCTGGCGTTTGAAGTGACTAGTCCTGGATTCCAGTCTTAGTGGTAACAACATCGCTCACTAGGGGCAGGCACGTCCAGCTGACGAATCCAGAATAGGACCAAATGCGCACTTTAGATTCCACCGCTGGCTATTATCCATCGTTAATATATAGAAATATGATTACAAAATTAATGACACTGGAAATGTGGATTAGTTAAGGTTATACACGATGTTTTAGGACGCCCAAACTATTGAGCTAATCATCATCTCTTCTCATTCAGTCTGTCTCGAGAGATGATTTGAGGTGATCATTCTCGTCTGTGAACTGAAGCACTTTATGGAAGCACTGTAAAGCTATCTTTCTGTGATCTAGACGTCACAAAGCTCTGCTTTGCTTTTAGTTGTTAATTAGCTGACAGTAGTCAACACAAAGATCTGTTTGACGTAACTTTCATACTTTTTGCCACTCTTCAACGACTTCACAAAGTTGATGCATCCGTAGTTAGTGGGGCTGGTGTAATTCATCCGTGTGTTTTAAAGATATTTCTCACACTGTATTCAAACCCTGATTAGTCATATATAGAAAGTGATGAAGCGCATTAATTGTTCATTTGGTAGCTTAGAATATAAGGTTGTTTGATCTTAACTGCCTACAAAGTTCTACTAATTACCTTCAAGATATTATTCGACCATCAAGCTAAATGAAGTAATTCACCATTGAACAGATTGTGGTTCATGAATGAGCGATGGAAGCGATATTGAAATTTTATTCTTAGGGGATCATAATCCGATCAAAGCTGTTTATCTCTACACCTCTCCATTAACAGTAATTGCGTTGATTGCTTCTAGACTGCGAAGAATTACTACCCAATGTTGAGCATATATCAAACTCAGTATTTCGGTTTTTAATTCGAAAATTAGATAAAGTAGCAACTCCCCTCTTTTCTCTTCTCGAAACAGCATCGTTCATCTTTAACGGTTTCAGATATGGTCATTGAGAAAGTAGTGGATTTCTTTTGATGCGAGATATATCAAACGAATCTCATGGTTCAGTTATTTTTTATCCATCTCGCAATATACCGTAGAAAAAGGTTGGTTCGTGAACAGTTACTACTTATTAACAGAGCAAGTAGTAACATTAAACAAACATTTCATCACGCTATCCATAATAGTAGTGTAATCAAAAGAATTCGACATGTATGGGAAATTAAAATGTCAGGACCTGGTGTTTTTTCCTTTAGCTGATATCTTCTGCTTTCAAGGAAATTTATAACTTTTTCAGGCAAACTGTAAACTTAAGAACTAGACGGTAATTGTTGTCATAAAATCACAGATTTTGCTTGTCCTTTAATAATCTTAGATTGTAATAACAGTAACTCGCCATAGCAACACTCACTGCCGTGACAGTAACATAAACAATCTTAATTATCATGGAAGGCAAAATGTGTATGCTGAAATTGTTTTTGGCATTTTCAGTACTCAAGTATAATTTATATCACGCTTCTGGCGATAAATGACTATCCTTATAAAACTGTTGGCGTTTCACACATACAACTCTCTAGTCAACTGTTCAAGAGTGACCGGAAATCCCTCAAAACATCTTCTTGATATCCACCTTGATTTAGCTTAATGCTACATGGTTTGAAAAATCATTCTGTTTGTTAAATTCGCAAACCTTACTTTTAGTAAACTACAAATATTTTTTTGCATAACTGCAGCACAGAATGAATGATTGCCGATTGATCTGTCGAATGTGTAGTAAGTATGCACTGGTACTAGAAGAAATCACCATAAAACCATCATTTTGTGAATGTTGTACAAGCTATGAAGAACAAAGGTTTCGATAGTATATATTATTATTATTATTAGTCCCTTGGGTTCCTAATGGAACATAGGGCTTCACTAGCACGCCTTCAGTGAACTCTGTTCTCTGAAATCTTTTGAACCTGGTTCTATGACAGCCAACAAGCTTTCATTTCCTTCTCGCACCATCTCCTCCATGTCACCCTCACCTCGGACGCCCAACTTGTCGCTTCCCATCTGGGTTCCACTCGAGTATCTGGCCTGGTACGTGATGTCCACAGTCGGCCTTCTCAGTGTATGCCCAGTCCAATCCATCTCCACTTCCTGTCACTGCATATTTGTTGAGCGATAGCTTCTTGGTTAGTTCGTTTCCAGAGTTCCTTGTTGCTTATTCTTATTATTCTGGCCACCTAATCTTCAGTAACGAACCAGCGTAGGCAGTTGTTGATGAAAGTCCGTAGTTTTTTGGAAATCCCTTCCGTAACGCACCAAGTCTCTGAGCCATACAGAAGCACTGACTTGACTGAGTTGGTGTTGAAAATCCGGATCTTGTTCCACATGCTGAGTGCAGTGCAGAAGATCTCCACACTGATTTCAGGTTAATGAGCGCCTGTCTTGCTCTTCCGATCCTGACCTTGACGTCCTCATCTGTGCCGCCCGTAGTTGGAACAGTGCTTCCTAGATAGGTGAAGGAGGTTACTTTCTTTAAGTTCCTCCCATTGATGGTATATAACCATCTATAAATTAATCAAGGTGAACGGAGTTACTACAACCAAGTTTGAGATGTATTCCACCCGGTTTTATCTACTCGTTTTCCTTTGAATTTCTACAGCCAGTATGGTAATATATCATAAAATGAATTTTTTTCTATCTGGAGGTTTGTGGAGGTTTATTAATTGATTTTCGGTTGCAATTCATCATGGACTGACATCAGTTGAAGAAACATTGGAAAGCACTTCGAACATGATGTCAGTTACTCAACAACGACACTAGATGTAGGTCGAGCTATATAGTGAACTGATAGAATTAGGGAATGTGAACCATTGGATTTTGACCCAATGGCTCAGTGGTAACGTCCTGGCCATGGAACCTAAAAGTGGCGGGTTCGACCCCTGGCGGCGTCATGAGTGCACATTGCTGAAGAGTCCCATACTAGGACGAAACAGCTGTCTAGTGTTCCCAGGTTTCCAATGTTCCTCGAACTGATGTCGGTCCATAATGAATTCTAACCGCACCTTTTTTTTAACGAATTTTTCGATTAATTTCTATTTCATCTACTCTTGTTTTTCTCTCTATATTTTGATTTTAGAACAGTGAAGATCGCAAACGAGAAGCCTAAACAGAGAAATAAGTGGGGGGAGAAAAAAAAGGAAGGAAATCGATAAAAGCAAAGCTTACAGCTGTTCCTTAGAGCAGGTGTCCATAAGTAATTACAAAAAGTCAGATATGATGTTATTGTGGAGGCAAAGTGTAATGTCTTCTTGTCAAATCTCCACTATATTTATATATTTAATATCACTGAATTGTTTCAATGCACAATACATTCAACCTGGACTCTGTGATAGTCGATGTCATTGTCCTAAAGGTGAAGGTGTAGTTCATTGTGATCGACAAGATCATTTACATGGTGTCCCAACAAATATCCCCTCCGGTGTTACAAAATTATTTATACAACAAAGTGATTTTCCTACACCAAATTATTTAAATGAAGCCAATATGACTGGATTAGAAAAATTGGAGTATTTAAGAATTATTTATTGTAATCTACAGGTGATTGAACCAAGAACCTTTATAAAAATGACACAATTAAAACATTTAGATTTATCGCATAACTCAATAATACGATTAGAATCATATACATTTTATGGATTACAATTGACTAATTTGTATTTACGTGAACAACATTCACTGCCTGAACAAGGTATGCTTATTTCAGAGGATTCATTTCATGGTTTATCTGCAAATCAAATTAATCTACGCGGTAATCGTATTCAGGTTGTACAGTATGAAACATACGGAAAAGTTCCAGGTCTTGAACGTTTAATTCTTTCTGATAATCGTATTTCTTTTATTGATGACAATTTTGAAAGATATTTTGACAGTCAAAATCGATTGCTTGATTTAACAGGGAATCCATTAGAATGTAATTGTCGTTTATCTTGGATTGCTCAAAGAAGTATAGATTGGAGAGATAGCCTTCCTGGTTTAAATATGACATGTATTCATTATATAAGGACAGAAAGATCTGTTAAAGAGAAGCTTGTATTTGAACTTGCAAAATTAACTGCTGACCAACTGTGTCCAACATCACGTATACAGCAGATATTTATAAATGTACTTGAGGATGCAAGTCGTGCTCTTATATCGTGTACTGCAGTCACTGTTCCAAAGAGATCGAATAACTTGATCAATAATATTGATGCAATCACTTCAGTTGGGATATTAACGCATACACCACCTGGTGTAGCATGGCGTTATGTTGAAGGTGGACAATTGAGAGAGGTGAGACGTTTAACTTCAGACAGTAAAATGGATTTAAATAAAGAAAGAAATTATCTGTTCCACTTGAATACAAGTGATGAACATCCATCAGCGACTGTTCAGCTTAATATCTCATTGGACACTAAACCACGGAAGTATACATGCGCTACATGGGATGATAAAAAGGAAACAGAAGAGGTAATCGTCACAGTAAAAGGTCCAGAGATAAAATCCTTACCAAAGCCTAATGTCACATGGTCAACTGAACGTGAAGCAACTGTAAATCGAAATTATCTTAGCAAGATAAGTGGTAAACAACCCGAAGAGAATATAAGAAATGAAATTCTATTTGAACAACCACACTACTTATATCAGAAGCAATTCACTCTATTAGAAATGGCTGTTGCTGTGATCTGTACATTTCTCATGACACTGATATTTCTGTTGATCGGTGCAAAGTGTTTACGTATGTGCAAACGTCATACACTGTTTCGTCTCACCTCTAGTTGTAGTTCAATCGGTGTTAATGACTCAAAAGGTGTTTATCATTCTGCTAAGGTGTTAAAAAGTGAGACAAATATCTCCGAGAATAATGTCACTCCAACAAAGTTAAATGGTATAACATCATCGAGTGGAATGAATGAGAACGGTTTCAGTTTTATGAGAACACATACTAATCCATACCCTCAGATGATTTTATCTACACTCGGTGGTCATAATAACTTTTCACCACAAATGTCGCAACATCCAAACCTAACAAATCAATATTTAGCGGTCACTGGTGTGAATGGGGGTCTACCATTACCACCAGCGCCTCCACCTCCTGCCCCAGCATCATCATCTGGCTCCGGTACAGATGATTTACAACAGAGTTTAGCCCTACTAACTTCAACACCACTTATTCAACAGAATAAACTAAGAAATCTCCTTACAAATGATTCTGCTACCGCTGCGGCTTTATCTCCCTTCTTAACGAATGCTCAGCCTCATGTAACTAACTGGCTTGTTTCTCCAGGCTCGCCGTATTCTGTGACTGGAAGTCATGTTTACGATGTCCCAAGAACACTTGAGATTAATCAAGGCACCTTGCCGATTTCATCAGGTATGGTGAATCGATCTAGTCTTTTCAGTGAATTAGAATAATCTAATGTAATATGACTTTGTTTACTTTTATTCTCTTCAGATTTCTATGTAACACATAGTGACTGTCTATGTGTGTGTGTGAGAGAGAGAGAGAGCGTGATAGGCATGAAGGACTTTTTGTTCATCATCTCTTCTGCGTCGTTTTATTCTTCGTCCTACAAACTTCATATATGAGTTAGCATTCGTTAACTTCTATGTTCTGATTTACTTACATTTCTCGTCATGATCACATATCATCCAGTTTTCCGTGGTATACACAACAAAAGCATCTTTAATTTCTCTTTAAAAAGGACAGGAAAACTCATCCTGTTAACGATACTACTCATACAAGCGTTGTCAATATCACTACCACTGCTGCTGTCAACTCTAGTAACCGGGAATTAAGATTCCCCATCATTCAATTTTTAAGTTCGCCTTTTATTTTCTGCCCTGATGGGACCATATGATAATAAACAGCATGAGTAATGGTGACAACTTATTCATTAATTTGAGTATTTTACTGCAATGTATTGAAGTATATTCATTTTATTAATGAATAAATACAACATCGTACAGTTTTTGCGGCTTTTAAACTTTCTGCCTCTCTCTCTCTCTCTCTCACTTGCTCACACACACAGTTTCAGGTCTACCTGAGGTTCAATGAATGTTTGAACATTGAAACATTTAACTCATTGATTCTTTGTTTATTCCATGATTACCCTGTATCTAATTCTGTTCTGTCATTGTTTATTTTTGTTTTCTTGTTATTGACAAGACAGTTTGAAGCATTTCCACTTCTTTCTCTATCATTTGATTACTGTTATTACATCTATTCATTATTTCAGTCAGATTTTATTGACCTTAAACGCACGCATACTTACGTATATAAACATTACATAAACAGGAAATCTTTCGTCAAGATAGAAGTTAATGCACAGGAATATGGACTACTGTTGTTATATATACCTTTAACTTCTTTCATCTTCGCATAGTTTGAAATTATTTATTGACTGTTGGTGGTGTCTTTCTTCTTCTGTTGTTTGGTTGTTTGCTTCGGTTTTTTCTCTATGCCCATAATAGTTATCGCCTTTCGTAAAGTTCATTGTTATCAGTAAGTTACAAACTAAAATCTTTCACAGTGAAAAGAAAATTTATCCCTTGAAGAATAAATTTCATCTTCCTTTTAGGGTCAGTTGTAAATAATACTAATGAAAATGATCGTAATGATAATGATGATATGACCTTTTACGTATATTTATATTAATTTTGACTAACTGCAATATCCTACCCAACAAATGGGTATAAAACTATAACTAATTTATAGTACATTATAAATTTTTGATTTATGCATTTTTGATGTTTTTGGTGTTTTCAATCCATTCAGTGCTTGTTGCCTTATAGGAGGATGAAAAATGAAAGAATCTGATAGTTTGTTAGCTGACTAGTGATCAATACATTTATTGGTCACTAGGGAGTAATTGATTTCCCATTGTTTTCTTCTAAGTTTTGATCGAATATTATATCATCATCATTTTACAATCTGGTCACCAAGCTGGGCAAGATGCATCTACAATTTCATGGGAACTGAGATCGCCTCGGAGATTCAAACCTACATCACCCAGCCTTATAGTCAGACATCTTACCAGTAAGATATTCGGGTCGCTACTGACCTTTTAGTTCTAAGTGGACACACTGTGGAAGTGATCGATAGAATCTAATCAGCACTTAGGTACTGACAACATGAAGTTGGTTACTCTCTAGTGTCTAATCAGTACATCTAATCCACTCTTTATATGAGATCATTAGTGACCAGAATAACGTGGCACTTCATGAAGTGGGTTCATATATCTGAGAATACACCCGTTTCCTCACGATGATGGATGCTGCCTGCTGGTAAGTCTCCTCAAGCTCTAATCTTAAGTTTTAGGCATCCTGCTGACTGCTTTCAAAAACCTGACAAGTAATGATTTTCAATAAGACTATCCTCTAGTATTTCTGTAGATGTTATCGATCAGTAAGGTTATCGGGGTTATTGATTTCAGAATTAGAGGCGCTTTCCCTTGATAACAAAGTTTGTTGCTTCAATTGCCATAGACGAAACGCATTCTGTAATGGAGATACTTGCTTCATTGTTTTCTGAGCTATTAACTGTCTTACAGAGTGAAGTAGTGTAGGGAAGTGGAGCGGTTAGACTTGTAGCCACGTTTTGTGTTGCCAATCAGTTAGGTGATGAGTTGATACAAGGAATATATGGTTGATAAATTCAATTACATACAAATAGTTTCAGATGTTTGCTGTTTATTAAATAGATATTTAGATGAGAGCGTGCACTGACCTCCAAACTATCTACAAAATAGTAAAATACAACCTCTTATGGAGTACTGTTAGGATGAATCAGAATGAGAAACGGAACGAAGCAAATGTCAAGAAGAATCACTAGTTAAAGCGAGGTTTATCCCACCATAATCAGGGAAGACTTGAGACAGTCAATTTTCGCAGTGATATAATTCCTTAAGATAAGGACTAATCATTTTAGATTCATGTATATTTGTCCAGAATCAGTTCAATAATTATCTGTGTGTCTGTCTGAAATAGGCATGGTTTGGTATACTAGAGTATTAATACTGGGTGATGATTGAACGTGAAATGGAAATCTAAGCTGCTTCAAGAATCGAACCAGTGATCTCTGAGTTTCTGGGCGCATGGTCTACCAAGTGAGATGTAAGACCTAACTGCTAACGGCATTTTTACTTCATTTCAATCACCAAGGATTTCTCCCGACTACCATATGAATTCGTGGTGCGTTACTACTCAGCCGTCACTAAAAAGGAAGTTTATTCTCGCGCACAAACATATTACAATCACTAAGGTTTGTAGAACGAAATCGACTCGCTGATTCGAGTGATTACAACTCAGCTGTGTCCTGTAAGTGCTGTTTTAAAACTAGCCTAATACAATTAAACAAAAGCAGATGGAAGCAAAAATATGTATGGGACTAAACCGAACCAGACATAGTAATTCGGTGTTACCCAATAGTAATTAATATGCTGTTGATGATAACTGACCAATGATAGATTTCTACTTGACAGAACAATGAAACATATATGGTGATAGAATATACGTATTCCAACTGATCACCTAACGTTCGCCCAGTTTGACTCGACATTTGCATTAATTATCACACACCTGAACTGACTGATTTTGTCCTATTATATGCTCACCTTAACAGAATCATTTAGATATGTTAACCAGTTGACAACACGACCAAATGTGGCAGATGTTCAGGTGATAACAAGATAGTGGTACTGGTTTAGACACCAGGTGTCAGTGAACTATATATTCTGTAACGTTACGCAGATAAAAAGAACCCGTTGAATAGGTAATGGAACAACATAATTTTTGAATGTCTCTCAAACTGTCATGAAAGTGAACTTTTCAAATCTGTTAGCTGGATGGAGGCAGTCGACAGGAAGCTCTCGACTTAAGTTTCCTGCTGTTTTGGATTCATCAGAAAGGCTAGACAACATGAAGTTGGTTACTCTCTAGTGACCAACCCGTTAATTTCTCAAATCTACTCACATATTTGAAACGGTGACAACTACCGCTATAATCATATGAAATTTGTAAGTTGAAGAAGGAGTACTTACTGTCCTACAATTACATTTGCATCTTATCATTCAAGGAATACAATACTCATTAATTTTGGCAGTTGTTAAGGTCATTCCATCAATCATATTAATAAGGAATTAGATTTTTTTTGATTTTCAGCCTAACTGAATAAAAAAGACAAACTAATTTGCCATTTCCCTGGTCATTAGGGTGATTTTTAAGGTTGCTATTTATTCCACTACCAGAATGTTATTTCCTTACTTTCATTTAGCTATGCTACAAGATTTTACCATGTATTTCGTCTGCAATCAACTGAAGAAAACTTGACAAGATCCATGGTAGTTAACTGATCGCACAGGTTATAACTTTTTTCTTATTAAACTTCATGAAATAAATTAAATGCAGCAAATGATTCCACGTTTTCTAGTTTCGAGGTCTGTTCGGATTTACTGATTCCAAATTGGTATTCATTGTGGAATGACATAAGTTGGTGAACCATTGAAAACCTGATAGCACTGGACAACTATTTTGTCCTAGTATGGGACTTCTCGAGGGTGCGCACCCACGCCCCGGCTAGGAATCGAGCCCAGGACCTTCATTTTCCGCGATGAAGACTTTACTAATGGGCAACAACTGAGTCGGAATTCAATGGGGTAGACATTTTCCTACTTCCGATTAGGCCCAACCTTCATGCAATGCAACTATTTAGCTTTTGTCCTTACATTCGATTATGTTTGCTCCACTGGTCAGGACTTCTCACTAAAACTTCGGGAAATACCATCTCAAACGTGAACCATCGGATTTCGATCCAGTGGCTTAGTGGGAAGGTTCTCGCCAAGAACATAAAGGTCTTGAGTTAGATCCCTGGTGCAGTCATAGATCCTAACTTCTGAGGAGTCCCTCAGTGGGATGAAACAGCTGTTGAGTGCTCCTAGGTTTCTGATGGTTCTGCGAATAATGTCAGTCCGTGATGAATACTACCTTAAAAACTAAGACACCTTCCACTTCAGTTTATAATTCCCTTGTATGTCTTACCCTTCATTCTTTATGCAGACAGACTAATTACATCAGAAATCCTTTGGTAATCACTTCATTTTTTCTGCTTTTAGCTCCTAAGTTTAAACCTTTAAATAGTTGAGATATTAACAAGAACATGGCATCTATCAGCGAAGAAATATTTCTTTTCAACGACTTCGCTGATACCTGCCTTGTTCCTGTTAATGAATAAATGGGTATATTTCGTCAGTTGAGATATTAACCAAGTTCTAACTAGGGCCCCTGAGATGAAAAGAATCAGTGGTTGAGGAATCTTGGTGACATGGCTGAAAATTGGGCACAGTGGAGGAGATATATTCACACCTAGACATCTTCTAACGCTTGGGTATTCGCACTAACATTTATCTTCAGATTATTCATTCTCCTACAAAAATGTATCTACTTTGATATCACTCTTATTCTATCCACACGTTCTTTGAATGCTACTATGCAATGCGGTAACTTGAAGCCGTACATTTGTGTGCCAGGTTTTATGTTGGTTGCCTACCTACCTACCTACGTAATTGTCTGCCTGTCTGTCTATATATCTCTCTATCCGAATTAATCAAGACACGCTTGCCGCTCACATAAAAGTTATTCAGATATTGCCAAAAAACTAACTGCCTACTTGATACAATATAAAATGGTGATAATAGAATACTCCACGTGAGGTGACAAGACAGGTGAACAGAGATTTATATCGTCAAAAGGAACAAATTCTCTTAAGACAAAAGAAATATTATGACTATGTAGCTATTTATAAGAGAGGATTGGTCATACTTTCCAAGCAATCTTGTAGGACCTTTTTAATTTAGTGACTAGCGATGACCCTAAGAGTACTCTTCATTCTTTATTGATGAAAGTACTCATTGGGACATTAGAGAAAACGAAAAATTTCATGAACATAGTGTCCGATTACTACACATCCTATGGATCCATCAGCACCTCTTTACAACTAAGTAGAGTATTGCTTTCTAACCTGTTTGCAAAGAAAGCACATCAAATGGTCGGTGTACCTGGCTTCATAGGACAAGGTGAATTGATAGACACATATGAAAGTGGTCAGATGCAAAAGTTTATCATTCACTTTCCCAGAAATCATTGGACAGCTGCAGAATACACTCCTAAAGGTTGATGGGAAGATAGTTTTGAATAGCTAGTTTATTATTCTTGTTTTCAAGATATTAGCAGGAAATTCACCTTTAACGTCAAATTTATTTATAATATCTTCTTCGGAAGTGAAATGGATATCTCCATCGTTTGGGTTTTATGGTTTTGTCCACAAATTGTGCTGGGTATACTTTTTTATCCAGAACCTTTTGGAGAGATATGAATTTTTCTAAGCTGTCAGTGCTGTATATTCGTCGAATACCGTAGACAAGGGACACAATAAGTGCTATTTTTTTAAACTTGGTTATCCTTTATATCTTCAGAACTATTTTTGCCTATTTAAACAACTTTGTATTTTGTCCTGTTAATTATATTGGTTTCTGTGCACCTTTATGATTGACTTTCACCTTAGATAACAATTTTAGATATGAGATCTCCATTCAACTTGATCTTTGTTACTAGGTTCAATTAAATGCTACTTATAACTACCCAGTTTAGTGGAATCAGAAGACTTATGAATTGTGACTGCACAGCTATGGTAAATAAAATCATCGAAGAGGACATCTTCTCTTAACTTCTTATTTACTCTAATTAGTTTCATTGGCAGCGAAATACTACATTTTTGACAATTTACAGTCTGACAAAGTGATCATATCCATTTGCTACGGCGAATGCCTATCTCAAAGATGTATGTTCCAATACCTACAGTCTGATAGTTTTCGAGGAGGTGCAATGGGGTTGAAACGCGTACCAGTGTAATTGCTCCTATACAGTTTGGAATGTAAACACTGTGATAAAGAAATTGTCAAAACTTGCTTATCAGGTGTGATTTGATAACAAGATTTCATCGCAGTATTCGTGATCTGTTTGGTACCGAAATCAGGGACAAAATTTTGATCACGAGAGCTAAATGGTATGTACTAACAACACATATGAATACTTGCATACCACTTACATCGGATATCTAGTCGCCGTCTGCCTCTTCACTCACTATTGGCTGAAACAGGTCCAGACTAGAATAAGGCTCGGGGCGGCCAGACTGAAACATGATAAGACCGTGTGAAGTCCTAGACTGCTGATTTGAGGTATGTAGGGAGATGCTAACTAGCCGGTTGGGATCCAGGTGACAACAAAAATAAGTGGTAGGAGGCTCTAAGTGATATAGCTCAGAATCGATGTCAGTAGTGCAGATGTATCCACACTTTACTTTCATCTTAACTGCTATACTTCATCTCTTCATTTTCTCGTTCTTCCTCCCTTTCTTTTACTACTTTCTACCGCTACTAACCGATTTTTCTTTCTTTCTTCATCTTTCATCTCGCTGCTTTGTTACTTGATTCGTTGATATGTGTGACTAGTTGGACCACTATGCAGTAATGCCTAGTCATATGTTGAGACTGGTGATGATGATGGTGATTATTCACATCGATCTACAGTACCTGGTAACTAGATCAAGATGACCTGAACAATGAACTGTCGTTTCACTGGTTTATAGCCCAGCTCATCATAAGTTTCATTGACTGTGTCATTTTCACTTTGAACTGTGTAACTGACGAATTCATGTTTCGATTTTATGCATCATAAGTTCATCCCAGCTACTAGACAGACCTCACGTCGTTTGAGTGATATGGTTCTATCATATACAATAATTTCCTTGGTTAAAAACAAGAGAAACAACCACCAACTATTTAGATAAACTCAGTTTGCATCACCAGCACTAGTGACCGGCAACAGCAGTCTATATCTAATAAAAATGAAGAGTCTGCAGTTTAGTTGTATGATAAAGTTCTATGTGATCACATTAGAGTTTCCTTATTACACTTTCCTGAAGTAATTCAAAACTTCCTTACCTACGCTCTGTCTCTCTCATCTGCTTATCAGATTTGAGTTTTTCACGTCTTCAAAAAGCACCAACCAACTTTATTCATCCTCATATTATATTCACACTGTCGGTTTATTCCGATTCCGAATTCCAGTTCCACAAAATATTTGGTTACCTAAAACCGTTATCCTCCTATACTTTTTATAATTTCCTTTCGTAGAATACTATGGAATAATATTTAGATATACAGCTGTGTTTAAAAGTCAAAAATGCGCTACTTTTTCTCTGACCAGTGTCCTTTGAAGTCAAAAAAGAATTGGCAACTCGTAGTACATCTTCATTTTTCTTCTAAATCTTCCACAAGAACACAGATGTTTTAAGGATGAGGTAGATTTTAGTGTTAGGTAGCTGGGGAAAGTTGACAAGAAACCCTGCTTGGCTTTGGTTTCGGGCTTCTAGGCGCTCGTCAGCAAAGCAAATCTCGGATCTAAGGCGAATTGATGTCCTGTCATAGATTAGGACCTGAATCTCCCAATGCTGCAGCCAAAGACTTTACTATCAAGTTACTTGGGTAGCACTGGTCACTCTCCTGAACTGGTGACCACAACGCTAAGTGATCATCAGGATTTGGGCAGAGATTGGCACTGGCCTACACGCAATTGGTTACATCCCAGCGACCAGCTAACACAAGGACTGGGACTAGAAAACAGATAGAATATTTATAGAACTCAGTAAGCGTTAGTATGTATGTTTAAAAACAGAAAGTGAAGGAGATGAAGGTTACAAGTTATAAAAATGGTGGCAGACACTTGAAGCTAATTACCTCAATGTTTAGAATGAGTTACCTTTTGAACAAACGTGAAAAAGCTTTCAAAGTCATGCTAGATACTGTCACTGGTGCTACCTTTTCATGTCAACACTGGTAATCATAGATTTATGGAATAAGCCCGAATATTATAGAACTATCAAACAACTGAAACTAGGGGGAAAGGAGCAGTAGCATCACTTACTGACAACTGATATCGCATAGAAGCGGATCGTTGAAAGCTATCGTCATCATTCTGGTTTATTTGTACCCAGTGCATTGGGTTGCGTGAGTGTGTGTGTGTCTGTGTCTGCTTATCGGTTTACTAGCTCCTGTAGAGTCAAGCACATCAGTCTTATGATGCACTATCTTGTGAAACGCACTAGCGAACACTCCTTAACCTGGCTGGTAAGAACAAGGGTGCATCTTCAACTCCGTAACAAAATACTTAGTGAGCTGAGGATACTTGGCTGCTTTTCATAACTACAAACAAGCCACTTGAAAGGAGTAAGGCTAAGACACCTAGGGATAGCTGAGCCATTAACAAACTAAAAGTTCAAACTATCATTATGCGTTCAAATGAAGTATGCGCAAACTCTTTCTTTGCCTTGACCATCGCAGAAGACCTGTCACTCTAGATCATTCGCATATGATGTAATAACATTTTATTTTGCAATCATTTTGCTCCCTTGCCCCATTTTAAACGCCTACAGATATTACGTAAAGCAATGGGTGGGTACTGGCTTCAAGTCTCAGTGGGAACAACATCGTTCAGTGGGGTCCAGAGACATCCGGCTGAGAAGCCCCGAATAAGAAGAAATGTGCATCCTCGATGTCACTGCTAGTCAGCGAATAGACTACAAAATAATCAATATCCAGGCAGTATCTAGGCCTCCACATAGGAACCAATCTGTCATCAGAGTTCAAGCAATTCAACTCTGTTTATCAACGGTAGATTACAAGAATGAATAAAGAACTGGATAACTTTCCTCTTTCTGGAAACTTATTTTGACCTTTGACCGTAAATCACTTTGGAATATTCTACCGTTGTTGTTATATATTCATGAATGTATGGCCAAAAAATGGTTCCATTGGAAGGGAAAACTTTCTTCTCAGGTGCAATCATCTTCTCTCTTTTCCTACTTTTACGAAGTCGATGACATTGAAACTCGTAACCACTCGTTTCGATTCTCTTGGCTACTGATTTGTTTTCTAATACATATTACACGTCTGTCGCAAATACTGTCAACAAAATTAATTTGCCTGTTTCCAAAACTACAAATAACTAACCTGTGTTAGCATGTGAATAGTTGATCAGTTTGCCTGCGTTAATCAAGACCTTTGTTATTAGTTGCTGATACTGAGTTCCGGAGTGTTCATTTCATTCCATTCCGGATATGTCAAGTGAATACACCGATATCCTTATTCCGGTGTTCCACCTTTGATTGACACTCCGTATACAGTCTTTCAGGTAACTCAGAATTGGTTTTAAGTTCGTATTCAGCATGGAATGACATCAGTCAGAGGAAGATTGAGAATCTGGGAGTACTGGAAAGCCGTTTCACCTTAGTATGGGACTCCCTAGAAGTGCACACCCATGCCCCGTGGCGGATCAAAACCAAACACCACTTACAGGCATAGGGAATTGACAGAAGTAGGAAAATGTGGAGCCCATTAGATCCTAACCCAGAGGTGGCTCAATGGTAGCGTGCTGGCCACGAGACTTGAAGGTCCCGGGTTCGATGTCTGACGAGGCTATGGGTGCTCACTTCTGAGGAGTTCTATACTAGGAAGAAACAGCTTTCGGTGGTTCTGCAACTGATATCAGTTAGTGGTAAATACCAACTTGAAATCACTAAGTTAACCACCACAAGTCTCCAACTTGAAATAATTCAGAAGTACCTCCATGAACCAAAAGATTTGAAGTTGATGAACTCCGCTCATTAAATCCACTCTAGATTATCCGTATCGTGCCTATAGAATAGTTTATAAAAGTATATGAATTCGAAAATTAGCAGATTCAAACAAATAACAATAGAATTCTTGAATAAAATTATTCAATGAAGATAATAATAGCAAGACTTGAAAATTGTTATCATTATTAAAATAATTTTTAACAGTAAAGAAGAAAGGAGTAGTTCTGTTACAAAATGAATTATTTCATGATTTATGTTTTTGAAAATAAAATCAACAGTTGAAACTATCTAATTAGATATTCCATTTGTTGTCTAAACTAGGCGTGTGAGAGACGGTCTGCGTACATATAGACAGACAGACAGACACATACACATACACAAACTCACATTCCCGTCTGTCTATCCATCTATCTGTCTGTCTATCTGTCTTTGCGCCAACTGGTGCTGGATATTTTCGTATCCTTTTAGCGCGCTAGTGCGCACGTGAGGATATTTACCTACAAACTTATATGTGGTTACGCGTGCGTAATCGGTTCTTGTAATGAGTCATCATTTATCAATAAAAGTAACCTTGAGCATCCTCTAATTCTATATTGTCCAGCATGTACATTTCGAAAATACCTCAGGTATTATTATTATTACTACTATTATTATTATCATTGAATTTTTAAGTGTTATGAAATCACGAACTCGAAAATGAAAATAAAAATTAAGAGAAAGAAAAACAAAGATTCAATAAAATTAACTGGTACATTTTTGTTTATTTATGAATTATTTTGTCCCTTTCCCTTTCAATTGAGTGTGTGTGTGTGTATGTATGTACATTGTTGTACAATAGTGAATATACCTGAAAAAATGTATGTTGTGTGTGTATGTGCACTGTGTCTATGCGAGCTTGCCTGTGTGCGAACGTGTGTGAATTCATTCATTTTTCACCTCAATCATTTCTATCAGTTGTTTCGCCAACGAACTACTTTCAAGACAGATTTAAAGTAGAAAGCTGTTTTTCCTGGAATTGAGGGTGGGGGTTAGTACACATGAACTAAGTAACATTTTAATGGAATACCACAAATTTTGTGATGGAATAGAAAAGAATTCATTGTCTCTATGATTGTTGATGTTGTAGTTATTGTCGCTGCGTAAATCAGTCTTCAAAATAAATTCAGTTGTGAATGTGATTTATTCTTTTAATGATAATTACTGAAGGTGTGATTTCTGTGTCTGTGTGCTTTAATGCTAGACAGAAAGAGATAGACTCTGTATGAATCTTTACATATATGTAACCAAAACTCAAGTTGAGGTGATGTAAGATGGAACTTGAAGTTTCTGGTCAAATGTTTATCACTAAAATCATGCCAAATGTACAGAAGGACAGAATATTGAAAAATTTGACGACTTCAGGCTTTACAAACAATTGAGAGAATAACGAAACTCACCTCCTCCATACAAACAAAGATCACGTTAAAAGCATTTCATCATAATCCCTTCCATGTAATCCAGTAATCCAAACACTTTCTCTACGTTTATTTCCTTAAAAGCACTCAAGATATCAACTCGATGTTCTGTATCTACAAGGTGTCTGAAAATTGCACTAGTCACAATTCTACCTCCTCTTGGAGATACGCTCAGCCAGTTGAATTGATGCCCTCCTCTCAGTCCTTTCAATCTACTTGCTAGCACAAGTGCATGTGAATTCATAAATCCAGTTGCAGGTGACATGACCAGTGTAATTATCTAATTTTGACTGGTTTAGTGAGCATGTGGTATTGTATGGTGATACAAGTCTACCTGCAGGAAAGTACCTTCTCAATGCTCCTTTGATTCTTGTGTGTATTTATTTGGATACTGCATCTCTCTTGAATGCGAGCGGTTGCATTAAAATGCTTCCAACCTGACCTTTACATACAGAAGGATAGTATAGTTAGTCTGTAACTCCCTTCGTCCTGACACAGGACTCCTCGGCAGTATGCATCAATGACTCTGACAGAGATTGCAACCAGTGGCTGAAATGCAAAGTGCTAGCTGGAAAAACAAAAAGGTCTGATCACTGTCCCTGGCAGGGTCGTGGGCACGCGCTATTGAGGAGGTCATCGCTTCCATGTTTTCAACAGTTCTGCTATTGATATCAGTATGCTATGAATACTACTGCCTTGGAATCAACCCTTCAATTTATCACTGTAAACCAAAAGTTAAAGTGTCATCCAGTTTTCACGAGAATAGATAGAAAGACACCTCGGTGACCACAGGTAAAGTGATCAATATAACTGACCAATGTACCGAAATCAAGAAGTTACTGGACAGGTTGAATAACTATATGAGATTTAAAATAAATACCGTACCGAAGGAATTCCTTTGTAACACGTTTATTTTTAAAAGCTGTTGAGTGGCATATTTTTTTATTAGTATGACTATCTGAGATAAGCGTGGCTGGGAGACATGTATTGTTGATTCTGTATGATAACTAAAGGTAGAATGAAAGTCGGGGTAGCAGCAGGATTGGAATCAGTGACCTCTAGGTTACTGGACTCGCTGCTTTACCAACTGAGATATGCTAATCGGCTACTGATGGAGTTAAAATCAAGATCTGGTCAGCAGTTAGGTCTCGTGTCTCATTTGGTAGAACGTCGAAGATCAGACAGGGAGGCCACTGGTCCGAATCTTGTCCGGACCATATTTTCACTCCACTTTCAATCATTAACCAAAAGAGCATGTATAGTAAAACCAAAAATGCCTACCTTAAATCACCGAAAAAAGCCTAGAAAGACTCATAATAAGAATGGAAATATTTTGATCTGTTGCCCTGATAAGGGAGTAGCTTCGATGCTACCTCGCAGACAGAATTATAGACATAAGTCAACCCTGCCAGTTATAAGCCCGAGCTGGTCAAAACACTTTACAATGTAGCTAAGAAATTATGTTCTGTGCACAAGTTAGAGGAAGAAATAAACTTTATTGAGTGGTGTCTCCGAAAGAATGGTTATCCTAAGAGATTTATTAGGAAGTATGGAGAAGAAGAGGACGAGAAAAACAAACACTCAACTGTTGAAAAGAAGAAGGTTTTTATCCACTTTGCATTCAAGAGAGATGCAGTATCCAAATAAATACACACAAGAATCAAAGGAGCATTGAGAAGGTACTTTCCTGCAGGTAGACTTGTATCACCATACAATACCACATGCTCACTAAACCAGTCAAAATTGGATAATTACACTGGTCATGTCACCTGCAACTGGATTTATGAATTCACATGCACTTGTGCTAGCAAGTAGATTGAAAGGACTGAGAGGAGGGCATCAATTCAACTGGCTGAGCGTATCTCCAAGAGGAGGTAGAATTGTGACTAGTGCAATTTTCAGACACCTTGTAGATACAGAACATCGAGTTGATATCTTGAGTGCTTTTAAGGAAATAAACGTAGAGAAAGTGTTTGGATTACTGGATTACATGGAAGGGATTATGATGAAATGCTTTTAACGTGATCTTTGTTTGTATGGAGGAGGTGAGTTTCGTTATTCTCTCACTTCCATGGTGAATATCATTTCATCTTGTTTCATTTTCATTCTAACTGCATAACTCGTTATGTATGGATTTATCATTATTTTTCCTTCCTCACATTTCTTATCTCTTGACAATTAATTGTCTTCCACGTTATATGGATTATCAATGATTTTGTTGTACAATTTAAAATTATTAATCTCATGATTTTGAAATATATTATATACTATACTGCTGATCATTTTATTTTTGGGTTTTATGCAGCTGATGAGGAGCAATCTTGAATCTGAATGGTATCATTTTACTTTGAAATTTTGTTCTGTTTGCTTCATTCCATTTATTAAGGGTTTTAAATGCAAGAATTATGTGAATGAAATGAAGTATTTACTGTCGGATAACACCAAAATATCTAATCCTTAAGAGAAAAAAGAATAAAACCGACACCGTTGAAGAAGAACTTGCAGGATTTCTAGAACGAATGAAAACCAGCCTCGTACTTACATGTTACCAGTTCAAAACATCGAAACCTTCCGGATGTATTACTCCTAGACTACACAGTTCACCTAAGTTCTATAAGTCTGGAATACCTCTGCGCCACGTTTTCAAATTATCATCTTCTCCTCAATTCCTCGACGTATCTCACAGACTTGTGAATCGATTCAACGACAAGTTGTGTGAGCATAGTGTCTGTGATACAGTGGAATTTTTCGATGCAGTAAGCAGTTTTAATGTTTCGGTATGACAACGATATCATTAGATGATAATTCCTTATTCATAATACAACTATATAGAGATAAATAATATAGATCTTGAGATACCTACTGGTTACTTAAAAGATTTTATCTTAAGATGTATGTACCTTAACCTCAAAACTTAGCTTTAACGAAGAGGTGTATTAATAAAAAGATGGCATAGCCATAGGATCCCCTTTGCGCTTATCACTAGCTGATTTCCTAATGGCTAGCATCGAGAATGATAACCTCAAGGCAATGACAAGCCAACTGACATTATATAAGAGATATATATTGATGACACCTTCATCATATATGAAAGCATATTTAATACACAAAATAGTTTTGAAGTGCTTTAATCAGTCTTCCATCCACTAGGGTTTACAATAGGAGAAGAAATAAATTCTCAAATTCCATTCCTAGATGTTCTATTGACGAGAAGAGACAACAGTACGGAAAAACAACACAATTGAAAAACTTCCCATTAGCTGGAAAAAGTAGTCTTAATCGATTTCTATTTTCACGATATAATAAAATTTGTTCTATAGAATACATAGAAGGGGAGATAAGTTTCTTGAGATTTATCTTTTAACAAAATGGAAACCTAACGAGAAGAATTGCTAGAAATGTTTCGAAGAAGATTTTGTTTGTGAATTTAGAATTCAAGGGGAATACTACTGACAGGATTCTGTAAAACCGTCTGGAAAGATCAATTTGGAAAACATTTTATGCAGCACATCTTAAAATATACGACATTTGCCTTCTAATATATCCTATTCAAGAGGATAAATTGCCAAGAATACTTTGAAGCTAGATAGGTAGGTCATTCATCTAGGCATATCTTTCACTGTATTCAAGAACATCTCCAAGTATGACTTGGTAAAGGGCAGCAAGGATCAATCACCTTATGTATTTTGCAATATGTGTTCAATATGGGACATTCGGCTTCGAATATCTCATTCAATATTATTGATAAAATCTAAGCAAACCTTCCTAAACATATGCATCTCCATTTAAGATATATTGCAGAAGCCTTAGAAATTCATAAGTTGAAGTAAGAACTATGCATACAAAAGCAGTTTGTTAACTATCTTTTGTTACCAGTCCTAATGTGATTAGCTAATAAGGTATCTCGATATCTTGAACATTGATTACTCTTATGCCAAGCAGTCTCATATATCTCCCATTTCATCTTGTTTTAAATTTGCTTTTGTTTTCATGATATTTAAAACTCTCGACTATTACTCATGTCACAGAAAATTAGTTTACATCTGTCTTATAAGATTATTGCTACTTACTACTATCATGTTCCTTTGAATAAGTGAATAACACTGGTTTCAGAAATACCTTCCATACGTTCCCGATTATTTCTAAAGATTTTGTAAAACTTTTCTGATCTCCTGGTAGAACCATGTATTAATTTTGTAAAACACAACTCACTAAAGTAGTGATGGATAGTGGTTAGCAATGGAATTCAGGATACGCATTTTCGACTAGACAATACAAGCAACAAAATTAAAACTAAACGTTTTGCACAAGAAGTGACTATAGTGGCTCGGTGGTCCAGTGGATAACGCTTTAGTGTATAGTATAGTATAGTGCAACATAGTATCCATTAAAGTGTGGCAGTAATCTATGTCTTTTAGCATCGAACCAAGAGTATGCATAACTGAAATTTATATAATCCAACGATCTTTTACTATTGCTTAACTTGTAGAAAATGCTGGAACTACTTTTTCTAAGAGGCTACTGTCACAGAATGTCCTCAATCTCGCCAATGCATGCAGATGGAGAATACGATCGACACTGAACTTTATGTCTCATTGTATTGTGTAGTTTGAGAAAGTCTGCAGAGGATGAATAGCTGTGAAATAAATTTACCGTACTTTTTTTCCATCCTACAAATCTTATCATTCCTGTTATGTTTAAATTTATCAGCTAACATAGAAAACTGTCTCCCTAAAATGATTGTAAAAACAAGATCTTTAAGCGGAGACTAAGGAAACAACCCTCCATTAGCCATGTATGAACCTACTGTTATCGTAAATAGATGAATTCCCTTCCGTATTCTCTCTCTCTCTCGCTGTACTGTTATCTCCCTGTTTTACTCTCTTATCATAATTTTGTTATCATAAAAAGATTATTCAACATAGATTATCATTTATAACAAAATGTAATTTATGCAATTACACGAATTATTTAGTAGAAAAATCTCCTGTGGTGAAAAAATGCCATTTTTTCTTGTTCTTCTCCTTTCGCTTCCCCAGAGCTTATCACTCTCCAATAGGTCGTATTCTCTCTTCACTTCCTTTTAGCATCGTCTTCTTTGAATACATTTTATCAATATAACCCGCTGTTCTACCCAGCTAGAAGGTCGAAGGAGAATACTCTTATTTTACAATACATTAGCGAATATAGCACACAAAGAGAACACTTTCAATTATCAATAGACACCATACAATGTTCTACTGGGGAATATCTTGTTTGAATTAACTGCTGATAAAAAAAGAAAACCAGAAATTAATTAATTCTAAGCATTCAGTTGAATTCGAATAGGAATGAGAAAACTTACATATACACATACACCAATAAATGGAAATGATATTTTTGATGAAATACAATTACTTCTTATTAAAATGATGCTTTTCTGTGTGTATTTTCACTTTCATGCTTGAACAACCTTATTCTTATCTGAAGGTGGACTGCATTGACGGTTAGTACTCGTTAGAAGATGAAATAAGACCCTGTTATACAACACTTCCATTTGTGTGCATCAATAATCCCTTACATAGGTGAAGAAAAGACGCTCAGATTACACAAAGGAGATGATCAGCTTAATATTGTTAATATCCTAGTTGGTATTTGTCAACTGAATGTAGCTGCATCCAGTGAGTGTTTTTCTTCCCCCTGAAAGTTAGACCCCATATCCATTGTTGTGAACGCCAAAGTGTTATCCACTAGGCCTGTTGGGCACGGAAGCCACCTGTTTTGCAACGTGTGTCAGATTTTTGTATTATTTATCATTATTATTATTTGTCCTTTGGGTTCCTAGGGGAAAACAAGGCTTTAGTAGCACGTCGCCACTTCACTCTCTTCACTTCAATCTTTTCAACCTGGCTCCACAACTGCCTACAAGCTTTCATTTCTTCCTCACATGATCTCCTCCATGTCACTCTCACCTCGGATGCCCAACTCGTCATTTCCCCTTTGGATTCCACTCGAGGGGCTGATCTGGCACGTAATGTCCCTAATCGGTCTTCTCAGTGTATCCCTAATCCATTTCCACTTTCTTCTGAATATATATATTGGGCGATGGGTTCTCGGTTGGCTAGTTGCCAGCCACCCAGAGTTCCTTGTTGCTTACTCTTATTATTCTCCCCACCTGATCTTTCTGATCTTCTGTACCAAATGAGCGTAGACAGCAGCAGCTGATGATGCATATCCATAGTTTGTTGGAAATGCTTTTCGTAACGCGCCAAGTCTCTCAGCCACCACATAGAAGCACTGACTTGACTGAATTAGTGTTGGAAATTCGGGCATTGTTCACGCCTTATACTGAGTGCAGTAGATCTCCACATTGATTTCAGGTTGATGAACGTCTGTCTTGCTTTTCTGATCCTGGCTTTGACGTCCTCATCTGTGCCGTCGCCGGTAGTTAAAGCGATGCTGCTTTATCTACGTAGGTGAAAGAGACAAATTACTTTAGATTTCTGCCGTTGATGCTGACTAGTGCTTGTTGTTGGTTGGATATCTTCACCACCTCTGTCATCTCTACCTTCACCTGAAGGTAGTCCCGTCTTCATTCGCTCCCTTGCCTCTTCTACCAACTTTTTAGTTTACGCCTGTAGATCTTCTAGTTGGTGCGACAAGACAACAAACATAAATCATAGTTGGCGAAATCCAAATCTTCTAGGGTCTTTTCATTAGTCCAGAGTATGCCCATCATTTCACTCCTCACAGTTGTCCGTTGCACGATCCAGTTCAGTCCAGTTGACTACAATCAGGAAGATCATAGGTGATGGTAGACAACCCTGTCTTACTACTTTCTGTCTTCACTTCAAAGGCACCACTGAGCTTCATCTACGTTGATCTCTCCCCTCCCAGATAGTAACTTGGTTATTTGATATAGTGTTGTCAGGTGTCTCTTTCCAGACCTCAGCCTGTTCTGCTTCATTTGCCAGTGTGTCGTCGAAGTATCTTTTGTCTTTGCGCGCTATCCCTTTCACTTTTTTCTGCAGTGTTTTATACGCTGTACTCAGTTCCTCTTTTCGTTGTTCATACCTTCACTGCACTACACTGGTTCATCTTTTCCTTCACCATCAGCAGCTTCACTACCTCCAACAGCTTCTATATGTTCGTCGAGATCCATTTCTTGTCTTGCTTCTTCTTCTTCCTTCCTAACATGGTTATGCAGGTTTCTTCCCACATCTCTTTCAAAGAGTTCCAGTGTTCTTCCACACAGGTTCATGCAGGGAAGTCGCTCAATGTCTCCCATTTTGTCCCGGTGGCTGGCTGACGTGAAGATGTCCTTTGTAGTTTCGTCCTTTAGTTCAGTTTCTGTTCTGGGTGTTCAACTTCAACTGTCGTCTATCACCATCTTCATTGAACTGAAGGCTTTCAACTTGATTTTGAATTTAGGTTCCTTGCACTAGACAATCAGTGGTGTGTACCTGCACCTGCCCCCTTCTTTATCTGATCTTGTGTCCAGTAGGCTACATCTCCACTTTCTTCACATTGAGATGAAGTCCGTCTGACTTTTAGTGTGTCGTGGTGTCTGATGGAATTCATGTCGCTTTGTGAATATCCTTGTGTTTGTACACACTGCCTTTAATCACCAAATCGTTGAATGCGCAGAAATCCGCAAACAGTTCTCCATTCTCATTCCTCATTTCACTGAGTGCTTCTCGACCCATGGTGAGTTCTCTTCTATTGTTGTCCTCTCCCCGCAGTTTTGCATTCATGTCATCCATTAGAAGTTCGATGTCGCCGACTGGGGTGGGGTCTTGTCCACCACTGATTACAGTTGTCTATAGAATTCCTCCTTCTTATCTTCATCTGCATTATTTGTAGGTGCGTAGCATTGGCATTGTGTGATTGTGATTCCCCTTCTTTTTGAGTTGAATCATGCTGTCGTAGTCCAGCAGCAGGAAATAGGTTCCCACTGCATGAGAGCCTTTGATGCTCTTGGGGACATCATGATAGCCACTCCCTCAGTGTTCTCGTGATTGTCGCCTACATGACAAGATCGGAGTAGATAATTGACTCTCCAGTTAAGAGTTTGGGGAGTCCACTTCCATTCCATCTGCTTTCACAGATTCCTATCACTTTTATGCCATACATCCTCATCTCTTTTGCAATCTGGGAAGCCTTGCTGGGTTCAAACATTGTTCGGACATTCCATGTCCCCACGTTTACTTTCGCTTTCATCGAGAGAAGACACATCGACCAATTGGCTTCCCAAAGTCTTCCACCAAGTGACGTCATTTCATCTCCCCGATTCCAACGAGGAATAAGTTTGTTTTCATTTTGTACGTTTTGTCTGTGCTTTGGAGTTTCTGTAGTGGTTTGATTGGTTTTGTGAAATAGGGTAGCCCTATGCCCAACCTTCCGTCTTTATCCGAGCTTAGGACCGGCTAGTAACTACTGCACTTGTAAGTTAGGCGAGGTTGTTTTTTATATTGGTACTTGTAATTTTCCGTCTCCAAACTGGGTAGAACTGTTCTAACAGATATGGATAAGGCCTTAGTGTTTAAGTACTGGGTTCGAATTTCAGTGGGAACACCACTCACTGGGTTGCAGGTACATCCAGGTGAATAGGAAGAAACACGAATCTTGAACTCTAGTACTGACCGCCAAGTACAATACAACATAGTGAATATGTGGGCAGTATTGAAGGGTCTACATAAGAGCCCAAATGAGGTCGAGCAATTCGACACAATACAACAACGGGAAATTACGAGTACCAATAAATAACATTAAAGATGTTTCATTATCAAGAGATGTCCTTGAAAGCGCCAACTTTTCAGTTGCCAGCATTTAATGCTTGTCCATGGATTAGTAACCAACACGCACTAATGATTATTATCGTTTAATAATTGTAAAAATCTACTGATTTCTATTTGCTTTTACAGATTTCCGCATCAATAAAAGAGAATAATGTATTGAAAAAGATAACAAAAGTGAAGTGAAACGCATTCTGCTAATACTCCTTTGCCTGTCCACTTTTGTCAATAGGTGCGCACGTGTGTGCGTGTGTGTGGTTGGGTGGATGGGTGTTTGGAGTTATGGAATTGAACAGCATAATAATCCGCAAATATATTCATTAATAAATTTGTTACTACTTAACAACTAAAGTAGTAATCAGGGACTTTAACGGATTATGTCTGCTTTAGTTATCACTGATTAGAACAACTTCAACAGACTGTAAACTGAAAACAGATTTGTCAACAATAGACTGTGTTAAAGTGGTTGAATATCTTTCAAAGTATCAAACAGTTTTGAACTTTCTCATTAGTGTCTGACTTTTTCTGCCGATGTAAATTTGAATTTAGCGATAATAATGTTCAGGATGAATAGTGGCTAGTGGGAGATTTCAGAATGCCTATTTCATCCTATTTGGAACTCGTCAGCTGAGTGGGTAGTTTGTGCCACTCATTCGAACGCGTGAAAACGGTATGTTGGGTGATTTCCATGAGAAAAGAAAGTATCTTTCACCTCCAGTCAGTGGAGATTCTGAAGGAGGAAACAAGAAGTAGGAGAAGGAAATATGGAAGATGAATGAAAAAGTAACAGAAATTAAAGAGCAATTCATCTTGGATGTAAATACTATTTGAACGAATTGTATTTAATGTAAGGTCTTCATATGTTACCAGAACTCATTGCAATTTGCCAATGAACAATTTCATTAGTCCCCATGTGTATTCCGCCTCCATATTTACTTGCGGTCCAGTGACATGATGTCCTTACTGAGACTCGAAGCCAGGATTTATCGCTTAAAACACTGGAATGTTGTCTACCAGGCTATCGAGTTAGGATTGCCAGTCCAAGTGCACTGGACTTCATGTATCAACAGCAGATTATCACTTTAGTCTGAGCTAATCAAAAATGGGAAATTACAAGTCTCGATTTCAACATAGTTTCGACAAGAACCCATCTCTTCAAGTTTACAGAGATATCCACTGTACAAAATTGTCGTTACTTAGGAGAATGCAGTTTAGGAAAAAGCCACTAATAGCCTATCCTGCAATTAACTTGATTTTCATTATTAGAATGCGGTATACATGGATTAAAAAGTACACCCATTTAGAGTTCATCCTGATTGTTTAATGTCTGTAACTAGATGGTTTATTGTCTAACGGCATTTTGGACACAGACCCAAATGAGACGATATTTGCCTCTCAGTAAGATCTTACTGTATATCAATTGGTCACTGGAGGGTAATTAACTTCATGTTGTCTAGTCCTATGTGCTGATTGAATCCTATCGATCATTTTGAAATATGGCTAGGAAACTCACCATTAAGATGCACTGAGATAGAAGTAATTTAGACGAGTGGGAACAAACAAGAAACCTTGGTCCAAGTCTTCCTCCCGATTGCCTCCATCCAAATGACGTCCTACTGCCAATCAGTCATTCAGAAAGAAGTTCATGACATAACGTAAATAACTCAAAGAGAACGGTCTTATTAGGCCGAAATAGTTCAAACGAGTTAAAACTGACTGCTAGCAAAAAACAACTATGGATTATTAGCCATAAATTGGAATGATTAAATGAAGTTCATTGACGTCAGTTCGCTTTGAATGTTAGTTCTATGAAGGTGACCTACAGAACAAAATTTAGATTAACTTAGTCAAAGCGGAGCTGATCAATACTATGCTAATGTCAATCCAACTCAAACGAACTAAAATTCCACACTTATGAAATATGAATCAAAAGTTAAACTCGACATTCACTAATTTAAACGTATTGGTAAATTAGTTTGGCCAGCTTCTCAATATAAAGAAAAACATAGATTCTTGATTAAAAAGTGTTATAGTGTTCCATATGATTGCCCAGATTGTCATATGAAGCGTTAAATCCAACAGGCCTTTCAAAACCAATCATGTCGGTTCGAAGTTTCAAGAAAAAGAACATAAACCTACGTGTAAATTTATCAGATTAGATGAGGAGATAAAATCAACAGGGTATCATCTAGTAGGAGGGCCTGGAAATAGTCAACGTCATTATATATAACCAAGGTTGTTTCAAAACGGATTTATTTGACCAAACATTTAGTCTACAATTTTTCCTACTACCTGTACATTATGAAGTAGATTTACGATTTAACGTTCATGTATGTCAATTTACAACAACACCATCTACCTGATATCCATGTTTGATTAAATTTCCTCACTAATAGAGGCATCTAGCTTGACATCCAAACGTTAGACAATCAAAATGGTAACTCACAGAAGAATAAAACTAGGATAACAAGTGGAAAAAATGTTTCTACTATTACATTTAACATCAGTATCTACATTTGACTGTTTCATCTATATAACTTTACTGTCATCCGTACTCTCTTTGATCAACAAGTGACACCTGTTAGGTATTTCACTCTTCTTTCATCCTCTATATCTATCCATTTTAGGTTTTTTGTAGCTGAGTACATGATCCGAAATATGACGTTATCCAGTGTAATTTTCGTTTGTCTCAGACTGTCGGGAATAACCAAAGAATTTTGTTTTCAGGAACTCAGTTTAAACCGGTTGTTTGATGAAATAAGACAGTGGGTTATGGATTAAATGCATGTTAGGAGTATAAGTTAATAACACCTCACTGACAAAGCTTTTAATGTTCCTAAGATCCTGTATTCCTCGGTAATATGTCCTTTGATTTCATAGAAAAGTTTCTCCGTTAATAAGTTTAAAACTGTAGCTTATGAGATGTGTTAGTTCACTCATTGCTTACTAAACTATGCGTAAATGTGATCGACTCCTGTAGTGTGCAGTTATGGCCAGCGTAGCTCAATGGTTAAGCCATGTTCAAATCACCAAGGTAACACTAGATTCTTTATAGTTGCATATACGTTTTGCTGTTGAGTGCAAACAAGCATGAAACCTAGTTCCCGAGGTTCCTACTGATCAACTCCCAATAAATAACACAAAAGTATGTAAGACCATAACATAAACTCATTGAATAATTTTTCAGCTGGTTCACTGATTTTCTGATTTTCTATGCTGGAAAAATTCATTTAAAGAGAATCACTGATGAATGAAAATTTAGACCATTTCCATACTCAAGAATCGATTGTGTAAAACACTAAAGAAGACTTTCTTTTTTAACCAACTTCGCATTGTTTCCGCCAGTCAACATCTTATTTGAGGGTGTACGAAGGATAAACTGTCAGTTAGGACCACGTCTATATTTGTAGACCAATTCACCAGCTTTTGTGGAACTGGGTACATAGGCCTCATAAAGCGTGTTCTATCCAAACGCTTCATTAAACATTATCCAGCATGGCTGTCTGAAGGAAAATGCTCAATTCTTGAGCATCTGGTTATTTTTAGCAGAAGCCCGCTCAATACATTAGTTCAAGCATGATCTGTGGGTTCGAAAGCACATCCAACGTCTGGTTTTACCTATCGATCTTATTTTGTTTATCACGATGATTATTTTCACCAACTTCCCCTTCTCTCTAATCGTTGATTATACTGCGACTGTCCCACTTTTCTACCTGTTCTCTCATTCCACAGACTACTACGCAATGTCATCAAAGTGTATATGGTGGCTAACAGTGGGATCTAGAACGCGCATTTCGTCCTGTTTGTGACTTACCAACCGGATGTACCTACATCCCAGTGATTGGTATTATTCTTACTGAGGGTCGAACCCAGTACTCAACGCTTCTAAAGCCATCCACCAAGCAACTGGGGCACGATAGCTATCACTTGTGTAATAGGTATCAGTTGTTGTTGATTCATACTTGTAGGTTTCCACTGCTATACTGGGTAGCATTAGTCGACCTCTGTTGGAAGTTGGAAGCAGACTATAATATGATGAATATCCGGGGAGTATCGAGGCATTCGTATAAGAGCCCATCTGTCAATAGATGTCGAGGAATTTAATGCAGAATAGCAACAGCGAATTTCAAGTGTCAATAAACTATAATGTAATCACCTTGTAACTACCTTATAACGAACTTTTAACCATTGCTCTGTAATCCCATCAATAACTTTTGATGGCCCTGCGTTAACCTATTAGCCACTGATGGTCATATATTTTCGATATAACTATAAATGCTATTATACGACTTCTAAAGATGATTCGTTAAAAACAAGATTTTCACTGGGTTTCCTTCTGTCGATTTATAGTTTAACAACTGAAATGAATGAGAAAAGTATTGAGTTTCAGTATCCACAAGTGTAATAAATAACATTTCATAATCGAACCAATTAGCCTGAAACCTTGGGGTTAGTATGTTATTAGTATACTATTGAATTCGATGTGTGCATGTTTGGTTGTTAGATTTACTTTCACTAACAAAAGTCTTCGTAATCGGATCATAATAAGTAGTAATGAAGGAAACGAGAAGATGGAGATAAAGGAAGGAATATTTATTATTAACATATATGGTACACCTTGCACTAAGACAGTCATTTGCACAATGTGCTTCATTTCCCTTCTTTTCTATCTTGCTTCGATCTTAATACATCCACGTTGTCTCTCGCGTTTCTCTGGGTAGAATCCTTACCGATTGCTGGTAATTCCCTATGATTTCTGCTGCCGTCTCAACATATACTACTTATATCCGTCCTTATCAACAACGCCCACTACAGTAATACACCCTAAAATTGAAAAGAAATGCTGTGACTTATGAAGTAAACCCACTGAAGCACTTTCCGATTCTTGAAGAGTCTTGATTTTCACTTCCTTGGTTTCACTTCCTGTAACATGAAATCTGTGAAGGATCAGCCGTTTAAATTAAAAGCATTCTTCTAAGGTAAATATAGTCTTCGCGATTCTTTCCTTCTTGAACGTTTGCTGTAGTCGATATTATGATTTACTGTTCCCCATTGTAAATTGGTTTGTGCCGAATTGATTGATCTATGTTGGTATATGTGCTGCAGTGTGGATGTCTTGTTTAAACTGATAGTCTTATTTTGGCATTGAGCTATAAAACTAAACTATGTTTCAATTTGCGGGGTTTGTGAGGATTTATTGATTTCAAGTTGGTATTCATCATGGACTGACATCAGTTGGAGGGATATTTGAAACCTGGGAGCAATGGACAGCTGTTTCGTTGTAGTATGGAACTCTCTAGCAGTCCACACTCATGACTGCACCAGAGGTCGAACTCAGGAACTTCAGGTTCCTTGGCTAGCAAGTTACCACCGAGCCATTGGGCCAGTATCCAATGATCCACATTTCCCACTTCCATCAGTTTTCGAAGCAGCTCAACAATCACCCAATGTCATCGTTTAGTATTTGTCGTCACATGCACCAGGTTTTCCCCGCTGGTCATGACTTCTCATTGAAACTTAAGTAATAGCCTGTCGAAGCTAGTCATCAAGGAGCATTAGATTAATTCACTTTGGGTGGTTGTGGGGATTTATTGATTTCCAGTTGGTATTCATCATAGACCAACACCAGTTGGTTTCTAGTGTTCCTCCAACAGATGTCAGTCCATGATGAATACCAACTTTTAACTATATTTACTGAAGAACAAGTGACTATGGTAACCAAGTAACCTAGTAGATAAAGCTCTGAAGTTTGCGGTAATGAATATGGGGTTCGAGTTTCAGAAAGAACACCACTAATCACTGGAATTCAGGCAGCTACTACATAAAGATGATGACTTCCAGGGAGGATGGAAAGTACATCTTGAGTTTCATTGCTAAACACCGTTCTTCATCAGTACCAAAATAATTTCGGAATAATTGTTTCTGACAAATACCAATGTTTGTAATGATGGATTAAGCGAGGTTTGTTTTTAATTTCCTGCAACCACTTGTCTTTCAAAAGCTTGGTATAACCTGAAAAGTAGGGGGCAACTTGAAAACATGAGATTATCTGTATTCCAATAGTTATCTTGTAGCTGCGTCCCAGTTAGGTGTGCTATGTTACTGAGTCTGTCAACAAACGTGTCTACGTTGGTTGGAGGTAGTCGACATGAAGTCCTTCCCTATCTGGGTCCTGTACTTGTTGACACTCGTCAACAAGATGTACATACACCCTCTAGGAAACTGGCGATGCGCCTGATATCCAAACCAGCGTCATCTGTTGTTGTAATCAGTGACACTACCAATAGGCTACTCAGGTCATGGCCGATCTCCTGTAAGACTAGCTTTCATGCACTGACTGGTCACTGCAGAACAATCAGTTCCACGCTGTCTAGTCCTGAATGCTGACCGAATTCAACTGATCACTTTGCAATGTGGTCACGAAGTTAGGAGGCTTAGCATTGTGGCGCACTTCGATGGTTTTCAGCTTGTTGGAGGCAATCAGCAGGAAGCTGTGGGCCTATTTGACAGATTTCCACCTTGTAGTTGATAAATAGTGACTGACAATCCACATATATTTTGGCTGTTTAGCTACTAGGAGTTCTTCTTCTTGGGAAAATAAGGGTATCAGTAAAGCACAGTTCCCTTTTCAAGACATCAATTTTGAAGTCTACAGTTATTTATTTCGCAATGGTTGGATAATGTATGGAAAGTTTAACGAATTACTACTAACGAAAACCAAATATCGCTTTAAACAATTATTTAAGGGTTAGATAGTCACTGAAGAAAATGTCTTCAAGAATACATCTGTTGACTCTACTTATTGCTCATCTGTATAGCTCGACTGAAAAATGTTTCAAATTATAGATGGATACTTGAAATTGTGTACGCTGATATACGGGAGTAAATAAATTTACATGTGTAAGATGAACGCCAGTTTTCTATTGAACAACGAGCTTTACAGACAGTGTGACCATAGGGTCGCCACTAGGTCCGATGACGGTGGATTTTTCCTGATCAAAGTGAAAAATAACCCAGCTGAAGAAGCAGTTAGTTAGCCGAAATTTTGTGGTCATTATATGGATGATAAGTTTATAGTTCTCTAAGATGAAACGTTCATCCAGCTATCACTTTAGCGATCGAAAAAGAACCAAATGGCTACATATCTTTCCTAGGTGTCTTATTACTAAGAAGGCCGGATGGAGTGACAAAACGGACCATATACAGAAAGTCGATATAGAATGGTTAGCACAGTCACTTTTATTGCTGTGTACCCCTAGGATGCAAACGTAACCTCGTTAAATCCTTGGTCTGCCGTACACAAGCCATTTACTCTAGTGACACCATAGAATAACTGACTGATGGGTAAAATCAACGTAGAACCTCGCACAGTAGTGTACTGACTCAAGTTCCCACACTCTACAGGAGTACAGTAAGAACAGGATATAAAAGGAATGGTATCAAAGTAGACGAAGTTATGTGACAGAATAGGAAATCTGAAGATAAAGGAGAGTGCAAATATTCAAGCTTTAGATGTCAAGCGGTGAATACATCTGCGCCACAGAGAGCCATTTTTAACCATGTCACCAAGAGTCTCCATCCACTGATTCCTATAGCCTCAAGAACCCCATCCAGGCAGTCTACATCTCCCCATACGACTCTGATCAACAGATAGGGACTTCATCGGCTGCTGCCAGGTCTTGGCCACCATAGAATAAAAGTTCGACATTCGTAGTCTGCTTAGTAAGAATGAATATCATATCCAATTAGTGGCCGAATACATGAAAGAAACGAAAGTCAAGCCGAGAATAATAACAGTTCTTAAGAAACTCGTTTTCTCGAAACTTGAATTCGAAAGGAATTTCATTAGTGGGATTGTAAGGTAACGTTTGAGAAGAGCTTTTCAGAGAACTTTCAGTGTTGTAAAGTTATTTTCTATCTTCTACATTCGATAAATGATAGGCGCAGGCTTTAAATAAAAACTTTCTGACAATGCCTGTTCTATGTGCATTTATCAGTTTAACTGCTCTTCTGTAGGTAGTTACACAGGGCGTACAATCAGGCAAGTCTATCATAGAATACATGAACGCTATCCAGCATGAATGATCGAAAGACAGACACAAACAATGAAAAGCTCCCTACTCGCACATTTGATAGATATTAATCGTGAAGCGGATACAAGCAAGTCTTGCAGTTATTTATCGTGCTCCATTCAGTCTTCAGTCTTTCTTCATATTCGGTTGCTGCACACTGACGAAGCTGTTGCTATACACCTCCACAAACTTAATATTAGCACTCAGGAGAAATGTCTACTACATCTATTATTACCTTGGTCGTCAGAGCAAGTTAACATCAACTTATTTCAGTTTTTACTTAACGGGCTATAATTTATCAACGAAAAACACTCTCCCCTCTTGGCTCATCTTACCTGTCTCCTTAATTTTTCGCCTCCCTATTATTTACGTAGTCCTGTTAACATTTATCCACTCACCCAAAGTTTCTCAACTTTCATGTTAGTTGCCATGGCATCAGTGAATTAACAACCTGTTCCATTTTATTAGACACTCCTGTCAATTTTATGTAATTACCGTATTCATTAGTTTGTATCTTCATTTCTCTAATTGTTAGTTTCATAAGCAGCTAATAATTTACAACTATTTTAGTTGATTGACCCACCATTACCGAATGGTGCAATGTTATTAAACGTAAGACCTATATATTAGTTTTTATACTGGGTGATGATCCAAGGTGAAGTGAAAATTTGGACCACGGTCGGATAAAAACCATCCACCACCGGGTTTCCGACCCTATGTCCTACCAAATGAACCACGAGGTCCAACTGCTGACCATATCTTTATTTCACTACAACCACCATGAGTTTTACCCGACTACTATGTGAATTTGTGACGCGTTACTACCACTTGATCGTATTCACACTGGCTGCCTAGTCAGGACTTCTCATCCTAATCCAAATCTAACTAAATTATATATGGGGGAGCATCATATTGATTATCACTTAACTATATGAGGTGGCCATGGTTTGGATAAGCCTATGGTGACTGAAGTGAAATAAAAATGTAGTCAGCAGTGGGATCTCAAAGTTCAGTTGGTAGAGCATCGGGCCGGAAACCCGATGATCGCTGGTTCGAATCTGGGCTTGGTCCAAATTTCCATCCCACCTTCAATCACCACCCAGTATCAATACTAGTCTACCAAACCACGGCTATCTCAGTTAGTGGAAGGGATAATGACCATATATTAGCGTTGAGGCGATGACGAAGACCTGTTGAAAATAAACATTTTTTCACTCAGTCCGTCTTTCATTTTAAATCGACGTGTGCACTTTGAAACCATGAAAATAAATGCAAAAATTCCCATTTGGACATTTAGTAAAACAAACAGTGTGAGCGAAGAAATATTTCTTTTCATTTAGTTCCTCATCAATGGCTCTACACTAATATAGCATTTTCAAACGTAAAATTACATACCAATCTAGTGGTGAGAGTTGTTCAGTGAAAGGTTATCAATCTCAAAGTTTCAAGAAGGTGATAACTGGTCAGGTAATTAAGACAGTTAGCTAAAGCAAAGATTAATTATCGTAGAAAGATTTTGCGAACAGGTTCTTACATAATTGATATTTTATATAATGATAACTAAAGAGCAAACTTTGAGATTGATAACCTTTCACTGAACAACTCTCACCACTAGATTGGTATGTAATTTTACGTTTGAAAATGCTATATTAGTGTAGAGCCATTGATGAGGAACTAATTGAAAAGAAATATTTCTTCGCTCACACTGTTTGTTTTATGAAAATAAATGTTAACTTGCCAATGCGCTGCTGAGTAAATCTTTATTGTAGAACCTAATTCTCAGGTTAGTTACACAGATTTCATGTAAGAGCAGAAGTTGCATTGTGTTTACTATATAACATGTTCATCTTCTTTATTTGACGTGGGTTTTCTCAGGATTTTAGTTGTAATGTTGTTTTTCAACTTCACATTCATGCAAAGAATATTCCTTGTGATAGGCATTAGCTGTCGTGTCCAGAGATCTTTTAGAATTCAACATTCGATGAATTTGAGTGGATATTGGTTTATTATATGAATACTGTTTGCAAATTACCATCCACTCTCTACTAAAACTTTAGAACAAATTTCTGGAGTACTCGAGCAAAACAGAACTATGTGATTTGATTTCTGAATGAGTGGCTCAGAGAACAAGATACAACGAAGAATAAGAGACTTTTTTGACCGGTGCCACTTCTTGATCTGACACCACTGAACCCTCTTCCAACCTAGTTTAGCTTCATCTAACATTCCATGTCCAGGTACATGGGGGCCAGGCATGCGGAGTATATGTCAGCGACATCTCGGTTAACTAAGATTCACAACCTTATCAGTCGACTTGCCTTTGGCGCCTAGTATTCTTCGCCTAACCTTAACATTTCTCACACGGTGGTTCTATCACACGCAAGTAATGTTACGAAGACATCACATGGTAACAGAAAAGCAATGTTTCGTAGATTATTTCTGAATGAAATTCAGTGTTGATTACGAATTAGGAGACAGGAAAATAAGGACTACATAATGGTCGAATTAGTAAGGAAAAGAAGACTTATCAAGACCAAAGTAATATTTGGTTACTAATATACATATATAACAGCTGCTTACGCTTGATGCTGAAGATCAGATGACCAAAAAGAATAAGCAACAAAGAACTCTGGTTGGCGAGGAACCAACCAACAACCTATCACCCAACATATTTATTCAGAAGAAAGTGGAAGTGGATTAGGGATACACTGAGAAAACCATTTGGAGACATCACGTATCAGGCCGGGTCCTTGAGTGGAATCCAAAGGGGAAAAGATGAGTCCGGCATCCGAGGTGAGGGTGACATGGAGGAGATCATGTGAGGAAGAAATGAAAGCTTTTAGGCAGTTATGAAGCCAGGTTGAAAAGACTGGAGTGAAGAGAGTGAAGTGGCGACGTGCTACTGAAGCCTTATGTTCCACTAGGAACCCAAGGGAAAAATAAATAATAATAATGATAATAATATATAATATACTTAAAGTGGCTGGTGAATGTAATGAGAAATCAGGATTATTGGGGTTGGTAGGACGTAGCGTGTAAGATATGAAGAAAAAGATTTTGAGGGTAGTCTCTTCTTATAGGTCATGTCTGATGTCCACTGCAACTCAAGTAGTTGGACAAATTTATTTTGAGTTCAGACATCAAAATATTTATTTTCATAACTTCCGCAGTTTAAAGAAGTTCCAGACCCACACCTTTCACTAGGCTTTCAAGAAATCTATAGGTGACACTGAAGTTGTTTTCTGCATTTACCGGGGTATCGTAATCGATTAAATGTTCTAAAATTGAGCTATGAGGTACTTTCCTTTCCTCTTTGGGGAACCACATTGGCATGTACTCGGAAATAAGTTTTGAAAGCGAACGCTACATAAGGCCTATATACCTTACTCCATGGGGGCAGGTGAAACGAGTGGCAATACATCAGTGCTTGTATTTTTTATGTGTACGCCCTTATATTATACTTTTGTCAGATTCAGTCTAAATTAGTGTTCAACAGATCGCCAAAAGAACTACATGATGCACGCAATAGTAATGAACAAGCCACTTATTAAGACCGAAGCAATATCACGTTGTTAAGTTGAATAACATAACAAGGGTGGGTGAGTTCATGAATGTAATGAGAAGTCAGAATTTTAAGGGTGGAAGAATGCGATACTTGAGATGTAATATGTCAGTAGCGTGGTGAAAGAAAGTCTTTGGAGAAGGGGAGGATGTGTTCTTACAGGTCACATCCACTGCAAATCTAGCGGCTGCGCAAACTTATTACGAATGAAAAGTTCAGACTTCGAAATATGAACTGCAATGGGTTCCACAATTTAAAGAAGTTTATGGCGTACGTCTTTTACGAGGTTCGCAAGAACTCTGTAGGTGGAACTGAGGTCATTTTCTATATTCAACGAGTGTTGAGAACCAAGCAAATATTCTAAGACAGAGTTGCAAGATACTCTCCGTCCTTCTTTGTAGAAGCAGACTAATATTTCCTTGAAGATAAGATGGCTAGCCTATCCTTCACATACATTTCTAGCATTATGTAAGGGGAAAAAGTTCATCTGAGCTTAGTAGCATAAAAGGCTTTCTCCAGAGGCCTTCTAACATTGTATTTTGTGATCTACTCTAAGTACATTTACGTTAATTACTTTTAATTTTCTCTTTTATGAAGCATCACAGATTATTCAGTTAAGTGGTTTATCACGAAACGATTAGTTTGAATGTATCTTTCACCATGAACTGACATCATTCAATGAACCTTGAGAAAAATAAATATCACTGAAACCCCAAATCTCCATTACTTATGGTAATCACAATCAAATTCCACAACTCGTTCATTCAGATATTCAATGTTTACTCTTTATTCAAGTACTTCTCAATTGTTTACATGACATATAATAGGCGATTTTTTGCTCTGTTCATTCAACCAGGTCAGAAGGCAAGAGGGATACACACAAATGACACTGGATTGCTACTGTTGTGTATGACAAACTGACTGAAGTTGAAAAATGTAGACTAGTCATACGACTGCAAGCATCTGTAAGGCGCCGTAATTGCTTTGACACTATAATGTCTTATGTTTCACTTCGTTATAGACGTACTAATAGACAAAACCCTGGGCACGTTTGACTTTAAAGGGATTGACCTGCTCCATGGAGGTCATCTGGCTGACTTGGAGTATGTAAATGATATTGTGAAGACGCTAAAAAGATGTAGGCGGGGTCTTTTGAACTCGTTGAGCAGAAATCTGAGTGTATTTGGCTGATATGCGTTTCCCACCTGTCATATGTAAGATGATGATGCAGGACTGATCTGCAAATGCTCACATTTTTAGGATAGGAAGTGAAGTGATAGAACATGTTGATCACTTCAATTACTTGGGAAGTTACATCAGTCCGAACTTGCTGTTTTCTGAAAAATCTCAACTCGGATAAAGAAGACCGGTTTGGCGTTCTCCAACTTGCATCGCCTGTGTCATCGGCGAGATATTTAACCATCAATTAAAGGATGAGTATATCGTTCTGTAGTCCGTTCTGTCCTGTTATACGGCTGTGAGATGTGGCCATTAGAAGTAGATGACACGAAGTGAAGGGTTTTGATTACAGATGTCTTCGGAGCATTCTCGCGATTGGTGGAATGATAGTGTGAGCAGTGTTGAGGTTAGCCGAAGGGTATCAGACACGAAGGACAAGTAGATTGATGAGGTTGTGAACCATAGTCGACTGAGATGTCTTGGACATGTACTGAAAATGTTGAGTCACCACCTATCTCACAGTGTGGTTCTAGGGATATGTGGATTAGATTGTAAGAGGATTCAGTGTTACCAAACAAAGACCTTTCATCGGTCAATGAAGTCTGTAACTGTTGGTCTGAGCTATGTAGAGAGGTGTAAACTAACTTTTTGAGGCTCCTGAGACGACAGGAATCAGTGACTGCAGATTCTTGATGATGTGGCGGAAAAACGGTCACAGTGGCGCACATGTATTCACCCTATGACGTGTTTTAAGGCTTGAATTTTTACTAACTTTTATCTTCAAATTGTTTCTTCTCTCGTACACCTTTCTTTAATTTGATGTAAGCATTTCTCCATCTACTTGTTTTATATGCCGCTGTGCAGTGTGACAAGTCCAACTAATGCACTTACGTGTGGGATTCTACGTCGGTTTTATCTATCTGTCTATCAGGTCTTACTTTCTGTTCTTTATGATATTCATCAGCAACTGGCCTTGAGATCAATTTCATAAAAATTCTTCAGCAGTCTACAGTTTAGTAATGATGGATAGTGGCTAGCAGTGGAATCTAGGATGGGCATTTATTCCTATTTGGGACTCGGCAGCTGGATATACCTGCTTCCCAGTGAGTGATGTTGTTCCCACCGGAATTCGGACCCGGGAGCGATCGCTTCAAACGCCAGAGCGTTATGCACTACACCACCAAGCCACGATAGCCACTTCTTGTGCGACGAGTATAGTTTTTTAGTGTATATAGTAGTGGATAACGCTCTCGCGCTTGAGGCGATCGTTTCCGAGTCCGAATTTCGGTGGGAACAACATCACTCACTGGGAAGCGCGTACATCCAGCTGACGAGTCCCGAATAGGACGAAATGCCCATTTTGGATTCCACTGCTAGCCACTATCCGTGATTAATATAATTAAAACACAAGCCATATCGAGGCATCCGCGCAGGAGCCCATATGCCAATAGAGACTGATCAATTCGGTCCAATCAACGACGGTGTAATACAAGCAATAACACTAAAAAACTATACCCACTTCTTGTGCGATGGGTATAGTTTCAGTGTTGTTGCTTGTATTATAAGTCTACAGTTTGATTTCATCTTCCGACTGGAGATAACATAGAAATAAGGTAGGAAAAAGAACCGAAGAGCTATATATAACAAATGAAATTATTTAGTATTTATCAACTAAATTCTCGCTTAACTACCTATGAGTTAGTAGTTGAAGTTATTTTATGGAAACTGTCAACCCATTTCAGCGATATAAATTTTTTATATTTGTATAGTTGTTTTTGTTTGCTTTGTTGCTCATTTAATATCTTAGTATCAGAGGAATATTATTGTCTGTCGGTGGAATACAAAAGAAGGTTAGAGGCTAGATGGGAAAAAAAATGTGATTGTAGACATAAGAGTGCGTCAATCATACTGTGCACTATCGTTTCCTCACCTAATTTATGCGCATTTTTAACATATGTATACCTAGATCTTCCTTTGAAATTCTGCTATGAAATATCCTTTCCAAAATGTTTTACGTCAATAAGTTTTATCTGATGATGAAAAAATGAAGCATACTAGTTGGTTTACATTTTCATGAGTATGTTCAGACTTCTTTCTATAGTTTAAAGATACATGTTAGGAAAGGCGAGAAACATACTCCTGAAGGCATGAATAAATTACACACACACATACACACTCCATATACCTACTTGAACTTACAGACTGAATTTATTAGAGAAGTATCAGAGACAGATGGGCATTGAACAATGCTCTGAATGCTATCCACCTATTCATATATATATATATATATATATATATATATATATATATATATATATATATATATATATATATATGTTTTCCCACATATCATACCTTCCGATAGAGGGAGCATATTGTTATTGTAGATCCATTTGTTAGTCTTTGTAGTTTCTGAAAAAAAAGAAATTTTTCTTACAGGAAGAGGGAATAAAAAGCATAAGAAAACAGAGTGTTTTCTTTTTTTATTGACAGTTTAGCTGTCAATCAATAATAGTCAGTTGTTTTATTGTTTATTTACTGTAACTGATCGTTTGTCTAACTGTTACAATGATAAAATATCCCTTCCACAAGGTTGAAAGGTGGTTGAAAAAGTCTCAGGGCGTTACAAAAAATAATATTAGATGTTGAAATGACCTACCGCCAAAGCATCAATTGGATTATCCTTTTGTTGTTATATTCTCCACAACAGATTGTTTGAATTTATCTTCTTTTTAAAACAAACAAATGAAATGCAATGAACTTTAGACTTATATCGCAGAACAATGGTGTTTATTTATTTACACTGGTCAATGGTTATAGGTGAAGTGAGAATCTAGGTCATGGGGGGATTCGAACCAGCGGCCTCTGAGTGATCGGCTCACTGCTCGACCAACTCAGCTGTGAGACCCGTCTGCTGATCAGATTTTAATTCCAATTCAATCACCAGGCGTGTTGTCCAACTGTCATGTGAACTTATGATGCCTCACTGTGTGTTCATCGTATTCGTACTGGCTGCTCAGTGAAAAATTACCATCCAAGTCCAGATTCAGCTGAATTAGAGAGGGTTAGCACCACATCAATCGTCACTTTGACTATCTGAGTTGACTGTGAACTGGCAGACTTGTATTACTGATACTAGGCAATAAGCGAAGTGTGAACAGCTTCATTGACTTCTTTCAATATGTCAATGTTTGACAGATGTCACTGACAAGTTCATAAAAAGATGCAGAAACTAAAATAAACATCCCTTTATTGAAGCAGTGAGAAAGCTATCCAACGGATTTTAATTCAAATTAATGATATTGCAATGAACAATAATAAGTCCCATGTAGTTTAATATTGAATAAATAACATTGTAGTATAACGGTTTATGACTGCCGGCGGTAGGGTTCTCAGAAGGCTTTTATGTATATATCTTACCACATGCCACATTCCACCACAGGATTTTGGTTTTCACTCATGCCTAAATTCATTATGTGAAATGACGTCTGTGTAACTATACTGACTAGGTATATACGCGATTATCTGTTTCTATCTGTCAGTAAAATATGACAAGTATGCATCAGAAAAACATCTGAATTTCTATTCAGGTTTGTGTGCACATTGTCATCCTGTCACTTGCTCCGTTGTTCAACTGTGAGATGTAAGTGGGAGAAGAGATGAACATGTAAATGTTTTTAGAAATCTCCTTATGTAAACTTGACAGACACGCAGGCTAATCATCAATTTTTTTATAATCTTTGAATTCCCACGAGTGCGTGATCTACAAAGAACACAATAAAGTAGCCAGGCAGGAATAGAATATTTGATAGACTGTAACAAAATATCGGAGCGATCTGGTTAAATGGTTATCGGATCATAGACAAGCAACATAGCGTAAAAAGAAAACCTACCAAATGATATGGATACTAGACTGTGTGCTTTCAACTTAACCAGTCCGTTAGAACTATAAAAGTCTGGATCAATGTTGGACATTGTTGAATCATAGGCAACTGATTTTGGGGAATTAGTTGCCACTACAAATTCCCGCGTATTGGCTTACTGATTAGTTATAAAAATGCACACCAGTGTCTGCTTTTTGATTGCTTAGTTCAAAACCCGATAAATATTATATTTTTGCTCAACTTATTTTCATATGAAATGCCTTGGACAGATTTCACTGTTTTGTTGGTTTGTTGTACATACCGACAGATTTAGCGCACTGCACATAGAAATGAACGGAATAGTGCATGTACAATAAAAAGCTAGATACAGATATAATGTTTACCGTGAAGTCAGTATTTAGATTCTCAGTGGTATGTTACTTAGCAATAACAGCTAAAATCCCAAAACTTTCCTTACAGCTTGGTTCCTTTGTTGTCTGTTTATAATTGGATGAACTGAACAGAAATCTAAACCTTCTTACAATCATAAGGGTTAAGTGTCTTATCGTATGAAAGTAAACACAATTAGTCTTGTCTTAAGGACAAGATGTGGAGGTCTATATACGTTATGGTGTGAAAATAAGTTGACAACAATAATATATTGAATAGAGAAAGAAAAATGATTGGAACAGAATAACGGTACCACTTTATTTCAACGGTTTCTCATCAGCTGCCCACAACCTAAAAGCATTTAAATATCATATTACAAAGGAATTAGAACATCCGTTTTTGAAGCTATGTGAAGTCAGTTAACAGGAAACAACATACTTTGACAAACAATACAAACATCTAGATAAAGTTAACAAGATATGCTATGTAGTTTCAGTTATATGTGTGTCTCGACAGAGAGTTCGAGAAAAGAATATGGACACTGATGATGATGAGCTAGTTGGTGATCATGCACAGACAAGTTATTTAATAATAGAATGAGTTGAACTAAGTTGGTAGACAGATCATCGAAATTATGTACTAACAGAAGGAAGGTTCACTCAACAGATGATGTCATCAACTAAAGGAGGTAACAAAATATTAGGTTACTAGTGCAGAGGAAGACCTATCACTGCTTCTCTCTGAACAGACAGTTCCAATTTCAGTGGTCTGATGGCTACGGCCTCAGCGAAACAGGTTTGAATTACGTTGTTTGATGATTGCCATGAAGAATTCTAAGGTATCTGCTTCATGCTCTGTGTGAATGAGATGCCGAGTGACTACACTACTCAGAGCACTTGTTCTCCCTATTTGATGCATTTTCAAAGAATTCAAGGTTCACCCTTCTATCCTTCCCCCGATCTATTCGCTATTGCTGATGCAAGTAAACTTGTACACACAATCAGAGATAACATGGGAAGTGAACCTATTGACTCTCGATTGTACCAAGGAGCATGCTGTTCTGTAGAAGCGAATCAATTTGTCTGCAGGATATGTACTATTTACTGTAGCTTTCAGTCCTGTGTTAGTTCTTTTAGAGACATTGTCATCTTTGAAGTTGAGGTCAATAAAATGTAGGCTTTTTTTCTGAATGTAATTTGTTTTATTGTTTTCTGATCTTCTATATTTAATGATAAACTTTTGTGCGTAACGATTGTCTTGCAGGGTCTTTTCACTACTCAGAAAATTTTCTTCCAATTTACCACTAGAACGTATCCTTCTAGCTCTATGAAATAGTCTTTTAACCAATGCTTGTTTAGAAGCAGTATCTGTGGTAGCAGTTACATAGGAACGACAGAGAGGAAGGTATAACATAGACTCTTTGAAAATATACAAACATGCCTGCACCACAGTAGAACAAGTGCTCTGAGTAGTGTAGTCACTCGGCATCTCATTCACACAGAGCATGAAGCAGATACCTTAGAATTCTTCATGGCAATCATCAAACAACGTAATTCAAACCTGTTTCGCTGAGGCCGTAGCCATCAGACCACTGAAATTGGAACTGTCTGTTCAGAGAGAAGCAGTGATAGGTCTTCCTCTGCACTAGTAACCTAATATTTTGTTACCTCCTTTAGTTGATGACATCATCTGTTGAGTGAACCTTCCTTCTGTTAGTACATAATTTCGATGATCTGTCTACCAACTTAGTTCAACTCATTCTATTATTAAATAACTTGTCTGTGCATGATCACCAACTAGCTCATCATCATCAGTGTCCATATTCTTTTCTCGAACTCTCTGTCGAGACACACATATAACTGAAACTACATAGCATATCTTGTTAACTTTATCTAGATGTTTGTATTGTTTGTCAAAGTATGTTGTTTCCTGTTAACTGACTTCACATAGCTTCAAAAACGGATGTTCTAATTCCTTTGTAATATGATATTTAAATGCTTTTAGGTTGTGGGCAGCTGATGAGAAACGATTGAAACAAGATGGTACTACGTTATTCTTTTTCAATCACTGCTCTTTCTGTATTCAAGACAGAATGCGATAAGTTATTAGGAATGTATGTTGCAGATATTGCATTTGTGTGGAGCATTCTGACTACACTATCAAAGTGGTTAATTTGCTATTTTTTCTAGTTGACAACGATATCTTAAACTTATTCACAAGTATTCTCCCTTGAATAATAAAAAAGCCTCTCACTAGACCATATTTTAGATCAAAGTTAAATGAATCAATGGCAATAAATGAAGGATCCAAATAAAGTTATGCACAAAAAATTGAACCTAACTAAGATATTCACTAATTTCTGCTTTACTTACAAAGTAAACGAATGGAAACGATGGTTAAAGAAGAGATATTGTCTCATAAGGATGTCTTTTATCAGTAAAGAATGATCCAGTTTTGAGGATTTTAAGCAAAGTATTATTACGTAACACAAGGAGTAGGCTAAATCAATCAGTCTTATCAACTTTGAACTGATCTTACAAGTTTGGATTGTCACATAAGACGTATATTTTAGTCTTATCAGTTCTCAAGAAGATGAAATAATTAAAAAGCATGCTTTAATAATAATCAACTTATTTCTAATGAGTTATTTGCTTCACTGAAATATCCGAAATAGACTGTATTGAAAAAGTTTTTATTTGAAAAATAGTTCATCTTTAATTTTCCTCGAGTTTTACTTATTTGACAGGTGATCATAGCATTGCTATACTACTTATTTCATTTCTAAGCTATTTGAGTAGTTAGAAACGTAGTTATACAAAGAATGAAAAACTGGAGTTCAAGTCTCAATGTAGCCATATTATACATCATTTCCTACAGAGGTGAATTGTTAGTAAATACTGTGGACAGAGTCATTACCCAGTAAATTCTGTAATGACTGAACATTGAATTACTGAGTCTAGGAACAAAAATAATATCCCACGCAACAGTTATCTCATAAGGCAATATATCTTTTAACTACACAATTAGGAAGCAGTATGATTTGAAACTGAAGACAACACAAATTTACATGCTCCTTTGCACTGCCGACCAATAGAGTGAAAAATCCATCCTTGAAACATAATTATAAGCAAAGCATGTCTCAAAATTTAATTCACTACTCGAAGGCCGCTGGTTCGAAACCCCTCCAAGATCAAGATTTTCATTTCATCTTCAATTATCGCTTACTGTCACTATAGTATATCAGCTGAATTAGGAAATTACACAGATAGGTAAAATTGAAACGATCTGAAAGAATATCCTGAACCATTTCAAAAAAGTAGTGTGAAACAAGATATAATTCACTTTTACAGAAGTATACCTGAGTTATCTGGTTATTAAATAAACTTTTGTTATCTACAGAATGCTATCTAAGTGTGTGAGTAATCTCTCACTTTTTAGATTGGTCAGTAGTATCTTTCCTTACTGTTTCAGATTAGAATTATGAACTAGTGTTCGCACATTATCTTCTATGGAGCTCCCATACTTAGATTCACGTTACAACAACAGAAATTGTAACCGAATAAAAAACCGGTTGTAGCATTCCTCAGTGTAACTAACTATATTATTCATTAGTAGCTGCTGTTATTATGGCATATTTTTTGACTTTTTTCTGATTGACTGTCTCTTGGTGTCTGAACACTTGCTGCTATCTGATTGGTGGAAGTGATGAGATGAAATTGAACTTGTCATTTTTTCCCATTAGCTTACTGTAGTTTGTACACTGTTAAAACACATCTAATGTAATTGTAAAAGTAAATAAATAGTTATTGTAAGTTGAAGTTTATGGAAATTTTATTTATTTCAATATAGCACTGAGCAGCTGTTTCCTCTTAGCATGCGAATTCTCAGCAGTACGCACCCACCACCCCATCAGGGATTGAACTTAGGACTTTCAGGTTTCCCACCGAATGCCTTAACCATTCAGCCATTGGGTCGGATTTCAGTGGTTCATGGTTTCCTACTTGGATCAATTTGCGATATTCCGTGACTATCTACAAAGGTCTTCAGTTGACATCTGCCTCATTTCCGACTGGTTGACCCCACAGGTCACGGCTTTGCATTAGAACTTTGAGATATCACTCTCAAAGAGTTTCACTAACTATTAGTACACAGTTATGTAGTTTGAAGTTTATGGGGGTTTTATCTCAAGGTAGTATTTATCACGGATTGACTTCACTTAGAGAACTCTTGAAAACCTGGGGGCACTGAACAGCTCTTTCGTCCTAGTATGAAACTCCTCGATAGAAGGCAACTACGACCCCACCAGGGATAGAACCCATATAGTAGTAACTAATACCCGGTGCACGAGAGATGGCTATCGTGCCTCAGTGGGTAACGCCTTGGCATTTGAAGTGAGAAGTACGAGGCTTCATTTTCACTGGGAACAACACTATTCACCGGGGTGTAGGTATATCCAGCTGACGATTCTGGGTAAGAAGAAGCGCGCGTCCTGGACTCCTCTGCTAGCCACAACCAAGTAGATTATCATAATAAGTGAGATATTTTATTGTTGACAAATGAAAGACTACGCATTGGATTGACCAAAATATCTTCAGTAACAAAGCTGACCCCTCTGTTTCAAACCTCAAGCTAATTGGTACTATCAAAAATTGACAGTCCCCCATCAGATGCCATCTGAAGTCGCGTGCCAATTCACCTTGATAACTAGGAGCACTTATATAGGTAGGACAGAAGGAAAGGACTTCCTCATATATCTTGGACGTGTTGAACGGCCTACTTTTGAAGGAAGTAAATGGTCTCAGTAGTTCAGTTATTAAAACAACTAGTGGACAGTGTACACCAAGTAGATGTTTTGAAGTCGTTCAAGTAAATTAAGAAGCAGGAAAGTCCAAAGCCTCTTTACTTTGCTGAGGTTATTTCACTTAAAAGTCTGAAATCATGTGTTCAAAAGAAATCTATCATTTACTGTTTAATGCCCTGGTAACCTATTTGATGAGATTCTAATTGTTCCATTCGATTTTCAATCCACACTTAAATCTTAATCTGTTAAGTTCCGCCCATTATGATACAGTTTGTTTTCTCACAGTTACATGCTTATTCACTCATAACTTGTATAATATGATTTTCCTCAGTTCATTGATATTTGTTTTTCTATTTCTATGTAATTCAGACAAAAAGTTTTGTTTTAATAAGATAAGTATCTTAGAGAAGATTTATAACTTTGAGTGGTGATGATAATAGCTTGGCCTTCTTTGGGATTTGCTCTTGGAAGTTTCATGAATCAGTAGTAAACGTTGATAAAGTAGTCTAGCCAGGTGATGAAACACTGTCAAGAAAAAAACCTAAAGCTTGAAGAACACCAAACAGTTACCAAGGTATGGATAATTATGACATTATTGTGTAACTTCCTAACTTATTTTCACCGCATTTAGTTTCCTTACCGCGCTCTGTCATTGTCCTCTTTCAACTGATATCAGTAAAATAATATTCTACGGTAATTTAATGTTTTAAGTATTTTAGGTTGTATGCACTTGAAGGGATCTGGCAAAATAATGAAATGGATCCATATTATTCGATTCTTACAGTTGTCCAGGCTCGTTTCAAGTTGATACAGGGAAATATATGCATAAAACTTCTGAAGAAACTTTTTCTTGTTCAGTCATTGAACTGTTTGGTGACTTTATGGGGTAGAATATCTAAAGAAGTTATTTGGCTGAAGTTTTATGCTACTTTCCTCGTCAGTTTGGAAATTTCATACGTTCCCGTGAATCACTTCTTCCCGTTAGGAAAGTTCATTGCCCAATAAAACTGCACATTAATTCGATGAAAGTACTCATCATGAAACTGAGGATGGAGACCAGTGACTTCGTAAAACTGGCCAACCATTTGAATATCGCAAGGTCAGTAGAATTTAATAAATCGAGGAGACAGCATGTATAAATCTGTCGAAGGCTTTGATAAGAGAGCAGATATATGAAGGGATTCATGAAAACCCTGAGAAATGTATTCAGAAGTTGTCAGTTGTGAAATAGAACGAAATTGAGACTGAAGCGTCTTCAACTGGATTTAAGTTGCACGTTGCAAAAAAATTTGTCAACAGAATGGATGTACAGACTGAAATTGAGTATTTATTAGTGATTAGTTATTCGACTTTCATCCATTTTACTGATGAAAAGAAAGGCTAGATTAATTGATACTGCTAGTCAACACCTTTTCCAGTCGTTCAACTGTCTTAGAATATAGACAGATTTAGAAGTAGTTATGCGGCAGACAGAACCTAAACTAAAATCGCCTATCATCAAATCCTTCTTCCCATATCACCTGATAACTGTTTTCCCCTTAATTAAAACTATTCATCATAGTAAGCTTTCAGTCTGTCTGGTTTGTGATTGTTCATAAAGTGAACTTATTCAAACAAAGCACGTACACCTGTCGACTACAAAGGATATAAACAAACTTGAGTTTTCTTGAGAAACAGTGAAATCTGTACAAATGCAAACGAGCACTGTATAGGGATGAATTCCAATTAAAATAAAATGCAAGGAAGTGGAAAAATGTTGCATGAAAATTTAGTCATGTATATATAAGGATATTATGTAAATAAAAGTAAATTTTTTTGAATACATTTTGCTAATTATCTCAAATTTTAAATTTAATTTTGAGGTTCATGGGGATTTATTTATTGATTTCAGGTTGATATTCATCATGGACTGAAATCAGTTGCAGAAACACTGAAAATATGAAAGCACCAGGCAGCTGTTTTGTTCTAGTGTGGCACTCCTGACTAGTGCGTAGCCATAACCCCGCCAGGGATCGAACCCATGACCTTCAGGTTCCATGACCAGTCCATGATGAATACCAACCTGAAATGGATGAATAAATCCCTACAAATCTGCAAACTGAATTATTCTAGTGCTCATTGGTGACTAGATTCAAGAGGTGATTCCTGAAGTTCCAATGAGAATTCGTGACCGTTGGAGCCAAGCAAGCCGATCATGAGAACAGTTATTCAACGAAGGTGCTGCATGGAGGTTGCGTTGTATCTTGAGTTGACAAAATTAGAAAATAGAGACGACTGGATTTCAGTAGAGTGACTATATGATAACACAGGCCCTGGGTTCGATCCCCAACAGGGTACTGGGTGTGTACTGCCGGGAAGTCTCATAACTAGACGAAACAGCTATCCACTGGCCTTAGGATTTTAATAGCTCCCCAGCTGATGTCAGTCCGTGATGAATGGAACCTTAAACATAAAATCCCCGTAAACCTGAAACTATATTTTGTCGCCGTCTATCGAAAATCCGTGTATCATGCGGTATCAATCATGTTCTGATAAAACGCCAAACTTTCTTACCGAAGAACTCATCAGATTCCTCCAGGATGTGAAAATTAGGTATGTATAAAAATGCAGACCTATTCAGCTTGAGAAGTGGTGAACTTGTCACTAGATTATTAGTGAAGGAATTTGGAGATAGCAGTAACCCTGTCATGAGATGAACCTTAGTGGATCTTGAAGTTCTGTGTGAGTCAAAATCACTTTGGTATTTAGAGGTGAAGAAATAATAGTAATAATAATAGTAATGGAAGCTTTTCCTACCATTTTCGGATACAGTGAACAATATGCATTTGCATACAAAGTTATAAGTTTCAATTCTGATGTCTGCTGATAAACTAGGTGGAAAGCAACATATGAATGTTTTTCAAAGAAGAAAATTTCTATCCCAACGAATCATTTTCAGTAGCTGTACAATCGTATTTATAGTGGTAACAAAAAAATATATGAGTCCATTATTCACTAATAGGTCAACATTAGGTCATCAAAACGAAATGTTCTAGGATGAAATAGTCGGTCAGCTCTAGAGTAAGAAAGATATCACGTAATCATATTGTGTATAAGGAAAACAGGTAATCGTCAACAGTGGTGACTAATAGGCTGAAAAGTGTAATACTAATCCTATTCGATAATCGAGGTACAGTATGATAAGAATTTTAACGGTAAATTAAAGCCAACATGCTAGTATATAGGAAAGTAAGTGACAGAGGAACAACATTGCACTGCAGTTCATTCTGTCCTGTTGTATGGTCGTAAGACATAGCCGTTAGAAGTAGAAGACATAAAACGATTACAGGGTTCTGATAACAGATATCTCCGTAGCATTGCTTGAGTGTGGTGGAATCACTATATGAGCAATGTTTAGGTCTGGTAAAGGTTACTAGACATGACAGGCAAGTCGACTGAGATGGGTTGGACATGTACTGAGAATGTCAAGTCACTACCTACCTGGACGTGCCACTCTAGGGGAAGTTAGATTAGGTTGTGAGAGGGTGGCCACACCAAGGCGTCGCACCAGTTGATAAAGTCCCTGACTGTTGGTCTGAGTCGTGTGGGGAGACGCAGACTGCCTGGTTGGGGTCACTGAGACGAAAGGAGTCGGTGGTTTAGAACTCCTGGTGATATGGCTGAAAATTGGTGACAATGGCGCAGATGTATTCACTCCTTGACTTCTTCTAAAGCTTGAATATTCACACTAACCTTTATCTTCAGATTGTTTATTCTGTCATGTCCCTTTCTTTACTTTGATAGCATTCCTTTCCTATCCACCTGTTCTTCGTGTACTACTGTGAAGTGTAGCAACTTGAACGGATGCACCTTTGTGCGATGTCCTACGTTAAAGTACCTCTTCTGTACACAGAGTTTGGGCTTTAACTGTTGGATTGCTAGTACCTCTATTACACATAGGTGACGAGTCCACACTCCACTTGAGCCATCTGACTTGAATTTGTATAGGATTTTGCAAGAAGACTATGGTGAAGTGAAGTCTTAACATGTTAGTTTCAATCTCCCATTGAAACCCTGATAATACTCTACTCCGCTTATTGATAGTAGTGTTATTACTTTTAGCGCGTTCACTTTACTTTGACCTTATAGTCATTACGATGATTGACTGCATATTTCCTGTATACACACTATGGTTACATAATCTCTTTCCAACTTTAGGGTCGACCGACTTTCCCACCCTTTTGATGACGCAATGTTGACCGATAAGCTTATAGACTCATTTGTTTGCTTGTTATTACTATGATTAAGATCGTACAGCTACTGAAAATCATTCGTCGGAAGGAAAATTTAACTCAGTGAATTACTTTATGTTTCTGAGTGTCTCAATGGGATTTCCTCTTGATATTCTTGTTTTGTACATATCCGTACTCCTTATTCTGACGTATATTTTTACGGGTGAAAGTAAAACGGACCATTTAGGTGTTATTTACGCAATAATCCAATGCAATCACCCAAAAATTTACCAAACGATGATATTTTTGTTGACTTACATAATATTCTATGCGAATTTGTGGCAATTGTTTTTGTTGCTAGTTACTGTTCCCAATCTCAATGCTGCCATAGTTCAGCTACTTTTAACCCCTCCTACAACTAAAAATCCCACCCACCGTTCCCTTTTTTCTTTGTAATAAGCTAGGAGTTTTTGTGCTGTACAGTAGTACAAGTCAGTTTTGCGTGATAGATCAAGCTTGACTATTGCATGAGTAGAGATATAATGGTCATAGTTGTTGCCTGACATGTGGTATGTACCAAGGGGCGATTGAGTCAATAATGTATGCACGGTCTTAGCCAGCCGACAGTGAGCTGGAAATATCATCGTAACCATCAACTCTATTGAGCGTAGCACAAAAATATTGAAAAAATAACGTGAAAATATGTGAAGATGGTGATAACCGATCAAGAGGAATGATGGTAGGGAGATAAACCTGAACTACCCTTGCCTCTATGGTGGTATCTTTATGGAACCTACAGCTCTTGTACTTATGACGACAAAATAATAGTGAAAAGGATGAGGTTACCGGAAAAAGTCCTCCAGGTCTACTAGCTCAGCTCACTATGCACCACCATATTTCCTCTATATTCCTGATATGGTAACACTCAACAGGCAACACCGCGTTCATCCCTCCCTCATGACTATATAAAGTGTGGTTACCATTACAGCAAAAGGCATGAGTTATATTTAGATATTTATAACTTCATTAAACTTTTGTACACAGGTTTTCTACACATAAGCGAATACCTGGTCCAAAATCTTCTATTCTCTCTATTCCATAGTGATATCTTCTGCTTCAGTTTAGTTTCCACTACTTTTGTATGCACCCTCATCTTTTTCCTCATAAGCCTATCCATAAACAGTAGGTTTTGGACACCTCTTCAAGTAATTTTTGCAGTCGGTACAATGAATTCGCCTACATGTATTATAGTCGATGTACTTCTGTGTAGTATTTCTGTGCTCCTGTTCCGAATTTCGTCTGCTGCTCGCTTTTGCTATTCATTTTTCAGGTTTACCCAACCAGTCCTTCATCCATATGGAATCCTAGTAGTCTAAATTGTCAGCGTGCGCTGTGTCACCTAGACCTTATGACGAACGCATAAAGCCCAAGGTCACAGCTGTACTACCAGCCCTATCTTCAAGACTATTGGGAGATTTAAACAATAGCCGAATATTTCCTACTTTCCAACTGAGCTTGCCCCAGTATGCTGAACAGCTATGCTGGGGTTTATCTGTTTCATTCTTTGCTGTCCGCAAAGCAATAACGTTCTTACTCTGGACGCATCTTTTATGTAACGGGAAGAACGGTGTCTGTTGTATGGCTTCATATTGTACATAACAGTCAGTTCACATTACCAAAATGATAAGACCTATAAAGTGGTTTGTTTTCATGTAACTTGTGTTGTATGAAATATATCATTATTATCATTACTAGTTTTGAAAACCCGGATCTTGTTCTTTGTGCTGAGTGCAGTAGACCTACATACTGATTTCAAGTTGACGGAGGCATGTCTTGCTTTTCCGCCCACGGCTTTGGCGCCCCATCTATGCCGTCGCCGGTAGTTGAAATGATGCCGTCTAGGTAGGTGAAAGGGACAACTTTCTTCAGGCTTCTCCCGTTAATGGTGATTGGTGCTTGTTAGGTTAAACTCTCCAGAACCGCAGGTGTCTATGGTCGATCTCAGCGCATAGTTGCGCAGATAGGCGACAAGACCGGGCAGAATGGATGGAGAGTTAATTGGTTTATACCATTAGGCTTCCACCGTAAGAGGTGAAATGCTGGTCTGTCGCGTTCTGGAAACCTAGCTTGCAGGAACATTTCTCCATATCAGCCACAACGTGGCAGCCCCAGCTCTAAATCTCAGAAGTAATTTAATCAGACCACTAACCGTGTTGGGTCCTTGTAAGAGGTATTCATTCGCTGAAGTGCCGTGATGAGCAACTGCGTGGTCAGCCACTTTTCGAGTTTTCTAGGATTTACGACCGCACGATGAGGAATGTGACATGAAGACTTCCAGGAGGCGAATAAGGACTGCTCCTTTCGACTATGTACCCCTTTCACAATGCTTGTTCGTGAATTCTTTATGTCTCTTCGGTAGGCCGCTATCCTTTGCTAGTCATTTTTTTAAATACTCAAGTCTACATTTAGCCATTTCATAACTTCGGGTAGACTAGGTTTTCCAGATCCTCAGGGCGGCCCAATCTCAAAATGTCCGTCCTCAATTTCAACCGCCCCTCTTTCGTCTGCGGAAGCATCGTGCCACAAACGTCATTGTCTCTGGACTCATGGTCATACAACCCTTTGGGTTACACCACACATTATAGCTGTTCGAACACTGGGAAAAGGCAACTCTGTGGGTGAACTTATCCTGCTTCGGGCCAAACACAATCCAATCTAAGTGAGTTTTTACCCCAAACGGCCAATTCCTGCCTCCGAGATGCTGTTCTAGGGCCTAACATGGATCTGGAGCGTCACACCCGATTAGAACTCCAACGGTGCCAAATGTAATGGAGGCAATCTAATGTCTCCCAAATGGTTCCAGACCTCAATCTGTTACCTGGGTAGGGCTTGTGGGCCTGGTACTAGTAAGTGACCGACGATGTAAGACGTTTGTACCTTCAGTGAATCCTGTCCGTCCAACGAATGGCGTTCCACGCTCACTTCTGAGTATTTGTACGGGGAAATCCCAGTCACGATGACCATACTCAAAGGACCTCCTGCCAGAAAGGCCTAGATCCGTGAAAATTTGTTCCAATATCGATGACGTGTCCCCTCCGTCATTCAATAAGGCATAAATCCCATAAGTCTTACCGGAACGATTCCCGAGTTCACTTTAGAAGGCCTCACTTCCTTTGACAAGTGAGTTTCTAGCCCATTTACTTCAGCTTTACTGCCTAGCACGTGCAGCAGAGGGCGGTGATTTACTTTTGATTTACGCCCAGAACTGCGAAACATGGCCATGATACCCCTCTTCGAAGAATTTTCACGGGCACCGAGCCTTACGACTACCGATCTCCTTCCCTCGACCTGCATTCTCAACAGCTTCATACGTTCAGACGGGCTATTGGAGCAGTGACGTAAGATGCAGCAGGTAGGGCATGTCGTTTTATCACCTGCTGGGCGGCCGGTACTTTCTCTCAAATTACGGTGCGGCTCCCCATCAAACTGAGGGTCAGAAATCTTCGTCTGACCACCTTTCCTGTTTCGTCGTGCAAGTAGGCCTCGCCTCTTGTAACGGAAAATTGATCTGAAAATCCCTCCTAATCACCCTACTTGATAGTATTGACGTTTGTTTGAATATTTTACCCTAGCTATGGATGGTGTACCTTTGACCCTAGCCGTTGTAATGTTATTTGGTTGGTTGACTGTCTTCTTTGACTTTGTACTCAGTATTTGCCTTTGTATGATTGAGACTTATCATGGGTGTTTCACTTTCCTGTTATGTCACGCTAGACTGTTGACAACATGACGCTGTTTTACTGCCCCAACATTTTGTTTTGGTTCAACCTACGGCTGTACTGTGATTTAACTGTTTGTCTTTTTACTGTCCACTGGAAACGTTTATTTGTTGATTTGATTCTGGTGGACAGGGTTTTGATCCCTTTTGTCGGGATTTTCTTGTTGACTATCAGGTACTTAACAATTGTATTTATTTAACCAGTTTTTACCGTATAGTAAGTTTGGACTGTGTAGTCACCCAACGGCACTGTTGAGGTATTTTTGTAATTTTGATATAACTTATTGCTGCTTTGACAGTACCACAGATTTTGCAACGGATCTGCCACTGATTTACTGCAAACTGTGCCTTGATATTCCAATCCGATTTTCGACTGTGTCCCTCGCGGAAGTTCGGAAGCTACACAGTAGAAAGCAGGAATTAGTCAGATTCGCGTTAATTGGCAACCCCTAGTTATTTCTCACGTTCAGGCCAAGAATATTGGATTTTGACCGTTACACCTTGGTTGAGCTATCCTGGCTCTTTCCTCTACAAAACACACCAAATCTTCAGAGTCAGGCCCTCTCTCAGCGAACAAAATCTCGTCTACCACGTCAGCCCACCTCCCTTGTTGGTCCACGGGCAAGGGATTATCAACCCACTCCAAGTTGACGGACGAATTCTGGACAGGAACATAACTTGTTTGCGACACTGTCCTTTACAGGCTTCCGACTCCTACAAGAAAATCATCCACGTCATCAACCACATTCCCCATTGAGTGCTTGTTCCTTATCAAGTCATCGGTCCGTGTCTCAGTAGCCATATACTTCTGCCTAAGCAGATTATGGGGGATTTTTGTTGCCCGATCGTATCCAAGACCCGAAGGTGACGAGACACTTTCTTTCATCGCTGATCTTACCTTTCCCTTTGCAAAAGTGTACCGGGAAAGTTAACATCTGGCTGTTGTCAATATGTCTGGTTTCTAGTGCACCTCTAGACTGGCTGACAAAGAACTGATATTGGCTGGGTTAAGCGTCAAAACATACCGGCCCCATCTTTAGCAATCGAAGCTAAACAGTTCCGAAGTTCGACGCGGTTGTTTTGCACGTCGCTGGCTTCAGGCGTTCTATCAGCACTCTCAACGGCAGAATAACTGCATACCTGAACCCCAACCGGTGAGGTATCATGAGACGACACAACCCCTGCCCCTAATTCCCTTTGTGGTCCTTCTTCCTCTGGTGGATTCCCGAGTGCCCTACAGTTAGTATACTTATGTCTTCTGCGGGGACCACACACAAACACTGACACCCATTTTGTCTTTGGCACTGTCATACAAAGCATCAGAAAATTGCAAGCTATTATCGGCACGCACAGCTTTCTCCCGCAGTTAAATCTAGTCATAGGAAATCGTTCAGGAGGTTGATTTTCGCGATCAAAAGACACCGCAGAGAATCAGTTGAATCATGATATCCACCGTGCATCCTAGACACAGACTTGCGGGTAGACAGATGAAGAAATCGAAATGGTGGTGTTGGTGGGTACTGTATCATAGACATTTTTCATCTAGTTGTGGGAGATTAAATTTGAGACAGTACCCGACACACTTTGGGCCACCTCACTTGGTGGCATACACTAAATCCCCACAGGTCGTGAATATCGCGCGTCACAGTCAACGACCTAAAGTAGGACACTTTTAGCAAGATCATTCACCCTTGCTTCCGCACATAGAGTGGACTTCAAAGTGATTTTAAAAGCTTTATTCTTCTTGCCGCTTATCATGTGTTGCATTGCGGCATACAGCACTTCAGTGTGACGCCTGGAGAGATGATAGAGAACGCTTGTAACTAAGGCGACTAATTTTCAAGGCGTGGCTTTCTCTGAGGTGGATGATTTAATCGTGCAGCTTTCAGTCTTTCCGGACAATGTAATCAACACAAAATTCACAAAGAAGTGAGCTAAAGAATCTTCACCACGGTCTGTTTAGTAGCTTGTTCTGATACCTTATGTGCGGTCAGTTTTTTCGGCAAAGTTCTTCTCAGTCTCCATGCTTACCTCTGTTGACCGCCCTACCGACGCGAACTTTGACCTCCACATTGTTTCCTAGTGGATAAAAGATTGGGTCAATGTCAATGTGTTTGTTGATTGGTGAGTAACCTGGGCGCCGAGCTACTAAAAGTTCTTTGGTATTCTTTGTATTTCCACCCTCTAGGATATCCACACTTCCCCGGTCAAATTTTTGTTCATAGTTGTCCACATATGTTGATATGAGCAAAGATATGCAACGACACTTCGTCGCTAGTTGATGTTCGTACAGACTGACATGAAGAGGGAGACCACTCTGTCTGATGCTGTGTTTTTCTCGGTTTCTGAAGTTTATTTTGTAGGTTATGTTTGGTCTGTTTTCTCTCGCTACTTAATCTCCTGGCCTGCATGGGAGAAAAAGAGGGGAATTTGCAGGCTTGTGAGTTAAAGCGATTCCAAAAGGCTTCAGTAATCTAGTTATGATCTGTGAGACGTTCCTGACGTTGGGTAAGATAATCCGGTTCTTGGTTTCCCAGGCTGAGGCCTTGGCTGACAATGAATTATGCAAATATCTTTTGCTGAGGTTGGGGGACAGCCGTTCCTCCGGAAAACGGTCATTATATGCTTTTCTTCCTTACTCCGCAAGGCGTAACACGAGCCATCATGAACTTGCAACTATCAACAGGCATGGGAGTAAACAACCTAAACTCGACTGCCATAAAAAACAGCAGTGACGATACGTCTCTGTTCTTGCTTGAAGTATTCGCCCCATCAATGGAAAGTGGCGTATACACCTATGAATGGAGAACCAGCTACATAACGCCTCGCTTCAAGTTCGGGACAAATCGAAAGTCAATAGTTACAGACCCATCAACATAACACCAGTCCTCTCCAGAATTATAGAAGTAATTAAGAACAGCGTCTCTGATTACCTATTAACAGAGAACCCAATCACAAAGCCTCGGCATGGTTTCATAAAGAATAGGTCTTGCGTTACTTGCCACTTTGATTTCTTCAACTTCATCACTCGTAACTGTGAGGCATGTAAAGTCCTAGTTGTTTTATGCTTTGGTATATGAAAGGCATTTGGTAAGGTGTCTCATAATACACTCTTTAATAGGCTACAATCAGTTGGCATTTGCGACCTCTTACTTTATTATTATTATTATTATCATTATTATTATTTTTAGTCCCTTGGGTTCCCAATGGGACATAGGGCTTCAGTAGCACGTCTCCAGTGACCTCTGTTCTCTGAAATCTTTTCAACCTGGCTCCACGACAGCCCAGAAGCTCTCATTTCCTCCTTACACGATCTCCTCCATGTCACCCTCACCTCGGACGTCCAACTCGTCGCTTCCCATGGGGATTCCACTCGAGTACCTGGCCTGACGCGTGATGACCCCAGTCGGCCTTCTCAGTGCGTGCCCAATCCACATCCATTTTCTCCTGCATATTTGTTGAGTGATAGGTTCTTGGTTGGTTCGTTCCCGGAGCTCCTTGTTGCTTATTCTTTCTGGCAATCCACCTGATCTTCAGTAGCGAGCCAGCGTAGGCAGTTGTTGATGAATGTCTGTAGTTTATTGGAAATCCCTTTCGTAACGCACCAGGTCTCTGAACCATACAGAAGCACTGACCTGACTGAGTTGGTGTTGAAAATCCGGATGTTGTTGCACATGCTGAGTGCAGAAGATCTCCACACTGGTTTCAGGCTAATGAAAGCCTGTCTTGCTTTTCCGATTCTGACTTTGACATCCTCGTGACCTCCTACTTAGTTAGATAAAATAACTTCCTAGTGCTCAAATCGTGCAAGTGAACTCCGCGCAGTCTGAACCTAAGCATATAACGAACATAGTTATACGGGGCGGTGTCTTTGGGCCTTTGCTGCACATAAATTACACCAGTGTAACTGCTTCATTAGTGACAAAATACCCCTATACGTCGATGACTTGAGTGCTGTGTACACGTATCAGTTTCATGAACTAGGCAACACGCTGGACACTGCCCAACAGGAACTAGGTGAATCCCCATCGTGGTATGCCGGGTTCCAACACGAATTCGGCACTGACAAGTGTGGTTGGCTTGCCATAGGCAACGTCAGCCATGACCTGACCCTCGAGGTATGCGGAAAACAGCTACCCGGACTAGCTTCTGTGCTAGATCTTGGCATCAGGTTTTCCAGAGACTTGACATTCTTGGAACAAACAGCATATATCAGATCCAAGTCAAGTAAACTCTTAGAATGCATCAATCGTAAGTTCCACAGCACCGAATCACTGGTTCTACTCTATAACATGTGCATTCATCCACTTTTAGAAAATTGCCTGTTTGTTCTCAGCGGCCTTTGTAGAAGCAACAAGCTGAAAGTCGAAGGGGTACAGCGTTACTTCGCCTTCAGAACATTAGGGGTTGGCTCCAGTCTAGACTAAACATCCAGATGTAGCATGCTCGGGTTGGAACCACTCTGGACAAGGAGACCTAAGCTGAACCTCATATTTCATCATAGGTTGCTTCATCGGCACTTGCATTATACTGGTCTGCAAATCAAGCTAATTTTAAAGTCTGCGTAAGATATGCGCAACCATAAAGTGCTAGTTGAAACTGAGTGTTGTACGACGAACCTGCGAGATAGTTTCTCCTTCAAAAAATTCTCACATATTTGGAATAGGCTTCCAGGAGAAACCCGTGCGGCAAGCCCGTTAGACTATTGATAAACGATGGGTCTTTCGTTCAATTAGCCACCATCTATGCATCCTGGGCCGATGAGATGATGCCTGTATACTGGCTTTTCTCGTGTTAAGTTACTAATGTAAAAACAAAACGTTTATTTATGTAAGTTGCTGTCCTACACTGTGTCTTAGCTCTTACGAGCAATGCTTCTACATAGGTGATTCGCACTGTCAGGCTGTTACTGCTGAAGTTGATAATTTGGTCCGTATGAGTTGCCTTTCTGTGTACTTCCGTCTTCAGTTTATCTGAGTTCGTTCTAGTGATCAGAACCTCTAGAAATGCAAGTTTTATATTTGATCCCTCTCCAAACATGAACTTCATGCGCCCGTTTCCGTTGGTGATGACAGATGTGTCGACCATATATCGGACCCAAAGACTTGGTTTGACCAATGGGACTGCCGTACCTTCCGTTCTTTGCATCACGACTTCTGCCTCTAAACAATATATTGTAAGGCATAAGTCGGTTAACTCCTTTTAGCCTGAAAGTCGCCATTGTGTGTGTTCTGGGAGGTATGTATGTCGTTGGTGAAAAGAGTCGGTGTCATTAACCAGTTTCTGTTCAATAGCGATGTATATAATTGTAATGTCGAAAGACATCATCAGCTCATTGTTATCAGCATGAAAACTCCTTGCCTTTTTTCGAAAATCGTGCGGAAGAGTTGACAGAGTGGTTGCATGGTTCTACCAGGTGGTTTAGTTTTCCGCAGAGTTCTTTAAAAAGATTGTGCGTACAAGTTCCTGAAAGTGGAACAACTGGGTAGTGAGATGATGGTTTGCTTATTTTTGGCCTATCAAAAAACATGGGAGAGTAGTCACGTTGGATTTCATTCTCCGCTGCTCTTGGTTTGTAACGTGTCATGCTTTGATCAGTTTGTTCGAGATCCTGGTGATTTGTTGTAAAACTTTCAGGTGGGGCTTGTTTTTATTGGTTGGTGTGCGTTTTGGTCTATGAATAAGTCTTCTGCTTTTTTGATGCAATAATGTGACATACTTCACACAACATAAGCGACATGAAAGCAAACTAGTTAACAGGTTTCATCACTTTGATAATAAGAACTCGTTGTTATGTACATAAACAAGCAATGCATTAGACACCACTATCCAAGGCGCATAAGAGATGATCTTAGGGAAAGAACGTTAATTTCCCTCAAACAGCGAAGAATAAAACAAACGAGCACCAACACAGCTGTTCTGCGGATTGAAGCAAGTCCAGTTTGAAGTCAGGAATTACTCATCTATTGTTCGAACCATCGGATATTCTTGAAGGTAGGGTGGGTAGTGCAGCCGTGACCTTGGATTGTGTCTACCTCTCATAAATTTGTGATGGCATGGTGCACACTGACAGATGCAACTACTGGGATTTCGCATGAGTGGAGGACTGATCAGTTAGACCTGAAAAATGAATTTATTCTTCTTCACCCATGGCCACTATGGTGTACCTTTTGTCAGCTGGAATTATGACAGTGTTCCTTTTATTTTTCAGTTTCTTAAGAACTCGCCGTTCTTTTCTGGTACTCAAGTACCTTTCTGTTTCCCCCCGACCACAGGCACGATTACTTATTGTATTTCTTGCTGGGTCACAAGGTTCAGTCCTGAAGTCTTTAGCGATAACTCCAGAGGAACAAATAATTTTGGCCCCGCAGCGTCTTCTACATCGTAATTTAGCCCTTTCTGAAGAAGTTCCTTGGATTTGGTCGGGGACCGTTTGAACAAGTTGACTGCGCAGTCACTTGTTTCCTCCCATTCTGGTCCTCTAGGTTTTGAAATCTTCGAAAGCTTCTTCTTTGTCTTTTTGAGCCATCCGTCTGCTTTTTGATTGCAGCTGCCAACGCTGTAGAACTTTCTGTCGTGAGTATCCCCCAAAGCTTTCTCCTTTGGCTGCCTGCAGTCCACTAATATTTCATAACTCTATGACGAACACTAGTGATCACGTGTCATACACTCCTTTTCACCCGTCTCCAGCCCACTGGACAGCCAATAGGTGATTTGTACCTGGCGCCGGTTATCAGAACATTCCGGTGTAGACACTCGGTGAGAAAATATGCCTGGTCTTTTGCGAAAGTTCACCTTTAGGCGACGTTTTATCACTTCCGAACCATTAGAAGCATTTGATGTTCGCGGGATTTTGAGACGAAGGAGAATATTTCCAGACAAGGGAGATAATTTTAGTGGCGTTGTGCTCTCTTAGCCGGATGGCTTAATCGAGAGGCCTTTATCATCTTTCTAGACAACATGAAATTCATCCAGCCCAGGGAACAGATCACCATCAGATTGGAGAGGCCTGCTGCTATAGATATCTATAGATGGAAGCAATACGCCCACGCACCTAGTCATAACGACAACCTGGTAAGCTTCGTACGCCGCAGTAGCAGCATTCCGGCAGCCAGTTGTATTGGGAGCACATTTTCAATAATGGCCACCGAACAGTGTTACGCTGTATATCCGATTCGGCATTGAAAACTCACGATCAACAACCACTAGGAATGTTGAATATCACAGCCAAAAAGATACTGACTGAAAATTCCCGGAGCATCTTTTAATTGCCTCCCAGGAGATGACTGTCTTGCCACTGACTGGTTGATGATCGCAGTATCCCCTCTCATAGGTTTATTTTGTCGTACCTGGGAGCTGTCGCTTCTGGGAAAAGTAGTAAAGCCGCATAGTAACCACTCGGAATGTATTCCAGACGTATATTGATAAAAGCTTGAGTGAATATCTAACCTATGCTACTGTACTTCAGATTTCTTGGTAATGTGCCTGATGTTTGAGGTACTTGCATCATTCGTGGAACCATTGGGGCCTTAAGTGGTGTATACGAGTAGCGAAATGTTTTTAAAGCTAGCCCAAAGGTGCACAGACTCGGTAACGTCGAATCTATACGCTTTTTTTCACATGTTTCTTCATAATATAAAGTTGCAGATTTCCTGTTGTGTCTGACTACTTGTAGCATTTTATTTCACTGCATTGTGTTGATGTATGCAACAACCCACTGAACATTTTTTGTTTAGTTGTACTGAAAAAGACCCTTTGCTTGCCCGTTGACTAATACAACATTCTGACATATACTTCGCGTTAACTCCTGATATTTACGCTGTCTGACGCAGGTGGATCAGCAGTGTCGGGAATTATGAATAAGCGATAGTGTATCTGGACACGCATATAAATTTTGGAGTCAGATTTCGGAGCTCAACAAACTGGTGAGCCTGACGTGATCAAACTCTCTTGAATACTGCAACCGGTCATTAGTGACTGTTTACAGTACGAATATACATATTTACTGAGAATTTCTTTGGCTGCTTTGTGGTAGGCATTGACATACTTGTTTATCGTATTTTTCCTGCCCTTGTTCTTAAGTATTTTTTTGCTGTACCAGTACTGATGTCCTTAAACTCTCATAATCAAGACTTTTCGAATTTAGAGTCTGTGGGTGCCATTAATCTTCCTATGCCTTGTTTTAAGTTTAATGACCCACAATTGTGGTTTGTCTGTCTAGAACATTTCTTCATGGCCAATCATATAACTTCACAAAACACAAAGTTCGGATACACAAGCTCTGTTTTGCCGGAAGAAGTGGCTGAACAAGTAAGGGAGACACTACTAAAGCCCCGCTCAGACACACTTATGATGTTTTGAAGCAGGGGGTGCTGAAAGCTACTTCGTTATCTGACCAGAAGGCTGTCGATCAACTACTAAGTAGCATATGCCTCGGTGACAGAACACCTTCACAACTTAAGCGACATATGCAAAGTCTGCTGAAAGATAGGAAAATAGACAACCGTTTATTCTACCAGCTCTGGCTGCGGAGACTTCCTTCATGCATTCAGCAGATATTAGCTGTCGGAGATGCGGACATTGACATTGACAGGTTGGCTGACATCGCTGACCGTATGTACGAAAGGATGCCTAAACCGGTTGAAAGTATTGCTGAGCCAACGCAAAACGACCGAGTGGCCGCTTTAGAGAGGAAGATAGACATACTTACAGGACAACTGACGGCTTTGCAGTTAAACCGACGGTCACCGAAGTTCTGTAGAAGCAGATCCCGTAGTCGTGATAGGACCACGAATGGAATTGCGTCTAAAAGTAGCACGTGCTGGTATCACAAGAAGTTTGGCAGTAAAGCACGTCGTTGTTTGTTACCATGCGATTTTAAAACCTTTTCATCGGGAAACGGAAAGGCCGGCGATCAGTGACGACTGCTGTCGCCGGCGTACAACAACACAGTCGTTTGTTTCGAGTGACGGATAGGAAGACTGGAGCTCAGTTTCTGGTTGACACTGGGGCAGAAGTGAGCGTGATCCCACCCACACCTTCCGAAAAACGCCATCCCAACCCAACTTTGGTACTACAAGCGGCAAATAGATCTGCTATTACTACATATGGGACCAGAATTTTGATCCTAGACATTGGCTTTCATACACCATTCCAGTGGGAATTCGTCATAGCTGACATATCGTCGCCTATCATTGGCATGGATTTCCTTCAACACTACGAACTATTGGTCGACTCTAGTCGCCATAGACTAGTCAGCCGTAATGGTGAATTTTCTATCACCGGTATCGCTACGGAGACAAAAACAATAAACTTAGTCGTAGCTCCAATAAACAACACTTCCGAGTACGATATCCTTCTGCGAGAATTTCCCGAGCTCACTCAAACGGATTACACGAAGTCCTCTCCAAAACACACGGTGACGCACCATATTCTTACAAAAGGTCCTCCAGTCTCATCAAAACCTCGACGCTTAGACCCTAAAAAGCTGCAGATAGCAAAACAGGAATTTGATAAACTTCTAAAGTTGGGAGTTATACGCCCTTCCAAAGCCCATGGTCATCACCCCTGCATATGGTACCTAAAAAAGCATCAGGGGAAATACGGCCTTGCGGTGATTATCGAGCGTTGAATAAGCGTACGGTCCCTGATAAGTATCCAATTCCTCACATACATGATTTTATGAACTCTATGACAAAAGTAAATATTTTTTCCAAGATTGACCTCGTGCGAGCTTACTATCACATTCCTGTGGAACCCAGTGATGTTCCTAAGACGGCCATCACTACCCCTTCGGACTATTCGAATTTATTCGTATGCCGTTTGGTTTGACAAATGCTGCTCAAACATTCCAAAGATTTATAGATCAGTGCATACATAGATGACTTAATAGTAGCTAGCGCATCTGAAACAGAGCACCTGCAACATCTGAGGACGCTTTTCGAACGACTGCGTGAATATGGCATTACAATCAATCCGCAGAAATGCGAATTTGGCAAGGAATCCCTACAGTTTTTGGGTCACATTGTTAATGCCAACGGTGTTAAACCGGTTCCGCAAGAAGTAGATGCAATTCGAGAATATCCTGTTCCAGACTCGTTTCGAAAGCTGCGAAGATTTCTGGGGTTAATAAACTTCTATCGACGTTTCATACCTAAATGTGCTGAAGTAGCCCAACCGCTGACAGATTTATTGCAAGGACGAGCCAAAGTGTTTCACATGACCCAAGCGGCCCATGATGCTTTTGACAAACTGAAGCTGGCTCTAAGTTCTGAAACTCTTCTCTCTCGTCGTGATTCAGAAGCACCACTAGCCATCATGACAGACGCTTCAAATGTTGCGGTAGGCGCAGTACTACAACAGTTTGTTCACGGTCAGTGGGAACCATTATCTTTCTTCTCGAAACGACTTAATGCTTCTCAATCGCGATACAGTACATTCGGCAGAGAGCTACTGGCGATTTACTTGGCTATCAAGCACTTCAGATATATGCTCGAAGGGTACTCATTTATAGTATTCACCGACCATAAGCCACTCACAAAAGCAATTGATGCAAAGCATGACAACTACTCGCCCCGAGAAATTCGACATTTAGAATTTATTTCACAATTCACTTCAGATATAAGGTATATCAAAGGCAGCAAAAATGAGGCAGCTGATGCTTTGTCTCGTATGTACGTAAACGTCTTAGAACGTGACCGTATTGACCTAGCAGAAATGGCAAAGTTGCAGGCCACGGATGAGGACTTGAAACATTTGAAAAACAATGTGAACACCTCATTACGTCTTGAAGAAGTGACACTTGATGACTCTGTATCCATCACCTGTGATGTATCCAAGGGTAAACCGCCCGTTTGTGCCTTATCAATGAGACGATTAGTCTTCTCTAAGATGCATGGCATTTCACATCCTGGTATTCGAGCTACGGTGAAGTTAATTACTGACCGATACGTCTGGCCAAAGATGAATCGAGATCTTCGACAGTGGTCCAGAGCTTGTTTAGCGTGCCAGCGATCGAAAGTGCAAAGACATATTCTTTCACCTACGGGAAGATTTTCCACCGGATGGCAGATTTGACCATATACACGTTGACATCGTTGGACCACTACCTCCGTCAAATGGTTTTAGCTACATTTTAACATGTGTAGACCGATTCACGAGATGGCCAGTGGCAATACCTCTGCAGGATATATCTGCCGAAACAGTAGCGAGAAATATCATCCAACACTGGATTTCTAACTTTGGTGTCCCAAGTGTCATCACCACAGATAGAGGTGCGCAGTTCGAGAGTAGTCTATTTCAACAGTTAACTGAACTTCTCGGGATCAAGCGCATAAGAACCACTGCGTACCATCCTGCATCCAATGGTATTGTCGAAAGGTTCCATCGACAACTAAAAGCAGCACTGATGGCAGTAAAGACTGATGACAAGTGGAGTGACAAATTACCACTAGTACTCCTTGGTATACGTTCGAGTGTCAAGCAGGACATTGGCTGCTGTACTGCTGAGTTAGTTTATGGAACTACTTTAAGATTGCCAGGAGAGTATTTTAACCCGGCAACAGACGTTCCACCGGACTTGACTAACTATGTACAACAACTACGGCGACACATGAGCACACTTCGACCTCAGTCCCCACGATACCGAGACAACCAAGTTTACGTACCTCAGTGCATCTCAAACTGCACTCACGTTTTCGTCCGACACGACGGCGTACGAAAACCCTTACAGCCCCCGTATGAAGGACCTTTCAAGGTAATTAGTAAATCAGACAAAGTTGTCACGGTCGAACGCTCGGGTAGACGAGAAACGGTCAGCATTGATAGAATCAAACCAGCGTTTATGGAACCAGATGTCACGGATACCAAGTCTGAACCCGCAGTGAAGCAACCGGAAACACCGAAAACCACCGTCAAAACAGAAACAACGGCATCGGAATCACCCAATAATAGCGACGGTAGCAGAACCACGAGATCCGGAAGAAGAGTCCGTTGGCCACGACGTTACTTTCAGACAATTTACATTTCATAAAAAATTCCCTAGTAACATTATTATCGTTTTGCTCATTACCTTGTTAAAAACATGACCACACGATTTTGTCAGACTTTTCCGCATACACAAAACAAAATTTTTTCCGGGCACCACGGACTTCCGAATCTCTTATTTCTTAACAATGTTCCAGGTAATACGATTTTGGTTGTTAATTTTTTTATTTCCGGATATATTATTACTTTGGTAAAGTTATTTTAGTGTTTCGAATGTCATACACTTCATTTTTATGTAAACACTCTTCCAATCAGTTTTCATCCTGATAATAGATATCCTTAACATTCCTTCTATGTTTTTAATATCTTCAAAATGAATTTACCCTTCTCATAATATTTTATATCGAACACAGATATTCCCTCTTATATCTGTATTCTGGGGAGGGACTTATGTAGCATTTTATTTCACTGTATTGTGTTGATGTATGCAACAACCCATTGAACATTTTTTGTTTAGTTGTACTGAAAAAGACCCTTTGCTTGCCCGTTGACTAATACAACATTCTGACATATACTTCGCGTTAACTCCTGATATTTACGCTGTCTGACGCAGGTGGATCAGCAGTGTCGGGAATTATGAATAAGCGATAGTGTATCTGGACACGCATATAAATTTTGGAGTCAGATTTCAGAGCTCAACATACTTATTACCATATTTTTGTAGTTATATTTCAGTCGATCCCACATATTTGGCCTACGGCTCCGCTATTCTCCTCACATACTGTGTTACCAACTTTTCGGTATACTACATATAGCCATTCGCTGTTTTTCTATTTTAACAATAAGCTTCGATTTTAATGTCTTTTTAAATGGGAAGATCTAAAACTAAATGTTCTAAAGTCGAATGCTCTAGTGAGAAAAAGTAAAGACTTGGTCATTCCAGTGTTCTTCCGTGTGACAAAAGCATTGTTACTCCACGTAACTCGGATCTCGATGATCCGGTATGCCCCACGCCTTTTGTCAGGACCGAAGACATCATATCAGTCATGAGTAGCAGTATTAACGACCACAGGAAAGAAATCAATAACATTAAGACCATGATGGAAGAGATTCGGAGAATGGTTGAAGATTTCTATCCATTAGCATATCTTCTAGGGAAGCATGGGAATTTAGTTGAAGTCCACGTAGTGAAAGCAGAAAACTTAGTAGACCACTTGGCGGCGGAGGTAATGAAGAGACTACCGCCACCCCAACAGGCCACCGTTTATAACATACCTGATACCCTACCCGTGGATGTAGTTAAGACAAAGGCATTAAACTCATGCGGTATAACAGGAATACACTGTGACTGTAAGCGCCTCCGCAAAAAGTCAGAGCAGTCTGGCTGCCCCATGATCTTCAAGTTCACCACTTCATTTGACGCCAAAAGATTTGTCAAACTACAAGACTACATAACGTTACATAGCAGCTTTAAAAATATTGCTATTGCACAAGTCAAAACCACGTGCCAACGCAGAAAACAAAAAGAGTAATCTGACCAGTTCACCCCCTTTAAACACAGAGGCTGCTGTGTGCATGAAGAGACCATCAGAAAGTGCTGGCATGGTCAGTTCCTCTATCGGAAATACCTCTTCCTCGGTACAACAGTCCCAGTCAAATCTGGCTACAACTGAACCTGATCCATCAGTTGCTCGTAAAAAGGAAACCATTGGTACCCCTAAGATCACCATAAGCAGAAGACCGCTGGGTGACAGAAAACTCAGAAGTTCAGGCGAAACCTCACCATCTAAAGCTAAAACGTTTTTGAAGAAGAAGCATTTCAGGCGCGTGCTTTCCAATGACGGAGAAGAATATTTCCTAGCTAAGACATTAGCAATGCACAAACCCAAAGGACGAGGTTTCCGTCAAACCCCTTTTTCAGAAGTGAGTGCCACGACAACTCGAGGTTGCATCACACGAGACACTCCTTCGGACCACGTCCCTTTATTCCCAGGGGGCATAACCTGGTGCCGGGCAGCGTACCGAGCGCTTTAATGCCCTACACGCCACAAACACCTAACCACTGCTCACCTATGCATCTTAATAATCCTGGTCAATGCTTTGGGAACAAATGCACACCCCCTGCAGGAAACTTCCCCACTTATGAACCCCACCAAGATTTTTTCGGATCCCGCACAATATGTACTACTCATGGTGTTTAGGCTCATCGACTCCCTGATAACACAGGGCTGGAACCAATTTCCTCGACTCACACCGGTCATAAACCATAGCTTACGCCAACAGTAAAGAAATGGCCCACGTTAACCACCTATAAGTACCGTGAGAGACAGAAACTTACAAGTCACACCCCACTGTTGAGTCCTGTCACGTCCGAGACATAGGTAGTGCATCGTCTAGGGAACTGAATGCCAGAAATTCTTCCGCTTGCCGAGACTTAAGAGACATAGTAAGTTACTTAGCAAGCTATGGTAGCCTCTTCACGCTTCTACTTATTAATGCCCGCTCGTTACTTAAGAAAATATCCGATCTTAGAACAATAGTTTTGCCAACCAAACCCACTGCATTATTAGCTACTGAATCACGGTGTACTGGCTCAACCCTAGACATGGACCTGCGTGCAGATGGCTATACCCTGTATCGCACTAATCGTGACCACGAGCGTGGCGGAGGCTGTTTGATCTGTGTGTGGCCTTGCTACCTCAAATAAGATTGAAGATGATATCTTCAATGACCTGCCGGACTCACTTCAGGTCGTTACAAACGGTGCCAACCACAAGATCCTCATAGGCTGTATGTATAGAGCACCATGTTCAACAAAAGGAAATGATGAACTGATGGCTAGATCATTTGCCCACGCTGGATCCCTCATTGTTGACTTCAAACAGATTGCAGGCGACTTTAACTTACCTGAAGTTAACTGTGAGGTCGGTCGCGGCCCACAACGATTTGGCGGAGTACCTTCTGTCACAGATATCTATGGCTGGAAGCGATACATCCAGCAACCCACACGTGGAGATGGTAGACTGGACCTAGTCTTTTGCTGTGAAATCATCTCTGTCACTATCCACGTTAGTAGCGAATTCTCTAACAGCGACCACAGGACGGTATTCTATTGCTTACCAATTCTTCCTCCCAATGAGAAAAACAAGCAATCTTCAAATTATACTCGGCATAGAAGCTATAAGAATATAGAGCGGAAAGTACTCATCGGGCTACTCAGGTGCTCTCCATGGGATGACTACTTTACCACAGGCTCATTAACAGGCACACTCACTTTTCTGCAGAAACATAGAGCTATGTCTAGATGCTGCTGCTCCCGCAAAAACAGTTAAGGCTTATGAGGAGCCAGACCAATACATGCCTAAAATATTCCGCAACCGACCTAGGAGATTATCATCATAATACCACTCGTCAAGAGACTTCACGTCACTGCGCTTAATTCACGAGACCTACGAATCTCTCGAGACACTGCGTGCGAAACAAGCAGTAAACGAAGAAATCGTCGCTCTCAAAAGTGGCTCTAGAATACAAAAGTTGACATCTCTTCCGAGTAAACGTCTGGAGCCATCAGCGGATGTAGCCTATCTACCACAACGGCCCCCTCAAGATTAGTGAACTGTTTAGCAAATCATTCGCTAATTTCAAGCTTAATGCCCTCAACCCGACTGGCTTTACTCCAATTACCGCTAGTTCATGCAATAGAATGGAGTTCACCGTCAAAAGTACCACTGAGGCCATCAAAAGCCTGAAACTGTAGACAGGTGCGGGGATAGATGGCCCAAACTCAATAGCCGTCAGAAACAGTGGTGATGGTACGCCTCTGTTCTTGCTTTAGATATTCACACTATCAGTGGAAAGTGGGGAGTATCCTAGTGAGCAGAAAGCTAGCTTTATAATATTGGGAACTACGAGCCTACCAACATAACTTCAGTCCTCTCCCGAATCATGGAAAAAGTGATTAAGGGCAGCATTTCTGACCACCCACTTAGAGAAAACCCCGTCACAAAGTCTCAGCACGGTTTCATTAAAAACAGGTCTCGCATTACTTGCCGTTTCGACTTCTTCAACCTTATCACTAGTAGCCGCGATGCACGTAAAGTCGTCGTTGTTCTATACCTTGACATATCAAAGGCATTTGATAAGGTGCCGTACACTATTCTCTTTGATAAGCTACAATCAATTGGCATCCATGACCCTTTGCCTCATTGGCTACAATCGTTTCTTAGCGATCATAGTCAAATCGTCAAAGTAAATTCTATGCAGTCTACACCTAGGCTCATAACTAGTGGATTAATGCAGGGTAGTGTCCTTGGACCTTTGTTGTTCATAACTTACATTGATAGTGTGTGCACGTGCTTCACTGTAGGGGAAACATTCCTATACATTAATGACCTTAAGATTGCATACTCATGTCACACCCATGAACTAGGTAGTGCGCCATCTACTCCTCGACAAGAATTAGGTGAAGTTGCTAAATGGTTTGATGAGTCCCATCTCCAGTTCAGCACTGATAAATGTGGTTGGCTTAGCATGGGCAGCGACAACGTGGATCCGTCTCTCGAAATATGTGGACAAAAGCTACCTAGACGTTCTTCAGTGCTAGATCTTGGTCTTAGATATTCCAGTGACTTAACATTCTCTGAGAAGACAGCTTGTATCACATCTAAGTCACGTAGACTCCTTGGATGCATCGTCCGCAACTTTTATAGTACTGAATCAAGGATCCTACTCTATAAAGTGAGCACCCGTTCAATTTTAGAGTACTACCCGTTCATCTTAAGTGGCTTTTGTATAAGCGACAAAGGAAAAATTGAAGGAGTACAACGCCATTTTACACTAAGAACACTAGGAGCTGACTGCAGCCTAGACTATATCTCGAGATGCAACATGCTAGGACTGGAACCTCTATGGAAGAGGCGACTTAGAGTGAATCTTATATTTTACCGTAGATTACTTCGTAAGCCAGTGCACTCGTGTGGCCCCAAAATTAAAATAGTTGTAACACTTACTCAGTATTTACGTAATCACAACCTATTAGCGGAAAATGAGTGTTGTAAGACCAAATTGCGAAGCAACTTTTTCATCAATAAGTTCTGTCACATCTAGAGTACACTTCCTGAGGAAATACCGCAGGCATATTATCTACCTTTCGTTCTGCACTTAATAAGCTCCTAACAGGTGATCAGTCTATCACTCTCCTAGGCACTATCTATACGTTCTTGGATAGTGAAGGCATACTAGGACCCCTAAACGTATAGTAAGGCTATCATAAATCGCAAGTACTTATTACCTCAATGGACTCATAAAGGGGGTTTGATTACTGGTCCATTTGGTCGGACTGTGCAGTACAAATACATAACGAGTGTTCCCTTTAAGTTTACCAACAGAAACTGCCTATCTTATGACTCGTGTGAACTTCATATGAGAAAAACAAGAAGGAAGATTCATTCTCATATGAATGAATTAAAGTTTACATATGGCTCGAATGATTTTAAAAAGACAAGAACTTCTCTCCTCCCAGTTTGTTTTACGTGGCATTCCACCGTCCAGTTTCTCCTTGCGCTTTCTTTTTTCTTCTCTCTTCAGTATCAGCCTGACGAGAAAGTTCTAAGCATTAGTTCGATCAAAACGTATCAACTTGCTGGGAAGCCTACTTCGCACCTAATACTGGAAACTGATGTTAGAGGTGTCCAACTGGCTCGCCCTGATTTTCCATTTTCCTGTTTCTTGAACAGCTTTACAACCAACTCACCTGCCTACCAGTACCCTAAATGCACAATAACTGGTCTCAGATTTCTGGTCCGTGAGAAATGCAGCGGAAATCTGGATAAACTACCATATCCAAGAGATCCCTACCTAACGGCAACACACCCATAATAATGCTACGCAACAGATTTCTCTAATACCTTGTCTTGTATCAATCCACCTAATAGAAGTCAATTAACAGCCAATGTATCTCCTTAACAATGTTGCATACTTTAATGTGAAGTCTATGAAGTTTTACACATGCGTAATATTCACCACTGTTGAACGACGATGCTTCCAGTCTTTAATTACTTGCACCACAACAAGTGTTTTCAGTACTATCAATCTGAATTGCTGGAAAAGGTAACACTTGAAGAGTGAGAAGCGCCTGAACTTAGACATTCACCTGGATTAAATGATTGTATGGACGCTTACTTATTCCTAAAACCACTGAAGTAAGTTATTGTTGGCCAGCATAAGAATTGCTGTTGAAATAGATGTTTATCTGACAAAACACTTGGTATTGTAGACGGGTCAATCATGTCGACCAGTCACAACGCAAACACCAAATATTGCTCCATTTTACGTGAAGAAAGAGCTGTGAGCGGAAATGACTTAAACTCAGAACGATGTGCATGTACTGTGAGGCGATATTTTCCTGCTATTTTCATAACAGTTGGACACTTGGTATCCTCCCTCTGTATCATTCAATGCTGCTAAAACCTTTTATGTTTCTCTGCAATTATCAATTTGATGAGGCCTGTAAACTGGCTTCTCTCATGTTAGCTTCATAACTTGAGAATAAAGATATTTATTTATTTATTACTCTAGAGAAAATGCCTTCAATCAACATAGGAAACGCAGTACTTGCGGACGAGTCCGCAATAAACACTGCTCAACGAGTGAGTTGAGAAGGTGTCACTCTCTCGAAGTCGCCTCATGGTAACTAGCGAAAACAGATAAGGCCGTTAAAATAACAACAAGGATGGAAATCTACGGCCTCGCTCAGAAAAGCCTACTAGGTGTTTCGTTATTCAACGAAAACAATTTGTTCAGTCGGGTTTGCTATTTCCCAGCAGTTGTGCTTTCTACATCGGCTTTCCCGTCATTTCGCCAGCAGTTCTGTCCAACCAAAAACATTAACTTCCACCAATGGGCTAGCAACAGTCACAGCTGGCGCGTTTGAAGCCTTGGTTAAAAAATATGAGGCCTACCTCTAGGTTTTATTACTAAGTAGAACTCATCCAGTTAAAAACTACGTGCCAAGCCCTTGATTTATTCAGCAAAAAACGGTGGAATCTTATATGCCAAAAAGTTCGTCCAAGTGTTTCCAAGTCCATGCCTAGAAGCTGTTGCTTTGATAATGATTTTGAAGCATATAGTAATAAGGCTAGTGAGCCAGGTATCTGATACAACTATTTGACAGAATGATAGCTTGTGGGAGTAGGCATATACTCATGTATCGACATCTGTTACCCTCAGAGAATTCAATGGTTTTTTATCTCTTTTCTTGATATGGAAGTGACGATCAAATGGCAGATTTCCCACTCGCCTTGATATCTGAATATATGGAGGGGTGCAATGTGTACTGAAAGTTTCATCTGCCTTTATTAATCTAGCAATACCCGTTTCAAGGTCTCGAGAAAGGTGACCTTTCCTCCCTCCTATTTGTCAACGATCTGCCAGACAAATTATCCTCACCCATCCTCCTCTTCGCTGACGACATTAAAATTTGGAGGGTGGTAGACGAAGAAGCTGACTGTAAAGCACTACAAAAGGACTTGCAGCAACTCGAGCTTTGGTGGTCGGAAGGTGGCCTGAGCTTCGACCTGGAAAAGTGCAAGGTAATGCACATCAGCAAATACGGAGCAAGTACGACCGACTTCCAGTACATGTTGAGCAACCATGCTATCACCAGAGTGTCCGTGGAGAAAGACTTGGGACTCAACTTCTCCAACACCTTGGACACCAGCTCCAGCTACGGAGGTATGACAACCACAGCGAATACCATTCCACACCTTTTGCGTAGACAGCTTGGTGCCCTCATTCCCGAACTCCTAATCACCATTTTCAAATCATACGTGCGGCCGCATTCAGAGGTTTTCAGCACGGTGGCCCCCTGAGCAGTCAAGAGAGGCTCTAATCTCCTTGAAGCAATACAAAAAGCCGCAACAAAATCAGTTGAGGAGCTAAGGGGAAAGACGTATCCTAAAAGACTTAAACACCTTGACCCATTTGCTTTGGGTTGTCGCAGGAAGAGGGGTGGTCTTATTATGGCCCACAAGATCGCCCCTCAGGCAGACCACACAAACAAATGGATTTTGCCTGCAACTCAGTGGTCTTCACGAGGAAACCACATTAAGATAGCAAACCAGAGAGCCAAAGTCATACCCAGGTCCAAATTTTTCTCCCTAAAAGTATGTGCTTTATGGAATGCCTTACAGCGACATATCGTTGTAGCTCCCTCAGCCGGCTCATTCAAGAGATGATTAGACAGTTATGTCACCTCACATGGTCTACAACAAACATACCCAAGTAGTCACCAACCTCACTAGCCCCCAAATCCCTCCAACCTACCACTCATTATCCCCCCCCTAATACACCCACATTACCTACTAATTCTTCTGCAGGAACCAAACCCACGCTACCATTCTCGCAATTCCCACATACTTTTCTGTCATTCTTATTTCTCCTTCTCACCCCCCTCTTCTTCCCCTTCCCCTTTCCTTTTTCTCTTCCCTTATTTTTCTCTTCTTCCTTCTATTACCACTACCTTACTATTCTGTTCCAGGTACCTACACAGATAGGGGTCACAGCAGTTTCCCAAACTTCCCAGAAACCCGTAGTTCCCCGGTCACTCTACAAATTACAACTTACTAACCCACAAAACGCCCACCTCACCGAAGCCAAAAGCAAGAAAGCAGAGGGGATTTCCTCGTCCACCGCAGGAGTGAACCGAACAACTAGAACCAAGCCCTATGAACTAAACGTGAGAGATCAAAACCATCAGTTTTCTACGCTTGCACTATCAATATTGAGTTGGATATCGGTTCAAATGGAAGATTTCCCACTCGCCTTGATATCTGAATATATGGACGGGCACAATATGTACTGAAAGTTTCAGTTTTGTTTGAAAGCGCGCTTTTCAAAAAGGACAGTGGGGTTCGACGAATTTTGATTAGTCTGTTATATTTACTGCGCTGGGGTTTATAACTCCTTGAACAAACATTTTTCCACCCTTTATCCAGTCTAATGACAGTTTCAAGGGATATCTGCGTAGTTTGTCGCAGAAATGTCAGCTTCTAAGCTAAGGCGATGGGTTGTCAGCTTTGCTCTCAGTGGACTCCTCCTGTGATTCCAGCCAGGTATCTGGTTATTGTGAAGCACTGCTTAATAGCCCTTTTGATGGTGGTTGGTATTTTTGTCCATGTTGTAGGTCCAAAAGTAAGTACCAAATAGGCCTAGAGCTAGTGAGGCAGAACTCCGACCGCCTTACGGCTGAGATCTCTACACAAACCAGCCCCAATCTAAAGAAGCCTTATGGCCATATAAATATCCGTCGAGTTAGCAGTAAAGCAAGTAGCGAATTCATCACTGTCACTGACTGTCTCCCCGTTAGCATGCCTTTGGAGCCGATCCCCTCAGTGATGAATGGTAATCTCACACTCGATAAGTGTCGAAAGAAAGGCCTGAAGAAGTGTAGGCAGGTCAGTTCAGTTAAAAACGGAACATTAAGTAACGGTCGTAAGTCTGGCAGAGTAACGACCACTCAGCCTAATGAAAAGCCGAACCATAAGCTGAACATCGCCCCTCCTACTCAGGCGAAAAACGTTCCGAAAAAAGCAGATCTTGCTTCCACCACCTGTAACCCAGGGCGGAAGCCACCTGCATTTCGCCACCCGCCTCTTTCAGTCATCAAGAAAAACTCCCACAGCCGGCACCTCAGGTCTTCCGAGTCACTCGCAAAAGGCTCATCAGAGGTCTGAGTCTGTATTCACAGGTTGGAATAGGCTCCAAAAGACAAACCATGACCCCAGTCTTAGATCACTCATACTCTTCAACGTTCAGGAAAGCGGCTCTTCCCTACTGACTGATCGTGGAGAACACGATCTTGACCAATGGAAGAGTGCGAACTCTTAGGAGCCTCTCCCTGCAGTCCATCTCCTCAAAGCCTAGCGCGTAGTAAGTTCTCCCCTAGAGGCTCTCCCAGACCTTTAAGAGTACCCCTTGGTAGTACACGTCAGTCCGAACACATCCTTCTGAAAGGTCATCAGTTAGCGAAACGTAAACTGTCTGACGTCAGGATTAGGCCTGATAGACCCTGGTCAGCGCGAGAACTTCGCAACAGCAAGAAGGTTCACTCTCAAGAGTTATGCTACCCGGTAATCATACACGGGATCCTCGAATGTTCGGGTACCGATACTGCCGAACTTATCCACGACACAAATCACTGGAGATATGTTGTCACCAAACTCCAAATCGATGTGAAGGCCGAAATAATTAATCGTCTTCCAAGGCCGGTTCACCTCTCGACCATATGTACTCCTAGGCTACTCCAAGTAACCCTTGACTCTCCGGACATGGTTAGAACTACCTTGGAATCCTGGTTTAATGCATCTGATACATTCCCTAGAGAAATAAAGATAGGCGAGTGCAGACCCAGGGAACAGAGGAAGACTGAGAGGCGTTTCAAGCGCTTACCGTTGGCCAGCGCACACCTAACGGTAGAACGGCTGGACGATGAGCAAGAGCATTTATCGACCTTGTCCCAGATCGAAGAACCCTGCACCAGTTCTCAGTCAAAGAGATCAGTTGATACAGTAGCTCTTGGTTTCACCGCCCTATCAAAAAACTTGTCAAAGCCGGCCATTCACAGGTTGGCAACTCATGCTTAACTCAACCGGTTGCTGGGACCTCCGGCCCTCATACTCTTATTCGCTGTACCTTCAGCAATGTACGAGGCCTACGCACCAAGGTACCTGGGTTAAGGTTATTAGTGGATGAGGAAAGTCCCAGCATAATGACTGTCTGTGAAACATGGCTATCAGAGGACATAGAAGACGAGGAAGTTCGTCTGGGACAGCTCAGCCTAATCCGAAAGGATAGACCGGAGAGTCCAGGAGGTGACGTTGCTCTTTGCACCCGCCCTTACTTAAAAGTCTATGGGATTCAATCTCATAGAATTGGCATTAAAGATGTCCTCTGGTGTAGCATTGAGTGCTGCAGAGGTCCGTGTTTAGTTGGAGTTTTATACCGCCCTCCTGCAGCTGATGCCAAGCTAAATAAAATGTTAATACAGTCCATCAGAGGAGCTCTAGAAATGAACTTCCCACAGGTCCTCATTGTGGGAGATTTTAACTTTCCTCAATTCTTTACCACGGAAAGTCCATCCACTGCTCTAAAGGACTTTCGGGAATTGTTACTGGAAAACTCCTTGACAGAACATGTTTCCCAGTGTACTTGTTGGGGGCATGACGGTAAGGCATCCCGACTAGATTACATTTTCGCAAATCAGTTCATCGAGATAAGCAACTTGAATGTTCTCAGACCCCTTGGCCTGGGTGACCATACAGTTATCTCCTTTAATATTTCTATATCTAGGCCATCCGTTCCCGATCAGCCTTTAGTCAGGAACTACAGGAGAACTGATTTCGAGAAGGTTCGGCAAGATCTGGAAGGTTCCGCTTGCTTAAATTGCGATGACCTACTGGATCTTAATGCTAGATGGGGTCTGTTGAAGGATATAATCCTACAGACAATAGAAGACAACACTCCTCTGATACCAAGAAGAACCAACAAGTTCTACTTCTCCTGGCTTAAGTCTAGCACGCACAAACTAATACGGCGTAAACGGTGGTCTTGGAATATATGGAGGTGCACTAATAGCCCTTTTGACTGGCTAAACTATAAAGACATTCGTAACAAGTGTTCAGTAAGGATCGGAAATGACAGAACAAACCACCAGACACAACCTTGTAGAACCCTGGAGGGGAATCATGGGATACTGTGCTCGTTGATGAAACAGAAGAGTAACAGTTCACTAAGTCTACAGGACCCCATTAGTTTGAAGATTCTCTATTCCAACTCCGAAGTATTCCAATAAGACAGACTTAGAACCCAAGGAACCACAGTTCGCTTATTCTACAACACGAAGTCTGAATCTGCTTTTATTAATCTAGCAATACTCAGTTCAAGGTCTCGAGAAGGGTGACCTTTCTCCCCGCGGAAAGGTTTTTTCTGTAGACTGCAGTCTAATGCTCTTTGTGAGTCTTTTTGTTTTCTCTGTCCACTCCGTTCCCATTCATATGTCCTGGGTATTTAGTAATTTTCGTCGTTAAAGATGTTCTTGATGAGTAGATCACCCTGATTTTCTATTTTACTGTGACTCATTTATTAAGGCAGCCAGTTTTGTTTGATGGGTTGAGATTAGAACTCCACTCCATCTACTCAAGTTTGGGCAGCCAAGTAGCGTCGTTAGCCGTGATTAAATCAGTTCGGTCCAATTCTTTTACTTCATCGTTTACCACAAATGACTAGAAGTCGTTATGGGTCTCCTCTAAATGAGTAACATTTTTTGTCATGATTGCTATCATGTCAGTCTCTACTTAAATTCAACGTTAGTGGTTTTTCGCCTTATCTGACTTTTCTGAAGTTCCTATTTTCCTATTTTCTCTGATTCTGTTAAGGTGTACGCATACCTGTTCGGACTAACACGTGGGAAATTATGCGGATTAAAGGAAGGGGAGGGAAACCGTCAATAGAGGGGAAAAGTAGGCAAGGTTAAAAGAGGGACGCGACTTTGGGGGAGAGGGAAAGACAAAAAGGTTGCATTTCTCCATGAATGTCGCTTTCTTTAGCCATTAATTTCCCCACTTATTTCCCCTTTATTCGAATTATTTCCCCGTTTTTAGTCTGTATGGGATTAGTACTTATTTTATCTTTTTTGGTTCTCTCTGTATTACTCAGTCAAAAAGTGTATGGGGAGTTGGGTTGGGATCACAGGATCCGATGTTGTACAAAAACTAGAAAAGTGCAGAAGAAATTTAAAATTATTTACGGGTCCCAGAGTTTTTGTTGGCAAGGCTTATCAACTGATCTAGTTGTATGGACAATAAATTCATCATGTGTATTAGGGTGTTTTTGGGTTTTGTAAGCGCAGGCTGTTAAAAGTTAGACAATGTGTAGCTACTAGTCACAAGAGATCGGACCACAAGCTAGCAATTTTGTTAGTGATTAAAGATTCGAGTTCCTTTGGAGAAGTGATTACGACAAACAATTTATAGTTCCGCACCTTCTGGAAGGCAACTATCTTGAATCTGCCTAAGGTAGGTCATATATGGCTTGCTTCTTTCTTATTACTTATCAAAGTACTTCGTAAGATGAAATGCTCACCTTATGCTGACCATCCATAAACCTCCTTTTCTAAACGAGTAGACAGTAGAGTTCAAATGATATTTTTCTAACAAAACGCCGTACTACTATCACCTAGCTGTATAACTAGTAACTCAACTTCACCGTCGAACCCTACATCAAATTGCTTTTAGTTTTACCATTACTCGAATGACTACTGAAGCTTGATAAAAAGTTAAGGGAGTCATCCTGTCCAACAGAAATAGTTAGGTTATTGCAATATTCATGGTCGTAACCGTCCATTAGAGTCTTTCCATTGTTCTTGGCTGACTTGCAGGAGTTTGGGAATCATGTTTCTAGTTGCCGTAAGCATAGCGTTACACTTGAGGTCGATGAATTAACTATTTTAACAAATATCACTTAACTTACACCTATGCACTATTTCACTGAGTTATTTAGAATGGGATTTTGAAAGTTAAGCCTGCTGATACTTATTCCCTCTCATGGATTACCTACAATGGTGTTTATCAAACTTAGTGTTTCGATTTGGGATACAAAAGTTCATTCAGTTCTAGCTAAATCATGCTGAACGTAACATTAACTCAATCCTAAAAGAATCGAGAAATAGCAGCAACCCTGGAAGTTTCTGACTCTAGCTTTCGGTTATATAGGGAAATGTAGGCCATCTGCCGATACTCATCGAATCCATGGGCTGTAACCCTTATTGACGTGTCTCAAAATTTATTATATGGGTACTGAAGCGTTTGCTCTTTATAGTTTTTAAAGATTTCACTACTCCTCAGTTACTAATCCTCTCCCTTCTCATATCCTTTTATTGCATTGGTATCATTCTTTTATTTACCACCTATATTGCTGTAGAATGATAAATAATGTAATTCTGTGAGATTCTGCTTCAATCTGTCTGCATAGGCTAATGCAGGCTATCTACTCAAGGTCTACCAATCAACTTGAATCGATAGTTGGAGACTGGGTACACATACACTAAATCTTAATCTAGATCTTAAGTTCTATCACCATTTTTATAGTTTTTCCTTCTCTCCAATGAATTGGATTCACCTCAAAGCAGTGTAAAATATCGCAACCTCAGTTGGTACTCAGTTATTTACTTCAGCATATTATGTATCTGTCCACCATACTGATATCTCCGAAAATTTGCAAGTTAGATATTAATCAATACCAGTAAAACCTTATTTTTCGACTCAACTGTTAATCAGTGCATTACAGTTAATAGAGTAATAGATATTCATTCATCATCGAATTTGGCACGATGCTAGTGGAAGTACGTGTAGTTTGCAAAATGGCTAAAAAGCAGCATCAGTCTGGATTCTTGAACCACCGGTTTTAGCAGTACGGAGAAATTTAGATTCCCAGGTTGATGACCGCTTTACGACTAAACTTAATCACCGAGACCTAAGCTTTATGGTTCTGAATCCTTCTGAGTGGTGCGGATGCGTTTCACTCATATTAATCTTGACCAGCCTGTTACCTCATTTTTGTGCAGCTCCCTCTTCCTGACTTTCTACAACTGTTGATTAAGTTTTTTCCATTTTTTTTATTTTCCATTTTGCTGACTTGTATCTTAGTGTACTGACATGAAGTACGACAACGTAATTCGTTACGTAGTATTACAAGGTCCTGTTGATATTATAACTGAATTAAGTTTTTCATGGCATTCTACGGTATTTTTCCTAATCATTTCATCTTCTTCTTTTGTATCATATGTCTTAATGTATAAATTCGTTTTGTTTTATCCTCATATATAAAAGGAATGCAAAAAATGAAGACCGAAACGACCCAACAGTTCAATGCAAATTTTGTGTCTTCCCTCCAAAAAGCCAACTGTGAACAAAATCCAAAGCAATACCGATGGCTAGAGCAGTGCTATGAGATAGTTATTTCTGCAAAATCTGATGATGATTTGCCTATTATCCCGATTGATGGAGGTTCAGATGCTGGTATGTTCTGCGTCGTTGGTGCCCAATTTGATCCTTCTCGGATAATTTATCATGGTCATGATAATAATTCTTCAAAATCTATGAAACCCGGTGATATAATTTTAGCTATCAACGGTTATGAACTCTCAGGATATACAAAACGTGATGCTGTTACATTGTGTAATGCTTGTCTACAGTCTCAGTCTCATGTTCGACTACATCTTAGTCCACCGCATGCTTTAGCAACAAGCAGTACAATGCTGTCAAGTTTTTTAGCCATTTCCTTTGCAATGGACTCACCGGAGTATGCTCTTCAAGAAAAAATACGAGAAAATGTATACCAGCGTGTAGTACCATGTAAGTGGATTTCTTGTATATGAGTTATTTATGGTGATTGAAAATGTAACTTTATAGTTGTTCGATTTTCTTCAAGCCTTGGTATTTTGTTGTATTCAGCAAGCTAGATGGATATACCAGCGCTTCATAAAAATCACATCATGAAAGCCATGTGATTTTAAATGATCTTTTCGCATGTTTATCTGCTTAAATTCAATTTTCGTAGAATCACACTGATGAGTGTGTGTGTGTTTTGCTATTGTGAATATATGATTTATCTTATTATGCCAACCTGTTTGACTGTTGATATAATTAAGATACTTCCTGATCGGTATATGTTTATTTTTCCGTAAATAAGTCGTTTGTTGAACCTATGTCTATGTGTTCGTAAATAGCCACTTTCTTTTTGATTACTAATGAAAGAGGCAGAGAGTATTTAGTCTCAACGTTTTGACCACTGATCGGTATCAGCTGGAAAGTCGTCGAGAACTAGGGAGCACTGGTAAACTTATGTTTCGGTTTGAAATTCAACAATACGGACTGATTTCTCAGAACGAGATGGGACCTATTACATTCGTTTTTGTTAGCTGGTTAGAGACAATCACTAGGAATCCCTGTACTTACGTTTCGTGCTTGTTAGCACTCATCAACAAGGTGTATCTGGAACTTCGAGGTAAGTGTTGTCTCCTCTGAGATTCGAACCCACTTCACCCAGTGTTGCAGGCAGCGACATTACCACCAACTAATCTAATCCGATCTTATAGGAGGTCAGTCGCTGCATGAATAGCTGATTAGTAACGTCTCTGACTACAATATTGAGCGACACTGTTTCGGATCTCAGAGGAGACATCATTTCCTTTGAGATTTCAGAAACACCTTACTGACGAGTGCCAAGGAGCACGAAACCTAGATTAAACAGAGGTTCCTGCCAGTTGCATATAACTGGCTGACATCCATCAAAGTGCGCCACGATAGTGAGCCTCTTAGCTTGGTGGCTACGGTGCAGAATGATCGATATAATTCGGTCAACACTCAAGGCTGGACAACATGAAATTGGTTGCTCTCCATCGACCAGTCAATGTACACTCGTTTTTCATGACTATCGTTTTATCATTCAGCCACGGTTTGGGATTCGGTGATCACTTTTCAACTGTGGTCAGTTTACAGTACAGCACAGGCATCATTTTGTATCATTGATAGGCACTCTTTCTGGTTTCTTATTCTCTTATATTTATGAGTTATGAAACTGACTGAAGGTGGAATATGAAATTCATTTACTACTAACTCAGTAATCGAATGATCATGTTCATACTTCAAGACTTGAAAGTCTAGGGACCCACTCCATAAATGAGGTAATTGGCGTACATTGCTGATAACTTCCAAAATAAAGTAAAACACTCGTCCAGCACTCCTTGGTTTTCAGTACATACGTTCCTAATGACAACTGCTTTGAATTTTATCAATTCCCCTGCAAAGCTTCTAAATGGTATTTGATTCAGGCTATTGCTTTAGTAGGTTATTTTTTTGACCCACTTTGTTGTCATGTCATGTTATGATAAACATCCAAGCCATAGTTGTTGCAAATATCCTGGAAGAAGTTAATCACCGAGTCAGGTTTAAGCATCATATAAACAAGTTTTAATATAATCCCAGCGTGTTAAAAAACTCAAAATCAAATTTTTCTGAACGTTTCGATGTGTAAGTAGTAATGCTACACTCTGCTTTCCGATAATTCTCTTGTTATTATATGCGAAAATATCTTGTTTATTCATGTTTTTCCTGTTTGTTTTGTTGATTTTCTATTTTTGCTCAATAGTTTGAACCTTTACAGTTGTGTGCAAGTTAGTAGTTTGTTGTGCATTCATTCGACCAAATTAAAAAATTCATTTTTTATCACTTGTGAACAGTTAGAATTACCTTCAGCAGATGTTATTTTACTGTGGCCTACTACTTATATCTGTGAAACCAAAACTCATACTAATAGTCGGTTCATTTTATCATGCCCAACATCCTCTACAGTCTTCAAGGTTGTACTTATTGTTAAACAACAATAATCATTTGGATTTATTTGGTAAAACTGTCTGTTTTATTCGAATTTCCAAGACTGAAAGTTCATGTAGTAACGTATCCAGGATAAATGTAGATTATTTTCAAATATTTTTCAAAGTTAATTGCATATTTTTTGCTTGATATATTTTAGGTACAACTAGACTGCCTAGAGCAGAAGAAGTAGATGGGGTACACTATCGTTTTATGAATGTGCCTCAATTTCTTGCACTTGAACGTAGCGGACAATTGTTGGAAAGTGGAATGTACAAAGGTAATTTTACTCTTTAGTATAATTGCTTCTATATCATACCGTCGTCTATTGGACCGAATTGATCGGTCTCTATTGGTAGTGGAATCCACTGTGGATGCTACTGCTAGCCACTATCATGAGTAGTATTACTTTGTTTTGGCATATCATACTAACATGTGTTGAATGTTTGCCTGTTACGTAATGAGTGTTATCAGAGATAAAACGTTATGTTACTTTTTACCACATTGAGTTTTATCTCAGGATCTATTAAATGGTGTTATTGCCTGCTCCGAGACAAATTGTTGGAGTTTTTTATTCTGGGAAATCCATACTCTAACTGATAACCAAGTTATTCCAGGGTTATCAGTACTAGTTGAGGCATAAAATCAAGATAGGCGGAATAGTTTCTAACGCATAAAATACACTCACCAACCTTGTGCACGTTTGTACAGTAAGCAATCAGCGACACATATTGTGCGAGGGCTAATGACACTACCTGGTTTCCTAAACCTCCGTAGATGGAGCGGGGCTTGAAAACAGGACCCATTGACTGAAAGTCATCTCCCCAAATCAATAACCCACAGCTCCCAATTTTCACTTGCTAGAGGTGTTTTGAGAGGTTATTTTTCTACAGGCCTATCTGTTTACATTGACGGTGTTTCAGTATAAAGCTATACAGACTAGTGAATATAACATCGTAATGGTAAGTAGAATAAATATTGAATTATGCTCAACGATTAATTGTGCTATGGGACAGTGATATATACCGGAGAATGACAAACGCTAAAACCAACAAACTGAATGAATATCGACGCAGAATAAAATGTTAACTCATATAATATTTATATAAAAAATTTGAAGACCACCCTAGCAACTGGTGAAATAATCAATCAAGATTGAATATCTCGACTATGAAGGCGGTTTTCCACAGAATAAAGAAACTGAGATGTTTATTTCAGTAGTTGCTAGAGTGTCGTTTACATTCATTCTAACTTGAGCCTATAATAAGAGTAGACTGAAGATTACTACTTAGTTTATGAATTTGAAAGTAGACTGAAAATCTAAAGATCTCATCATCATTTGATGTTAAAAATTCGCATATATTGGGTAGTTGTTACATCTTAACTGAAGCTCTGACCTACTTTGTCTCTATGACTAGAATACCTGTTCACACTGTCATGTCATTCTGAATATTCGTACTGTCTTTATAATACTACTATTTTTGCTATTCTAAAGTACACATCCTCATCCTCGCTATCGTTGACCCACAAATTACCTTGATTAGTTCATTTTTTTAATACATATACTGAAAGCGGTGTATATTAGAGTGAAGCGTGAGATCTAGTTAAAAACAATACCGTTCCCTTACATGTAAAGAGTTATTATCCTCTTTTATTCGCTTTTAAATTGGTTCATGTTGTAAGTACAACTTGACTTAATCTAATCTACTTAGTAGAATTGTCGCTTATTGGTTTGGGTAGTTGATATTCTACCAGTGGATCACAGGTTGGAACGCTGCTCCACCTACTGCACAAACGTGTATATGGTTGCTGAGTGCATTTCGATTTACTATCTGCTTAACTATACACTAGACTAGATGTTTGAATTCAACACGTCTTTCACACTATTGACTAAATGTGATCAAATGCTGACTATCTCAAGGTTCAACTGAGTAAATATCGAAAGGTCGAATGACAATGTATTCATTATTTAATGTAGTCTTGACTCAAGGATTAAAACACTATTAAGATGTACCAGTCAGTTTTATACGAGTATATGACAAATGATAGTAATGATGGATAGTAGCTAGCAGCTGAATTTAAGAGGCTCATTTCGTCCTATTTGGGACTCGTCGGCTGGATGTACCTGCTTCCCAGTGAGTGGTGTTGTTGCCAATAGAGACCGTTCAATTCGGTCCAATCAACGACGGTATGATATAAAAACAACCATATATTATGTATGACAAATGATTAAGAAATGTTTGTATGGAGCTAATAAATTTTTGTAAACAGATTTAAAACTTTAGTTTCATCTCTATCATTTCACGTCAGTGGTCACAGTCTGTCATAAGGAAACCCTATCGTCGTAGTGAATTGCTAGAATACATGGAATAGTTATATTAGCATGATTTAAGTCCCTGTCCTGAAGTAATATGGCATATCTGTTACTCAGATGGATGATTTCGGTTGTGTTATGTTCTCTGAGCTAGATGGTTGAATCATGAGCCCTTCTTTGTCTTTCTGGGCAATATCGTCATCAACTTCAATGCGAAATGAGTTATCAGCATTTCTCCATGTGTGCCTTAACAAAGTGATGTGTGATTGATGGTTTCCTCCGATTATTGTGGCATTGACTGCACAGATTTCATTATTAGTCATTTCTCTGTCTGGAATTTGACCTTGTAGTTGTTGATCATCTTCTTTATTGATTGGTGGTAGGTAGGGTGTGCGTCTATTGGGGCGTTGATTGGTGAATGACGTGAATGCCAAGCTTGTAGTAGTTCTCTGGATAGTCTTTGTGTCTCCTTTGTTAGAGATGTGTACATTTTCCAAGTCGAATTTATATACATATTTGTTGATGTGGATTGATATAGGAGACGAAATGTGGAGACGTTCAATAGGCAAGTGATGTTCATTTATATGAAGGTGATGAGATTGACCGTTTTATCGACTGTATTGAGGATCGTAGTTGTTGCACTTGACTTTGTAAGCGACATTCAGTTTATCTTTAACTGTTGGCATACCTTGGACTGTATAACATTGTCTAAGGGGAATTTATGGGTTTATCAGCCACATCAATGCCGAATTGCCGTGGTAGTGTTGTCGTGATTTGTGCAATGTTCTTTACATATAGTAGGATGGCCCGCTTGCTTATTTCTATGAATGACTTTGTATTTGATGATAAACTGGATAGGTATCTTCTGACAAAGTTGTGAAGCTAACGGTTCCTCTTAAGGACAGTCATGAAGCTATTTTCTTTTTTTCATGTACTGCTGTATGTTCTCGCTCTTTTGAATAAAGTCTGTACGCATCTACTTTTGAATAGCGCAATAAGAACACCGTTTGTAGGCTAAGATGACGTTATTTGTCTCACAGGGTATTCTTCGGTTGCGTACAACCTGAATAAATAAGTAAATCGCTATAACAAATAATAACATACATTATATGGAGCATTTTAAGATCAAGAAAACATGACAATTCTGAACACAAAGGAAGTTCAGGTTATAAATCTTGATAAACTACGTAAGGTGAGAAGTATTCACGAATGAGTGAGATAATATTTGAAGTAAGTAGAAGGAGTTGCGCAATCATGTGGAAATATTATGCTAACAAAATGATAAGTGAGTGAGATAAAGCTGTCGTAATAGTAACAAATACAGTAATCATGAAACGCTAATCAAAATGAATATGGATCTGAATAAGCACAAAATATACGTATTCGAAGTATTCTTGGGAAAGATGAGTGGATGAAAAATCAGCAGTTACTGGGGCAATAATAAATTGGTAACTGTCTTCTTTTGAGCACATAGTTTCGGTTGAACTCGTTAGATAGTGATGGCTTCAGCAATTTGAAGTAGACTTGAGATCCTTTGTCTGTTGACTACTATGAAGCATTTCATCACATCTACTTGATGTCCCGTATCACATAGTTGACGAGCTATTGCACTCCATTTGTCCAAATCAACATAGGACCAGGCATTACTGCCTAACGGTCCGAGTTGCCACGGCTCATATTAGTACGTCAAGTAAAAGGGCAGTGAAGTTGAAGATGAAGAAAAGAAAATTCAGTCAAAAGAAACATCAAGTAATAAAAGAGAGAAGTGAAGAATGAGAAAATGGTGAGATTCGGTATAGCGTTGTTAAGATGAGGATAATGTGTGTATACATCTGGCCCCCATTGACATCGGTTCTGAACCATACCATCACATAGAGTCTCCAACCACTGGTTTCTCTTGTCCCGCTGACCCCAACCACCTAGTCTTCATCGTCCCACATGGCTTAAACCAACAGTCAAAGACTTCATACATTAGTGCCATGTTTTGATCTGGCCGCCTCGGGCCTTTTTCCAGTCTGGACCTACTTCGACCAACATTGCACTGCTGAATGAGGATGCACCTCTGAAACGTAGATTCTTTAGCAATCCTAGCAGAAAAATGTCTCTCTGTTCTTCCTCCATACTTGCTACCGCATACACATATGATTTGATAAAAACAGTTGAAACTTTGTCTAATTTGGATTGTGTAATTACGTATATTGTTTAGTACAGTAAGAAAAACCTTGCAGCCGGACAGGTCTTGGATAATGCACTCCTAATTCATCTGTTGATGTCGTTGAGAACGTTTTTGATCAAGTTTACACCTTTATTTGTCATATTCTCGTTGTTCAATGTACTGAGTTGAAGTGGTTGATCTTTTTTTTGATGATTGGGAGCCTTGTTCGAAGTTTTACAATGTTACTATGGGTCAAGATCTTAATTTACTTGCTCAGTAGTAGCGTCGAAAACTTTAAGAACTTAATACCTGCATTTCAGTGACTCAACATCATAATCTTCGAAGTAATTACTGCTTTATCGTTGCATCAGTAAAGAAATCAATATTTTCTGGAACATACGTTCATCCTAGTGATAAGTTCATTGTGCGACAAAATATATGTCGTGAAATCCCGTTGTTAACAGCTGGCAAACATAAAATTTGATGACTTTACTGGTTGTTTACGGGTACCCTGCAGTTTTCAGTGATAAAAGCGGCTGGCTTGTGTGTGTGTGCGTTTGTAGTTCAAAATCGATTTTCTGCATTTTCACTTGTCTTCTTTCCATAGTTATTTATTCTAGTATTTCGCTTTTTTACCATTAATTCCATTTCTGATTATTTTCTGTCTATAGTCTACCGCTTGTTTCCTTATGAATAATTCATTTCTCTTTTTACTGGTTATTTTCTCTCTCCGCTATTTACTAGTTTTTGTGTGGTCGTAAATTATGCTAGACTATGAATTACAATCCTTCTAGTCATATAATGTCTATTTAAGTGTATATGCATGTTTCAAGTTGTCAGTTAATTTATGCTTATTTCTCTTTCAATAGTTTCCTCTTTCTGGTGTTATTCATAGTGTTGGTGATCATCATCGCCAACACCACTAACTTCAAATGAGGTGAACAGCCTGTGATATCGTGTTAACCAGCATTTTATTGTCTTTCTATATGTTTCATTGTGTATTCACTACTTGAGTGTTTTTGTTCTGTTTTACACTTTGCTAAAACTACAGTTTAACACACTGTGTTGTTACTACTTAGACCACAGTTTTAAAGGTATGCATATATAATGAGATGAATCAGACAGATAAATTTGTTAGCCAACAGTAACAGACTCATTGATTGACACACATTCACAAAATCCATAATACACGTACTCATTATCGAGGTGCTTGATAGACAGATTAGAAAATAGGTTTGTTTGCACAACGTGAAAACGATTCATATGATAATAGTTAAGTGTAGTGATAATCTTTCAGAGATATGATGAGTTGTTCACATTTGTTGTGTAGAAAACATGAACATTCCCTTCCTGTAGCCGGCCTGCTTTCGTTGGTCTAACACGAGTGTAAGTATTAAGTAACTTTAAAGGTCATGCTAGCAACTTGAAATCTACCTAGTTTATGATGAAATCTATTCATGTGATTGTTTTGGTGAGAAAGATAATCTTTCTTGTAGGCCAAATGAGCATATTTATTCATATTTTGAGTAACTTATCGTCTTGTCATGTAGTTCTTGTGGTGGACTTCACAGTCACATGAAGTGTTCAATTTAAATGAGTATATGGGGCTCTAATTTTATCCGTCTGTAAGAAACTTATCAAATGCACTTCCCCTTTGAAAATTACCTGATCATTAACAAGCCTGTCATCTAATCAACTAAATCCCCTGTGATGTTATAAAGTTGTATATTGAATATTGCTCTAACCTATTCAGTTCCGTTATCACAGTAAGGGTATTATAGCCTATTCAGTAAGTCTGATCGTGGTTAAATATTTCTGTTCGTATATACTTATTTCAAAGTGGTATATCCTAGATCTCCTGATGAGAAACTGTCATCGACGACCATATGTGGACAAATATGTACTAAAAACAATCGAATACGTTTAAGATTGTGGCTCATCGGTGTCAACACAGTTGACCATGGGTTCAAGTGCCACGACACTTGAGGAGATTTTAAGAACCAGGTAGTATCACCAGCCGTCACACAATTGGTGTGACTCACTGCCCTGGGCAGGATGTTTCATTTGGTTATTGAGTTGCATTTGTTCAGTAGAACACATTGCATAACTGCACAAATATTTAAACAGCTGACAATAGTAATCACTAGGTTGTCTTGGTTGATCAACAGCATTTTTCACGGCTGTTAGACATATAGATAGACAGACAATGTCAACATTGCGTAGCGGTCCAGGTTGCCACACTTCATATCAGCACATCAAGCGAGAATCTAATAAGGTGAAAGATAAAGAAGAAATCGGTCGAAAATGGTAGGAAGAAGTAAAAAGAGAACGTGGAAGAATGAGAGAATATTGAAATTCAGTGTGACATTTAAGATCAACTGAAATGAAGGGTGTATTTAAATAAACGCAGCGCACTCAACTATCTTGTGTACATCCGTGCAGCAGGCAATGAAACACATTTGTTGTGTGAAGGTTAGCGATGCCATCTAGCTGTCCAAACCTCGGTAGGTGGAGCGGGGCTCGAACCCGTGACCCAGTGGTCGGTAGTCATCTCCCTGTTTGAGTACCGGGCCGATAACCTGGATACTGCTGGTTCAAATTTTTCTACGATCGGGGTTTTCGTTTCATCTCCAGTCATCATTCCATATCACCAAATCAGTACTTTATAAACTAGTCGGTGTTGTACTGTATGAGATAACTCTTTCAACGTCTAGACACAGTTTTTAAACGATGTATGTTATTACAAGCTAAAATGTTTCAGGAAGAATACGCTTGACAGTTAAGTTTTGACTGGGTTGACAATTTTGGCTGATGAACTTGACGTAATGTAATCTTTCTCATTCATTTCCTCAAATATCTGCAACTGTTGTTATTTTATTGTTTGACTAACTGTCACTGTAGCTACTTTTCTTCAAGCTAGTTAACGTAACAGAAGAGGTATATTGTGTGAATAGAATTTCTAAGAAGGTCTCTTTCAGTATTCTCATTATTTACAATATACACCTGAGTATTAGATCATCAATCTGAAAGAATTTAATACAATAACCTCAAAGCTCTTATATGTTTAGGCTAAACGGATTACTTGATGAACTGTCTTATTGACTAACCCAGTTTTGTAATCATATTCACTATGTCCAACTCCCACCTAATAGGATGTTTCGTAAATGAGAATTTAAGTGTTTGAAGGCATTCTTGTCTTACTTCCTTAGGCTACCTATCCTCATAATTTCTGCCATTTGTGTTGCTATTCTCATTACATTTCTTATTGATAATTTCTCGTGATTATGGTGACTGGAAATGTAACAGTTTGGATAGACAAACAATTGTACCAAGTTTCGTGTTCCACTTGTGTGCGTCTATCTACTTAGTCATAAGGTAAAAGATAGTAATTACTCTTGGTTTTAGGGTTCACTTATGATGTAGGCTTCTTTTCAGGATGTTTTTACTGTTGGTAACCATACGTAAATGTACTTGAAATCTGATAGTTTGAAATGTTTCTACGAATAGAGTATTGTATGGCCTGTTAACAATAATCTTCAGTGGATTTTTGTTTCATTGAATAGAATATACCTTACTTGCTATCCAGTGGTCTGATATGCACAATACCAGGTTGAAGTATATTGTCGTCAGTGTTTTAAAGAATTGTTTTCATGATGGATAGTGGTTAGGAGTAGAATCTAAGACATACGTTTCGTCTTATTCGGGACTGAATTGGATGTACCCATCTCCAAGTGAACGATGTTGCTCCCACTAAGACTCTAACCTAGAATCGATCGCATCAAACGCCAGAGGGTTATCTACTAGATCACCAAGTCACCATAGCCACTTCTTGGGCGTCGGGTATAGTTTTTGTGTTGTTACTTGTATTTTTTTAAAAACGTTTCCGAGAGTACATTTCCGTGTTCTTGTGTGTGTGTGTGTGTGTGTGTGAATGACGTTTTTAAAAAAACATTTTTCATTTTCCTACCTATATTTTAGGCAATCATTATGGTACGCCTCGACCAGATCCTGATTCTACCGCTTTGGATAGTATATTCCTGGAGCAATTTCAAATGTCATCGACTGACATTTCTCAAATTAGTGATGATGCGTGCAGAATCCCACCTCCATTACCACCATTGAGTTCTTTAATACATTTGGAGTGAACGGTTGTGTTGGAGGTGCTGGTGTAAAATTAAGCGATTCCATTCAACTGCCTACCTGTTCCCCACCACCACCTCCTCCAATACGTAATTCATCAATTACAAAAAATTCTAATATTACTTGTAGCAATGGTAAATCAAATGGTTTTCTTGCTTTATGCAAAAATGACAGTTATGTTTCAAAAGCATCAGATAACAGTGACAATAAACATTTAAATGGATTAATCAGTGATTTTGATAGTAAGATATATCTTCCTCGTCCCAACTTTAATAATGAGACCAGTTTATGGTCACCGGTTGGATTACATACAAATGGTGACAATCAGTCTTCATTTATTAATACTACTACTACTACTACTGCTACTACTACCACTACTACTACTAATAATAATAATAATGCCTCTTCTACAATCAGTTCTAATCATGTCAGCACTTCTAGAATAGACGGTTGTACACCTGTTGATGGCATCGATAGCGTAAGTATGATTTGATGTGCCTGTTTGTCTGTGTTGTACAGTGTTTTCTGATAATTTTTCCCCTTTGACTACTCTAATCTAAGGTCATAATGAATATGGATGTGCCATTTTCCCTTTTATATATGTGTATTAGGCACAGTCTGTTACGTATTCATTTATTCATTCGAATTCACATCTATTAACTGCATAGATTACCTCCCTTGCTCAAGTACTCACATAGACAATCATTCATCATATGAAGGTTTGTATATGGAATTGTGAGTTATACGTGTTACGTGTCAGCTAGTAATGTTAGGTGGTAGACGGAGGAAGTTTGAACCTGTGACATAATGATTGACAGTAAGGTATTGAGGCTATTGAGTTGCAGTACTTCATTTGACTTTGATTAAATGTGGGGGCTGAAGTGTTTTGTACTGTGACATCTCTTCTGCTTATATTCATTCAATTTCATTGAATGCTCACGAAATGGTTTATTAGATTGAACAATCAACTGTGGGATTCTATTCTCCCTCTCAGAGTTCAGATGTTCAACAATAATAGTTTATGTAACTGGTTGTTGATCGTTAGTTAAAGTATTGGGAATATCTGTCAGATTTGATTTAAAAAAAAGAGAGACTTCTATCCAACTACGGCCACCTAAAGGTAGACACGAGTTTCAACCAGTAGGCCACAGAGTGAAAGTCCACTCCATCTACCTAGGTTTAGATAAAAGAGATTGTATCATTGACGTTATACTATAGGTGTAGTTCACCGCTTTGTACACCAATCTTTTTGATATTTGCATCTATATATTCTCTAATTCTATGGTCAAGTATAGTTTAGTAAATAATATCGCACAATGAAAAAGAATTATTTTCTGGGACTATTTTACTACCGATAATCATTATCAAGGTAGCATCATGACTGGTTCTTCAGAAATATAGTTCTAAGCTTTCCGCTTCCTGTTTTACAGGAGGAAGTAGGATTTTCCAAGTATCTGAAGCATGCTCTCTGTCGATTTCGCTGAATAAATTTAGTATTGATTTTACAAAAGAAAGCTGCGTTATCAATCTTTCCCATCCAATTAAGTTAGTCTTCATGTTCGTCACTTGCTGTTAGGTTCAGATCTATCTGTATCTTAGTCTAATACTCCTAAACACCCTTTGGGCTCATCTCTTTCTCTGTTTTTAATCCTTAAGCAGTATAATTCTGTAATAGATTGTGTTGAAATAGGTAGTTCTCGCTTATGACATAGGTAAACATATAGTGTGTGTGAAGCAAGAGAATGGTAACTGCAAAGCTTATCATAGTGACAATCAACTCTTGTCAGATTAAGAAGGCAAGCTATCTGATCGGTAGTGTTTACTTTGTTTCAATGTGATATTGTCTTGTACATGGGACAGCCTATACTTTTAATGTGTACATATGATTTTCCTTGTCCATAATTGCGTATTTTGCGCTGTCCAAACGAAGCTTCTAGTCGTACAATTTTACTGACATTTCTGCATACACACCTACTGTATGAACCTTTCATCTAAATCAGGTGACATAATATTTGCATCGTGTATTCGATGTAACTAATCACTGTATTTCTATTTCTTATAATCTGACAGTAAGAATGTTTACTTGTCATGGTTTATACAAAGGTGTCGAGGCATACTTCACTTTCCCTAAGCTGCATTAGTGACATGTGATAGTCTATGTTTCATCTTTTTATTGCTAGGTTCTTAGTCACCGCATTCCTTGGTCGTAGACCATTGTTTTGCACTGAAAATTAACATCTTTTGAAGGAGTAAGCTTATGGTGGTAAATACTCTACTAAGGGATAGCTCGTATGTCTGAATAAATGAAGTTAAAACTGATGTGTTTCAGGTGAATCGTTTCTTTCACAAATATCCTGTCACGGCACTTTGATCTTTTATCAGCACCAGTTAGAGAACTATGAAAAACCAATGAGTAATTCACATCTTTTTCCCTTTGGTTTGGGATACCACAACACTACACTATCTCACATTGAATCAAGTTCGTAGTTGTCGGGCTTTGCAGTGATCATACTACCATTTGATGATTGCATTTAAATCCAGTGGGTTGTATCTCAAAATTTCTGTTTATACCATGATCCATTTTTCGAGCAAGTTGACGTTGAGTAGGGTGAATCAGTGAGCGTAGGAAAACACAGACCATTAAATTTCAACCCTATGTTGAATCATAGAATATTTACCATAATAGCTGACTCTTCTGTGCTCGATTTTATCTGAATTTATAGGTTCGGGTCGTTGTAAAGCTTTGAATTAGGAATAACCAGCTGTCCAGCACCGCTTGGTTTCTGATAGTTCTCTGAATGGTACTGACCTGCCAACAAAATTCAACGAGAAATCTTTCTTGTTAAGAGATATTGAAGTTAATAAGCAGATAGTTACAAGAATAGATTAACTAAAGAATAGTCTATTACTTATGTTCTTGTACTAAGCAATCTCAGTACATTTAACTTTTGCTCAAGTTACAGCTCGTTGTAACAGTACTCGATGAAGCGAGGTGAAATTTCATTCCAAAGGTTTGTTATAAAACTGATTATAACCTATTTAGCTAGTTAGTTTCTTCGTTTTTCCCCCCTTTCAAATCGTTTGCTGCTTTTGTCATGCATGTTCATCATTAATCATCATTTTATAGAGGATTTTTTATAACATCCTTACCAAATGATGTAGTTTCTTTTCACCTTCTTAGTTGTGTAAAGCACAAATAGCCTACTGTGTCACCTATATCGCTTCGTTTTATACTTTTTTACTCCTACGTTCTACTTGACCAATATATTAGTTAGTCTATATGGAGCTATAAATTGAATGTCTACCACATTACATCGATTTTGAGTCACAGCAATAACTTTTCACTTGGCGTTTTACATAAAATTAGTGACCTATGGAACATTCATTCTGAAGTTCTACCTTTGACTGTCGTATTTAATAAACATCTTTTTAACACCAAATTGATCCTAATTATTCAGTTTATTTGTGTTTATTTCAAGTTTGCTTTAACCCTATTTTGTTCGTTTTGCTTAGTATTTTTGTCTTTATTGCGTGACCAGCTGAACTGGTTGAACTGGGTTTTGTTGTTATCAAAGATCACAACTGGCATCCGTATTATTTCAGTTATTGTGTGTGTATTTGTATGGCTTTTGCATAAATTGTAGGTCATTCACTTTCTATTGATCTCGGTTACTAGTGGAGGAATCCAGGACTCACGTTTTGTCCTATTTGGGGCTCGTCAACTGGATGTACCTGTACAACAGTGAGCGTTGTTCCCACTAAGACTCGAGGCTTAGTGGATAACCCTCTGGCGTTTGAGGCGAAGGGTACTGGGTTCGAACCTCAGTGGGAACAACTTTACTCACTAGAGTGCAGATACATTCAGCTGACGAATTCTAAATAGGACGAGGCACGCGTCCTAAATTCCTCTGCTAGTCACCAAGCTCAATAGAACATCATGAATATGCGGCAGTATCGAGGCATCCGCGTAGAAATCCACCTGCCAACAAAGGTCATACAGTCATTCATTTTCCTTTACGTTTATTTTTATGAGAGAAATATATATGAGTAGGAAGAATGCATTAGAGATGGTTGAATGACATTTTAAATTGATCTTTCTGTAAAATACTCATCAGTAGGCTCTCGTCATCTTTGGAGCTTTAAGAGCATTATTGTCCAAAGGGTTGGGTCCACCAAAGTTCTAAGCAACCACTTGGATGTTCATGCACCTCAGATACGAAGCAACTCAAGACCTAGTCATCGGTTCAAGTTGGCACAGTGCGACAGTATGCGATGAAGAAATGGATAGGAGTTTTGATTGAGAGAGAATAAATGGATGATTTGTGAAAGATTTCAAGCATTCGAAGATGTTAAAGAATGCATAGGCTTGTGTTTCTGTGATCGATTTTAAACCATATTATCAAGATTCTACAACTATTGGTTCCTGTCACCTCGACGACACCAACCATGTAATCTACGTCTCCCTACATAGCTTAGATCAACGGTCATGGACTGGTGCTATTTTCTGATCGGACCATCCTCAGCCTTTTTCCAATCTAATCCTACTCTTTCCAACACTGCACATCATGTACACTGCATTAACTTAGCATTTACAATACATATCCAAGTTACTTTAGTTGGTGAGGTTTCACAACTTCATCAGCTGATTTGCTTTATTCGTCTAGCATTCTGTACCTAACCTCACAATTGCTCACATGGTGATTCTACCCTTTGCGAGAAATGCTACGAAGATACATGCGGTCAAAAACCTGTAACTTCTTCATACCTTATTTTTAATGGCCATATGTCACTGCCGTATAATTGGACAAAGCGGAAGTGTTGCACATTACACTCGTTCCTTGATTGGTAGTCGAACATCTTGCTGTGGGTAGAGATGGTGTATGTTAGCAAGTGCCGATCGGGCCTTTCGTATTTAAACCGAGATTCTGTCAGTAACCAGATTGAGTAAGTCAGATGGTCAATGCATTCTACCATTTCACTCCTTATCCTTAAATTAGGAATTGGTGAGGACCAGTCTTGAAGCATCATCTTAAATTTGACAAGTGCAAAACGGATATTTAAAATACTCACTTGTCCCTCAGGGTATTCAGAAAACTGTACAATGTTCAACATTTTCCCCTAACTGGACAATGTCGTTTGGGTACTCCAAGTTCAACCAGTTCCTCTCTTGGGAGTAAGTCATTGCTTGATAAGTCGGATGTATCTGGCGGTTACGTCCATGATTTAGGATATATGCTAAACATACATAGTCACCATCTACCTCTTCACCCATTGTTAGCGGAAGTGGGTTTAGGTTGGTAAAAAATCAAAGGGAATTAGGTTATAACTTGACATCTAACTGTTAGTTTGAACTGTGTCACTAAATGTGTAGAGCTTCGGTTTTTGTCCTGGTTGATATTCTACAGCAACTTTTGGAGACTAAGTGATACCACTCAGAATCAATCTTTATCTTAATCATCATACTTGGTATGGTTTTTTACTCTTTCTTTGCTTATGAATTTTCACAACTTACGATTTCATTTTTTGTATCTTTTGTCGTATTGCCTTATGTTTTGGTGGGCTAGTATTATTTTTCACTGCTTGAAGTATTACTCATAAATATCAATTCTCATGTTAATGATGACTAATGTAACCCTGATTAGACTTTAACGAAATTATACACTTTGAAAATCTACATAATCTCGCTATCGCTCAGCTTTTCTGAGAGTAAAAATATCAATAATAAGGATAAATTCTTTCTTTGGTACTTTTGGTTCTCTATCTCACCGTTTTACTTAACTTTGTTCCTGGGAAATCTCATCATTTGTTACATAATAGTATAGTGTTACATTATTTTCTTTGCTCTTCGACTCGGTTTTCAAAACCTATAGTGATTCACATTTACATCCATTCGTTCCGACTGTACACCACTGGTTTGCTAATTTCTATCTAGGTAACCAGATGGTATTGTTAGTTGTCATTGGTGCGTAAAATATTGGACTGACTCGTATAATTTTAGTTGTTCTAAGCTGGATGGCCTAATAGGGAAGTTATCGTCTGTATTCTAGACATTATTCTACACTAACTTGAGGCAGTTATGAGTACGAGAAATTCTCGGTATCCGAATAAGTAGTTTATCCTGATGGTATTTGAATGTGGTTGGTTGTTTCTGCTGTACTGTTGTTACTATCTCCTCATGCATTTCGATTGGTTATTTTTCACACCTGAACCTTAACATTCTTGTTGTTTCTCCTGTTTTTTTATTGCTTGGATTGTCAGTGCATCTATTGAATACTGACTGGTCTGACTGTTAAATTTCTGAAATTCCTTTATCACTCTTTGTGTTTCCTCTATCCAAGATTCCTATATTACCCCAGTCAAATTCATATCCACTATTGTCTACATGTATTGATATGAACAAGAATGTACCGTAATGCTTCACTGCTAGTCGATGGTCATATAAATGAATACGAAGACGGCGCCACTCCATCCGATATATTGTCCCCAGGAATCTATGCAGTTTAGTTTGTAGTTGTCGCTGGACTTATCTTCTTGTTATCGGATCGTTTGGTTTTCTTAAGATGGGATGAAGGTATTTTGCAGGTTTGCGACCGACAGGGAGTCTCATAAGCAGTGTGATTATTGAAGCGTTTTGGAATCTGTAGTTCACAAGCCTACAAGTTATCTCTAGTCCAGGCACACTAACTCAACCTATCAATGCAATAATAAACAAGAGAAATAACACGAAGGTCAAGTTGGAGGCCAACAAAACAGCCAATCGAAATTTGTGTGCAGACAAGCGTAGAATTATAGTAAAAGCAACCAATCACACCCAAGGCCACCAAAACAGGCTTCTTAGCGACCTATGGAGAATTTCTCATGCTCACTTCCACCTCAACTTTATGTAAATAGCATCTAGAATGGCATTGAAAGCTTCACCATTAAACCATTCGACCCAGAAAACACAAATCATCCATTCAATAAAAATTGCAGTGAGGAGGTAATTCACTTTCCACAGACTACTTAGGGATGCAAAGATTTGGTTTATACATATACCGAAATAGAAATCCTTTCAGCCTTTTTGTGCACATCTGTGCAGTGAGCTATGAGCTGCACCTGTTGAGGGCTAATATTACTACCTGGCTGCACAAACCTCGGTAGGTGGAGCGGGTCGACCGGTTTTTGAAGAGGTAAGTCAGTTGACACGGTTGTGAACCTTCATCGATCAAGATGACTGGCTCTGACACGTGTTACGTTTGCCTAGTCGCCGTCTGGCTCGTCACACAATGTTGGCCGAAGTAGGTTCAGGTTGGAAAAAACTCGAGGCGGCCAGACTAAAACATGGCATCAATGCATGAAGTCCTTGACTGTTTGTTTGAGCCATATAGAGCGATACGGATTGGTCAGTTGGGATCCACGGGACAATAGAAGCCAATGGTTGGAGACTGACTCTAGGTGATGGCGTGGCTCAGAGCCGATGTCAGTGGCACAGATGTTTACACATTATCCTCATCTTAACGCTATGCCGAATCTCACCATTTTCTCATTCTTCATTTCTCTCTTCTAGTACTTTATATTTCTTTTGATTGAATTTCCTTTTCTTCATCTTCCACTCCACTGCCTTTTTACTTGATGTATTGATATGAGCTGTGGCAACTCGGACCGTTACGTAGTAATGTTTGGTCGTGTGTCGATTTAGATGGATATTGGTTTTGCTACGTTTATACCACTGTACTAAATCGGGTTAATCTATCGCAGACATAGTTACATGCTGAGGTAGAGAAGAATCAAAGTATCAAGTTTAATTTACTGGTCTTTCATAAATAATGTGTTCCTTAAGAATCGCTTAAATAACTGGGTTCAAAACTACATACATATTCGTTTAGAAATAGTGCATGGGTCCTAAAAGAAAGTGAATATTTGAATGCATAAAGTATAGAAATTTTCCTTCCTACCAGGTTGTATTGGACTCTGCATTCACGAATGTTTAACCTCAGGAGCTCCATCCTTTGCACACCTACCAATTACTGTTTCAATCGATATACAATCTCCTCTTCTCTCCCAATTTTTTACCGATAAGCATCATTCTACACTTTTTAACAGTTTGCTTGCTATCTCGTGGTATAGTATGAAATCTGCTGGGTTCTGATGAAACTGTGATGTATGACGGACAGGAAAGTGGGTCAGTGTAAGTCTCTGCGTAAAGTTGCCGCCGATGATAGGGAATACAGAGAATAAAAGCGGGAATGGAAAATTTGTGGTAAAGATGAAGTAAATATGTCCGCTTCACATTATTATCTATTTTGTATCCTAATACCTCCAGCCTCCTGGTTATTAATTCCTTATATTTTTGGAGCACTATAGTGAAGAGGTATGTATTTGCTCAAATCATGAAATACAGATGTCAGAATAATAGTGAATATCACTTAATAAATGCTCACATTTTTCCAAACTATCAAATCCCAACTTCAGTTGGATGTTTATAAACTGTCATACCATATCTTTTTGACCCAAAGACGGTTAGACCCATTCTGTAGGAATGTTCTAACACAGTATGACGAAGAAAACAATTTCGTCTGGATTTGTAGGTAAATTTAACTATTTTCCTGTTGTATATTGTCACTGGTGTATTGTTTCACGATCTGTGAATTTGGTGAAAAACAATTTCAATTTATACCTTTTCAAAAGATTTGTTGCTTCGTATAACCTTTTCTTGCTCTCTGTTTGTTAAATAATATCGTGTACACAAGACAAGGCTATATACTAAATGTTGAAAAGAAAACTAGCTGCCTTTTGTACTTAATAATAATAATAATTTCGATATACAAAATGAGATTTATTTAACTCATGCGTGATAAAACTTCTGAAAATATGATTCGGCTTAGAAAAAATATGTTTTGGATACCAGTTTGGCAGGCAACTCTATTTGACTTTCAGTTATCTAAAACTACTAGATGTCTAGCAAATTATGGTTGGCATATCCAGAGATGAAAGCTAGTATATGCTGGAAAAGCGTAAGAGCTTCTGGCGCCATTTTGTGCAGCTTGACCTAACACACACACACACACACACTCAAAGTAAGGGAGATGACGATGTCGTTAGACGAAAGCATCAGCGTAATCAATCAAAAGGCAGTAGGATCTAGTATCGTGAAATGACTGTCATGTAAGATAAGGGAAGATAACGTAAAGATTTCGAGTTTCTGTGAACTGTATTCCGAGCTGATGTCATACATGGTTAGTGTCAGCACCACGCTCCCGATTTTGTTTCTTTGTCACTAAGCTCATTATTATAATGTTGTGATTTGTATGTTCAGGTTGGAAGATATGTTGTTGTACACTTCAGGGGGTCGCATCAATCCAAACGGGTTAGTTGCTGACGGAATCTCAGCTCGGATATAGAAGAGCCGTTTGATGTTTGCCAACTTGCGTCATCTGTGGCGCCAACTGGCGAGACATCCGATTATCTATCAAAGCACGAGTATACTGCGCTGCAGTCCGTTCTATCCTGTTATGCGACTGTGAGATATGGCCATTAAAAATAGGAGATATAAAGCGATTATAGGGTTTTGATCATAGGTGTCTTCGTAGCATTGCTCACGTTTTGATGGAATTACCGTGTGAGCAATGTTCAACTGAAGCGAAGGGTATTGGGCAAGATAGGGAAATCGATTAATGAGGTTGTGAGCCTTCATCGTCTGAGGTGGCTTGAATTATATGCTGGACATTGCTAAGCCACCACCCAACTGCCGTGTTGAAGGGAGTTGGACTAGGTAGAAAGAGGGTTCAGGGTGGCCACACCGAAACCTGGCACCAGCCGATGTAGCCTCTTACTGTTGGTCTTATTCATGTGGGGAAATGTAGACTACCTGGTTGGAGTTCCTGAGACAACAGGGCTCTTGGTGACATGGCTGAAAATCGGTGGCAATGGCTCAGATCCATTCACCCCTTGACATCTTCTAAAGCTTGAATATTCACACTAATTTTTATCTTCAGACTGCTTCTTTTCTCACACTGCTTTTTCTAGTTTCATATCACTCTTCCTATCCACGTATCTTTCTGTGCTACTACGAAGTGTGACAACTTGAGCTGATGACCTTGTGTACGAGGTCCTACGTTGATTGTGTGTGTGTGTATGTATGTATTGTACATCCGTGGCAAATACACTTTCGGTCTATAGGTAAAAAACTGACAAAAAATGAGTAAAGATCATTTCCCAGGTGAATGTTTATAGATTGGTCTAATGCTTCTTTTTGTGGAATATGAGGGTGGTAGAGGTGTGTTGCATTGATTTAGGCAGTGACTGGGTTGAGAGGTCAGATGCCTCTCCACTTAACTGACTTCTTGACAGCCGGACAATATCATTAGCTTTCGTTCGTAGTGTAATTTGAGAACTTTGTTCTAAAACCATTTCTTTTTGTTAGATGGAAGTCTAGCATAGTATTGGTCCTGTGACGGAATTATTGATTGTTGTATTGCAGTTTAGTATGTGGGAACCGAATACGAAACATTCTTGAGTCGGGATTGTATTTCATCACTCTTGGTTACATTATGTTCTTTGGATGGCTGATTCGTGAATGTCTCTTTGTCTTTCTAAATAATATCATCATGATCATCAACTTTAATACGAAATGAGTTATCAGCATTTCTCCATGTGTGCCTTAACAAAGTGATGTGTGATTGATGGTTTCCTCCGATTATTGTGGCATTGACTGCACAGATTTCATTATTAGTCATTTCTCTGTCTGGAATTTGACCTTGTAGTTGTTGATCATCTTCTTTATTGATTGGTGGTAGGTAGGGTGTGCGTCTATTGGGGCGTTGATTGGTGAATGACGTGAATGCCAAGCTTGTAGTAGTTCTCTGGATAGTCTTTGTGTCTCCTTTGTTAGAGATGTGTACATTTTCCAAGTCGAATTTATATGCATATTTGTTGATGTGGATTGATATAGGAGACGAAATGTGGAGACGTTCAATAGGCAAGTGATGTTCATTTGTATGAAGGTGATGAGATTGACCGTTTTATCGACTGTAGTGCGGATCGTAGTTGTTGCAATTGGTTTTGTTTACGATAGGAAAATCTTTGAAATCGGCGACATAGCAGTTGAAAGAAGCAACCAGTCAAACATCACGTCGTCAGGGCAAGCTACTGGATAGCTCACGGAGAAATCCCGATAATACACTTCTCATTGAAATCAGTGTTGATGATATTGTTTTGAAAAAGAATGAGGACCTCATGATTAAACTATTTTACTCAGAGAATGCAATATAACAAAGATCACCTAGCTAAGCTACAAATATTTTCAATCATTTCATATGATTGTTGTGAAAAACTTAAATTTTTCGCTATTGAGGAATTTGTCGTGAGAAGTTCTAGCAAGATGTTTTCCTTACTTGTCATTAATCTATCAATGGATACTGTTAACCAAGGAAACCAAGTCAGTCGGTGAAAATTTTCATATGCAGCGACTGAGGTGGCTTGAATATATTTCATGCACTGTGAACCACCGCGTACCGGAACATGTCGTATTGACCGAATAAGGATTGTATTGAAGTCCAAGACCAATGATCTGGACCATTTCGGCTTTCTGGCTGGGGTCCTTAGGGTGATAAAAATCAATCGTTGAAGATTCTTAGTAATGTGACTGGAAATCGGTCACAGAAGCACACATGCGCGTGAGACTATATATCATCTTCAAAACAGTGAACAGTTTTTTCAAACCTTCACTTACTTCCCCCTCTCCTTTATGTAAAAAATTGTGTAAAATGACAAAATACTTGAAAACTGAAGTGTGATCAGAAGGAGTACAGAAACAATAATAAATGGTTGATTGCGTAGGAAGTGAACAGTGTAGAAAGAAAGAAATCACCGTAACACCAAGAGAGGATTTAAATTGATAAGATTGAATCTAGTTCTAGTTGGTGGCTAGCAGTCGAGTCCAGAACACGCTTTCCGTCCTATTTCAAACTCATCAGCCGGATATAACTACACCCCAGCGAATGGTGTTGTTCTCATAGACTTGAGCACAACCCGGTACTCATCGCTTCAAACGCCAAAGCGTTACCCACTGGGGCATGAGAGCCATCTTTTGTGTAACGGGTATCAGTTATTGTTTGATACTTGTAGTTATACGCTGCAAGCATCAAATAACAACTGATACCTGTTGCACAAGGGGTTGTGGCTCTCATGCTTCAGCGACCTTGGTTTTCAAGCGATATGTACTGGGTTGGGTTTGAGTCTCAATGAGAACAACATTATTCACGGAGGTGCATGTACATTCAGCTGACGAGTCCCAAATAGGACAAAATGCGCGTCCTGGATTCCACCGCTTGTCACCGAGAGGTATAAAATGTTATGAATCTCCAGTAATATGGAGGCACCCGCATAGGAAGCTGTCTGTCAGCAGAAACCTAGAAATTCGATTCCGTGTAGCAACGCGAAATAACATGTATCAAACAATAGATTTATCTAGTTCCGTATTAGGTTGTTCGTTTGATGTTTCACCCAGTGAAACAGTATTATTTACTGGATGACGTTTCGAAGAGAATTTACTATTCATGTTCATATCAAAGATTAAGTAAATCTAGTTTATACTGGGTGATGATTGAAGGTGAAATGAAAATTTGAACCGCAACCAGACTCGACTGCTGACCGGATTTTTATTTCACTTCAATCACCAAGGGTTTTTCCCGATTACCATGTGACTTTGTGCCGCGTTTGGTTTGGTTTAAGCATTACTGTAGCCTGCCTTGTAAAATGTTAGTTAGCACTTAGGATTGGACAACATGGTATCAATCACTGCCCAGTGATATAATACTATGGATAAAATAAGTGAAAAGTTTAGAAAGTGCTCAGGTGAACATTTTTAGGTTCGACTATCATTCAGCATATCTCGGTTTCATATACAAGTTCGCCTTTTTGAATTTGAAATGAGCAAGAACAATAATGCGAGTAAGATAAAAACGGATCCACCTTATTTCGGTGATGTCTTGTCAACTGCTTACAAACCCTAGAATATCAAAATATAAAGTTTTAGTGAATATATAACGTACTACGTTAATTCAGCGAGAGAAAACTGAATATCGGTCAGTGGTTAAGACGGACAGAAATAGTCATCAAGTTAATGACAATGACAAACTGAAGAAAGGTTAATAAGTGGTAACAGGCTGTCATAGTTATATACATAAAGAAAAGAATAGATAATTCGGCGAAGATTTTATTTTCGACGATATCATTTTTTAAAGTTTTACAGTCGTATTTATGCATATGACAGTCTATTATTGGACAGTAGGGTGTAGTAGCATCATTAGGCCAGCTGGTGCTAAAAACTGAAGTCAAAACTGGGAGGTAGTTGCGTAATCATCTTTTAGACAATGGAAATAATGAGAAAGGTCATGGAGATTGATGAGGTGCAAAATGTTGGTATATATGAAGAAAGAAATAAGGGTCATAATGAAAGGGCGGTAATAGCAAACTAAGTGTTAAGATCATAGTAAGATAAGAGATTGAACATACTTCCTCTACACACAGAGGTCAGGCTTGAATTGGTGAATTTCTAGCGCTTCTTCTGTTGAAAGTTTACTCCTTTCGAACTATTCCCTTTGACATCATCGAAGGAGGACTCTAGCGGAGCTATATATATCCATAGTTGACCAAATGTTCAAGAATTGAACTGTTAATTGATTTACATTCTCTCCTCGACAATCATACAAGATGGATCTTGGAGATCTGTTTGGAAAATATAAGTTTTATACAGCCTATATATGCATAAACCAATAGAAGTTTCACGAATAAAAATAAAGACAGGAGTATAAATCCAAATAGGAGGGACTTAGCATTATGCATTTACGCAATTAGTTCCTGTGATAAATAAGCAAAAGACCTTAAGTTAAGCTGAGTTAATTAAGAATGAATGAATAAACATTTGACGTTGATAAAGAATGTTGTAATCAAGTAACAGTCAAGATGTGTTGACAAGATAGTCAGTGGTTGACTATAGGTTCTTTTTAAACACAGATCAGGTTTGTGGCGTTTAATGGCTATGGCTTCAGCAAACTCCAGTAGAATTGAGCTCATTTGTTTGTTTATTATCGTGAAGGAATTGAAGATCGGTCTAACTAATTTCGTACTGATATACAGGCGACTGAGTATATCGTTTTGCATGTAACAGTCTAAAAGCAGATTAATTCATTTATTTTAAAAAAAAGATCTAATAGGCATTCATGATCTCCTAATTGATTACATATGTATACAGTTAGTTTTTCTATTCCATACTGTAGAAAAAGATTTTCTAATACTATTTACGTTGCTACTGTATTAATCCAGGATATTCTTTCTTTCTTTGATTTTGTCTGAAGTAGAAAACTGTTAGTTTTCTTTTTACCCTTTTAGTATATATATTTATAGTTTAACCAGCATTGACTTTAGCAGTCTATTTTCATTTAAGCCTAATTTCGTAGTTGTGGTTACTGAAACTGATTTCACCCCTTTTACCACACACACACATACGTGCACGTTTATCTGGTTGATTTAGACAGATATCTACTACATCATCATTATCATGATCATCAGCGTCATTATGGTTACTAACTTGTTTTAACCTTGTTCATTTGAAGCACTGCGGTCACACACACACACACACATCTATGCATTTATCTGTTGTATTTGTGTATGCGAGTGCTTCGTTTTGTTACTGTGTTGACTTGATAACTGGTTTCGGTTATACATTTCATTTTTCTTATATGTTGATCGATTTGTCTGACATTTTTATTTATTATCAGTTTGTGTGATTATTTTGTAAGTTGACTTTTTGTCTACTTTTTCTTTTCGAAACTATCATATTTGACATACTTGTTGAAATGCACACACACACATACACACACACATGTACAGATGACTGTATATGCACATAATGTATTTCTGTACTGTTATTACACACATTTATTACCTTCTGTGTGTGTGCATTGGATATGGATACTAAAGGTGATGATAAAGAAAACTGGATAGCGTGTAGGAAACGAGTAGTTGCGGTGTCTGACACGTGAGACACCATAGTTTGAAGTTTTATTCATTTATCACTCGGTAAAGCAGTTTTAAAACACTGGTTACTACTAATTTATGTCAAAACAAATGTTTGGGTCTGAGTTAAAGATTGGGTTTTAAGCAGTGGGTCAAGGGTTCAAACCCCACTCTACCTACTTTGACCTGGGCAACCAGGCAGTATTGAGTAACAAGTGTGGCTCATAGTCTGTTGCATAAACCTGTACCAGATTGAGTTACATTAATTAATGAATAATGAATGACTTTGAGTTCCAACGCGTCCCACCTTAGTCCTACAGAAAGTCAATGAGGACCCTAATATTTCAAAGATGTTTGTGGTTCCAGTTTGGATCGGGGGGTTGACATCAGTTCCCTTTGGACTTCAGATACGTCATGCTGACGACTGACAGCAAACACGAAACGTAGTTTAAGTACTCTTTATCGGTAACTCTTAATCACCTAACACAATATACATCTTTTAGATTTATTGCATACATCCATTGAAGGTAAAGCATACACAAAGGCTGCAATAATATTTGACGAATATTGTCTGAATAAGCTGCTGGCGTAACTTCGCCTAGGTAACTAGTGAACTAGTTACTAACCGGTCCTAAGCCCGAAGAAAAAGGGAAGGTTGGGCATACGGCTAGCAACCCTACCCCATAAAACCAATCCAACCGCTGAACAAACTTCAAAGCACAAAGAAAATATAAAACATAAAATTAAACCCATTCCTCGCTGGAATCGAAGAGGCGAAATGACGCCAGTTGGTGAAAGCCTTCGGGAAGCCAATTGGCCAATGTGTATTCTCTTCTCTCGATGAAAGCAAAAGTAAGAATGGGGATATGGAATGTTCGCACGATGTTCGAAGCTGGGTAGCTGACAAGACTGCCCAGATTGTAAAAGAGATGAGGGGGTATGGCATTGAAGTGCTAGGCTAGAAATCTGCGAAACTAGATGGAATGGAAGTGGACTCCCCTAACTGTCAACTGGAGAGGAGTCAATAATCTACTCTGATATTGTCACCTAGACGACAATGACGGGCACACTGTGTTTTCGAGTGGCTATCATGATGTCTCCAAGAGCATCGAGGGCTCTCTCTCTCTCTCTCATGCAGTGGGAACCAATCTCCTCCTGCTGAATCAGGATCATGAAAGCAAGATGGATTCAATTCAAAGGAAGGAAAGCCACAATCATATAGTGTTACACTACGCACCTACAAATAATGCAGATGAAGAGAAGAAGGAGGAATTCTATAGACAACTGCAATCAGTAATGGACAAGACTCCAACGGAGTTGGCGACATAAAAATTCTAATGGTTGGGGTGACATGAATGTAAAACTGCGGGGAGAGGACAACACAGGAAGAGAACTCATCCATCATGGGTGGAGAAGCACTCGGTGAAGTGAGGAATGAGAATGGAGAACTGTTTGCAAATTTTTGCACATTCAACGATTTGGTGATTGGAGGCTAAGCAGTGTGTACAAACACAAGGATATTCACAAGGCAGCGACATGGATTTGATTTCGCCAGACACCAGACACACTACACTAAAAATCAGATCGACTTGATGTGTATGTGAAGAGAGTGGAGACTCAGCCTACTGGACACAAGCAAAATGAGATGAATAAGGGGAGCAGATGTAGGTTCCCACCACTTATTGTCTAGTGCAAGTAACCTAACTTCAAAATCAAGTTGAAAGCCTTCAATTTAAGGAAGTTGGTGATAGACGACAGTTGAAGTTGAACACCCAGAACAGGAACTGAACTGAAGGACTAAACTACAAGGGAAATCTTCACTTTAGTCAGTCATCAGGACAAAATGGGAGACATTGAGCGACCTCCCTGCATGAACCTGTGTGGAAGAACACTGGAAGTCTTTGAAAGGTATTTGGAAAGAAACCTGCATAACCGTATTAGAAAGAAAGAAGAAAGAAGACAAGGAATGGATCTCGACGGATACATGGAAGCTGATAGAGGTGGTGAAGCTGCTCATGGTGAAGCATAAGATGAAGCAGTCCAGTGCAGTGAAGGGGGATGAAGAAAGAAAAGAGTAACTGAGTACAAAGTATAAAACACTGAACAAATAAGTGAAGAAGAGTGTGCACAAAAACAAAAGACACTTCTACGACACACTGGGAAATGGAACAGAGGAGGCTGCAGGTAGGAGACACCTGACAACATTATATCAAATAACCAGGTTACTATCTGGCAGGGAAGAGATGAACTCATACGAAACCAATGAAAGATAGTGAAGGAAAGCTAGTTATCGTCAAAGAGGAGAAACAAAAGAAACGAGGTGCTGATCACTTCAAAAAGCTCTTGAATCGACCACCACCACCTACACTTCGTCCAGAAATACCACCTGCAGCCACAGAACTACAAGTGAACACAGGCCCTCCGGCAAGAGCAGAAGTGAAGTCCTGAACGCCATAAAGCTGCTTAAATCCTGGAAAGCGGTAGGACCAGATAGAATTCCTCCGAAGGTACTGAGAGCAGATGCAGGGACAACCGGACATGCTCACACTACTGTTGCTAAAGGTCTGAAAGGAAGGAAGAAAAGGTACCTGCACATCGATTGGAAGAAGGTCCACCTTGTCAAAATCCCGAAGAAGGGTGGGCGACCTAAGTCTTTGCAGGAACGTACGAGGAATCATGCTGAACAAGATCCCGATTTTCAACACCAACGTCAAGTCAGTTCTTCTATACGGTTGAGAGACTTGGTGAGTCACGAAAACGTTTTCCAATAAACTACAAACATACATGAACAGCTGGGGCCTACGCTCACTCGATGCTGAAAATCGATCAGATGGCCAGAATAACAAGAATATGCAACAAGCAACTCTGGCTGATAACGAACTAACCAAGAAGCTATCGCCTAATAAATATCCAGAAGGAAGTGGAAATGGATTGGGCATACACTGAGAAGACCATTCGGGGACATCATGCGCCAGGCCAGTCCCTCGAGTGGAATCCAAATGGGAAATGACTAGTTGATTGTCTGAGTCGAGGGTGACATGGAGGAGATCATGTGAGGAAGAAATGAATGGTTGTGGGCAGTCGTGGCGCCAGGTTGAAAAGACTGCAGAGAAGAGAGTGCAATGGAGATGTGCTACTGAAGCCCTATTGTCCACTAGGAACCCAAGGGATAAATAATAGTAATCATAAGCCGCTGGTGTAGAATCGAATGATCGTGTGGAGGGTAAATATCAGGGTTAGGTGAGACATACTATTTGGGGGCGTTAAATTAATTGATGAGTTTGTCGGCTGGCAGAATTGATTTGGATTGATGAATGATCCTTTGGAAAACTGAATGTTTCCGTTGTACTTGGGAAGTAAGTGTAACCGCAAATGACTGTACTAATAATGTCTAGTATCACTGCACACTTAACAGGGTAGCCAAACTCGGTACTTGATTGAACTCAAGATTTTGGCACTATTGATTCATTATGCTCAATCACTGACTTTCCTAAGGTTCAACTAAATGAAATCAAAAGGACAAACTACTGGCCTACTGACTTTGCCTATTTTATTCAATAAAATGTGTATTCAACAACCAGTCGCGTATACCGAAATATTAAAAAAGTAGAATAATTATGGTCTTACCTTTAGAACTCATAGTCGAGGTTAATACGAAAGTCATCAAGCAACCAATAAGTGCAATGTACGACTACAGTCGTATGCTGTAACAATTTCAGAACAAAATCATTGATAATAGACATTCTAAAACATCAGAGAATGGGGAAACTCAGCTGTGAGCATAAAAAGAGGCAGTATTTCTATCTAAAGAACGAAATGCACTCAACCACCTTGTACACATCCGTGGAGTAGGCGATAAGCCTCACGTATTGTGTTAGGGTTAGTGATACTACCTGGTTTCTCAAACTTCGGTAGACGAAGCGGGGTTCGAAATGTTGATCCACAGGTTGTTATGATAGTCATCTCCTTAAACTACTGAGCCACAGCTTCATTACACATTCGGTTTCTTTTAAAGCTGTAAGTTTATTGCCTTCAACATTTTCAAGGAATTAACGTATAGGTAAATTATAATCTGATAAGTATCCACATTCATCATTCAGATTTTATAGAAGACAGTTAGATAGATAGATAGAATCAACAATGGACGTGGTTCGAGTTGCCACACATATAATCACATCAAGCGGGAATAGACTAAAACAAAAACTAAATGAATAGAGAAGAATGCAGTCAAAACTGGTAGAAATTAATAAGATAACAAGGAGTAATATGAAAATACTGAATTCAATATAACGATTGAAATGGGGATAATGTGTGAATACATCTGTGCTACTGAAACCGATTCTAAACCATATCATTTGGAGTCTCTAGCCACGGATTTCGGTTGTCGTACGGACCCCAACCAGAAAGTCTACATTTTCCTACATGACTCAGACCAATAATAAAAGACTTCATATAATGATGCCATATTCTAGTCTGGCCGCCCCTCACCTTTTCCTAGCCTTAACTGACTTCAGCTAACACTGTGTGATGAGGCAGGTTGTGTCTCGACATGCGTGACATGTCTCAGCCACGTCAATGTACGATGGTTCATAACTTCATCAACTGACTTTCTTCTCACCCCTAAATCACGATACCTGACTTCTGCACTACTGATGCAGTGACAACACGACATACGGTCTGTGCTACGAAAACAACGGTGGTCAAACACCTAAAACCTTCTCATATCCACTACCCTCAACTATAACATTCCAAAACCATGTAGTAGAACAGAGAGAGAACTGTAGCACAGGATAGATAGATAATAGATAGTCGGATATCACGGCGTCTCCATAGATGGCGTTAGTTGGCAAAAGCCAAGCAGGTCTTTTGTATTCGTACACAGATTTCGTTAGCCACTGACCGACGCACAAGGTCTGATCCGACTTCCTAGGCAAGTGAAGTGGTTAACACGCTTAACTAACTCGTCACCCAACGTTAAACATAACATCACTGAAGACCAGTTCTGGTGCAACAATTTGCATTTGGGTGGTGAGAAACGCATCCTAAACATTCTCAAATTGCCACTCAATGTGTCCAGAAGATTCTACATCTGAATGTCTTCACTTAACAGGACTATGTCATTTGCGTAGTCTAGATTTACCAAGGATTTTCCTGTGATTGAAACAATCCCTGTCAAGTCACACGGCAAGATGGAGACCTCCATAAGTACGTCTATGACAAATTTGAATAACAATGGAGAGGGTAGAAATCCTTGATGGAAGAAAGTCATCTGATAACTTATCATAGGCTCTAATACGCACACGGATGTTCAAGTGCACAGCCTTCAACAGAGTGACGATTTACTTACTCAGCAGCCGTTTTAGTGAGGGACATTGCCGTAAAACCTCTCGGTAGATGGAGTCGAATGCAACCTGCAGTCAGTGTCTGGTGTCGGTAAGTGTGCCTGCGTTCCAGTAGCTGGTGGATGGTGAATATCTGTTCGATACATATACGACCAGGTCTGGAACCTGCCTGGTTTTCTGTTGCCGAACTCCACTGAAACGTGCAGTGATTTTAGGACCTAAAATTTTAGACACTGTTCGTCAGACTGATTCCCCTGTGGTTATCACAAGAGGACTTCTCACCTTCCTTGAAAACAGAGAAAACCAGTGTTTGAGACCAAGCACAGGGGATCATATCTAACTGACACACAATAGTTAGCAGGTCAGTTAATCTGATCAGTAATTCTCTACCATTGTCCTTGAATATGTCTGAAACCAATCTGTATGGCCCTGGTGCTCTACTTCGTTTCAGATTGTTGAGAGCTTTCTCGACTTCTGTAAGCGTTGGGGGCCCTATCTTAGTGTTCCACTCAGCATCCGACTGGTTAACGGCTAGCGGAGTAATAACTGCGTTGAGGATATCTGATCCCTAAGAAATTAACTTATACTATGTATATATTATTTTAAAATTTGAACCTTACTTTCGTGTCTTTTTGGCTCCACACCATGATACTTATTTTCACTGAAATTTAAGATACTAAACGCTGATTGCTTCATTTTAAACTCTTTGGTCAAGGCCCTCTCAAAGGTATCTAAACTATTGAGTCGCATTACTCAGTTATAGTAAATGTACTTTCAATCCTGTTGTCTTCTGTTTTCAACTGAATGTCGTATTGAGAAGTCACTGAACTATCTTTAATCGTATTGTGTTGAAGTAGATCAAAACAATTATTATTATTATTATTATTATTAGTCCCTTGGGTTCCTAGTGGAACATAGGGCTTCAGTAGCACGCCTCCAGTGACCTCTGTTCTCTGAGATCTTTTGAACCTGGTCCCACGACAGCCCAGAAGCTCTCATTTCCTCCTCGCACGACCTCCTCCATGTCACCCTCGGACGTCCAACTCGTCGCTTCCCATGGGGATTCCACTCGAGGGCCTGACGCGTGATGTCCTCCGTCGGCCTTCTCAGTGCATGGCCAATCCATCTCCACTTCTTCCTGCATATTTGTTGCGTGATAGGTTCTTGGTTGGTTCGTTCCCAGAGTTCCTTGTTGCTTATTTTTTCTGGCCATCTGATCTTCAGCAGCGAGCGTAAGCAGTTGTTGATGAATGTCTGTAGTTTATTGGAAATACCTTTCGTGACGCGCCAAGTCTCTGAGCCATACAAGAGCACTGACTTGACGTTGGTGTTGAAAATCCGTATCTTGTTCCGCATGCTGAGTGCAGAAGATCTCCACACTGGTTTCAGGCTAATGAACGCCTGTCTTGCTTTTCCGATTCTGACTTTGACGTCCTCGTCCGTCCCGCCTGTAGTTGAAACAGTGCTTCCTAGATAAGTGAAGGAGGTTACTTCCTTTAAGTTTCTCCCGTTGACGGTGTTTGTTGTTGTTGTTGTTGATGGTGGTGGTGCGGTATCTTCATCACTTCTGTCTTCTCTATATTCACCTGAAGTCCCGTCTTCGCTGCCTCTTCTATCAACTTGTTAGTTTTTGCCTGCAGATCTTCAAGTTTATGTGACATTAGGCATAAGTCATCGGCGAAATCCAAGTCTTCTAGGTTCTTTTCCGTCGTCCAGTGTATCCCCCTCTTCTCGCTGCCTACTGTTTGCTGCATGATCCAGTCCACCACAATAAGGAATATCATGGGGGATAGTAGGCAACCTTGTTTCACTCCTGTCTTCACTTCAAAGGCATCACTGAGCTTCCCATTGTGGATTACTTGGCATGTAGCATCTTCATATAGTTGTTGAATGAGGCGGATAAAGGTTTGCGGTACTCCGTAGTATTGAAGCAGTTTCCAAATTACTTCTCGGTCGACGCTGTCAAAGGCCTTCTCAAAGTCGATGAAGTTGAGGTGGAGAGGTGATTGCCATTCTATGCTCTGTTCTATGATGATACGAAGCGTTGCAATTTGGTCTGCACATGATTTGTACTTCCTGAAGCCTGCCTGTTCCGGTCGTAGTTTTGAATCCAGTGCATCCCTTAGCCTCTCCAGGATGATGCGGCTTAATATTTTACTTGGGGTGGACAGGAGAGTGATTCCGCGCCAGTTCTTGCAAGCACTGAGGTCTCCCTTCTTCGGCAGTTTGACAAGGTAACCCTTCTTCCAATCGTCAGGTACCTTCTCTTCCTTCCACACCTTCTGCAATAGTGGTGTGAGCATGGCCGCTGTTGTCTCTGCATCTGTTTTCAGTGCTTCTGGCGGTATTCCATCTGGTCCTGCTGCTTTCCCGCATTTCAGTAGCTTTATGGCGTTCAGGACTTCCATTTTCGTTGGGGGATTAATGTTCACTTGTAGTTCAGCGGCTGCAGGTGGTATTTCTGGACGAAGTGCAGGTGGTGGTCGATTCAAGAGCTTCTTGAAGTGGTCGGCCCATCGTTTCCTCTGTTTCTCTTCTTTTGTAATTAAATTTCCTTCTTCATCTTTTATTGGTTTCATCTGTGTTGGTCTCTTCCCTGATAGCAACCTGGTTATTTGATACAATGTCGTCAGGTCTCTCTTACCTGCAGCCTGTTCTGCTTCACTTGCCAGTGTTTCGTAGAAGTGTCTTTTGTCTTTGCGTGCACTCTTCTTCACTTCTTTGTCCAGTGTTTTATACATTGTGCTCAGTTCCTCTTGTCGTTGAGCATCCTTGCACTGGTTTATCTTCTGCTTCACCATCCTCCTCTCCTCTATCAGCTTCCAGGTATCCGTCGAGATCCATTCCTTGTCTTCCTTCTTCCTTCCTAATACTGTTGTGCAGGTTTCTTTCCACATAGCTTTCAAAGACTTCCAGTGTTCTTCCACACAGGTTTCTTCAGGGATGTTGCTCGATGTCTCCCATTTTGTCTTGATGGCTGCCGTGAAGATCTCCTTTGTAGTTTCATCCTTCAGTTTCCGAGTGTTGTACTTGGGTTGAGGTCTATCACCAGCTTCCTTGAAGGCTTTTAACTTGATTTGGAAGGTTCCTTGCACTAGGTAGTGGTCTGAACCTACATCTGCTCCTCTTCTTGACCTTGTGTTAAGTAGACTGCGTCTCCATTTTCTTGAGATTGAGATAAAGTCGATTTGATTTTTAGTGTGTCCATCTGGTGAAATCCATGTCGCTTTGTGGATATCTTTGTGCCTGAACACACTGCCTCCAATCACCAAATCGTTGAATGCGCAGAATTCTGCAAACAATTCTCCATTCTCATTCATTTCACCTAGTGCCTCTCGACCCATGGTTAGTTCTCTTCCCGTGTTGTCCCCTCCCAGTTTGGCATTCATGTCGCCCATCAGAATTTTGATATCGCCAACTGACGTCTTGTCCAGTGTTGATTGAAGTTGTCTGTAGAAATCCTCCTTTTTCTCTTGCTCTGCATTATTTGTAGGTGCATAACATTGTATGATTGTGACCTTTCTTCCTTTTGAGTTGAATCTTGCTGTCATGATCCTGGAGGAGATTGGTTCCCACTGCATGAGAGCCTTCGATGCTCTTGAGGACATCATGATAGCCACTCCCTCAGTGTGCTCGTGGTTGGCGTCTGGGTGACCGGAGTAGATTATTGATTCTCCAGTTGACAGTTTGGAGAGTCCACTCCCATTCCATCTGCTTTCGCAAATCCCAAGCACTTCGATGTTATACCTTCTCATCTCCTTTGCAATCTGGGCTGCCTTACTGGGTTCAAACATCGTGCGGACATTCCATGTCCCCACGTTTACTTTCGCTTTCATCGAGAGAAGACACATCGGCCAATTGGCTTCCCGAAGGCTTTCACCAACTGGCGTCATTTCGCCTCTCCGATTCCAGCGGGGAATAAGTTTGTTTTCATTTTTTATATTTTGTTTGTGCTTTGAAGTTTCTTTAGCGGTTAGATTTGTTTTACGGGGTAGGGTTGCTAGCCCTATGCCCAACCTTCCCTCTTTACCCGGGCTTAGGACCGGCTAGTAACTAGTAAACTAGTTAACCAGGCGAGGTTCTGATCAAAACAAAGTGAGGGTTAATTGAGCTATTCCGCCTGTCGTTCCTATTGTCTACCCTATGAATGAATAATATATCAATTCTCACTCACTTGAGTTTCACTAACCATTGACCTCTTCATCTCAGTTTCTTGGATAGGTCTAAGTAACTATTGTTTTATTGAAAATCAGTTATTGTGATATGGATGAGTATACCCGCGCTTCATCCTTACTTGATGCCTGAGAAACTTAACAGTATGTGTTTCACTTCCTTTTTTGCCTTTCATTTGTTGATATCATTGTTATTTTCTCTTCTTCATCTTTCCTCTTTACTTTTCTTCTCCCTTCTATGCTTACATGAAGCGCATAGACTTGAAGTGATTAGCACTCATGCTATATTTCTGGTGTTTTTCTGTCAATTTTTGGTAAATGTCGAATTTTTGTGATTTACACTTGTGTTGTAGTAGCATTAGTGTGAATAAGAGTGAATAATTACCGTAATCAGAACACTGATCACGCGTGTTGCGCTTGGTGTGCGCACATACACACTCCCTTCAGCATACCTATACCTCACACTGGTGCACTAATTGCTACACATATTGTAGTTGTTATAAATTAGTAAAAGTATGCTGTGTAACTCAATCAGTTTTCTGTCTCTCAATCAGGAGAATAATCTACTGTAAAAAAAACTTGGTTTATATCGCTAATAGCATGTTCAGCTATTTGTTTATAGATATATTCAGTGATGAATAATAGATTTATTTCTTTACTGCATCAATTTTCCTATCAATATTGATACTGTTGTTGAAAGTGTTGTACAAGAAGAGGAGGTAACAGTAAATACGTCGTATTTTCCTTATAGTTCTTTTGAATACAATTTGATATTAACGGCCGACAAAAGATGCTAGTTTGAGCAGAATTCTATCAACTAGAGGATAGTGTTGATCTAAGTACAATATCTGTTAGAGAGTTATAAAAATACTTTGAAGCACTCGTCTTAATTTACAGACTTGTCATTTGTGCCTAAAATTTCGTATATTTCATTAAAAAAAAGGTTTGGCAAAGAGTCATTCTTTTCAGCGATATCATTCTCAAGCTGTGTAATCGCATTAAAATATTCTATTCAGATAGTAACAGAAAAGGAATGTTTCATGAAATATTCTTGAGCAAAGTTCAGATTTGATTTTAAATCAGACCGGAAAAAGAATTACGTAATGTTTACGATAGTAATGAGAAGGAAACTTACCAAAACCGGAGTAATATTTGGTTACTAAGCTAAGTGACGTAACATGGTGAATATAAAGAGGAATCAGAACTATAGAAGTGGAGGAATGTAATACATGAGATCTGAATGAAAAGATTTTCTGGACGTAAAAATGCTCTTATAGGTTATGTCCATTGCAACTCAAGTGACTGAACGAATTTCTTTTGAACGCAGAGTTAAGGCTTCAAAATATTAATTGCCATGGCTTCCACAGTTTGAAGAAGTTTTAGGCGTACACCTTTCACGAGACTTGCACGAACTCTATAGCTGACACCGAAGTTGTTTTCTGCATTTACCGGGTGATCATAATTGATCAAACGTTCTAAAATAGCTTGCGAAGTGTTCTTTTTTTTTCCTTCATGGAACCAGGCTGGTATATGTTCAGGAATGCGTTTGGAAAGCAAACGCTGACTACGGCCAATACACCTTACTCCACAAGACCAGGTGAATTGATGAACTTACATTGAGGTGACCAAGGGAGCTAGCTTATCTTTTACGCATAATCAAAGCACTGAGTAAGTACAGAATGTTAATCTGAGTTTGGCAACATAGAAAGTCTTTCTTAATAAGCATGCCATATGGTTTCTCAACATATCTGTTGATGTATCTCCTTTGAACTGTAAGCTCATTAAAAGAGGCTTCTTAGGAGTCGTAGAAGTGAAAGAACTATTTGGTTTCGATTTCATAGTTTTAGCAATGAAACGCTCAGAATACTGATTTTCAATCAAAATATTTTTTAAGAAATTTAGTCCATCTTTCAAAGTATCAGGACTGCAGATAGTGTGGATCCTATGGCACACAAAACAAATTAAATTTCGTTTGGTGCAGAGGCACCCAACTATGGAAATTCATAAGTTGTCCGTTCTATGCGGGCTTTCTGTGAATAAACCTCTCAAGTAATCCAATGCCTTGTCTTTCTAGCTGCACATCTGAAAACGATATTTTATAATTAAGTACCTTCTCTAATGTGAACTTGATTGAAGGGTGGCAGTTATTAAACTGAAACAGATCTTCTAGATTATCCGTACTATTGAATACGACGAAAGTATCATGCACGTATCACTCGAAAGTTCAAACCGGTTAATCATTCAGCTTAGGTGTCTGAGTTATCTAGCTTTGACATAGAGAAGTCTGCAAGCAAGGGGCCTACTGGTAAACCTATAGCTACTCTATCTGTTTGTCTATTTCGTTATTAGAGCGAAATTGGACGTCTAAGGTGTATCTCAATAACAGCTCCTGCAGATGTGTGTGTATCGCAACATTCTGTCCATTAGAATCAATATATATTACATTATTAAGTAGTTTTTACTTTGAAAGCTGAATGTTACTTTGCTTTTACTTAGTGGTAAGTTACAAAAGCATCAATTCCAGTCGCATACCGTTTAGTTTAATAAGCTACTAAATCACTCATGGAGACATTCTGATAACCGGTTTCATACTGAACTTTAGAGCAATAACGTAAGCTTTATAATTAAAGCACTACAACTCCGAAAACGCAACATCACCAAAACCTCTGTTATTTTCAACATTTGCCTAAAACTTAAAACTGTTTTGTTTAAGAATGTATGCTGAATATTCGATTCAGGCCGGAAAAAAATTCGAGGCGACCAAACTTAAACATGTCATCAATGACCTAAGTCTTCGACTTTTGGTTTGACTAGTGTAGGAGTCTGAGTGACAACCAAAATCAGCGGTTGGGGACTCCAGGTGATATGACTTAGAATTGATGTCAGTGGCATAGATGTATCCACACATTATCTTCATTTTCATCATCATACATAATCTCATCATTCTTTTTATCCCTCTCTCTTTGTAAGACTTTTCATCACTTTTGTTTACTTTGGTGTGTTGATATTGAGGTATTGCAACTCAGATCGTTACGAAGCATTGTCAAGTGCCACTTTAGTGCTAACTCACTAACTGATTGAGAAATTTTGCGTAGTTCAGTGGAATGCGCAGTGAAAATATTTATTTTCTAAGAGGATGAAATATTAAAATAAAATTATCCATATCAATGATAATGGTGGAGTTGTGGCTTATTGGTTTAGGAAGTTGGCTTTCAACCAGTAGATCTCGAGCTCCAACACTGCTACACCTAACGAAGTTTGAGCAGTGTGGTTGTATCATTAGCCAGCCGCCACATAATAGATGTACCTCATTCCCTACTGCTCGTATACGTTCACAAGATTACTCAGTGGATTTCGATTTCGATCAGTGATAATGAGTAAATAAGGTCAAAATGGTTATTTCCTGCAGGAATATTGAACGACTTCATGAAAGTATAACGATTGCCCTCATATGCAAAGATAGAAGGAAAATAAACTTTTCCGTAATTATTTTAACTTCACTTTCCCAGTTTACATTTTACCTAACCTACGAATGAACGTTTTCGGATATCGATTTTTAAGTGTGTATGCTAAAACTCACTTTCTTAAAAAGTTTCCGTAGAGTGAGATAAAAATTAGTTTAGTTTGTACAAATAACAGCGTACCTAAGATAGCATACCACTTGAAAGTCTTATTCGATCGTCTCCAAAGAAGTAAGAACAAGACATGTATCAGCGGAAAAATATTTCTTTTCAATGACTTCATTATCTAGCTGTACAGTCGTACTTATACTCAGTAAAATGACAGATGACTGCACTAAAAAGTTTCTCAGTCAATATGCAAAGTATACAACTTGTGTTGGTGGTGGGATTTGTTCAAGTGGAAGAAATAGAAAATGGACCACTGAATAAGGAACAAATTGATAACAGGTTGAGATAAGAGACATATGCTGTCAAAGAATCATAAAATAATGATAATTTAACTGAAGGATACCAAATGAGTCAATGAATAAGGAACGAGTTGACATTAAATAGTGAGATATGGGTCAAATGCTGTCGATGAAATGAGAATTGGTGATAATGGTGATAATAAAAGAGAAGTGTACCATATGCGAATGAGTCTAGATAGCTATTCCTTTTATTCTAACTGGTGTGTTGCACATGGTACAAAGTGTATATCCTGGATCACACTGCTAATTACTGCCCAGCTACTTCAAAAGCAAAATTGACTACAGAGTTTGAATATTCATATAGAAATCTCATGCATGAACAGTAGTTGTTTGATGTAGTTCGGCCTAGCAATAACGACAGATTACAAGTTACTTTATCGAACTGCATTGATCACACACAGAAGTAACTACCGAATTAAGAACACAAGTGAAGCTGTCAGGACAGACGGACGAAATCCACTTAGAACTTTGCACCGTAGGGCATCAGTTCTAGTTACTACACTTCATAATAGCATGCGAAAATCAACTGAGTCAAGAAAGAGTGACATCAAAGTAGACAAAGGTTTATGGGATGAAAAGAAATTTGAAAATTGTGGTTACTGAAGATACTCAAACTTTAAAAGACATCAAAGAGTGGATACATTTGCACCATTGTGTGTGATTTTCAACCATGTCACCAAGGGTTTCCGGCCATTGATTGCTATGGCCTCGAAGACCTTAACTGACCAGGAAGTCTGTACCTTCCTACACGGTTTAAATCAACATTTTAGGACTTGATGAACTAGTGCAACGTCTTGGTCTGACCTTCTAATCCAATCCTAATTCGGGCAACAGTGTTACATCGAAGTAAATGGTAGGTGGACATGTGCAGCACATGTTCAATCTACCATAGTAGCTGAAGGTTTATTAACTCATTGACGAACTTGCTTTTCTTGCTTTACTACTCTTCGCCTAACCTCGACATTGCTCACATGGTGATTTCGCCATATATGAGCAATACTATAGAGAGACGCATGTGACCAAAAACCTGTAATATCTTCAGTAGCCATATCCCACATAAGAATTGCCCTTAGCCTCCACTATATAAACTTGTAAAAGGTTGATGAGTTTCTGTTTTAGAGTGTAAATGAGAAACCTATTAACACCTATTTTTCAGAACATGAAATCATAAATAAGCTTTACTTTCATGGGCTCTTATTTTTGCCTTCAACTTTTTTAAACTATATAAAAGAAATTTTATTCTTTTCTTCCTAAGCATTACATCAGTGTTTCTATTCCCTTCGTCAGTCACTTGATCGAGATCTTTGCTAATTAGTTTTTTTCTTGCATTTTTTATAAACTTTTGTATATGTTATTGTACTATGATGACCATTGATTACTTTTAAGGATGTTGACTTGAATTATTAAATAGTTAAGAAAGAATTCTCATTGGTATTATTACCATTGTTTTTGTTATTTGGTTTTGGTTTCAAGTTCTTTAGTATTGAAAGACTGTATAACTCATTGACTTTATGACATGAATTGAATGATGTATGCTGTCATTCTATCGGCTTACACTCCAACGCTGTTTAGCACAGAGAAAAACACAAAAACAAAGCGGCCTGTTTCAGCTGACTGTTCAGTATAGTCCTACTTTGAAGACTATGCAAAGATAATGATCGGAGTTGAAAGAACGCTTGACTCATATCTGGATTTGGAACACCAGATTCTGGATTTTCATCTTGAAGAACAATATGAATGGACTGGGGGAATATATCTTATTTTTCCTTTATTGATACTCGTAATTTCCCGTTGCTACACTGGGTCGAGTTGCTCGATCTGTGTTGGTAGATGGGCTCCTATGCGCATATCTCGATATTGCCTGGATATTCATTATATTATAGTTTATTTAATGGCCAGCAGTGGAGTCCAGGATACGCGTTTTGTCGAACTTGGGACTCGTCAACTGGATGTACCTGCACCCTCAGTATGTGATGTTGTTCCCACTGAGACCCGAACCCAGTATCCATCGTTCCAAGCTCGAAAGCATTATCCACTAGGCCACCGGGGTATCAGATCTGCCACTCGTGTAACCGGTATTAGTTGTTTTTATTGGTACTTTTAAGTTCCCATTTCTATACTGTGTCGAACTGATTCACCTGTGTTAGTAGGTGGGCTCCTATACGAAGGTCTCGATACTGTCCAGTTATTCCACTATATTGCAGCAACTTTATGGATAACACTTTGGCGTTTGAAGCGAGGGGTACTGGATTTGAGTTTCAGTGGGAACAACATCACTCACTGGGGTGGAGGTACATAATACTGACGAGTCCCAAATAGGACGAAACGTGTGTTCTAGATTCCACTGCTAGCTATCAAATAGACTACAATACAAATCTCATTTTATTGCCACCAGGTGTTGTACATTTGGTATAAGCAAGTGCTGAGTTTGTTCTTACCGTGTTGTTAAACTCTTCCGTTCTACATGATTGTGAAATACGGCTGCTGAAGGTGACATAAATGAGAAGATCAAAAATATTCGTACATAATAGTGTCTATTAATACTTATGTTTGACGCATACTTCTGGGTAAGGAAGTGATATCGCAACCACTGTTTAGCCCTACATTCGATTTTGATTGGAGTAAGAATAAACTGGAGAAGGGAAAACAAATAGCCAGGCAAAGAAGTACATCAACTAATAAAATCTGGACTATTTATTATTATTATTATGCACACTCAAGTAACGCTAAGATTCTCTTTGAGAGTGTGTAAGATCGAATAATTAATTTAGGATCGAATTTGGGCATAACCATAAGGCAGATGTTTACAGCTTAAAGAATCATAACAAATCAGCGTAAGATATAACAAGTCAGTCATTCAGACAAACGCATCATGTCTTTTACATACTCACTTAGCCAAGTGATTCGACCATGTTGCCTACATTTTGATCTACACGAAGGAATCAATAAACAACATAGGACCAGTTATCTTTCTAACAACTGAATACAGGACTTTATTTACTCTACTAAGGCCTTATTCATAGCTTGAATAATTCAGTGGTAGTAATGTCTGTCAACGCAAAATATATACGAACCAACTGTCTACCTCAACACGTTATACTAGTTTGAAATAAAGCGAATAGTTATTTGAACTAAATATGGTATTAGTTCATGCATCTATTGATCTATAGCCACACCATCCAAAAATATACTGATTAAGGATGGGTTTTCCTCTTCCTAGCTATAATTGGTTTTCTCAGTTCATTTGTAGACCTTGAAATAGAATGTGTTAACGACTCAGTAATCAATTATATACATGTACAGGTCATAAAGCGTTTATTGTTTTAAAAGCATATGTGAAACAAAGGACCTGGTGAACTTCTAGTTTGTTGACCACACTGTAAAGTAGTCAGTCGACCTCGACCAACTCTTAGGGTTAAAAAGATGTAGTTAACCCTCTAGTCACCAATTAATGGATCTGATGAACTCTTTGAGTGACGAATTTGAGTATTTTAGCAATCGTGGATGCAGTCTTAGTCTGAAGGGACGCTTAGTTTAGGAACAGGAGTTAAGTCGTTCAACACATTGACCATTTCACCTACTTCTGCAGTTGTATCAACCCTAAAGAAACTTATCGATGACATGATGTTGCCACTGATACTGTAAGCTTATTTGACATTCATCATTCTGCTCTATTTCTATCCATAACAACATATCTGCTTATAAGGTGTTAGTATTGCGTAGAGGTCTTCTTTATCATACTGTGTGATGGATTTGACAAGGTTACAGGTACTTTCCAAGTATTATTCACGTGCAGTGGCATGATTGGGAGAAGTGTTTTAAGGTTAGAAGTCACACATTCATTCATTCATTGGTCTCTCTCCTACTTCATATTTTTGATATCTCATTGCTCTTTAAGCGTTTCTATCATTCTCTTTTCATTTCCTTCCTCTTGCTTGTCTTTATATCTTTCCATTACTGTAATCTGGTTAATGAAACCAATATGCTTTTGTTCAACATTATACATTAAAACGTTTAATTTATGTGTAACCAGTTGTCTATTAATTAGCTAAAAAGAAGCCATTGATTTCTGTGAACTACATACTTATCATTAATGTCGAAATCAGAGCAGATTTTATGATTGTTTTATTAGTGGTAAGGGAATACCAACAAAGAAATAGTAATGATAGTAAATCTGAATTTAACAGTATTCACAATGTACAGTTTTGTATACTTTCTAATATGTAGCCATGTTTTTACATTAATTATCTCAACAGTCGATTATGGTATTCAAAATAAAAAATTCGGATGATGAGAATACTAAATACATTTTTGGCTACAATTATTGTAATAACTCGTAGTATCTCTTGAATGTATTAATCCATTGGTTTTTTGGTGTATAAATACACTGATACAAATTCAGAAGTTCAATGGTGTTTTTCCGTTTCCACTTTTTCTATATTATTCTCTGATATTACTTTTCCTAATATGCTTTCTTATGAACAATGTGATGTATTTGCGCCATACATTTCGAACAATTTAGTCGGTCACACATTTACTTGTCAAGTCAATATATATCATAAACCGAAGAGTAGGAGAACAATGCCTGAATTTTCAGTTTTTGTCCAATGCAAGCGAGGATTACTGAAATACCTGTTTAATAGGATCTATTATACCAGTACACTAGATACGATGGATGAAGATATCAAGTTATTGACCAAAGCACTTATGGAAAATGGATATTCGATAAAGTTTATAAACCGTTTTCGAGGTCAAGTAGCACCAAAGTCAACTCTATACACAGTTCCTAAGAAAAGCGTCCATATCACTTTGCCATACAGAGAGGAATTGAATAGTATCATTTCGAGATGTAGGCATCAGCCACTAGGAAAACGTATTACGCGGCTAATCATATCATTGTGGACAAAACAAAACGCATCCTTCACCATAGACCTAAACACTGCATCAGTGATTACGTCACATCTCATTGTGTTTACCGATTCACATGTATGTCACACATACATAGAGAGGAGTAATCAAGTCATGAAGTTGAGGGTGGGAGCACATGTACCTAAATGGCTTCAAAAATAAATGGAGTGTGAAACAGGGATAAATGCTGGTGCAAGACGACCCTCTTCCTACATAGCTAAATATATCATAGAAACAGGTCACAAAGTTAATGTTCAAACAGCTTTCAAAGTTTTATATAGAAACAGCCAGTCAGGGACGTATTCTGAGATTTGCGGAAGCCATAGCCATACACAAATTTAAACCACCTTTATGGATACAAAAATTGTTTGTTCTTACACTACATTTGTCTTGGTAAACTTTGTTTTCTTACCAAGATTACTATCAACTACGTCACTTCCTGTTTATTCTCATCTTTCTTGATTTAAATCCCCTATTATGTTAATTGTTGTATTTGTCCCTCCACTCATCGGTTTATTAGATATGTTGACTTGACAAGTAAATATGTGACCGGCTGGATTGTTCGAAATGTATTGCGCAAATACATCACATTGTTCAGACAAGCTTCGTTTTCTAAGTATGCTATCGAAATTCATGAAAGGTACTAAGTGTTTCAAACATACTTTCTCTCAAGGAACTGTTGTCTCTGATATCTTCTTGATAATTGGGTTTGCACCTTCAGTAAGATGACTAGGCGAATTTTCAGCGCTAAACCTGACCCGAAAATTTCAAATATTTGTCGAGAAGAATTCATTTCATATTCAAATATTTTTTAGTTTAAGTTTTATGAGGATTTTATTCCAAGGTAGTATTCGCCACGGGCTATTGGAAACATCCACTTCACTTCTGACTGATTTACTCCATAGGTCGTGACTTCTCCAACCGATTTCAGTGACTAATGAATACCACCTTCAATGGTGCATTTCTTACGCGTTGTAGTGATTCCTTACAATTAAAATTAAAGGTTGTTTCGTTTGTGAAAGAAAAATTACTCAACACTGGTAATGATGCCTTATAGTGTGTGCTGAACAGGGGTTTTCACAATCCATTCGAGTACAGTTTTTCCCCATTATCTACCTTTATTATACGTAATAATGAGATTGGCGTTCTACTCGATTTATTTTCCTGTTTCCACAAGGTAGGCAAATAAAAGACAGGTAAAAGACTTTTTAACCTCGAGCTTATGGATTTTATCATTTTACTATATTAAAATATACAGGGTCGAGTGTACTCTGTTGGAGTCCGGTCTGTTCTACTCTATGACTATGAAACGTGGGTATTGAAGGTAAAATATGAAAAGGCTTCATGTGTTTGACCAACGTTGCCTTCGTGGCGTAGGCTGTATTTCATGGTGTCACCATGGGAGTAACGCAGAAGTCAGATTTAGAGTTTTATGAAAGAGACGTAAGTCAGTTGATACGGTTGTGAACCTTCATCGACTGAGATGTCTGGGACCTGTTACATATGCCTAACCACTGTCTGCCTCGTCGCACAATGCTGGCCGAAATAGGTTCAGGCTGGAAAAAGGCTCAAGGCGATCAGACTAAAACATGGCATTATTGCATGAAGTCCTTCCCTGTTGTTTTGAGCAATGTAGGGCAATGCAGACTAGCCGGCTGGGGTCCACAGGACAACAGAAACCAGTGTTTGGAGACTTTAAGTGACATGGTTCAGAACCGATGTCAGTGGTGCAGACGCATACACACATTATTCCTATCTTAACCCCTATACTTAATCTCATCATCTTCCAGTTCTTCCTTCCTCTCTTTGACCTCTTTCTATTTCTGGTTCCTCTGACCGACTTTTGTTTCCTTCTCTATATTCCATTTTATTGCCTTGTTACCTGGTATGCTGATATGAGATATGGCGACTTGGCTCGTTATGCACTAATGCCTGGCTCTACGTTGATCTTGAAGATGATGATGAATATGCAGGCCACTAAAATCGTACCCAATCAGTTGACGATCAATATGCGTAAGCATGCTGTTGGCCTTACAATAACGTATAACAAAATGCTCCCGCTAGATTTACAGCAGCCTGTACCAGCACTCAATCTTGGTAGTTAATCGTTCGAAGTTGTCGGAAATTTTGGCTAACCGGGTAGTTGTGCGGTTGCCGATAGAGGTGTAACTGATGAGATTTCCAGTCGTATATCGAAAGTCAGAGTGGCAAACACCACTCTAGGCCACTTTTGGTGTCATCGTGATATTAACCCCACCGCAATAGGTTGTCTATAGAAGGCATCGGTTTGGGCAGTTCTGCTCTAAACCTGTGAAACCTGGCATCTGCTAGCTGAGGATGTTTGACACTTCTTTCCCCTTTGACCGTTGTCCTCACAGAATTGCTCACATTCACTGAAAACACTATGTAGGTGATTCTGAGGTGAGATGGAATGTGTTCGTATGCGATAAAGATCTTCATTCATTGATTTTGATCATATTGAAACGTCGTCTTTAGTAGTTTGTACATGTTTTACATGCGTCTTTCTAGCTGCTCACTGTTCGCTTGCCCTTGAACTGATTGTAAGGGTAGAAAGTGGTGGCCAGTGTATGGCTTGGTGCCATGGAATGAAGAATAAATGTTTTGGGTTGACGTCTGTCGGCTCCTCATGATTCTGTGGATGAGGTCTAAGAGATCATATAGTTCAGCGGCTTGAGATAATAGGAGACATTGTTGAGAATCTAAACCAGTGGCAATCATGCTACAGTTTTCTTTTTTTTAAAATTATATTACTGAAGAGTGAAGTGAAAGTGATGCATGTTTCTTCGATGGTATTTTTGATACTATTTCTTTAATTACCCATTTTTGTTTTGTTTTCCATTTTCCCTTCCATTTCCTTCATAATGCTGATTTATGATTATTTTGTATGGCGCTTCTTTTGATGCCCATGTCGTACAAAGTTTGTGTTCGATTAATAATGTTGATGATAAATGGACAGGCATTTATGATGTACATTACGGTTTAATTATGGATCATTCCAATCTGTCACAGTTTACATCAACACATTGGTTGTTGGGATGTCATGAAAGGTTTAAGACATCTGTCCTTGAACAGTGTGACTGTTTTATCCTTCAATGCTTTATTACTCATTATTGGACGACACTTACACTCTGGATTAGATTTTTAACTTGTTACAGCACGCAATCATGCGGTGTTATTCTGTTATAATTATCTATCCAGTAAACAGTATTGCATTACTTGTATGTTATGTCGAATAAGCAAGTTATCGTTATTTACGAATACTTGTAATTTCTCGATGCTATATTGAGTCAAATTGCTCGACCTCTGCTAGCAGATTGACTCCTATGCAGATGTCTCGCTACTGCCTGAATATTCATTATATTTTAGTTTAGTTAGTGGCTAGCAGTGGAGTCTAAGACGTGGATTTTACTCGGTTTGGGGCTGGTCAGCAAAGTGGCTTTGTGGTTGAGATCTTATTAACTCTTCATTAATTCCAGTTATAAAATATCAGACAGAACAAATATGGCTCCATATTTTTGTGTCCTGAAGGATGAATAAGGAAGCATGTGAAAAGTGTTATAACTGTTCATTGGTTGGTCACTGGAGAGCAACCAGTCTCATGTTGTCTAGTCAGGAGTACAGATCGAATTCTATCGATCATTTTGCAGTGAGGTCAGCAGGCTAGGAGATTGACCATCCCTTCACCTCACTACCTTTTTACTTGATGCACTGAGAGAGATATTAGTTAGACGGATTTAATCTACAGGAAGCCCTGGACCTAGTTTTCATGGTTTTTGACACTCGTCAGCAAGGAGTACCTGCAACTTCTATGGAGCTGATGTCCCGCCTGAGATTCAAACCCTCATCACTCAGTGCTGCAGTCAGCGTCGTTGCTAATGAGCTTTTAGGGTCGCAGTTAACCTCCTATAATAAATGTTTATTTGTCTGATCAACATACATACCCACCGTCACATCACATACTGAGTGGGTAGCTTTCCTGAAGACTTTAAGACATTCGGGCCTCCTTTTGACAAGTAGGCTATTTCAAAGCTCACGTAAAGTCTATATCAAAATTGCTGATCATGGTTGACTAATTCTTTGCATCTGTCCGACCTAACACAAATCTGATACAGAATTGCATTCTATGACAGTGTTCAATTTCTATATTTATATACTTCATTTATTCTTTGGGTAGATGTTTTACTAGAGCAGTCACAATTAAGCAGCTGTATATTGTAGTCGTACCTTACCTCTGTTATTCTTGTGGTCTAATGGGTCTAAGTTGTGACAAGTTTGCAGATGGAGGAATGCCACTTGTATTTTGCTCAAAATGCTTTCGTTGTATATGTTCAGACCACACTTTATTACGATAATATATCGAAAAAAAGTTCATGGTGGCCAGACCAAGACGTTGTGGCACCAGTCGATGAAGTTCCTAACTCTTGGTCTTAGCCGTATGTGGAGGTGTAGACTGTCTGGTTGGGGTCCCCAAAACGACATGAATCAGTGGTTGAGGATTTCTGATGACATGGCTGAAAATCGGTGACAATGGCTCAGATGTACTCACTCCTTGACATCTTGTAAAACTTGAATACTGGCACTAGCCTTTATCTTCCAATTGTTGATTCTCTCACATTACTTTATCCACTTTGATATCACTCTTTTTCTATCTACCTATTCTTTGTACATACTACTATGAAGCGTGTGGAAACTTAAACTGATGCACTTGTGTACGAGGTTCTACGGTGATTTTGTCTCTTTTTCTGTCTCGAAAACACACATTCAAGTTGATTTGCCTATCTGTTATGAATTATTTTATAGGCAATGTAGATGAGTCTGTCGATGAAGTTGCAAAGCTTTATTGACTGAGTTTGGTCGGGCAAATGTTGTTCATTCTGACTTATTGATTTTTCGAAGCGACATTTATGTCAGTTTCCCCATCAATAATAATCATAAGCACGAAAACATTTTTTATTTACATATATTTCTTAATTCTTAACTTTACTATTAGTACTAGTAATTGTAATAAGACTATTTTTCTTTTGTTTTTAGTTTTGTGATCAAACTGCCTATTCAGTGGATAAATTAGATCAACCTGGTGAACATGTATTACCATATGGTTGGGAAATTGTGCAAGATATTAAGTATGGTACCTTTTATATTGACCATATTAATAAGCATACACAATATGAACCACCAACAGTGGAAGACTTTCAAATAGCAGAGAAAGCACGTCTAAAGTATTTATCACAAATTGAATCAGTGAATGATAATAGTAACAATCCAATTACAAATTTGAAAAATATCAAGTCTGTACCAATTGATATCAATTGTAATGGCAAGAAAACAGCGAATGGTGATACTCCTGATGATGAGGAGTGCAGTGAACAAGTCTCATCAGTTGACGACGACGGTGGTCGTATTACACCAATGACTTTCTGTTCAGATTTGAAACAATTAAGAGGTCCACTAATTACCACAACTTTAGTAAAAAGTCCACGTGGTTTTGGATTTACAATTATCGGTGGTTCTGATTGTAATCGGTCAGCATATCTACAGGTATGTTAGTCGACCTTTGTTTTTGTCAATGTTGTTTTGGATATTAAGAGTTTATGCTTCTTTTCCTGAACAGCTACACCATTCAGTATTGCTTGTTTGCTCTTCTGTATGTCTATGACACTTTTTTTACAACTATAAGAACCGCTGATTAGGCAGTTTGAGTGTATCGTGGTGTCACCAGTTGTAACATGTCAATTGTGTTTGTAAGCCGTTAGTTGTAGCCAGATCAAATTCATTTGGTTGCGTCGGGAATACCCCTTTTTGCATGTAGCACAAAATCACCGAAGTAATTATATTCTATCGCATTGTAAAATTCGCAATCCACGCCGTTTGTTTTATTGAGCAACAGAACTCTGACTCGGTTCATTGGTATATCACATGAATTCCGACCACATGAATAACGCAGAAGTCAGGTGTAGAGTTTTAGGGAGGAGAGGAAAGTCAGTTAATGTGGTTGTGAACCTTCATTGACTAAGATGGCTGGGACATGTGTTACTCTTGCCTAGTCATTATCTGTCTCGTTGCTCAGTGTTAGGTGAAGTTCAAGGTGGAATAAGCTCGGGGTGGTCAGAGTAAAATATGGCATCATTGCATGAAGTCTTAGACTGTTGGCGTGTAGAGAGATGCAGACTAGCCGATTAGGGTCAGGAGGACAACAGAAACCAGTTGTTGCAGACTCTGGGTGATATGAATCAGAATCAATGTCAGTGGCGCACATTATCTTGATGTTAACCGCTATACTGAATTCAGTATTGCCTCATTTCTCCTTCTCCTCTTTCACTTCTTTTGACCGATTTTTCTTTCCTTTCCATATCTTATCTTACTACTTCTTAAGTATTATCATCGACTTCTTATTACTGTACTCACCATGATAACAATTCATTCATTTAATCTTTTCCCATGTTACTTATTCATATTTTTGCTAAGTTTCTGTGGCCTCTGTAGCAATATTCACTAATCTAAGCAACTCTATTTTTAGGCCAAGGCAATTGAATTTCGCCTGTTCCAATCCTTGACAAACTGCTTTCACATATAAACTATACATTCTCACCGAGGAAAATTGTTGTGACCGAGTGAAATTACGGGCGTGGGTATAATGATACTGAGACTCAATAGACATCTCAACCGAATACTTTTATGATTGATCTCCCTCAGTACCTTCTACTTCACTGAGCTACGAAAAACCAGAAGACAAAGGACGGCTGTGACTGCAAGAACAACGACAACTTTATCAGGCAAATATATGATATATATGTATTTACAAAACTCTCAGAAAATGAAGCCATAAATGAACCAATCCGATCTGTTGTATGACGTTGAATTTCTCTAATCAGGTTCTCCTGTCAGCTCATGCATAAATCATGATCTGAAAACAACTTCTCTATTGACTGCATTTTGTCGCTAAGTCTCAAAAATGTATATAGATGCGATTGAACAGTTTAGTGAATGAAATCGCTGACAAAATCTTTCCTCTGAACCACTTGTTTCTATTTTCCTATGTATCTTAATCGAGATTTCTCGAGAACTTTTAAAATCTCTTTACAAGTCACAAGCTGATTCTATTTTGATAAACTTGTCAGCGATTGGTTGTCATCAAATGCTTTGACACCATTATGTGTGCACCCTTAGTTTCATTGATCGTTTTGTTGATCTAATATCTAACCTTTTGATTGTATATGTCACACTCTCTTGAGGTTGGCAGTTATTGTGTTGACTAGAATGCCAATGGAAGCTTCGCAGTTACTGCATACACCTCATCGAACGTAACAGCACTTAAGAATATAGCAGTTAACTTTGGCAGCTAATAAAATAAATGACAACTATGGTACTTTTAAAATATACAATCTAATGGTGAACTAATAGTGACCATTAACTTTTGTACTGATCACATGTTCTTGATTAAAATTATGGTGATTTTAAGGAGGCATCATTTTGACAGCCGAAATAATGATGGCTATAACCATAAAACTGATATTTGACAGGGAATTTGGTTTGTTCCTTTTTTTAATATTTCATGTTTGCATACTATGTCGCTCTACATACCGTACAACATCTCATTTCGTTTGATGTATTTTTGTAATTTGTATGATAAAATAATGAAGTAACATAAATATTCACTGTATTTTGGCAGTCTTCGTCAGCTGCTTGTTTTCAAGACTAATACCAGTCGACGGAGTCCCTGACTGTTCGTTTGAAACATGACGAGGGATGCAGATTGCTTGGCTTGGGTCCCTGAGACGATCTGTGGTTGAGCGCTCTTGGTGACGGCAAAACATTGGTCACAATGGCGCAGTTGTATACACTCCTTGACATCTAAAGCTTGCATGTCTGTACTAACGATTATCTTCGAATTGTTAATTCTCTTACGCAACTTTGTCTACTTAGATATGTGTTGTGCTATTCACTTGTTCTTTGTATATTACTGGGAAGTGTGGCAACTTGGCGCTTATGTGCGAGGTTGTACATAGATTCTCTCTGTCTGTCTGCCTATTGTCAAGCTAAATTAATTTGATCATTAGAATACATCAAAAGTGTTCGCATACTTTCGTCGATCCACTAAAAAGTTACTAACTTCGGGGAAAAGCGATAAGCTTCGCATGTAAGAGCTGAAGAGTCTCGGTAAAATGTAGTAAGTTCGACTTCATCTATCTGTTGACAACTTCAAATGACTCAACATCTTCTTGGTGATGTCTTAATATTATTATTCGAACAGAAACTTGGTGCATCACAAGCACCAAGAAATGCACCACACAAAATGATATAACAACATTATGAAGACATAAGCCGAAGGGAAGTGGATAAAAATAAAACCTAATAGGAATACAATGACTAGGAAGGCAGTGCAATATGGATCCACTCAAAACAAAAAATTCATTATTTTTCAGCAACAGAAGATAGAAGAAAACTACAGCATGACCGCCACTGGTTTCGATTTTAAGCCATAACTGATCACTTCTCAAGCCAATCAGTTGCGTCGTCTCTCGGACCCCACCCAGAGTCGTGATGCACCAACAGATAATTACCCGATACAACTAACCTTCATCCCAAGGTGCCACGCCACATCATACACTGATCATCCCTTCGCTTCTTCCATCCAGTCTCAGGGCTAGAGAACAATGAACGGTATGGAAGCCGTTGGGACGACATTTGTAACACATGTCCAAGCCACCGAAGTTGGTGTTTTCAGATGACTTCACTTACTGAATGACGATCTCTATCACACCCAAATACACGCTGTTGTACCTCAGAATTACTTACACGGTGTTGCCACGGGATAGAAGCAATCCTACGGAGAAAATGATGATCGAACACAGAGTTGGCACGCATGCTTGGCTAGTAGAAGCCAGATTTCACAGGTGTAGAGTAGAACTGCTTTCACCGAAGCGTTGTAAATTCTATCTTTTAAGGTCAGTCTAATGTCACGACGTTGGCGTCTACTGTCAAATGGATGATATCAGCAAAAGAACTATGAAAGATTTTTTCAACTTAATATTGTATGTCTTTCGGAATTTACTCTGATAGACTACTGCATTACTTTTGTTCCTGAACTACTCATTTCTACTGGCTTTGATGTCTCTGTTTCTCTTCAAATCAATATTCTCACTTCCCAATCACAGCATATCAAAACTCTTCAGATATGTTTTTGATATTATGACTCTTTTAGGTTGCAAGCAAGTAGTAAATTGGAATGGTCCAGATAAAATGAACTCCTATTATTATGTCTTGTTCAGATTTGTGAGGAAAAATGTTTATTCTCTTTTCATGTAAGTCAGTTATGATTGAAGTTGAAATGCTAACGTGGGTCACGAGGCCCGACTGCTGGGCAGCCAGTGTAAGTACGATCAAGTAGTAGTAATGCGTCATGAATTCACATGATAGTCAGGCGAAACTCATGGTGATTGAAGTGAAATAAAAATCTGGTCAGCAGTCAAACCTCGTATCTCATTTGGTAGAGCATCGGGCCGGAAACCCGGTTGTCCGCGGTTCGAATTTTCATTTTACCTCCCATCCTCACACAGCATCAACACTAGTCTACCATACTTGTTGTCACAATGGTTATTTTATGTTCGTCAGTTAAATAAAGTGTTGTTTCTCATCAATATGTAGAAGTTATTGCCCGAATAAAGGTTGGTTGTAGTAAATAACCCACCTTAAACCAGGAAAATAAAAAAAGACTATTGCAGATCTATCTAGAGAATTGAATAATATCTAAAATCTCTTGTTTTACTGATTTATTCGCTGACATTTTAGAGTTCTGTTGCGTATTTTTTTACAATCTCTCTCTGAGTATTGATTTTGTTGTTCTAACTGACATTTTGTGAAGTGACTCTAAAAGTCATCTCCTAGCAACTACTGACCTAACCACTTAGGTTACTTTATTTCGGTTGGAATGGTAATTTTCTAAACAAAATAAAGAAGACTAATCAGTATCGCAGCAGTTTCTAGTGTGGTCTTAAGAGTCACTCGTTTCCTGAAGTATGCATTTTGAGTGTTCTCAGCCGGTATCTTTAGTGATTGTAGCACTTCCTTTTAAGTTTTCGTCTATCATCACTTGTATAGTTGTCTAGATTATTTACAGCTGATTTCTTCATGCTATTTCCGTTTTTAAATCAAAGTGGGTTTTCCCCTCGGTCACCATGGAATGAGCTTAAACCCCTTCCCATCCTTTACAGATATCAATAACCATCGCTTGAACGTGATTGTTATCATTAGATATTATTATTATTATTATTATTACGGTTTACCTAAAGGATATGATATAGTGGTAAATGTTAACAGATTGGCTCGTGGATGATCTGATAGTTTTCTACCTCTCAACTTAGAATTTTGCTAGATGTGCTTCCGAAGTCGGTCTAGTCATCTTCATCAGTACCGCTTTATCAGGAAGCAGAATCACTGGCTTATATCTTCGGTCACATGACTTCTGTGTAGTAGTACATAAACTATGTTCAACAGCCTGCATACAACAGGCTGATGTACTTTTGTGAATAATTATGCGTTAACTGCTTTTATTTTATGAGATATAATCTACTTATATCCATTTTGATCTAACATATTTCAGGTAAAACATCTTGTACCAGGTGGTCCAGCTTCATTGAACAGTCAGTTGGCAGTTGGTGATGTAATGGTTAGTGTAAATGGTACAAATGTTCTTGGCTATACGCATTCTCAATTGGTGTCATTATTTCAATCAATTCCAGTTGGTGCTAGCATCAGTTTACTTGTATCACAAGGTTATCGATTGAGAAGAGATGTCAATGATTCTCCTAATCGTATGAATGCAATATCCGATGGTCTTGGATCATCGCTTCCATCTGGAGTAAGTGATATTTCTGCACAGGTATTTAAGTGTATTTTGTTTGCTTGAAGCGTTGCGATTACAGATATTCATTGTGACTGAGTTTTCTACCATATGGGTTTGGATAACTTTAATGCCTATCAAAAAGATAGCCTCCACACTAAGTAAAATAACTGACACTGAAAGTGACTAGGAGGAAGGGGAAGTAGTCAGTTGAAGATATGTCACTCAGGACTGCAGAACGTTTGATCTCAGACCCGTTCTTATCTAGCCTGTTTTCACCGTACTAGTTTTTGTTACCGTCTTTTACTCATATCTGCATATCAAAGTCATTTCAATTGTCGCATTTCTGTAGTTCGAAGAGCAAAATAAGCGTAATCTGATAGACAATAATCTGCGCAATGATCACAAGCGGAATTGAAAGCCGAATCCAACCATAGACAGTTATTTTTGACTTGCACGAAGTGTTCGATGATTAGAAAGGATGTAGTTGAAAAAGACTGGTTAATTAACCTATTCACGGAGAGAACTACTATAATAATGACCAAAATCATGAAGAAAAAATTCAACTGGTCTTCAACTGACTTCAGTTCCCCACTATCCAATTATAATACAATATGGTATCTGGCTGGTGTCTCCGAGACAATAAGAATCAGTGGTGAGATATTCAGCTACCTATCAGAGGACGAGTATACTGCGCTGCAGTTCGTTTTGTCCTGATATACGGCTGAGACAGCCGTTAAAAGTAGAAGTAATGAAGCGGTTACAAGTTTTTCACCATAGATGCCTTTGTAGCATTGCTTGCTTTTGGTGAAATCACCGTATGAGCAGTGTAGGGATCCGGTGAGGTGTACTAGAAACGGAAGGCAAGTTGATCAATGAGATTGTGAACCTTCATCGACTGAAGTGGCTTGGACATGTGTTACGCATACTCAGCCACTGCCTGGCTCGAAGTCCAATCCTAGGTGAATTAAGGCTCAGTTGAAAGAGGGTTCAGGATGGCCAGACCAAGACGTGACACCAGTCGATGAAGTCCCTGATTCTTGATATGAGCCGTGTGGGGAGATGTAGACTGTCTTGTTGGGGTCCGCGAAACGGAAGGAATCAGTGGTTGAGGACTCTTGGTGACATGGCTGAAAATCAGTAACACTGGCGCAGATGTACTCACCCTTTAATGTCTTCTAAAGCTTGAATGTATGGACTGACCTTAATTTTTAAATTCTCTCTCCTCACATACACCTTAGTCTTCTTCAATATCAATCTTTACTTTCCACTTGTTCTTTGTGATGATGATTTTTGTACTACTGTGAAGTGTGGCAACTTGAACCAATGCACTTGTATGCAAGGTTGCATGTTGATTTTGTCTGTCTTGTCTTAATGTATTACTGCAAAAACTCCAACTCTTACGAAAGCACTGGTTGCAAGCAATATGAAATGAAGATACGTGATTCTTAACATGATAACACTGGAAGTATTGAAAGAGTACGATATATCTTGAAGCTGAAACCTAAAACACCCATACAAGAACCTCTAAGGTTACACTAACCTAGTCGGTCGACATTTTGGAAATATAGAAAGTGGCATAGTGATTAAAGGTTTACTACAAAGTTGAAAAATATCCGAAACAATACTCTTTTGTGTGTATGTGTGTGTGAATTTCATCATTAGTTTCATGAAACTGTCTGACTGGCTAATTCGACATGTAGTTGATGCTTTCTCATGAATCTCCGAAATGTTCTGATTACTTCTGAATATTTTTAGCAGTTTCCAGTTTCTTTACAAATCCATGGTTGGTAAGTTTTGCAGGTAGTAATAAATGTTGACCCAGGATCCATTGTTTAACTTCAATGTTTGACTTGTCTTAATCATAGATCGTGTCAGTTTATCAAGAAGAATAAGATTCTTCATGCTATGAAACCAATTCAAGTGCGATCTTGTTTAAAATATATTGGTATTCAAAAACCTCATCTAATTAGAAACACCGAATCTAATGGAAATGCCTGTGTTTAAGTCTCAGTCGTTAGTGTATTAACCACGTATGTGCTATGTACTAGATTCTTGATCAGTAGGTTACTTGCAGACGAAAAATATTGGCTACGGTTATTAGCGGGAAAGTAACGTTCTGCAGCGGCTTCCTACTGAATGTGGCGCCTACCAATTACTTCGCATTATAGAAGATGATTTTCTCAAACAATTGTGGTTAATTATCTTCTGAAGAGAGCACTTCTAGTCGTATTCACCATAGACATCTACTGTTATTATTATATGCTTAAGGAAGTCAAAATATCCTCTAACTTCTCTTGAATTGACCACTTTCCTAACATTTCTTTAGTCGACTGAAAGTTGTAGAAAACACCCATGTTATATGAAGACGCTCACAAAGTGTAGTTTTCAGAAAATTTTACGAAATTACTTAAAAATGTTTAGGATACATTTTTGTCTACTGTGTATTTCAAAATTAATCTGGGTGGATACTTCGTTTCGATTCAAATCCTATTAGTCATGATAAGCATTTGAACCAAGTTGCTGTTGCTGATTTGTCTCTTATAGTACTGGCGTCTACCAAGGGTTAAAGTGTTACTGCACAGCAGAACGCCTTTTCCTCTTATCTGTTGTGAAAAGCGACAAATGAAGATTATCGCTATTTGAATTGTTGGCTTTGCAGCGTTGTGGAAATTTCATGTTTTCATCACTTAAGATTAGGATAAATTAGATGTTAAAGTCTTGAGTTTGCATAAACTGATGAGCTTTTGGGATAGATTATTTACACCCAGTTAACTACTTTCCCAATGCTTAGTGTTGAATCGGGCAACAGTGAGATAGAAGAAATATTTGGTGACTACGTTGAGACGTAGAGTTCTTACTTAGCTTATCATCACTTTCTTTTTTCTTTCTCGCTTTAGAACAACATCAAACTTGGAGAAGATACGTTAAGTGATCTGCCTTCTTCCGATTCACATCCACCTGGTTCATCTAGGAATTCTGCTGTAATCTCTTCACATTCATCTCTTTCACCTCCTTCTTCCAATGGTACTTCTTCCCAAGAACTTATTGTTCGTTCTCCATCTAATCCACATGGTGCTGGTAAACTGAGAAGTTCACAAAGACCTGAATTTTTAAAGGTAATTCTTGTTGTTACCGTTGGTTTTGGTACTAGTCTACTATGAGTTTGACTTAATTTTATGATTTTAACAATTCAATCGGTGGAAAAATGTTGAACTATTTTTAATGAGTATCAATCCTTCAATCCTTACTCAGGGCTCGTTTGTACACATAAAATACCATCTTTTGTCACTAAATTTTTTTATAGTTCCATATATAAGCTTCCTTTCTCAACCTTTCCTTTTATTTACTGTCGCTTTCAACCTTCTCGTTGGTTATCACTCGATACGGATGCACCGTTTTTACTTGCATAGTTACTTGCTGAAACCTGCTAACGACAAAGAGCGTGCAATACTTACTACACGATGAAAAACTCTTATATTACCCAGAAACACCTTCAGAATAAGGGATTTACGTTCGTCTGCTGTCGCTCAGGTTGGTGTACTCACTCAAAAATATGTTCTTGAATATGTTCTTTTCATCTGGCGGCATACTCTTCGGTATCTTCAAAAATCGTATCCACTGTTTATGCCTTATAGTCTGTACAAAGAACAAACCTTCTTCCCCAAATATTCCGTCTAAGTATCATAACTGTCAGCAATTCTTTGCGCATGTTTCTATCGTTTTTCTATTCATTGTGTGACATCTACACTCCTTATCGTCTACACCTACTTAAAAAAGTACTCAGTCGATGGCTGTATCACTACCATCTGTATCCAAGTTGTAACTACTAGTAGCCCTATATGTATCAGCAAAAGCCAAAACGGGTGATAAACACAAGAAGTCCTGCGGTTGTGTAGAAGCATCTTGGGAATTGAATAATCAGATAAATGGAAGCTATTTCTTGTCAGTTATGTAGGAGAACTGGCAGTCTCTACTGGTTTTTCACAAAGTGATGGTAGTAAGCAGTTAATTTTACGAAATCACTTACTTTACTTACATATCTGTATGGGTCATCCTTTCACAGTTACTACTTTCTCTTCGTCGTTACAAATTTCATGTGACCCGACAACTTTGCCGACGGATTCCACTCATTTCCACAGTGAACAACATTTTGAAGTTTTTCTGGTCTCTGTTGCCTCATACGATGCAAAACTCTACTTAACAGTTTCAAATGTTTTTCAACCGTACCACTGAACACTGTTATCATCCAAGTAAACAATATATACATCGGTTACTGTGTCTCTGAAAAATTACTATGGAATTTATCAACCTTAAATGAGTAGTTCGAAATTTATACAACAGTCTTTGGGTGCCACTATTCGCAAACCAATTCGATAGTGCAGTGCTTGAACCTAGTAGCGGTTCTAGAACGGAAATGTATCTTTTCTGGCCACGGCGTTTAATTTACCATAATCCACACATAGGCAGAGTACCTCCTCTGTTTTAACTGACACAGAATGAGATGGGGTGATAATTTATTCTTGTGACGTATGCAAGCTATTGTCAGGAGTGGGCAATAGACAGACTGCTTGTTTCACTGGTAAGAAATCTGGATCGATTTTATGCAGTAGCAGCATGCTTCTTCCGGGAGATGGCATCTACATACTCTAAAAGAAGCTGACGAAACACATTCAAAAATTCCATAGGTATATATCTGCTGATATTTTCTGAATAATTATCTTGTCTGATATGTTTACATTCAAACGCAAGACGACAGTTTCAGTGATGGTAACTAGAGGTATTTTGACACCGAATATTGCATTGTATAATTTTCAGTATCCAACTGGTCCTTTCACTGATATTAACAGGTCTTAGCCAGATATCTTATTAAACCACCCACTTCCACTCATAGATGCCATATATAGTCATATATACGTTTCTATAATTTATCTAATCCGTTTGTTAACTCCATTGCCCTACCATTGGTTGTCCGTAAATTAAAATTTGGCACAGCAACCTTTGCTGTATATTCAGTGACACTCGCATTAATAGCAGTGTTTAGGCTCCACCACCGTCGACTAAATCAACCGAAACTAGAACCCCCAAGCCGCACTGCTAGCGCATTTTCGTCCACTTACTGGGTTGGCATCCAGTGTGTATGCGTCTGCACCACTGACATCGGTTCTGAACCATGTCACTTAAAGTCTCCAAACACTGGTTTCTGTTGTCCTGTGGACCCCAGCCGGCTAGTCTGCATTGCCCTACATTGCTCAAAACAACAGGGAAGGACTTCATGCAATAATGCCATGTTTTAGTCTGATCGCCTTGAGCCTTTTTCCAGCCTGAACCTATTTCGGCCAGCATTGTGCGACGAGGCAGACAGTGGTTAGGCATATGTAACAGGTCCCAGACATCTCAGTCGATGAAGGTTCACAACCGTATCAACTGACTTACGTCTCTTTCATAAAACTCTAAATCTGACTTCTGCGTTACTCACGTGGGAGTCACATACTAAGCCGAAACAGCTTTTCAGTGCTACCATGTTTTCAATGGTTCTCCGATCGAAGTCATTCTATGATGAACACCAACTTGAAAACAATGTATAATACTATTTCACTATGTAATATCTAAAAAACATACCAAGTTTGGATTGTGTTGTACCATACAATTCTCAGCTCATACTGAAGTTTTCATGAATGTGATTTAAATATTTTTCTAGATGTTAAGTTGAAAAAAAAGAACCGATTGTTTCCTCTCATGTCCTGCGGAAGAACGTTTTCCATACCTTCTGGGTATGGTTTACTGTAGTGCTGAGAAGATCTAATCTCTTATACTTATCCTAACCAAAGAATTCATATAATCGGATAGCAAATACTTCATCAGTTGATTGGTCGCATGAACCGTTTGAAGGAAATGGTTTTTTTTATAATTCTTCATTTGGAATGTTGAAAGGGTTTCATTGTGTAATGTGCTATGCTTGATTGTTGTCCTTTTGGTACCTTTGAAGATGGGTAGAAATTCAAACTGTGTGGGACGGTAAACCTTCATTTCTTCTAGCTTATCATTTAGAATTTATGAGTTATTGTTATTGTGATTTGAATTTGTGGGTTTATGGAGATTTAGTGATCTTCCAAGTTACTATTCATCGTGGACTGACATCAGTTGGAGGAACATTGGAAACCTGGGAGCACTGGACACCTGCTTCGTCCTGTTGTAGGACTCCTCAGCAGTGTGCACCCATGATTAGTGATTAGTTTCCTGGTACTTTCATTTCAGACACTTTTTTGCATTTCTGTTTTGAACATACAATTGTAAAAATAAGATTCAGTCAAGGTGATCATATTACATAGAATTTGTTTTAAACCCTTTTCCTTCTCTTCAATATAATATCATTTAGGTTTCAATTTTTAAGCAAGCTAATGGTTTTGGATTCACATTAGCCGATCATATTCAAGGACAACATGTAAAGGCTATATCAGATCCAGCACGCTGTGGTCGACTTCGTGTTGGTGATGTGGTTGTCGAGATTAATGACCAACGTGTAAAAGATATGCCTCATGTGGAAGTGGTTCAAATATTGAAACAGTGTCCAGTTGGTAAAGAAGCTCGTTTACTTGTTCAACGTGGTGGTAAGCGTTTTATTTGACTCTCTTTGCATAACAGATTTTTTTTGTAAATTGTAATACATCTCATTTATAGTCTGGTCGATGTTCAGTACACATTGGTGGGAGATAATCTAATATCACAAGAGCTGTTTTCATGTAGACACCTAATTGAAGCTAGGAGTTTAGTCATACTGTGTTTTGTTTGAAGATGGTTTTTATAACAAAAGTGAAGTTGCAAAGTGTCTTATCATCGTATTTATGTATAGCCGTTATAAAATTCGAAGGTTCTAAATCCGTTTTCAAGTTGATACTCAGAAAATAAATCACCGGCAAGTTTAGTTACAAGAACAAAACAGTTTTCTAACCAGTATTATGTTATGGTTGCCATCATCCGTAGTCTTTCAACTATTGTCATGCTTCTACATAACAACAATAATTCTGATTAGCAATTTTCATTCAAATGACAATTACTCTTCCCCTTGATATTGATTCGTCGGATTCCCAACCGATAACTGCTACCTTGAGACTGTGTTCAGGCTTGCTTATCACAATGACCCAATGAATTATGTTGGTGGAACGCTTGTTGCCTCGAGGTCCTTCCTTGCCAGAAATGTCAGTTGGATAATGGTAGGACAAAACACAGTTGCTGTTATAATGTGAATTTTTTAGCTATGATGCGGATGCGAGGGCGAAGTCGTACTTCTGGTCGGATGGGGTGCAATGGCAGTAAGGTGTTCCCTTTGGATAACCAGTAGTGACACGCAGATGTAGCCTTCGTATGGAAATGACGGATTCAAACAGGTTGGTTCTAAGAATAGCATGCCCCCTTTATCCCCACGACCTGCTGGTGCCGGTGATAAGGGGTTCATGGTTGGGTTTGCAGAAGATAAACCGTGTGTGACTGGCCTCAAGCAGATGTCGCACTGCAATTTGCTTTCATGCACTAATCCATTTTTTCCAGGCATCTTCCAAGGTGTGAGCAGCCAGGAAGTATCAGCCACCCTCACAACACCACCAGCATTCAAGTCTCATCAGCTCACTGTCCACCTTCCTCATCCTTAACTTCCAATATTTATTCACGTCTCTCGGTCAAATTTCCTGAATCATCTTTAATCACATTCAACTCTGCTGTTTTTCTAAGATATACATACAGAACCCAAGTGTGGTTATTCAGTTAACTTCTTCAGTCAGTGCGGTGAGTTCACGCAGTTCACACTTCAAATTTCTGGGATTCGATGACTAGTCTTCAAGGTCTTGCAGGTGTAGATACATCATTAAATGCTTGGGCTGAAAATGCACTACTCGTATGGATCCCAGTTGACAGTCACGTATGCAATATTTGACTAAACAGCACAGAGAAGAAAACTTGCCGGTGTCTCTTTTTAGTCTCTTCATACCTTCCCAATGACTACATTTCGGAAGAAACATTCAGACAGGATTGTTTTTGTTGTTATTGTTGTTATAAGTGGTTTCAACGCACAAGTACGTAGAGTAAACCAGACAGAGGGGCACTGACATGGCACTTTCGTAATCCCAATCTAACGAACAGACAACAGCGATCGCTTGCTACAATTGTGGTCAGATAGACATTTACTTCTGATCAACATGAATTTCAAAAACGAAGACAGATATTATGTGACGTATCGTTCATCGACCTCAACTCTACAATGGACACAGATAGACCATATTACTATCACTTATCGCTTAAGAGGGTCAGTGTAAGATTGCTGCTTCTTCTAAAGTGCTTGTTTGGAGAGCGATCATGAGTTGGTTCGAGCATACGTGTGTCTGTGCCTAAATGAACGTAAGAAAACTGTAGCAGAAAGACCACCGCGAGTGTGTCTCGACAATGAGAAAAGTAGTCATGTCATCAGCAAAAACCCAGCTGGACAGTAATCGGAGCAGAACAACATCACTCTTCCAAAGAAGTCTGGCACCATCTCCCGTCTGCTGTAAAAATAGTGATGGAGACCGTAGCAAGGTCTCAGGTGGTGGCTAAAAAGAGCCAGTAGATCTCAAAAGCATCTTCTTAATTAATGAATCTACGTCAATGCATCCCTTCAGGCTGCAAGCACAATGAGGAGCAGAAGCAACTGAAACGTAGACTGGCAAAAAGATTATTCGATGACAGCGAACAGTGGTGGTTAGCGAAGGCTAAAGAGATAGAAAAAGTAGCGGAAATAGGTAACGGTAGACAATTACTTAGACTTATTAAGGGAACTGGATCGAAAGAATCAGTGACTAGTGAGACCATAGCGGGAAGGGGGAGGATGGGTCTATGACTCAACAGTAGAGAAGAAAATCAGAACGGTGGGCGAAGCACTCCGTGGAACAGTTCTTCTGGCTTCCAGCTACTACCGCGTTGCATGCTATCCAACCGGATTCCGTATGGAACATCCAGACAGAATTTCCAACATTTATAAAAATTGAAAACACTGTAGGTATTCTGAAGCGACGAAGAGCAACGGGGCCAGACAGATTAGTACCAAAAGTATTTAAGGATGGAAGTAGGGGACTATTGGTCAGATTAAATAAAGTTTTACCTATTGTGTAGGAGTCATATATGATTCCTTCTGATTGATCTTAATCATCCATTATCATAGTCTTCAAGAAAGGTGAGGCTTCCTCTAGGGATAATCGCAGGAAAATCAGTTTGATGTTCATAGTGTCTACAATTCTAGGTTCTACAGTTATTACACGTCTTAGTTAGAGCTCGCGAACAACGAAGCTGAGAAAACCGGAGAGGTTACAGACCTGGCTATAGATGGACCGACCAAATATTCATTCTGCACCAGGTGCGCTGGAACACTTAGCTTACCTACACCCTACATTAGCTATATTTCTCGACCTGAAGGCGATATTCGACTCGGTTGATCGAGAGGTTTTATGGCAGTGCCTTTCACTGAAACGGGCGCTGAGTGAGAATGCACCATTACTCTGTTGAATGGTCTGTAGTCGAATACTCATGGGCGTGTTAGAGTCTATGGTAAGGTAACAGGTGAGTTGTGTACGTCGATCTGCATCTGTCAAGGGTGTTTGCTCTGTCCATTTTCATTCCATCTTATCGTAGACATACTTTTAGAAAGCTCTATCCTGACATCTGACTTCACAGAGATTCGTTTCATCATAGGAGAATCCTTAGTTAATCTGGAGTACACAGATGAAATAGTTCCTTTAGGTGAAGACACTGATAAGATGTAGAGTTTTCTGAATGCATTGTGTGGCGATTTGAAAATGTTTGGGATGTTTCTCACCACCCAAATGCAAACTGTTGCTCCAGAACTGGTCTTCATTGGGTGCCTTGTCTAACAACCGGGAATGTGTAGTGACTGAGCATGTTGACCAATTCGTATATGTGCTAATTGGAATCACCATCCCTGGTACATCATCAGTGACTGATGAAATCTCTGGACGGATACAAAATGTTCGACTGGGTTTTGTCAGCTTATGACATCTGTGACACCTGCGTGATGTCTGTTTGTCTTTTAAGCGTTAAGTGTACTGCACTGCAATTTGCTCTGTTCTCCTATGTGTTTATGAAATATGACTATTTAAAGCAGAGGAGACAAGAAGGCTTTAGGTGTTTGACCACCGTTGTTTTCGTAGCACAGACCGTATGTCGTGTTGTCACTGCATCAGTAGTGCAGAAGGCAGGTATCGTGATTTAGGGGGGAGAAGAAAGTCAGTTGATGAGGTTATGAACCATCGTACACTGACGTGGCTGAGACGTGTCACGCATGTCGAGACACAACCTGCCTCATCACACAATGTTAGCTGAAGTCAGTTAAGGCTAGGAAAAGGTGAGGGGCGGCCAGACTAGAATATGGCATCATTATATGAAGTCTTTTATTATTGGTCTGAGTCATGTAGGAAAATGTAGACTTTCTGGTTGGGGTCCGTACGACAACCGAAATCCGTGGCTAGAGACTCTAAATGATATGGTTTAGAATCGGTTTCAGTAGCACAGATGTATTCACGCATTATCCCCATTTCAATCGTTATATTGAATTCAGTATTTTCATATTACTTCTTGTTATCTTATTAATTTCTACCAGTTTTGACTGCATTCTTCTCTATTCATTTAGTTTTTGTTTTAGTCTATTCCCGCTTGATGTGATTATATGTATGGCAACTTGAACCGTTATTCATTAATCCTAGGTCCCTTTTTATCGAGTATATCTGTCTGATTCGTCAGATACTTCTCATCATCCTACGCAACAAAAGCGTTTTTCTGCTCTTCTGAAAAATGTTTGTTTACGCAAAATTGTGTAAAGTTCGGTACACTTTTGATACATGGAGATTTTCTTATATTATTTTAGTGAACTATGAATACTATTAAATGATCTTTCATTCTTATACTGTTGATACCTGATATAAGTTTCACTTCACTGACAGCGTTTAGTATCGAAATTGTGAAATAGTAATTCGTTTCATCGAAATAATAACGTGACGAACATTATCTGTCCAAATACGTTAACGAAGACGCGATATCAAGTTGCCTTGATGCATAATTTAAAATGAGGAAATAGCCTAGTCAATAGTAGAAACAGTGACTGGATATTTTAAATACTTTTCATACAGGAGTGAATTAGTTTCTTGTGTGTATTTCTGTCTTTCGCAAAGTGCCCATTTGCGTCATATAAATGAATCTTTTAGAGTATATCGTAATAAATTTGGTGTTAACTAGCTAGAAAGAGGAAACATTGAATCACTCAGTAGGTCTATACACAGAAGATTCACATAGAACAGCTAAATTACGAATTTTCATGTTTGGGTGACTTTAGACATCAAGGTGAATCTAATTCGTTCTGTATGCCATAGAATTTACATTGTTTGTAGTTGTGATACTTTGGAAGATGAACGTAATTTTGATTGAAAACTAGTATCCTAGGAGTTTCACTACTAAAACTATGAAACTAAAAGCACATGATCATTCTACTTCCATAGTTCTTAAGAAATCTCTTTTCATGAATTTGCAGTTCAACGGAGACTCATCAGTAGATATGTCAAGAAACTGCCTAGCAAGTTCATTAAGAAAGACTTTTTATGCTACCAAAGTGAGATTAACTTTCTCTACTTACCAACTGCTTCGATTATGCGTAAAGGATAAGCTAACCCCTTCGGTCACCTCGATGTGTGTTTACCGATTCACCTGCTATTTTGGAGTAAAGTATATTGACCGTACTCAGTGTTCGGTTTCCAGATGAATATATGGTTCCACAAAGAAGAAAAAAAGTACCTCGCGGCTCTATTATATAACTTTTAATAGATTATAACCAGCCAGTAAATGTAGAAAACAACTCCAGTGTCATGTATAGAGTTAACGATTATTATTTTGAAGTCTGATCTGTCGATTCAAAAAAAGTTTGTCCAGCTACTGAACTTACAGTGGGCATGACCTGTAAGAACACTACCCTCAAAATCTTTTCTTTCACATCTCACACGTTACATTCTTCTACCCCCCCCCCCCTATAATTATGATTTCTCATAACATTCACCAGTCCCTTAAACCATATTGCATCATTTCACTTATTAACTAAATATTGCTTCCGTCTTAATAAGTATTCTTCTAACTGCTACTTTAAATATTAAGTAATCCTTTTTCCGATCTCTTGATGTATAATCTGAACGGAACTTTGTTCGGAAATATTTTATGAAATATTCGTTTTCTATTTCTATGTGAATCGAAAATTTATATGTGACTACGCAGCTTAAGAATGATATCTCTAAAAACAATGTCTCTTCACTTAACGTCTTTTGTTTTATAACTAGGTAAATGCTTTTACTGTCTACACAGATGTGATGTTGTATATTGAGTAGATTTCCAATGGATTTACCTTACCGTTTTGTGGATCACTGATTGTTGTTGCTGTGTAATGTTTTTCAAGTTCGATTATTGTGACACCGATACATTTAATTATTCATCTGCTTCATTTGTGCTCAATTCGATATTAATCTTTATTCTACTCAGTCCCTGTTTGTGACATCCCCCCCCCCTATCGATTCCTATTCATGTACTATTTCAAAGTTTTTGTACTAGTTTTTGACTTAGTGATAAGTTAAGTGTTCATATTTAAAAGCGATAAGCGAAACATTTAATCTTCATCTCGACGACTTGAATTCGAACAGGCAGCTCAAGCAGAAGGTCATTCTTATAGATCTGTTAATTTCTTGAAACCTAAAAAGGCAACAAATTACTTAAATATTTATGGAAAGTTTCAGAATAAGCAAACCTGTGCATTATTAAATGAATCAGTTTAATAGGTGAGCGTGTGGTTTATTAGTCTACACAGTAAAAAAGAAAGTCAATCAATGATTCCTGAGTTCAAACTCAGCTACACCCTCTTTTTGACGTGACCAGCCGAGCTTCCACACAAAATGTAGGATTTATAGCTCAGTACGTAAATCCCTTCATTGGCTTGAGTTGCATTACATTTTCATGATTATTTATCATATCATCTTGAATTAAAGGCTTAATTTTTATGTAGATTCTTTTATTTATCATTTACAGCTAACATCCATTTGTTTTATTCAATAATCCGATTTTTATCTACGATTATCGTAAAGTATAATAACATGTATCTATTCTATAGACTATCGTTCTATGTTACTGTGTTACAATTACATACATGAGGATAAATCATGTCTACTCTAAGTATGATTTGAATGTTTAGTGTATTCAATCGAAGACTATTGTATACCAATCAACTAGTTGAATGATTTATCGTTATATCACTAACAACAATATTGTAAATGATACCTTTCTAGGAAAACCTAGTAGATATTATTGCCAAATATAATTGTATCCATTTTTTATTTATTATATGCATAGTGCTATGATGTTATCTTCTTTTCCATTAGATGAACAATGCAAAAACCCGATTACATAGTTACTTATCATCAATTTTTCGTTTTTAGAAGTTGATAATACTTTTTCATCCATGGAAATGATGACTGTCTCCAAGTTTCTCCTTGATATTATAGCTTGTACGTCTCCATCATTGATTGCACTTAATCGATCGGTCACTATTGACATATGGGCTCATGTACAGATGTCAGCATTTTTAAGTTTGATATTAACGATGGGTAGTGGCTAGAAGTGGAATCCAAGACGCGGGTTCTGGCAATACTGGCTGATTAGTTTGTTCCAGTCAGTGATGAAAACATACAAGCCATTATATCAAGAAAAACCATGCTATGAGCTGACGCACAAGGAGTGGCTATCGTGACTCAGTGGGAACAACATTCACTACGAGGGCAGGTATACCCAGCTGACGAGTCCCAAGTGAGGCGAAACGCATGTCTTTGGTTCCACTGCTAGCCACTATCCATGATTAATGTCTCCAAGTTCCTTTTTAGACATCCCTCGATACTGTATACTGCGTACGGGTATATCTGCCAACAGGGATCGGGTGATTCGACCCAGATTAGCAACAGGAAATTACATGTACCAGTAGGCAGTGAAATTTGTTGAGGATGTAAAGTAAAACTAAGCCTCAATACTTCTGTACTAATGTGCCTCAGTGAGGCAATAAGCATCCTAACCCTTTCAATTTACACATCACAGTTTACTCTTGCATACTTCATCTTGTTTGTGTCTTTCACTATTTGTCTGTTAAACGTTGAGAAATAGGACACCTATGAGGCGTAGCAACCAGATAAGATACAGAATCTATGATTCAAATAGTAGTTAGAGTAAGTGTTATAAAATTTGGATTACAGCAACACCTGATTACGATTTTACGATTTTCATGAACAAAACGGATCAGAAAAAGTACCGAGTAAATATCACTATATGACTGTTTGTGATGTCTTATGAACAAGTGTCTTGATCGTTCTGCATTCCATAAGCTAAATCACAGTTGGAAAGTTGTAATTCTCCGACTGACAAGCACTCAGTACAAAGTCTAGAAAATGTTTTATTCTCTTCAATGTATCTTTGTGAATTGCGCTATACCATGTTCTCGTGTGTATAACCGGTTATTCAATCAACTATTGCCATCGATCAACTACGTCGTTTCCTTGTTGATCACTCTTGTGTCATTCAGTAAGTAAGTAGTGTAACTCAACTTAGTATGCAATTTCATCTTAGTCTGTTTATTAGAAATGTCACGCAGTGACACTGTGAAGGAGAGAAAGATAAAGGGGAAAATTAGAACTATATAAACTTTCTCTCAAAGTTATGGAGTAAGTTATGTGATATGAATATGAACAATAAATTGTGTCCAAAACGTTATCCAGTAAATGATACTGTTCCACTGTGTGATATTTCTAATAAACAGACTAAAATGGAATTACAATCGATCACAGTGCCCAAGTTCTACTCATATATTAATCAACTTGATATGGTTTTGTCTATTAGGCTATGAACTACACTAATTGTGTTAGTGTAGACGATGTCATGTGGCTGACTAGCTTTTAGTAAATGAAAGTCAAGTGTTAATGCCATTGAAATACATCTTCTTTTGACGACTGACTACTTCAATGTATTTTATATCCATATTACTACCTTTTAATCATGGAATAATAATTTCTCTATCATTTTCAGCATCTTGTTAGTTGAAGTTCTTTTTACAGTCTTTTATTTCATAAATCAGGCTTCAGAAATACCCAGTAAACTATAAAATTTAAATGCAAAAGTGAAAAATTAAGAAAACCTCTTACTACTCTAGAAATATTCCATGACTCTATTCAGAAGTTGTTAAGGTTTTGGCAGTCAAAAATCAAAATTGTCCCCAGAAACTGATATAGATACTTAATGACTTTATCTATTATCCTTGTGTGATTACTTGTTATCTTAATCAGCTATCAGCGGGTTGTAATAACTCAATGTATTTAATTCTTTTCAATAAATGTCAGTTCATTCGCTTTGAATCTAGTTTTCATTCTGTCATAAATTTGTTTGTCAGTTTGACCATTTGAGATAACCGTGATCTGGTAGACTTTCATTATTGGTACAGAGTACTGATTAAGGGTAAAATGAAAATTTGGTCAGCGGCAGGGTTCGTAGGCCTCTTATTTGCGTCCTGCCATCACCCAGTATCAAGAAATCTCTTTATCGTTGTCATATGCAAAATCATGTATGACAACGTGTATGTTACACCCTTCCACTTGTGACAATCCTCCATCTGTGATCGACAGTTGTGAACACTCTGCACTTACATATGAGCTGATGTATTTGAGACACCATCGGTTTAGAGACCAAGTCTAAGAAAGTTGTATTTAATGTCTACCTCGTGGCTAGCGGTGAAATGCAGGACGTGAGTTTCATCCTACTCTGGACTCATCAGCTGGGTGTACTCCGGTGAGTGATATTATTCCCACTGAAACTCAAACCCAACCCAGCACCCATTACTTCAAAAGACGAGGCATTACTCAATAGGTCACCGAGGCATCACACCTATCTCTTGTGCAACGGGTATCGGTTTTTGTTAAGATACTTGTAATTTCTCTTTGCCATACAGGGTCTCGTTGCTTGACCTCTGTTGGCAGATAGGCTCGTACGTGGGTGCCTTGGTACTACATACCTACTCACTATATTGATTCCTGTTTGTTGGCTAAAGTAGAATCCATTGGGGTACACGTACATCCATCTGATGAGTTCCAAATGGGAAGATTCACGCGTCATGGACTCAACTGCTAGCCACCAAGCAGACAATAACATAGTGAGTAAGTAGGGTGTATCAAGGCATCTATATAGAAGCTCATCCGCCAACAGAGGTTGAGCAATAAGACCCTGTATAGGAACGCGGAATTAAAGGTATCAATAGCAAAGTTGTATTCGCTTAAATACAAAAGAAGTATGCTGAATCTGACATTGATGTAAGCAAATAGGAGTGGGGAATCATGAGATAAAGGTTATTTATTATCATTGGCGTAATCGCTACCATTGTGTTTCATAATATTTGGGATTGTACTCTAATTGGTCACTGAATTTTAACCGTTAGATCTGTCAACTTCTGAGTACTGTTCAATATTTATTCACCTGAATAGCGAAGTGGTAAAGTTTCCTCAAGGTTATACATATGCTTTACAACCTCTAAGTACCAAGAAGCATAAAACCTTCATGAAATACAGCTTCCTGACTGTCTAACTCAACATTTAACACCAAAGTTTAAGATTATTCCCACATGAAGCAGCAGCTAGAATTTTCATACATTTAGTTTCCTTGACAAATCTGAACAATCCAAGATCAAAGACACTTAGAGAACAAAATGAGCTCATTTTGTTCCACGGCCCTTCATCAGCTGTAAACAACCTACAACTGAAATGAAGTGTTAATGGTAATAATGACACAGCATACCTTAAAATATGTAGAGCTATTAGGTTACGTAATTATGTGAAAAAAGCTGGGTGATTAGCAGCCATTAATTAATGAAGAGATGATGCAATGGAAAATGAAGACCATTTACATACATATGCGAAAATCGACATAGTTACCAAAGTAAAGAAAGCGTTAATTAAAGTCTCTTTCTGAGTACATAGGTCAGGTGGAAATTGTTTGATGGCAAGAGCTTCTGTTATTCGTAATAAACATGGCGTTCTCTCCACTAATTACTTACTGACTGTTTATCACTTAGCCTTTTTCCATCTTTTTTCATGTAATTACGTAACCTCTTGGTTGTATTGTGTTCTCTGGGCTGGGTTGTTTAATCGTGGGGCTTTCATCGTCTCACTAGACGACATCATCAGCACTAACTTCAGTATGAAGTGAGCTGTCGATATCTCTTCGTGAGTGATTTACTAGCTTGCCCTGACCTTACTGGTTTGTGATCGGTTGTTTTCTTTGATTGTTGTGTCATTGACTGATGGTTGTTCCTCTGCTTAACCTCTGACCTTTCTGTTGTGTATCGTTTTCTTCATTGGTTGACAAATGGGGTCTATGGATATAGGTTCAAAACTTGGGCATTGTGTTAGGATTTAATTCCATATCAGATTTGTTTATTTGATTTATAACACAGTGATATAGTATTATTTACTTGATTATGTTTCGAGCATAAATAAAACCTTCGACATTTGATTTCTATAGTTCTGTCACCTCATATGATTTGTTTTTATTGATAGTAAAATTTTCCATATCTCTGGTATAGGTGTTGCGTCATTCCTGTTACACGTGTGGGGGGTTGATTAGATGAACAAAGATTCAGTAATCAATCTCTCTCTCTCCACCTAATTATAATGGACTTAAGTACAGTGGTTTTATCTCACCCTATTGTATGGTTGTATGTTACTGCAAATAAAAGCAAATCATATGAGGTGACAGAACTATAAAAATCAAACGTGGAAAGTTGTGCGATTACATTGATATGATTATGAACAGTGATAATTTATCCTCGAAACGTCCTCAAGTAAGTAATACTATATCACTGAGATTGGGTCTATGTCTATACATCTCTTGATTACTGACTGACTTGAATGCCAAGTTTCTAGGAATTTTCTGATATTCTTTGTGTTTCCTTTGTCCAAGATTTCTCTCTACATTTTCAAAATTGAATTCATGTCCAATAATTATCCACGTGCATTGAAATGTCGTGACGTTTAATAGCCAATTGATGTTCATGCAGATGAAGGCGAAGAGGGCGACGACTTTGTCCAATTTAGTGTTGACTACAGTTGGTTTTGTAAATGATATTCGGTTTGTCTTCTTTGGTTGTTGTATGCTTCGGTTTTCATAATATGGTTTGAAGGAAATCTGTTAGTTTATGAGCCACACCAACTCCAAGTGGTCTCAGTAGTGTTGTCGTGATCTCTTATACATTCTTTGTGTACGGTAGGATGACCTGTCTATTGATTTCTGTGTATGACTTTGTGGTTGATGATGTACGGAGTACACATCTTCTGATAAAGTTTCGTGGGTAACCGTTCTTGTTTAGGGTAGACATCAAGGAATTTTCTTCGTTTCTCCTTGAAGTTGTTGTACTGCAGTGTGTTCTCGCTCTTCTGAATAGAGTCTGGACGCAACTAATTTTATGCGTTGTTAGATTGTTGCTACTGTAGTTGAGGATTTGATCAATGTGTTTTGGCTTCCTGTACACTTGGGTTTCTAGCTTTCTGGTACTTGTCCCACTGACTAAAACATCCAGGAATGGGAGTTGTTTTTTTTTAACTCCTCCATTGTGAATTTGATGTCAGTGAAAATGTTGTTGATCAAACTGTGAATGTTTTCTACATCATCTTTTTATTAATCACAAAAGTATCGTCCACATAGCGAATCTAAAATTTTGGTTCAATCACAGATAGAATGATGGGTCGCAGTCTCTGTATCACTGCTTCTGCAATTAGTCCGAATATCGGTTCTCCTATTGGAGTTCCTTTCATCTGTTTGTATATCTTGCCACTGAATTGGAAGTGTGTTGCCAGACAAAAGTCGATGAGTTCCATTAGGCCGATGATGTCGTCTAGAAAGAAGATGAAAGCTCCACGATTAAACAATCCAGCTCAGGAAACACAATACATTCAAGACCATCCACCTGAGCTACAAATATTCTCCACAATTACGTAACCTACTCACTGTCTAACAATGCCTTCTTGTATACTCTTGTCTGTTTGTTGTCCCCCTTTCCAAAGCTCCAGAATTTTCGTTTTCATCAGATATAAATTGACACGGATTTTGACTAAGGTTCGCGATTATCAATCTTATGTTTACTCGACTCACCCAATACCATATTGTTAATTCTGGATCCCAAGTCTTCATTCCCACATATTTTGAGGTATGGTGTGTCTCTACTACTACTAATACGTCAGTTGTAGGCTGTTTACAGCTGATGAAGGGCCGTGAGCTCATTCTGTTCTCCAAATGTCTTTGTTCTTCCATCGTTCAAATTAGGGTATTCTTGTCACCATTTGAACATATCAGTTATGACTGCTGATATCAGGGTTTTATGCAGCGGTTAGTTGTAAAATTTATACCGTATTCACATTGCGTCTCACTGTGAGTATATTTGTAAGATTTTTGATAAAGCTAAACTTTTATCTTACCCCACCCTATTTTCATCCTTCATATAAAGTGCCTTGGTAAGTAAATGTGTGATCAGATTGTTCGAAGTGTATACCGCGAACACATCACATATCTCAGATAACCTCCGTCTTTTTATTACACTATCCAAATTCATCAAAGGGACTAACTGTTTCGAAATCATTGAAAAAAAGTCAAAATCCAGAATAATACACTTTACACAAACTCTATCTATATCCCGCCTGTTCCTATGGGTGTAAACAAAATACTCAATATACGCTTAACGAAGACCTTGGGCGTGTGAAGCTTCTTCTCTTTGTCTATAGCTCTAACTTGAAAATTGGCCCATTATATGCTTATTCAATTATAAAGAAAAGTCAACTAAGCAATTCATGTCTAAAGGGTAATTTGTAGGAAAGATCAATTAGTCTGTTTTGTTTAGTGTTAAATTTTTCTCTCCTATTGTCATTAAACATGTATAGGTCAGAGGTCAGCTCAGGTCAAAGTATTGAAGCCTTTTGTGTACACACCATATGACACTATACTGATCATAGAATTATATGTTTATCGTCAGCTTGGTGACTAGCGTTGTAATCTAGGACACGCGTCTCGTCCTCTTGGGGACTCATCAGCTGGATGTACCTGCAACCCAGTATGTGACGTTGTTCGCAATGAGACTCGTACCCATTACCTATCGCTTTAAACGCCTGAGTGTTACTTACTAGACCGGTGTGTGTATCTTTTCCGAATGGAAGTGCTAACAAACTATCTGTCATCTAGCCTGTGAAATAATTTTCAGACGGGGAATTAATGTTTCTGTCTGAAACGAAAGTATATTTATGAAAGTGTTTTGTTGCTAGATGATATCATTTGTTGTGTTACTTATTGTTTTCGCTTGTACACACTTAACGTAGAACATAAATATTTAACAAATTTTACTCCTCTCCTCAACGATATGACATTCTTATAAGAGTAAAACTTGTGCACTGTATTGGAATATAATTCCATTTTTATTGATTTATTAGATTTATTACACAGTATAACAGTACTGTTTACTGGATTACGTTTCGGACATATTCTATACTGAGTTGTCATGGGATCACTAATATCCCCTACTGTGGCTGACATATTTATGGATAGTTGGGAACAGATGGCTGTAGAAAAATTTAGTCCGGATCCAAAAATATGTTTCCCATATATATATACGACACGTTTACAGTATGGAATTCGGAACACATATATAATTCATTCACATATATAAATTCAGTAGTCAACGCAATCTAATTCACCTATGAATTAGAAAATAGTGAAGGGAAATTAGTGATGTTGGATTGCAGAATAAAACGAAAACAAGATGAAAGTTTAGACACTAGTGTCTACAGAAAACCTTCACATTCAAACCGTTACTTAGACTTCAAATCGTCTCACCCTTTATCAGTTAAAGTTGGCTTAGTAAAGTGTCTAAGTACCAGGGCCAAAAAACTTACTAGTAAAACAGGAAATCCAGGACAAGAAACCAGGTGCATTAAAGACATCTTACTCATCAACAATTATTCTCCCAAATTAATTGATAAATTCGTTAGGAATTGTAAGGAAAATATTAGTTGTACGGGTATCAATAGTAGTGATAACAGCGGTAATAATAGTAATAATAATAGTGGTAATAATAATGTTAATAATAGTAGTGGCAATACTGTGAGGAGGAAATTCAAAACCTCTGCAGTATTACCATGCAAAGAAGGCACATCAGAGACATTATGTAGGATTCTGAATAAGGCTGGGATTAGATTATCATTTAAACCTACAAACTCACTTCGAAATAAGCTTTGTAGGTTAAAAGATCCTATTGACCCAGTTGAGTAGAATGACTTAGTTTACCAAATCCCCTGCAACAATGTCGAGGTCAAATACATACGTCGAAGTAGTCGTCGAGGATCTGTCATTTAGGCTATCCGAACACAAAAACCTACCGAGGTCACACAATAGTAGGGGGGGGGCAGGGTAAAAAAATCCTTAAAATTAACATAACAGGGTGGAGGGAAAGATTGTTAACTGAATCTTCGTTTATCGAATCAACACCTAATACATTCAGCAACAGGAATGACTCAGCACCTGTTCTGATATATGGAAAATCTTACTACCCATGTCACAAAGGGGCTAGGCACTTAGGACTATTTAAAGGATATCTCAAAGTTGTGTAGTTATCTTGATATGACAACTATGGACAATAAATTATGTCCGAAACGTAGTCCAGTAAATAATACTGTTCTGCTGTGTGATATATCTAATAAATCAATAAAAATGCATATGACATTCTGAGTTGCATAATTGCATGTCTCACTTTCTCGGTACCATGAAAGGGGTATGTATTATGCATTATAATGGTAAAAATCTAATTTTAACTTTGTGTTATGTCATGTGAAGGATAACATCTGCGTACACAACTCATATGTACGCTAGTGAAGACCAATGAAATATTAGATGGAATGATGTTCAAAAAAGGAGAGTTATACGTTTACACTACCGATACCTGGCATGTTGCCATGTAAGCTTAATGTGGTACTCTAGATTTGAAAAACATTGCAATAAATGAAGAGGTTAGTTAAAATCACGCCCAAAATTACTTATTTCACACACTATTTGAAAGAAATAATGACCAATAACGTTAGTCTTGCTGCATACAGCTTACATGGCAACATGTCTGATACACTGGCAGTGAACCTTTATATTGAAAATTATGTTGCATTTAGGGAATCTGAAATCTAGATTTTAAAAACCTAGAAAGTCATCATTATACATACATGTCAGTTCATTATGCAGTAGCTTCATGTCTTCATTGAAGATATGTATGTAAAAGTATCCTTGGTAAAGCACTCTTTGACTATATTATAGTATGCCATTTATCATGGAAAGCGTATAGTTTATTTCTTTTACAAAGCTACTACTCTGAGAACAACGCCTAAACTGATATAATCAATGTTCTGCCCATGTGAATTAACTCACGCTCAAAACACGATGAAAGTGTTCGTAAAAAGGGATTATGCTACCGTTTTCTTGTTTCCTTGAAACTGTCTTTGAGACTGCTTATTTAATAATCCACGTCTGCGTTTGTGTATGTTTTCTCTTCAGTTTCTTGTGTTTCTTCACAACGTTGCTCTATTATTTTGTATTATGCATCTGTTGGTGCCTCGCCTGGTTAATTAGTTCACTAGTTACTAACCGGTCCTAAGCCCGAAGAAAGAGGGAAGGTTGGGCATACGGCTAGCAACCCTACCCCATCAAACCAATCCAACCGCTGAACAAACTTCAAAGCACAAAGAAAACATAAAATTAAACCCATTCCTCTCTGGAATCGAAGAGGCGAAATGACGCCAGTTGGTGAAAGCCTTCGGGAAGCCAATTGGCCAATGTGTCTTCTCTTTTCTCAATGAAAGCAAAGTAAATATGGGGATATGGAATGTCCACACGATGTTCGAAGCTGGCCGTCTGACAAGACTGCCCAGATTGCAAAAGAGATGAGGGGGTATAGCATTGAAGTGCTAGGCTAGAAATCTGCGAAACTAGATGGAATGGAAGTGGACTCTCCTAACTGTCAACTGGAGAGGAGTCAATAATCTACTCTGATATTGTCACCTAGACGACAATGACGGGCACACTGTGTTTTCGAGTGGCTATCATGATGTGTCCAAGAGCATCGAAGGCTCTCTGTCTCTCTCACGCAGTGGGAACCAATCTCCTCCTGCTGGATCAGGATCATGAAAGCAAGATGGATTCAATTCCAAGGAAGGAAAGCTACAATCATATAGTGTTACGCTACGCACCTATAAATAATGCAGATGAAGAGAAGAAGGAGGAATTCTATAGACAACTGCAATCAGTAATGGACAAGACTCCAACGCAGTTGGTGACATTAAAATTCTAATGGTTGGGGTGACATGAATGTAAAACTGCGGGGAGAGGACAACACAGGAAGAGAACTCATCCACTATGGGTGGAGAAGCACTCGGTGAAATGAGGAATGAGAATGGAGAACTGTTTGCAAATTTTTGCACATTCAACGATTTGGTGATTGGAGGCTAGGCACTGTGTACAAACACAAGGATATTCACAAAGCAGTGACATGGATTTGATTTCGCCAGACACCAGACACACTACACTAAAAATCAGATCGACTTGATGTGTATGTGAAGAGAGTGGAGACTCAGCCTACTGAACACAAGCAAAATCAGATGAAGAAGAGGAGCAGATGTAGGTTCCCACCACTCATTATCTAGTGCAAGTAACCTAACTTCAAAATCAAGTTGAAAGCCTTCAATTTAAGGAAGTTGGTGATAGACGGCAGTTGAAGTTGAACACCCAGAACAGGAACTGAACTGAAGGACTAAACTACAAAGGAAATCTTCACTTTAGTCAGTCATCAGGACAAAATGGGAGACATTGAGCGACCTCCCTGCATGAACCTGTGTGGAAGAACACTGGAAGTCTTTGAAAGGTATTTGGAAAGAAACCTGCATAACGGTATTAGAAAAGAAGAGGAAAGAAGACAAGGAATGGATCTCGACGGCTACATGGAAGCTGATAGAGGTGGTGAAGCTGCTCATGGTGAAGCGTAAGATGAAGCAGTGCAGTGCAGTGAAGGGGGATGAAGAAAGAAAAGAGTAACTGAGTACAAAGTATAAAACACTGAACAAATAAGTGAAGAAGAGTGTGCACAAAGACAAAAGACACTTCCACGACACACTGGGAAGTGGAACAGAGGAGGCTGCAGGTAGGAGAGACCTGACTGCATTATATCAAATAGCCAGCTTACTTATTATCTGGGAAGAGATGAACTCATACGAAACCAATGAGAGATAGTGAAGGAAAGCTAGTTATCGTCAAAGAGGAGAAACAAAGGAAACGAAGTGCTGATCACTTCAAAAAGCTCTTGAATCGACCACCACCACTACCACCTGCACCTCGTCTAGAAATACCAACAGCAATGGCAGAACTACCAGTGAACACAATCCCTCTGATAAGAACAGAAGTGAAGTCCTGAACGCTATAAAGTTGCTGAAACCTGGGAAAGCAGCAGGACCAGGTGCAACCCCCCCCTCCCCCTCCAGAAGCAATGAGAAGAGACGCAAAGACAACAGCGGACATGCTCACACGACTACTGTAGAAGGTTTGGAAGGATGCAGATTGGAAGAAGTGTTACCTTGTCAAACTCCAAAGCAAGGGAGGCCTAAATCTCTGCAAGAACCGCCGAGGAATCATGCTAATGTCCATTTCAAGCAAAATATTCAGCCGCACCATCCTAAAGAGACTGATATATTTTGTGTTGGATTAAAAATTACGACTGGAACATTCCGGTTGGCTTCAGGTAGAACAAATCATATGTGGTTCACATTGTAACGCTACGCTACCCATCATCATAGAACAGAGTATAGAATGCCAGTCAACTCCCTAGCTCACTTCAACTTCATCGACTTGGCAAGGCCTTCAGCAGCGTCGACCGAGAAGTAGCTTGCCAGGCAGCTGTTTCAACACTACTGTTTCAGTGCCACAAATCTTTATCAATCTCATTCAACAATTATATAATACTATAGGGCACTACATGCCAAGTGATTCATAATGGAAAGCTCAGTGACGCCTTTGAATTGAAGATAGGAAGGAGTAAGATGAGGCTGCCTACTATCACGGATGATCTTCCTGATTGTGGTCAACTGGACTGGATCACGCAGCGAACCATGAGGAGCTGTGAGAAGATGGGCATAGGCTGTTTGACCAATGAAAAGAGCATAGAAGATTTGGATTTTGCCAATGATGATAATTCATGTCTAATGTCTTGTGGCAGATGTACAGGCAAAAACCAAGAAGTTGACAGAAGAGGTGAGGCAGAGAAGGAAGACGGGACTTCAAGTGAATGTAGAGAAGACAGAGGTGGAGGTGATGAAGATACCCAACCACCACCAACAACAACATCAACAACAAGCACGAATCACCATGAAGGAGAGAAATCTTAAGGAGGTTGTCTCTTTCACCTATCTCTCTACCTACGCAGCATCGTTTCAACTATAGGTGGCGGTGGCACAGATGAAGATGTCAAAGACAGGATGGGAAAGGCAGCAAGATAGGCCTTACTTCATCAACCTGAAACCAACCAGTGTGGAGATTTACTCCACTCCACTCCACTGCACCGCACTCAGCATAAAGCGTGAACAATATCCGGATTTTAACACTAATGTCAGTCAAGTGAGTCAGTGCTTCTATGTGATGGTTGAGGACTTGGCAGTGCGTTATGAAAAGCATTTGCAACAAACTGCAGACATTCATCATCAACAGGTGCTGCCCACGCTCACTCGCTACTGACACTGAAGATCAGACGACCAGAATAATAAGAATAAGCAACAAGGAACTCTGGCTGGCTGGCTGGCTGGCAACGAACCAACCAAAAACTCATAGCCTAACATGTATGCAGAAGGAGAAAGTGGAGATGGATTGGGTTGAATACTAAGACGAAATACTTGTCAGTGCTACCTGTTTTTCAATGGTTCTCCAATTAATGTCAGTCTATGGTGAATATCAACTTGAACTTTTTAGGTTGCTATCCAGTACAAATCGAAAATTATCTTTCAATCTTTAAGCTCATCATTTATTTTATTTCATGAGTATTCGTCTTAGCTGTGACTGACTTTATAACCATGTGACTAAAATGTGATTTTGTCGGTTAATCCCTACAGATTATATTGTATATTATAAAACGATAGTTCTGTATGCTTGAAAATACGTTGCTCACACCTATAAGAAAGCGAAGTTATTGAGGTTAGAAGGATTTCATTTGAATTGTGATTCATTTTATTGTTTAATTGCACTGGCTGTTACCATTTAAGAGCACAAATCGAATGGTTGCATACATTTTTGATGTATCAGTTATGGTATAACTTCTTTCAAGGATTAAGGATGCATGATAGTTTGTTTCAAGAGCTTAGTTTATGAATACAAGTTATCAGATAAAGGGATTAGAAGATATCGAATACTATTGATTACATTCCAGGAAAGAAGTGAATTTGGATAAGATTTTTAAACAATAATTAAATTTTAGGCGATACAAAAAACTCTCAGTCATTTTTCATTTTGTTGAAAGGACAAGAGGATGTTTGCTTCTAGAGAGACAGAAAAAAAATCATTTTGAGTTTGATTAGTTTTTAAGGGAAATTATACATCTTTTTGCGATCTTGTGATCATCTCTACTCTATATACTGTCATCTAAAGTGAATGCATGCAATCTCACTTACCCTCAATCATAGACATTGTAGTGTTGTATAAAAATGAAAGAACCTAATTTTATCGCGTGCTTATTATGCTCTCTCTTATTTTTCTTCATCCCTCTTCGAAGTTATTCGTTTCACGGACCGTAACCGATAGATTATGTTGATGTGAACGTTCACAGTTCCACCTACTTTATAGTGTTTATCACTTTACTAACCAGGTTATTATTCCTGTTGTTCTGATAATAATGATGATGACGGCATTGGCATTTCATCATTCCTACTGTAACGACCAGCTTTTGATACGTTTTTATCCGGTTTGTAGGTAGGTACGTTATTGCAGGGGGGTGCGTAGAGCAGTGTGAGTTTGGTGGTGACCAAGAGAATCTGGAGGGGGAGAGAGGAAGCGAAAAAAATGTGAGCTGACGACAGCAAGTGCACAGGATGTACTTATACTTAATCATAAAAAATAACTGATAAACGGTAAAGCTGGACAATGAAGAGGTGAGACAGTCTAGAAACCGAAACTGGAAGGTGAATGGGCAAGGTTTTGAATGTGTTACACTACTATCTAGAATAATCGTGTCGCACATGTTTATATTGTATGGTTAAGTGTATTGTTTTCTTTCCCTTCTGAATGTTATTATTATTATTATAGGTCTGTATACTTCTCCGTTGTCATTGTTGGATTCTGAGTTACTCGGAATGAATTCTTTGAATTTAAGCGAACAGGTAGGTGTAACAAATGATCAGCATTCATAACTTTCCGCTTTTTTTTTTATTCGAAAAACATGTTTCTCGTTATTTAACTCCTCATTCTTGCATAATTATGTATTTTCAATTTTTTCTGGTGAAAACACAGATTATTGGTACAATCTCCATTTCCTCTGGAATAATTGAATTCAGTGATCAGATAGATCAGTATTTGACAAGCCGAAATAGTATACTGATCATGTTGTTCGTGTGTGTTTTGTCTATTCAGTTACTGCTAGATGTGTATATTTTACGCCGAAAAAAAACCATTTTCCCTCTGTATAGTGCATATTGTTAGCGATATTATTAAGCAGGAAGGTAAAAGAAAAAGAGGAATAAGTGATGTTTGCCAATAGATTTTTTAAAGATTTCTATGAAGATAAGGAGTGGATGCATTTTCGCCACTGTAATTGATTCAAAGGCATATCGTCTAATGTATTAAACCATTGATCCCAGTTGTAATATTAATATCATCCAGTAAAACCCACATCTCATTATTTGGGCTATGGCAAGAATCAGACAATCTAAAGTTTGACGTTGTACCTTGCCACTATATTTCCTGAGGTTTTTTTATGACGTAATTTGCTTGGTAGTGGCTAACAGTTGAATCTAGGATAGTATTTTATCTTATTTGGAACTTGTCATAATGAATGTGAAGGGGATTTCAAGCCGAAAACTGCAAGTGACAATAAACAACTAACAACTGATGCACAAAATATAGTTGTCGTGACTTTATGGCCTATTAGGTTAACACTCTATCGTTTAAAGCGATGGCAGTAGGTTTCAGTTGTAGCAGGAACACCGTCAAGCACATCCAGCTGACGAGCCCTCAATTTCATTGTTGATCAATACCCGACAAATTACTTATCGTGGTCTTTTTGAGACTGTCGAATACGACTACTTGTGAATGCTGAATCCAGTTACTGAATGAAAGCTACGATGCTCGACAACTGGTTGAGCCAACACAAGAAGAAGACAATGTTGAACCGAAGCAACTTTACTCCAATCGAAGTATGAAGATATAAACTAGCGACACAACTCCCACCTTTGTATATAATGCATGTGACCTTGAGGCGAATAGACAAAATTGCATATCAACACTGGAAGATTAACCAATAAGAAAACAACGTTCTTGAAAGCAGTAACACTGAGTGATACATTCGGTAGAAAAACGTCGCGAAAAAGATAATTCAAACTTTTCGTAAGATAAATTTATGAAATTTGAGCAGAAAATGTTCACCCTCAACAGTTCTGTTCCAGAATATCCATCCACTGTGTTGCTCAAAATCCAGTCCTATTTTTAGTCTCAATATTATATATAGCTTGCAGTTGAGCAGTATTATTTACTTAATAAGACTAATCCTAAGTGGTAGGAGTCAGTTGGCAGAGATTACTTCACATTAGTTTCATCCTTGTTAGTATTCATCAACAAAATTTGTCTTCATTCATAATAAAATTGATTTTCCCTTGTTGATTTGAACTTGTATCACTCAATGCTCAAGTTAGAGACTTTACCAAGAAGTTATTCAGTCACTGTGATGCTACGTCTAATTAATGAATTAAAATGAAACTGTACTCCACCATAGGACCTAAATCATACTCTTATATTTCTGTTTGTATGCTGAGAGAGAGAGAGAGTGGTAAGTTAGTAGAATGTAAGCATACTATTTATTTTTGTCTGATTATCGGACATATTGCTTGAAACAGAATTCTCAGAAATCAAATCAAATTTCTTCGGAATAGTTTAGTCTTATCCCATATAGTGTTGTTGCTTCTATTACACCGTCGTTAATTGGACTGAATTGATCAGTTTCTGTTGGCATATGGGCTCCTGTACGGATGCCTCGATATTGCCTGTGTTTTAATTATGTGTACTAATGATGGATAGTGGTTAGCAGTGGAATCCAGGATACGCATTTCGTCCTGTATACATTGAGGCGTTTTTGAAGAGGATTTAATTCCATCCTTATTCTTTATTTCTCTGTTTCTTATACTAGCGTTATCGTGGGAATACAGTGAATCATCAGTATGTCGATAGTAAGTTATTATTTTGTTTGTTTGTGTGGTAAAAACCATTCTACCCTTTGAATGTGTTTTGTAAAGTCTTGATGTCAGTTTATTTGAATGCTCTTTCTTCGGCTATTATTATTAATTGTTGCTTGGGCTCCTAGTGGAAAACAGAGCTTCAGTAGCACGTCACCATTTCACTCTCTTCTCTCCAGTCTTCAAAACTTCGCTCCACAACTACCCACAACCTTTCATTTCTTCCTCACACTATCTGCTCCATATCACCCTCGCCTCGCACGCCCTACTCGTCGTTTTCCCATTCGGGTTCCACTCGAGGAACTGGCGTGCGATATCCCCGAATGGCATTTTCAGTGTATGCCAATCCAATCCATCTCCACTTTCTCCTTCTGCATACATGTTAGGCTATGAGTTCTTGGTTGGTTCGTTGCCAGCCAGCCAGCCAGAGTTCCTTGTTGCTTATTTTTATTATTCTGGCCATCTGATCTTCAGTGTCAGTAGCGAGTGAGCGTAGGCAGCACCTGTTGATGATGAATGTCTGCAGTTTGTTGCAAATGCTTTTCATAACGTGCCGCCAAGTTCTCAACCATCACATAGAAGCACTGACTCACTTGACTGACATTAGTGTTAAAATCCGGATATTGTTCACGCTTTATGCTGAGTGCGGTGCGGTGCGGTGCGGTGCAGTGCAGTGCAGTGCAGTGCAGTGCAGTGCAGTGCAGTGCAGTGGAGTGGAGTGGAGTGGAGTAGATCTTCACACTGGTTGGTTTCAGGTTGATGAAGGAAGGCCTATCTTGCTGCCTTTCCCATCCTGTCTTTGACATCCTCATCTGTGCCACCGCCACCTATAGTTGAAACGATGCTGTGTAGGTAGAGAGGTAGGTGAAAGAGACAACCTCCTTAAGTTTTCTCTCCTTCATGGTGATTTGTGCTTGTTGTTGATGTTGTTGTTGTTGTTGTTAGTTGGGTATCTTCATCACCTCCACCTCTGTTTTCTCTACATTCACTTGAAGTCCCGTCTTCCTTCTCTGCCTCACCTCTTCTGTCAACTTCTTGGTTTTGCCTGTACATCTGCCACAAGACATTAGACGTGAGTTATCATCATTGGTGAAATCCAAATGTTGTAGGGTCTTTTCATTGGTCAAACAGCGTGTACCCATCTTTTTGATACGGACTGGCAGTGGGATCTGAGATGCACTCGTTATTCATATAAAGATACTTTGGCATCTGTCCTAGGAGGTTTAAGAAAGACAAAGCGCCTTTTTTATATTCAACTGGAAGATATCAAGAAATATGATTAATATTCTAATGTTGGTAGTATTAGGGTATTTCCACTCGTTTTCTACATGTTGACTTGGGTTGGACAATTCATAGTAAACTACAGGTGATAAGGGTTTAGCGTATTATGCAGTGGTTCACTTTGCCATTCTCTATGTTATGTAGCATGGCGATTAAAGGTGAAGGGAATAGGAGAGTTCCAAATGCTTGAACACCCTTACCTCCATGACATCTACCTGTTGTAGAAACAACAAGTGAGTGATACGTAGTTTAAGTTTCTGGGAATTTTATTGATTTCAGGGTGGTATTCATAACAGTTTAACATCACTTGGAGAAACACTGATAACATGAGAGCACTGGACAGCTGTTTCGTCCTAGAATGGAACTGGTCACCAGTGCGCACTCATGACCTCGTCAGGGATTGAACCCAGAACCTCTAAATCGCGTTTCCATTGAGCACTGGGTTGGAATCCAATAGTCTATAATATTTTTCTGCTTCTGCTAAATCCTGATATAGCTCGACCATCATCCAATATCATCGTTGATTTGTCCTCAATTCCGATGTGGTTCGCCTCACAGGTCACGACTTCTTATTAAAACTCCAGGAAATCTCATCTCGAAGCTTGTTACTAATGTGCCATGGACTGTACTTTAGTCTGGAGGCTTATGAGAATTTTGTTGGTTTCTGGGCGGTATTTATCACAGGGTCATGGATGCCCACTGTTGAGAAGTCCCATAGTAAGATGTAATAACTGTTCAGTGCTCCTAGATTTTCAATGGTTCTAAAAGTGATATCAATCCGTAATCAATATCACCTTGTGAAGTGAAGTAGCTGATGAGGTAGTGAGATTTTATCGATTCAATTTGTTGGGATATGTCGCACTTGTCGTAGATTTTCTTGTCTACTAGTAAGGTTTTCTTGCCCTTTCACTTAGTCATTTAACTAAACCTACTTTAACTTAAATGGGGTAGGAGGATTTGAAGTCTACGTAGCAATTCGAATGGGAAGGTTTCCTATAGACACTAGTCTCTAGACTTCCATCTTGTGTTCGTTTAATCTTGCAATCCAACATTGCTGGCTCAGCCTCATAACTTTCTAAGTCACAGGTGAATTCGATTCCATTCACTACTAACTTTATATTTGCCAAGAACCTAATGTTCAGTAAACGTATCATCTACATATAGGGGCATCTGTTCCCAAATATCCATAAATATGTCTGCGACGATAGGGGATATTGACGATGCCATGGCAACTCCTTCAGTTTGTTTATATATCTTATTTTGAAACTTAAAAACTGTAGATGTTAGGCACAATCGTACTCCTAGTATGATTTCCTCGATCGACACCTTAGTTCGATGCACATGCTCCTTGTCATCTTTAAGCCCATTTCTAACTGCCTCTAGAGCCATGTCGATCGGTATATTTGTGTAAAGCCTAGTTATGTCAAAACTAATCATTTTTTCATTATCATTTAAGTGCATGTCGTCTAATCTATACTTTGTCATAAGAGTTGGTAAATCGAGATTTTGAGTGATTTCTTATTGGGCCTAACACCATTGCTAAATATTTAGACAGCTCGTGAGTTAGAGTATTTCTAAAATCTACTATAGGCCTGATGGCCTGGCTTATGAATCTGAATAATACCATATATTCTACTGGGATTATTAGTTTTGGCATTAAATTAAACCATTTTGACCCACCTAGAAATTGCTTCATCCAGTGTATCAGATACCTTGTCGATTTCTTAACCTTATTCATAATAGTATCCACTAATTTCTTAATTTCTTCATATAGTCCTGTTTCTATGTGCTAATTCACTTTGTAGATGTAGTCAGATTTGTTCATCACAACTGTTCAGTTGCCTTTGTCTGATTTGGCAGTTACTATATTGCTATCATTTCGAAGGTTCCTGAGAGCTTCTCTTATATGTTGTACTTGCCTACTCATTACCTACCCTGATGCACAGTGTTAATTACACCAAGGATAGTTTTATAAGAAGTAGCATTTGACAGTGAGTTTAAACTGTGTCCGATGATGTAGACTACCAGACTGGCGTCCATGATACAATCAAAACCGATGGTTGCAGACCCTAGATAATATGACTTAGAATCAATCTCACTAAAGGGGATGTGTACACCGCCTTTCTTCTTCTTAATCGTTACATCTCATTTGATTGTTACATTTCTACCTTCTTTTTGTTTTGTGGCTTTCTACAACTTGATTGTGTTATTTATATATCCGGTATCCTTCATTTTATTATCTGATATCTTGACATGAAGATGTGACGTTTAATAACTGGTAACTGTTACGTATTAATTTGACCTGATTTACTTTTTTGGAAGGTTCTAGCTTTTTCTCATTATTTATATCCTAGTCGGAATATTCTTAAAAATGACCAGTAGGATTCTCATTCAGTAGTTGGGATGGTCGGCTATCGAAAATGTTGGAATGTGATTATACTGTCGTTGATTGCCTAAGTTTAAAACACGATATGCTATTGGTTTCTGTCAACCTAGTGACTTCTTTGTATATCCCATGAGTTCTGTTAAGAATGAGGGGCTGAAGGTGAAAACTTATTGAATGGTGGGAAATTAGGAAAAAGTGGTTAGTTTCACGCGCTTTTACTTAGTGACTTCATTCATTGATGAGATCTATCCTTTATGTCTTCAAAGGGACGATCTTCATTAAATTTCTTAAGACAGCATAATTTACAATGGCTGTTTACTCAACTTTATATCAAAATAAAATTATAACGGTGTATATGAACCATTGTATTCAAACCTATCGGGTTGAATTGTATAACGTACTTGATCCAAAATGGGATTGTGGTGTAGATTCACGGACCACGAAAGACGTCAGAAACAGCTATTCATTACTCATTTATTTTCAATGTTTCTCTAGCTGACATCAATCTGTAATAAAGACTACATTAGAATCAGTCAGTTCAAAAGGGTAATCATAACTAACATCCTGGTAATTTAGTATACTTATCAGGAAATTTATTAAAAATCTCACTTCCTGTCAATCAGTTGACTTTCTCATTGTATTTATAATCATCTGTATTACATTTTTTATGTTATATTTCGTCATGTTTTCTTGTACAATGTAACAGAAACTTATAGACCATGTAGATATTTTGTTTTCACTAATTACTGCAAGATATTCCCACCGATTCAATTGGACATTACTGTGAAGGGAATAATTAAAAAGTTCTCGTTCTATTCAACACTCCGAAGTAAATGTCTCATATATGGATACATATAGTAGTTGATTTTGTTGATTAATTTTTTACTCGTAAAAAGTTTTGCGAATCTGAAAAAAGTCGATACAAACAGAGATGAGAAATAACATTAAGGTCAGCTATATTTTCTCGGCTTAACGTGACAAAGGAGCAACTCCGATAGAGCAACTAAGTATCACCTTCGTGCATAATAGACAACTGATAGTAATACTGACCACCTGTAACTCTGTTCCTATGTAGTTAAGTGTTTGGAGCATCAACTTATAAATTTGTACTCAGGAAGATAATATCAAGGTTTTTATAACACTCTCTTGGTTTTGAGAATATACTACTGTTGGCTAGATAATCTTTATGTCTGCATTCCAGGACAAATCGATGCACTGTAATCGTTAAACAAAAATAATGATTTTGAAACAATGGAGAATATTTGTAGCTCAGGTGGATGGTCTTGGTTGTATTGTGTTCTCTGAGCTCGGTTGTTTAATCGTGAAGCTTTCATCGTCTTGCTAGACGACATCATCAGCTCAGAGAACATAATACAACCAAAAATAATGATTCCTAGTACGTTTTCTTGGCACCTATTTCAGCAATCTCTAACTGTTACTCTTTTCTTTATGGAAAAATGTTGGCTTTTAGTTAGGGGCTCAAGGTATTAAGGTATGAAACCGATAATGAATGGTGCAGCGGGACTTTGGTCTCATTTTCAGTTCACTCATTATTTTTGCTTGAACTTCTATTTTTTATATAGGAGTAGAACTTAGGCACTGTGGCAGATTATAATTCCATTCCAATGTGTTTATTAGAAATATCACACAATGAAACAGTATCCATATGAATATGAATATAGGCAATAAATTATGCCCGAAACGTTGTCTAGTCAATGATACTGTTTCACTGTGTGTGAGATTTATCATAAGCAGACTAAAATGGAATTGTATTCTTCATATTTTACGACTTTGTACAACCTTCAATCATACTATCAACATTTCTTTGTCTTTCATTTTGTAGCCCTGGTATTTTGTTGTGATAATATAAAACTGTGGTAACTGGTATCGTTACGCATTAGTATTAAGCTAAATGTTGATATTGACTAACTAATTAACTTTCTTCAATAATTGTTGGTTGGAATATTCAGCTGTAATATGCCAACTGTGTTTGTAATCCACACTAGTTGTAAGAGAATGGAATTCATTTGGCTGCGTAAAAAAAATGCCATTTTTTACTTGTAACATCATCGAAGTGATTCCAGTCTATCGCATTGTAACAATCGTAATCCACGGTATTGATTTTATTGACCAGCGGAACTCTGAATCAGTTCATTGATACATCACATGAATTCCGGCCATATGAGTAACGCAGAAATCAGGTTTAGAGTTTTAGGGAGGAGGGGAAAATCACTTGATGCAAACCTTCATTAACTGAGATGGCTGCGACATGTGCTGCTCTTGCGTAGTCATTGTCTGTCTTGTCGCTCAATGTTAGGTGAAGTAGGGTTCAATTTGAAAAAAGGTTTGGAGTGGTCAGACTAAAACATTGAATGAGTACATAAAGTCTTTGACTTTTGATGTGAGGCGTGTAGAAAGATATAGACTAATCGGTTGGGTTCCGCATGACAACAGAAACCAGTGTTCACAGACTCTATGTGACATAGCTCAGTATCGATGTCAGTGGCTCACATTATCTTCATCTTAATCACCATATTCAATTGAGCATTTTTCACTCATTCTTCCTCTATTCTACTGCTTTCGACCGATTCTTTTCTATTTCTTTATCTTTCATCCTATTGATTTGCTACTTGGTGTGGTGATGTGAAGTGTAGCAACTTGAAGCGTTGTGCGGTAATACCTGGTTCTATATTGATATTGACGATGATGAATTCCAACAGATGAGAGTGTCACAGGATCTGATCCCGCGTCATGTGTACAAAGTTAGTACTCATGTAATCTGTACAGCCGCATAGTCTAGTAGTAGGTGAATTTGTACATAGTTCTCGGTTTGTATAACCATATTTCCATCATGCGATCGCGGGTACGTTAGGAATAAATATAATTTTGGCATATCTTGAACTGTTTCAGGAAACGCTTGTGTGTTACATTGCTCATTGACAGCTTCTGGTATTATCCAAAGAGTTACAATGATTACTTACTTGTTGAAAATTTATCCTACATACTTTTCGTCTTAGATCTTAGATGATATGATCCCAAATAAATTGTATGGTCACGTATGCTATAATAATAATAATGATGGTGATAAGTGTACCACAGCATTCCAATATATAGGAAAGGTTATTCTGTAGTTGCATCAGAAAATTTTGTTTACCTAACACCTATGGTTCCTTAATTGTACACTTTTATCAAGCTATCTAGTCAGTTGGAGAAACATTGAAAACCTAAGAGTGCTGGACAGCTGTTTCGTTCTAGAAGGAGACTGCTTGGCAGAGCACATCCATGACCCTCCCACGGATCGAACTCTGAACCTTCAAGTTCCACGGCCACCACGTTTTCATCGATCCATTAGGTCGGAATGCGCTACTTCACGTTTCCTATTCACTGCAACAGCTCAGCGTTATCCCATTACATATCACGCATCCTTTGCACATATTTTGTATACATGTGGTTGTGGTGAATAACTATATCATTTAATAACTACTCAGCACTAGCTAACACTGGGATCTAGAACATGCATTTTGTACTATTTAAGACTCATCAGCTGGTTGTGTCTACATCCCAGCACGTGTTGATAATCTTGGTGAAACTCAAATCAAACACTCGTCATTTCAAACTGCTAAGCATTATTTTACTATATCAATAAGGTAAGCCAGGGAGAACATCGTGAGGCTCTCAAAAGACTCAGAAAGGATCACAACATTCACGAGGCTTGATAAAGGAGTTGGAGTGGTTATTATGGACAGAGTTGATTATGTACAAAAAACGGATTTAATATTGCAAGACAAAAGCAAATCTCAGAAACTAAAGTCAACGAAAGACCTAACCGAAAAAGCAGAAAAGGACCTAATCGTTTCACTAAAGAAACTGAAAGATGATGGATACATTTCATCAACCTTATTTGAAAATTTGAAGCTTTTAGACAGTACAGTTCCACGAATGTACGGTCTACCAAAAATACACGAACCTGGGGTGCCTCTTCGCCCTATCCTGACCAACTCGCCTTACCATGCTATCACTAAATGGCTAGTACGATTACTTCAACCTTTGCGTGACCAGTTAGCAAAATAGCTTGAAAGATACCTTCCAGTTTGTAGACAATAAAAAAACGTGAATGTTTTCAACAAATGCATGGGATCTCTAGATGTTCAGCGAAGAGACTCTTTTCAACGAATTTATTTTCAAGCTGTACAATCGTATATATATGGTATTTGGAAAAAATTATATCCTGTGAGGAAAACTAAACACTATATGGTGATGACAATAATAATAGAGCGGGTGATGACATAGGCATTTATGATTATAATAACAATTGAAGTGCGAATGATAACAAATAGATTATGTAATATATGGAATGGTACATAGAGAGTATATAACTCAGAAGGGGGTGAAAAAATTGTTGAAAATGGTAAATCAATTAAGTATTATGTAATGGCATTAGACAAATTGGACAAGATGAAGTCAATGTTTTCTAAAAGGATTAAGACAATTAAGTGAAACAACACCGGAAACTAGTTGAAGTGAAGGCGATTATAATAACAATAATAGTGATAAAGGAAGGATACAAAGGTTAAATTAACAAAGTGGGAGGGGGAGCTAATGGGGTGGGAAAATGTTATGGCCATGATAAAGACAGTGACTGCACATACTTCTTTTGTACACACAGATCAGGTCTTAGTTCATGAATAGCTAAAGCCTCCGCTGTTTTAAGGAGTTGAAAACGAAGAGAACGTGGGAGGTTTGGGCGAATTTGATAAATAATTTCAAAGTCATCGTCTGGATTTGTTGTGTGATGGAAGTCAATCAAATGTTCTAGAATCGAACTTCTAACAGACTTTCTTTCACCTTTATAAAACCAAGCAGGAACATGTTCTCGTATACGTGTAGAAAGCATTCTCTGGCTACGGCCGATGTACCTTGCTCCACAAGAGCAGGTGAACTGGTAGATGCACATAGAGGCGGCCAAACGAGGAAGCTTGTCTTTAACGCAGGTGGAGAATAGGTTGCGGCTGGTAAAAGTCAACTGAGTCTTGCTGCGAAGAAAGTCCTATTGATTGATCTGGTAAGACGATTCTTCAGTACATCCGATGCTAGGTCTCCTTTAAACTCTAGGCTCATAAACAATCTTTTCTTTGAGACCGAGTGGATGACTGGTTTAGTGTTTCTTTCCCGCATATTTTTATCAATAAAACGGCTAGGGTAACCGTTTTCGACAAGTATGCTTTTTAAAAAGATAGCTCTTCCTCGATACAATCGTCACTACAGATACTTCTTATTCGATAGCAAAGAGAGTGAATAAGATTTCTTTTTCTGTTGATGGGCACCCAACTATAAAAATTAGTTAGTTGTCCGTTCCACGTTGGTTTTCTGTAGATGGATCTTTTAAGGTATCCATTCTGACGTCGGGTGAGAAGCACATCAAGAAAAGGAATAGTTGATTCTGATTCCTTCTCTATAGTAAACTTGAGGGCTTGATGACATTCATTGAATGAACGAAGCACATCGTCGAGGTCTACATTTTTGTCGCAAATAACAAACGTGTCGTCCATATATCTTCTATAAAAGTCAAAGCTATCAATAGTTTGACGAAGTTGTGAATTTTCTAGTTTCGACATGAAGAAATCTGCTAGCAGTGGTCCCAATGGTGACCCCATCGCAATTCCATCTTTCTGTCTATAGATTTCATTATTGAAACTGAATTGGACATTAAATGTGCACCTCAACAAAAGCTCTTTCAAGCAGCTCGTTGGTAGTCCTACGTCTAAATTATGTGCATCAATATAGTCACATACATAACAGACAGTTTCGGTGAGTGGCACACTCGTGAACAATGAAGTGACGTCTAATGAAAACATCATCTTGTTTAGAGCATTAAAATCCTTAATACCCTCAACAAACTGAAATGTATCACGGATAGAAAAACTCGATACTTGCCTTCTAACAGGTTCCAGAATTTCAGCTAACCATTGAGCAGTTCGGTGATAAGGAGAACCAGCCATATAGAGGATCGGACGAAGAAGTAATCCCGCTTTATGTATCTTCGGGATTACCTCTTCGTCCGATCCTTTATATGGCTGGTTCTCCTGCATTCAGAAAGAACACGTCAAAGCATTACTTCTCCCTTCAGCTAACTAAAGGACACTCTTGCCATCTTCATTATCTTTTCATCTCATCATCATATCATTCTTCTGTATGTCTATCATCCCAATATCAGTGATATCGATTTCCATACAATCCCTAGATTTCATTCCATTTTTAAAACTTAACCGCCCATAACATGACTTTTTTTTACGCTGTACAAATGCATTTTATAATTGAATTGTAGAACCTAAAGCGAATTTATTGAAAAGACTACTCTTCGTTCAGATTGTTGCTTTTTACACTTTTCTTTATACGGAAGCATTTTTTCTAAATTGTCGTTCCTTTTTCATGGCTTTTGTTCTGTCTGATACAATTAAATTTAGGAGTATACAATTAATATGAATAAGTAAATACTAAGTCTTGTATTTTTGAGATGAATGGGGATTTTTAATTTAGAAGTAGTATTCATCATGGACTGACATTAGTTGGGGAACCATTGAAAATCTGGGAGCATTGGACAGCTGTTTCGTCCTAGTATGGGACTCCTGAGCAGTACGCACCCACGACCCGGCTGGGGGTCGAACTCAGGACCTTCAGGACTCACGGCGAACGCGTTAACCATTCAGCCACTGGGTCGGTTCCCAGTGGTTCACAAGTTCTACCTTCTGTCAATTCACGATACAGTGCGACTATCACCCTAGGTCTTCAGTTAGCATCCACTTCACTTCCGACTGGTTGACCCCACAGGTCACGGTGCTTCAGTGCTCCAGTGCTCCCAGATTTTCAATGGTTCCCCAACTGATGTCAGTCCATGATATGAATACTACTTCTAAATACTAAGTCTGTATTTATACAGTCACCCGTTGTATATTTGTGTTTTACTGTATCAAAACATAATTTATCTATTCTTCTTTTTTCCAAACATAAAGATGTATAGATGATGACTGATTCTTGCTTTCTCATTATATTTCACTCAATATTTAGTCTCCATTTATTTCTCATGGAATCGGAACAATATTGAATGTATTGTAGAATAATTGATCCTGTGATTTTTGTTGTTCTGTATAGTCAGATGATTCGAGCTGAATAGATTCAGATATACACTTGATGCATATTCAACAGCAACACAAGAAAATACTCATCATCTATGTTTTAATATTATCATTATCTGATTGAAAGGAAACACTATTATTGACAAATGTAATTTATAGTTTCCAAATACAGATTTAGCTACGTAGGGTGTTTTTTCGTACAAAATCGATCATTCTAGACCTTATGTGAGACAGATTTATTCAGTCATTACCATCATCCAATGCTTTCTTAAAATCTCGACCTTTTTTCTTCGAATTTTGCATTCATATTCTCGTCATTGTTTTCACCTCTTAGCTTTTACTTTTCTTGCAACCTAATTTCCAAGTTGTATGAAAATGGATTAATGAATAAAAGAAAGTATGTATAACTAACATCTATCTCCGTGCATCGTGATGTTGAGTCAACTTGCCTGGTGGCTAAATTGCGAAATGATTGATAGAATTCGATCAGAACTTAGGACTTGATAGTATGAAGTTGGTTACCCTCCAGTAACCAATCAATCTACCTACTCCGGACCCACAGAAAGTCGATTGTGGCATGAATAACTAATTGGTGACCTCTCTTACCGTATCCCTGGGTGACATGGCTTTCGAATCCCACGGGGTGCACCAGTTCCATCATGGTTGCATTTAGCCTTACTGACGAGTGCCAACCAGCACGAAATCTAGGTTCAGAGCTTCCTGTTGATTTCCTCCATCCAACAAACATCTACCGAAGTATAAATGAGTTTATGGTTGCCTGGTTAAGGATCTTAATAGATCAAAGTAGTCATTATCATTAGAATGGTGGTAACAACTATGGTTATCGTTTAATGATACTTGTAATATCTCTAGCGACAAGCTATTGGTAGGTTTTTCTCTAGCCTGTAGCTGCACTCGCACAAGGGGGGACATGCGTTGAAAAGTTTGAGTTTAGCGATTACCACAAGAATCTGAAAGAAAAAAAGAGAAAAACTTGACCAAGCAACTTGGGAGGCCCAATCAATGTACTTACATTTAGTAAGAAACGATAATTGACAAACGGTAGTGATTTACAACGAAAAGATCAGTCAGTCTGAAAATCGAAAATGAAAATTAGATGAGTAAGATTTCAAGTGTGTTACACATCGTATTATTCATTTCAGTTTGTTTTTGCTGGATAGAACTGATCAGTCTCTATTGGCACATAGTTTCTTTGAACAGATGCTTCGAATTCTATTTTGCGTTCATTTGGTTGATGGCTTCCAGCAGGGGAACCTGAAAGCTGAGTAGTGAAATTTCGAACCGCATATCGAAATCCAAAGTAGCATACACCAGTCTGTGCCATCTTTGGTGCTGTCGCACCGTTAGTCTGATCGTGAAAGGTCGGATTTACGACGCTTCGGTGTGACCAGTTTCGCTGTACGCCTGTGAAACCTGACCTTTCCGAGCTGAAGGGATGTGCGACAACTCTATGTGTTCGTTCATCCTTGTCTCCACAGGATCTCTTGTGTCCAGTGCCAACCCCGTGTATGTAATTCTGGGGTACGAAAGCGTGTGTTTGGGTCTGATGGAGACCTTCATTCAATACGTGAAGTAATCTAGAAACATCAGATTCGGTGGCTTGGATACGTGTTACAGATGTCATCCAAATGGCTTCAAGCCCTTAATAAGAATAGCAGCACCCATGAAAAGGCATGTACATCCAACTGACCTGCCTGTTATAGTAAAAAGTGCAACTCCTGAATTTCACCAATCGAATAACTTATTATTATTCTCTAGTTATATAGTACTTTTCAGCATTTCAATTTTACAAGTAGGAAGCATGGATGTTGAAGCCAGATATCACAGTTTTTAAATTATAAATAACATTGTAGCACATTGCTCATATGTGATAAAATTATACTGTGAGCGATATTGAGGTTATGCATACAGTTTTCAGTCAGGAAGATCGCTTAATGGACGAATGTATGAACCGTGATTGTCTGAGATGACTGCAACATACTTCAGTTCTTACTGTCGATCGGAATAGGTTTAGGTGGAAGGCACGGGGATGTGTCAGTTCGTGCTGTCTACGGAAACGTAGGTTAATTGACTAGGTTGCTTGATGTTAGTAATAAATGATTTTGGGTGTTTCTTTCAAAATCGGCCACAAATGGCTTAGATGTATGGACTCTTTGCTTTCCTGAAAACCGTATGTATCATATTACTTCCATTGAATCTCTTGATTCGCTATCTTTTTTAAAGAGGTTTATTTTCGATCTCTACACATTTTACTGAGTTAAGCTGTATTTTGTCTTTTATTCTTCTAGTAGTGCATCTCAATATTCTGGGAACTTGAGTACTGGATCATTATACTAAATGAATCCGTTTGCTTATTTCACTACTAACTGTGACTCACCGGTCTAGGTAGATGACTTTCAGTCTGGATCACTGGTCCGAACACCGCTTCACCTACCGAGTTTTGGGCAACCGAATAGTACCATTAGCTCTCACACAATATATGTTCACAAGGTTGCTAAGTGCATTTTGATTGTCAATTTGATTTCTCCGATAGTCTAGTACTCTTACCTACTTACTTACTTACCTACGTACCTACCTACCTACCTACCTACCTACGTACGTACGTACCTACCTACCTACCTACCTACCCACCTACCTGTCCTATGGCTAGTGAGTTGCATTGAAAATTTGATTTCTTTTTTACTATTGGGACAAGATTTGACGATTACTTTCAGTATTGGTAGTTATATGAATTAACAGGAAAAGTTTTATTCTGACAGGAAACATTTTCCTTATTCTACGTTCCACTTTTTTACCATTATCCTTAGTATAAACATAAATAGACTCATGCTTTAAACGTGAAACAGTTTACGGTTGATTCAAATTCATATCTTTTTTTATTATACTTGAAACCTACTGAGAACGAAAGCACAAATAAACTGACTTTTGTTTTTGTTATCTGCTTAGTACACTGGAAAGCATATACACTTTAATGAATGAATCTTAAAATTTTATTATCCAACGTTGAATAATTTATTATTGTTGTTTTTTTTACACCGAAATTTGTATGATCATAAATCACTCTTTCAGAAGTAAAATAACTATGCAATTTAATTATTGCTATATTGAAGTCAGTCAACTGTAAAGTTATTGTTCATTGACTGAGTTAGTTAACATTCAACAACTCCATGAGTTCAAATTTCTCTCTCTCTCTATTTACTAAGATTTTATAGCGATTAATCAGTTTCAGTAATTGTCACAATAAGTGTGAATGAATACTAATGTGTACGTGATTGGATAATTCAGCGTTTCCAATCCTGATGCAAATGCTATATGACACTATGTTTCAACTCTATAATCAACGTGGAACCTCGCATAAAAGTTCATTGGTTCAAGTTACCACACTTCATAGCACTGATTGATATCAAAGTAGACAAAGTTGTGTGGGAGAATGAAGAATTTGAAGATAAAGGTTAGTGCAGATATTCAAGCCTTAGATGACGTTAGAGAGAGAATACATCTGCGCCTCTGTGACCGATTCCAAGCCATGTTACCAAGAGTCCAATATTCTCGAAGACTTTAACCAGCTAATCTACACTTCCCCCACATGACTAAGATCAAGAGTCAGGGATTTCACCAACCAGTGCCATGTCTTAGTCTGGTCACCCTGAACCCTCTTTTAACCTAATGCAACATCCCCTGCATTTCACATTGGCGGTGAGTCAGGATGTACAGTACATATCCAAGCCACCTCAGCTGGTGAAGGTTCACAACCTCGTCAATTGACTTGCCTGTCTTGCCCAGTACCCTTCACGTGCCCTCAGTATTGCTCACACAATGATTCCATCAAACGCGAGGAATGCTACGAAGACACTTATGATCGAAATCCTGTCTTCTACTTTTAACGGCCATGTCTCACAGTCGTATAACAGGACAGGATGAACAGCAGCATAATATACTCGTCCTTTGATAGATGGTCGAATATCTCACCAGTTGGCGCAACAGATGATGCAACATGACAAATGCGAAATGGGCCTTCTGTATCCGAGTTGAGATTTCGTCGGAAACCACTTCGTTTGGGCTGATTCAACCTCCTAAGTAAGTGAGGCGGTCGACACATTCCACCGCTTCACTTTCTATCATTGAACTGGGAGTGGTTGCAACAGACCAGTCCTGGAGCCATTATCTCAGAGTTGGTAGGAGTGAGACTTATGCTGAAAAATACTCGGACCTATACTCAAGGCGTTCAGAAGATCCTTCATTTTTTTCAGCATCTTCACCTAGCAGGACATTAATCATCTGCGTTGTACAAGTCAACCAGATGACTTCCAGGGAGTAGGTCAATCCCTGTAAAGTCAGGCGTACTTAGGGTTATGTCCATTAGTACGTCTAACTGTATAACAGACTAAAAATAAAGTATGTATTGAGAATACATGTGAGTTTTTCAATATTTTTAACCAACTAGTCAAATCTGTGTACTCTGTAATGTAGCTGTATCAAAAAAGAAGAATTATGCGTGATCTTTATGAGGATCTCTTCGTATGGCATTTTGCAGTTCTTACAGTATCTTTATCTTACCACAATGGCACTTATGCTAAGCATTCTGGTCGTCCTATTATTATTATTATTATTATTATTATTATTATTATTATTATTATTATTATTTTGTGATCCTATTATGATTTCTATTGAAAACAGACTGTTGACAAGGATTCCTGATACACGCATGACACGATAATCTCATAGTCGAATAGAATCGAGCTGTTGGTCAAGGCTAGTGTTTCTTTACGTCTTATATACTGCTCTTTTTATGGGATATACCGGCTTCAGTAGTTGACTTCTGGTGAATTAACATTTCAGTGTCCAATTTCAACAATTTATTGTGTAACCATTTTAAGAAAGAAGAAAATATTTTTAAGTTAGGCCACAAAAGAATTCAACAAGGTGAAAGACACCGATAGGGTCTACTACTACTCATTTGGAGGTATTGTTCACTGGTTTAGGCAGTTTTCTTTCAGACAATGGTTGGACGTTTGAACCTTCTCTACTCACTGAGGTTATATCAGTTGGGCAGTATCATCAACTCTCACTCAATAGGCGAGAATCATTGTTTAGTGCACAAACCTGTTGATTTTACTGTTCAGAGTTACAGTTCCCTTTGTGTAAATATACCGTAACAAGTAAGATTTTATGAGTGTGGTGAACACAACAACAACAATAACTTACCAGGAATCAGTTAAAGATCTTTCAGTTACATAGTCAGTTAATATCATCGTGGAACCTGGCATTACCACACAACGGTTCAATTTGCCACAGATCACATCAGTACAGCAAGGTAAAAGGTTGAGAGAGGAAAAAAATGCGATTATAAGTTTTGGGTAGAGAGGAATAGGGAGGTAAGATAAATAATAAAATGCGATAACAAAAGAAGGATAATATTTGGATGCATCTTTCTCACAATTATCGATTCTGTACCATATCACCCCTAAAGTCGCTAACCATCGATTTCAGTCCAAAGAATTTTTAATTAGACTTTCTGTTAAAACAAACCTTTGAATAATAGAGTAGTATTTGCTTTATGCATCATAGCTTCTCGTTTGGATTTTGGGAAATCTGTCTTGAAACAGAATACTCTTAAGCATCATATTATTATTTTTATTACTATTATCACACAGGGGTTGATCTAATCGCGGGAGACTTTTCGTTAGACCTTGATTATGCAGATGACAATCCTGTTAGGTGAAGACATTGTCAAGATGTGGAGTCTTCTAAACACATTGAGTGGCAATTTGAGAATATTTGAGATGTGTTTCTCACCACCCAAATGTAAATTGTTGCTCCAGGATTGATCTTCAATGGTGCCCCACCATGGCTAACAATAGAGAGTGTATTGTTTGAGTGTGTCGACCACTTCACTTACCTGAAAAGTAGGATTCAGCCCTGGTGGCTCAGTGGCTGACGAAATTTCCTCACGGATACAAAAGGCTCGGCTGGCTTTTGTCAATTTACGCCATCGCCGCCGTGATATCCGATTGTCTATCAAGGGTCGTGTGCACTGCACAGCAGTTCGGTCTGTCCTACTTTATGGCTATGAAACGTAGCCATTGAAGGTGGGAGATATGAGTAGGCTTCAGGTGTTTGACCACCGTTGCCTTCGTAGTATAGGCCGTATTCCGTGGTGTCACTACATGAGTAATGCAGAAGTCAGGAGTAGAGTCTTATGGAGAAGAGGTAAATCAGTTGACGAGGTTATGAACCTTCATCGACTGAGGTGGTTGGGACACGAGTTACGTATGCCTAGTCGTCGAATGCCTCGTCACACAATGTTGGCCGAAGTAGGTTCAGACTAGAAAAAGGCTCCGGCGGTGGGGCGACAGACTAAAACATGGTATCAATACATTAAGTCCTTGTCTGTTTGTTTGAGTCATGTGGGGCGATGCAAACTAGGTGGTTGGGGTCGGCGGGACAAGAGAAACCAATTACTGGAGGCTGACTCTAGGGTATATGGCTCCAAATCGAAGTCAGTGGCGCAGATGCATACACACATTATCCTGACATCAGCCGCTATAGTTAGTCTCATTGTCTCTATCTTCCTTCTCTCAATACTTTCTAATTCTACTTCCTTTGACCGATTTTTCCTTCTTCATTTTCCTTTTTATCTCATTGTTACTTGATGGGCTGATATAAGGTGTGTCAACTTGAACCGTTATGCCGTAATTCCCCAGTCCTATGTTGATCATTATTATTATTCATTTTTGATAGTTGCCTGTGTGATACATGAATTAGCTTTTACCAGTATGAAGTACATGGAACAGCTGTTTTATCTTAATCTGTAGCTCTTCAGAAGGTGTAAATCAGTACGAATTCCCAGCTGTAAATAGTGGATAATAGCCGTGTTCTACTTTGGATAGCCTGGTTTTGTAAAGTGCTGAATGTGTCAGGCTACAACTTTACAGCTTAACAACAACCAGCTCTGTCAAAATTTTGATTGTAGGTACTTGTAAAGATGTGTAATCTAGGACGAAATTCTTTTCTAATGCCTTTTTTTTTACCTCATTATTGTTAGTTCAGTAACAAAGTTTTTGTAGTGTTATAAACTGAAGTTTTGTAAATCAGTCAGCGTTTCTGTGATTTGAAGTGATAAATTTTTATTGTTTGATACACAAGGGGTAGATCTCGTGCTTCAGTAGTGTGGTGGATGATACTTTAGCGACTGAGTTGGTGGCTAATGGGTCCGAGTCTGAGTGGGAACAACATCACTCACTGCGGTGTAGGTACATCCGGCTGACGAGTCTCGAGTAAGACGAAATGCGTGTCCTGGATTCCACTGCTAGTCACTAAGGTAACTATGGTAGGTTCTTAATTTGCGTGAGGAAGTTATCAGGATTACTTAATCTATTAGTTTTCTCTTATTCTGTGACACTTTATGGTTGGATTTGTCGTCATAATTTACATATTCATGCCTCATTTTTATCTCATTCTTGAAGATGTTATGATTATTTTTCTTTTTTCTCCAGTTTTCTTTCTATTCTTATGAGTTCGTTTTACGACTGTGGGTATTATTGTTTTGTTTCTTTACCTATCCTCTTTTTAACCGTCATCTTGCTGAAGCGTAGCAGCTTGGACCAGCATCTAGTTATACCCCAGGCTCTCTGTTATATGCACTCATCTGTCAACTGACTTACGACCTACTTTGATAACTCTATGCCTAAGTGCTATATTTTTAGTATTTGAGTTCCATTTTTTCACTTTATTCCAAACAATTTGTGGTACAATTTGGAATTCTCAGCGTTACACTACATGCGAGCAACACTTTAAGTCTGTGATCAAAAAGCCTGTCATCTTTATATGTCATCCATCTTCTGTAGTCACTAATGTAAAGTAGAATACAGGTGATTGTCATACTCTTTATTCATATTATTGGGGTGCTTCATTACACAGGTAGCGTGTATGAAGATTCATAAATTGAATTGAAATCGAAAATCACTTAACAACCTTGTGCACATTTGTGCGGCAAGCAGTGTGCCACATCTATTGTGTAAGGGCTAATGTACTTACTATCTGACTACCTAAACCTCTGTAATTGGAGTAGGGTTGGAACTCATGACTTGTTGGTTGAAAGTCGCCTCCCTAAACCAATGAATCATATCTCCACAGATCCATAAATAGCCAATGTTATAATGTGATTACATTTGGCGGTTATTCATGCTTGTCTTTAAGGTGTATTGCTAACTTTGACTAAAATGATGTTCTCTTAATTTGCATCAGTTACGTAATCACTAAGTTATTCCATTTACCATTTACCTCTTGGGGGATTAGGTGAAATACATTGTTTTGTCACTGCATAGTGTTATGTTTTCCAGTCCTAAATAACTGACTTAATTCTATCGTCATCATTTGACCATCTGAGATAGCCGTAGTTTGATAGGCTAGTATATTTATTCTAGGTGATGATTGAAGGTGAGATGAAAATCTGGACCGCGGCCAGATTCGAACCAGCGACCACCGGGTTCAAATCCGGCCACGGTCTAGATTTTCATCTTACCTTCAATCATCACCCAATATTGATTCTATCGATCATGTTTACTGGAATGCTCGCACATAAGGTTAGGTAACATGAAACTGGTGTGATTTAAGTAATTGATTCACTTGGTTGACCTTTATTACCCGGATATTCTACGAAATATTTAGTCAAAACAAACAGAACTGACCTTCTTGTCACTACACCATCTATTGACTCTCGTTCACTAACCTTAAAGCGAACAAACTTGACGTAGGCTCTTCGGTCACCTTGCAAATTTATATCTGGCACAACGTAGTGTTTCTCATACTCCTTTAGGGCGACCTTCAAAGACTCTAAGAACAAAAACGCGGTGAGGAAAAAACTCTGCGTAAAGATTGATTCGTTTTCGGTTGCAACCTTTTGGACGGTATTGTCGCTCATCATGAAAATAAAGCAACCCTTCCTCAATTTGCTCCGTTTTATAGCACTTTTCGATTTCGTGCAACCAATCACATGTCCATTTTGATTGGACAACATGTGACAGGGAGTGACGGGGAAGGGGTTGAGAATAACAGTTAAAAAAATTATTACCGTGGTCCAAATGTATTTCGATTCACTTAATTGTTATACTTGTAAATATTCAGCGGATTGTGTTTATTCTAATAATTTATGGGGTTAGTAATGAAAAATTCTTCACCATCAGTCTTAATCACTTCATATTTTACGAGGTTTAGATAATTTTGGAAAAGGACAATATGGTTACATAGTACTGGAGGCTGAAGGCATTGAATTAATAAAGTTTGAATGTGAACATGGTAATGGTGGGAAAGGGGTGACAAAAATAACATAAATAAGGGGGGAACGAGAAGTACATTTTAAAATTCATAAATAAGGTCATTCACTAAGCTTTCCATGGCCAAGGATAAAAACAACTGTACAAATTTCTTCTGAATACAGAGCTTTGGATTGTTCATTCGAATTTCCATAGCCCCAGCTATATTATTATTATTTGTCCCTTGGGTTCCTAGTGGAAAACAGAGCTTCAGTAGCACGTCACCATTTCACTCTCTTCTCTCCAGTCTTCAAAACTTCGCTCCACAACTGCCCACAAACTTTCATTTCTTCCTCACACTATCTGCTCCATATCACCCTCGCCTCGGACGCCCTACTTGTCGTCTTCCCATTCGGGTTCCACTCGAGGAACTGGCGTGCGATGTCCCCGAATGGCATTTTCAGTGTATGCCAATCCAATCCATCTCCACTTTCTCCTTCTGCATACATGTTAGGCTATAAGTTCTTGGTTGGTTCGTTGCCAGCCAGCCAGCCAGCCAGCCAGCCAGCCAGAGTTCCTTGTTGCTTATTCTTATTATTCTGGCCATCTGATCTTCAGTGTCAGTAGCGAGTGAGCGTAGGCAGCACCTGTTGATGATGAATGTCTGCAGTTTGTTGCAAATGCTTTTCATAACGTGCCGCCAAGTCCTCAACCATCACATAGAAGCACTGACTCACTTGACTGACATTAGTGTTAAAATCCGGATATTGTTCACGCTTTATGCTGAGTGCGGTGCAGTGCAGCGCAGTGCAGTGGAGTGGAGTAGATCTCCACAATGATTGGTTCCATGTCAATGAAGGAAGGCCTGTCTTCCTGTCTTTCCGATTCTGTCTTTGACATCCTCATCTGTGCCACCGCCATCTATAATTGAAACGATGCTGTGTAGGTAGAGAGGTAGGTGAGAGAGACAACCTCCTTAAGTTTTCTCTCCTTCATGGTGATTCGTGCTTGTTGTTGGTGTTGTTGATGTTGTTGTTGGTGGTGGTTGGGTATCTTCATCACCTCCACCTCTGTCTTCTCTACATTCACTTGAAGTCTCGTCTTCCTTCTCTGCCTCACCTCTTCTGTCAGCTTCTTGGTTTTTGCTTGTAAATCTTCGAGTTTGTGCGACAAGATATTGGACATGAATTATGATCATTGGCGAAATCCAAATCTTCTATGCTCTTTTCATTGGTCAAGCAGTGTATGCCAATCTTCTTACAGCCCTTCATGGTTCGCTGCACAATCCAGTCCAGTTGACCACAATCAGGAAGGTCATCCGTGATAGTAACAGCCTTGTCTTAGTAAAGCGTTAGTTAAGTTGCTTCATCGTACACCCGACATAACTTTCTCCACAGAAGCAATTAAATTGATAGATACACATGGAAGTGGCAAAACTAGGTAACTTGTCCCTGGTTTGACACAAAGCAAATCATCATTTGACTCTCTGAGATGGCCGTAGTCTGGCAGACTAGTATTTATACTGGGTGACGATTGAAGGTGAATGAAAAGTTGGACCGCGCCCGGACTCAAACCAGCAATCACTAGCCCAATGCTCTACCAACTCATCTACGAGATCTGACTGCTGACCATATTTTTATTTCACTTCAATCATCAAGGGTTTCGCCCGAGTGCCATGTCCAACTTTTCATTTCACCTTCTGTCATCACCGCGTATAAATGCTAGTCTACCAAACTACGGCTACCTCAGATAGTCAAATGATAAAAATATGATGCTCTCCCTCCTCTCTCATTCACTTAGATTGGGATTGTGATCAGAATTTCTGACTAGGCAACCAGTGCGAATACGATCAAGCGGTAGTAAAGTGTCAGCATTCATATGCTAGTCGGGCAAAACCCATGGTGATTGAAGTGAAGTAAAAATCTGATCAGCGGTTGAACCTCATAGCTCAGTTGATAGAGCATTGGGCTGGAAACCCGGTGGTTGCCGGGTTTGAATCCGGGTTCATTTCAACTTCAGTCATTACTCTGTACAAAGCAAATCGTCGACTCGACAAGAAAAGCTTAAGTAATTATCGACAGTGATGAGCATATGGTCATACGTTTTATTGTGTAGTATTTTAATTCAGTTCATCATTTAAACTTCTCATGTTATCAGTGACCTGTTCAACGTTCAAGGTATAAGCCAATTCAGTTTAAGAAGTTTTGTTAACGCACTTGAAATTGAAACTAGTGAGTGTATATAGTCTACATACATTTGAACCCGTTGGCCACTGGTTCACAGCATGCCCTGGCTTAAGTTTTCATTTCAATATTCATCATCATCCAGTACCAATACAAGTCTTTCGAACCCCTACCATCTCAGATAGTCAAAATGATTATTTTTCACAAGAACTATTCAGAACCAAGATGTATATTTTAGTGGTCTTGACTTACTTCTGTAACTCTTCAACAATATTCATTCATAACTCTTGTTAGGATCAAACTTAATGCTCTATCAGATATGGACAACCAGAAAGTAACAGTAGCCCTCACACAATAGGCGTTGCTCATTGCCTACTCTAATGAATGTGCACAAGATGACTGTGCTTTCGATTCCGATGTATATTGGATTGGTTTAGCTGTTCGGTGTCCAATCGATGTGACACAAGTTTAAAAATCTCTCTCCACTTACTGAGTTTTACAAATTCACTTCTATAGTAGACATCAATAGCTATCACATAATAGATGTGACAGTTTGTTCAGTTACACTTTATCTACTTGTAGAGGTGAGTGATCTTCAGGTACTCCTCAGAAATTTTCAGTTCTTTAAATGGAACACAACAATGCCCTCTTATTATTGCAAAAAGATGCTTGATACTTGAATTTTATTAAGAAATGTATTATAATAATCAAGGAGACAGACTAATCATGTAAGACGTGTTTTTTTTTTGCTTTCTTGTAAAATCCCTCATTTTTTACACTGAAGATAAAAGGGCACATTTGCAGTCTTCCTTCGCCTTCATCATCATCTTTTTCTGTTAAATGCATTTAAAAGAAGAGTTAATGGAGTCATTTTGTTGGGGGAAATGTGGTTTGTGACTTGTGTATATGTCTGTGTATGTTTGAAAGAGATAGACAGACAGACCGACCGACAGGGATGAACAAAAGCTTTTCTTTCAAATCTGTAGTTTCTGTAATGTAATGCAATCTCCTATGTTCTCTTTGTTGTCACATACGTATCACACCTTATTGATGTTTAAACAGCTTTAAAATTACTTTTTATGAAGGAAGAAACAATAAATGCTTTAATATAGCGGGATATACGCACTGACATCCTCATATACTATCTTGAATACATGAATAAAACTCAGTGACTTTATTTAGAGTCGTTTTCTAAGGAACACATTTCTTTTAGTAAGTGAGTCATTCTTAAGGAAACGCATATACAATATGTATAAAGGGCAGTCTAATGTAACTGAAGTGAGAATAATATTCATTTGTTTGGATTTTATTGTTCCTTTGTTTTATTTATTTATTTATTTATTCTTTCCTCAATTACTTTAGTCTGTTCACTAACTTTGTTTAGTGTGTTCTAAAAAGATTGACTCATTGTGTTGTTTTTCCGTTCAGTATGATTAAACGGTTTGATTGGTATACTGATTTATGTGCCATATACGGCGGTGGTCATCATTGAAGTTATTTCTTGAGTACTCATTGTTGAGAAGGAGGAAACAGCTCTCCTGTGTACCTACGTTTTCTGTTGTTCTTCAACTGAGATCAGTCTGTGATGGAGACTTTTCTAAAAATTTGAATTTTTCTAGGATTCGAATTAGTGAGTACTGGGTTACTGATCTAAGCCATAAAAGCCAACCGTCATTTAAACCTCTTGTTCACCTAAAAAAAACCGGGTATTTTACACGGTTTTTTGGGACTGCGTCACTTTTCAGAGCTATTGTATAAACTTTTCGGAAGCAGGGTATAGAATACTGGATGAAGAAGGCAAATCAGTTAATTAGATGATCAGTATTCACTGATTGGGGGCGGTTGTGACGTATAGAGCCACTGCTTACTTCTATTTGCTATAACAACTCGTGTATTCGTCTGAAAATCTGTTATTACTTGGAAATGTAGATGACAGGATGTCATCCATTCTTCATCTACCTTTGTCTTGAAAATCTAGTTGTCGTATGTTTTTATCCACTTTTGTACTTTTAATTTGCTCACTTCTTTCGTTTCTGCACGGTAACCGTGCACTAACCATCACTATGTAGAATCTTAAGACGATAGGTGGTTTTTGCGGATTGTTTTATTGATTACTTATATGATACAACATAGTCACTAACAGATGTACCATACAAAATAATAAATTAACATTACGAAGGAACAGGAAACGTTCAGAGGATATGAACAAACATAGAAATGGACTATTGAAGAATTAATCTCAAAGATACATCTGAATAAGCATTCACCACTTTCGTTTTTCTTTTCAGCATAATCGCCACTGATTTTAATTCTCAGCCATGTCTGCTATCATCTCAAACCACTGAGCCACATGATCTCTTGGACGTCATACAGGAAATTGTGAAACTAACAGATGTTAACCCATCACAACTATCATTCATCCAATGGCACCACGTCATACATGGGGGACCTCTCTCCATCTTCCAATCAGCGAGCAAAGATTAAACTGCGTGAAAGCCACTGGGTCGACATACGTAATACATGTGTCAACGTTTTTGAGCTGACAGATTGGGAACTTATTCTAGGCTCTTCACTGAGATCTTGTGTCAAAGTCTTGATAAAACCTATCTGTTATTCGATCTGCTTTAAGGTGACCAGTTTAAACAGTGCACTTGGTTTCGCGATAGTTGTATCAGATATCGCTCTGAAGAATAGTTTTCCTTAAGCAACTGTTTAGCGATCTGGAAAATAAATGCACTTCAGAATACCGGTCAGTAATGAGCAACTGAGCAAAACAAAGATACATATGAAGACAAACTTGAAAATAATAACCCAAACACATTATAGTATTATTACTTGTATTATACCGTCGTTGGTTGGACCGAATTGATCGATCTCTATTGGTATATTGGGTCCTGTGTGGATTCCTCGATAATACCTGCGTTTTAATTCTGCACAGGAGCCCATATGCCAATAAAGACCGATCAATTCGGTCCAACCAACGACGGTATAATACAAGCAATAATACTAAAACTATGCTCGTCGCAAAAGAAGTGGCTATCGTGACTCGATGGTCTAGTGGATAACACTTTAGCGTTTGAAGCGATCGGTCCCAAGTTTGAGTCTTAGCGGGAAAGCAGGTACATCCAACTGGTGAGTCTCAAATAGGACGAAATACTCATCCTGGATTCAACTGCTAGCCACGATCCATCATTACTCAAATGCAGTGTAGTTTAACTTGAATAATAACTTTGATATGAGGATGAATTGTGTTTCTTGTAGGAAGATTTGGTGAATGCCTAGTAGTTTCTCTTGTTAATGTTGACTGATAAATTGTAAGTGGGCTGGGATACCATCTGAACATTGTGGCTGAAGTCAGTAGCTGTCTTTAGCGATCACTTCCCAAACCTTAACTTGACTTCTGATCCACAAAGCAGCGGAACAACCTGAGGTGCTGCGTTCCTAATTTTCTAAGTGAGAAAGATAGACTGAAACACCATTCATCTGTTCTAGAAGGTTGGACCTATATGCACCAGAGGTATGAGATCAGGGTTTTCTAACTACCTTAGGTTTACTGTCTATTTACACCACTCCAGTTATAATGCTGAACGTTTTCCTTCGCCTTCTAGCTCATATGGGAAACCTCAACTCGTCATGTGTAGGCATTGAGTAGGACTCACCTGGGAGAGCCATATGAAAGCATTTCGAGAGGATGACCAGGGTAACCACCGTCATCCATTATGAGCTTTCGGGGGTTGGGCGTGTGTAAAGATGTTAGTTGTTGACTAATTTTATGGTCCACTTTGACATTTCTCACAACTGAGTGTTTTTTGCAAATGCTTGACTGCAATATCAGTGAGAGACATTAAAGGTCATCTTAATAACTACATTTTTCTTGGTTATGATTTCTTCTATGCTTGCTAACATCATGTTGTTGTTTGTCTTTTGGGTTCCCAGTGGGACGTAGGGCTTCAGTAGCACGTCGCCACTCCACTCTGTTCTCTGCAGTTTTTTGAACCAGGCTCCACGACTGCCCAGAAGCTTTCATTTTTTCCTCACACCATCTCCTCCATGTCACTCTCGGTTCAGATACCCAACTCGTCGTTTCCTCTTTGGATTCCACTCGAGGCCTGGCGTGTCGCATAATATCCCCAAATGGTCTTCTCAGTGTATGCCCGATCCGTCTCCACTTTCTTTATAGAAACCGTTTTATTGTACATACTATACTACATATCATTATTTTCACTGGAAAGGTAGTTTTCTATTGCTTTCAGGTTTTCAATGGTTCTCTGACTAGTGGCAATTTGTTTTGTTAAAAAATCTCGTAAGCTTAAATTAGCTTATTTTGGAGGAGTGTCTAGTTACTATGGTGGATGTAATGGTCAGTATTGTCAACACTGTTTACGTTGTTAACCACTATTTCAAAAATAACCGATAAAAATAATTATATTCGATAGAGAGAGCACACAAGTTTCACTTTAAATTACTGTTACCGGTATCTGCACAAAAAGACTAGCTGTATGATAGGTGAGTGATTGCCTTAATAAAAAGTGACTTTAAAAGCTAACATGACGCCTGATGAAATAGTCAATCAGGTTTCTTTTTGTTGTTGAAAGGTTACGTTTTCAGGTGAAACTTATTCCGTCACTGAGGTTGACTTCGAGAGGTACTCTTAATATGCACGTAGGTTTTTGACTTTTGGTTAAAGTAGTAAGTGAAGCGGATGCTAACTGAAGACCTAGGGTGATAGTCGCACTATATCGTGAATTGACAGAAGGTGGAACTTGTGAACCACTTAAAACTGACCCAGTGGCTGAATGGTTAACGCGTTCGCCGTGAATCCTGAAGGTCCCGAGTTCGATCCCCAGCCGGGTCGTGGGTGCGTACTGCTGAGTCCCATACTAGGACGTAACAGCTGTCCGGTGCTCCCAGATTTCCAATGGTTCCCCAACCGATATTAGTCCATGATGAATACTACTTCTAAATTATTGTTTATGATTATCCTTGTTCTTAAAATAAATTCAAATCTGACCTTATTGACATTCATGAAAAAATTTTTTGTTTGAACTATATTCGTAACCTTTGATCTAACATTATGTCTCAATTATCTCAAGTGGAAAAATGTATCTGAATCTAAGTCTAAAATTGTTCTGATTACTGAATAAATACTATGATTAAATTGATATTCCTGGTTTAATGTGCTTATAAAGTTGCTGTAATATATCCTTAAAGTCTTCATACTATTTCAAGTTGTTATTCATCGAAGACTGACATCAGTTGGAGGAACAAAGGAAACCTGGGAGCACTGTGTTACTATACTATGTTAATTAACTTATTTTTCTACTCGTTTTCCTTGAATACTCTTTAGATGTAAATTCCAAAACGAATGCGTTATTACAGTCGACAGTAACAGTGGTTCCTTCACCTTCCAACAGTACTACTATTGCTGCTAGTATACTGAACACTACTAACAACTTGAGTTTGATTTATGCTACACCACAACCTCAAAGAAATAATGTAAGTTAAAAAATAAACACTAAATTTTCTTCTAAGCATTATCTATCTCTGGTAGATTTTGCATATTCTCTAAGTAATAAGTTTCAGTAAATTGATTTCATCAATACATAGGCATGTAGTAGATAATAACTAGAGAAGAAAACTTCCACCAGCTCTCATCATAAGTAAAGCAGATTTTTCGTCTTAAAGGAACTCATTTTAAAAGGGACTAAGGTGAACTAATCAGTTGGCGATGATGATCACTGTAGGAAGATGTAAACTCTCTCTGTTAGGTTTTCAAGATGATAGAAATCAACAACAAAAGTCTCTTGATGATATGACTTGAAATTGGACATAATTCTGTCATCTTTCATACACTTTTATTTACTTAAATGCTATTCCTTTTTCCATCCCCTTCTTCTGAGACAAATTCAGTGTTTATCTGATTGTCTTCCATGTGTGACTAGAAGAGCAATTCAGTTATGCATTGAAAACCCCGTCGCATATCTTCCCTGGTCAGATTTACTGTATGTACACATGAGTTTATGTATAGTTCCTTTAATATAAATCTGATATTTACTAGGATAAATTCGTTTTAGTAATTTTTTGTATGAAAAATTACAATCTTTAGAAGAACTCTTGAAGGATACAGTACTTTGAATAACTGTCCTGTTGTGGTCCATGTAAAGGTTACTAGTCAAGTCAATTGATGGGGTTTTGAACGTTAGTCGACTGAGGTGTTTTGGACATGCACTGCGCATGTTGAGCCATCGCCTACGTCAACCTGCCATGCTAGGGAAAGTCGGATTATGTTGGAAGAGAGTTTGAATTAGCTAGACCAAAACCTGCCACCAGTCGATGTAACCTCATGGGAAATAATTTCCACTCTGAGATTTGAACCCGCACGAGCACCCAGGACTTGCCAACGTGAAAACGGTTGCTTTCCAGTGACCAGTCAGTGTATAGGATCCAGTCCTATGGGAAGTCAATCGTCGCTCGAATAACTCAATAGTAGCCTCACTGACTGCAACACCGTGAGTTCGAATCTCAGAGGAGATATCAGTTTCCGCGAGGTTGCAGATATGCCTTGCTGACGAGTGCTAATAAGCATGAAGCTTGGATCAAAGACTTCCTGCGGATTGTTTCCAACCTACTAACTTTTCTCTCTGACTGAGTTACCATAACTTCTAAATTTATTTTTGGACAAAGTTAGGAATGCACACTTATTGCGTTAAATACAACTATCCCTATGATTTAAGAAAAAATTCTGTCGATAGCTTAGATAATGTTGTCATTTGATGCATGCCAATCGAAAATTTTGTGTCCATAGTATAACAATTATGCCTGTATGCTAATTATCTAACTGTCCCCTATAAAAATGACTTTTAACATTGCTCCGTGTACATTGTGCCAGCCAAATATGTTTCCAAACCGAAATCTTATTCATCATATGCTCTACTGACCAATTTTATTTTCTAACTTATATTTTTATTTCCTTTTCCGTTCCTCTTTCTTTTACTTGGTTTTCAATCTCTCTTCATCAACCTTTATATATATATATATATATATATATATATATATATATATAGTAGCTGTTTAATATTAAGATTATAATACTTAGTAATATGCCGATACTTATTATTGATATTTCATCAACTTGCTTCACAAAACTGTCTAAAGGAAGTCGATAGATATGAAGACGAATCTTGAGGATAAAAGGATCAGTTCTATAGATAAGGAAATACTTAATCATAAAAATATGCTAAGGTGAGGCATAATTGAAGATCGATAACAACAAAATAGTGAAAACCAGGCAGGTTTAAAACCTGGAGTATGTAGACGATATTGACGTGTTGGATGAAGACGCTGACGCCGATGTAGAGTCTTCTAAAGGTGTTGAGAAGTCTGAGTATGTTTAGCGCATAAGTCTCACATCTGTCAACTATGAGGCAGTGCTCCAAAACTGGTCTTCTGCAACCACTCCCAGTTCAATGACAGGTAGTGAAGTGGTGGAATGTGTCGACCACTTCATTTAGTCAGGGAGTTGCATCAGCTGTAATGGGTTGGTTGCCGACAAAATCTCAGTTCGGATATAGAAGGCCAGATTAATAATTACCACCTTACGTTATCTGCAACGCTGAGTGGCGAGATATCCGACTATCAATCAAAGGGCGACTATACTGCGCTTCAGTTCGTCCTATCCTGTCATACAGCTGATTCGTGGTCGTTAAAAGTAGAAGACAGTAAGCGGCTTCAGGGTTCAAGTCCAAAATATCTTCGCAACAGTTGGTTAGTGACGACAGCTGACTTGATAAACGATCCTTTACTTAAGAACATGCTACCATGCAATTCACGAAGACATATTAAAGAGAATAAAGCGCTCTTTAGGGTTTGTACTGAGTGCTTGTCTGTAGGATAATTACAAATTTCCAAATTTGACTTAGTCTATGAAATGCAGAACGACAGACAGAAAAACCTAATGTAGAACCTTGCACACAATTGCATCGGTTCAACTTTCCACACTTCACACTAGCATACAAAGATTAAGTAGATATAAAAAAGGTGATATAAAAGTAGACAAAGTTGTATGAGAAAATGAACCATTTGAAGATAACGATTAGCACAAATATTCAAGCTTTACATGATGCCAAGAAGCATCAATGCGATTGACCTCCAGCCATTTTACCAACAGTCCTCAACCACTGATTCCTATAATCCCAGGGAGCCCAGCCAGGAATTGGAGATTCAAGTGAAGTCGTTTGGCATTTGCCAACTTGCGTCATCTGTGGCGCTGACTGGCGAAATATCAGTCAAAGAACTCTGCAGTTCGTTCTATCCTGTTGTACGGCTGGGAGACGTGACCGTTAAAAGCAGAAGACATGAGGCGATTACAGGGTTTTCATCATAAGTGTCTTCGTAGTACCTCTCGCGTTTGATGGAACCCCAGTGTGAGCAATGTTGAGATCATGTGAAGGGTACTAGGCAAGACAGGTGAGTCGATTGATCGGGTTGTGAACCATAGTCGACTGAGGTGGCTTGGACATGTACTGCACATGCCGACCCACCCCCCACATCGATGTGTGATACAGGGGAAGTTGGATCAGGTTGGAAGAGAATTCAAGGGGATCAGACCAACATGTTGAATCAGTTGACGAAGTTCTTGACTGTCTATCGGAGCTGTGCATACTACTGTTTGTGTAGAGGGGCACAGACTACATGACTTGGGTCCCTGAGGCATAAAGAAACCAGTGGTTGAGAACTCTTTGTTAAGTGGCCTAAAGTCGGTCAGAATGGCATAGATGTATTCCCTATTTGATGTCTTCTAAGGCTTGAATGTTTTGACTTCGGTCAATTTTTAAATTCCCTCTCTTCCCATACATCTTCGTCTGCTTTAATATCAGTCTGTTTCTTTTCACTTTTCCTTTATATCCTACTGTGAAATGTGGCGACTTGAACGAAAGCACTTGCGTTAGAGATTCTGGGTCCATTTTGTCTGTCTGTATGGTAACTTTTATGGAACTCAGTCTTTCAATAAGAGGATTTTTCTTACTATATATATATCGAGCTCACTGTTTACTTCGAAACAAATGTACATCTAGGTATAGGAGAATTGAGGAAGTGGTTTTATTTTGTTGTTATTATTATTATGATTATTATTTGTCCCTTGGGATCCTAGTCGGACATAGGCCTTCAGTAGCACATCGCCATTTCACTCTCTTCTCTCCAGTCTTCATACCTGTCTCCACCACTGCCCACAAGCTCTCATTTCTTCCTCACACCATCTCCTCCATCTCACCCTCGCTTCGGATGCCCAACTCGTCGTTTCCCATTCGGGTTCTGCTAGACGGCTTGGCCTTGCGTGGCATGTGATGTCCGCAATCAGTCTTCTCAGCGTATGCTCAATCCAATCCATCTCCACTTTCTCCTTCTGCATACACGTTGGGCGATGGGTTCTTGGTTGGTTCATCGCCAACCACAGTTCCTTCTTGCTTACTCTTTCTGACCATCTGATCTTCACTTCATATCATTAAGTGATTATCAATGGTTAACGGGAATAGGACGCTAGCTCACAAGTGTATGCATAAACAAACCATAGCAAGGGAGTCAAAATAAAATTAAAGTGGATTTGAATTCTTGTTAGAACAAAACCTTAAAAATATTGAGAAAACTCATTGTCATGTATGCTAAAAAACAGCCTTATTAGACATTCATGAAAATACTTTTTTTCCAGTTTGCACATTTTCGCGTTAACAGTCGACACTCAACTACTTTTCACGATGAACAACGCACTCTTGTGCATACTAGTTAGCATTATTCTACTATAGTTTATTGGTGGCTCATTGGTTTAGGCAGTTAGTTTTCAACCACTGCGCCATGGGTTCGAACTCCGCCTGACCTCTCGAGGTTTGGAGAGCGATGTACTCTCATAAGTCCTCACATAATAAGTGTGGCTCGTTGCCAACTCCATGAATGTGAGCCTGGTTGATGAGACAATTACGATTCTACTATTGCGAACTATTGATTTGCCTTTCAGAAATCCACTTAGCAAAAATATCGTATCCCTGAAACTTTAAACTAGAAAAGGATGATCTTGTTTTTCAGTACTATTTCTTCTCGAAACCATTATCTTCACGACATTTGTGAAAGCGTCTACTTGTTCAACAGTATACTACAGGATCTGGTTCTATTCTTTCAGTGCTGCGAGAGATCCTAGTTAATTATTTCCTGGTATATTTTAACAGTCATTCACTGTGTGTAATGCATTTTCTTTTGATTTCATTTTTTCCCTCTATAGGTCTCCTCCAGAATTGGCTATCATCATACATCTGGTAGTACAGGAGAGAACAGTATCTCTTCAAGCAGTTCATCACATATACGTGCACAAACCCCAGACCCATATGTAGATCGGTGTTTAGGCCTAGATAGCCCTAGTCATCAATGGCATCATCATCCTCATCAACAACAGCAACATCCTCTATATCAACATCAAACCTCAGATTTAGCTACTAATCCAAATATCGACCATCCAGATTATATTCCTCATTATTCACCAAGTAACAATAATGGGAATAATGCAAATTTGACTGTTATTCACGATCGACGCCGACGCGTACATCCTGTCGATGATAGTGGTAAGCAAATATGATCTCAAATGTTTCGCTCACCTTTTCCCTTGAATTTTAAACAAGTGGGTTACGTAATATTTTTCTTATTCCTCACGCGTCATTATTGTAATGGAACTTGTGTAGCCACTCATTTATCTGTCGAAATACATCATAGGTATAATCTTGTCCAGATCAGATTACTTGACACAGGCGACTGCGCACGTATTTGCGACTGAAATTTATCAATCACGGGCAGGTGCACGCACTCGTGATATGGTTGCTGAATAATACAGATTTTCTAGGCCATGCCAACTAATCAGAAACCAGTGATAAGCAACTACTCAGTTCGTTGCAACCACGTAGCTAGTGAAGAAAACAACTTTATGATAGAACTTGGCACAGAAGTGCATCACTTCAAGCATGAAAGAAAAGAATAACATTAAAATGGACAAAAGTGTATGAGTAGATGAGGGATAAATGAACTGGCTTAAATTTTCGAAGTTGGTCGATTATGAAGCACATTACCGGGAGTGTTCAAGCATTGATTCCTATCATCTCAAGGATCCTAACCGTGGTAGCCTGCACCTCCCTTATTTCCTCAGATCATCAGTCAAGGACTTCATGGAGTAGTTCCACGTCTCGGTCTGACCACCCTTAGGTTTTGTTCAACCCAATCTTATTTCGGACAACAACGTGCGTCAAGGTGGGCAATGTTCATGTCGAGGTCTTCCCAGTGAGTAAAGGTTCACAACCTCGTCGATTGATTTGCCTTCTTTATCTAGTACTATACGTCCGACGTGAACATTACTCACATGCTAGCAATACTAAAAAGCATTTATATTTTCTCATCTCTGTCACCTTCAATAAAATTTTCTAACAGCCAGATAACGAATAAAGCGATTTTCAGTCATATCACCAAGAGTCCTCAACAACTGATTTTTATCGTCTCAAGAACTCCAGCCAGGTAGTCTACATCTCCCCCACCCTGCTCAGACCAACATTCAGGGACTTCATCGACTGGTGGCGAGTCTTGGTCTGGCCACGCTGAACTCTCTTCCAACATAACCCTACATCCCCCTGCATCGCACATCGATGTGGGCGGTGAGCCTGCATGTGCAGTACATGTCCAAGCCACCTCAGTCGATGTGGTTTTACAGTCTGATCAGTCGACTTACCTTTCTTGCCTAGTACCCTTCACATGATCTCAACATTGCTCACACTGGGGTTCCATCAAACGCGAGCAGTACTATGAAGACACCTACTATGAGAACCCTATAATCTCTTCATATCTTCTATTTTTAACGGTCGTATCTCCCAGCCGTATAACAGGACAGACTAGACTGCAGCGCAGTATACTCATCTCACTACTTGGCGTCACAGATGACGCGAAATGGTAGATGGTAATTGGGCCTTCTGTACCCGAGCTCGTATTTTAACAGATACCAACCCATTACGTGCTGATGTAATTTCCTGGTAAATGAAGTGGTCGACACATTCCACCACTTCATTGCCTATTACTGACCTGAGAGTTTTTGCAACAGACCAGTTTTGGAGCATTGTCTCACAGTTGACAAGTGTGAGACTCATGCCAAACATACTCAGATTTCCGCTCATGGTGTTAAGATCATCGATTTTTTTCAGCGTCTTCACCTAGCAGAAGAATATTTTCTGGATACTCCAAATCAATAGATGTCCTTCAGGGAGTAGACTAACTCCTATGACTTATTGTTGAACTATCTGAGCCTGACTACTGACCAGGCTTTAGATTCACTACAAGCGTTGGGTTTTTTTCTCTGCATATCATGTAAATGAAACAAATGTAACTGTTTATACCGAATCTCACCAATCAACTATCAAACCACATTGTGCCTATCTAGAGAAACAAGAATTCGATGGAAAATATGATTCGATGAGGATTAACCCATATTAATAAAGTATATTCGTTCCTATGCATATTTGTATGAGTATTTTATAGAATGAATTAATCCCAACTGTTTTAATTTATCATTTTGATGAATGAATTAGGATTCCCTTCTATTCACCTAATCGTTCATCTAACTGTCTGCAATAACTTTAATTGATAGACAGGAATTGTGATCAAAGTTAAAAAGAAGTCATAATCTATGGAATGAAAACCTAAGTTTGGTTGCTTTGATTCACTATGAATTGAATAAGAACTATTGAACGCAAACGAGACAGCTAGAGGAGAGTACATTTGAATTGAATATCGTTAAGTGCAGTGGTAACTAAGTTACACTTGTTACTATTAATCGGGTGTAAGGACAAAATACTTGATCGCGCTGGCTAGTGTTTTTCACTACATCTCTAATTGACAAAATTATTAATATGTGGATGATTGGATTTCAACCTAACGCGTTCACAGTCGTGAACTCCATTCCTTTCAGAATTGTAGGTGAGCATTGCTAAAGATTTTCAAATTGGAACAAAATAACTGTCTAATGCTCACCAGGTTTTCAATCATTCTCTCCGTGATCCAAGCTACCTTGCACCTAAGAGTATATTTCAAGAAATCAGAAAACTGATATCTATGCTTACTATTGAGCTGTGGCTGCATATTAATATCGATTATCAGTGTCAATGCATAGACCGCAGCTTGCATGCGTTTCTATGCGTTTATGTATACGTACAACATTGTCAGTTTTTCTTAATATTAGTGACTTCTATTTTTGTTTTTGTTTCTTGATTTCAACTTTACTCAAAATTGCTTTTTATTAGTATCGTTATTGTTTCGTGATATGAAAGAGAATCCGTGTATTATGCATACAAGTGTGTGCTTAATGTTGGAGAATATGAACCATTTTTATTCTTTTGGCACACGTATAGCCATACAGTTAAATGACCAAGCTTGTGTGTATTCGTTTACATGTTGATTATTCTTTAGTCTTGCCATTATTTCTATGTTTTTTTGTAGTTGTACAGCAATAGATTCGTTTACTTATCTCACTTTTAATGTGTTATAACGTGTTTATAACTCTCTCTCTCTCTCTCTCTCTCTCTCTCTCTCTCTCTCTCTCTCTCTCCCTCACACATACACACATATACGTTCACTTTGGTGTTAAAAGAGTGAGTAATCTGCAATATGACGTTTTCCATGAATTAAATATGGATAATCACTGGATTCGAACAAGAATATACTACTGGACAACTTGAATAGTTAGAAATCACTCAGATCGATCTGTAGATTTCACTAACCAACCACTTGAATCTGCCTAGTTGAATTGCATGGATGGGTATACTTTAAAAGAGGATGATCAATTCGCAAATGACTTACAAACCGTAAGGTCCATGTTAATGGCCTCACTGTTGAGTAGTTTTTAAACCGCTCACTCATGGTATCAACAGGGTTTCTGTTAGAAATGAGGTCAGAGATATAAAACTCGGGTGCATTGCGTGGAAGGCGCAAAATCGAACAGTTCTGTACTAACACATGCAGTAGATACAGGGAACTACTTGGATGCTACCAAGGCCTTAAATTCGATGCATTCGATGATGTTCAGGAAACAGTGTCACAGGTTTATCACTAACTTTTTACCTAAATATTTGAAGCCGAGCAATAAAATCAGCCAAACCAATACTTTGCATTCCAAAGGAATATATTCTGGTGTTGCTTTTCTCCTATGAAGCTGCCACTCATTGGCTTAGGGAGTTGACTTACAACCAGTGATTCAAAAGTTGGAGCGCCACTCCGTTACTGGGGTTTGGACAGTCAGGTACTATCATCAACCATCACACAATAAGTGTGACTCATTTCTAGCTTCAGTTACTGAGTGCATTTCCATTTGATTCAATTTTGGTTCATTATAGACTAAATACTACTTCCTCCTTATCCCTGCTTTCTTTTATCTTTTGGCATAATTTTAACCGTGATGTTTTCTTTTGTTACTTCCTCATTTGTAACAGCTTTCTTGTGTGTTGAGTTCTTATTTGTCGCTTTCGTTACTGTCCTCGAATTTCTGCACAGATTAACATTTACATCTGTCTCTCTCCTTCTCCCATACATTATCTATACTTGTTGTGATTATGCATCATTCACTTGACACAGGCGGGATTCAGGAAGTACAAATCACGTGAAGACAAAATGCTAGCGCTACGCTAAGCATCATCATAGAACAGAGCATAGAATGGCAGTCAACTGGAGCTTTACCTCAACGTCATCGATTTTGAAGCGGCACTCGACATCGTCTACCAACAAGCGATTTGGCAGGCAGCTGGTTTCAACACTACTGTTCTAGTACCAGAAACCTTTATCAATCTCATTCAACACCTATATAATACTATATGGCACTACATGCCAAGTGATTCATAATGGAAAGCTCAATGACGCCTTTGAATTGAAGACAGGAAGGATTAAGATGAGACTGCCTACTATCACGGATGATCTTCCTGATTGTGGTCAACTGGACTGGATTGTGCAGCGAACCATGAGGAGCTGTGAGAAGATGGGCATAGGCTGTTTGACCAATGAAAAGAGCATAGAAGATTTGGATTTCGCCAATGATGATAATTCATGCCTAATGTCTTGTTGCACGAACTCGAAGATGTACAGGCAAAAACCAAGAAGTTGACAGAAGAGGTGAGGCAGAGAAGGAAGACGAGACTTCAAGTGAATGTAGAGAAGACAGAGGTGGAGGTGATGAAGATACCCAACTAACAACAACAACAAACACCAATCACTATGAACGAGAGAAATCTAAAGGAGGTTATCTCTTTCACCTACCTCTCTATCTACGCTGCATCCTTTCAACTATAGGTGGCGGTGGCACAGATGAGGATGTCAAAGACAGGATGGGAAAGGCAGGAAGACAGGCCTTCCTTCATCAACCTGAAACCAACCAGTGTGGAGATCTACTCCACTCCACTCCACTCCACTGCACTGCACTGCACTGCACCGCACTCAGCATAAAGCGTGAACAATATCCAGATTTTAACACTAATGTCAGTCAAGTGAGTCAGTGCTTCTATGTGATGGTTGAGGACTTGGCGGCACGTTATGAAAAGCATTTGCAACAAACTGCAGACATTCATCATCAAGAGGTGCTGCCTACGCTCACTCGCTACTGACACTGAAGATCAGATGGCCAGAATAATAAGAATAAGCAACAAGGAACTCTGGCTGGCTGGCTGGCTGGCAACGAACCAACCAAGAACTTATAGCCTAACATGTATGCAGAAGGAGAAAGTGGAGATGGATTGGATTGGTATACACTGAGAAGACCGATTGGGAACATCGCGCTGTAGGTCAGGCCAGGTCCTGGATTGGAACGCGAATGGGAAACGACAGTTTAGGCATCTGAGGTGAGGGTGACATGGAGGAGATGGTGTGAGGAAGAAATGAAAGGTTGTGGGTAGTTGTGGAGCGAAGTTTTGAAGACTGGAGAGAAGAGAGTGGAATGGTGATGTACTACTGAATCCCTGTTTTCCAGTAGGAACCCAAGGGACAAATAGTATTAATAATAGAATGAGGCATACGAATATCCCACTCAATCATACTTTTATTCTATCCGTATGTTTGTAGAGGTTTGATTTACTAATTGTGTAGAATATTTATAGCTCAGGTGGATGGTTTTCGTTGTATTGTGTTCTCTGAGCTGGCTTGTTTTTAATCCTGAAGCTTTCATCGTCTTACCACACATTATCAGCGCTAACTTCAGTATGAAGTGACCTGTCAGTATCTCTCTGTCAGTGATTTAGTGACTTGCCCTGACGAACCGGTTCGTTATTGTTTGTTTCCTTTGATTGTTGTGTCATTGACTGCATAGAGTTTCTGTTGGCTTTTCCTCTACTTGGTCTCTGACCTTTCCGTCGTTTATCATTTTTCTCATTAATTAATTGATTGGGTCTATTTCTACACATCTGTTGATTGCTGACTGACTGACCTGAATGCCAAGCTTGTAGGAATTCTCTAATATTCTTAGTGTTTGCACTCTCCATCCGAAATTTCTTCCAATCTATGCACTCACATTCTGTTTTTGAAAAATGTATTGGTTGCAAACTTGGATTGTGTGGATTGACTAGAATGTAACAAGTTGTTGATATAATCGCGATACTGAATGCAGTAGGACTGTTCATTGTCTGCAAGGATGACTCTGTTCGACTAAAATGTTAATGTATGAATGCGCTAGGTCAGGGACGAAATAAATCATCTTGATTGGCTTCCTGATGTATGAAATTGTCCGATAAGAATTATCCTGACCACACAGTAGCATAGATCAAATTTTGGAGTTTATTCGACAGTGGCTTAAAATATTGATTCCCATTTTATTTGTCCCCTCATTAACTATGATAAACAATTCTATCCTACAGCCTTAGAGTCGAAGAAGAATATTCTTTGTTCATAATATTGTTTAGTTCATGATATGTCAATGTTTAAATGTTTTCAGTGAGTTCTATTGGATTGCTTTTTAGTTGTTGGCCTAAATAAAGATAACTTTCCATCCGGATCGCCTAACTCATCAACAACTTATGGTTCGCTACTACGACCTGGTCGCATGCTTCCTTTGCGTTATTCTCAATCAGCTGTTAGCAATCGACCTAATAATAGTACTGTTCCATCTGGACCATTGTGTATGCTTCCAGGAGAATTTCTTGTGCACTTGAAACGTCAGTCAACTGGTTTTGGATTTAATTTAGTCGGAGGAGCTGAAGAAAATACTCAGGTATGTTTGTTGATTGAGTCACTTCTGGCTATCACTTTATTGTTGTTATCATTTGAGTAAAAATTGACATTGTTTTCAGACATAATATGGCTTAGTATTTTGCTCATAAGTTTTATGGAACCAAGATGGTTCTGAATATTGTTACCCATATCCAACTGCTGTCTAGCTCATTAACAGTATGGTAGCTAAAGTATTATTAGGACGGTTAATGTTTTTAGGTGCTTAAATCATGACATAACATCAATCAAGGAAGTGTCTGGATGTTGATCTGAATCATATAGGCATATGTTATTTTTTGCTTGTTATGTGTCAACTGCAGTATAGCAGCTGTCATGATGGCTTAAATACGTCCACTTCCTCTAGATCTTGGACATTGTATTATTTTATCTTCTTTTGTTGCCTGGTTTGAATTTCCTTACTTTTTTTTCTTCTTATAACTTTATCTACTTGCGATTGCCTTAAGGACATGATTCTAGGGTGACTTTAAAAGCCACCCCAGCAACAATCTAAACAACCAATTAAGTTTCTTCATTTCGTTGGCAAGGTAAACTTTCATAAAATAGAGTACTCTGATTGGTTACTTCAGTTGTTGCTAGGGTGGTCTTTAAAGTCACTCATGTTTCTATTGGTTCATTCAGTTGTAATGCTGACTTTGCACGTGATTGTTTTCGTGTCTACTTGCACAGTCGGGCAACTTTAAAGGCCACCCTGACAACTGAACAAAATAGCCAATCAAGCTGCGGTATTTTTTTAAATTTCTAGTAGAATAGAGAAACGTGATTGGTTGTTTTATCAGTTGCTAGGGTGCCTTTAAAGTGGTGTTCACAGTCTCGTGTGCTCAACCCACCCACACACTGAGTTATGCAATTCGGTCCACCCAACCGCTTACTACAGAACATAACGTTTGTCGCTTATTATCTATCTGTTTTAGGCGATTAATTCATCTCTATATTCAGCCAAGTTACGAGTGACTTTAAAGGTCACCCTAGCAACTACTAAATAGACCAGTCAGGTTCCGATATTCCGTCTGGGAAAGTACTTTCCCATAAAATAGAGGGATTAAATTGGCTGTCTCATCAGTTGCTAGGGTGGCCTTTAAAGTTACTCTCAAGTGGCCTAACCACAACGCACGATAACTTATTAAGACGAAACAACCGATTTCAAGGACAAAAAATGGGATAACGTACAATGATGAGTTTCTCTGAACGTGTTATTATTTTCGAAATATAAGTCATACGTAAATAGATGAGGAACCAATCCAAAGCTCTGGGACCCAGCGACCAATTAAGTTATGAGTAAAATGACTTTTAAAATCAATAATATAATACCACCAACGTCTTGTGAGATTGATGTTCACTACTTTTCGGCTGACATAACGTTTTTTTAAAGGATATTCCCAGATATATATGTCGTTATTTGGTTTTAAAAAAATTTACCTTTCATTGATCTTTCAGTATGAAGTTTGTCCAGATGGGTAAACAGTTATGCTGTTCAAAACTGTCTGCCTATACAGCATTCTTCAGAAATGTTACTTTGTGGTTTAAGTACTTTAATTTCGCCCATTAGTTGATGGCGACTCATTCAGTTAGTGAATTTAATCTAATCCAAGGTAGTATCTGATGTGGTTAACCTGTGTATCATGTACTTCTATACTTCTAGCTCAACTTTGAAGTGACTGAGTGGAAAATATTTAATACATGAACGATATTAACGTGATGAGACACTTGAGGTGGATAAGAATAGCCACTGTTCTATCTCAGAACCATATACTTCAGTGAGGCGCAGAAATCAGAAGACAAAGACCGGTCTGTGATTGTTAGGAAAACACTTTATTCGGCAAAATACGTCATTTATATACAGTTTCCATCGTCATATAAGACCACTAGGTCAAAAGTCAGGTGACTTATTTTGATTGGTCTGCTGTAGGACATAATTGTCCAGCAAGGTTTTTCCTGACCACACTGAAACATGACACAAAGGTTGCAATCCATCAAAAACTCCTACCTTAGCGGCTGATGGTTCAAAACGTTGATTTCCATTTAGGCCTCTTCTTATCAATTTTCAAGAACTAAACCTTGTTTACAGTGTTATTGAATTGTAGTTGTGTACGTTGCTTAATTTATCAGGTATCCATTGGTGCTATGCTCATGGGGGGTTCAGCACAACTTAGTGGCGTTGTACGTACTGGAGACAAGCTTATATCAATCGATGGCGTACGTGTAATCGGTGCAACGCATGCAGAAGTTGTCGATTTATTGGATAGAGCTGCACATACTGTGGGTCAAGTTACACTTGGTTTACAAAGAGGAAAGGTTAGTTCATATTGTTGTGTGTGTGTCTTGATATACACATTTGTCAGATTCAGATTACTTCCACAAAATTTATGTTGCATTTTGAAGAAAGCGATGTCGATTTCAAAGTACCAGGATCAAGTTTGGTAATGATTTCGACGCTTTGTGTAATAGTTTTGACTCAATGCTGAGGTGACCGAGTGAATAAAAATAAATACACGAATAATATTAACGTGATGAGACACTTGGAGTGGATACGAATAATAACTCTTCTCTCTCACAACTTTATAGTTCACTGAGCCATGAAGGTAACAGAGACAATGATTGGCTTGTGACTGTGAAGAATGCACTTTATTCAGCAAAAATACATCATTTGTATACAGTTTTCATGTACATAAAAAACCGCTAGGTCAAAAGTAAAATAGCTTATTCTGGTTGATCAACTGTGAGATGGATTACTCAATAAGGTTTTTCCTGACCACACAGTGATATGAAACCTTAGTGGCTGATGACTTAGAATGTGGACTTCCATTTGGACCGTTTTCTATCAAATTTAAAACTACGTGGAAAAATTAGACTTGCTTTTAGTTTTCTTATACGTTGGGAAAAAAGCTGTCCCACTGACACATTACTCAATGAATTCCCTGATTGCTTCAATAATGCAATCATCCAGCACCTGACACAAGACATCAGCTGAGCACCTTGAAGTCTTTCAAGATAATTAGAAAACAAACTAGCTTGAGTTTTCAAGGTATCGTTGAGTCTGTAGTCGTCAACTGCCTGAAAACCGATTTATGTGTTTATAAAGAAGCCGTCATCAGCCTCTCTCTACCTTGGTAGTCCCGATTACTAAACTTTTACTTTCACTTTCTGATATAATCGCTTTTTTAAATCTGCATGTTGACTTTTCTTACTTCGTCACATCATCCATTCAACCTGATATATTGATATTGACCAATAGAGTTGAATTTACTATAGCTGACACAGTTCGTTTTCTTAACCCATCTATCTGTTGAATTACAAAATTGAAATCCTAGAATGGTTTGTTCTGTTCCTGTCAATTTTAGAAGTCGCAATCATATTATTTATATAAATCACACCACATAAATTTACTCTTAATTTTCTTCGGATTTGTTGTATCTTTGACTTATTACAATTGTCTCATGTGCATGATTCTACTGATTCATTCAGTGTTTACTCTGACCTTGAACGTGATTGGCCTCGTTCACTCAATCCACCCACACAATGGGTCACACATTTTCGCCATCCCAAACATTAACGGCAGAATATAGTCTGGTACTTACTCTCCGTATATGCAACCAAATTACCTGACTAAATAAGTCATAAGTAAAATGTCTTTTAAAATAAGTAAAAATAATACAAATGACACCTATCTGAGGTTCACATTTTCCACTTTTCGGATTATTCATTTTAATTTCGTACTTCACTATATCAATTTTCATCCGTGCTGAGACCTGATTGAACATTCATTCTTGTGAATAAAAGTTTAATTAAACTTCTGTTATAAATATTTATCTTTTCTAGTAGTTCAGGCTGTAAGTAGCTGAAGAGAAACTAACGAAATTAAATTATGCCATAGTATTCCGTTCAAATTATTGTCCGTGTTCTTTTCAAGGTTGAATGTATGCTTCAAATTCTTACTCACTTTTGTTTTTACTTTGATATGATTATAAAAAATAAATTATGCTTGAATAATTAACCAGTAAATAATACTATTTTGTGATTGTGTGCTTATATCAGTCAACAAATTTAATGTATAGCTAGTCGATTTATCAAAGGAAATGAGAAACATTCAACATGTGTTGACGTCTACAGGTTGCTAGGAGAAAAAAGTTGTATGCTTTTACTTTCCGTAACATTTTTAGTCAACCAAATGATATCATCTGTATCAGAGTTAAAGCGTGGAATTTTATCCATATATAGATGAAAACAAAACTGAAATAAAAATTTTTGGGAAACATTTGATGGAACTAATTAATGCTGTCGTCTTACTATAGTGACCCCCAAATGACCTTGAGAAGACCAATCAGAATCGAGTAGGTTGTTTCACCATTTAGGGGATCTGATTAGGTTTGTAAATCCCATTACAAAAAATTGAATGTTTCTGCTAGCTTAAGAGATAGTTTCAGTCATACGTCTGAGTTTTCAAACTAAAGCTTAACGTCTAAACTGGCATTAGGGTCAAGAAGTTAGGTAGCAAAGTTTCATTTTTTTTAGCTATTAAAATGAAGTAAGATCAAGATGACGAAACGATACTATGATGAATGTATTTACCTTAAATTGTGATCTGGTATAAGCCACGCATTCCTAATTTCTTTGACTTCAGGACAACGCAAATAACTAAAGAAATATTCAGAATAGACACACAGACAAAATCAATGAGAAATCTGGAACTAAGAGGCATCCCTTAAATTATCCCACTTCATAACAGCATGCGAAAATAAATGACTAGAAAGAAAGTGACTGTAAAGCAAACAAAGGTATACGGGACGAGAAGGAATTTGAAAATCGAGATTAAGGAAAATCGCCGAGCTTTAGAAGGCGTCAAACAGTGAATACCTCTGTCATTGTGACCGATTTCCAGCCATACCACTAAGAGTCTTCAGTCGTTGGTTTCTGTGGTCTCTTGGATCTCAAATAGACAATCTACACATCATTAGACTACTTAGACCAAAATTCAGAGACTTTATGGTCTAGTGCAACTTCTTGGTCTGACCACCCTTAGCTTTATTCAACTCCAATCCAGCTTCTGCTAGCATTGCACGTCGAGGTCGATAGTGGGTTTGAATGTGCAACACTAGTTAAAACCATTTCAGTTAATGTAAGTACATAACCTGATCAGCTGACTTGTTTTCCTTGAGTAGTTCTATTCGCTTAGACTTGATGTTGTCCCCATACGGTGACTACGCTGCGCGAGCAGTGCCACGAAGACACATACAGTCAAAACCTGTAACCTCTTCACATCTATCTTCGACGACGATGTCTCACGTCTGCATAATAGGACATGGCAGACTAACGCAGTATACTCCATATTTGATCGGTAATCGGATATCTCACTGGTGCCAGAGGTGATGTAAGTTTGCGAATACTGAACAGGCCTTGTGTATCTGAGCTGAGGTCTCATCAGTAACCAACCCATTGTGGCCGATGCCTCTCCCCAAGTAAGTGGAGTAGTCAATACAATCTACCATCTCACCCCTCTATCAATAAACTATGCGTAGCTGTAGATTACTCCTGAAGCAGCATCTTACATTTCACTGATACCAAATTCATGCCTGATATATTGAGATTTCTGGTCAAGACGCTCAAAAAAGCTTACTTTTTTCAGCGTCTTCACCTAGCAGGGTAATATCGTCTGTGTACTCCAGTTCAACTGGATACATTTCATGGAGTAGACTGATCAATACCTCCGAAGCTCATGCTCATTAGTACATCTACAATGAAGTTGAAGAGGAACGGCGGAAGTGGACACCACTAGTTGTCATCAATTCAGATGACAACTCTCCATATGCCCCTATATGGCTGCGTCAGTTCGAGTAGAGAGGTTTCGTTAGCGATACATACTTGCTCGGTACTCCTTTCACAGTAAGACACTGCCGCAATACCTTACGGGGTTGACAAAATCAAAACATAGCAAGTGTCGGATGCAGCTAAGTATACCAGTGCTCCAAAGCCTGTCGTAAGGTAGGAATATGATAGACGCACTCTCATCCAGGTCTTTCTGAAACCTACCTGGTTTTCTCGAGCTCCATTTAGGCATCGAGTAACTATGCACCCTAGGATCTTGGACACTGTTATCAGTCAAACTAATTCCCCCATTGTTGTTGCGATATTTGTCTCCCTTCTTATAGATTGAGATGATCAATGAAGTACACCGGTCTGAAAGCACTACCTCTAATTCCTATACACTACCAAGTACTTCCATGACTCTTATCATCAATTTCCTAATTCCATTGTTAAAGACTTTAGGTGGCAAAATATCAGGCTCTACTGCTTTGCATCGTTTCAGGTTCGATCCAGCTTTCTCAACTTCACGAAGAGTTGGAGGACCGACTTCTATATCCCATTTAGGTCCAGGCTGAATGTTTGGCAACTGAAGTGTTGCTGAGGGTCATTTGAACTGTGCTTTAAAGTGTTCTACCCAACGTTCTAGCCCTCTGTCCAGAAAATTTATCAGCGTCTCATCCTTTTTGGTGATAGTTTCATTCACCATCGTTTTCTTCTTGCCGGTATCCTTAATAAGCTTAAATATTTGCTGCATTTTACTCAACGCTGATATCTTCTACACCTTTCACTTGCCATCCACTACCCACCACAGCTCGTGATAATTGCGAAAACGCTCAGTCGATTTACATTTCAGGCTGCTTTCATCTCTTGTTTTGATTAGGGTCAGCTGGAATAAGTCTTCTTGCACTAATCAGTTTTACTGAAGTTGGGGAAACTGGAAGCTTTTGATAAATTTTAGATTTAGTTTACTGACCGTTTTTAGCGCTGTTTCCACTTTAGACTGAATTAAGCACCAGAATTTATCAGGAAGAGAATCTCTATTTTGTTCTGACAAATACTTCGATAAGTTGTCTCTGAACAAATACTGAAGGTCCTTATCTTCTTGCCGATCACACACAGACTTCACTGCTGTCTGTTTCCTGTGACCGGTTAGGTGCAAAAATATGCTTTCTCGTACTAACACGTTGTCTGAGTCTAATCAGATGATCCAGGAAGAGCGAAGATCCTCCGCAGATCCTCTGCAAAGATAGTTTATAGAAATATGATTTACCTGCGATGATTGTTAGTTTGGTGTTGTCAGATGCAAAGTGAGTCGGTATCTCTCTTTATACCTGAAGTAAGTGTTAGCCAGAAACAAGTGATCATCAGAACGAAATTTCAAAAGGCGATCACCAGTCTTTTAGTTGGCTTGGATTTCTGTAGATCCCCCGAGATGCCTTTCTGAGTGGTTCACTTTTCCTACTTGAGCGTTGAGCGTTGCGACTAAACTTCAGCTTTATTTAGGAAAACTGACATATTTCAGCAGAATTCATCCTTTGCATCGTCCTGACTGCTGTCGGTAGGTGCGTAGGCGAAGATTACGAATAGATATTGGGTGGTCTCGCTGTCCTTCCCAATTCTTACAGATCGATTTAGTCGAACAGCACATAGACGGCTATTGACTGGTATCCAGTCGAGGATTGTGCTTTCTGCCCCAGAACTTAATGCAATGCCTACAATAACGAGGTCACGAGGGCTGGCCATTGTGTCAAAAATATAACCAGGTGCTACATATGCGTCTCAGAAAAGCGGCACATCTTCATGTCTTGAGATTCATGAGTTCTAGAGAGAGATGCCTGCACTCTGATTTAGTTTACGGTTTGGACGTCGAAAGTTCTAATGGGAAATCGGCAGCGTGGTTTTAGGAAACTTGGAGTGGCATTTTGCTTGCCTGGATCGGTAGCAGTGGTGGGAAAGTAAGAGGTTGAGGAAGTTTTAAGGGACTTAATTCTGTTATCAGGAAGTGAAAACAAGGGGGATGGAGAAAAAAAATTATAGAAGGTAGGTTGTGGTTGCTCGCATCTTGTATGCTGCTGGAAGCGTGCAAGCGGTTTGCACTTTATGGCTACCCATACTATAGAAGTTGTTCCTTCAAAGCATTTTAAGAAGAAAAGTTGGTTTCTCATGACGGCGGAGCTTATGGAACGTTTACTTCATGTCTATGACTTACCGCCTTTTAAATATTGTTGGATCCAAATTTGATTGTGTTAATGCTGGACAAGAAAAACCCACTTTACCGGCACAGGAATATCACATATCAGGGAGGAATGTGCTTTTTCTTGGCAATCCTTTGCTACTTTTGATATATGAGCGACAAACTTCCTATTGGATCTAAAATATAATTAACAGTTAGAGTTCACTGGGCATGTTACTTACAGATACGAGAAGTCTCTAGTTCCACAAAATATTTGTGATGAAGTTAATAACCAGGTGATTATTAATTAGTAAGTCTCCACCATTTTACTCGTAATTATCGATCCTTCCTGCTACGTTATGATTTGCTGTCATGGTATTTCTTTTCTAGATTGCACGTCATCATCGTGTTCTCATAATTGTTTCCCTAATTGCTTTCCCAACACATTTTTAAGCGCTGTTGTCATTCATTTTCATACAAATCGTAGGTTGAATCGGAGAACAACAATGCTCGTCGTTTGTCAGAGCCAGTAGATGTTGTCATTTCAAGAAGTGAAAAAGGCGATGGTTTCGGTTTCTTTTTGACAAATACAAGACCAGGAAGTAATCCACAGTCTAAACATTCAAATCCGAACAATAGTCTTCAGAATGCAGAATATATCGGTACGTTTACAATTGCTAAGTGGTGATTTGGTTTTAAAAGTGTTGGTCGTTTTCGATTTCTAAGGCTTCTATCACATCTATATTCAAAGTATCTCGGATAAACTGTAAAAGCTACAGTAAAGAGCAATTATTTGTTATTAATACAGCTGTTTTGCGTAGTCTAAGACCATAGCTGAAGCTTCAGATATGTCTTCAATGATACCAACTACTGAATGATGTTTTGTTGCATGTTCTGCACTTGTGAATTACAACCACTGCATAGAAGAAATATGTCATAGCTTCGAACTCCTTTCCACTCACTAGACAATCAGGTAACAGCATTAGCCATCACGGCTCAGACCAAAAGTCAGAGACTTCGTCGAATGATGCCATATCTTGGTCTGACCACCCTAAATCGTATTCCAACCTAATCCAACTTCACTTAACATGGCATGTCATGGTAGTCGGTGACTTGGCATGGACCTGTAATGAGCATGCTGATCCACTGCCTACCTCAGCGTGCCATATTAGGGGAAGTTGGATTAGGTTGTGAGAGGGTTCAGGGTGGCCGGATCTGGACGTGGCACCAGTCGATGAAGTCTCTTACTGTTGGTCTGAGTCGTGTGGAGAGATGTATACTGCCTGGTCGGCGGCCCCGAGACGATAGGAATCAGTGGTGACAATGGCGCAGATGTATTTACTTCTTGACATCTGTAGTGTGAATATTTGCACTAACCTTTAGATTCCTATTGTTTAATCTCTCGCTCAACTTCGTCTACTTTGACATCAGTCTTTTTTTATCCATTTGTTCTTTGTATGCTACTGTGAAGTGTGAGAAGTTGGACCAATACACCTGTGTGCAAAGTCTGTCCATTAGCCATCATGTAATAGGTGTTCTCACAACTTGCTATGCCAATTTTTATTCGATCATTGGATTTCGGTATTCGAATTATTATAGCAATGATAATATTTTTTTGGAGAACGCAAGTTACTATAATGGTCATTATTTTCAGTATGAGGCATAAGCAACCTAGGCTGGTTAACTAGTTCACTAGTTACTAGCCGGTCCTAAGCCCAGATAAAAAGGGAAGCTTGGTCATAGGGCTAGCAACTCTACCCCATCAAACCAATCCAACCGCTAAACAAACTTCAAAACACAAATAAAATATAAAACATAAAATTAAACCCATTCCTCTCTGGAATCCAAGAGGAGAAATGATGCCAGTTGGTGAAAGCCTTCGGGAAGCCAATTGGCCAATGTGTCTTCTCTTCTCTCGATGAAAGCAAAAGTAAATATGAGGATATGGAATGTCCACACGATGTTCGAAGCTGGCTAGCTGACAAGACTGCCCAGATTGCAAACGAGATGAGAAGGTATGACATGGAAGTGCTTGGAATCTGCGAGAAATCAGCAGATGGAATGTAAGTAGACTCTCCTAACTGTCAACTGTAGAGGAGTCAATAATCTACTCCGATATTGTCACCTAGACGACAATGACGGGCACACTGTGTTTTCGAGTGGCTATCATGATGTCCCCAACAACATCTAAGGCTCTCTCTCTCATGCAATGGGAACCAATCTTCTCCTGCTGGATCAGGATCATGAAAGCAAGATGGATTCAATTCAAAGGAAGGAAAGTCACAATCATATAGTGTTACGCTACGCACCTACAAATAATGCAGATGAAGAGAAGAAGGAGGAATTCTACAGATAACTGCAATCAGTAATGGACAAGACTCCAACGGAGTTGGCGACATAAAAATTCTAATGGTTGGGGTGACATGAATACTAAACTGAGAGCGGGCAATACAGGTAGAGAACCAATCATGGGTGGAGAAGCACTCGGTGAAGTGAGGAATGAGAATGGAGAACTGTTTGCAGAAGAAGAAAATGAAATCTTCACGTCGGTCAACCATCAGGACGAAATGGAAGACATTGACCGACGTCCCTGCAGGAACCTGTGAGGAAGAACAATGGAACTCTTTGAAAGGTATGTGGAGAGAAACCTGCATAACCGTATTAGAAAGGAAGAGGAAAGAAGACAAGGAATGGATCTCGACGGACACATGGAAGCTGATAGAGGTGGTGAAGCTGCTCATGGTGAAGCGTAAGATGAAGGAGTCCAGTGCAGTGAAGGGGGATGAAGAAAGAAAAGAGTAACTGAGTACAGAGTATAAAACACTGAACAAATAAGTGAAGAAGAGTGTGCACAAAGACAAAAGACACTTCCACGACACACTGGGAAGTGGAACAGAACAGGCTGCAGGTAGTAGAGACCTGACAACATTATATCAAATAGCCAGCTTACTTATTATCTGGGAAGAGATGAACTCATACGAAACCAATGAAAGATAGTGAAGGAAACTTGGTTACCGGCAAAGAGGAGGACCAGATTTAATTCCGTCGGAAGCACTGAGAAGAGACGCAGAGACAACAGCGGACATGCTCACACCACTTTTGAAAAGGGTTTGATTGGGAGAAGGGCTACCTAGTCATACTTCCAGAGTCTTTGCAAGAACTGGCGCAGAATCATGCTCCTGTCCACCCGAAGCAAAATATTAAGCCACATCATCCTATCGAGACTAAAACGTGCGCTGGATTCAAAATTACAACCGGAACAGGCTGGCTGGATTCAGGAAGTACAAATCACGTGGGGGCGAAATTCTAGCGCTACGCTACCCATCATCATAGAACAGAGCATAGAATGGCAGTCAACTGGAGCTTTACCTCAACGTCATCGATTTTGAAATGGCACTCGACATCGTCTACCAACAAGCGATTTGGCAGGCAGCTGGTTTCAACACTACTGTTTTAGTGCCAGGAACCTTTATCAATTTCATTCAACACCTATATAATACTATATGGCACTACATGCCAAGTGATTCATAATGGAAAGCTCAGTGACGCCTTTGAATTGAAGACAGGAAGGAGTGAGATGAGACTGCCTACTATCACGGATGATCTTCCTGATTGTGGTCAACTGGACTGGATTGTGCAGCGAACCATGAGGAGCTGTGAGAAGATGGGCATAGGCTGTTTGACCAATGAAAAGAGCATAGAAGATTTGGATTTCGCCAATGATGATAATTCATGCCTAATGTCTTGTGGCATGAACTCGAAGATGTACAGGCAAAAACCAAGAAGTTGACAGAAGAGGTGAGGCAGAGAAGGAAGACGGGACTTCAAGTGAATGTAAGGAAGACAGAGGTGGAGGTGATGAAGATACCCAACCACCACCAACAACAACATCAACAACAAGCACAAATCACCATGAAGGAGAGAAAACTTAAGGAGGTTGTCTCTTTCACCCACCTAGGCAAGGCAGCATCCTTTCAACTATAGGTGGCGGTGGCACAGATGAGGATGTCAAAGACAGGATGGGAAAGGCAGCAAGATAGGCCTTCCTTCATCAACCTGGAACCAATCATTGTGGAGATCTACTCCACTCCACTCCAGTGCACTGCACCGTACTCAGCATAAAGCGTGAAGAATATCCAGATTTTAACACTAATGTCAGTCAAGTGAGTCAGTGCTTCTATGTGATGGTTGAGGACTTGGCAGTGCGTTACGAAAAGCATTTGCAACAAACTGCAGACATTCATCATCAAGAGGTGCTACCTACGCTCACTCGATAGTGAAGATGGATTAGATGTCGAGAAAGAATAAGGAAGAGGGAACTGTGGTTGGCGAGGAAACCAACCAAGAACCTGTCGCCCAACGTGTATGCAGAAGGAGAAAGTGAAGATGGATTGGATTATTCATACAGTGAGAAGACTGATTGGGGACATCGCGCTGTAGGTCAGGCCAGGTCCTGGAGTGGAACGCGAATGGGAAACGACAGGTTGGGCATCTGAGGTGAGGGTGATATGGAGGAGATGGTGTGAGGAAGAACTGAAAGGTTGTGGGGAGTCGTGGAGCGAAGTTTTGAAGACTGGAGAGAAGAGAGTGGAATGGTGATGTGCTACTGAAGCCCTGTGTTCCAGTAGGAACCCAAGGGACAAATAGTATTAATAATAGACTGAGGCATACGAATATCCCACTCAATCATACTTTTATTCTATCCGTATGTTTGTAGAGGTTTTATTTACTAATTTATTTTAGGTTGGAGTTCATCATGAACTGACAGCAGCTGGAGGTACTGTGAAGATCTGGAAGTGCTAGATAGCTATTTCATCTTGATATGAAACTCCGCAACAGTGCGCACGCATGACCTCGCCAGGGCGTCGAACCCAGGACCTTCCTAGTCGAATATGAGGATAGTTACTCAACGACGACACTGGGTGTAGGTTGCAGTATATGTAGACTACTGGATTCCAACTCAATGTCTCAATTTTAACGTGCTGGCCACGGAACCAGAATGCTGTGGGTTCGATACCTGGTGGGGTCATGGCTGCTCATTGCTGAGGAGTTCCATACTAGGATGAAACAGTTGTCCAATCCTCCTAGGTTTTCAATGTTCGTCCAACTGATATCAATCCATGGTGAATTCCAACCTAAAAGCAATCCTACTCTATTTATTTATCTCATACCGTACTCATCATCAACTACAATACGAATATGATCCGTTTCTTCGTTAATAAGGCGAATTGAATACTGACTTAGTAATCAGATTTTCATGCTATCAACTCCCATAATGTTATTCATATTTGTATATAGGCAATTACTAAAAGAAGGGTTATATTTCAACATCGAATCATCAGTTCAACTAAATTCATTTACGACACCAATATACGAGCTTTATTCTATTTGCGTTGTTTTGTTTCACAGGAGAAACGGATAGAATCAGTCGCCTAGTATTTGAATGTAAAGAAACGCCTTATTTACTTGTCGTTTGATTCATATTCAATTGGGATTCAGTTTGAATGCTGTTTAAGGAGTAAACATTCTGGAAATAATAAACTAAAATAATCACAGTCAAAGTAGATATCATTTGAGTTGTGACTGACATAATACAGGCATCTAAATTGGATGGGTTGTCTTCTCAGATTGTATCCGTCTGTCGAAATAGACACTATCATCAGTACAGCTTCTCTGATTTCTGACCTTACAACTGTTTATCAAATATGAATGCTGAAAACATCAATTACTTTTTCATTTCTTCAAATTTATAAAATTGATTATTTTCCACTTTATCTTCTTAAGTTTTTGTCATTTCTCCACTACTATCTGGAGATTATATCCAGTAATCAGTGATTTGTTTAAGTTTCAATAGTTTGAAAGAAATACTACTATGGCGTTTTTAATTCTTACTTTTTAGCTCAACTTGTGCCGGGTAGTCAAGCGGAGCGTATGGGTCTACTGTCTGTTGGTGATCAAATATTGGCTGTAAACGGTATTCCAACTTGTGGATTACATCATGATGAGGTTGTTCGTCTTATTCGAGAAAGTGGTAATCATATTGCCTTGAAAATTTTACCATATTCTGGTAAGTATTATAGATATGTGTTGTCATCATTTGCCATAAGTTTATGTGAAGAGTTCAAATCTCTGAGATAAACTATGTTTAGTGATAATCTTATAGACTTGCTAATGATAATAACACATTATTTTTGTGATTGGAGTCGGTGAAAACATCGAAATATACCTGGCAAACACGTGCACATTTATCCAGTATGGGAGTAATGATACGACACAGTTGTCCACTCTTCTGTAGGTGGAGCGTGGTACCTACCAACCCGTGAATCATTGGTTGAAAGTGAACTACCCAGACAATTGAGCCACATTCCAACTCATTTCGTAAGAACACAGAGAGTTCGTAGAGTGATTCTGAAGCTTTTCAAGCCACAGAACTGCTAAAAGGTTCTGAATTAGGGAGAAATCAGTATCGACTTCTTTCCCAGTGTTCAAGTGGTTTTTGTTTTCTGGATGAAACCACTGTCTACTCTGACATGTTAAGAATGGCTAAACCAAAACATATTAACAAGAGTGATTGTTAGTTTGGGTCATGTGGAGGAATATAAGCTTTTTGTTGGGGATCTGTAGGATAATAAAAATTGATGGCCTACGATTTTAGGTCATGTGGCTTAAAATTGGTCACAGTATTTCCTTTAATTTTGCTAACTTTACGTCATGATCATTACTATTATTGTTTCCGTACCAATACTTTTAACTGTAACTGAATGGTTGGTTCAATTGGAAAGCACGATTTTCTAATCTTCGTGTTTAGATACTTTCAACTGCGAAGATTTGTAGCTCGAGTGGATGGTCTTGGTTGTGTTTTGTTTTCTAAGCTGAGTTTCCTTTCAATCAAAGGAAACAACTAATCATAAACTAGTTCGTCACCGAACGCGGTGGCCGCTGGTTCGAATCCGGCCATAGTCCAGATTTTCATTTCATCTTCAATCATCACCCAGCATAATTGGCATTTGACCAGTTTACCAATACATGCACTTCTGATTCATAGTTATGGTTTTTTCGACTGGTGCATTAGTTTTCTACAATCTACAGTCCCTACCGATAGCTACTACCCTTGACGTGGTGGTCGGGCTTGTATGTGACAATAACTCAACGAGCTACACTGTCTGGAACGCTTCTTCCCTCGGGATCTTACAATATTAAGAAAGTAAGGTAGAAAACAATTAACGTTGTAATGTAAATCACTACACTATGATGAGGTCGTTATACAGGCTGGATGGGGTGTGACGTCAATAAGGTGTTTCGCTTTGATGACTAGTAGTGCCACGTTGATGCTACCTTTCCTGTGGGAAGAAGGGGTTAGAAAGGGTTAGCCCCAAAAATAGCACACCTTCCACCTACCTACAGTTTTCCGGTGCCGGGGGTATAGGTTTCCTCATTCCGGTGTTAAAATAATCAAATCTCACATCAACAATCTTGAAAAGGCTGTATGTGACAGGCTTCAAGCAGATGTCCAATGGACTCTGTGGTCACACAAATCTTTTTCCTTTTCAGGTACCTTAAGAAGAAATAGATATCCATAGTGTCAGCAGCCGGGAAGTATCAATCGCCTGCATGCTTCCACTAGTATTCAAGACCTAATCTAACATAACCCGTTTTGTTTGTCTATCTGATGGTCTACACTGTGTGTTGTGTCTGTCAGTAGGCGGATAGCCATTTTATTTTGAAGGTTGCGCTACGACACATTTTTGTCATCTGCTCGGCTAAGTAGCTATGACACACAACTGTTGGAAGTTTAAGATTTGTAAAAGTTGAGAGTGTTTTTCTTGGGTTGTTTACTGTTGGCAATCAGCATTCATACTATTTTGTTAGTTACCAACTTCACTAGCTTCCACCTATCATCACACTAAACGCCTATTAAGGCATGACTATAGATATTTACAGTGCACAAGATGCTTCTTCAAAACATCTGTGACCTAAGTAATTTATGCCATGAGATTGTGAACGATTTTGCAGGTGAATGTAGTACTCGGAACACATTTTATTGTAGTTTAGAGAAGGATAAGTGAAACGAAGAGAAACTCAGATCAGTCGAGACTGAAATATATGACACCATTCTATTTAGTTGTTGATGGGATCCCCAGAATAAAACATATCCACTTCATTTCAGCGTCTTTTTATTACCTATACGCAAATGGAAGAAAGAAACATTATAAAAATAAACGTATATCATTTCATGTGCTGAATTTCAGACATTACCAGCTTACAAAATAGTAAAGGAAAGCAAGGCACTAAAATGCATTCAAACTAGACGTATATCTGTAAGATAGAGATTGTTCAGAAATCAGTTACAAAAAATTAAATCTGTAAGGAGACAACTACGTAATTGCATGAAAAGTAGTATATATATATATATATATATATATATATATATATATATATATATATATATATATATATATATATTTCATGTTGACTAACCACTGGAGAATAACTGATTTCATGCTGCCTTGTCCAATGGGATTTTGAAAGTAAGAAACACTACATTGCGGTTGCATATACGTCTCACTGACGAATGTTCACAAGTTCGAAATCTACTTTCAGAGCTTCCTGTCGGTAGTATTCAACCACGTTACACGTGAATTTTTATTTGTGAGAATAGGAAGTGCATGCTATTTCCCTTTTGAGTAACGATTTCAGGTTTAAATACATTGCATCACAATGCTCTCAACAAGATAGGATATAAACTTCAACTTCTTTGTTAGCCGAATGATACCAATCGAGTACAGTCGTGTAGTACCTGATACTAAAAGGTGCATTGGCTAGTTTCCAAACTATGCGAAAACAGAATCAACAGAAGCATACATTTTATAGACTTCAGTATCAAAATTTGACCCGATAGAGTTAAGCATTGGGTAAATGGATTTTAAAAAATGACATTTCGGGACCTCCTGGAAATCGCTTCTTCAGAATATAGGACCTGTACAAGTTACCGCATGTTTAAATGGTAAATGTCGACAGATCAGACCACGCTGTTCATACATGATAATAACAATAATAGTAACAATGACAATAATATGGGAATAAATGTCATTGTTGTCCGTTATCAGCCTGTGAGGTAAAGGTGAAGATTAGAATGTGTGCACATATGTGGTTGGTTGTGAATGTGTGAGAAAAATACTATGAATTACCAATTTAGTGTGATAGAATTCCTTTTACCTTCACACAGAATTGTGTCTATAGATTAGGCTGTGTCGAATTTCGGTGCTTATATTGGGGAATCATCTTGTGAAGTCCTTATTCGTGTGAAAGAATATGCAAGTTACACAAAACGACCGGCAAGTAACCCTGTAGAACCAGAGAATTTATAAGCCAAATCGGCAAACGCTGTTCATACTGTCTATCAGTCACGAAATCGACATTAGAAATTGTTGAGACCGAGTGAGTATAATGTTTATGAGACTCAAAGGACACCTCAACCGAAAACTTTTACTACTGACCTCCCTCAGTACCTTCTGCTTCACTAAGCCGCGGAAAACCAGAAGTCAAAGACAGCCCGTAACTGCAAGAACAACAACAACCTTATTAGATAATACACGATATAATACACGATATATATGTATTTACAAAACTCTCAGAAAATGAAGCCGTAAATGAACCAATCCGATTCGTTGTATGATGTCGAATTTCTCCAATCAGGTTCTCATGTCAGCCCATGCATAAATCATGATTTGAACATGATCTGAAAACAATTCCTCTATTGTCTGCCTTTTGTCGCTACGTTTCAAAAATGTTAAAATTATTCGAAACGGTTTTTCAAACTACAAAGAGAGACGGATTGGTGAAGCATTTCACATTATGCTGAATCCTATCCTAATATTAATGCTTGCAAGAGAAAGGAAGGCCAACTTGGATAGTATATCTAAAATAACACGTTACATATAATAGTCTTAACAAAAGTACATACATAAAGACAAACCGAATCCGTTATCCATGGTATTTTTCTTAGACATTCATACCCAGTCACATATGTACACACATTCTCATCTTCACCTTGACCTCACAGGCTGATAACGGATAAAAATCAACAACATGGTCTGATCTGTTTCCATTTACCATTTAAACATGAGATAACTTGTACATAAGCAACTTCCACGGCGTCACAAAACGTCAGAAATTAATTTTTCTACCTCACTGAGATTTCACAAACATATTCAAGTTAGATAAAAGATTGATTGAGTGAAGAAATGTATTCCTTTTCAGTTAGGTCTTCATCTTGGGCCTTATGCTAATATATAGGTTTATAATACAATCAAAATACCAACCAAGTGGTATTGCTGGTAACTAGCCCCTGTGGAACTAGTTACATTGAGCGTATAATGAGACAGGTCCATCAAACATTACCCATTATAGCTGAGCAAGGGATAAATTAGCACAATAAACAGCTCCGTACTTGCACTCTTAGTTGACACTGGACATCAAGTGGATATTAGAAAAACATTTAAAACTGTTCATCGCATACCAATTAATTTAATATATGGATTACGCATTCGCTTACTTCACATAGCAGAAGCGACTTCAATCCACCTTTACAAACCTAACTTTTGTATTTAAAAGAAATTTGTTCGACCACTTTCATTACTGTGACCGTCAACATGATGTAACTCCTAGTATTACTTTGTATACCTCTTCACCCGATTGTTTCTGGTAATATTCATTTGTTTTCTTATTATTACGTGATTTCAAGTTAGTATTCATCATGGACTGACATCAGTTAGGGGGACATTGGAAACACGAGAGCACTGGACAGCTATCTCGTCCTAGTATGGGACTCCCCAGCAGTGTACACCCGTGACCCTGCCAGGGGTCTGATCCAAGACCTTCAGATTCAGCGGCCAGTACGTTACCATTGAGCCATCGGGTCTGAATTCAATGGTTCGTATTTCCTACTTCTGTCAGTTCACGACATAGCGCGACCACCACCCTATGTCATCGTTGAGTATTTATCCTCATGTTCATGTCCAGGTTTGTCCAAGCGGTCACAACTTTTCATTGGGACTTCAGGAATCACCTCTGGAAGCTAGTCCCTAATGAGTACTAGATGAGTTCAATTTGGGGTTTTGTAGGGATTTATTGATTTCAAGTTGGTATTTATCATGGACTAGTGACATCAGTTGGAGGAACATTGCAAATCTAAGAGCATTGGACAGCTGTTTTGTGCTGGTAATTACTACTTGTTTTGACTGAACACCCTAGAAGTTACCATGCAACTTACCTAAGAATAACGTTCTTCATTTTACTAATTCTAATTATTCTATTGATTACTTATATCTTGCTTTCTCAAACCTATCATCGTCTTCTTGACTTAAAATCTATAATTTATTGTTAACCGACCCCGCCATCACCACTAGGTTAGTATTTTGATCAAATTGTAAACCTACATATTAATGTAGAATCAAAGATGAAGACCTAATTGTAAAGGAATATGATTTCTTCTCTCTATCAGTCTTTTTTCTAAATGTTTAAATAGGAATATTCAATATTCAATCTAGAATTATAAATATATGAAAATGAACATGAGTGGAAGGAGAATAAGTAGACAAAGGCTTTTGAGATGTTTTAAAAGTAACAAACAACGAATACTACTGCGTCATTACAAATGATTTTCAACCGTATCAATTAAGTTTTCTAATAATTAAATTTCGAAATCCTAAGAAACAATCTAGAAGTCTACACTGTATGCCTAGTTGAGGTAATCAACTAGTATATGAATAGATTGATATCATGTGATAGTCCACTTGCTGGTAGTTTGCTTCTGGAAGTTAGATTACCGTTTGAAGTATGCATTAGGTTGATAAGCAAGGCGTATGCCTTGGGTGTTTCACTCAATGTGACTTTACGATCGTGTTCATTGACTTAATTTCTTTAGAAGTAATATCCACCTTGTTTCAACATCAACAACATAAGCATTTTACCGTGAAATGGTTCAAAGACACGCCTAATGAATAATTTGGTTGGTTGTGGCTAACAGAGGAATTCAGGGCGCTCGTTTCGTCCTATTTGGGACTCGTCAGCTGAGTGATCTTGTTCCCACTGAGACTTGAACCTCGTATCCATCGCTTCAAACACCAAGGCGTTATCCACTATGCCACGGAGGAATGATAGCCACTTCTTGTGCAACGAGTAGTAGTTATTACTATTTATTGATGTACTTATAATTCTCCGTTGTTTTATTGGATCGAATTGTTTGACCTCTATTAGCATATGGGCTCCTATGCGGATGCCTCGATATTGCCCGAATGTTAATTATGGTAATTTGGTTGGTTGTTGCCAGCAGACGAGTCCAGGACGCGCGTTTCGTCGTATTTGGCATAGTGGATAACGCCTTGGCGTTTGAAGCGATGGGTAAGAAGTTTGAGTCTTAGTGAAAACAACACTCACTGGGGTGCAGGGTACATCCAGCTGACGAGTCTAAAATAGGACGAAACGCACGTCTTGGATTCCTCTGCTAGCCACAATCAAATTACCATAGTTGATATTCAGGCAATATCGAGGCATCTGCACAGGAGCCCATATGTCAATAGAGGTCGAACAATTCGATCCAATAAAACAACGGAGAATTACATCAATAAATAGCAACGCCTTATGAATACTTATAATGTTCTCTTATTCTCAGTCTTAAGTTGTCACACAGCCTGGGTAGGTTGTAAAATAGAGTGAGTTGTTTTACACCATGTTTATCTTTTTTTTTAGTTATTTGAATATGCCCCTATGGGATGATGTATATCGGTGAATGGAAAACGAGTTTTTCTTGGATGCATTCTAAAGTCTCCTCAGTAATAAACACTTATGAGTTATTGAAAATTTGCAAACAACTAAAGTGACCAATACACTCAGCCAACTTATTCCAGGTTGTTAAACTGATCGCCTTTGCGGATCAGTCTTAGAGGATCATGCATGCTACGTTTGTTAGATGTGGAACATATTTGATTTGTGCTCATTTGTTCGCTCAAGTAGTCCAGTAGACGATAATATTATTAGTATGCTGTCTTGCATAGTGTTGTGTCATTTGACTGAGTGGCCACAACACACATTTAATCGATAAGTTTCAATCAACGCCGGTTTCTCACTTAGTGAAGGTTATAAAAAACAGAAAAATATGTTTGCATCAGTAGTTTAATTCGAGGTGGTTCTTTACAGGTATCTCATGAAGATGTCTAGTACTACTGGCCTTTGTTTACTTTATTTGCTACTGACTTTGTCGAATTTTCGATACAAAAATATAATTTGATTATAATTGTGAGTTATATTTGATCTGACTGATAAGGACCACTTTTTTTCGAACATGTCATCCCATATATGAACAGATAATGTCTGTGGTTTCTTTACGACATGCACCTGTAAATAGAGCAGTGGGTTTTTCTGATGTTCTTGCTATTATTTCATCAATCACATTCGGTTAATGGCCAAAACTTTCATTTTGTAGGCTCAGCACCACGTGGGCGTAAACATCCTTTACCTATTAGAGATTCAGTAGAGTTCCCTGTAACACTGTTTCGTGGAAGTCGGGGTTTTGGTTTTTCGATTCGTGGTGGACAAGAATTTAATCAAATGCCTTTAGTAGTCTTACGTATTGCAGATGGTGGTGCTGCTCAAATGGATGGTAATTTAAAGGTATGTTTGACGATTATGCTTACATTCTATAAACATAGGAGAAATTTACGAACTAACTCAGCTTCATATACATAGCCTAAGTCCTCTCTGTTATCTACATCAATTAGCTATTACTTAGTTGACAGTGCTAGTTTATTTTGATGATGTTGTGTCCTCTGATCTGGATGGTTTAATCGTGCAGTTTCCATTGTCATTCTAGACAACATTATCAGCACAAACTTCAGAAAGAAGTGAGATATGGGATTTCCTCCACACATGCCTTGGCAGCTTCTCCTGATGACCTTATGTGTGATTGGTCGTTTCTGCTAAGGTTTTGTCGTTGTCTCCTTATCTATTTCGATTAGCTATCCTGATAACTTGAAATTTGACTTTCATTTTGTTGCTCGTGTTTCTTATCAGTTGATAGATTGGGTTAATGTCAATATGTTTGTTGATTGCTGACTGACCTGAATACCAGGATTCTAAAAATTCTCCACCATCCTTTGTATTTCCTCTATCCAGAATTTTCACATTTTTCTAATCAAATTCATGTCCACAGTTGTTCCTGTGCATTGATATGAGCGAAGATTATGTCATGACGTTTCACTACTGGTTGGTGTTCATGTAGACGGATACGAACAGAGTGACCACTCTGTCCGATGTGGTATTTTTCTGCAGTTTATTTTGCAGGTAACGTTTAGTTTTTCTTCCTTTGCTAATGTGATGTGTATCTGCAACATAAACTGCGAAAAACACTACATCGGACAGGGTGGTCACTCTCTTCGTATCCGTCTACATGGACATCAACCAGTAGTGAAACGTCATGACATAATCTTCGCTTACATCAGTGCATAGGGACAACTGTGGACATGAATTTGATTAGAAAAATGTGAAAATCCTGGATAGAGGAAATACAAAGAATGGTGGAGAATTTCTCGAAGCTTGGTATTCAGTTCAGTCAGCAACTAACAGACATGTTGATATTGACCCAGTCTAACAACCAATAAGAAATAAGAAGGTCAAAATTTTGCATCAGCAGGAAGGCCAATTGAATCACATCTGGTGACATTGACAAGATTTTATCAGAAACAACCAATCACACACAAGGCCATCAGGATAAACTACTAAATAGACCGTGGTGAAAACCTTCTAGTTCATTTCTTTGTGACGTTTTAGCTGATAGTGTTGTCTAGAATGACACTGAAAGCTGCATGAATAAAGCATGCAACTCAGAGAAAACAACACTATCAAAGTGATCCTCCTGAGCTACAAATATTCGCCATCACGTCAATGTTATATTGTCTTGGTGTAATTAGTTAATTGAATCACATCTGCCAGATGTACGCTGTAGTCAGAGTAATAATAATAACAATAATAAAATCAACATTGCGTTGTTGACGTAAATTCTGATGATGGGAGGATAATGGCTAGCAGAACACTGGATCTAAGTTTGATGCTAACCGATACTGTAATTACACTGGAAAACGTGATAGTAAAGAGGATATTTTTGACTCACAGTCATCTATGAATAAGCTTGATCTAAGGTCCATAGCTTTTTGACACCCGACTGAAGCTTTGAAACAGCTAACTAGAGGTAACTAGATAGGTTAGGGTAAGACGGAAGGTAAAACTTTCAATTTGTAATCCTTCATTAGATTTTGGAACGCAGATATGTTAGTTGTAAGCACTAGCTGTGTTCCCTGAATTACAAGCTGTGTTCAAGTCAGTTAACCAAGTGGTCGTGTGATTTTCAGACATTTTTATTCTCACAGTTTTTATGAGTGTGCTTCTGTGGGTAGCTTTCTGCTTCCAGCTTCTCTGAGTTCACTCAAGTTATGCTAAGATTCTGTGATTGGCTTAAGGACTGCTTACTCTATAGCCTCTTCTTAGATAAAGAAACTGACGAAATATGAAGTATCTCATGATCAAATCATGATATTTTGCGTATTTTCTGCCTATTCAAGGCGAATTCACTTTCTAAAATTGATTTTTATTTCCTCTTACTCTTACTATAGAAAATACGTTAGGTTTTTTATACACCCATATTTATGTTAATGAGTGGAATTTGGATGTTATACTTTGTGAATATTCGTTGTTGATTGAATTGAACTGATCGGGTATTATATATGGGCAATATGGGGTACTGTGTGGATGCCTCGATACTGCCGGGATTTTTAGTTTTGATATTGATGATCAATAATGGGTATCGGTGGAATCCAGTACGCGGGTTTCCTCCTATTTCGTACTCGTAAGCTGGATTCTACTGTCTCACAGTGAGTGATGTTGTCCCCTTTAAGACTGGAACTCGTGACCAATCGCTTTAAGACACCAGATCATTATCCACTAGACCACCGAGTCACGATTATCACTCTTTGTGTGGTGCGTACAGCATAGTTTTGATATTATAGCGCCTTAGTTCTGGGTTCTGGGGACAGCACCACTCTCTATCAAGGTTGGCATGTTCAACTGACGAGTCTCAAGTATGAAAAACATGGATTCTAAATTCCACTGCTAACCACTATCCGTCATTAATATCATAATGGGTCATATGTTTGAATAGAGCTTCATATATCTAGGTTCTAACTATCAGGTAGTGGTATAATTACCTCTTATATGGCATATGTATCGAACCTACGCTCGATACTGAAGATCAGATGGCCAGAAAGAATGAGCAAGAAGGAAGTCTGGCTGACGAGGAACCAACCAACAACCTGTCGCCCAACGTGTATACAGAAGGAGAAAGTGGAGATGGATTGGATTGGTCATACACTGAGGAGACCGATTGGGAACATGACGCTCCAGGTCAGGCCAGGTCCTCGAGTGGAATCCAAAGAGGAGACGACGAGTTGGGCATCGGAGGTGACGGTGATATGGAGGAGATGGTGTGAGGAAGAAATGAAAGGTTGTGGGGAGTCATGGAGCTAGGTTTTGAAGACTGGAGAGGACAGAGTGAAATGGTGACGTGCTACTGAAGCTTTATGTCCCACTAGGAACCCAAGGGACAAATAATAAAAAATGACATATGTAGTTGATGCCTTAGCAAAGAAACCCTTCACACCGTTGCTGAATTGTATCAACTCGTTATTTACTAACATACAGCATTTCTAGTACTAGACAAAAGCCAATTGTATATAGTGTAGGAGTGAGTATTACTCACACTTGTTTCTGACTCTTCTTTTCTAAGATAAAAGTAATATAATTTGATCTAGTCAAGATATTTTGATGCATTATTTATTTAATTTAGGTTGGTGATGAGTTAGTCGAAATAAATGGTTATTCAACTATTGGTATGTCACATGGACAAGCTATTGAAATTATTCAACGCGGTGGAAGTACAATGCGATTAATTGTACGACGACGTTCTTCACATGTCAAACCACAACAACTATCTAATGGTTTAGTTAATGTTACTGACAATCGTACAATGACAGGTAAATTATAATTTAAAAGTTTTCTCGTAAGCTATATATCTATGTAACTTATTTTTATAAGGTGAATTAGTGGATACACTTGTCAACTTTCACCAACTGAGACAGATGGAATAAAATTTTCGCGTACTGGTTCTCTAGAAACATGAAATTGTGACTTATTCGATATCTAGCACTAATGAATTCATCTGCTCCTAGTCGAAACCGTAGACTCTGTATGTGCATATGGGATCTTTCATGAAGATTCCTTAAGATAATCAATAGCTGTGGTTAGAAATTTTAGGTAGCATAGTTTAGGCTTGTATCATCCTACCTGGCTGGGGAATGGGTTTTCAGAAGCAGTCCCCAACTGATTGGCTCTTGAACTTGGTCAACTGTCTGCCATTCACACAGGTAGTAAGGGTTGGAATACCTTAGCAGGATAACCCACGGTGGGCACTCGATGCCGTCCATACTAAAGAGGTAAGGGTAAATACCAGGGACTTTGGGACTTTCTTCATTAGTAGAAGCGTTTGACCTGTTGTGCACACTGTTTTCATGTATATGGGCCTAATAAAAAGTTGTCTTTATGGTCAGTGACATTTAGTCAACCTGGGAAACTGCAGAAGCCTTAGAAAACCAAGAATAGCATAAATTAATGTGGCAAGTATCTTTGCTCACTCTTCATTCTGCTCGAAACTTAGGACAGATGGTTTCACCTTCCCCTAACACTTCTTGTTTATGTTAAAATATCTTTCCATTTCCTGTTGTGAAGTGAGTCAACTTGATCTGAGACAGCGTTTTTTCTTGTAAGAATTCACTCAACATTTATTTGTCAATGGGTATTTTTCTATTTATTTTTATTGGTTATCATTTGACTATCTGAGATAGCCGTAGTTGGGGAGACTTGTATTTATACTGGGTGATGATTGAAGGTGAAATGAAAATTTGAATTGCGACCGGATTCGAACCAACGACCCCTGGGTTTCCGGCCTGATGCGCTGTACTAACTGAGCTACGAGGTCCGACTGCTGACCAGATTTTTATTTCACTTCGCTGGTCGCTGGTTCGAATCCGGCATCGGTCAAAATTTTCATTTCACCTTCAATCACTATCCAGTATATTTCTATTAAGCGGTATGAACAGTTAACAGAAATGCTTCATATTCTATTCGAGTCTGCTTCACAATCTAATAATCAGTAAAACATATGTGATGTATATGAAGTTCATTGAGAAACTATCCTATGATACATTGCCGGCGTATTTTAACGCGAATAGTAGTTCGTATATAGCATAAATATCGCTATTCAAGAAACAGATTACTTCAAATGCACAAGTTATTTCATAACTTCCCTACCAATCATCAAAGGCTTTTAAAATCCAGAGGTATCCTAAAGGTGATAGCCAAGTTCACGATTCAGTTAATTGCACTCACCTAATTTGGTATTATCCTTTTCTACTATAAACTATAAAAATTTTAAGGGGGGGGGGAGGCTATTAAGACGTTCAAATTGTTTTTTTTAGCTATAGGTTAAAAAATCTGTTACTTTCAAGCAGACGTTTAATAATAAAAAAGGCGTTTTGGGATTCAGACATAAAAATCTTGCACAGAAGTTCATCAGTTCAGAAGAAGTGACCGGAAAAGGAATGACATTGAAGTTAGCAAAATAATATGAGAATAAAGAGGAAAAATAAATAAAGGTTGATAAAAATGATCGATTTTTAGAAAGCGAGAAAAAGGTGTACATATCTTCTCTCCTTTACTTGATTTTAGGCCGTATCACCAAAAGTTTCCAGCAATTGATTCATATCATACTGTAGTCTACTTTTTTGCTGTCAGTGTAATTGAGCACGGGACTCAGCTTGATGTGCTTACACCCCAGTGAGTGTTGTTCCCATGAAGACTCAAACCCTAGAGCTCATTATCACCTCTTGTATCAACCTGGAAGACTCCAGCTAGGCATTCTACATCTATGCACACACCACAGATCCTTAGTCAGAAACTTCTCAGATTACTGCTAAATCTCGATCAGACCAACCTAATCTTACTTCGGTTAATATTGTGCATCAAGGTAAGTGCACTAATCAGTGGTTAACAATCTCATCATGATGAAATAGTGGAGAATATTTGTATCTCAGGTGGATGGTCTTTGTTGTATTGTGTTCTCTGAGCTGGGTTTTTTAATGTTGTGTGTCTCTTCTGCCTCGTCAGTGGTATGATTGTTTGCCGTATTTTTTTTTGAGTGACCTCATCTAGTCCTGATGTTTTAAGTGGCGATCCTAATGCCGCAAAGAATTATCGTTTCGAGGCATCTCTTGTGTCGTAATTTAATCCTTTTGAAGAAGAAGTTCCTCCATTTTTGTTAGTCGTTGTTTCGATAAGCTGGCAACATATTCGTTTGTTTCTTCGGTTGTAGATGCTTCTGAGATTCTGAGCTGCTTTTACCTGAGGACTTTTCTTCGTTGTTCTTTGTATCGTTCGCTTGATTTTTCAATTGCAGTTTTTAACGTTGTCGTGTGTTGTGTCGTGAGTATGCTTTCTAGTTTCGCTTTTTGATTGTTAATCACTGATTGGTATTTCCGAATCCGACGATGTGGATCTGTGATCATCGATTGTACCACTTGTCTTCCACTTTGTTCAGCTGTTTTCCATCCCATTGGGCAGTTGATCGGTGGTCTGTACCTGACACTCTTCGACAGAACATGTTGATGTAGGCACTCATGGAGAAAGGATATTTGTTCTATTGTGGAAGCTTGCGTTTTGGAGAAGTCCTCCCATCTTCGATCAACTTGGTGAAGCATGTTACGCTCGTATGATTTTGAAATAGTGGAGAATATTCGTAGCTTAGGTGGATGGTCTTGGTTGTATTGCGTTCTCTGAGCTGGGTTGTTTAATCGATTAAACAACTCAGCTCAGAGAACACAATACAACCAAAATCTCATCATTTGATCTGCTTTCTTTACGTGCCAGATTTTTCACACATCAACAATTTCACGTTAACACTGACCTCTGGGATCCGAGTTGATTAACCTACTTATTGTGACTGGTATACTTTCTCAAGTAAGTCAGGTGATTAGTTCATCCCACATCGGTGATTTACTCGGAAGGTTAATACAAGTGTACTAACTGATTTCATTATCAACTCGACAGGTATATGAACTAAATGAACCAAAGACCATCTTCTGAGAATCCTTCATTCTTCTTTCTCTTTAGGTGTATCACTTAAGAACAAAGCTCATCCATACGGTGTAGTTATTGGAAATTATGTACATATTTATCATTGACCTGCACTTCAGAAGTAGACTAATTTGTCACCGTTGCGGACTTTCCCAAGGATGACACATGGTTAGCTAATAATAAGAATAATAGTGTAAGATAGGCTAAATAATGACGTGGGGTGGGGTGGGGGGGGGGTGCGGCAGGGAGGAAGAGCCTCATAAAATGTGAGCGACCTCAGTGTATTCATTTTTATCACACTGTCGAGTATGAATCACAATTCCCCGGTTAATTACCACGGTACTCATAAAATATACTATTAAGCAGTTGTATTGTTAACGACGCATAACTTTCACGTATCTCATATAACTGGAGTGTGTCAATATTGCATCATTTGGCATTGATAACTTTGAGTTTGTATGTATTCATTCAATACCTATCTAGTGTGTTTACTTTTTATATTGAAATACTTTATTGTTTACAGGACCATCATAAATAAAGTCTTATACAGGTAAAATGTATGTAATCGTTAGCATTTGTGTGTGTGTGTGTGTGTGTCCATGCATGTATGTATGTTTGAGTAGTTGTACGTTTTAATGTTGCAATGTTCTCATTGTCTCTGTAGTATGTATGTATGCGTATTTAATTTTGCAGTGCATCTTTTAACATTCATGGTCATGAATATTCTGTCTATGTAATTTGTGGATCATGACGATTTGATTTTTATGGTAGTATTCATCTTGGAATGACATTAATTGGAGAACCATTGAAAAGCTGGAAGCACTGGACAGCTGTTTCGTCCAATTATAAGTCTCTTCAGTGCACTGCTGAGGAGTCCCGTTTTAGGGTTCTCCAACTGGTATCAGTTCATGATGAATACCAACTGTAACTCGATTTAATTTGACCTTCGTCTGTGAATAAAATGTTAGCTTCCAATATAGTTTTGGTCACAGTTGGCTAATATATATGACATATAATAAGTCATAGTCAACAAATTATTCTTGCTTCTAATGTTTATTATCACTAGTGTCTAGTAGGCATATATCCTTCCATGGGAAGTCTATCGTATCATATGGGATATTTTTATTCTAGTTAATTATTATGTGGTTCACATATTGAATCGTATTGTTCAAATCTATACTTAATTTACTACATTTTGATAATAAACTCTTAAGTTTTCATTTGGTTGCCTCACTTTGATCATACTCAAAAAAACGTTTGTTAAACTTTCAAACAATCGAAATTGAATTTCCCATATCTATCACTAATTAAATTGTTATTATCACTTATGCATGTATATTGTTTATTGGCGATCAGAATTGTCAGTTGCTTGTTAAGTAAAACTTATATTTGTGGAAGGAATCGGATTCGCCACCTACCCGATATCAACCTTTTATCCAACTAAGTTTGATTTGGATTCCGCAAACCTAACTAGGTAGCTATTGTGACGAAAAATGGGGACGGTCAAATACCAAACAATCAAAACGCTGAGCGATTGAAATGAAAGTATGATTTTGTTAACAGTTGGGTCTGATACCTCATTGAATGAATCGATGATTTTCACCGAGGGAGATGACTTAGACATGTATTGCTGATACTGAGCCACCGCCTGCCTCTACATGCCATTCTAGGATAGGTTGGATTAGGTTGGCAGTGGATTCAGGGTGGGTGGCCAGACCAAATATGTGGGACCAGTTCATGAAGTCTCTGATTATTGGTTTGAAGCGTATTGGGGTCCACAAGACTATAGGAAATAATAGTTACGAACTCTTGGTGTAATGGCTGGAAGTCGATCACAATGGCGCAGATGTATTCACTCCCTGATGCCCCCTAAAGCTTAAATGTTTTGACTAACAGATCTTTGTATGGCAGTGTCAAGTGTCCCAATTTGAACCGATGCACGTGTGTGTAAGAGGTTCTACGTTGATTCTGACTGTCTGTTCTGGTGATTCAGAGGTTGCTAGTTCGAATCCAATTGTGATTTATTACAGTAATAAGATTACTGCATATTATCCACTTATCATTCCAGTCAAGGGTTCTTGCTTATCAACAGGCGGTTTTCACAATCTGGTGTTTGCGTGATTTATATATGAAGCACTAATTGCCTTCTTTGTTATATATATGTGTATGTATGATTCATGGATGTTTTGTATTTTTTTCTTGCATGTGTAAATTGTTTTACTCAACCTATGTACTCATTGATGTTTCTTTTGTTTTTTTCACACACCATACCTGTTGTAGATAAACAAATGCACAGACGTAGTTTTAACAAATATGATGCTTCATCCAACTGGTTTCAGCGAGCGATAATAGAAAAAAATCATTCCTCTCCTAATAATAACAGTAGTGGTAATACGAATCATTTTCAGAGGAAAAGTGAATTTCTCCGATGGACAATCCGTAAATAAATGAATCGATAACAACTCTGCATGTGTTTATTTATTTTACTGATTTGCTTAGGCTGATCAAATACTTTCACAGTGTCATTGTTTGTTTCTCTTTTGTTGTGTATTTCTTTACCATTTTTATTTCTTATATGATTTTTGTTCGTATTCATTCTCGGCCTTCGTCAAACTCTTTCAAACCTCGCTCACTTTGTTCATCACTGAAGATAAATGAACAAAGTGTATATTTCCTTGTTCAATAGTCAATTTATTTGATCTTTTTTTTTTCTAAGCTAACTTTTACTTTTCACTTTCTGGCAATCATGATGACGATAAATTGAATGATGAATATACTCCGATACATTATTTTTACATACTACTACGCTTTTTACCATTATTTCTACTACAGTTACTAGTAATATATTGCTGTCATACATTATAACGACAGTATAAAGAATGAACAAAATTATTGATGATCACTTTTTCCAGATATCATCAATGATGGAATCACTTTAAAACGGAAAGAGACTGTTCCACGTGAATACGTAATCACTGTACTTTACTGTTCTCATACTCGTATTGACTTATGTTGATTCATCTAATCAGAAATTTGTATTTTATTTTATTTTACTTATGCTTATTTCATAAATGAATGATACGCGAAGAATGGCTACTTTGTTGTTGCTGTTCTTGTGTGTGTGTGTGTGTGTGTGTGTGTGTGTGTGTGTTGAACGACCCCTTTTCTCTGTTCCATGAGAAACTGCTTTCCTAGCCAAAATTTCGAAATCTGATTGAGTCATTCATAAAACGGTTCCATTTTATCTCGATGGGTCCATTTTGTTATCCTCCGATGGTGGTTCTTACTTTTTCAAATTCGTAAAAGGGGAGTTCGTATATAGGCATAAAAACGTCCTAGCCCAAATATAGGATAACAAAATCTTATTGGCTACATCACATACAGAATCCTCTATAAAGTTATTACGTCCAGATCAAAATCCGAAACAAGACTACTTCTACCCCAACGGCCTATGACTTAGAATGCTGATTTCCATTTTTGGCTGTTTCCAATCAGTTACCAGGTACAAAACTTTGCATCCTCGCGCATGAGGACGATATCGATTTACTGCGCAACACCAAACAAGGTACTCAGTCAGTTGGTGATCAATGTCCGTGAGTTTGCTATGAGCATTACAATAATGAACTACAAAGTTCTCCCGCAAGATTTTCAGCAGCCTGTACGTGCACTCAATCGAAGTTGCCTGAAATTTCGGGTACCTGGGTAGTTGTGTGAGTGCTGATGGAGGTGCAGCTGATGAGATTTTCAACCATACTTCAAACGTCAGAGTGGCAAACACCACTCTAAGCCACCTTTGTGGTTATCATGATGTTAACCATGCTGCAAAATTCACAATGGGTAGCTCAGTGACGCTTCTGAAGTGAAGACAGGGGACAGGAGTAAGACAAGGCTGTCTACTATCACCCATGATATTCCTGATTGTAGTGGACTGGATCATGCAACAAACAGTGAGGAGCGAGAAGAGGGGGATACACTGGCTGGACCGCGGAAAAGGTCCTAGAAGACTTGGATTTCGCCAACGGTGACTTGTGTCTAATGTCACACAAACTTGAAGATCTACAGGCAAAGGCTAACAAGTTGACAGAAGAGGCAGGGCAGCGAAGACGGGACTTCAAGTGAACGTAGAGAAGACAGAGGTGATGAAGATACTCAACCAACTCCACCACCAACGACAACAAGCTCCAATCACCATCAACGGGAGAAGCTTAAAAGAAGTAACCTCCTTCACCTATCTAGGCAGGCAGCACTGTTCCAACTACGGGCGGCACAGATGAGGACGTCAAAGTCAGGATCGGAAAAGCAAGACAGGCACTCATTAACCTGAAATCAGTATGGAGATCTTCTGCACTGCACTCAGCATGTGGAACAAGATCCGGATTTTCAACACCAACTCAGTCAAGTCAGTGCTTCTGTATGGCTCAGGGACTTGGTGCGTTACGAAAGGGATTTCCAAAAAACTACGGACTTTCATCAACAACTGCCTACGCTGGTTCGTTACTGAAGATTAGGTGGCCAGAATGATAAGAATAAGCAACAAGGAACTCTGGAAACGAACTAACCAAGAAGCTATCGCTCAACAAATATGCAGTGGCAGGGAGTGGAGATGGATTGGATTGGGCATACACTGAGAAGGCTGACTGTGGACATCACGTGCCAGGCCAGATACTCGAGTGGAACCCAGATGGAAGCGACAAGTTGGGCGTCCGAGGTGAGGGTGACATGGAGGAGATGGTGCGAGGAAGAAATGAGAGCTTGTGGGCTGTCATAGGGCCAGGTTCAAAAGGTAGCAGAGAACAGAGTGCGCTGGAGACGTGTTACTGAAGCCCTGTGTTCCACTAGGAACCCAAGGGACAAATAATAATAATAATAGTAATAATAACTGATTGCAAGGGGAGAAAGTAGTGACTAGTGTATGACTTGGTGCCATGAGATGAAGAATAAATGTTTTAGCTTGACATCTGTTGGCTTCTCAAGATTTCATGGATGAGATTTGAGAGATCATACAACTTAGTGACTTCAGTTGAAGTCGGATATAGCTCAGAATCGAAACTGGAGGAGATCATATTGTATTTCTCTTGTTCCTTCTATTGTTGAAGAGTAAAATGAAAGCAATGAATGTTTCTTCGAAGGTACCTTTGATACAGTTTCTTCATTACTCACTTCTGTTTTATTTTCTATTTTCCCTTCCGTTTCTTCATAATAATGGTTTATTATTTTGTACGGGACATTTATTGGTGTCCATTTGGCTGCAACTTTGTGTTGCAAATAAGAATATTAGTAGTAGTAGTAGTAGTAGTAGTAGTAGTAGTCATCGGTTGCTGTTTTAACTCATGAGATTAATTTCCAACCTCCTTGTAGTCTTCATATTCCTTCTAGTCCAAGCACCAGACATCTGCTTGCCACCATCTTAATGACCAGTAGGCCTTTTTGAACTCATAATATGATCACCACTCCTTTCTTGCACTTTTTTAACATCAGGCATTGGTGATTTGATGGTTTTCTAAAACAATAGCACTAATGTTGACTGTCTGCTTCAAAAGTTTGGAAAAAATATCGTTTGAATTAGAACAGAAAGTAGCTTGTTGTGGTTAAATGTAGTCTTAATAGTTTAACGAAGTATTTCATCCAACCTAGAATTTACTCTCAGTCTCATAGTATTGAGTATCGCTTTGAAGAAACCGTCACAGCCATCTGCTTTGTTATTTTTTCATGATAGAAACAGATAGGATAATTTAGAACCTTTCACGAAGGTGCACAAGTTCAAGCTACTGCAGTGCACAAGAACACAATGAGGAAACGGTTGTAAGAAAAAGATGGAAGGAATAACAAATGGAATTGAAGGAGAGGAAATGAATAAATGTTGATGAAAATGTCCCAAATTCTGATGTTTTTGGGGAATTTTGAACCAGGCTTCCACTGATTGGTTTAAGCATTTGATTTTCAACTGATAAATTATGAGTTCCAGTCCAGCTCCTCCTACCGAGGTTTGGGCATACCAAGTATCATCACTAGCCCATATACAATAGGTAAAGCTCATTGCCTACTGCACAAATAACCGTGTGGTTGCTGAGTGCATTCTAGTTACGACTCGAAGTCACAAATCCAAGACACTTTACAGTGATTATAGAGATAAATATCAGTTCTCTGTTTGCCTATTACAGTCAACTACTGATATTTTCTAACCTCTAATGTTATAAGCTGCATTGTTAGAGCGTATTTACCTCGCTCAATTAGCGAGTGTTCACAGTATGTTGAGATAAAGAAACTGTTGGAGTAAGTTTTCAAATACCTGGACATAATGTGCTACCTAACTTCTTGAAGGCATTTGTTGTTTTCTTCAACCGTAGCTATAACTTTCTGTTATTCAGTTTATTAACTTTTTTTTAAAGAAACAGATTGAATATTTCCATCTATGAAATATAAAATAGCACAGTGGATAGCGAAGTTTACTGTTAAACTGCTTGTTGTTAACCGACTGTCAATATTCATAATCATAAGTTACTTTATACATCAGATGGTATAGTTGTAAACTGTAATTCGGAGTAAATAGGCCATCAAGATAAGATTTCTGCCAATTATTCAGAACTCAATAAAGTTGAAAATAACTGAAAACTATTATCCACAGTCATATGTCCGATGATAATTGTCCAGAAAGGTGTGAAAGTCTGCCATTCTGGACAACATCATCAGTACAAACTTCATAAAGAAACGAGCTATAGGGTTTTCATCACAATCTTTTTAGTAGCTTGTCCTGATGGTCTTGTATGTGATTGGTTGTTTATGTCAAAATTTTGTCATTATCTCCAGATGTAATTCAACTGGTTGTCCTGGTGACGTGAATTTTGACCTTCTTATTGGTTGTTAGATTGGGTCAATGTCAATGTCTGTTTTTCTCCAACTGACCTCAATGACAAGCTTCTGAGAATTCTTTGGCATTCTTCGTATTTCCTCTATCCCTGCACCCTCTGTTATGCAAGCCTAAAGATACAATAGCAAAGGAAGATAAGCCAAACTGAATAAACTGCAGGAAACACTACATCGGAGAGAATGGTCACTCTCTTCGTATCCGTCTACATGGACATCAACCAGTAGTGAAACGTCATGACATAATCTTCGCTTACATCAGTGCATAGGGACAACTGTGGACATGAATTTGACTGGGAAAATGTGAAAATCCTGGATAGAGGAAATATAAAGAATGGTGGAAGCTTGGTCTTCAGGTCAGTCAGTAATCAACAGACATATTGACATTAACCCAACCTAACAACTGATAAGCAACAACAAGAAGGTCATATTTCACACCAACAGGACAACCAATCAAAATAGATATGGGGACAACGACAAAACCTTGGCAGAAACAACCAATCACACACACGGTCATCAGGAGGGGCTACCAAGCCACTTATGATGAAAACCTTATAGCTCACTTCTTCGTGAAGTTTGTGTTGATGATGTTATCTAGAATGACACTGAAAGCTGCACGACTAAACCATTCAGCTCATCATCAAAAACTCTTCCTTTTACTTGATGACATAATCCAGTGGTTGAATCTTTTACTGTTTATTCAAGTTTCGATGATCATTTTACCGAATGAGTTCAACTTATGTTGCTACATAATTTGACTGTTGCTTATCATCAGCTGACCTAACTTGTTAGTCTTCTTACGGTATCATTTATTCTAAATATCAAAATACTTTATTAATATTTACATTATTATCCTTCAATTCTTTGTTAAACCAGGTACATGAGTAAAACTCCTTAGTATGTCTCGTTAACTTTATCCGAATGCTTCGCCTCCTTATTTACACCATATCAATTCCTAATAATTTCATTTGATTTGAGTGGGGGGATTTATTGACTTCAAGTTTGTATTCATAATGGACTGATATCAGTTGGAGAAAGACTGGAAACCTGGGAGCACTGGACATTTGTTTCGTCCTAGTATGATACTACTCAGCAATGTGCCGGTGGTAGACATTCAATGGTCCACATTTTCTACTTCTATCATTTTCATTTAACTGCATAAACTATACTCTAATTCTTTCATGATATGATATTTGAATGCTTTAGGTTGTAAAGAGCTGACGTCAAATCGGTGAAGTAAAAATAGCATCTCATATTATTCTGCTCCAATCATCGTTCTTTGTCAGTTCAAGCTTATCAAAGAAAAGATGTACATGGAAATAGACTGTGTTAAGTATAGTCAGTTCAATTCACTTAGTCAATATGAACATGTCAGGTTAGATAATAGATGATGTAACAAAATAAGAGTGGGATTTGACGATTTACATTCGATCCTTGGTAGACTAATTTAATGAATGAAGAGGAAAATAATTCTGTGAAATCTCTCACTATCTTCGCTTACTATCCAGTCAAAATTGATAAAGAATTAGGCCACATGATTGGTAGCATGAAATTAGAAAGTACTAGAAAATAGCACAAATCGGCGAAGAGTTACAAAATTTCAATTATGAGTAACAAGCAATACCCTTTAAAGGTTTATAAATGAAAATGAATTCATATTTATGGAGCATTTTTGTCTCGTTATGTTATCATCATTGAAATCTCTAGAAGATGACTTGAACGTACATAAGAAACAGGTGTACGTGCACTAATTTGTGCAAGGTAACTGAATATATGTAAATTTCGTTGGGTGTAAAGCTTATGGATGTATACCCATATTCTGACAAGAAGGCCAGTTCTGTTTGTTTTCAGCATATATTTTATAAATCATCCCTAAAGTGCCGATTACCAGCATTTCTGGTCTTAAAGTTTGTAGATGACTTTTGAACAGTAACTTATTATTTGTTGAATAACAAACATCCCTTCAACTCTCTTCCTTATCATAACAGCTCTTGGACCAGGAAGTTGACGGTTGAGTTTAATGATTTCGTTTACTCATACTATGAGTGCTAAATTTGCATCATCGTCTCTTCACTCAGTGTAATTTGACCGCTATATGAATTTCTCCTTGCATTTATTTTCGCTTATGTAGTTATAAAAAGCCACAGTAGCACATCATGTTGGGCATCCTTCTCTTTAACTATGGGGGGGGGGGGGAAGGGAGGGAGAAGTGGATTTTACTCTTCGCTATGTTGAACTCACCAAAGTTTGCTAACAATTGTCTTGATCCTGTCAGTTTCGATATAATGTACAAGACATAATAAAAATCTTTTTCTTTACGAGCTGATAGCCAGTGACATAAACTTTATGATTTCTCCTATTGAGTTTACCTTCGTAAGCAATGAAACAACTGAACTCAGTGGTGAACTTCAGTCTTTTTTAGCATGTTATTGGAAGCTGTAGATTAGGTGCTTTAATAGCAGATAAGTCTCTTGAAATTTCATCCGATTTATGCGAAGTTTTTTGCCAATTCACAACACCTGTGTCGTGTGGACTTAATTCACGAAGTAATCAAAAGACTAAGCATCTGTATCACGTTAATCAGAAAAAGTCGACTATCCCAGAGATTGCAACTGGAGTTTTCGTAGTACCTACTTACTGTCGGTTGTTGTAAACTAAGGATACGGAGAAGTTATTCCAGATGAATCTATCAAAACTGTTTCTTATTTTGAAAGTTGCGTTGTTGAAGCAGACTTTGGATGGAACGTTCCGTATGTGTTACTACGCAACCACAAGTGGGTCACTGCTTATCGTTTGCGACGTGTACTTTTACAGGAAAATAACACCAACCTCGTGGAAACTATACATCCCACGCTGAAGCTGTTAACGCTGTCTGGCAAGTTGTCAGTACGTAGTGCAAAACTCAGTCCTATACTGCGTAGTGGATACAGGTTTCAGGATGCATACAGAAGTTACTGAGTGATTGCGGCAACAAACATGAACTGGGTTATCATGAAACCTTCAGTCCCATACTTGATAACCTGACTCCTGTGGCATGTTCAATTATTTAAAAAAGTATACAAATCGAAGTTGTTATTGATAGAAATTATGAAGAATACATCGTAAGGGGCCACGGGATTATTCATCGTCTACCTAGACCCCATTACATGTAACTGACGACTCTAAGTGAGGTGAAATTTACCATCTCATCAAGTACAGTATGAACAAATGAGATGATACCGTTTGGTGTTCTCTAAGCCTTCTTCGTAAATATTTCATAAACAGGTTAGGTGATTTCATCGACATTTACTTTATAAAGAAGTCACCTAGCCTGGTGATAAAACATTCAAGAACACCAAACAATGATCATCTGCATCCTGAGCTACCAACCTCCTCTATTATCTCGAAATGATATTGTTTAAAGAATTCAGAAAAAGCTTCATAGTCAAATGATGAATGCTGCTACTTCTAATCCTGAAATCAGTATAGAATTGATGAAACTAGGAACAGGATATTTCTTGCTATAAACGGATTCACTTCACTTAGTGAAAATGATTTCAAAGTCACAATTTCCATGTAATGAAATCTTCTACACAGTAAATCACACTTAGATTTCGATACATATTGAAATTTTGTATCAAATGCATGTTTTATGAAATAAATTCCTTAAGGAGAAATCGTTTAATTCACTGTATTTATTTTATACTTAGCTTGATAACTACACAGCGATTTGAGTTTGTTTCGGTCTTTATTGACATAACAGTTGACAATAAAAATGCGATTGAAACATTTAACTGAGTAAATTAACTTATTTGTATTTAGTTTCATGGTTTAAAATCATACTCATCTCATCGATGTGATTAATCTTGTCCGGCAAGACTGCACTATTCCTCTAATTTAAATAAGTTATTATAGGGGGGGGGGGGGGTGTTAACTGGACTTCATTCTACTCAATGTTTTTGTATATTTCGTGACAGACATACGGAATCAACGTAGAACCTGGCACATAAATGCATCGGCTCAAGTTGCCACACTCTACAGTAGACTACAAAGAACAGGTGGACACAAAAGGGTGATCTCAAAGTTGTATGAGAGAATAAAAGATGTGAAGATAACGGTTAGTACAAGCTGTAGCGTGACATACTTCTCCAAAATCAATAGCCTAGGGTTCGATGAGATTCAACATTGATGCTGACCTTCATAGTTTTATCGAACTCGCTAAGCTGAAGGCATGCGGTCAAGCATCCAGGCCATTTGGCACGCTGTCGTTTTACTTTGCACTTCTAATAATCGATCCTCTAGCCAGCTAGTCGGAACGCATTGGTATTTTGGCAACACCTCGCAAAAATACTACTCCATCTGACTAGGCTGTGTTCTTCCTTGGTCTCGTATTCGTGGTATATTACAAGTACAAATAATTAGTGATTGGCCTCTAAGTCTGTCAAGTTTGCGCAAGGACAATTCCTAAAAAGCTTTAGAAGATGTCAGAACATGAATACATCTGCACCATTGCGACTGGTTTTCAACTGTGTCACCAACCCCTGGTTCTTATCATCTTGGGGACTCTCTACACGGCTGAGAGCAATCATCAGACACTTCATCGACTGCTGCCAATTTTCGCTCTGGCCACTCTGAACCCTTTTCCAACCAAACCCAACTTCCCCACCAGCATAGCGCGTCGAGATAGGGGGTGGATCGGCATGGGTATCATATGTCGAAGCCATCTCAGCCGATGAAGGTTCACAACTTTCTCAATCGACTTGCCTAGTACCCTTCATATAACTTCAATATTGCTCACACAGTGGTCCCACCATATGCAAGCGATGCTACGATCGGAATCCTGTAGCCTCTTCATGTTTTCTACTTTTAATGACCATGTCTCACAGCCATACAACAGGACAGAACAGACTGCAGCGCAGTACACTCGTCCTTTGATTGCCAGTCGGTAGCACATATGAAGTAAATTACCAAATGTCAAACGACTTCACTTGAACCCTAAAATTCTGTCTGGGGTTCTTGAGGACATAAGATGCCCATGCCGATCCACCGCCTGTCTCGACGTGACATGCTAGGGGACGTTGGATTACGTTGCAAGAGGGTCCGAAGTGGCCAGAGCAAGACTTGGCACTAACCGATGAAGTCCCTAACTGTTAGTCTCAGCCGTGTGGGGAGATGTAGACTACCTGGTTGCGTCCTCTAAGACGATGAGAATCAGTGGTTGGCGACTCTTGATGACACGGCTGAAAATCAGTCACAGTGGCGCAGATGTATTCACTCTTTGGCGTCTTCTAAAGCTTGAACATTCACACTAGTTTTTTATCTTCCAGTTGTTTATTCGCTGGCAAAATCTCGTCTACCTCGATATCAGTTATTTTCTATCCACTTATTCTTTACATGCTACTGTGAAGTGTAGCGACTCGAGCTGGTGAACTTTAGTACGAGTTCCTACGTTGACCTTTTCTGTCTATCGATCTATTTTGTTCTATATCAAGTTTACGAGATTGAATTTTATGCTTTTAACTTCGATCCTGATGAAGGATTCGATACATTTTTTGTGATATGAGATTTTCAGACTGAATTTTTGTCGCTAACTGGTTTATATTAGGCATTAATGTGATACGATCATTGATGCTGGTTTTTCTACACGTTTTCAGCTCCAATGCAAAATACAAATGAATTAAATTTGTGAAAAATTCACAAAAACTACTGCCTTTTATAGGGAAATAAAGTCAGTTTGCGATTCATGAGATTTTTTTTAATTTTAAAGCAAGAAATTTGATTGTCTTTATTCATTAGGAGCGTCACACTGTCATCTTGAATAATACAGAGTCCATGCACATAACCAAGTATGGACCGATATACATTAAAGGAAAGTTAAACTCAGTTACCGAGCATAAGTTTTTTTACCAGGCTGTCAGACACAATTGATGTATGAAGGTTCATAATCCTATCACACCGAAGTAGGTGTAAGTGATAATATGAACCCTAAACTGAAGGGTTGGAAGTTGAGTGATCAATCTAAATGATTCAGGTTTCTACATAGATGCAGCCTTGTATAGACCACAGCCTTGCTTGGTAGTTCAGAACATAGAAGGTAGACTACAGATACGAAAGACAGAAGATTGCACAGTGACTTTAGGAGATAATCTAGAGAAGGATGAATAGTGTTGGGAAATAAAACAGAGTTATTCTTTATGGTATGAAATCAATTTGCTGATGATCAACTTATTCAGACAGAAAAATTAACGTAAAATGTGACACTTTCAGTTACCACACTGCGCAGCAACATGCAAAGAAATGGAATCAAAAAAAGACATTCTAGTCGAGAGAGAAGTAAGAAATAAATAAAGGTTAATAGCGATGTTCAAGTCCTCGATGATAAGGAATGTGTTCATTCACATGACTGTAACCGATTTGAGCCATAGCACCAGCCAGACAGCTAACACGTCAAATACCAATAGTCAGAGATTGAATAAAGTAGAGCCACATTTTTGGTTTAGTTACGTTTAAGCTTTTAAACAGCATAATCCCATTTTGGTCAATATCACTACTTTCAAAAAGGCCATAAATACCATGCATTTTTCATGATTATCATACTAATATGAAACACCTGAGTTTGTTGATGTTCACTCACCTCTACTTCTCTTCTTCACTCAAAGAACGTCGCCACTACAACATGCAACCCATAACATCTAGTCATTTATTTGTAGGAAACATTAAAAACCTAGTGAGTACAAAGCACTCCACTTATAATATTGTAGAGGTTTCTCAGATAAAGTACATGTGCTATTTACATGCCATCACCTTTCAAGTATACAGGAATCTGTCATACTCTTATCCTTTTGAGTAAATTTCACCCACCTTATTCAACATTTACGCTAAGTGGAACGTGAATAATAAATCAAAACTCATATTACGAGTAAGAAAAACTTTTTAAAAATAGTAAATAATAGGTTTCAAGTAAGCTGAATCATATGATTTTAAGTATGACGTGGTCGTTTCAATTTTGAACCCTTCGATTTCATCGGTCGTCTATTAGATTGACCACTTTGTTTCAGTTGATTCCAATGCTTATCACCTCGTTCACGTTTTCGACTAAAACCACTTTGAGAATTTAAACGTTTCTCTTGCCAAAATTGTTGTCGTTTCTCCTTACCAGTTTGTTGTAAATCATACAAATGACCAACCTCTTCTGCACTGGCAAGCAAATTGTTCAGATTGAATTTTCTGAAAAATATTTTTTTAAATATGTTAAATATTATTTTAGTGTTGGATTTATTTTCAACATAGTCTTGGTATAGTATAAACAATAGGAAAAAGATTTCACACATGTAAAGATTCCTATAACATTGATAAAAAGCAACAATCTGGACGAAGAATATTCTTTCCAATAAATATTCTCTTCAAGTTCTATACGATAAATAAAATGCATTTGCGTAGCGTGAAATCAAGGCAAGTTGTCAGTAGATACATTTTCGTAATCGAGTGAGATTTAAAGACTGTAAGGCAATTGACTTTTCTTTTGTCAATATTACGATGGCCTATATAAAGATGAATGACGTGATAGTGATCAAGAAGATGACGAATAACGAAGATAGGAGTCGTGTTTAGTTTACTGAAGGCGAAGGAACGAATAATATTTGAATATTTTCTTGCTGAATGCATAGTTTATGCTTGATCAGTGTTATTACGATAGCGTCTACTATGTTGAATTGAATTATTCTAGTGATCATTAGTGACTTGCTTCGAGATGAGATTCTTGAAGTTCTAATCAGAAGTCGTGATCGGTGGAGCTAACTAAGTCGGATGTGACGACAACATTGGATGGAGGTCGTATTGTATCATGAACTGACAGAAGTAGGAAGTATGGACCATTGAATTTCGACCCAGTGGCTCAATGGTAGCATCCTGATAGCGGAACCTGTAGGTCCTGAGTTCGATCCCTGGTAATGTCATGGGTGCGTACTGTTGAGGACTATCCAATGTTCCCAGGTTTTTGATGGTTCTCCAACTGATGTCAGTCAATGATGAATACCAACTTAGTGAAACGTTAGCAAATTTATAGTCGTATGCTTGTGACACCTGGTGATTAGCTGGAATATAAGATTCGTGGCTTATACAATCTAGGATTTGTGAAGAAAATCTACTGGTGCCCCGAGTTGATTTCGTTATAAAAACCTAGAGGTTCAAGATCCAGTTTTTTTTAATTGAATGAGATCAAGTTAAGATTTTCAGTTTTAACTGTAGTAACATGAAAAATAGGATGGTTGATAAAGTTGGGCATAGTCAGCTATTTAAAAAATAGCAGAGATTGGCCACAAGAGGTTTGGTTTACCTAAAAAGTCCAAATTAGCTTGAAGACATAGTCCAATTTTGAGTTATTAGAGTTACCTGTACCAGTCGACAATGAATCATTGAAACATTGAGTTAATTTCTTTAAAAATTGAATAGATAAACATTTTTTATTATTTCAGTGAATGCGCGTATGTATGCATGTTAAAAACAGTCTATCATTGGTATTGAATTTTTAAACGGCGTATATTTCAAAGCCACATTACACAGAATTAATGCCACCTGGAACCTTATAGTTCAAAGAAAGCCTTGTTCTGAATATTACCCCTTTAGTAAGTAATATGACAAAATCAAATCAGGAAATAACCACATCAGAAAAGCTATCATGTGCCTTGACAACAAAACCAATCTATATAACTTCGACTAAAACCATTGTCCGAAAAAGGTCTAAGTGTACATCACAAGTATCTCATTAGTGGCATGTTGAAGAGAATATTCTATTGACTTGTGCGTAACTCTGTTGTTAGCATTAGCACTGACCCCACCGTCTCACCGAAAAAAACCATCAACTCACCACAAAAAATCTACGATGATAAACTAAGCTCTTCACTTCAACTAACTAGATTACTTTGAGAAAGTTGATCTGAAATGAAGTCAGTAGATACAGATAATTTGGTTTGATTGCCTACACACTCCCATTATTTTACAATACTATCGTATTAACAATAATACTTCGATTTCTCCATTAACTAGTGAATTCACCTTTCACAGAGTCAGGAAATGTAAACCATCAAATAAAATTGTATTCAAAAACAATTTATGTAGATTCATTATAGGAAAAGAAATTTTAATAAAACCAGTTTCATTAATTAACTCGCATATATTAAGCTTTCTTAACTGTATACTTTCCAAGTAAGCAATTGCAGATTAATCATTCCCTCGATAAAATATAAACATTGTACGATATGCTGGACAATAAACAGATTGTCGATAGTATCAATCTTATATATTTACAGTTTATAACGATACCTTGATAAATGACTAGAAAGTTTATGAACTAAAGACACACACACACATACAAAGACAAATACTGTTACCGGAAATGTAGACTTTTAAAGCAAACAACTTGAGTAAATAAATAAACTTAGATCAATATATCAATTTGAAATGATCACCAGAGAAAAATAGAAAGTTTAAAAGAGAAAAAAAATACTCTAAAGTCTGGAAAAATGGATATCTTGAACGAAGATATTTTTCTAACAATGGAACAATATACTTATTTCTTTTTCAGTAGGCAGATTTATGCCTGCGGAAATTGCTGACCTAATTGTATGAAATTCAGGTTGTAGATAGTAAAAATATACCCCGCTCCCCTTCCGTATCAAGATTAGATGAGCTAAAATATAATCAAAGCGTTGAATATACTTTACCCGAATGACTTAAAAATTCCTTAAGAATAAGACATTACATAAGGTGAATGGCTTTGAAGCTTAGTCTAGCAACTGCTGAAATAGTGAATCAAGTTTTCGTACTTTAACTAAGGTAGTTCTTTCATAAAATAGAGAAATGTAATCGGTTATCTCAGCAGTTGGGTTAGGGTGATCTTTAAAGTCACTCACCTTATCCACTGTCATATTTTTAGGGAGTCTTCACCTAATGTTGGTCGGTGAGCAAAATAATTGATATATCAGGATATGAAATAGAAGCAATAACAACCTATTACTAATATAATATAAGAGTAAAACATGGGCACTGTATTATTATTATACTACTTTTCCCTTGGGTTCCTAGTCGAACATAGGGCTTCAGTAGCACGTCGCCATTGCACTCTCTCCTCTGCAGTCTTTTCAACCAGGCTCCACGACTGCTCAAAAGCTTTCATTTCTTCCTCACGCCATCTCCTCCATGTCACCCTCGCCTCAGACGCCCAACTCATTGTTTCCCTTTTGGATTTTACTCGACGGCCTGGCGCTTGATGTCCCCAACCAGTCTTCTCAGTGTATGCCCAATCCAATCCATCTCCACTTTCTCCTTCTGCATACACGTTGGGCGATAGGTTCTTGGTTGGTTCGTTCCCACACTTCCTTGTTACTTATTCTTATTATTCTGGCCATCTGATCTTCAGTATCGAGCATGTTGTCTGTAGAATTCCTCCTTCTTCTCTTCATCTGCATTATTTGTTGGCGCGTAGCATTGAATGGTTGTGACTTTCCTCCCTTTTGAGTTGGATCTAGCTGTCATGATCCTGGAGTAGACTGGTTCCCATTGTATGAGAGCCTTCGATGTTTTTGGGGAAATTATGATAGTCACTCCCTCCGTGTGCTCTTGGTTGTCGTCGGGGTGACCGGAGTAAATTATTGATTCACCCGTTGACAGTTTGAAGAGTCCACTTACATTCCATCTGCAGATTCCTCGTAGATTCCAAGCACTTCCATGCCATACCTCCTCATCTCGTTTGCAATCTGGGCAGCCTTGCTAGGTTTATACATGGTGCGGATATTCTATGTCCTCATCTTTGCTTTCAGTTTCATCGAGAGGAGACACATCGGCCGACTGGCTTCCCGAAGGCTCTCACCAACTGGCGTCATTTCATCTTTCCGATTCCAGCGAGGAATAAGTTTGTTTTATGTTTTATACTTTCTTTGTGCTTTGAAGTTTGTTTAGCGATTGGATTGGCTTTACGGAGTAGGGTTGCTAGCCCTATGCCCAGGCTTCCCTGTTAATCTGCGCTTATGACCGGCTAGTAACTAGTGAACTAGTTAACCATACGAGGTATGGGTACTGTAGTTGATTGTAATTCCATTTCAGTCCGTTTATTAGAAATATCACAGTGGAACAGCAGCACTTACTGCGTAACGTTTCGGACACATTTTATTGTCCATATTCATATCAGGTATGAATATGGTATGATATGATATGAATATCGACAATAAATTGTGTCCGAAACGTTATCCAGTAAATGCTACTGTATCACTGTGTGATATTTCTAATAAACAGACTAAAATGGAACCTATTACTAAGCAACAGAAAGGTCACCACGTGGCATGATCAGTATACAGAACCTTTGGATATGGAATGAAAGGTGAAATAATTTAAGAGAGTGTAATAGCCAACACTAAGCACTATTTCCTGTGTTGACTGCAGTCGACTGAACAAAATATCCGCATTCCACATATCTCGATGCAGAGTATTTCGCTATCGGAATCAGAATCCACTTGGCAACCCTGTACACATTTGTGCAGTAGGTAATGAGCCAAATCTATTATGCGAGGGTCAATCATACTACCTGGCAGCCCAAACTTCGATAGGTGGAGTAGGGTTCGAAATCGCGACCCATTTAAAAACAATCCCTTTTAAACCACTTCACTACTTTGCCATGCTAAGTATGGTGGACATTTTCCGGATGATCAGACGAATTATAGACAGAAACTTTATTACTATCCTATCAGTTGGAGAGTAGCATCTTTAAAGGCAGCATTGTTAATGTATCTCAGAGGGGAGGGGATCTTTCACATGACCACATATCTTTTGCATATGAATGACAAGCAGAATAAGACACCGTCATTTCACACTCACTGATCAATAGATTCCAACTATTATTGAAGACTACATAATGTGGCATTGGTTACCACGAAAGCAACCTATTCCTTTACGCAACTGTATTACTAAACAATAATACAAATAAAGATATAAACAATCAGTTGCCACACACTCACCCCGATTTGTCGGGAATATCATCATCATCACCGTCTGAACTATCATCACTATAATCTTCCTCCGCCTCTTCTTCACTGTCTTCATCACCTTTTTCATCGTCATCATTATCATCTTGGAACTTATGATAAACACTTTTCGAATCAGCAGATTTTTCCAATTTATTCACTTTTGCAACGGCTGATGAGTCTAGATTATCCATTTCTAAAGGTATTAGACAAAAATAATAATAATATCCACAGTCTGAAAAGCCATTGGGACTTGACATGGTAAAAAAATATCGGACTCAACAAAAGCCATCAAGGTAGATAAATACAATCAGATGGCTAAATTCGTTTCAAGTATGTGAATATTTACACAACTAGAACGGGATTCAGAACATGCATTAATACTTTAAGAGTTAACGAACAATAAGTATCTTGGTAGAATTGTCCAATCCCTTGACACTACCCGCTGTATTGGCTTTTAAATGACAGAGAGGGGAGTATATCCAGCTGATGAGTCCCAAATAGGACGAGACGCGCATCCTGGATTCTACTGATAGCCACTATCAATCATTAATGACAAGAATATTTGAAATAATTACATTCTACGTGTATCAATAGATAACTTCATTGAAAAGTAGTACAGTAACAGTGAAGTAGTATAATAATAAATGTGACACATTTGTGATATTTTCCAAGGCATCACACTTTGCAAAAGCATATAGACGGGAATAAATTATTACATGGTGAAGATAACAACTTGGTCAACTCAACTGATTGGTAAGAGTTTACCTAATCTAATTCGTTTACACTCAAGCATCTCTCCACGGTGAAAATAAACCCTGATGATCAGGTAATTAAAACATCATTCATTCATTCACATAAGTCATATCACATACACAGAGCTAAATGATATACTTTACATTTAAATCATGAGTAGAAAACTCAGCAACTAGCATTAAAGATATTGCTCGTAAGTAGTGAACTTGCCCAATATAAGCAGAAATACGAATGAACAATAAACTCAAACACTTGTTAACGGTAGAGTGATAGATTGAGTAACGTATCCTACTGCAATAATACACTCTTCAGTGTTTTGGAAGCACTAAGCATGTACCGATACTTTTCGTCCTTTAAGCAGGGTATACATATGACAAAGGATCACTCACAACTAGGCAGTACAGTAAGTTGATGGTTAGTTTCATTGTGTTACACTTCAACTGACGATTCTCCGTGGAAGTTGAGCCAATGCATGGAGTTATGAACAAGAGAGATAACTTTGTACTATATCAAAATCTATACAAGCTTTTTAAGAATTTCAAATTGGTATTCATCATAGACTGAACATGAGTTGGAGGACCATTGGAAACGTGGAGGCACTGGAAAGCTGTTACTTCCTAATATGGGACTCCTCAGAAGTGCGCACCCATGACCCCGCCCCGCCAGGGGTCAAACCTAAGACACTCAAGTTCCGTGGCCACCACGTTACCATTGAGCCAATGAGTTGGAAGCTAGTACTATTTCCTACTTTTGTCATTTCAGGACATAGTGTGACCATCGCCCAATGTCATCGTTGAATATTTATCCTCACGTCTACCAGGTTTGCTTCACCGGTCACAACTTTTCATTGGAACCTTAAGAATCCCCTATCAAAGCGAGTCACCAATGAGGATTAGATGAATTCAGTTTGGAAGTTTTGGGGGACTTATTGATTTCAAACTGGTATTCATTATGATCCCACCAGGGATCATAGATGTCAGCCCATGATGAATAACAAATTGAAATCAATAAATCCCTACAAACCCCAAAATTGAATTTATAGGAATCACTTGAGAAAATGTAATCATATTATATAAGGAGACAATGAAGCTTACCTGAAAAGTCATACTCTTTTGTTTCAGTTTCATCCTCTGAATTATCCATAAACTCATTGTCACTAAACTCTGGTTCATCTGTAAATTTTAAGGAAAAAAAATGCATTTATGTGAATTAAGGACTTTAAAGTATATCAAGATAAATTTAATTATTGACTAGAAAAGAAAATTGTTAATTTTGTGATATGTCACGAATTCACATAGCAGTCGGGTGAAACATTTAGTGATTGAAAAGTGAAATCAAAATGTGGTTAGCTGTCAAGTCTCGTAGCTCAGTTGGTACATAATAGGGCTCGAAGCCCTATGGTCGGTAGTTTAAATCCTGTCCCAGACCAAATTTTCACTTCACCTTCAATCACCAACCAATATCAATTCTTTACGAGACAGTTTTATAAGTACAAAAGAATAGACAAGTATGCATAAGCAATTAAGCAGCTGCACTAGTTATATTGTTGATGTCAGAATACCGTAAATACCATCCTTATGACTGGATGGTGTAAACAATGGATTTAAATTCTGGAAATGCAGTTCCATTTGAAAAATATATTGATTGACAACTAAGTTATTCAGAAAACGGTTTATAGTTCAAAAACTTTGAGCAAACTCTTAATTATGTAGATATTTCCCAGTGACGATTACTACAGTTGAGACTACTATGAAAAGCCAGTTTCAAGGTAGTAATTTGTTGAACTTTTTTAACAGTCCTGTGTTAATTTACTTACTTACTGGCTCATAATTATTCACCTACAACAAAACATCAAGCACACAAAGATATTAACGTAGAACCTGGCACACAAGTGTATCTCATCAACTGGTCATATACTTCAAAGTAGAATACAAAGGAAGTGGGATTGGAAACGACTGAAATTCATGCAAACAAAAGTCTATGAGAGAAGAGAGAATAAGTAGCCAAAGGCTAATGAAAATATTCAGGACTAACAAAATGACAAGGCGAATAAAGATCTGAGCAATTATGACCCATTTGGTACCATATTACAACGAGTGTCTCATAACTGATTTCTATTGGCTCAAGGATCCCTGGCAGACAACCTATATGGCTAAGAGATCAATAATGGGAGACAAGAAGCATCATGACAAGCACAAGATCTAAATGCTTGACCTTTCCGTATCTAAGTTTGCGTGTCTTTTACGAATAAATTGAGTTCCTTTGTTTTACTTTACTTCCGCTTTTACCAACAAGATTTATCGTGAACTCACCACCGTATAGGAAAGGAAAGTGACAACTGCAACACAATATAAATATTTCCTGTAATCAGAAATACAGAACTTGATCACCAATGAGATTTCGAGTAGCCCATGAAATAGAAATTTTCTAGTTGGACTCAGTCAAGAGTTTAACAGATAACCGTTTACCAGGTAGATAGGAGTAGTATACGACTTCTAGAAAACTGATTACGAAACAGAAGAGACCGACGAAAGATGATAAGATGTTGAAGATTTTTTGCACTGCGATTGACTTTGAATCATATTTATTGGGGACAATAGATAGGAAGTCCATAATCCTTAAAATGATATACATCAACAATCAGTGATTCTATAGGAATAGTGTCATGTTATGAGCTGACCTTTTCTCCTAAAATCCATGTAGATTCCATTATTATTATGATTACTAATTAGAACACAAACTTGGTACATCACAAGCACCAAGAAATGCACCACACAAAATGATATAACAAAATCATGAAGACATAAGCCGAAGGGAAGTGGATAAAAATAAAACCTAATAGGAATACAGGAAGGCAGTGCAATAAGATCCACTCAAAACAAAAAATTCATTATTTTTCAGCAACAGAAGATAGAAGGAAACTACAGCATGACCGCCACTGGTCTCGATTTTAAGCCATAACTGATCACTTCTCAAGCCAATCAGTTGCGTCGTCTCTCGGACCCCACCCAGAGTCGTGATGCACCAACAGATAATAACCCGATACAACTAACCTTCATTCCACGGTGCCACGCCACATCATACACTCATCATCCCTTCGCTTCTTCCATCCAGTCTCAGGGCTAGAGAACAATGAACGGTATGGAAGCCATTGGGACGACATTTGTAACACATGTCCAAGCCACCGAAGTCGGTGTTTTCAGATGACTTCACTTACTGAATGACGATCTCCATCACACCAAAATACACGCTGTCGAACCTCAGAATTACTTACACGGTGTTGCCACGGATAAAAGCAATCCTACGGAGAAAATGATGATTGAACACAGAGTTCGCACGCATCCTTGGCTAGTAGAAGCCAGATTTCACAGGTGTAGAGTAGAACTGTTCTAACCGAAGCGTTGTAAATTCGATCTTTTAAGGTCAGACTAACGTCACGACGGCACCAACGGTGACCCAGATTGACGTATGCCACTCTGGCTTTTGATATGCGGTCTGTAATTTCACCACACACAACTACCCAGATACACGAACTTTTAGACTACTTTCAACGGCTCACCACCACCAAGAGTGAGCGCAGGGACAGGTCCCGGCCGATCTTGCAAAGGTACTTTGCACTTTAGTGGTGCATACCACATACCATACTTACAGACACTAATCGCCAACTGATTAAGTGCGACTTGAGCAACCTGTGTTATTGCACGGTAAGACGATATCGTCTGCATATTCAAGGTCGAATAGCCGTTCTCCGGGTGGTAGATCTAAACCATCACGACGCACTTCCTTCAGACCTCCCTCAAGAATGTTATCGACGGCAAAGTTAGGGAGGAGTGGAGAAATCAAGCGATCCTGCCTAACTTCACTGTTGTAGACTCCTACTAGCACCACAATTTAGTGCAAGGATCGTTTAGAATAAGTAGTAAATTTCAATTAATTTTCAAGGCACGGATTTCCTACCTAACTGAATTCCTGTTCTTTTCTGAGACATCACTTTCAGCTCTCCTTATTCAGTAGCTCCACTACACACTAACAATGTTACCAACACAGCTACATGCACAAAAGTTAGAGTATATCACCGCATCTTTATCAGTATTCGAGTGACTGGTTGGTGGTGTAGTAAGTGTAGTGGTATTCAGAATTACTCAAAGGTTTGGTTGATTGAAAACTCCCTACCAAAGTTTATATGACTGCCTGAATCTGAATAGCCGACCAAACTATAAATGATGCACCCTTATTGAAAGCAAACAGCGGCGATGATAACTCAATAGCCTAGTGGATGACGCTCTGGCGTTTAAAGTGGTGAGTTCTCGGTTCGAGTCCCACTGAGAACATCACTCACTGGGAAGCAGGCAAACCCAACTGAAAAGTTTCTGCATTCCACTGCTAGTCACTACCCAGCATTACTATCAAATGTTTATATACAGCTGATACGAGAAATCAAGAAATTCAAGCGATAACTTGTGACCCATGTGTGATTTGATGGTATTTTTTTCAATTATCCCAATATGCTTGAATGTGGAAAATGTCTATTAATACTGGAAGATTCATATCAAAATAACACATTGGTCACAATACCTAAACTGAGTTTGGGGGGTTTGTGGCGATTTAGAGATATTTCAAGTTGGTATTCATCGTAGACTGACATCAATTGGAGGGATAATCGAAACCTGGGAGTACTGGACAGCTTTTTCGTCCTAGTACGGGACTCCTCAGCAGTGCGCACCCACGACCTCGCCAGGGATCCAACCCGCGACCTTCAGGTCCTGTGGCCAACACGTTGCCATTGAGTCACTAAGTCGGAATCCAGTGGTCCATATTCCCAACTTGTCAGTTCACGACATAGCGCGGCCGCCCCCCGTTGTCATCGTTGAGTATTTGTCCTCAAAGCCAACAGGTTTTCTCCACTAGTCACGACTTCCCACTGGAACTTCGGGAACCTGAAGGTTGCGGGTTCGATCCCTGGCGGGGTCGTGGGTGCGCACTGTGAGGAGTCCCATACTAGGACGAAACAGCTCTCCAGTGCTCCCAGGTTTCCATTATTCCTCCGACTGATGTCGATCTACGATGATTACCAACTTGAAATACCTAAACTGCCATGAATTGGACGCCAGCTGTATACTGGTATGGATTGGGAAACTAGGATGAAATGGTTTTCGAGTGTTCTCCTGTTTTAATCTGGTCTATTGGCATCAATAACATCAGTAGTAACCTGTATTAAATTGGTGGTAATCCAACATAAACAATCATCATAGATGATACTGCGTTTAGAAATGCATGTGACCAATATAAAATTTTATGGAAGAAAAGCCAACCAACATCAAGTGAGTGTTGTTAGTACAAAAAAAGAGCATACCATCACTTTCCCACTCTTCTTTTGATGGGAACAGACTTTTTTCATGTTTTTCTGTAAGATTTGAAAAAAAACATAAACAAGTGAAGAAATAATAATAATCACAATGATTCATTTTAGAAACTAAACAATAAGCTGAATCTGTATGCAAAATAATGACTACTCGTTGCAAGAAACACTTGTCAGTCAGCCAGTGAAAAGAAGTTAAAGGCCAAACGTACTGTGCCACACTTTTACAAACCAGAAAGTGAATATATACAACAGAGGTAAACAGCAGGATGGTATTTAAAGTGGGCTAACCATTGATAACAGCTAGCTAACACCATCCCTTTATCAACAAGAAGCGAATATGAAATTTAAGAAATGCCAAAGCAAGTTACTCGTTAAGGCCAAATCAAAATGACATCTGGCATTACTGTGTAACAGTGAAAGTTGTCACACCTCAGATCACAGTAGAAGGGACCAAGATGAAAGATAAAGGAATAAGGATGGAAGTTATCAAAAGTAGAAAACAGTTTGATGGAGAGAGTAAGAGGAGGTAAAATAACACAGAAATCCGATATGACAGACAAAACCAAAGTAAAACCTGTCACATGAATGCATCGGTTTAAGTTGTCATACTTTACAGCAACATGCAAAGAACAAGTGAGTAGAAGGAGAGTGATATCAAAATAGACAGAAGTGTGTGGCAGAAAGAATTCGAAAATCAAGATCACTAAAAAAGTCCAAAGGTTTTCAGTTATGTCATCAAGGTTCTCCAACCACAGATTCCCATTATCTCCACGACCCCAACCAAACAGTCTACACCTCATCACACAGCTCAAACCGACAGTCGAAGACTGTATGGGCTAGTGCCACATCTTGATCTGGCCATCTAGAGCTTTCTTCGAATCGAATCCAACTGCGGTTGACATTGCATACTCAAGTAGGCGGTGGTTCAGCATGCGCAAAGCATGTTTAAGCCACCTCAGTCGATGATGGTCCAAAAACTCATTCACTGACTAACCTATCCTGTCTAATACTCTTCAATAAGCACCAAAATTGCTCATATGGTGATCCGAAAATGCGTGGAAAATACTGCGACTGTATACATAGTCAAAAACCTGGAATCCCTTCACATTTAAATTCAATGGCGATGTCTCACATATACATGATGGGACACAGCGGACTACAGCGCAGAATACTCGTTCTTTGATAGGTAATCGGGTATCCAATTGGTGCCTGAGGTTGGAAGAGGGTTCAGGGTGACCATAGCAAGAGCTGGCACCAGTCGATGAAGTCTCTGACGGTTGGTCGCAGCCGTGTAGGGAGATGTAGACTAGCTGGTTGGTGTCTCCAAGACGATAGGGATCAGTGATTGGCGACTCTTGATGATATGGCTGAAAATCGGTGATAGTAACACAGATGTATTCACCGTCTGACCTCTTCTGAAACTTGGACATTCACACCAACCGTTATCTTCACATCTTTTATTCTCTCATATAACTTTGCCTAGTTTGAGATCACTCTTTTGTGTCCACCTGTTCTTTGTATGCTACTGTGAGGTGTGGCAACTTGAGCCGATGCACTTGTGTGCTAGATCCTACATTGGTTGTCTCTGTCTGCTTGCCAGAGGTGACGTAAGTTTGCGAATCCGAAATGGGCCTCGTATATCTGAGCTGAGACTTCTTCAGCAACCAAATCTTTCGGGCTGATGCGAAATGCCAAGTGAGTGAAGTGGTTAACATAATATAACACTTTACACCCTATCCTAAAACTGTGAGTAGTTGCAAATCAGTCCTGAAGAATCATCTTACATTTGACAGGTATGAAACATATACCAAATGTTTCATGGACTGATGCCATGTTTTAGTCTGGTAGCCTCTAACATTTTGGCAACAGTTTGAAGTTGGGTGGGGAGAAATGCATCTCAAACATTCTCAAACTGCCACTTAATGTGTCCAGAAGACTCTGCATCCTGTCAGCATCTTCACCTAACAGGAATGTGTCATCTGCATACTTCAGATCTACTAAGGGGTCACCTGTGACAGAAGTAATCCCTATGAAGTCAAACGACGAAACAGACATATCCATAAACACGTCTACAAAAATCATTAAACAAGAATGAAGGGAGAGAACGTCCATGACGGATACCATTCGAGGTGCACAACTCACCTGATAATTCAATAGGCTCTGACATGCCCATTGGTATTCTATTACAGAGCCATCAGCAGAGTGATGTGCTTACAGACACCTCTTTCAAAGAGATACTGCTATAAGATCTCTTCATCGACAGATTGCCATGTCACCTGGAGGTCGAGAAATACAGCAAGTGTCAAACGCCGGTAAGTGTGCCTGCGTTCTAGAAACTGGCGGAGGGGGATGTCTAGTCGATACTCTCATGATCAGGTTGGAAATTTGTCGGGTTTTCTTGAGTTTGTTGTTTACCAGACCCAATAAGATGTCGCTAATAGTATTAGGACCTAGAATCTTAGACAATATGTATGTAACACTGATTTCTTTGTGGTTATCAGAACAGAAATCTGGTCACTGTATAGACTTCTCGTCAGTCTACATTTCAGTTGCTTCTGTTCCGCATATTATACAGATCCTGCAGGAATGCATTCACGTACATTATGAATTCAGGAAGAGCTGCTAAATCCATGAATCCCTTCTAACCTTTCCCTGAGAGTCAATCACAGTCCTTAACTCCGTTTTTACACCAGATTGGAGATAATACTCCCCTTCGTCTGTCCAATTACAATAGTTGTCTAGTCAACATGAAATCGAAAGATAGGCTGTATATTATTTCGGTGAACGCAACTATCCTTGTTTATCAGTTTGTCCCTCTTCCTTCTTGAATAAGTTTTCAAGCGTAAAACATATATAAGTAGCTTTGTTTGACACTAGACATAGTAGCTTATTCTAATAACTTAATTAACTACCCATCCCGTCGCTCAGAGCTAGCTAAATTACGATCAGTTTATAAAAAGGTTAAATGTGATGGAACTAAAACGGAGTATTAGTTCTATTTATTGATATACTTGCAATTCTCCGTTGTTTCATTGGATCGGATTGTTCGACCTCTATTGGCATATGGGCTCCTGTGCAGATGCCTCGATATTGCTTGAATGTCAATTATGGTAATTTGGTTGCGGCTAGCGGCGGAATCCAGGACTCGTCAGCTGGATGTACCTGCACCCCAGTGAGTGATGCTGTTCCCACACAGACTTGAACCTCGTACTCATTGCTTCAAAAGCCAAGGCGTTGTCCACTATGCCACGGAGGAACGATAGCCGCTTCTTGTACAACGCGTAGTAGTTATTACTATTTATTAGTATACTTGTAATTCTCATGAGTTCTCTGACAGTTGTCTTGAGCCGTACATGCTCTTAGGTTCTACTCATCATGACAAACAGAATCGATCGTTTGAAACTTCGAGTTGACTACAGTGACAGGTGTATCAACACAATATCTTCATTCCAATCGTCATATAGATTACCGTTATATGCTTCACTTTTTTTATAGATCGCTACTACTTTTGAATAGATGAACTCTAGTTTTCAGTCTAAATTTTGTTGCCTTGCAGTTTGATAAGCTGATATTAGATGTGGCAGTGGTCCCACGTTGATATGAATATGAGCAATGAATGCTGCTCGAAACATCATCCAATAAATTATGCTGTATCGCTGTGTGCTACATCAAATAAACAATCTAACATGAAACTACATTCTACGTGTCCAAGTTTTTCTCTTACATTACCGGTCAATGTCACATTCTCCAACCGCCGTTACTTTTGGAGTGTAGGCCTTGTTTAGTGGTATCACTACGTAAGTAACACAGAAGTCAGGTGTTGAGTCTTGGGCACAAGAAGAAGTCAGTCGATGAGGTTGTTAAACTTTATCGACTGAGGTGGCTAGGAAATGTGTTACGCATGTACAATCCCCATCTACCCCGTCACATAGTATTAGCTGAATTAACTTCAGGCTGGAAAAAGGTTGGAGGCGACCAAACTGAAACATAGCATCAGTTCATGAAATCGTTGACTGTTTGCCTGAGCCGCATAGTTAAACGTAGACTTCCCGCATGACAGCTGAAGCCGATGATCGGGGACTTCAGGTGATTTGGCTCAGATTTATCCACACACTATCTTCATCTTAATCGTCATATCAAATTTTATTACTGTCTCACTTCTCCTTGTTCTCTTTCCACAACTTCCCGTCAATTTTGACTACTTTCTTCCTTATTTCTTTATTTTGGAGCTAGGTGCATTCTCTCTTGATGGGCTGATATGAGGTGTCGCAACTTGGACTATTACGCAGTAACATAAATTTCCATGTTGATGATGACTTGATCTCCATTCCTTCCCAATCGGAGTTGCGGTTATGCTCATTCATACGCATCGATATCAATGGTGACATATCATGTTGTTTGACAGCTAGTTGGTGCCCATAAATTACATTACATCTTCTGCAGGGATTTGGTTGGCATTCATTCATCCTGCTACCGAATGGGTGAAGAAACGGGTTGACAGTTTTTGAAACATCGTTGATATAAGGTAAAGTAATTTGTTATGTGGGTTAAGGTAACTATCCTGAGGTCTTTTCCGTTGATTGAATAGCATTGGTTTTGAATACTTCGCTAAAGGTGGTTTTCTACTGACTTTCATAGTTGTTGAGTGGTGCAATTAGTCTTCGCACGGGCGAATAGTGCAGGCACACAACTCTTATGATGCGTTGGCTTGCTACTATCACAGTTCAGAAAATGATTTGTATCGCCTTCTTGTACGCTTGAATTTGTAAGGTTTCGTCATGTGTTCTACTAATAGGAGCATCTAGAAACGCGATTTCGTAATCTTCTTCATTTGTGAATAAAATGCCTCTAAAGGCTTTTTTGATGGAAGTTAGTGTATTTTACAATTCAATAGTCTTGAAAGTTACAAAGTTTTGTCGAAATAACGCATCCAAATTATCGCTTTGATTATCAGAATGATTGTTGATTTTCTGCATTACTATTTCAATGATTAGTTTGGATATGGGTGACACATGACAGTTCCTGTGGTAAGTTTTTAGTAGTAATTCTCGTATACTTTCAAAGATTCTTGATAGGAAGCAGCCTAAGCCGAAATCACGACTCAAGGTCGTCAGCCACCAAGGTAAACGTTTCGAACTGTAATCCTTGGTCTCATGTTACTGTGTGGTCAGGAAAAACCTTATTGCACAATTTTGTCCTCCAATTAACCAATCAAAATAACTGTCCAACCTCTGACCTAGCGGTTTTATATGTTGATGAAAACTACATATAAATGATGTAATCTTGCCAAATGAAGTCTTCCTTACAGTTACAGGCCGGTCTTTGTCTTCAAATTCTCGTGGCTCAGTGAAGTATAAGGTTTTGTTACGTTTTGTATCTAGTCCAAGCATTGCATCGTGTATTTATTGTTGTCTACTGCGTTTATTTCACTTCTGGTCACTGTTGAAAAGGCCATTGATTGTTTATTTAGTAAGATCTAGGTTGATTGACGTGAAAGGCGCAGTCGCATCATGAGATACCAATTTTTCGCCATTGTCTATGGTTAAGGCCTCTCTCTCTTTTATTCTCTTCAGGAATTCAGGTGTTGAATTAACTGAATGTTGAGCCCCACTGACAAAATGTTTTTACATTTTTTTATAATTCATTTGATAAGTTAAGATTGCACAGAAATCTAAAGTGTTAGCATTTTCAGTATTGTAGTATTATCCTTTTTGGAGTAACCTTTACTCTGTGGAGGATAGGACTCATCGATTGGTTAATGGAGGGTAACCAGTTTCATGTAAACTAGTCCGAGATCCTGATCGAATTCTGTAGATTATTTTGTAATGTGGCCACCAGACTAGGAGACTTAGCATCACGGTGCACTTTAATGGATGTTAGTTGAGTGGAGGCAATCGACAGGAAGCCCTGGACCTAGGCTTCGTGCTTTTGAGCACTTTTCAGCAAGGCGTGTCTACAAGCTGTACGGAACTGGTGTCCCACCTGAGATTCTAGCCTAATCCAATCCTACAGGAGGCTGATGGTGGCTCGAATAGCTCAGTGGTAACGTCCCTGCCTGCTGCACTGCATGACGCGAGTTCGAACTTCAGGCAGGATATCAGTTTCGTAGGGGTTGCAGACACGCCTCGCCAATGAGCTCCAAAAAGCACGAAACCCAGACTTAGGGTTTCCTCTCGATTACCTCTATCCAAGTAACAGGATAAAATTCATTCTGATAGGTTCACTAGCTATTCTCCTGTCTTGTCTCTTATGCCGTTGATTTGAGAAGCAATTAGTTCTTCCTAGTTTTATCTTCTCTTTCCCCCTTTAATTTTCGTTGGTACATTTATGGCAGTGGTGAATCTGTTCTTCGGATTAGTTCTCATATTTTTCGTTAAGTAGTGATTATTTCATTGCACTTACTGAGTCTGTTGTATGCATCTCCTATCACAAATCAGACCGTTTTTTTTTAAAATTATAATTCAGCGATCTTCCTTCCAGTCGGACGACTGATAGATGGTCTATATTTGGTGGTGGTGGGGATGTACTTTAGTAAATAATCATGTAAGAATAAAAGTTATTCTGAAATGGAAGCATTCCAACCAAAACAAGTTCTTTCATCCCGATACGTAAAGAAGCGTATTGCGTTCCAAAGAATTTTGAGATTGTACGGAAATTTTGTAACTCAGAGTGACAGAATGACAGAAACAATTAATGAATTACAAATGTCTTTCATGTGCCTATCTTCGTTCTCATTCATTGACATTTTTATTAAGCGGACTATGCTGTTAAGGCCTCGTACTTATCTTGCTACATACAATATGACTGTGCATTATATGGGCTAATAGTTCCACTTCGTCGTCTCAATGAATCAACTGTAGGATTAACTTTCACACACGCAGTAAATCGGGGAACAACAACAGTCAGAACTAGCGTTGGGTATTTTCTGCGCTCCGTTAATTCTAGGATCCAATAGTGAACCCGAACTGGGGTTAAAACCAGTAACGATGGTCAAATTGTCAAGCCAGGGATATAACAAATGATAATTTGTTGTTTCCAATTGCTATACTATTTGGTTGACAGAGATCTATGTTGAAAGCATACAATAAGGGAGGCGTCAAAGTCAGCAGCATCTAGGTGAGCGAATGAAAAGCTGCAGTAATACCCTGGACCTCAAAACATCTATCGTCAACAGATTTATGGTGACAGTTCATTTCCACTGGAATATCTATACATCCCACAGACTAAAAATATTTGCAAGAGTGTGATGTTGACATGGATGGTAGTAACTTACAGAAAACAGATGACAGTTTTTACTTTCAAGTCAATCTACTGAAATAATTATCTCATATATACTCTAAGTAGTTAATCAGGTAGGGTTAACGAAATATAAGGAACAGAAACCACTTACCAAGATAATCATCGAATTCTGAATCAGGTACTGAGTCAGTATCACTGTCATCTTCATCATCGAGTTTGCGTGATTGTTTAACAGTTTTTTTAGCCTGGTATTCTGGACGTGCTTCCAAAAAATTGAAATATCTGGGTGGTTGGAAGGGGGGGCAAACAGAGAATGAGAAATACGTAACTATTCAATGTCAGAAGCATAAACATTCTTTCTTTTTACTAGAAAATAAGCTTACCGTCAGGTACACTTTAGCGTCAATCACTTTATTGAGGAAGAACCTCATATTTCACTGAGCCGTGAGAATTAGAAGACGAAGATTGGCCTGTAACTGTAAGGAAGACTCTTCATTTGACAAGATTACATTATTTACATACAGTTGTCATCGGCATATAAAACCGCTAGGTTAGAAGTTTGATAATTATTTTGATTGGTTAATTGGAGGACAAAATTGTGCAATAAGGTTTTTCCTGACCATACGGAAACATGAAACAAAGGTTGAAATCCAAAACTTCTACCTTAGTGGCTGATAACTTAGAATGTTGGTTTCGATTTAAGTCGTTTCCTAGCGAATTCCATAGAGCAGTCTAGTGATTAGTTCAAATTAGACCAGGTGTAGGTATAAATGGAATAGTAACTTGGTCGTATCACAGTGTTTATCACTAAATTTGTCACCGATATTCTAAACTTTATACTAGTGTGTACAGATAAGCAGATCGTTTCAAATAATTGGCTTACAAGATCATAAGAAGCTGATACAACGCTGTATCGCTTCACAACAAAATACTTGCTAACAGTAAACTAGAAAATATTTTACGAGTAAATAATTAAATTAAAAAGGAGGTTAATCACTACAGTTTGCAAAACAAAGAATCCCATGAATATACAAATCCTAAATATGAAGGACAAAATCTCACATAAGTAGTTCTAAAGTCGATGATGTTATTTTGAAACACTGGTTTCCATGGTTTGAGCATGTTTACGAATGTCACTTCAGCAGCTCACATACTACTCAGTATTCGTTAACCTTAAAATTGGTGAGAAGTAGAAAATTAAACAGTTGGTAGCGTGATACCGTGGAATAAGAATCATTTCCATTTCGTTAGTGTATGTGGGTGCATTGTGACTCACTGGATGGGGTCTGAAAGATCATGAAACTCAGTAGCCCAGGACATAATTATATACATCTCAGAAACGAAATCGGTTATGCTGCAGTGTTCTTGTTTCCACTAATATCGAAAGGTAGGACAATCGACAAGGATGCACTCAGTAACCACGTGCGTGTTTGTTCAGCAGGCGATAAGTCACACTTATTGTGATAGGGCCAATCACAATATCTGGTTGCCCAAACCTCGGTAGGCGGAGGGGAGTTCGAATCCATGACCCACTCGCTGAAGCTCCTAAAATAGGAAGAAAGTAGTGAACGAGGAATTTTACCATTCAGTTACTTTTCTCGATCCAATATCTATCTCCTGTATATCTGCACAATCTTATATTTAATTTTATGTGGCCCATTTCTCCGTCCCTATATTAAACTAAATTTACGTTTTAAATGAATAATTTTTTAGGATCTCGTAAACAACAACTTCAAATACGTTTACTTCATGAAAACGTACAGATAAATTACAATGAACAGAGATGTTTAAACGCTATGAAATCCCGATATCAGGAAAATGCCTAACTCAACAAAACAGACAATTTCATTATATTAGAGTAAACACAAAAGCAGGCCAAAGGAAAGTCAAAGAATATATCCAAAAGTCTTACCAACACTGTAAAAAGGATATAACCTTGTACATGGATTTTGAGAATGAATAATAGGTCTATCTGATTTCGGACAGCTTATTTTAGTTAATAGAGATGTTATAGTATGGAATAAGACTGTCATGATCTGCACAAAAAGCCCCAAATCCCTGAAACCTTTTACGACTAATCATGTTGCACCGAAGTTTCAAGAGAAAGCACGTGATATAACGTGTAAATATCAGATTGGTCAGAAAGGAAAAAAACTAATGGAATATTCTAATATAGAATGAACTAAAAATGGTCAAGGTCGCCGTAAATATATGTAAACCATTGTATTTTGTACACATTTTGACATTAGAATACACCTCTTATCTTACTGTTTTTTTTATCGAGAGAACTGAACGACCATCAAGGGGTGGGATCTAAAGGTTAGTGTTCAAGAGACCAAGTAGTCAGTATGAAGATATAGAAAAAAGTACTTTAATGATTTATTCCCTACATTATAGGGACTATATTTCAGTAGCAGATCAAATCTTAATGTGGCGCTAAAACAAAGTCACTAAACTTTTAATAAAAGATATATCGAAAGCGGTAAACTGCAAAAAACTTTATTAAATCTTATAAATAACTGTTTTCTTTCTCAAATTCCTTCTGAGATCTGCAGAACCTGTACACTGCTGTCAAATTAGCATTAGCGAATTAAACTTGCTACACTCAGCAAAAAAAACTTAACTTTTAAATTTCATTTTAACGTAAAACAGAACTCACTTATGGAAAAATCGTTCGTGAGCAGGAACACTGGTCACTGGAAGTTGTCGGAATGCGGAACTATCCACACTTATGGAACGTGGCCCAGACAAAGGAGCTTCCTTTCGTTGTAATAACCTTCCAGGTGCAGTTTCTAGGAACGAAATCATAAATGAAAGAAAATAACCAGTTTCATAAAATTTTGTATGTCCAGGCATAGATTTCCCTGAATAGATGTCTATATTACTAATCTTTACAAAAGCCCATTTAGATTAATTTGTGTTTGGAGGCAGTAGAACAGATTAAAAACACTACATACTGTTGGTTGGGGTCAGCGTGACAAAAGAAACCAGTGGTTCCAGACTCTATGTGATATAGCTCAGAATCGATCTCAGTAGCACAGATGTATCCACACATTATCCTCATCTTAATAGTTATACTGGAATTCAGTATTTTCTTACTCTTACCTTCTCTTTTTTTACTACTCTTCTCTACTTTTGACTAATTCTTCTTTCTGACTTGATGTGCTGATATGAAGCATGGCAACTTGGACTGTTATGAAGTAATGCCTCGTCCTACGTTGATGTTGATGACATACCACTCCTGTGATATGCAACGTGATATTCACACTATTCGGGACTTAACATATACTGTAAAACTTAACTTTAGATAACGCTTTTACAAGTTTTCAGACTATCATCAGCGTTAAGCGAAATAAATTAGGACCAATTGCACTGGGCCAATGTAACCACATCTTGTTCTCATCTAAGTTTTGAACAGGCTGTATTCTAAGCCGTTCTATTCCCCCAAACTGACTTGTTTTTTTTCCTTTTTTTTAGTCTCTTTCCACTTTTAGTAACATTATTTTCAGTTATACGTTGCTCCCACCTGTCTGTTTTAGTCTTCTTTTTGTTTTCTAATAGTGTAATTACCACGATTACACGTATCTAGCTGAATCAACCCACTACTGAGTACAATTTAAAGGTACCTAGTGTATCTAACCATAAAGCTTTGTCAGTGAATACATTACCCAAAAAAGTATAATAATAATAATAATAATAATAATAATAAAGCTTTCTCACTATTGAGTTCCAAAACCAACGACAATTCAGCACTTATTTCAATTACATGCAACTCAGCAACTACGGATAGGTTCATGAGTTAGGCTGTGAGCCACAACTACCATGAGCACTCAAGAAAATCTATGGTAGCCTAAACCTTTGTAACTTAACCACACTGTGAGCCCATGAAAGTTATATGCATAAACTAGTTGAACCACCAGTTCACTACAGTCAAAAATAACGAAGTAAAGATACTATTACTAAACAGTTTGGATAGTTAGAGACCACTCAGGCTGATCTGTAGTATTTCGCCAGCCAGATCAGAGTGATCTAAACATCGGAGGGTTGTTTCACTCGTTTGGAGCCGAGCTCATCAGCAGTGTATCCAGTTGTGAAGATTATCAACGTGGACCGTGCAATTTGTAAATCATTTACAAATGGATTATGCAATAACAAAGTAAAACTTACTCCGAACATTTCCAGATTCTGATTTTAGTTGATTCAATTTGTTCACCTTAGGTTTTTTATAGGCAAATCGATCCAAGAAATGCATCGTTGCAAAATCTGTAAACGGATCTCCAGAATATTTTATCGGCAAATTATTTAATAGTGAATTAGCAAATAAGTTGACAGTAGGATGAACATGTTTTGACAGAAGACTAAGAGACCAAACTAAACAGCCTGCAGCCTTTGCGAATTTTGGTTCACGTGCTGTTGGATTATAACCAGAACCGAACAGGTTATTTGAATTTCGTTCTTTTTTCAATGCACGATGATACCATGATGCTGAAATATGTTCACCTGTTACTGTAGACTTTCTTGGTGATACATTTTCTTCGTTTATCGCACAATTCTGTACAATTTCACCATCATCTTCAGAACACGGTGCATCACTGAAATGTTCATCACTGTCGTCGGAGTCCTCAAATTTTGCCAAGTTTGACAACTGATTGATCGGCTAAACATAGATGGACATAATGTTAGTTAAGCAGAATAAAGATATATAAACAGAAAGGTATATTGTAATCGTAATGCTAACAACTCCTTGAATGTATAGGTGTACACCAAGATCAAAGAAAGTATTGGCTTGGACGGAGTCTCATTTCATTGTAAAACTTTTTTCTAATAGTTGACTTTCCATCTTTGAGAAAGATGAATATAAAACATTGCACAGAAGTTTATCAGTTTAAGTTGTTACCATTTACACCAGAGCACAAAGAAACGAAAAACAGTTGAATGAGATTAAGATAAAAACGAGGCGTAAGGGAGGATGTAGATGAAAGTTAAGAAGTTGCTACAGATTTAATACATCGACGCCACTGTTTCTGTCTTTAAGATTCTCTAGCCATTGATTACTTACATCTCTAGGACACAATTTGGTTAGAGTCCGATAGATTCCTCAGGCCACCCTACAAGCTTTTAATGAAACTTACCGACTACAAACAAAGGTTTCAAGATTATTAATAATGACCAGTTAATTCGGTCTAATCAGCAACGAGAAACTACTAGTAATAACACTAATAACTACACTCACTGCACAAACAGTAACTATCGTGACTCATTAGCTTAATGGGTAGCGCTCTGGCCTTTAAAGCGATCGGTTTTAAGTTCGAGTCTCGGTGGGAAACAGTACCATTCACTAAGAGGCAGGCAAATCCAGCTGACGAGTCCCAGACAGGACAAAACACGGGTGCTGGATTCCACTCCTAGCCAGTGTTTATTATTACCATTAAAATGAAAACTGTTCTCGAGTCATGTATAAATATCCTAGCACGAAATAGAAGCAATGGAATTCGTCTATCACCCTATAACTAAAAAGAAAGTCCTGTCACTGAAACATGTTAATGTTCAATCTACATCATCAAAAAGCAGAACTAAGAAAAATCACTTGTTTTCAGTAACTTTGACAGTATGTCAAACACAAAATGGATTGAAACCATTTACCAAACAAACCAGACAAAAATACAGTGTAAGATAAGCAATTTACCGGGATTATTAAGTCATGTATGAAGCGACATTTATTGAGTAATACCTGCTTCAAAATTTCACTTAGATTACCAACCATATTACTGTACCGAGAAAGTTATGCTAAAATCATGTAAATCTGTCTTGTTTGGTAACTGAACAGACTCAACTTAAAATGATCACTTCTAATATGACTAGAACTGTGGGTGGCATTGTCGCATCCAGAAACAGAATTAGGACCTATACAAAGGGGTGAACATTACTCACCTAACCATTTAGTTCTACGAAGTAGATTAAAATGAAAACACAAACTAATTACAATGATAATGATAATGATGATGATGATGATGATGATGATGATGATGATGATGATGATGATGATGATGATGATGATGATGATGATGATGATGATGATGATGATGATGATGATGATGATGATAACGTTAAATTAAACCGGTAATTACTTACTAACTGTTCCCCACTTGTCTGAGAAGCAACTATAAGGTTCGGTTTCGATGTAGACACCTGTATTGAAGATTTCATAAAATGAAATGCAAACAACGTAAGCCAAAGTAAAATTAAGCAACATTACAGACATTAAGAAGTAAAAGATGAATCGTCTCAAAACATCATTGTGAATTTCTTGTTTACTTTAAATAAATTCAGTTTGTCCGCCAGTGAATACTACTATGGGGTCCAATGTTAATAATAATAATAATAATTATAATAATAATAATAATAATAATAATAATAATACTGTGATGCATGACAATAAGTGTGAACATGATACGCACCCGTATCCTTCAAGCATGAAGTTGCTAACATTGACACAGATAACATCTTCAAAATGATTTCGTATTTTTGAAAACCTTTACCAACCTTCTTGTACTCTTGCTACCCAAATTTTCATTTAACCCTTAATCATTATCATTCAGTGAAGATACTAGTCTGCCAAACCACGGCTATCTCAGATAGTCAAAATCATAATCAATATGATGCTCCCCCTCTCTGATTCAGTTACATTTGGATTTGAATGAGAAGTCCTGACTAGGTAGCCAGTGTGAGTACGATCAAGCGGTAGTGACGCGTCACGCATTCACATTGCAGTTGGGCAAAAGACTCGGTGATTGAACCGGAAAAAAATCTAGTCAGCAATTGGGCCCCGTAGATCAGCTGGTAGAGCGTCGGACTGGAAACCCAGTGGTCGCAGGTTTGAATCGTGCTGAGGCCCAAATCTTCATATTACCTCCAGTCATCACCCAGTGTCAATACAGGTCTACCAAACCACGGCTATCTCATATAATCAAGTTTACAAGGAGGGGGAGGGGGGGACTATCCAAACAGGCATATTATCTAACTTCCCAGAAATACAACCTGAAATGCCTAACAGTTAATCGTTTTCAATTACCCTGTTTAAAAATTTTAAAAATCCTGGGGAATTCGAACTCGAAAAAGCTGTTATACAAATGGATATTGTCGCCTTACACATAATCAGTTCACAAACATCTAAAAAAAATCATTCAGTTTCTTTCTCTTTTGTCTTGTTCTTATCAACTAGTGATTGGGTTGAACAACAGATTAAAGTACATGGATACTAGTTTCAGCGTTACAGTTGATGTGATCACTAATGAATTGTGTATCGTATTTTTGAATCCGAATCATACTACTAACTATGCAAAAGTTCAATACTTTGGGGATTTTTTTCATTCCTGAAGATTACTTTCCTCTTCAAAAATGAAATGATGGTTACATGGAAGTTACTATATGACCAGTGAACACGTAAAACAATAATAGAGAGAAACACTCAGCCACCTTGTGCACATCCGTGCAATAGGCAATGAGCTACACCCATTGTACGGGGGCCAGTGATACTACCTGGCTGCCTAAACCTCGGTAGGTGGAGCGGGACTCGAACCCTTAATCTAATGGTTGAGAGATTATCTCCCTAAACCACGGACCCACAGCTCCATAAAATAATAATAATAATAATGCACATGAAACATGTCTGAATGTTAAAATCTACCGGTGAATAAAACAACTTACTTTGTTGAGTAGAATCAAACAACCTATAACGAAACCAGGATCTGTGTGTGAAACACACAGCTGAAGGATTCTGTGAACAAATGCAGAAATTCTATCAGTATCATCATCAGCTATCATACTTTGATAAACTAGACGAAGAAGGGTTGGATTCCTTGAACTCTGGTGTATCGCAGGATCTAGTAACTTCCGATATAAAGCCTAGAAATTAAGATAAGCAACAGAGATGCAGAGATTTGACTCTAGCGGTCAAGTGAAAAATAATGTACACTGTTTATAGATGATGAGTTGAAGTTATAAAGATAAATTTATGCTCATAAATGAAAGATACATTTCATCCGTAGCTATACCGTCCACATCACAAGCATAGTTAAGACGTATTGTGAATACGAAGCATTCTGAAAAATGATTGACTGGTGACTGCTTTCTACTACTGCACGAATAATAGTCAGTGTGTGAATACTCAAATAAATACTTAGTGAAATAAAAACAAACGCTTGAATTTTGTTTTTCTGATCAAATACAAAGTACAATGGCTTTGAATACTCGAGATCAAAAAATATACTGCCGCATGAAGTGATGTGATTGGTTGAAAGCCAGTCATTGTAGTGAATGCCCCCAAAAAATAACATCCAAAATATATTAGGGACCGCAAAGCTTAGTGGTGACATCCCTGATCACAGTTACGGGTGGTGTGGATTGGAATCCGTAAGAGGATGATCAGTTGTTTTATACGAGGTTGTAGAAACACCTTGCCAAAGACTGTCTGTGAACAGGATACCTCTAAATATCTAACATCAAATAAAGTTCACCATGACGAGTTTTCTAGCTTGGCGACGATAATTACAAACTAGACTAATCTCGCCGAACAAAATGATTATTCTAGTAGTGTTTTTCTTTCAGTGTGCAGTAAAAGATTGGTAATGAAATCGGGCAATGCGTAGTCAAATAGCTATGCACAAGCTTGTGCACAACAGCACCCACCAATATGTACTTTATGAGAGCTGTCGATACTAGTTAGGATAAAAGCCCATGACTCACTAATTAAAAGTCAACTACCTTGGACAAATGAACCCCAGATTCACATCTGAGAATGAAATGCGTATAGCAGGGTTGAATATGAATGCCAGACAAGCTAATAAGGGATTTATCACTGAGATGTTTACTTATCTAGATATGTGAAGTCAGTTAAAAGAAAAACGTTGAAGAAATCTACAAGTAGTATAATCAAAGAATTGCACAAGTCTATAAAATTACTGATTATTGATTCCAATATCATTGAAAAGTGTAGATTCACAACCAAGAACTTGCAACGTAGTACAAAACTAATGGTTGCAGACTGAACAACTCTATTCAAAGTAGACAATCCCAGCTTTTGCTTTCTTTACTCAGAGAAAGGTCTAGTCAGACAAATCAACAACCCGTGATATAAGTTCACTACCATTATCAAATACTTTCGTTGTTCGTTTCGTATTGGGTTTTTTCAAAACATAAAAGGGAATATCTTATTATTAGGAGGTAATGAAGGTATATTTGAATGGATCTAATGAAACTTCTATTTTCGTCTCGCTACATCGTATCTTCCTTACTCTCCTTTTTGTCTTCATATAACTTCAGTGTGTTATTTCGTGTGGTACACCTCGTGATGCCTCTAACATACCAAGTTAGAGCTGTGGCTCGGTGGTTCAGGGAGACAACCGTCAACCGCTGGGTAGAAGGCTTGAACCCCACTCCACCTACCGAGGTTTGGGTAGTCAGGTAGTATTAATACCCCTTGCACAATCGGTGTGGCTCATTGCCTACTGGACAAATGTGCATTAGGTTGCTAAATGTGACATACCAAGTTTATGTTTTGTATAAATTTTAAAACATCTACACTGTTGTTGAGGTTAACATCGTTTTCACTCAACAAAGGTGAAAAGAGCAAAGCAAATCAACTACTGAGATGCTTAACGAGGCTATTCTTAGAAGGAGAAAAATGCTACAGTAAGAAAGGAAACTGACCTGATAATAACGATCACGTATAGCCACATGATGAATTGAAAGTTGAAAAAGTACAGACAGAGCTTGAACAGATACCGTGAACCCAGTTGTGTGGACAAGTCGGAACAGATCATTGATCTCACTCACCATAGATGTAAATGCATCTTCTGACAACAGGAGTATTCAAGCAAAAAAGGCAGTTGAAGAGGGAGAGAACATCAAAGTCGTTTAGCGTTAAGATAATTACATCATAAAAGAAACCTGGGAACTATTTAGAACTTCGAAAAGTACCCACCCTTATCCTGTAGGTTAGTAATAGAGTCGCACAAAATTTATTTATTGAAAAGAATTTTACACATCAAAATAAACCAACGACTAATAGTGAAAATAGGTTTATAATAATAAGAAAAGTAGTTGTTTTATTGAGCAATAGCAAAAGAAAATGTGAGCATCATTCTCTTTTAGTTATGAAATTTACATGAAGCCTAAAAATCACGTGGAGACTTCTGCACTAACCTGAGTTGCGCCTATTATAACACTAACGATACTCTTTGGTTGCCTCAAGATTGGTAGACAGAGTGGAGTTCAAATCAAAGAATCACTTGTTATCATATAACACACTGAAAGACGCAAATGTCGATGAACAGCAGAAAAGTGTTCACTAATTAGTTGTGTCACTTCATCTAAAATACTCAATACTAAAAGACTCTATGGGAATTAGAACAAACGAACAGAATATATAATTAGTCGTTTACATTATTTATGTAATTAAGAGGCTGCAGGCGAAAGCACACAAGACAGGATCACCCTTCCTACTTTTAAGAATCAGTAATATGTAGCACCATGAATTGTTATCTGATCATTTAGTTCTCATAGAAATGGAACTTATCATTGCTGCATTACAATCCAATTTGCTACGACCCACATCAGTATGTCAAAATGCAATGTAACAAAAAAGAAACACAATGAAATGGTGAAGATATAACGAATTGTGGCAAGAAAGACAGGAAAATATGAATTTCACTTGAGTATAATAAACCTCGCCTGGTTGTTGATAGTGGAGCCTATCTCTGTAATGGTAGATGAAAATCCATGCCCGTCTCATGATTTGCAGCAAGTTTAAATAAGGTTATGAACATCAGTAACTTGGCATGTGGATCATGTAATACCAAATGCTATTTAGGACCTCGCCTGGTTAGCTAGTTCACCAGTTACTAGCGTTATGGGAACCAGTCTCCTCCAGGATCATAACAGTAAGGTTCGACTCAAAAGAAAGGAATGTCACAATCATACAATGCTACACTATGCACCTACAAATAATTCAGATCAAGAGAAGAAGGAGGAGTTCTACGGACAACTGCAGTCAACACTGGACAAGACCTTGGTTGGCGACAACAAAATTCTGATGGGCGACATGAATACCAAACTGGGAGCAGACAACACAGGAAGAGAACTAACCATGGGTCGAGAAGCGCTCGGTGAGATGAACGAGAATGGAGAATTGTTTGCGGAATTCTGTGCATTCAACAATTTGGAGTCAGGCACTGTGTTCAAGCACAAGGATATCCACAAAGCGACATGGATTTCACCAGATGGACACACTAAAAATCAGATCGGCTTCATCTCAATCTCAAGAAATTTGAGTCACAGCCTGCTTGACACAAGGTCAAGAAGGGGAGCAGATGTAGGCTCAGACCACTCATTGTCTAGTGCAAGGAACCTTCCAAATCAAGATGAAAGCATTCAAGGAAGTTGGTGATAGACCACAGTTGGAGTAGAACACCCAGAACATAAACTGAAGGACGAAACTACAAAGGACATCTTCACTTCAGTCAGTCATCAGGACAAAATGGGAGATATCGAGAAACATCCCTGAAGAAACCTGTGTGGATGAGCACTGGAGGTCTTTGGAAGAGATGTGGAAAGAAACCTGCATAACCGTATTAGGACGGAAGAAGAAAGGAGATAAGGAATGGATCTCGATGGACACATGGAAGCTGATAGGGGAGGGAGAGGTGGGTGGTGATGTCGAAGCGGAAGATAATAATAATAATAATAATAATAATAATAATAATAATATTTATTCCTGAATATACAGGCACACATCATTTTTACAGGTATGACTAAGCTTATATGCAAATTACATTCATCTTCATGGAAGGTAATCTGAATCCCTGTCCGTTGTCACTATAAGATATAAGTGCTGCATGTTCACATGATGGAACATCCCAGCAGAATAAGTATGCAGAAAATTTACAAGTTGGACCGGTGCAAGGATGAACAACGAGGAGAGGAACTGAGTACAATGTATAAAACACTACACTGGACAAAGAAGTGAAGAAGAGTGCGCGCAAAAACAAAAGACACTTCCACCACGCATTGGCAAGTGAAGCAGAACAGGCCGAGGTCTGGTAAAAGAGACCTGACAACATTGTATCAAATAACCAGGTCACTATCTGGGAAGAGATCAACACAGATGAAACCAATAAAAGATGACGAAGGAAATCTAGTTACCAAAGAGGAGAAACAAAGGAAACAATGGGCTGACCACTTCAAAAAACTCTTGGATCGACCGCCACCTGCAGCCCAGCCACAGAATCACCAGTAAACACAAATCCTCCAACAAAAGTCGAAGTCCTGAGCGCCATAAAGCTACTGAAATGCGGGAAAGCAGCAGGACCAGATGGGATCCCGCCAGAAACACTGAGAACAGACGCAGGAACAACAGCGGACATGCTCACACCACACCACTATTGCAGAAGGTCTGGAAGGAAGGGAAGGTACCTGCCCACTGATTGGAAGAAGGGCTACCTTGTCAAACTCCCGAAGAAGGGTAACCTAAGTCTTCGCAAGAACTGGCGCGGAATCACGCTCCACTCCTGTCCACCGCAAGCAAAATATTAAGCCGCATCAGTCTGGAGAGACTAAAGGATGCACTGGATTCAAAACTGCGACCCGAACAGGCTGGCAAGCTTCAGGAAGTACAAATCGTGTGCGGACCAAATTGCAACGCTACACTACGCATCATCATAGAACAGAGTATAGAATGCCAGTCAACTCTCTAGCTCACTTCAACCTCATCGACTTGGCAAGGCCTTCAACAGCGTCGACCGAGAAGTAGTTTGGCAGGCAGCTGTTTCAACACTACAGTTTTAGTGTCACAAACCATTATCAATCTCATTCAACAACTATATGAAGACGCCACATGCCAAGTAATTCACAATGGAAAGCTCAGTGACGCTTTTGAAGTGAAGACAGGGGACAGGAGTAAGACAAGGCTGTCTACTATCACCCATGATATTCCTGATTGTAGTGGACTGGATCATGCAACAAACAGTGAGGAGCGAGAAGAGGGGGATACACTGGCTGGACCGCGGAAAAGGTCCTAGAAGACTTGGATTTCGCCAACGATGACTTGTGTCTAATGTCGCACAAACTTGAAGATCTACAGGCAAAGGCTAACAAGTTGACAGAAGAGGCAGGGCAGCGAAGACGGGACTTCAAGTGAACGTAGAGAAGACAGAGGTGATGAAGATACCCAAACAACAACACCACCACCAACAACAAGCTCCAATCACCATCAGCGGGAGAAGCTTAAAGGAAGTAATTTCCTTCACCTATCTAGGAAGCACTGTCCCAACTACAGGCGGCACAGATGAGGACGTCAAAGTCAGGATCGGAAAAGCAAGACAGGCACTCATTAACCTGAAATCAGTATGGAGATCTTCTGCACTGCACTCAGCATGTGGAACAAGATCCGGATTTTCAACACCAACGTCAAGTCAGTGCTTCTGCATGGCTCAGGGACTTGGTGCGTTACGAAAGGGATTTCCAAAAAACTACGGACTTTCATCAACAACTGCCTACGCTGGTTCGGTACTGAAGATTAGGTGGCCAGAATGATAAGAATAAGCAACAAGGAACTCTGGAAACGAACTAACCAAGAAGCTATCGCTCAACAAATATGCAGCGGCAGGGAGTGGAGGTGGATTGGATTGGGCATACACTGAGAAGGCCGACTGTGGACATCACGTGCCAGGCCAGATACTCGAGTGGAACCCAGATGGGAAGCGACAAGTTGGGCGTCAGAGGTGAGGGTGACATGGAGGAGATGGTGCGAGGAAGAAATGAGAGCTTGTGGGCTGTCATAGGGCCAGGTTCAAAAGGCAGCAGAGAACAGAGTGCGCTGGAGACGTGTTACTGAAGCCCTGTGTTCCACTAGGAACCCAAGGGACAAATAATAATAATAATAATAATGGGTATAACCAATCGTTTTGTTTTATCCATTTATATCTTAGATTTCGATTACATTAGAAAGGCTAGTTAACAGGACCGTATGACGAAATTATAAAACCAGTCGACACTATGGTGAAAATAAGGCTAAGAAGTCAGCGGAGGATCTATTGCGCAGAATGAAACTACTTCTAGGTGAGTCAGTGGTTGAATTTAATCCCTAAGACCAGCAATCCCAGTAGGATGTATGGTACTATTAAGGTCCATAAACCAGGTTCTTTTATTAGACTAATAGGAGAATTCATAAACACGCTAAATTACGAATTATCAAAATATTTAGTGATGATACGATGTCCAACTAGAAGTTCAAAATTTAGACTGACTAACTCTTATGAACTCAAACGAAAATTAGACAACTTGCGATTGGATGATGAAGAGATAGTTAGCCCTGATATGCCCAATCTCTACACCAATCTACTAATTAACATAGCTCTAAAAGTAGTTAGGAATGAGCTCAGATGTCACCGGGAGCTTACAGTCAGAGACAAGATACCAATTGAAGAAATCATAATTCGAGTACAATTATTCCTGACCTCTGCAGTTTTCAAGTTTCGAGGGAAAACGTCCATTAGTACGGTCATGACGAAATTAAATAGGAACAATGATAATGGACATCCCTACCGGACACCACTAGTTGTCATCAATTCATATGAGAAATCTTCATAAGCCCTGACACGGCTGCCTGAGTTCAAGCAGAGGGCTTGGTTAGCGTTATATACTTGCTCGGTACTCCCTTCAGCCAAACACCCCCACAACACCTCACGGTCGACAGAGTCAAATGTTGCCTTCAGGTCAAGAAACATGGCAAGTGTCGGCAAGCGGTAAGTACTCTTGTATTCCAGAACCTATTGAAGGGTCGAAATATGATCAATGCACCCTTGTCAGTCTGAAAACTGCATGGTTTTTCCGAGTATGATGCTCTCAAGTTCCAGTTAGGCGTCGGATAACTATGGACCCAAGGATCTTGGGCATGATATTGGTTAAATTGATTCCCCTATGGTTGTCGCAAGAAGTTTCTCTTCCTTCTTATATACTAGAATGATCAATGAAGTAGATTAGTCTGATGGTACTACCTCCGATTTCAATACACCACCTATTACCTTTGTTATTGTAATCAGCAATTTCCTACCTTTATCCTAGGAGACTTCAAATGGTAAACTGCTGCTTTGCATCGTTTCAGGTTCGAAACAGCTTCAGCAAGAGTTGGAGGACCGCCATCTACCTCCAATTTATGTTCAGACTGGATGTTGAGCAATTGAAGAGTTGCTGAGGGCCAGTTGAACTGTTCTTTAAAGTGTGACGCCCAGCGTTCTTCATGACTGTCCTGAAAAGTTACCAGCGTCCCACCATTTTCGGTGATGGTTTCACTAACTATCGTCCACTTCTTGCCGGTATTCTTAATAAACCTAAATAGTTGCCGAGTGTTACTCAACCCCGATGCTTTCTCTATCTCTCTCACTTTCGTAACCTATCACTGCTCGCGATCGACGCGAAGACCATTAGACATTCAGAGCCAGCAGGACGCAGTCTTTTCACACTAATCAGTTCGAAAGGTGTTTGTTAACCACGAGGTGTTGGTTGTCAGTTGCCTTTATCGCTGTTTCTACAGCCATCCTAATATTACCCCCAGGTTTCCTCATGATGAACAATGCTGTGAAATTCAGACTAATGCTTAGATAACTTCTCTTTAAATGCGTACATGGCATTCTCATCTCCTAATTGAAAGTTAAACAAGGTTCACGATCAAAGATAGTTTTAATATCATGTATTATGGGCCCCAAGGACTGCGTCGGATGCATTGCCTGATACAATTATTCGGTACGAATGCAGTCGTAATGTTTTTGATGCGAATAAAAGTAAAGGCGGCAAGTAAACAACTACAAAAACTGTACTTACCAGTAATAAAAGGAACAGTTCGACATAGACCGCTAAGAAGTATGGTAGTAAGCCGTTCAGGAATCTCCTTGGAATTCGTTATTGGGTGAAAAAATGACATGTAAATCTTAACCATTGTAAGAGCCAAAGACTTGACGTCTATGTTGCCACTACCACTCGGGTTCGAACTTTTTTTAAGCTCCAAACAACTCAAAAGTGAAAGAGAGTAGTATTTTGATCGCTCCAACAGGTTAGGGCGAAACAAAAATGACCGAATCTCCTGAACAATTAAATGCATAAGAAAACAAGACGTCCCAGCTACAGAAATATTAGTTTGAAGTTAACACTAACCAATTAAACGAAGCTTGTGTATCACTGCGGATGCAAATTCCTTGCTACGATCCCCAAGTTTGTTAATCATTATACTTAATATCAACTGAAAAAATAAGACAATAAAGGCCTACCGTTTGATTTTCTGATTTCTCAACGAGACTGCCCAGAATACCTAGTTACTGCATTAAAAAATTTAAAAAGTTAACTACCTAGTGCCTTGCGCTTGAAATCACTTCCACAATCACTTAACAAAAGTTGCTGCGAAATGTATAACGATTAAGTGGCTAACCTCCGACGCTTTAATGAATTGAAAATATTTCTTCTTGATTTCATCTTCAAAGTGCCATAAACAAAGGATTTCTTCTTTTGAGGGTGATGTTCCAAGACTTCCCAATACATTTAGTGGTCGTTTTGATATGGGAACCAAAATTCGGTGCTTTGGAATAAGACTACTGAACAGGTGACTAAGTACGTCTTTAACCAACATCAAAAATCTACAAAGACTTACCCAAAGATCTGCAACAATCACGTTTCTTGGATGGTGAAACGAAAGATATCAGGTTTTCGAGGAACCGGGTGGCATACATTGGATAATAATTAACTAGGTATGCCATAGCGCACATATAGTCTTGTCCAGACTTTGTCTTAAGCGCCATGGATAACCATTCTCGCGTGGTTCGATTAAGAGATCCTAACTCTCTAGGTAGTCCATTCTCCCACAATTTCGACCCGTAATTCTTTTCGAATGCAGCACTAGTTTCATCTCTCAGTCTCAAAAGATCCTCTGTTGGTAAAATTGGTCCGCAGCATTCAGAAAACTTTAATATGTTTAGTGCAGCGGACTTACTTTATTTGCAAACCACTTTGCCATGCTTGTAACGCAATTACCCAAAGTTGTTCAAGGTCAGTTACGGTTTCAATTTCAGCTATGAGGATAGTAGGCCAGTTGACCTGTGTTAATCCTTGCAGAAGATATCTCTGTAAAGATTTAATTTCTCCTCGAACGCGTTAACAGAATGTGCTGAGACTACTTGCTGAGGAAAGGATTTCCAGGCGTTGACAACACGATGGGAGAAATACAGATCCATGCTAAGTCTTACGTATCGCGGTTTTTGAATTTTCTTGCGATGATCTCGGAGACAGTCAGCCCTAGCAGAGGTGAAAAGAAGGGATATGCCAGTACCAAAGTCATTATTAAGAATACGGAATGCCACTATGAGATCACCCCGTTTCCCACGGTAAGACAGCGGGAATAAGTTTGGCCGATCTAGTCGTTCCTCATAGGACAGGTTCGAAAGGCCTGGCACAAGTTTAGTACCTGCCCTTTGAACACGCTTGAGTGCGTCAGCATCCTTTTTTGGGCATGGGCTGGCCGCCTGAATGTAGTATTTCAAGTGAGGTCTAACGTAAGTAGAGTAGAGCATTCTGAATATGTCCTGACCAAAACTGTTGAAAGCTCCGGGGATGGACCATAATACGCAGAAGCCCTTTGCTGCGGTTACACTGCAGTTCGCCGAGGTTTTCAGATCACGACTAATAATGACACTCAAGTCTTTCGGTTCAAGGACTGGGATTAGCGATGTAACATCAACGGAATACTGGAAACAATTGCTGTGATCGGTGTGCATTATTGCACTTTTGTTAGGGTTGATTTCCAGGCAACAATGTTTGAACCAACCTACTAGTTCATCTAAATCCGCATTAAGTGCATACCTATCCGTATCACTGGCTCTCCAAACTCTTACATCATCGGCAAATAATAGTACCTATGAGTTGAACACTTTTGGTAATCCGTTGATGTATAATAAGAAAGGAGTGGACCTAGGATTGTTCCTTGGGGAACTCCACTCATCACAGGCTTCCACCCAGACAGTTTCCCATTTACCCTTGCTCTTAGCCTTCTGTCGTACAAAAAGTCCCTAATCCAGGCTTGCAATGAAGCACCAAACCCGAAGGAGGAGGACAGCTTTCCTAGTAATTTCACATACGACACTTTGTCGAATGCATTACTGAAGCCTATAAACATGGCATCCATCGGCAGCTTGCAGTCACGGGCTGCAACCCGTTCCTCTCTTGCGGTAAGGAAGTAAATTAAAGAGAAGTGCCCAGTTCGAAAGCCGTGTTGCTGTGGTGCCAAAAGATTGGTTGATTCAACGTGTTAAAGTACCTTGTCACAAATTATTTTTCTAAAATATCAGTAACCACGCTAGTTCGACTAGAATGAAAGTAGTTAGACACAAGCTGGTGACTATCAGCCCCAAAAACCGGTCCGATTATGACATCTTTTCAGTCTCTAGGGTGGCGAGTCACAGCGAGGGACATGTTAAGCCTATCCGTGATTGGCTCAGCAATGATGTTCACTGGGGAGGACAGCAGCCTTGGATGTAATTCGGCGAGACTTGGAAATTTTCCCTGTTTAAGGCTAATGAGCAGCTGAAAGGCTGTTCCCCTTGTCATGAACATAGTATCTACTAGTGAAGCAGTGCTGGCACCACTACTGAGCACTCCATCGTCATAATCTACAAAGTAAACTTCACTAAAGTAATTCTATAGACATTCAGCTTTGGGCAGGTTAGATTCCGCTGGGCTATCAGACTTTTCATCCGTCTCCAGAGAAGGAATTCCACATTTTCTTTTAGCCCTCCTTCTGATGAATGTGAACAGTCTTTCAGGACAACTACTGGGCATCCATTTCCTCTACTTCAGTTACGTACATGGTTTAGCACGTAGCCATTTTCGAGGCAGGATTGGCCACGGTAAATGACCTCGATGGTAAAGAAGCCTTGCTTCGGCGTCAGCTCCTAACTGGCCACTTCACAGGTCCCACGTCCATGCGCTTTGGATGTGACTTATAGTATGTGGACGTCATCATGGACATAAGGTAGTATACTGCGCCCATCCGTCCTCACGCAATAATGCCTCGAGAGGGGTGGCATGAAATCTGAATCCTTTGTTAGCGGGTTTCAGTAACGGCTACTAGGTCAGGACCTAGTTAACAACTCAGATTCTCGAGGTCTGTCATTTGACTCTTAATACTGCAAACAACAGTGTAGATTAAGTTCGATATGTTGGAAGAGTTCCATGACCCACCCATACGGGCTTCGGAAGTATCCACTTTTAAGACCTCACAACCCGAAAGCCCACTACTTTAGGATCGTTTTCTCCATTAGTCTGTCGAGCCTTAAGTTGGGCGACAGCTCTTTCTTTCATTCGGTCCTCGAGAGGCCAGTCAGGTCGGATGCGGATATCCAAATTTCGTAGTTTGGATGCGTTACCCAAGAGTACATCCGCTTCCTTGTTGCCCAAAGCAACCATTAAAATCCCCTCCTCATCAGGTTTTTCTTCCTTTTTCTTACCTAGCCCGACTACTTTGGATATATGTACTCCTTGAGACTTTTCGGGGAGAATGCGTCTGATAGCCGACTCGACTGGTTTCAGGGCATGGTCATGACCTGTTGAGGGGTTGTTGTCCGATGACTCCTCAACATTACAGAAGATCACACTGGTCGCCGGTGTGGAATCCCTGATTCGCGTGTTGGCGGCCTTCGAGGCCTTCTCAATGGGTTTCATAAGCTTAGTAGCTTCAGTGATGACCTTTGGGGGCTTCTTTGAGTCCCTTCTCGGATAAATCTATGTAGATTCGTTGATCAACTCTGTTAACAGAGACGTTGTCTTTTAGTGAATCCGTAGACAATGTAAGTGGTGCACCATATGCCTTCGGTTCTCTCTTGCTCCGAGTACTCATAGGACTCGGTGTAATCTGACCAGTTGGATCACCAGCGTCCACCGGTCCATTGTGAGATCCTGTATATAAGCAGTAACACCTGCGGTGTCATCATCTGATGCTGCATTGGAATGACAACTACCGCTTCCGCGTGACTGTTTTTTGACCAGTAACATTTTGACAGCTTCCTGGGTTAGGACTGACGGTGGCTTACAGCAGGAGTCACATAAGCAGGGAGAAGCTGGTTTGCTGCAACTCTTGTACACGGTTGGTGCCAATCCGGTACAAACTTTATGGAACCAACATGCGAACCCATCACATTGCATACCTTCTTCAACCGTAAATTTACAGCTGGAACGATCGCAAACATGATTATCGCTAACCATGTTGTTCACAACTCCGTTTTCACTAGCACCGTGTACTAACTCATGTATTCGGTCAAAATTTCGACACAAGGACCTAAGTTGCAACCACACAAAGACCAACTTTGAGCCTCAAAAATGATTAAACTCCGAACACTGGCTGAAGTACATCAATTCGGGTTTATGAGAAAGCCTTTTGTGTGGATTACACAATAAAAGCGGAAAATGTCTAAGGCGTGGAAAAATTCACTTCACGTCTTCAAAGATCGTACTAACGCATTGGTTTGCATGACTTTTCTATGGTCGAACATTAACTTCAATAACATCCAACATCAACGGTGCGAGCAGGGGAAACCAGCAGTTTTTAAGTTCTTGCCTCTACAGCTTGCGGCTTGGTCCTCTTTGTTCATATTCACGTCTTCGGCGGTCACAGAAGTCTCTGCAAGTTACCTGCTGATAGCTTTTGAAGCGATGAGGGCTTGTTTCACAGATTCCTGGTGGGTTGGTCTGAAGAAGCAATGCAGCTGCTGATAGGATCTATCAACCGTTTGCAATTTCCATTTTTGTAAGCACCTGCAGGTAATTATCGGGCGTTATTTAAAAAGCGGTGCCAGAAGCAGTGTGAGTGGGGAATGAGAAAAGAGGAGGGAAGAGTAACTGTGTAAAATAGGCATCACTAGTGATAATATGAACCATTATTGCAGGACGTTTGGAAGGAGGGGAAGGTACGTTTTCTAGAGATCCTCCACACCAACTCCGGGGCAGTAAACTTACCAGCTGATGAATTCCAAAACAACTTCTGCTGGTTGGGAGGGACAACCTCGCATCTGCCGGACTGCCATATTACAGAGGGGTTAAACTATGCCGAGTACGAACCCGAATTAATCTCCAGGGGCTTACAGGACTCACCCAAGAGTACTCAGAGTGTGCTGAAGTTCTGAGCCCCCCACTAGCAAACCTCTTCAGATGCACTTTTCTGAAAGGCAGGCGACCCTCTGACTGGAAACGGATGGCTGTCGTCCCAACATATAAAGGTGGAAGCAAACCACTTGCCTCTAACTATAGACGAATCCCCGTGATCTCTTCAGTTGCTAAGCTCACGAGAAAGCTATAAGTGACCTGTTTCGTGACCACTCACTTAAGAATTCAATCTTAAACAGCCGTCAGCATGGTTTTTCACCTGGAGGGTCATGTAACACCAACTTGTCGGTAGCTTGGAATAGCCGGACTCTCTGCTGGCAGGAAAAGTCTATTCACGTTGGCTCACATGACTTTTTAAGGCCTTTGACAGAGTAAATCATGATATCCTATATAAGAAACTTTAACTCATGGGCGTACACGGAAAGTTACTCAGCTGGCTCAGAGATTATATAATGTTGCAGTAAGGTAGAGTTGGTTCCTCTCTATCTCACTGGCTCACGATGCCGGATGGTCTGCCTCAAGATTGTATTCCGAGTCCGTTACTGTTTCTTGCCTGTATCAATGACCTATCAGCATCCCCCAGTTCTCATTCACTATTATATGTAGATGTCCTGAAGATTTGGAGGGAACCACAGGTGCCAACGGACACTTCGGTCCTCCAATAGGACCTCAGGAAAATTCTTAATTGGACCATAGAAAACCCGCTTCCTCTCATTTCGAAGAAGTCTCGGATAATGATAGTTGGCAAATAAAGAAGCAGTCCCAGATCTTACTCTTAGGATGAAATGAATATCTGTAACTGTAACATGGAACAAGATCTTAGGGTTAAATTAAGCGACACACTAGGAGCTTCAGTCCGCCGTCACCTTGCAACCAACAAGGCCCACAGAGTCTCGGGGTTTCTCTCGCGAACTCTGGGAGTCTAGCCTCTTCTCTTGTCACCAAAGTGTATGCTCTGCACACTCGCCCTCATCTATGAAAAAATTCACCTGTAGTGGCCTCATACTTGAAGGAGGATGTAACCATTCCAAAACAGGTGCAAAGAAGAGCTACAAGGAAAGTAACTGGGTTACGGCAAAAACCTCGCGCAGACCGCTCAGTAGCCTTTGAGCTGCATCCAGTACAATACTGGAAGATCAGAGGGGATATGATCGTGATGCACCACATCGCCCATGATCCCCTTCTCCTAACAGATCTCATCTAAGCTCTAATCTTAAATGCCACCTGAAAAGTCTCCCGTTAAGAAGAGAGCATGAGATAGCACGTACAAAGATCCCTGCTAACTCGCTTGCAGTTAGAGTCTGTAAACTGTGGAACCACCCGTCTTTCACAGTTGTTATAGCCCCATCTCCTGATACTTTCAAAAAAAGGTTAGATGCATATCTTGAGTCTTGTGGTACCGACGAGCTGTACTCGAGAAGCTTTCCGTCATCTGTCGATCAGGTGCAGTGATACTATCTTCAGACCAGGTTGACTAGTAATCGATCATCTCTATCCTTTCGGGTTTTTCGGAGCCGGGAAGATAGTTGTGGCGATTTCAAACCCAGAATGTACTCTGACAGGACAGCGTCGGTGGAGAAGTAATTTGCCGGCTGCTTCAACACTACGGTTTGGGTGTCACAACTCCATTCAACAGTTATACGAGAATGCTACACGCCTGGTGATTCACAATGAAAAGCTCGGTGATGCCGACGGTGAGACGGGGAGATCGTGTGAGGGGGAAGTGAAGGCTTCTGGGCAGTTGTGGAGCCAGGTTGAAAAGACTGCAGAGGACAGAGTGCAATGGAGGGGTGCTACTGAAGCCCCATGTTCCACCAGGAACCCAAAGGACAAACAGAAATAATGTGCAGAGGAGACGAGTCCTACTGGAGATATCAGAGTTGAAGAATGCATGGGTGGATTTAGATACCGGAAGCTGTTACCGACTAATATCCACGGTGAGCCATTCTCATTTTCATAACTATCTTGCGGTCATCTGGAGGATTCTTCAGTAGAGAGGCTAACGTGTTGAATACCCCTGGGTGTGATAATATAGAGTAGGTTCTAAATGCCGTGAAAAATATTCCAGGGGTCGGTGCTCCAGGCTACCTTCACGGAAAGCGGATGATGGTGTTCTTCCTTTCCTACATTCCCTTATGGTTGGCCCTTGTATCAAACGTGTCAGAAGAGTTTGGCCCTAGCTCTTTCTCAGTGGTTGCCCCGGCGATCGTAAACTTGTCGCGGGTATAGCGAATTTTCACTGCATCCGGTGTACGAAAGGAGATCACCTTACACTTGTCCATGTTAAGGCTCGAACCATTTGCAGCTGATCAGGACTCTGGCTGCACTAGATCACCTTGGGGTATCCTAGGATACCCTTCCCTACCTTCTTAAACTTCATAACCACTATGCGCCACCAACACCGATTAGTCCTTGTACTCTACCTAGACATTTCAAAGGCATTTGACACAGTCAATCACCTGCTGTTAATCAGTAAGTTGATGACCATGGGAACTGACTATTCACTATTGGGATGGATCAAGTCTTTCCTCAATAATCGCACTCAAGTGGTGAAGGTAGGTTCACACACTTTGAAACCTAGGCCAATCACCTCTGGTGTTGTTCAGGGCAGTGTATTAGGTTCCCTTCTCTTTATGCGTCAATGACACCTGAAGCTGCTTTGCACACCTTAGACCATTCTTGCTTGCTGATGACCTAAACGTTGAATACACATTCAGCCATGACGATTTATCCCACTTCCAGGTACTAACACAAAGGGAGCTCGATATAATATCCACATGGTCTGCAGCTTGAAAATTTCAGTCCAATATAGGCAAATGTGGCTGGATATGTTTTGGTGCTCCATCGGTGGATATCCAACTACATCTTCAGTTTACGAAACTTCTTGTTCCCAAAAGTGTATGTGGCCTTGGACTAAGATATTCAGGGGACCTCACATCTTCTGAACAGGTAGCATCACAGACTAGCAAATCTAGGATCTTGATGGGTCGCATAGTTCATAACTTCCACTTCAAAGAAGTCGAGTAACTACTCCATAAAACTTGCATACATCCACTACTAGAATATTGTCCATTTATATTGAGTGATATCCGCATAAAAGACAAACATAAAATAGGGGGTGTCCAAGGGTATTTCACAGCTGGGTCATAAGGACGCGATCGCAAGCAGGACTAGAGCTCCAGATGCAGAACACTACATCTGGAGACGCTTTGGATGAGACAACTCAAAATTAAACTGAGACTATTCTTTAATGTGTTACGAAAATTCACTTCTACGGTCTGTGGTGAGTTTGAGTCCGGACACAACAGTCGGTGCGATCTGCGCAGCCACGTCCATTGCGTCACATTGAAACCGCTTAACTCTTGCTTGCTTTCAGACTTCTTCAGCATCAAATTCTCTCAGTTGTGGAACGGACTTCCTGCTAAAGTGAAGGCTTCCAAATCGGCCTCTGAATTTGGTCTGTTGCTGGCTGACTTCTTATCATCTGATGATTTTTCGGGCTTGCCGAATACACCAATAGTCTCCTTCATGACATTTCGCATACTTTACCTACCTAATGTATAATAAGACGGCCACCACGCCTACCGACCTTTCATACGAAGCGTTGAGACTTCCATAAGTTATCACCTCAAGCTAACGTCACATTCTGCCCCAACCAACACGGTGATCAAAAACAGAAATTCTACACTACATGACAGCATGAAATCTAAATTTTTTAAGTACTCTGTAAGAAAAGCACATACAATGAACGCCGCAGCAAGGGAAGTTAAGTGGGGAGAAATATGAACATAGAAAGCACTCTCCTCGTTGGAATTCTTGCTTCGTCCGCCCGCTACTTTGTCTGTCTTTTCTCTTCGTAGAAAAGTAATTCAGTTCCAAACGTTGGCTTGGCTGCCATCGAGAATTAATTACTTAAGGAATAGACCATGTCTGAAACTACCCTTCATAGAGGGCAACTAGTTTTATCACGTCTGACGATAGACAGCCTCATTATTGTGGCCATGAAGCACTTAAGAGTGCGGCATTCATTGGCCTGACTTCGTGTAACAGTGGGACGCATCTGGTTCAACTATCAGCAGTTTCTCCTTGGTTATCAAAGAAAATCAAGGAAAGCCGCGATCCCTTCCCATCGGTCTCCATTGGGTGTTTCCTTTGAGTTTTTCTGTAACTTCTGCTGCCATAAGTGCTTTTTGAGGGCTCTGTCCAGAAGATTTTCATTTACACCCTACTTTCCATCTCGAGTTAAGTGCCGAAGCTTTGAAGTCTCCAGTGAGGACTACGTGGTCATATGACATTGAAGTCGATTTCGAAATCACCGCGAGCATTTTCCTCTAATCCTCTGTTGTGGATGGAGGAGGCCAGTACACCACCCATGGTAAGTAGCTTGTTTAGTCTATGGTGGAATAACACCATGAGGGGTCTGGTGATGGGTCGAACATAATGTCAGCCGCTTCTTTGGTATTTAGGGGCGTGCTAATACACGCAGTCACTCCTCCCCCTTCTCTGCACCCGCCGTGTTATCAGTAAAAGCATGTGTTAGGTACAGACACTTATTGGTTCGAGAATTGTGAAGAGCGCTGCTTCTCCGCTACGGAGATTATATCTGCATGCGGCTGAGAGCACACTGTTTGCAATTCCTTTAGTTTACTTCCAAGACCTCTGGCACTACTGTAGAAGCCCGTCAAAAACCTGCGCTCTGGGCTTGTGTGTAGGTTACTGTGGTGATACATCGGAACTGAGTGCCAAAACCGACAGAATCGGCAAGCTTCCGTATTTTGGTTCTTTCTTACATTCCGGTGTTGGTGCGGTGGAGGTATTCATAGTCATGTCTATGACTAGGCAGTTTTTCCGTGGCTAGCCCTGCCTGTAGCGGTCTTGAGGATTGCCTTCTGTCTTCTAATCTGGTAAGCCTTGGTTCGTTTTCGCGGTATCGTATGCCACCTTCTATAAGATAGTTTATATGATACCATGCCATAAGTGCCTCTGTGAGCGATACCCCAAAGTCAAGGTGTACAGCTAGCAACAGGGATGGGGGGACGCTGTGCGGATGAGTAGGTCTTGATGGTGCACTTACGCAGCTAACGGGGAGGCTTTTTACCCCAGCTTTTGCTTCTGGTCATCTCCACTGCTCAAAATCATCCATGCAATGATCATATTTTATGGATCCCCCTCCAGCTCATGTATTTCATCCCCCACCATGGCTGAAGCTTCGTGCAAATCACTAGGTCTGGTCCTCCTTTCTGCCTCTAACGATCTACGGGTTTCCTGGTTTGGACATTATCACCCAGGAGCCTGGTCAGTACGACGGCACTGTTATGTCCTCCGACCGTTTCGTTGTCACTAATGTCTTACTCAATTCGATTGCCTCTTAAGGAGTGGGGTGGGAGCACATTTTCTAAATGGACTATCTAGCGCACTACTCCATTCTTCATACACCACCATTTTTACTCAAGACAGAGTCAAGAGCTGTTGGGATCAACCAAAGTGCATGGAAGTTTTGCTGTCTGTAGTAGCTCATCAAAAGTGTGTATAATCTTCTACGAGGATTTGGAGTTACGAATGGCTTTTGGGCCAGGGCATTCTTTGGAACTTTTCAACTGAACAGCCGTATGGAGACAGATTTATAACTCGTAATAAAATGTATTTAGGTCTGATTTGAGGTAAGTAGAGGCCTGAAGTGTGATCATCAGTCAACCCATCTAGTCAGTGGACATAGCGTTACTCATGTGGTGACACCACGAAACACGGACTATGCTACGAACACCGAAGCCTTATAATGTCTCCTATCTTTAATACACAAGTTTCATAAACGTGTGGCAAAATAGAGCGGCACGCAGCGCAGTACACTCTACCGGGTATCGCGTTGGCTCCGCAGATGCCTTCAGTTGGCAAAGCCTAGCGGAGCCTTATGTATCCGGGCAGAGATTTCACCACCTACTGAGACACCTGGGCTGATTCGGATCCTCAGATAAGTGAGGTGTTCAAGGCCCCCGATTGCCCCACCCTCTATTATTAGGCAGGGTACCAGCCCTGGAGCAACAGTTTGCATTTGGATGGTGAGAAATTCATCCCGGAAAACCACAGATTGCCACTCATTGTGTCCAGAAGTCTCCGCATCTTGTCAGCATATTCAGATAACAGGATTTTGACATATGCCTACTCTAGGCCTTTAAAAAATTTCCTTGTGATCAGGTAAGTCCCCGTGTAGTCAGATGACTAAAAGGAGACTTCCAAAAGAACATCTATAATAAAACTGAATGGGGATGGAGAGAGTGGGCATCCTTGATGAATACCACTCGACGGACGCAGCTCAATCACTTAACCATAGGCTCCAACGTTCCTACAAGTGTTCGAGTAAGCAGTCTTCAATGGGGTGATGCACTTACTCGGTGCCCCTTCCAGTGACAGACAATGCCATATGATATATCGATCGACGGAGTCAAATGGGGCCTGCGTTTCAGAACCTGGTGGAGTGTGAATATTTGGCCGGTGTACCCACAGCCAGGTCCAAAGCCTGCCTAGTTTTCCCGGCCTTGCTGTTCCAGAGCTCCACCCAGGCGTTTGATGAGTACAGGATATAGAATCTCAGACACTACGTTCGTCAACCTGGGTCCCATGTGGTCAGCACGAGAGGACGCGTATCCTCTCTTCGAGACTGGGATAACCAGTGACAGACCAGTCAGAGGGGATCTGATTTGACTTCCATACACTAGCTAACACGTTAATTAGCCTAGCTAACAACACTCCACCACCGTCCTTATGTACCTCAGGAACCTTAGAGCTCTCATCGTCGACCTGAATTCGCAATGGTCTCGTTCCTGAGGTTTCGCCATGTCCACTGCAACGTAGGCATATACGTGCTTAAACGAACGCGTGGTCGCCATCCAAACGCCTACCCCAGAAGGAGCCTCAGCCTTCAGCTGACCATCTCCAACGATAACTGATAACATTGTGGTCTCTCTCAGTTCATCTCTGAGTTGAACTTAACGCCGCGTTGGGCAGTGTCTTCCCTGATGTCTGAAGTTTGTGCCGGCTAGGGAGAAAGGGTTGTTTGAGCACAATTGTGATGGGTGACCGCCGTTATCCATCTACTAAATCTCTACGACCCACTTGATCTGGACACCAGACACGAATTTTTTACGGACACAGTACTTCAGACGATAGACAGGATATCCCATTCATTGCAACAGGAGGCATGAAGGTCTTTTCTTGGATTAAATCAAGCACTCGTAGGCTTATCCAGCCTGAATGGCCAGCTGGGAACCAACGGACGGCTTCTAATAGCACAAGCCACTGCAAAATTTACAAGGAGGTCGGTGATGGATGGACAGCAGGAGTTGGAAGCGACGGAGTAAATTACCAGGCACATCTGTATAGAACACTGTGAGGAGGGGAATAATGAAGCAGTGTAGCTCAGGATTTTCAAAATGACTTCAGTCACGTGGAGAGGGATAACACAAATCAGGTGGTCACTTACAATGTGGGGAAAGGGAACTATATGGAAGTCGAACCTCTTTAAACCAGAGGAAGTTTAGGGGGCTTAAATCCTAATATATCCTCAGGAATCGACAGCATCACACCTGAAAGTACTCGAAGAACGTGCCAGTGTTCTGACTGTTCTATTAGAAGACCTCCTGGGATATTCGTTTTTAGAAGCCAGGTTGCCGTGCCACTGAAGAGGAGTCACCGCCTTTCCAGTATTAGAGATAGCAGCAGACTACTTGCCCATAACTGCAGGCCAATCTCCTTAGCCTCTTCAGTTACCAGTGTTATGGACAAAGTTGTGATCCGTTTCTCGGCCACCTACTTAGACGCGAGAACTTATCCGACTGTCAAGTTGGATTCCTACTGAGGAGGCCACGTGGCGCCAACCTGTTGATAGCATGGAGGAGTCGGACTCCTGACGAATGGAAACACCGCGCCCACATTGGGTTACCTGACTTTTCTAAGGCCTGTGATAAGGTCGTCGTTGATATCTTGTGTAAGAGACTACAGCTCATGGGGGTACTTGTAAAGTTACTCAGTTGATTTGGGGTCTGCCTTACCACCAGCAGCAGTCGGTCAGCAGGTTCCTCCTTATTTAAGTGGTTTCTGACGTTGAGCGGGGAGTCTCGGTCCCCTATTATCTATGGTTTTATAAATGACTTGCTAGCGAGCCTTAGTTCCCACTCACCATTGTATGCTGATGACCTCAAGATTTGAAGAGAGATACAAGAGTAAGTGGATACCTTGGTCCAACAGAAGGACCCTTCCAAAATCGCATATTAGACAGTTGCAAATCTGCTTCCTATCAACTCTGAAGACTATAGGGCGATGATCACAGACAAAGACAAGTGCTATTCTAGTTAGTACTTCTTGGAGGAGACAAACATTTAGCACCCAAACACTAAATAAGACCTGTGGATCACACTAAGTGGTTCAGGTAGAGCTTCTCCGCCTTATCGGATTGCAGCCAACAAGATTCACGGGGGCTGAGGGTTTCTGCCTTGGACTTTAGAGAGTTTTGCTCCAGGCCTTCTCACTACACAATCCTGCTAGTGACTTCCCCATACTTGGAGAACATTATCACACTATAACGGGATCAGAAAGGAGCTAGAACAGGTGGATCGGGCTTCGGCACGAACCTTATCTGAAACCCTTAGCTGCTCTTAAGCTTTGCCCGATGCCATCCAGGGGGACCAGTGGGGATACGATAATGGTTTATCATATTACCTGTAACCCTCCTCAACCTAATAGATCGTCCTTAAACTTTGACCAGAAACATCACCCCATAGGTCATCCTTCCAGATTAGAACATGAGACATCGCATTCAATGATCCGCTCTAACTTGTTTGCACTTACAGTATGTAAACTGTGGAACTGCCTTCCCCAAGAGGTTATCACTTCTCCCTATCATGATTTTTTTCAAAAGGAGGTTCGATGCACTCATGAAACCTTCGGCAAGGAGGTATCGCAATTAAGAAGCCACTAGTTGTCTAACAAAACATGGATAGCTGCGCTAACCATAGCACGTTAATCACTTGATTGTCTGTCCTTTCGGATTTCTTTGACCCGAAAAAACAAATGAACATTCCAGGTGAAGGATGTATTCCATTAAAACAGACACAGATTCCAAAGAATAGTTGTTCACTATTTCTACAACGTAAAGTTTGAATTTTGAAATGCGACAGCAATTGGAGTAACCTTCGGGTTTAACAACTAGGCGCACGTTTAATATTGTTGTTTCGAGTGATGACGGACAAGAGACTAAGGTCCCTGACAATCAGTACTAATGTGGTTAAGCGGTAAGCAAACTATGGTGCACGTTTTTTACTCAGAGAAGAATTATAAAGAGAAGTTGAGATATGAGGAAGAAGTGGTTAAATATACGGAAATACATGAAAACAAAAAAAGAGCTGAAGCTGATGAACATGACATCAAACAGGCGGTATAATTCACATACATGCTGACTGTTGCAACGAAGAAAGCAATTTTAGATGAGTCCAGGATGATGGTTACTGATTGCCAATGTAGGCTTGGGAAAGCTATTAAAGAGCTTGAGTGTGCAGCTGAAGTAAGTGTGCCTTAAGTGTGGATCCTAATCTGTCCGTAGGAGTGTGAGGGAGAGTTTAAAGACACAGAGGAATACAAACAAGCAAAGGCTTTGTTGCAGGAGTGCTCAGGTATATGTCCATGTAAATGAACTGCTGTGTAGTTTACTATACAATATAAATGCCTTTATTCTCTTGACTACTACCTTATTCACGATTGTTTACATTTCATTGCACAATTACTCTCATCATGTGTTTTTGCGAACTGAAGTGTGCATGAATACCTACACCTATGAGTGGAGCAAACGGTTGTTGTCCTGGCTAGTACTAATCACGACAGAACTGAAACGATCATAATTTCTACATTGAAGTGGCCAGCGAATAGATACATCTTTGTCTGTTGCTTTCAATGGGGGCAACCGATATGAAGCCCTGGACCTAGGTTTCGTGCTTCTTGGCACTCGGCGAATCTGCAATCTCTTCGGAACTGTTGTTCCGCTTGCGAATGGAACCCGCGTCACCTAGTGCCACGGTCAGACGTAACCACGACTGACCTCCTGTAAGACTGGGTTAGACGCGTTGATTGGTCACTGAAGGGTAACTAACTTCATATTGTCTAGTCCTAAGTGCTGATCGAATTATAGTCTGGTGGCAACATTGCAAAATGACCGATAGAACTCGATCAGCACTTAGGACTAGACAACATGAAGCCGGTTACCCTCCAGTGACCGATTTATTTATATCCTTTGGCTATTGAGCTTCTGGTTTGAAATGTTCTATCGACTAAAGTACAGATTAAGGGGTGTAAGCTATCTTTCGGAGCTTTTAGTTTATGTAAAATTGTCTTAAATGTAGTGGGTGAAAAACCTGGGATGTCTGAGTGTGCTTGTCGGTGCTCGTAAACAGCGTGGAGCATTTCACATTTAGTCAGGCAATCAGATTCGTGAGAAAAATAGTAAGCTACTGGCCTGTTAATCCTTAAAGAATTTGGATCTCTATTCTGTCTCTCTGAGAGGACCGGTATTTCACGGGAAGGGCTCCTCCGCGGTTTTTGTATCTTTTTGAAGGTAATTAATTCCCGAAGGAGCAAGAAACTACAGGAATCAATGACTAAGCTGATATACGAAAGACAAATTATGATAAGAAGGGGAAATGGTTTAGCCTCGCTAGTCGCTCTTCACAAGGGGGGTATGTAATGCATGTCACCACTCAAGTGACCGACAGACTAATTTGTCAGCTTTTTGAGGTGTGAACTAGCTGCTTGCCCTCAATATTTAAGTGAGGTCTTACATAATTGTGGTGATGATTCAAGCACCTCCGGTACTTGCAATAACGTAAGAAAGGAAAACTTGGGGTTCCAGAATAGTGCCCTAGGGAATGCCGCTAGTGACACTGCCGTGAAGTTAGTATACTATTCACACCTTTTTCCTGTGTAAATATTCCCTGAATTGAAATCCACTCCGCAACCTGCATATCTGTGCGCACACCCATTGTACGAAGGCTGATGTTACTACCTGGTTGCCTAAACTACGATGGGTTAGGTTGGAAGTCAACTCCTTAAACCATTGGATCACAACTCCACATTCCCTAATCCAGACTTGAATCTTATTATCAATACCAATTATGTAAACCTTCTTCAAACGTCTTGGTGATACTCTCTCGAAAGCCATGTAACTAATTGACGGGGACTATTATGTTCAGGCGTTTTTATAGTGCCGTAACTTTTTTAGACGGACAATTAACTAAGTAGGCAAACAAATTTGTGGGTTTAAGATGAATTGGACTAAGCAGTGTGATACCCCTCATGTGGCACACAAGTATCACTCCTATTCCATGTAACGGTCTTCTGTAAAGTGTCACACCGTTCCACAGAATACTTCGGGAATTAGGGTAGCGGATCATATATGTATCCTTTTGGTGGTACTGTGGAGGCCTAATCGATCTTTGGTAGTATCAGCAGTACGTGATTCAGTAATCAAACTGGTTTACGGTTCGGTGCCAGGTGACCTTCCAGTAGCAACATTTAAGGACTGATGAACAAATGTTAGCTTACAATGATAACCATTTTTTGAAAGTGATGAACTGCATATTCAGGGCATCGTTTGTTTCCCATGTTGAATTCTAACGTCTCAATAGTCTACTCAGATTCACTACAGTGTGAATTCATTATGGTCTTCCAGCGATAATTAAGCATCTAAGATCCTCTGTTTATGCCTCCTAGTAGACATTGAATGCTGTATCCAACACTTCCAGTGCTGCTGATACTTCTTAGATAGCATTACGTCATCGACTATAGCACGCATGGATAGGCGCAACTTGAGTAGCGAGCTGATGAAAAACATACAATGTCTGCATAACTCCTATGGATGATGTCGCGCAACAAAAATTAATGAGATCTGAAGGATGTGAACCTAGAGGCTGACGAGCGATACTCGGCGATAGTGACGTCCCAGTGATTTGTTGTGCTATAACTGGAGTAATGGTTCTTTGCATGTAGTTATTCAACTTTCAGTTAAAATCACGAGACAGTAATGTTCTACTAAAGCTCACCCCAGACATCAAGAAGTAGCGTGTTTTAATCCCAGTTCACCTAGTAATCGATGCTCAATCTGCTTGAAAATATAGTTCCCATGAAGTTCCGACTAAAATTTGTTTGTAGTCTGTAGACTGACAGTCAATTATAGGGTAAATGTCCACCGTGATGGTAAGAGCCTGCGTCTACAAGTTTCGAGTGAAGTGAAGCAAGAAGGATTCAACTTCAGACCCGAAAATGTTCCAGACTTTGAATGGTCGTTTTTTCTTACACAGTATATCTTTGTTATACTACCTTAGTTTCCTTGGAATTTGTAGCATCGAAACTATATGGTACTGTGACAACTACTCTATTGCTTTTGTAAAGGGTGAATAACATGAAATTCATTATTGGTAGATCAGTAAAAATAAAACAGTAACATGAAGTCCTAGGAGTAAATATATCTTGGTTATTCTCACGTTAACTCTTCTAGCAAAGCCCAACAAAAAAGCAACAACCTAAGGTTTATTTAACTTGAATGTGATGAAAACGCTTACAAGATATTTATAGTGAAATGATGGTAACTAATTCTGTTGACTTCCGAAGGAAATATTGTTCATACAAAGGTGGGCTGGTTCAGTATGTCACTAAATGATTGAAAAATTATCTAATAAGCAAATTTACTTCACAAGTTCGTAAGACTGAAACTCCTATCTACGTTGCATGCCTTTAAGAATACTCACTTTTGTTTTAGGAGTGTTTATGAGGATAAAACTATCGTCAGACTTTCCGATGATTATTTTACCTAGGCAATCTAACCGGTTAACAGTACATACGTGTTTCAGTTCAGTTGGCCACTTCACAGTAATATGCAAAGAGCAAGTGGATAGGAAAGTGTGTGGGAATATGGAACAGGTAAATAAAAGTTAGGAAAAATCCACAGACTCAAATGTGACAGTGAATAGGTACGGGTCGTTGTAACAGACTACTCAACCATTGGTTCTCATCGTCTTGAAGACTTCAGCCAGGCAGCTTATATACAAAAATTACATCAACAGTCAGAAACTTTACGAATTAGTGTCACATGTTGGTCTGGCTGCCTTTAGCTCCCAACCCAATTTTGCTGCAGCTAGCATAGTTTATAGGTAGTAGACAATAATTTAGCAGGCAGAACTTGGTTGTACGTTTTCAGTTTAAATCTCTCCCTAGAACTGCTGGATTTCTACGTTACTCATTTACCAGTTCCATGACAAGCGGCTGGAGCTACCAAAGTAATGTCTAAACATCCTCCATCTTTAACGACTATTTCACAATCATATAGATGAGAATGAACTCACGCTTTCATAATATTTGAGTAACTCGTGAGATCTAAGATATATACATTGTTATCTCTGTAATTCATCTCACACTGTACGCATCAACACTTCAGGTTACTCCATATACAATTAAACCTTATGTACAGAATATTTTAACCTTATTAATCGGGCTGCATGTTTGCCTAATAACTCAGGCATAGGTCACTGTTTGTGTTGACTCTGTCGCGCAGTGCATGCAAACAGTGTCGAGTTAATCCTAACTACTTCTTTCACCACTAAGTTCTTCCGTTGTCTTAAACCACAGGACGACACTAGTTACATGGAAATTATTCTCAAGGTTGTCTGATTTCCACTCTATTGTATGCCATCAGCGGTATCCTACATATGTGAAGTGACTAATCATCAACGTTGCGATTTCCACTTCGCGAATATCTATGTTAAAGGTTTTCTCACATTCTAATACAGTTTCTTTCTAGATAAATATTCATTTTACCTTAGGTTGAGAATATTTAGGTTTGTAGTTGTATTGTGTTCAACTGTAATTGAGAATCGCTATGAACGTCAGCTAAGTGTTGTACAGAATAATGAATCAGTCACTTACCAACTCAGTAACCAACTACGTTTTCGTCCGCATCAAAATATTCAGTTGTATATCTCATAAATTAAATCCATGTATTAAGAACTGTCACAAAGCAACAGGTTGCCTTATTTATTGCTTCCCATTGACTACTATACTAAGTCGTATTGTCCGGTCACTCTTCACATATAAGCTTCTTGAATGGACGCTTCAAGTTACATTTCGACACCATTTATTTGGTAGTGGCTAGCAGTGTAGCTCACATGCCAAGAAGAATCGACCAGTCCGACCCAGTATCATAATTAGCGAGAAATAAGCATCAGTGAATAACAAGTGATACCTGTTGGGCGAGAAATGACTTATTTCGATAACCCAATGGATAACGGTCTGGAGTTTGAAGCGATGGGTGTTCCGTTCGAGTCTAAGTGGGGGACCAGCACCTCACCGGGTTGCAGTTACAGCTAGCTGAAGAGTCCCAAGTACGATGAAATACGCATCCATGATCCTACTGCTAGCTCCTACCAAACAAACGATGTGAAAATGATAGACCGTCTTATTAAGTTGAATGCCAATGTTTTGCGAAACTAAAATACACTACGTACCTTTTTAATTGGTGAGTCAACATGAATTCATCTTGTTAATTCAAGTTAGGAACATTGGGAAGCAACGTTGAAAGCTGAGGTTATGACGAAAAGTCACGGCCCCAACTGTTGCAAGTAACTCATTACAATCATCCTAGGAAGCTCAAGAGATTGAACTGTTAGTATATACAAGTTAGTGATATTATGAACGAGGTTCATTCGATTCAAGTACTAGGCACTAGATAAAACAGAGGAACTGGTGACTATACCAAAGTAGGTTTCTGCTCAAAAAGAAGTATTTAGGCTTGCAGTAAACAAACGGCGAGAAATGTAGTCGGCTTCAGAATGTTATTGAGTCAATTGCTGTTTCGAAAACTGAGTGCCTAAACAGGTTAGCCAGACTAATAAAAAGTACTTCCAGAATCCTGCAAGCAACTTTAGTTTAAAATGTGACTGCTGAATTCGTTCAACTTAAAGAAATAACTAGTAGTTGCAAGAAGCCTTTCAGTGATGCATGCACTGGATTGGAAAGCTTGTGAGTGAAATTCAGCAACCACTTTTGGCTGCATGAGCCTGTACTGAGACGTCTCTTGCTGAGTCTATAAACTAAACAACAATAATGTCCGTGGTCGGTAGTTTTATCTCTTAGGCTACACTAACGGTTTTTTTTAATAATGTATTTATACTTTTACAGCAGTAACTTAGTGACCACATATACCAGACAAGCAACTACACTTTCTGGGTAAGATCTAGTGCTCAAACCCATGGTCGTCACCTAGTCCTAGGATACCCTATGAAACAGTATTTTTGAACTATGTTAAACAGAATCATTGTAGTAACCAGGTGGCATCCCGTGACCACCAGTAGAGCATACTTTAGTAAATAAACACCTATGACAGTAAGCAGTGGGGTTAGTTTCAGGTGTTAACCACCGGTACGACGTAGGTAGTCATTAGTAACAAATATAAAGTGAGCTAAACCCACAAATAGAGAGTAAATTCACAGCCCAACATTTCGCATACATAATTCCGCAGCAGGTTCTTTCGGAATGCATGATTACCCAATTCACTGTGAACAAGAAGATTCATAACAATTATCTGACTGACTTCATATTAGTTCTGTGAGCACCAGGGTGTTACAAAACAAGAAGTAAAGTTTCTCAAGCACTGCGGGTGTATTTACCCCAGAAGTGTAAAAGGAAGACAGAAACTATGAAGCATAGACTCATCACTAGTACTGGTACGGGTCCAACTTTAATGCCAGGAGAGTCCTCTGAGTAAAATAAAAAGACAGGATTTTTCTGTGCAGCTGGTGCGACTGGTCTTCTTGCTGATGATGTCGCCCCCTAAAAGAAAAAAACAAACATTGAAAATACAGTTTCTGAGAATGGACACTTAGAGTGAGGTTAACTATTCACACTTCTAAAAGAAACTTCACACGCACCGTCGTAGTTGAGCGATGAGTCCCAAAGTCGCTGGCTTAAAATTAGTCTTCCTTATGCAAGACTGTCGGCTGAAAGCATGTTGTTGATTGGCACAAGTTAAGACGTAGATATTTGCTTCACAAAAGAATTCCCTCATTTTTGCTGTATTGCCACTTTAAGATATGGTACTATTCCATGACTGCTAGTCTGAGACCAGTAGGCTGCTGGGTCGGAATCTTTAGTACTCCAGCAACCAATGGGTTTCTGATTCTGTTGTTCAAAATTGAACAAACTGGCACAGATTTATTCACTGACTGTCATCAAAAGTATTTGGTTGTTCTCGCTCTTCATTATTTATCATGTCTGCTCCCACATACTCCCCGCTGATAGCTGCTAACTTGATGAAGTGATCGGGCTGGCATATTACAATGACCCAGCGAGCTAGAACGCTTGTTTCCCCGAGGTCCTAACATGTCAAAAAGGCCTGGTAAGACGAAAAGCAGTTACCATTGTACTGTGTACTGCTAAACTACGGTGAGGGTCCGAGTGTGAAGTCGTAGTGGTGGGTGAATCGGATGTCACAGCAGTAACGTGTCGGTCTTGAATGATCAGCAGTGCGACGCTGATGCTGCCTTCCTGGTGCGAGGGATGCTTGAAAAAAGGCGAGTCCCCAAAAACAGCAGACTCCTCCCTGTCCCATGGTCATCTAGTGCTATGGTTTTCCTTAACCCACATTATAACGATAAAATCTCAGCCCAATCCAACTTCTCCTAACACGGCACGTCGAACCAGGCGGTATAATTGGCATGCGCAGTACATGTCCAAGCCATCTCAGTCAACTAAGGCTTGCAGCCTATTCAATCGACTTGGTTTTCGTGCCTGATACCCTTCGTCCGACCTCACCATTGCTCACACGGTGGTTCCACCATACGCCAGCGATCCTACGAAGACATCTATGATCAAAACCCTGTAATTGCCTTGTGTCTTCTACTTTTAATGGCCATCTTTCACAGTCGTATAACAAGACAGACCAGACTGCAGCGCAGTATACTCGTCCCTTGATAGTGGGATATCTTGCCATTTGCTGTCACTGATGATGTACGTTGGCAAATGCCAAACGAGCCTTCTGTATTCGAGCTGGGATTTCACCAGCAACTAGTCTGTTCGGGCTGATGCAGCCCCCCAAGTGAAGTGGTCCACACATTCCACCACTTCACTCCCTATCATTAAACTGGGAGTACTTGGAGCCAACTAGTCCTGGAACGTCACTTTACATATGACAGCTGCAAAACGCATTCTCCGCATACTGCAAGTAAACCAGAAGACTCCAAGGGAGTACGTCCATCTCCGTGAGGCTGGAGTTACTTAAGGCGATGTTCATTAGTACATCTATAGCGCGGTTGAACAATGTCAGTGGAGATTCCTACTGGACAACACTAGTTGTCGTCAGTTCACATGACAACTCTCCAGAAGTCCCAAAAGGGCTGTTTGAGTTCGAATAGAGAGCTTTGATTACCGTTATATATTTGCTTTGTACTCCTTTCTCAACCAGACTGCCAAAAAATCTCACATTCGACAGAGTCAAACACCGCCTTCAGGTCAAGAAACTTGACAAATGTGTCGCCGGTAAGCATACTTGTGCTCCAAAACCTGTCGAAGGGTGAGAATCTGATAGATGCTTTGTGGCTTAGGTCTAAAGCTAGCCTGGTTTTCTCGAGCTCCAGTTAAGTGTCGTGTAACTATGGACACAATGGTAGCCAAGCTAACTTCTCTATGGTTGTCACAAGAAGCTGGTAAGTGTACTTGCGTTCCGAAACCTGTAGAAGGGTTAAAATCTGATCGATGCCTCCTGATACAGGTTTGATACCTGATTGGTTTTCTCGTGCCTGTTGTCCTCTGATTCTCGTTAGGTGTCGTATAACTATGGACCCAAAGATCTTGGGCATGATATTAGTTAAACTGATTCCCCTATGGTTGTCACAAGAAGTTTCTCTCCCTTCTTATAGACTAAAATGATCAATGAAGTAGATCAGTTTGGTGGTACTACCTCTGATTGCCATACACTACCTAGTAAATTCCCTATCTTCATCCTTAAAAGCATCTGGTGGCGAACTATCGGGTTCTGCTGTTTGGATCGTTCCAGGTTTGACAGCCTCAATTTCAATGAGAATTGGAGAACGTTAAGTCTTTGGCTCTTACAATGGTTAAGATTTACATGTCATTTTCCCACCCAATAACGAATTCCAAGGAGATTCCTGAACGGCTTACTACCATACTTCTTAGCGGTCTATGTCGAACTGTTCCTTTTATTACTGGTAAGTACAGTTTTTGTAGTTGTTTACTTGCCGCCTTTACTTTTATTCGCATCAAAAACATTACGACTGCATTCGTACCGAATAATTGTATCAGGCAATGCATCCGACGCAGTCCTTGGGGCCCATAATACATGATATTAAAACTATCTTTCATCGTAAACCTCGTTTAACCTCCAAAGTAGAAGTGATTTGAAACGCACTGTGAATGACTTTGAGATATACTAATCAGTCATGAGTCTTGTCATCACTAAGAGAAAGCATAAACGTTCCTAAACTGCCAGTTTCAATTTGAAGTTCAAAATGACTGCAAAAGATTGGTTGCTTCTTCAGTTTTTCTTAAGATTGCATTTTTGCACCAAATTCGCGTAATAGGCGAATCTCATCTGTATGCGTTGAAAAAATAAAAGGATAGTTGGGTAAGTGGTCAACACGAGATCACTAGTGATATCAATGAGCACACCCACACGTACGTTATCTCTCCAGTCCTATTGGACAACTATATGTTATTCTTTGCATCATTTCTACTAATATATTCAAGAAACGAAGCGCACCCACCTTTTGCACATCCGTGCAGTACACATTGAGCCATACCTACCGTGTGAAGGCCAGTAACACTAAGTGGTAGTCCAAACCTCGGCAGGCGGAATGGGGTTCAAACCAATGACCCACCAGTTAACAGTCATCTTAGACCACTGAGCCACCTGATATATTCAGTAGGTAGCAATTCATCTTCTTAAGTGTGTGTGCTACGAAAACTGAATGAATAAGAAAAGTCGACAGTTGCTACCGTAGCGTAGTGGTTGGGCTTGCATATCACAATGACCGAACGAGCTGTACTAGGAGGGCGCTGGTTCCTTCGAGGTCCTACAATACTAGGAAAGTCAGTTAGGTAGTTCTAAGGTAGGAAGCAGTTACCGTTGTAGTGTAAATTGCTGCACTATGATGGGGGTCTGACGGTGAAGTCGTACTACTGGCTGGATGGGATATGACAACAGTAAGGTGTTACCCTTGAATGACTGACAGTACCATGCTGATTCTACTTTCCTGGTGAGGTGGGATTCAAAGAGGTCGGTCCCCAAAACAACAGACTCCTCCCTGCCCCATGGCCCTCTGGTGCCAACGGTATAGGTGTTATAACAACCGAATTTCAAAACAAAATCGTGTAAAAGACCGTGTATGACATACCTCGAGCAGATGTCCCATGGGTTCTGCGGTCACATTTTCTTCTCTTCCAGATGCCTTAAGAAGAAATAGCCTTCCACAGTGTGGGCAGCCGGGATGTGTCAACCGCCTGCATGCTTTCAGCACTACACAAGACCCAGTTAGACGTGACTCATCCTCTTCAATTGTCTCCTTTACCTTCACCTCCTCATACTAATATTAAAATTTTACACCCTACTCAACCTCTTATTCTGTGACCATTGTCGACGATTACCGCTATCGAAACCTCATTTTTGTTCTCCCAGGATCCCGTCAACAATTCCATGTAGAAGCTTTCAACGTCCCAACCCTATGCCAAATCTAACAGTAGGCATCATCCGCCAAAACTGGAATGTCTAGTCATGAACGTGTGCTGTATCTCTGAGGCACGTAAACATGACCCTAATGTGGTTATTAAGTGACCTCACCTGGACATAGTAGTGAATCTTCAACACTCACTTTCAGAATCCGGAGACCAAACTGCCAGCTCTCGTGGACTCGTTGGTGTAGGCGTAACACTGAGTTGTAGAGCAGAAAGTGCGATCCTCGACTGGATAACGGTAAACATCCGTCTGTCTGTGAGCTGTTCGACTGAATAGGTCTGTAAGAGCCAGAAAGGATAGTAATCTCCACCTACACACTAACTGACTACAGTTCGGATGATGCAAAGGATGAATTCTGTGAGAAACTATCGGCATTGTTGCAGAGAGCAAAAGGTTTAGATGTAGTCATAATGGCAGGTGATTTTAACGTCCAAGTAGGGAAGTTAAGCCAATCGGAAAGGCATCCGAGAAGTATTTACGGAATCTCATTCCAACGAACCGAGAACAGTGATTGTCTGATGTAATTTTGTTCTGAGAACCATTTATTTCTGGTTAGCACTAACTGAGAGCTTAGGGAGGGATACTGTCTCACGTGACATCCGACGACTTCAAACCAACGATGGAATCAGATAGATTATATCGCTGTACACCATCGTTGTAGAGGATTGCCACTCTTTCTGGAGCAATACTTTGGACTCTGATTACACGCTAGTACGGGCCATGTCTCACAGTCGCATAACAGTACAGACCGGACTGCAGCGCAGTATACTCGTCGCTTGATAGATAGTTGGATATCTCGCCACTTAGTGCAACAGATGATGCACGTTGCCAAATGCCGAACGGACATTATGCATCCGTTCGAGCTGATGCAAATCCCTAAGGGAAGTGGTCGACATATTCCACCACTTTACTCCCTATCACTCGCAGCAGACTAGCCTTGGAGCATCATCTTACATTTGACAGCTGCAACACGCATGCCAAACATACTCAGGGTTCTGCTCAACGCGTTCAGAAAACCCTGCATTTTATCAGCGTCTTCAACCGGCAGGACAATATCGTCTGCATACTCCAAGTCAACGAGATGACCTCCACTAGATCAATCCCTGTGAAGTCAGACATACCCAACGTTATGTCCATTAGTACGGTCATGACGAAATTAAATAGGAACAATGATAATGGACATCCCTACCGGACACCACTAGTTGTCATCAATTCATATGAGAAATCTTCATAAGCCCTGACACGGCTGCCTGAGTTCAAGCAGAGGGCTTGGTTAGCGTTATATACTTGCTCGGTACTCCCTTCAGCCAAACACCCCCACAACACCTCACGGTCGACAGAGTCAAATGTTGCCTTCAGGTCAAGAAACATGGCAAGTGTCGGCAAGCGGTAAGTACTCTTGTATTCCAGAACCTATTGAAGGGTCGAAATATGATCAATGCACCCTTGTCAGTCTGAAAACTGCATGGTTTTTCCGAGTATGATGCTCTCAAGTTCCAGTTAGGCGTCGGATAACTATGGACCCAAGGATCTTGGGCATGATATTGGTTAAATTGATTCCCCTATGGTTGTCGCAAGAAGTTTCTCTCCCTTCTTATATACTAGAATGATCAATGAAGTAGATTAGTCTGATGGTACTACCTCCGATTTCAATGTTGAGGTTGGAAATCACTCGGTAAGTTATTCAGATCACAGGAGTGGTTTCTATCTATTATATATATATGATCATTTTGATTGAGGTAGCCGTGGTTTGGCAGACTCGTATTTATACTGGGTGATGACTAAGCAGCCAGTGTGAATACGATCAAGCATCATCATCACTAATATCAACATAGGACCAGGCATTACTGCTTAACGGATCGAGTTGCTACAGCTCATATCATTACATCAGGTAGAAAGGTAGTGAGGTGAAAGATGAAGATGCGGAAATTCAGTCAAAAGAAATATAAAGTACGAGGAGAAAGAAAGAAAGGATGAAAAATGGTATAGCGTCGTTAAGATGAGCATAATGTATGTTTACATCTGCGCCACTGACATCGGTTCTGTGCCATATCACCCAGTCTTCAGCCACTGGTTCCTCTTGTCCTGCGGACCCAAGAAGCCTGTTCATTAATTTGACGGAGGGTGCGGACACTGAAGGCTCCAATATGTAATTTGGAGCGTGGTTTAAGGAGACCAAGGATGCTGTTTTATGAACTCAGATCGTTGTCGAAGGCTGCAGAGCTAGGAGAAATTGAAGATGATGTAGCATCGTTAATTGAGAGACGGTAATGGTGGGGGAGGTGGATAGCAATCTGAGGAAACTTGAGTGCTGACAGAGTTGTGAGGGCGGTTGACACCGGCTGCCCACACCGTGGAAGGCTACTTCTTAAGGTACCTGAAGATTTGTGTGACCGCAGAGCCCATCCGAGATCTGCTTGAGACCTGTCACACTCAGCTTTTTGTATATGCTTATTTTCAGCTTTTGTATTTTTGGGGCCGGATGGTCGAAAGGAAACGACAAATGGACCAACACCGCCAGCCCGGCGGACTGTGGGGTATGGTGGTGTGTTATTTTTTGGGACCGACCTTTTCTAACCCCCCCCTTCCACTGAGAAGGCAGCATCAGCATGGCACTGCTGGTCGTCCAAGGGAAAAACCTTACTGGTGTCACACCTCATCCAGCTAGCAGCAGTACGACTTCACCCTCAGACTCCCATCATAGTGTAGCAATTTACACCACAACGGTAACTGCATTTCTTCTTACCATCATCCAACAGACCTTTTTGGTATGGTAGGACCTCGAGGGAATAAGCGTTCCACCAGCATAGCTCGTTGGGTCATTGTGATATCCAAGCCCGACCACCACACCAAGGTAGCAGCTATCGGTCGGGTATACGATCAAGCGGTAGTTACACATCCCGAATTCACAAGGCAGTCGAGGAAAACCTATGGTGGTTGAAATGAGATAAGAATCTAGTCAACAGTTGGACCTCGTAGCTCAGTTGTTGAACATCGGACCAGGAACCGAGCGGTCGCTGGTTCGAATCCGGTTGTGGTCCGAATTTTCATTTCATCTTGGATTATATATATATATATATATATATATATATATATATATATATATATATATATATATATATATGAAGCATCTTAGTCATCTTTCGCCTGGTTTTTCCTACCTAGGGTGCTGTGAATTCCAACAGCTTCAACTTGTATAAGGTCCCACCTCAATTTTCCTATTCATTTAAAAAGTTTAAGAATAAACCGTGGTGATGATTGCCTTCAGTTAAACCAAATAAAATGATCAGTTAATTATGGGAAAGAGGTTCGCAAGGAAGAGGCCATGATATTAATAACTAGTGTTGCTAAAAAGTCTACGTTATTTCGTGCGGATTTAGCATCCGAGGAAACGATCAACTGCGATCCAGCATATCTTCTTACGAGCTATTGTAAACCAAATGATTTCTTTGCACTCGCTTCTATGTCTTGCGGAACGGTTCCAGGCGTTTGGTGGATTCCGATGCAGTAGGCCTACCCGATCGACTGCTGTAACTCTCGTTAGCCCAATGGCCGGTTGGGTGTTGGTTAACTTTGTAGGGAGCGTATGGTTTTTTGAAGGACTGTGGTGCAGATGGGTTCCTCAAGTGTCGTGCTAGCAGACAATTGGTCGGACTGGTTGTACAAAGAAGATAAAACATTTGTCCAAAGTAGTCAAGGGAGAGGAAGCGTGAAGAAAAGGAAGCAAAAAAAACCGTTAAGGTGAAGGGAAACGGAACGGAGGAAGGAACCCGGTAGATTCATGGGAGAAGAGTGATAGGGAGAGGTTTCTTTAAAGTGTGAGACTATAAAGTCAATAAAAAGAGAAAGAGCAAATAACATTATAAGACGGCTCATGGGAATAGAGATAGTAATACTATTGGTAGGAGACGGTAACTGGAGGAAATATCTACAGGGAAGCATAAGGCTGAGCCAGGTTCACGATGATAGTGGCATTACAAAGAATTCGGTAGGCCATGCTGAGTTGGGTTGCATCAACCTAGTCCATATCGAAGCTGGATGAGCGCAAACCGTATTTCGCTGCGTAACTTTCCAATCTTTTTCTGAAGCTGTCAACAAATGAAGCAGTAGCAATCTCGACAGGCAATGCGTTCCAGAGGCCGCAAACTCGTGGAGAGAAGTGTGGACGCAGACGGGTTTTCGCCTTTTGATTGGCGATCCTCCCTGGGTTACCACGAGGATCGCCACAGTGGCTGTCTAGTAGGATTCAACTGTTTGGATGACTTAGACTACTTAGTGTTTTAAAAGCCGTTATCGAGTCACTACGTAATCTGCTGTAGCTAAGAAAGTCGAGTCCTAGGTGTTTCAGCCTGTCTTTATGGGGTTTTTGACTCATTATCACGACCCCCTTTGTCGCTTGCCTTTGGACTTCCTCCGGGAAGTCCCATCCCTTTTCAGGTATGGTGGTGCAATGATCTTGTGGACCTCTAAGTGAGGTTGCATGTAGGTCTTGTAAATGCAATCACTAACCAACGACTTTGTTACCTCGAATAAACATATTAGTAATCTATCTTCCTCAAATCTAACACTCATAGGATTGATTGCTTACTTTATGTAGTTCCAATTGTTTTAAAAGGGCAACTTATAAGTTACTCAATTATTTTGATGCATGCATAGAAAAATACTCACCTTCCTTTGCCGGACGCCTCCTGCAGATCCTCGTGGTGAAGCTGTAGCAGACTTGGATGAAGCAGAAGATGGCGTAGGCTAGAAACCCCACAAGATTAACAAATAGAAAAACAACCTCACCATTTCGCGGGTTAAAACGTATGTTGAAGTACGTGTGTCCCAGAGTTGTATATATGACTAGCTAAAACAAAGTTGTTGAGTACAATATTCATAATAGCTACCTTTAGTTTTTTTCGAAATGTATTGGTGAGACTGAAAGGGAACAACTTGAATTCGGCATCAATTTTCCATCACATCCATCAAGTAATTTTTTTGTTAGACTGTGATGAACAGTGAGTAGAATGCATAAATCATTAAGTATTTCCGATTTATGTGGAGGATTAACTTCTAAATCAAGACAGGAACGCATGGAGTGGCACACTGGACCTTTTCGGACGGAAGTATTTCTTCCGGCTGCAATTACTGGGGAGCTCAAACAAAGAAGCTGGAATAATGCAGCCTTCATCTGGTCAAACAAATTCAGTTACAGTTTTCGCAGGAAAGGATAACAAACCAAGTGTCCTGAAATGGTCATTTCTGTATTCAGCGCTGTGAATATACGGTTTTACTTCATGCGCTCACAAAAATCAGGGGGATCATGTGCCCCGGTTAGCAATTTCCTGGTATCGAAATTCAGTTCGGGTTTAAGGATGGATAGTCCTCAAACTTGAAAGATGGGGAGACCGATCATCAATTTTCCGTGCTTTTAGTATGCTTGCCGGCATGAGATTGAGACAGCACACGGCAGAGGCATATCGCAGATAGGGGGGTGTTCTAATCATGCTGTCCAGAACTCTAAGAAATGGCTTCGGGCCTGATCTACCTTCTTTTTTCCTGCCCATTGAGCCAAGTCACCCCAGAGAATGAAGTGGGGGGTGCAAAAGCAAAGAAAAAACAAAACCGCAGAATGCTGGTTATCGCATCGAGTGATCAACTCCTGGAACTGACTCCCAGGACAAGCAGCGTCCGCATCATCGGTGGACTTGTTCAAGAGAGGATTGAGCAAGCACAGAAATCCTCTGGAAAAGAATTAATATAGGCCTATAGCCTTCTATTCTCGAACAAGAAACCTGAATCTGAATCCAAGTGGTCGGGTGGAGTGGTGTATATGACTGACCGTGGCAGACTGCTGGTGAATTCCGGCCAGCTAGCTGGAGGATCGTCTACTCACGGTGTAACTTAAGCGATAACGTGTCAAATGTCATGGCAGGTCCCACACGTGTCTTCAGTTTGGAGAGCCCGTTAAAGATACGAAGGTTTATGTCAATGCTGAACCTCGTCGAAGCCTATGCTGTTGATTCTGGGGGTTGTTCGCGGCTACATAGGACCCCTTGTCATAAACGTTTTGCTCTTATTTTCCAAACCACCCATGATATTTCATCTGCCAACTTCTCGCGGTTGTATATATCCAGTCAGATATTTCGGTCCTAAAACCGTTACTCGTGGTATGGGTGGCCAGCATGTAGTTTCCGTATATTAAAACCTTGCAGCAGACATTCTCCGCATCATCGCGGAAAAACAGTTTCATTTAGACGTACTTTCTGTCTGCCTAATGGTGTGCATAGTCGCGCTAGCTTCGGAGACCTGTACCCCACCAATACAATTCCTATCTGGATCGGCGCCCCGCGTCCACCACATCGTTGCAACCCCGTGTGCATAGTTGGCAGTGAACCAACGACCTCAAAAAGAGCGGTGTCTCGTGGTGTACCCCCTCAACAATCAATCAACATTCAGTATCAGATAAACGTCCAAAATACCCATACATTAGCCTGGCGGCGTGCCGTACCAAATGTGAGCTACATCCTCTGCGTTCCCCTCGTGGTTTTGGGTTCTGACACAGCTACCACCCAATAAAACCTACCCTCTTCCAAATCACAGTACAGTCGGTTTACCACCAAGACCTTCTAGCAACTCTACACCCGCAAATGAACTAGGTGCACATATGCTGCCTGGTGCCACTTCAACCGGCCGTGTCTAAAAAAGCAGTACTGCGGTGCTCCTGTCTGTTTAGTGAACGTGAACGCTTTCAGCAGCGTTACCCCCCCCCCACTTGTACATCGTTCTCGTATGTGCAGGGTCCATTATATACAAGCCACCAGTACCCAGAGGAGTCGCTCCTCCAAACCGCCAGTGACAATCCCCACTGGGTCTTGATGTTACGCAAATGTGCCAGATGAAGTAATAGGTACTGATATATGCACACATTTCTGATGCAACTGGAGCAACAAGAAAGGAGGACGTTGCTAGGTCTACTTCGTAAACACCCAATTTATTGAGGACAGAAAATATGGCCCCCGGCAAGATAAGCAACCCCCAGTGGATCACCATACACTGCAGGAGCGCTAAAGTACTGGTTGGACGCACCCATAGCACACCTGGTATCTTCAATAACGGCGAGACTCCGCCAATTGCAGTTCTAGGACATGCATCCCCTTTCTTTACAGTCACAACAGCATATGCGGTGACTTTACTTCGCCTGAAATCAAGGGGAATTCATTTACTGGTCTGACTGGTCGTGACGTTTCCATGCAATGGCTATCTTCCGATAGAAACAAACTGTTACCACTTCTATGAGAGGTCAAAGTGTAATAGACCTAATATTTTGCTACAACACAAGCCACCTTTTGACACATGCAGGCGGTGATCAAGAAGTGCCATCGTATGCATTACTTTCAACCGGGAAATCAGTTGATACTTATGTTCCACAACAAATACTGTGTATAGAGACCACCACACGGCTGGCAGCGAGATCGTGTGTACACGTGTTGGGGATTAGACTTCGCCACTGCCAAACCCAAACTGGCACTGAATACGTTTTGCCACAGTTCCAAAACCTACATCGTCCTCCCGTTAAAAGGTTTCAAAAAATGGCTAGATCCAAAAGCCATCTAAACCTCCTAATGCTCGACTGGAGTTGCGCGAACATTCGACGAGATGTCATCGAAAGTCCGTCTTCAATGCATTTCGATCTATTCTCAACGTTCTTAATTCTACCCCACAAAAGGGTGATACTTCTAGAATTATGGGGAAAGTTATCAGGAAAAGCGTCTATCGGTACGTACATAGTAAGGGCGTCATCACATTCAGTGAACATGGGTTCCCAAAATCGCGGTCCTGTACAACTCGTCATCCTAACTTCCTTAACTTCATAACTACTGTGAGCGACTGACACCAATTGGTCCTTGCATCCTATCCAGACATTTTCAGGGCGTTTGGCACAGCTGGTCGCTTACTGTCAATAAATAAGTTGAAGTCTCCGGGACTCGACCATCTATTAATGAGATTGATTTGATCTTTTTTCTATAGTTGCACCTAAGTGGCGAATGTAGACTCACACTTCAAAACCTAAGCCTGTTATCTCTGGCATGGTTGTAGGTGGTATATCAGATTGCCTTCTTTTCACTCTATACATGAAAGAAATTTGCAACTGCCCTGCGTATGGTAAACCATTTTCGTTTGCTGATGACCAGAAAGTTGCGTACACATTCGCTCATGCTGATTTACCATACTCTCAAGTATTGACACAAAGATGGCTTGATATAGCATCCACATGGTCCAGCTCTTGGAAACTCCGTTTCAACATGATCAACTGCAGCTGGATATGTTTTGGTCCCCTATCGGTGGACGTCAAGCCACATATTCGGTCTATGAAGTTACCCGTTCTCATAAGTGTCGATGACCTTGCTCTAAGATGGTCAGCTGACCCCGCGTTTTCTGAGCACGCCGCATCAAGGACTCGCAAATCTAGGAACTTATTGGGTTGCATAATCCGTAACTTTCACTTCGAAGGCGCCAAGTTACCGCTCTAGAAAACCACGGGTATGGCCAACGTAAGAATACTCTCCGTCTAAATTGAATGTCATTCCCTTCAAAAACAGATTAAAAGTAGGGAATGTACAAAGGTATTTTACTGCCAGGTTACTAGGATACGGTTGCAAACAGGACTACAACTCTAGATGCGGAACTACAAGCTTAGAACCCCTTTGAATGAGAAAACTCTAAATTAACCTGAAGCTCTTCCTCGATGTGCTACATAAATTCACTTTTACAGACCGTGGTGAGTTTCAGTCCCAGCACAACAGTTGTTACGATCCGCACAATCACGCCCACAGCGTCGCAACGAACCCGTTCAAAACCTTCTGGCCTACAATGTTCCTCACCGTCAAATTCTATTAGATGCCGAATAGACTCCCTGCTAGAGCGAAGGCCTCAAAATCAACCTATGGATTCGGTCGGTTGCTAGTTAACTCCTTATCACATGGCACATTATTCGGCTGGTAGAGTACACCAACACCGTCCTCCACAACATTCCGCACACCGGGCCCTTTTCTTATGTATAATGAGACATCCATCACACCTCCAATGGCCTTTCATACAAGGGGTTGCAGAAATTTCCTCAAGTTATCACCTCAAACTAACGGCGCGTTCTGCACAACACGACATAGCAATCAGAGTGGGGGGTTCTACATTGCATGATAAAGCAAACTTTAAGTTCTTACATATTCAATAAAGAAAGCACATGCAATGAATGCCTCAGCAAAGAAAGTTAAGTAAGGAGAAACGCGCAAATGGGAAACACAATCCTTGTCGGAGTTCCTGCTTTTCTGTCTGCCTCCTACTTTGTTTTTTACTCTTTTTAAAAAGAAAGTCGGTTCCAACTCCTGGCTTAGTCGTCGATGAAAACTAGTTATCCAGGGAACATGTCTTGGCTGAAACTACCATCCGTGGGGGGTAGCCGGTGTTACTGCGTTCACAATACCTAACTACAGAAAGCGGAAACAAGTGCGGTCCATTGGACTACAACCTCATGGTTATTAAAACCTGGGATTTGTTGATTTTGGGAGTGACCAAGAAAGTCTAACACTTGCGGACCACATGGCTGTCACGACCCATCAAAAATACAGACAGGACCTCCTGGAAATCCACTTGGTGCATTCAGACAAGTCTATTGCTTCTGGATGCTGGGGTTGGAGAAATGAAGATATTTGTCTCTCAGTCCTAATATTCAGCCAGGTTATGAATCTTTGATGCGTACATGAATTATACGGTTCTGGAATCATCAACGAAGTACAATAAAGAACCAGTTGTGTTTACATGCCTTTAAAACTTTTCTTCATTATGCCAAGCAGAAAGTATAAACTGTTACAATACAAGCACTGGCTTCAAGCCTTATTCTTCACGTAATGCATGTGATATCGAGACAGAAACCTGGTTTATTTTGCTGGTGCTAAGACAATACTTCCACTCGCTCAACCTGTAAACTTTCGCATACTTTTCTTTTGGGGGTGTTTCACCATGTAAGTATTCAGCACTTATATCTTCTAGTGGCACAATAAGTGGGGAATAAGGCTGCCTTCCATAAAGATACATATGATTTATGTAGTGACTTATTCATGCCTGTAAGAATGATGTGTATCCGTATATTCATGAATAACCATTATCAACATTGTTGTTAAGCAACTAAGAGTGAAGTATGCATATCGCTAATTCGAGACTAGCTGTGATGAAGCAGTCCCCGCAGTCACTACACCTGATTACTAAGGGCACCAACTGCCAGTCAGTTCTCGTTTAGTTTCTGGGCTTCAAATGAGGGGAAGTAAGGATGTTATTTGATGCACTGGTCAAAGGGGAAGCTGGAATGCATACCTTCCTATCTTGCTGTAACTTCCTGAGGTTTCTGTGCTGACACAGACTGACGGGGCACCGATGTTCTGCTTGAACACTGGGTCAAGTACACCGCTACTCTTTGTTGGGGTTGTCGATTCCCCATCCCAACTTGTCCAACGTGCCAAGGCGGCCACCATACGTAGCAGGTCGTGTACACTTTTCCTTTGAGCCTCTGACAGTTTGAAGTTCTCACGTATGACTTTGTGTTCACATGAAAGAGACAGGTATTCCAGCCTATAAATTCAGTGTGGATACTCCCACAGAGGAGGCTTCGAGTCCTCTGTATATGCGACCTAACAGCGCCGTACCACCCTTACGATATATCATGACCCACGCGGATTCCTTCTGTCTTTCGACAGCCGTACCCTCCGGCCCGAAAGTAGAAAATGTTTCAGAAGCTCATTTAGCACCCCCTCGGTCACTATCCCGGCCACATCTGAAGCGTTCGTTTAGTCGATACTTATTTCACCACCCGGTATGCCAGGGTGGCACCATTACCCCGTGATTATTATAATAGGTGGTTTGAATAGGTGCGATAACGTTCTCGGTGCTGGTAGCTTGCTCTTGAAAAACCTGGGATTTATGATGAAAATATGTGGGTGTAGATAGAAGTTGGTGAACATTTCAAGATCAGTGAAGACAGCCAGGGGTACGTCACGCCCACATATTCGAGTAGGATCTCTTGTGACATCAAACTACACGGATAAAGGAATATTTTATTCTTAAAGTATAAATTTAACACGAGAGAGGCCGGTTTACGGGCATCGCCGACTTGATAGTAGCAGAGAAATCTCCAACACTTGAGCCGTCCTGAATGGTACAGAAGGGGCGAAGCATTAAAATTTGTCATAGTGTCAAGACACAATGATTCGCCATCTTTTCAGTTTTGTTGATCGGGGTAGAAGATGGTCTTAGTGAAGAAGGGGTTAGGTCGGTTGAAGGGCTCAGTCCGCTCCGACTGTGCCGTGGATTTGGGAAAAGGTGTTGTTTTGTTGGTCAATTCGTTTCTACGAACGAGAATTTTGGAGGGGGGGTGTTTTGTGCACGCGGTAACTTGGAAATTATACGTTACTTTTACGCGTGGTTCTTGGTCATATCTTTTTGTGGATATATTATTGTGCTTAGTTTATTATTACTGTATGTTTATAATAATTTACGATCTACTTTGTCTTGATAATTTGAGGCTACATTGTAATCTATAGACAAGCGAATTCCCACTTTTTGGACCGCATACTTTTGCCGTCAACCACGCGTCTCACTTAAAACCTATTTTAAGAATGGGGCGGTCGAAAGGAAAGCACTCAAAGATAGATAGCCTTAGCGACGAGTACAAGAGGCGTATCCACTTACAAGAGAAGATGGAATAACTGACTAAGAGGCATGATGGTAGGGAGATAAACTTGAACTACCCTTGCCTCTATGGTGGTATCTTTATGGAACCTACAGCTCTTGTACTTATGACGACAAAATAATAGTGAAAAGAATGAGGTTACCGGAAAAAGTCCTCCAGGTCTACTAGCTCAGCTCACTATGCACCACCATATTTCCTCTATATTCCTGATATGGTAACACTCAACAGGCAACACCGTGTTCATCCCTCCCTCATGACTATATAAAGTGTGGTTACCATTACAGCAAAAGGCATGAGTTATATTTAGATATTTATAACTTCATTAAACTTTTGTACACAGGTTTTCTACACATAAGCGAATACCTGGTCCAAAATCTTCTATTCTCTCTATACCATAGTGATATCTTCAGCTTCAGTTTAGTTTCCACAACTTTTGTATGCACCTTCATCTTCTTCCTCATAAGCCTATCCATAAACAGTAGGTTTTGGACACCTCTTTAAGTAATTTTTGCAGTCGGTACAATGAACTCGCCTGCATGTATTATAGTCGATGTACTTCTGTGCTCCTGTTCCGAATTTCGTCTGCTGCTCGCTTTTGTTATTCATTTTTCAGGTTTACCCAACCAGTCCTTCATCCATATGGAATCCTAGTAGTCTAATTTTTTCAGCCTTCACTGTGCCATCTAGACCTTATGACGAACGCATAAAGCCCAAGGTCACAGCTGTACTACTCGTCCTACCTTCAACAATATTGGAAGATTTAGACGATAGCCGAATATTTCCCACCTTTGAACTGAGCTCGCCCCAGTATGCTGAACAGTTATGCTGGGGTCTATCTGTTTCGTCCTTTGCTGTCCGCAAAGCATTAACGTTCTTACTGTGGACGCATCTTTTATGTGCCGGAGAGAGCGGTGTCTATTGTGCAGCTTGATATTGTACATAACAGTCAGTTCACATTACCAAAATGATCAGGCCTGTAAACTAGTTTGTTTTCATGTAACTTTTGTTGTACGAAATATATTATTATTATCATCACATTTCGGGTTGTGACGGAAACTCTATCACGTCGTATGTCCAGACCCTGGCGAACTTACGTGCCTTACACCTCTTGTCAGGGCTGAAGACATCATGCTGCCAATGAATAATAACATCAAGGATAATGGAAAAGAAGTTGGCAGTATTAAGTCAATGACAGATGAAATCAAGAGAGTGGTTGAGGACTTCCAACCTCTAGCATATCTTCTTGGGAAATACAGCAACCTGATCCCAAGCGAAATCGAAAAAATGAAACCCGAAGAGACCACTTGGCGACTGAAGTAATGAAGAGGCTAGCATCTTCTCAACAGACCATGGTATATAATATTCCGGATGCCATATCCTTAGACGTCATCAAGAAAGGGGTATCAAACCCATGTGGCAAGATGGCCATGGACTGTGGCAGTAGACGCCTCGACGAGAAAGCAGCACAGCTAAGTTGCCCCATTCTTTTCAAGTTCACCACCTCATATGATTCTAAGAGGTTCATTAACCATCGGGATCATACAAGACCAAACGGCAGTTTTAAAACTGGTACAATTGTACGGGACAACACTCCTTGTCAGCGCAGAAAACAAAGAAGAAAAAGTCCCACCACTCCAACACACGCAAACTTTGGGGGTACTGGATGCACTGAGAGACAATCGACCTGTGCCGCTATGATCGCAGTAGTAGTGGTAGTAAAGCAATCCCAAGTGGACCTGGAAGAAAGTGAAACGGACTCTTTAATTTCTGATGAAACCTCAACTATTAGTGCTAGCCTCCCTAAGGTAACCACGTATAAAAACCCTTTAGTTGACAGTAGCGTAGCTAGACATGGACTAGCGGGTAAAACCATGCTCATAAAGACCTGTGAAGCTCCCAAAGAAAGCCATTTTCATAAGCATTTCGACCAACGATGACGAAGAATACTTCTTAGCTAACATAGCTGCTGCAGGTAAAACCGCTACTGGATCCGTGGGAAGTGGGCATCTCCAGAAGAAAACCCATCCAAAGGGCATGTTTCACACCTAGCCCCAGCCACTAGGAAGAGATACTACAATAACTTGCAGGCATCTGACACAAGGCGATACCCTAGGTCACGTTTACCCAGCAGCCAGGGCCTCAACAGGATGCCACGTGGCATACCAGATACCTTCGTGTCGTACAACTCACATACATTCCACCCAAACCTACGTCGGCACCCGGGTGGCCCTAGCCAGTATTATGAAGATGTATATAATTACTCCCTAAAAACTGTCCTTACTCTTGAGTCTCATCAAAAATTTCTGGGATCCGGCACAATATGTATTACCCAATGTTCATAGGATCGTTTCACCTTCCAGAAACAAACTTGGAGCTGCCATCCTCGATTTTCACAGGTCATGAGCCGCGCTGTACGTCGCCAGTGAGAACCAACAGCGCATCAATTACGTGCATGTACCCTCGCGAATCGGGTTATCATTGCTGGACGATGAAACTTCGGCGGTCACATCACCATTCTCCACCGCCGGGTCCCATCGTGTCCGTAACGCGATTAGCACATTGTCTAATGAACTACGTGTGGAAAACTTCTCTAACCAACTGGATATACAAGATAATGTAAGACATTCCACAAGCCGTAGCAGCCGTTTCACAATTCCGCTCATCGTTCCACTCTGGTCGTCGAAGAAAATTTCTGACTTGAGAACGACAGTCTTGCCAACCAAATCTACAGTGATATTGCCCACTGAATTATGGTGCCCCACCTCAGTCCTTGGCGTAGACCCGCGCATAGATGGTTGTGCCCTTGATCACACTAACCAGGATCATAAGCGTGGTGGAGGTTTTCCGATTTACATATGCGGTCTTGCCACAGCCGATAAGACTGGAGATGGTGCATTAAATGATCTGCCTGTTTCAGTATGGGTCACCATGAACAGTACTAACTATAAAATCCTCTCAGACTGTCACAGAATACCATGTTCATCAAAAGAAACTGATGAGCTTATTGCTCGATCACTTTCTCATGCTGCATCCATCAGTGTTGACTTCAAACCGATTGCAGGAGACTTTAACCTTCCTGAAGCTAACTGGGAAACCAGTTGTGGCCCACAGCTCTGTGACGAAATACTGACCGTCCTGGATTTTCATGGATGGAAACAGTATGTCCATTCACCCATACGTGGTAACAGCATGCCGGATCTAGTGTTTTGCTGTCACATCGCCCCGGTCAGGACGTACGTTGGTGGTGAAGTTGCCAACACTGACCGCGGAATGGTTTTCTGTTGCCTACCAATCTTCCCTCTTCGTGAGGAGAATAACAAATCTGTGAGAAATATCTTGTATCGTAGCCACGAAAGCATAGAGTGGGAGGTGTTCATCAAGCTCCTCAGGTGTCGCCGACGGGATAAGTACTTCATAACGGCCTCATTGACGCAGTCACTTTCGTTTTTCCACAGAAATATAGTGCTATGCTTAGATATCGTCGCTCATACGAAAGGGGTTAAAGTGAGGAAGAATGAGGACCAGTACACCTCTCGAATACTCCGCAAAGAATTACGGAAACTATCTGTGCCATGTCATACCTCAAAAGACTTTCTAGCACTGCACTCAATCTACGATACTTATCAGGCAGTTAAAACTTCACGTGCACGAGACTCAATAAACGAAGAGCTAAATGCCCTCGAAAGTGTTCCTGGGATGCATGGCCTAACCTCCCTTACGAGTAAACGTTCGCAGACATCAAGAAGGAGCTTATTTACTACACACCAGGATGATCTGCAACTATCCCTTTTAAATCTGTGAACTTTTCGGCAAATCCTTCGCGAAATTTAGTCTTAGCACACCCAACCCAACCACTTTTATACTGCTTACTACGGGTTCGTGCGCCAACGTGGATTTTACTCTCAAAAGTATCAAAGGGGCCATCATGAACGTGCAACTATCGACGGGTATGGGAATAGACAGCCTAAACTCAATTTTCATCAGAAACAGCAGTGACGATACGTCTCTGTTCTTGCTTGGAGTATTCGCCCCATCAATGGAAAGTGGCGTATACACCTATGAATGGAGAACCAGCTACATAACGCCTCGCTTCAAGTTCGGGGACAAATCGAAAGTCAATAGTTACAGACCCATCAACATAACACCAGTCCTGTCCAGAATTATAGAAGCAGTAATTAAGAACAGCGTCTCTGATTACCTATTAACACAGAACCCAATCACAAAGCCTCGGCATGGTTTCATAAAGAATAGGTCCTGCGTTACTTGCCACTTTGATTTCTTCAACTTCATCACTCGTAACTGTGGGGCATGTAAAATCCTCGTTGTTTTATACTTTGATGTATGAAAGGCATTTGGTAAGGTGTCTCATAATACACTCTTTAATAAGCTACAACCAATTGTATTCGCGACCTCTCACTTAGTTAGATAAAACCACTTCCTAGTGCCCAAATCGTGCAAGTGAACTCCGTGCAGTCTGAACCGAAGCATATAACTAGCATAGTTATACAGGACGGTGTCTTAGGGCCTTTGCTGCCCATAATTTATACCAGCGTAACTGCTTCGGTGGGGGCGAAACACTCCTATGCGTCGATGACTTGAGTGTTGTGTACACTTGTCAGTTTCATGAACTAGGCAACACGCTGGATACTGCCCAACAGGAACTAGGCGAATCCCCATCGTGTTATGCCGGGTTCCGACATGAATTCGGTACTGACAAGTGTGGTTGGCTTGCCATAGGCAACGCCAGCCATGACCTGACCCTCGAGGTATGCGGAAAACAGCTACCCAGACTAGCTTCTGTGCTAGATCTTGGCATCAGGTATTCCAGAGACTTGACATTCTTGGAACAAACAGCATATATCAGATCCAAGTCAAGTAAACTCTTAGAATGCATCAATCGTAGGTTCCACAGCACCGAATCACGGGTTCTACTCTATAACATGCGCATTCACCCACTTTTAGAATATTGCCTGTTTATTCTCATTGGCCTTTGTAGAAGCGACAAGCTGAAAGTCGAAGGGGTACAGCGTTACTTCACCTTCAGAACATTAGGGGCTGGCTCCAGTCTAGGCTGAACATCCAGATGTAACATGCTCGGGTTGGAACCACTCTGGACAAGGAGACCTAAGCTGAACCTCATATTTCATCATAAGTTGCTTCATCGGCACCTGCATTATACTGGTCTGCAAATCAAGCTAATTATAACGTCTGCGTAAGATATGCGCAACCATAAAGCGTTAGTTGACACTGAGTGTTGTACGACGGAGCTGCGAGATAGTTTCTTCCTCAATAAATTCTCACACATTTGGAATGGGCTTCCAGGAGAAACCCGTACGGCAAGCTCGTTAGACTATTGATAAGCGGTGGGTCTATCGTTCGATCAGCCACCATCTATGGATCCTGGACCAATGAGGACGTACTTGGACCTCCAAATGTGAGAAACAGAGTTAATATGGTCCTCACGTTCTTCTTACACTGATGGATCTACGACTGCTCACAAGGGTGTGAGTACTGGTTTCATGAACCGCAATGAACTTCATGCACACTTGCTTCCCTCAAAGCTACTACGATACACCCAGGCATAGAAAATGTTTACGAACCCTTCGGTGGAAAGGCTGTGTAGTTAATCGCACATTCATACATGAAAGTGTACATAAAGTTCTAATAGGTCTAAAAGCGTACAAACTCCTCCCTTTTCCATACTGGACTGCGTAGTAATCCCTTCTTCCACATCTGCTCGTGCTTCTTCTCTCTGTTTTTATTTGCGGCAACGGCTCGATGAGGATATCTGATGCTGACGTCCGATCTGAACATGTCTACTTAATGCAAATAATACCTGCTGTCTGACTCCAAGACTTACTAGACTGCTCCCAATCTTTCGCGGTTTCTGGAACATCTTTAAAATTAACTCACCTACTGGTCAGGATTCCTTAGGTGACGAAACGTCTGAACTTTCCCAACAGTCATGGTGGTATGACTATTCTGAACAAACGGTAAAGCGAGAGATCAACTTACCTGTTGGCTCGAAACGGGGCTAACCTGCAGTTGTTGAAAACTACATGTTCTGCAGTACTCTATGTCACGTGATCTCTTCAAGTGAAGGTTACCATGCATTAAATACACCTCTCTGATGATGCCGCTTACGCTAATACGAAAGATGCCTGGAGTCTATGTATAACTATTGCCATTTGGACCATTAACCGTTTCAACATCCAGTTCCATCTACTACAACAAGTATTCTCACTGAAGTCAATGTGTGTCACCCTTAAACATAACATGGTGGACAGGAAATGCATTTGTTTAGGCACTCACCCTAGGTGTATACCTATGGATACTTGCTGATAATTCTGATAATAAAAATCGGTCCTTTGTGGTCAGCACAGCTAAGATTGAAGAACTTTCTAATGATCGGACGGTTATATTACCAACTAACAAACTATGCAGATGGACCAACAGCATCGGCTGGTTATAACTCAGGCTTCGAACATTGTGCGCTTTGCTATTGATGGTGGAACCTATCTCTGTAATGGTAGATGAAAATCCATGCCCGTCTCATGATTTGCAGCAAGTTTAAATAAGGTTATGAACATCAGTAACTTGGCATGTGGATCATGTAATACCAAATGCTATTTAGGACCTCGCCTGGTTAGCTAGTTCACCAGTTACTAGCGTTATGGGAACCAGTCTCCTCCAGGATCATAACAGTAAGGTTCGACTCAAAAGAAAGGAATGTCACAATCATACAATGCTACACTATGCACCTACAAATAATTCAGATCAAGAGAAGAAGGAGGAGTTCTACGGACAACTGCAGTCAACACTGGACAAGACCTTGGTTGGCGACAACAAAATTCTGATGGGCGACATGAATACCAAACTGGGAGCAGACAACACAGGAAGAGAACTAACCATGGGTCGAGAAGCGCTCGGTGAGATGAACGAGAATGGAGAATTGTTTGCGGAATTCTGTGCATTCAACAATTTGGAGTCAGGCACTGTGTTCAAGCACAAGGATATCCACAAAGCGACATGGATTTCACCAGATGGACACACTAAAAATCAGATCGGCTTCATCTCAATCTCAAGAAATTTGAGTCACAGCCTGCTTGACACAAGGTCAAGAAGGGGAGCAGATGTAGGCTCAGACCACTCATTGTCTAGTGCAAGGAACCTTCCAAATCAAGATGAAAGCATTCAAGGAAGTTGGTGATAGACCACAGTTGGAGTAGAACACCCAGAACATAAACTGAAGGACGAAACTACAAAGGACATCTTCACTTCAGTCAGTCATCAGGACAAAATGGGAGATATCGAGAAACATCCCTGAAGAAACCTGTGTGGATGAGCACTGGAGGTCTTTGGAAGAGATGTGGAAAGAAACCTGCATAACCGTATTAGGACGGAAGAAGAAAGGAGATAAGGAATGGATCTCGATGGACACATGGAAGCTGATAGGGGAGGGAGAGGTGGGTGGTGATGTCGAAGCGGAAGATAATAATAATAATAATAATATTTATTCCTGAATATACAGGCACACATCATTTTTACAGGTATGACTAAGCTTATATGCAAATTACATTCATCTTCATGGAAGGTAATCTGAATCCCTGTCCGTTGTCACTATAAGATATAAGTGCTGCATGTTCACATGATGGAACATCCCAGCAGAATAAGTATGCAGAAAATTTACAAGTTGGACCGGTGCAAGGATGAACAACGAGGAGAGGAACTGAGTACAATGTATAAAACACTACACTGGACAAAGAAGTGAAGAAGAGTGCGCGCAAAAACAAAAGACACTTCCACCACGCATTGGCAAGTGAAGCAGAACAGGCCGAGGTCTGGTAAAAGAGACCTGACAACATTGTATCAAATAACCAGGTCACTATCTGGGAAGAGATCAACACAGATGAAACCAATAAAAGATGACGAAGGAAATCTAGTTACCAAAGAGGAGAAACAAAGGAAACAATGGGCTGACCACTTCAAAAAACTCTTGGATCGACCGCCACCTGCAGCCCAGCCACAGAATCACCAGTAAACACAAATCCTCCAACAAAAGTCGAAGTCCTGAGCGCCATAAAGCTACTGAAATGCGGGAAAGCAGCAGGACCAGATGGGATCCCGCCAGAAACACTGAGAACAGACGCAGGAACAACAGCGGACATGCTCACACCACACCACTATTGCAGAAGGTCTGGAAGGAAGGGAAGGTACCTGCCCACTGATTGGAAGAAGGGCTACCTTGTCAAACTCCCGAAGAAGGGTAACCTAAGTCTTCGCAAGAACTGGCGCGGAATCACGCTCCACTCCTGTCCACCGCAAGCAAAATATTAAGCCGCATCAGTCTGGGGAGACTAAAGGATGCACTGGATTCAAAACTGCGACCCGAACAGGCTGGCAAGCTTCAGGAAGTACAAATCGTGTGCGGACCAAATTGCAACGCTACACTACGCATCATCATAGAACAGAGTATAGAATGCCAGTCAACTCTCTAGCTCACTTCAACCTCATCGACTTGGCAAGGCCTTCAACAGCGTCGACCGAGAAGTAGTTTGGCAGGCAGCTGTTTCAACACTACAGTTTTAGTGTCACAAACCATTATCAATCTCATTCAACAACTATATGAAGACGCCACATGCCAAGTAATTCACAATGGAAAGCTCAGTGACGCTTTTGAAGTGAAGACAGGGGACAGGAGTAAGACAAGGCTGTCTACTATCACCCATGATATTCCTGATTGTAGTGGACTGGATCATGCAACAAACAGTGAGGAGCGAGAAGAGGGGGATACACTGGCTGGACCGCGGAAAAGGTCCTAGAAGACTTGGATTTCGCCAACGATGACTTGTGTCTAATGTCGCACAAACTTGAAGATCTACAGGCAAAGGCTAACAAGTTGACAGAAGAGGCAGGGCAGCGAAGACGGGACTTCAAGTGAACGTAGAGAAGACAGAGGTGATGAAGATACCCAAACAACAACACCACCACCAACAACAAGCTCCAATCACCATCAGCGGGAGAAGCTTAAAGGAAGTAATTTCCTTCACCTATCTAGGAAGCACTGTCCCAACTACAGGCGGCACAGATGAGGACGTCAAAGTCAGGATCGGAAAAGCAAGACAGGCACTCATTAACCTGAAATCAGTATGGAGATCTTCTGCACTGCACTCAGCATGTGGAACAAGATCCGGATTTTCAACACCAACGTCAAGTCAGTGCTTCTGCATGGCTCAGGGACTTGGTGCGTTACGAAAGGGATTTCCAAAAAACTACGGACTTTCATCAACAACTGCCTACGCTGGTTCGGTACTGAAGATTAGGTGGCCAGAATGATAAGAATAAGCAACAAGGAACTCTGGAAACGAACTAACCAAGAAGCTATCGCTCAACAAATATGCAGCGGCAGGGAGTGGAGATGGATTGGATTGGGCATACACTGAGAAGGCCGACCGTGGACATCACGTGCCAGGCCAGATACTCGAGTGGAACCCAGATGGGAAGCGACAAGTTGGGCGTCAGAGGTGAGGGTGACATGGAGGAGATGGTGCGAGGAAGAAATGAGAGCCTGTGGGCTGTCATAGGGCCAGGTTCAAAAGGTAGCAGAGAACAGAGTGCGCTGGAGACGTGTTACTGAAGCCCTGTGTTCCACTAGGAGCCCAAATGACAAATAATAAAGTAATGATGACAATAAACATACTGTTCTGTGAACTTTCAAGAATATCAATTTGACATTCTTGTAGACTGGTACCTCTCATGGTGAATCCATTAGTTGAGAATTGGAAGTTTTATTATCCTCACTTCAACGCTCTGCATATGCTGAAATGTGGTTTTTTTTTCTCTGTCTCATGACCGCTATCTCCTGACGTTTTTCATGAAGTTTAACGACCTCGCATCCGTACTATTCAGGACTCGTAAAATCTTGTAGATTTTTCGGCATGTTTCAGTGCGATTATGTCTGTAAACTGTCCTATCTCATGTTAGATTAACAATGTAAGAATAAAATATTTACTTATTTATTGGAAAGTTAGTTGAGTGTAGCTTGGCTAGACCTGTCTGGAGTGCCTACGAGAGATACACCGTCCGGGCCCTTTGTGCCTATCATCGAAGATAGAGTATATGATTTGAACCTACCTGAGAAACATGGTCACTGTTTGAGTGTTTGTTTGGTGATCTTGTGTTGGGAGCAAAACCGAGTATTCCGGGGGCCATAATGTTGTCCAGAAAGTGGCGTTCTCTCAGAGTACTGTTTTTTAACGGCCTGCCTCTCACATTACAGGCCTCCCTGTAGTTTGTGTGTTTCACGACGTTGCAGCCACATAGGTTAGACATGTTTGGTTGGTCACAAGTATTTTAATCATGGACGTAATTCGTTGGTGTGTATGAGTAGTGACGTGCCTGAAAGGGGGTGATTTAGCGGATGGCATGCCATAGGTTCATTTATGGGTGACCAGTGGTTTGCGCATGGGAAACTGCCTACTAGGTAATTGGGGTTTTTAAGCGTAGGCTACGGGCGCACGCCTTTCGGTGTAGAAGTTCTCTGGGGAGTTTAGCCGGTATTCATATGGCGATAAGATAGCAGGCTGTTTTCTGGGTGCTCAAGACAACCTGGTTTATGAGCACGTTAAAATCGACTTTGTAGACGGGAGTTCTTGCCGTTCGTCTAGGAGGCCTTCGACAGATTGGGTTTGTCGTGATATTTGGTTTTTTGGTTTTACCGGTAAAGGCTCTTGAGTATCAGGCGGACTACTAGGTTTGTGCGGAGGCTCGCCTAGGCTGACAGCTTTATTACTGTTACGCACAGAACCAGCAGTGGAAGCAGTTGGTGTCAGCGCAGTGACTTGAAATAATTTTAGTCTGGTACAGAAGGCACTTGGTAATCACCAGCTGCAGAACAGCTGACATTAGCCGATGTAGGTCGCTGGTCTCCATTACCCTTTTGTGTTTGTCACCGGTCAAAGGCTTTTTTTGAAAATTTCTTGACATTCCTAGGTTTAGTAGCGAAAACGGGGTAGCAAGGACCGATGGACTTGGTAGCAGTTTGTTGATCGCCGAAAAGGGACAGGACTGGGCTGTAGATTTCGGTGATTTCTCCGGATCCTAGGGCAACCACATGGAATGTCGGATATATTAGCAGCATTTAGAAGCACTTTATAAACGGAATTTATTGGAATTTTGTTTGGGTTGTTGTTCCAAACAGCTTCCAGGTCAGCTGCTATGCACTTCACAACTCTGGGAGAGATGTAATTAACTACACCCCACACCTTAGGCTTGACATCAGGTTCGGCCTGGACTTTCCAATCAGTGTTTTCATTGGTTATGCTAAACTTTATGGTCATCAGCTTCAAGTGTGCTACGTCCCTCCTATCCCGCATTGCACAGTATGTACGTTATACACATGAATATACATATTGTATCATACGTCATTATATGTTGGCGGAAATTGCTCCGGCCAAGAGGAGCTTAGAAGGAAGTTTATTCGCTTGCAGCCGAAGGTCTTGAATTGCATCTTTCTGGTTGAAAGGCAGCTGGAAGTTTCACATTGGGGATTTCGAATGCAGACTCAGTTGTCGATAAAACACTTCATAGATCTGTTACATTTTCATTTGTTCACTAATGCCATCTGCGGTTGCTCCGGGTTAATGCATGGAGAGGTTGCAGATTGGTCATGGGAGTGCCTCGGTGCAGCGTTTTAGAGTTACCCGTCTCGGGTGGTCGCATTCACAGGCTTGTCCGGATGGAGTCTAGACGGTTTTCCGATACTTTTTTCTTTTTGATGGGGGTACGGAAATGGTATTAGCAATTTTGGTTTGATCAGTGTCGTGCAGGACTGGCGCAGATTTAGTTCCGGTACTAAGCGACGCTTCAGAGTGTGATCTCAGGAGCGTAGCTACTTCTGGACTGCTTATTGCATTTCCGTTAAAATCTGTGATAAGGTTTACACAGTGTGACTGATGGCCTTAGTGATTATTTCCCTCATCTGTGCCCAGTGCTCATCCGTTGTGACGCACGTCCAGGCCACAGACCATGGTGTAGTCATGGGGTAATGTTTCATGCTTTCATGGTTGCATGGTAGCATAATTCTACGATAGACACACTTAAGTGGTTGGGTTTAAGATCACCAGTCTCCACAGGATTGGCGTCACTCCGCATTTTGGAGCTTCGCCTTCATTTTGCTTGAGGGCTACGGTAGAAGGGTGTCCAGCACTCAACATACCTGACTTACTGACTTGCGTCTGTGTGACAACCACTGGATCCAGAGTCCTTGGAGGTTACAGTCTCTCGTCCTACATAGTGGCTCACGGTTTAATGTCACACGTGCGCGCCGAGCCGCCCATGCGCGTAGAGCATCTGTGAGGGATGCCTACGAGTTAAATTGAAAGACGAGTGGCCTAGAAGTGAGCTGTTGACCTCGGCAGTCTACTGACGCCGCTAGCCGCTAGCCGCTAGGCTAGGTTAATGTGAAAGCCATCGCCTCTACTGGACGCCGTGAAGGTGCTGACCTTTAACACAGAAGTCAATTGGCGGCTCAGGGACCGTATGGACTGTCTAATGGTTTTCGTGTTTGGGTTTCAAACTGCGTATTTTCTCTCCTTCACACTCAGTCACTGTGGGTCATCGGCCTTGGCCTGGATTTTGTTGGTCTTGGTATCCGGTTAGCGTGAAAGTATCCTCGACTCCTTTCGCGGTGTTAAGGGGATGCTCACAAGGGTGATGGCTTGTCCCGAGGTCCTTGGCTTCCCCGACAAAGAGGATAAAGGAAGAGAAGGGAGCCCCAGTATCTGACAATGGTCGGCCATCATTTGGTTGTCAACTGATCCCTCTTGACCAACAGTAGGCCTGTAAACACATCGGCCTTGAACAAGAACATCAAGTTGCCCTTCCTGTCGTTTGTGTTCGCCGAAGGTGACACGCTTGAGTTTCCCAGGGGTTTCTGCACATGTTTTCTGATCCCTTCTCGTCCATAGCGTCTGGAACGTCTAGGATGAGTGTCGACAAGCTTCCAATGGACAGTGTCTTTTCCCATGTTCCTGAAGTCCTCTGTAGCCGGGCAGGGAATGTGGAAGTTCGACCTAAAGCGGTCTTTGCGCGTAGCTGCATGAGGATGGCTACAGACCCAGCCTTATTTCCGGATTCCTTTAAATTATCCTGTGATATTGACCCTACTTTGTTCAAGGAGGTTGATGGCCTCTGTGCGGCTGAAGATATCTTTTTCAGGCCCTTCACATGGAGTGCGGGAAGCCTTCTACATTCTGGGCAGATTTACCGGAACCCCTTGCGTGGCTGTCGATTTATGAATCTTTAGTCCGGTTGAGGTAACTTGTTGTCACGGTGGCAATGTACCTATCACTACCATAAGTTGCAAGTGAGTGTCCCATCAAATATCGATACTGCTTTAATGCAAACACTGCAGCCGTCAGATACCATGGTGCCACCTGCTCTCCCGGAAGATGATTCCATAGTTTGTGGTGAACCACTTGTGATTACCTCAATCCTGCGCTTGCCATGCCATTTCCTTTTTAGACGTAGTTTGGCCCTCACCGGGAGTGGAGTCACTTCGTGACATATTGGGGTTACTCTGCGTCATCTTTGCTGCGGCTATGTATATTCCAGAAACAGGGGCTGACCGCTTTGTTAGGAGAACGGTGTCCTACCCCACCTCCATTTGGCTGTTTATGCTCTTCGGAGTGTTGTTTCGGGGATAACTGTCCCTCATAACGTATGATCGCATTATCCGCGTCAGTGCATCAGATCTACTGTTTTGGACTGGCACGACAGTGCTACAAAAATAAAGAAGTATTCAACAGAAGTAGAGAGATCAAAGATTGAGTTCATCGGGAGGACAGAATGTATAAGAGAGAACAGCATATATTTGCCTACTTTTAAACAGTGGTCATTTAATCATCTGCATCTAGCTAAGGAGTTTAACCGTGAGCATCAGACAAGTATGCGGAACCAAGAAAGATGTTGCCTGGTGGATGAACGGGAAGGACCAAAAGCAGCTCGAACAACCAACCACTAAGAGAAGGTAGACTGGCGGGTTCAAAGAATTAAAAATGCTGGCTTACTCCTCTGGAGAGGCATATTGACGAATATGCGGTAGCCAAGTATGTGAGGATACAGGAATGTGGCAAAAGTCTGGTCCTGAAGGACAGAATATTCCATTTTCCTGATGTGGAGAGATTCCAAAAAGGAGAGACACTAATAGATCACCTCATTGTTCGAAGCGCGCTCTGCTGATATTGTTAAACGGGACTTTGTTAAGGCGCTTGGTCGTCGTGATAGCAACTAATTTTTTGAGGAGTTAAAATTGGTGGAGATCAAGCCATTGCCCATCGACTAGTTGTCTTCATATCTGCACAATTGTTTATCTAGGGTTCGAGCTGGCTTTTCTACTTCTGAAGGCACAGAATGTTTTAGTGGGGTTTATCATGGTTAGGTAATGAGCCCTCTCCTCCTTTTAAGATATGCATGAGAATTGCCTCAACAGGTTTCTTCTGAAATCCTTTCTTTCGATAAGAAGTCGCGAAGACTTTCCCAGGGGGGACTCAAAGCAACTTCAGGGCTGGGTAATCAATGATGAGTTTGCATTCAGTCCTGAGAAATGCAATGTTGTATATATTGAACATGATGAATATCACGTATAAAGCCTCAGCGGCAGGGAACTTGAGGCATTGCAGATGGAGAAGGATTTGTGTCCTTTAATGCCTCAAAACTCAGAATCCCGTGCGGACTATGACGGGAATGCTCTTTGCGGAAACCTGTGGCTGCCAGCCCTGAGGCGGGTTTTTGGACGCGTCGATCGGAGGTAGTTTCACCAAGTTTTCAACAACACATGACGTCACCTGACTTCCTGAACCCTAGCCTTCCACCTTCTGCACACGGAAGAGACTAAGCTTAAAACGTATCCAGAGGTGGGTGACTAAGTATTTTCGTGGTTTTGGGATTCAAAAGATATGGAGAAAGACTGGTTGCGATTGATCTAAATCCCCTGGGCTACAGAAAACTTAAAGATGACTTGATATTAGCTAACAACATCTTGAAAACACTTGAATGCCTACCCCGTCACTCAGTGGATCTCATTTGCGACATCGGCCACAGAGGACAGTTGCGGAAACTACGCAGGGGACAGGTTAGATATCAGAGGCGATTCCCTATACAGACCAAGAAGAAGGGATTAGTGCGAAATAAGGAAGAGACACAATGGATAAATAAGGCTACATTCGTGGAGCGATGCAACCGATTACCCCTATAGGTTTTCCCCCAAAAAATAGCCTTCAAATTTCAACATTGTCTACTTTCCATTGAAGTGTTAGTCCCCTCTAATAATCCGCATTGCGTCCCGAAAATTGTCGAATATTTCGCATCGCGTTAGATAAAGCTGCCAGTGTCAAGAGTATTCCGATGAACACTGCGCAGCTTCAATAGCATCAAATCAAGGAATCCGAAAAATTCATGCAACTAAACTCGCTGCAATACAAAATAGTCAACTAAATATAGTTGAATAATGATTGTGAGCCAGGTAGTTCAATCGCGAAACATTAATCGAACTTCTAGGCGACATTATCAGCACCAACTTCGGTATGAAGTGAGCTGTCAATACCTCTCGGTGAATGTTTTAGTAGCTTGCCTTGACGAGGCGGTCTATAATTGGTTGCTTCCTTCGATTGCTGTGTCATTGACTGTATAGATTTTCCTGTTGGCTGTCCCTCAGCTTGTCCTCTGGCCTTTCTGTCGTTTATCATCCCTCTTATTGCTTGATAGATTGGGTCTGTGTCTATACATCTGTTGATTGCTGACTGACCTGAATGCCAAACTTCTGGGAATTCTCTGATATATTTTGTGTTTCCTCTGTCCAAGATTTCTACATTGTCGAAATTGAATTCATGTCCACAATTATCCACGTGAATTGAAATGAGTGATGAAATGCCGTAACGTTTAATAGCCGGTTGGTGTTCATGTAGACGAAGGCGAAGAGGGCGACCACTTTGTTCAATGTAGTGTTGACTACAGTTATTGCAGCTGATTTTGTAAATGATATTCGGTTTGTCTTCCTTGGTTGTCGCATCCCCTGGTCTGCATAATAGTGTTTGCAGGGAATTTGTTGGTTCATGAGCCACACCAATTCCAAGTGGTTTCAGCAATCTTGTCGTGATTTCTGATATATTCTCTACGTATGGTAGGACGATGCGTTTATTGATTTCTGTCGATGACTTTGTAGTTGATGATGTACGGGGTGGACATCTTCTGATAAGGTTTCGTGGGCAGCCGTTCTTCTTTAGGATGGACACCAGGCAATTTTCTTTTCTCCGTGAAGTTGTTGTACCGCAGCGTGTTCTCGCTCTTCTGAATAGAGTCTGCACGCGACTCATCTCGTGGGTTGTTGCTACTGTAGTTGAGGACTTGGTCAGTGTGTGTTGGCTTCCTGTACACTTGGGTTTCTGGCTTTCCCGTATTTGTTCTATTGACCAGAGCATCCAGGGATGGTGGTTGGTTGTTTGACTTTTTCTCCATTGTGAATTTGATGTCGCTGAAAACGTTGTTGATCAAATTGTGGGTGTTTTCTATACCATTTTTAATGATGACAAGAGTGTCGTCTACATGGCGAATCCAGAATTCTGGTTTGATCACAAGTAGGATGATGGCTTCCAGTCTCTGCATCACCGTCTCTGCAATTAGTCCGGATATCGATGATCCCACTGGAGTTCCTTTCATCTGTTTGCATATCTTGCTGTTGAATTGGAAGTATGTTGTCAGACAAAGGTCGATGAGTTCCATCAGACTTGGACATTTAAGTTTTATGCGTTCTGTAAGGCTTGTGTCTTTATTGAGCAGAAGGGACATAGTTTCCTCGGCCAATAGGGGTTCGATAGATGTGTATAGTGCTGTGATATCGAATGATACCATCAATTCGTCGTCTTCTACGTTACTTTTTTTATCTCTTCTAGGAATTGCGTTGATGATTTGATGGAATGTCCGCATGATTGAGCGAGGTGTTTCAGTTTTCTCGAAAGTTCTCTTGATGTGTTGTATGCTGGAGTTCCTGGAAGTGAGACAGTCGGTCGTAGAGGGATGTCTGGTTTGCGTATTTTTGGTCTGCCGTAGAACCGAGGAAGGGCAGGCCCATTCGATTTCATCCTCCATTTGTCTTGCTTTGTTATTTCTTCTGCTTTGAAGAGTTTGTTGAAGGTTTTATTGATCTGGTTGTCGAACTTCCGGATAGGATTAGTTTCAAGCAGTTGACACGCGTTTTCGTCCTTCAGTAATTCCTTTGCTTTCCTGATGTGGTCTTCTTTGCCCATGACTATCGTAGTGCGTCCTTTGTCTGCTGGAAGTACGACGATGTCATTCCTATTTTTCAACCTTTTCAATGTTTTCTGTTCTTGAGTGTTCATTTGAGCGTGACGTTTCATTAGCCTGGTCAGTGGTACGATTGCTTGCCGTATTTCTTGTTCAGTGACCTCATTTAATCCTGATGTTTTAAGTGACAACTCTAATGCCGCGAAGAATTCTGGTTTCGTTGCATCTCTTGTGTTGTAATTCAATCCCTTTCGAAGAAGTTCTTCTAGCAGACAAAGGACGCACTACGATAGTCATGGGCAAAGAAGACCACATCAGGAAAGCAAAGGAATTACTGAAGGACGAAAACGCGTGTCAACTGCTTGAAACTAATCCTATCCGGAAGTTCGACAACCAGATCAATAAAACCTTCAACAAACTCTTCAAAGCAGAAGAAATAACAAAGCAAGACAAATGGAGGATGAAATCGAATGGGCCTGCCCTTCCTCGGTTCTACGGCAGACCAAAAATACGCAAACCAGACATCCCTCTACGACCGACTGTCTCACTTCCAGGAACTCCAGCATACAACACATCAAGAGAACTTTCGAGAAAACTGAAACACCTCGCTCAATCATGCGGACATTCCATCAAATCATCAACGCAATTCCTAGAAGAGATAAAAAAAGTAACGTAGAAGACGACGAATTGATGGTATCATTCGATATCACAGCACTATACACATCTATCGAACCCCTATTGGCCGAGGAAACTATGTCCCTTCTGCTCAATAAAGACACAAGCCTTACAGAACGCATAAAACTTAAATGTCCAAGTCTGATGGAACTCATCGACCTTTGTCTGACAACATACTTCCAATTCAACAGCAAGATATGCAAACAGATGAAAGGAACTCCAGTGGGATCATCGATATCCGGACTAATTGCAGAGACGGTGATGCAGAGACTGGAAGCCATCATCCTACTTGTGATCAAACCAGAATTCTGGATTCGCCATGTAGACGACACTCTTGTCATCATTAAAAATGGTATAGAAAACACCCACAATTTGATCAACAACGTTTTCAGCGACATCAAATTCACAATGGAGAAAAAGTCAAACAACCAACCACCATCCCTGGATGCTCTGGTCAATAGAACAAATACGGGGAAGCCGGAAACCCAAGTGTACAGGAAGCCAACACACACTGACCAAGTCCTCAACTACAGTAGCAACAACCCACGAGATGAGTCGCGTGCAGACTCTATTCAGAAGAGCGAGAACACGCTGCGGTACAACAACTTCACGGAGAAAAGAAAATTGCCTGGTGTCCATCCTAAAGAAGAACGGCTGCCCACGAAACCTTATCAGAAGATGTCCACCCCGTACATCATCAACTACAAAGTCATCGACAGAAATCAATAAACGCATCGTCCTACCATACGTAGAGAATATATCAGAAATCACGACAAGATTGCTGAAACCACTTGGAATTGGTGTGGCTCATGAACCAACAAATTCCCTGCAAACACTATTATGCAGACCAGGGGATGCGACAACCAAGGAAGACAAACCGAATATCATTTACAAAATCAGCTGCAATAACTGTAGTCAACACTACATTGAACAAAGTGGTCGCCCTCTTCGCCTTCGTCTACATGAACACCAACCGGCTATTAAACGTTACGGCATTTCATCACTCATTTCAATTCACGTGGATAATTGTGGACATGAATTCAATTTCGACAATGTAGAAATCTTGGACAGAGGAAACACAAAATATATCAGAGAATTCCCAGAAGTTTGGCATTCAGGTCAGTCAGCAATCAACAGATGTATAGACACAGACCCAATCTATCAAGCAATAAGAGGGATGATAAACGACAGAAAGGCCAGAGGACAAGCTGAGGGACAGCCAACAGGAAAATCTATACAGTCAATGACACAGCAATCGAAGGAAGCAACCAATTATAGACCGCCTCGTCAAGGCAAGCTACTAAAACATTCACCGAGAGGTATTGACAGCTCACTTCATACCGAAGTTGGTGCTGATAATGTCGCCTAGAAGTACGATTAATGGTTAACGATTTGGGACTTGGCAGCGAGGTCACGATACATCGAAACGATATGAGCTGCGCTCTGGGTACCATTTGCTATGTTGCAGTATACTTTTGAATGCACAATAGTTTTGTTTAAGGTGAATTTTAAATTGGGCTTTGGAGATGCACATTTCCTTAGAAATTTCGTGCGTGTTTTTCTTAAGTTCAGATGGTTTTCGATGATGAGAATTTGAAGTATAAGAACGATAATTAGTATTTATTTGAAATGTTATTTAAACTTTTTTTGTCACGGAAATCTGATAGTGTATATTTTGTATCAGTCTCACGTTGCGTCCAACTGGTTTCTGTCATTAAGATAAATTATCTGTCCATTCCTTATGTTCAAATAGACATTAAAATTTAGGCACTGTTGTAAACGTGGGAATGCTTACTTTCAGTCTTTTCGGTCCGCCTTGCTGGGAAACGCGATCTCGAAGGTCGTACAGTTCCTTCAGAAGTTCATTCCTTCTTATGTCTGGATGACTGAGTTCCTCAAGAAGTATGGCTAAAGCAAAGTTTGTGAGTTGTCACCGGACAAGTTCCTTACACCAAACAACCTTGTAGAAAGAACATTTGCACAGTGCCAGCTTGTCAGGTGTTCCCGTGGGTGTGTAACGACCAGCTTCTGCCAGCAATATTAAGCCAGTTAGCGCATGCCTCATGGACCCGTCGACATCCAAGATTACCTCCCCAGACATTTTTGAAGTTGAAAAATAGGTATATGGAGCTCATTTGTCTCTACAAAGGCATTTAGAAAACCGAGATCTTTTAATGACACCTCTAGGATATCCAGTTGCTTGTTGCCCCGGAAGCTATGCACTTATCACAGCCTGTTCTACCATTATGCGCTGGTGCATACTGGACACCCGATCTGGCTGGTGAGCCATAGATGACTGAACTCAGTTTAACATGTAGGTGTTTGCCAAACCTGTTCACATATATTCCCTACAGCAATAATGGGCATAACTCAGCCATCAGGTCAGCAGAGAGTTCATGAAAGTCTGATGGCTTACGCTGTTCACCAGGTACGCCAATTAGGAAGACTTCAGTAACGTGTGAACGACATGGTCTACCTAATGTAGGCCACAGATGCTGACTAGAACTCTTCGAAAGAGATAATCCATCGTTGTTCAACTGCAGTTTGACTTCATTGAAAGTAATGAAACCCGGCCGCTGCTCTACATAACGGAGTGCACTACACTTGAGACCACTATGGTAATATATTTCTTGGTCTGCATGGAGAACACCTTCGTAAAACGCTACGAACACTGCTAGACAACTGAGGAAGTTCGTCGGGGATAATCTCCAAAATAACGTCGCCACCAGCCTGCGTTGTGTTTCTTCGCAGCGTCATACTAGTGACAATCTTCATCATCCGCTCATGTCTATATTCCGCCTTGTCTTCCAGTGGCGCAGAAAGCACAGCGGTTTCTAAATGTTGTGCTTAAGAAGCTGGTGTTTTCAAATACGGCTATCACTCATTAAGGCAGCGGAAATGTGGTTGCAACCAACCGCATCCGTCAGGCTGAGACGTTCTGCAGTTACACCTGGTCATTTTTTTAGTGTTAAATAGGCTAATTTACCGGTTCCGGGAGTCATTTCCATGTCCCTAAGAGACTCCTTTACACTCCCCTCGGAGATCTCAGAAATGGCTTTATAAATCCGTTTACATCTTTTGTAAAACATAGACCGGTGACAATGCACACGCTTCTGTAGCAATACAGATCTCAATTTCGCAATGAAAGATGGGTCTTTAAATTCGGGATACTGATAAACACACGCCACTCACTTCCACGATACATGTTGAAATGAGGGTTGGCGTGACAGTTGCCTAGAAGGTATCAGTGATGAACTTAAACAAACACATACTTGCTAAGTTATTGATGGAATTCAGTTAGTAAATGCATACTCAATAGACATCAGTGTCTACTTTTCCCCATTACGTCCCACCACTTCCCCCCCTAATTTCCCCCTTTTTGGCAGACTGGGTTATTTTCCCTAGTAGCTATTACAACGTGGAACACTCTCCCTGCAAACTTGATCTAGGCTGTTTTATCTGAATCTTTTAAATGCCGTCTTGTTGTCTACTTGAGATGTGGGCAGGATTTGTTCAAAACCAACTGAATTTTCAAATTTTAAGCGTTACTTGACACTCTTTTCTTAAATGTAAACAACTTAACGACCACAGAAACTAGTGATCCACGGGTTGAAGACTCAGTAGCCAGTTAGGAAGCAGCTTCTTTTGTTCCGACAATAACCATAAGAACCGTTTGAACTTCTGTCTGTAAGAATTTCAAGAATGGTTCTGCTAGCGCTGGTTTCAAGACTATTGTCATAGGGGTTGTGACGCATTTTCAACCTCATACGCAGGCTATCGGGTAAAATATGCAGTCAGACCTATTATCTTATTTACTTTTTAATGACAATATTTGAAGCGAATTTCACCCGTTATTTTACTGATGGGCACTTTCAAACTACCTTAATTACATGCTGCGAAACGTGTTCAGGTACTGGTGTACGCATGAAACTGCTACAAGAATATGAAGTATGCGCATATGCCAGAGGAGCTGTGTCACACTAGAGCTTGTTTTCGCCAACAAGGTAACGGGGTCACGTAAGTGATAGTTGGCTTCTTCCATTGGGTGTAGTGACAATGCTCGGGTATGTTTCGAGTTGCTTCTTCACTGAAATTCTCAAACACAAAAGCGTTTTGCTACTAAAGGTCAAATGTATGTTGACCGAACCAATTTTAACTGAGATAAACCTGAGTTTCCATCTAGAGTTCATCAGGGACATGCTCGGTAACATGCTTTAAACTATGCTTGATCGCTGATTTCGATGTGGATGATACTGGGAAGTTGGAATAATAACCGCTTTATGGTGAATTTTCGTTTTTTATGTTCTACTCTGTGTGTGGGTGTTTTATTACTAGGGGTCGTAACATTTTGAGCAGTTTCTTAGAATTCTTTAAACAACCTAGGTAGCCTGCTTCTCATTACCTTCCGTGCCCTTCCCATTGTAAGTTTTCATTGCAAAACTTTTTATTCTTCTCACTGTACAGTGACAACTTTGGTCGGTCACCCTTGCAGTTTTAGGATTGTGCCGTTTCTGAAACAACCAACTAACGCTGACAGTGCATCTTGCTGTTAGTTGACTGGGAAAATCATTTAAAATGCAGAATTGACGTATATTTTTAGTTTTTTAAGGGTCATATCTACTAACAACTGATGGTTTTGCAGTTGTATAGTGATGAGGATTCGGCGTTGTAAATGATATACAGGGCTCATGAAAGGACATGTTCGTTCACAGTTTACTGCCACAGTGCTCAAAGAGCATTGCCTAATTAAAATGAAGCGATAAGCTGCAGGAGATCAGAGTTTTAATATTAAAGTATATTACTGTGTGAGCTTCTTGTTCATGACACTGTTCGCGTCGGGTAATACAAGTGCGTGGAATATTTCTGAATCAACGAATAATGAGGTCATACACGAAATAGTCCCTGATCATGTCGTTAAATAACTCAACATGAGCTCCTACATACGTGAAAGTAAGATAGATGGTCGTCACTGAGCGAGCTGATTAATGAGGATTAAATGCTTTACTTTGACGTCCGTAGCTCTATAGTTTTGGAGCTTTGGGTCATTCGTTTAAGCAGTCGACTTTCAAACAATAGGTCGAACAATAGGTTTCGAACACCTACCACCCACCTACCGAAGTTTGGGCTGGCATGTATCATTGGCCTTCGCACAATAGCTGTGGTTCATTACTTACTACATAAATGTGCACAAGGTTACTGAGATTTTCGAGTTTCATCTCTTTTATTACTGAATATAACTAGGTTATTAGTGCCTGCTGAGTCGTCTTGCTCACATTTTTCTTCTGTTTTCTCACGCAGATTCTCGTTGTGGCCACTCCCTGAGTAAACGTACTTACAAGGTAGACAGAAATTTGCCGACAGTTGGTTACAATGGCTGAGAATACTTCATGGAGTTTCGATGAAGCCGATTTATCTGCATGCTTTGACGACACCATGAATGGCATCGGAGCAGGTGTCAGCTCTATGTTTAATATGCGGTAAGTAGTAAGCAGATTTGGCTCATCGGTTCATTTACTTGACGTGTATTTACTGCGGCCTGAGTGTCATTAGCCTTCATACATTAGGTGTGACTCATTGCCTACTGCAGTATTAGAAAGTGGGATTAGGCTGAAACATTTAAGCATGCCTGGCGTTAGTTCCAAATGCCAATTGTGGTATCGCAATGCTATTATTTTGTTATTGACACCAGGTTTTGTCTTTTTTTTTGCAAGAAAATAAATATATTTGGTATTCTTTATTTTCCGACTTTGGCCTACTTGCAATAGACCCCTTTAAAGTAGCCAGCCAGGTGGTGAATATGTCACTAATATGAGTAAATATGTCAACCAAAAAGGTGACTAACCTGTCGTGTTAGCAATTTCTGGAGTTATATTTTGTCAGTGTTGTTCGCCTCGAGCTAATTGGATAGTCTGTCGACTTGATACTGATGATCGTTTTTTATCTAGGTGAATTTGGATCCAGTGCGTTAAGATTACCAAGTTTTTAGTTGTTACACATCACATCAGCACTTGGATTAGGAAATTACTGGTAGCATGGTGTAATAAGTGGGTTCGATAATAACAGTCCGTTAAAAGGTAACATAATGGTTTGTGAGGAATGTAAAGTATTTTATCAAGATGACTGTAAGAGTTGAGTATCTGGTTTTCATCCCCTCAATTACTTTGCTTAGTAGTCACGAATTCTCCGATTCCAAAGATCATCACTGAGTCATCTATGTAAGACGTTCCTGATATCGACTTATTAGTACTGGCTTTATTCAGTAACGTCTTGCACCATAATAAGTCTTTGGGAGAGTATAAAGTGACATCCGGATATTGATATTACTTTTAAAGAAGTAAAAAAGACTAGGATTACGTGGTCCTGATTTTCAACTTGTGTAGTTGCTTTGGTATGACTGTTTGTCAGTATCAGTATTGGGACCTGATACTACGGCATAGTGACCACATTCACCACGCTCCTCACTTCAACACGTCAAGACACAAGGCAACAAGATGTATGATAAGAACGTAGGAAGAAAGAAATGTAGTCAAAACTGTCACTAACAAAAAGGAGTGGGTGGCTAAACAACTAAAGGGATAAGATGTAGTAATTAAGATGAAGATAAAGTGTAAATGCATCTGCACTGCTCAGGCCATATTGTCTAGTTTCCAACCATCGGTCTGCGTCGTTACACAAACCCCAAATGAAATGTCTGCCTTTCTTCACACTGCTTGGAGCAAAGTCAGAGAAGTGATGAACTAATGCTCCGTTTATGTTTGGTCATCCATAAATTTTCTCAGCATTGAGTTAATCCACCTAAAATTGCGCCGTTGTCGTCATTGCCCTTCTGAAGACAACCACAAAGGAGGTATGTGGTAATGTGGATCTGTTAGCTGAAAGACTTTTCTACCTTGACTATGCGGATGGTATCGTTTTACTGAGCAAGGACACAGGTTATTTAATTGGTGGTTAGCAATCAGTGTCTATAAGTATGGTATGTTCCGCACTATTGGATTGCAAAGTACCTCTTCGACATGAGGGGTAGCCTGTATCTGCACTCATTCTTGGAGGTGAACTCGGTTGTCGAAAAGTTTGATTACCTAGATAGTTGTCTGAGAGCTGATAGAGATGTGGCATAATATTTCCAACCGCATGTTGTAGAGCTGTGGCTCCTTGGTTTAGATAATTGATTTTCAGCAAATACGTCACAGGTTCGAAACCCGCTCCACCTACCGCGGTTTCCGTAACCAGTTCGTATCACTAGCCTTTGCGCAATAGGCGTTTTTCACTGCCTGCTATGCGTATGTGAATGCCATTATTAAGAGCATTTGGCTTTTTCATTCTATCTTTAAAAGTTTGGACATGCAACGCGTTGGTGTAGTCAGTTCTACTCTGCGTTTGTGAAAATTGGCCCCTCCGAGTCTCAGATGTCGGGCGACTCCGCACTCGATCACCATTGTTTCAACGGGATTACTAGCATCCATTGGAGACATCATGTAAGCATTTCTGAAGTGAAGCAGTGTGTTTGCGCATGACAAAGATTGTCATTCATTGAATGAGATAATCTCAAGACTCCAACCTTGGTGGTTTGGACATGTGTTGCGAATGCCCTCCCAGCTGCTATGATATCGTTCACCCTTCACTCTCTCTGGGACTGACTGGAAGAAGTGGAGATTTGGTCAGCGTTCTACTTGGCAGCGTGGGATGAAGAATAGCTATAGAGCAAAAATGTAACAGAAATGAACATTTTCTTTTAGGTGATCTCATTTTCAGGGAAGCTATGCAGCTGTATGTGTACTTAACAAAATTAATTTAAATATATGACGTAATGGTTAAGTCTTCTAGAAGGTTGTTAGGCACTACGAATAATCTGTAATAGTAGGATAGATGTAGAAGCTAAAATTGAAAAGAGACATTACTTAAAAAGCATGAAAATAGATCACTAGACGAAAAAGAACAAAACAGCAAAGCATTAAAAATCGAAAACTGCGTAGCCAAAAAGTATAATAGGATGGTAAGAGAAATTTAATAGGCACGAAATTATTACTCTGACTATGACAAGGCTAATAAGTATACGTAATCTTTTTAAACACAAAGATCAGGTTGAAGATTATGAACCGGCAAAGATTCACCTATGCATGCTTGACGCAGCCGGCGTTGCTGGGTTAGAACCTTTGGATGACTGTTAGCTCCTTATATGAAGATTAAGAGATCACACAAATCAGTGGCTTAAAACGATAGCGTACATGGCTTAGGATCGAAGCCAAAGGCGATCATACTGCAACGTCCGTATTTTTCGTAATGTAGAAAAGCAAGGTAAAAATCGAGAATACTTCTTCAAACGCATCCTTGAAACTGCTTTTAATAACTCATTTCTGCTTTGGTTTGCGTTTTTTTCTCATGTATGTACCACGTTTTTTCCTTAGTGTTATTGCATTACTTTGTAGGATGCGTGTCTTCAGGCCCTTTTTGTAATAAGCTTGTTTCTAACAATTGCGTTTCTAGGCATGCTTAACACGTTTCCTGGCTGCATGAGTCGATGAAAGCTTTCGATCTCATCAGTTGATTTAATTGATTTATCCAAGACTGTGTCTGACTGCTTTACTAACCTGGTGGTTCCACAATATAGCTTATGCTACGAAGGTAGAAGTTATGAAACGCCTGAAGCTTTCTCGTGTTACCTACCTTTGATAGGCATGTTTAACAGCCATATAATTAAGAAGACCACTGAACAACGTATTGCTGGGTTCCTATAAGTATACTTCCATTCCAAGTCATGAAGGTAGATCTGGTCGATTCACGCACTACTGGGTCTAAAAATGATTTTTAAGGGGTTTTCTGTTCTCATGTTTCACTTGAGCGTCTAGTGACTATAAAACTTGAAATCTTAGATACAATATCCTCCAGATTGGTACTCTATAATTATCAGAATACAATTTCTTTTCTTTCGTGAAGAGTTAGAGGCCGTGTCTTAATGTTCCATTCACAATCTGAGTGGACAGTGTTGAACAGAATAGTAACTGAAGGCTAGTCGCACTGTTCCTCAAAGTGTTCCGTCCATCTTTTTAGTCGTCACCCTTGTGAGTGAATCGCGGATCCATCCTTCTCTTCTATGTTCTCACTAACCATCGCCTTCTTGCCTTAGTTTTCTTGACCACTCTAAATAAACTATCTACTGTTTGCTGTCGCCGTTGTTTTTTTTTACATCTTTTAAACCTTCGATATCCAGAACAGCTCACAACTATTACGTAAGCTGTCTGTCAGCATATTTCAGTCGTTTTCTCTTCATTGTTCTTAGAGCCTCTGCGGATGTGTTCACATGCATGTGTTATTTCAGAAGATGCTAAGACTTGTAGGTGCTGTCTAACCTTTCTCGATGATCAGTTACCGTCTTCAATGTTGTTTTTCTAGCAGGCTGGAGATGACGCCAAGCCTCTTCACGGCAAGTAATGTCATGTTTCGGTGACCTTCTAACCAGTTATTTTTCGAAAGCAACCTTAGTGTTCTAATCGTCAAGCTGTTCTCGGAACAGTCTTCAATTTTTAATTTCCCCGCGTTCATTTCAGCCCAGATATAGCATGACCATTGTCTAAGCACATGCTACGGACGAAATGGTAATTTTCCAACTACTTCCAGCGATAACTAACAATGATATGGTCTGTCCGTGTCCATTGTTAAGTTGAGATCGGTGGATGTCACGCTAGACAACACCTCTGTCTTTGTCTGTAATTCTTGTTGGTGATAAGGGTTATCTAAGCCTAGTTAAAGGAGGTTATCATCGTTATTCGCTTGTTTAACTGAGATTCAAAAACTGCCACCTAAGTGTCTTTTGTGTGACTTAGCCTACTCACCTGTACACTAAAATCATCTACGAAAACCATATCTGAAAGTTTGGCTTTCAGTAGGAGGCTAGATGGTTTTCGATAGAGCTCACCTTTCACTTCACCCAAACTGCAGTCAGTGGGTGCGTGAGTAAAGATTACGAAGAGATGTCGATGAGTTTCATTATTCTTTTTGATCATCGGTGTGCCTAACCTCAACATTACTCATACTATGATTTCACCACACATGAGCAAGGTTACGAAGGTAACTATCGTCAGGAACCTATACCGTCTTTATATCTACTTTCAGAGACCTTATTTCAAAGTTGTACAATAGGAGAGAGGACTGCTCTGGAATATACTCTTTCTTTGATATGTATTAGGAAGTGTCATTGACACCAGAAGTTTTTTTGCTGAATGCTAAACGAGCTTTTCGAATCCGAGCTGAAATTTCATCGGAAACCAACTCGTTTGGGCTTATACAGTTTGTAAAGTGATCAGTACATTCCACCAATTCACTGAGTCACTTTTAACTGAAAGTTAGTATAAACTAGTGTTGAGGTACCAATTATATTTACGAGTTTGTGTTTTTATACTTTTCCATAACTGCAAGTATAAAAATCGTTTCTTCTGTTGTCGTCACTTCATTTCTTTTCATATAGTGATGCGTTATCAGCTTTGCCACTCTGTAGTGAAGAAGGTAAACTCACAGACGATTCTAAACCTGAAGATGGATCGAAACTTTCTATTTTATCCAGTAACTCAGTACAAAATGTGTAAGTTTTCTTTGTCATTATTATTGCAATATCCTGATGTTAAGACATTTTTTGGTACCTTTATAAAAAAATCAGCATCATATTAGTTGCCTCCTTGATAGGTGTTGACACGGATTACCTGTCAGTATGTGTACATATTTTTATCGGTTTATGTTGTTGATATTCAACTGGCGGTGCTTCGGTTTAAAGGTTAGTTCTTGTACTAGACTTCGGATAGCCACTCAATATTAGCAACCTTCATAATAAGTGAGGCTGTCTGGTACACACTTCGGTAGTTGGTGATACTCAGTTCGAAATAACGTCCACACCTCTCCTTCTAGTTCAAATCCATTATCAGCCTTGCACGAACTTAAACTTCGTTTGCTGTATGGCTTGTTCCAATTTTAAAGTTTGATGACATGTTTTGATTATGAATTTCATGATGAAACTACTTTGCTTATGTAACTTTTACAAAAGGTATTTCAGACCAATACTATTGTGAAATTTTTGAATCTATGCACTGTGTAGACATATGTATCTTGGAACCAACAGTCAAAGTGAGATGATGTGTAATGCATGAATGACACTACATTTTAGTTTGAAACGTCATCTAAAGGAATTCCTATTACTTCACTCTATTTTTAAAGAGTTCAAGAAGTAAAATTTTAGAATGTAACCTCGAGTTCCTATGTAGCAAACTTATCAAATGGTCTGGTTATGTGTCTGATGTGATATGAACTCCTACTCACTGCGTTCAAAGCCTATCTATTATATCTCAATAATAATTCTGAAAACCTTAAGCTGATTAAGTGTTAGTTTGCAAGAGGTATGCGGTTTCCTAGTTAGTTGAATTATTGGGATATTATACTGTTTCTCACTTCGTGCTAAAATTATGATGATTTCCATGTGGAAGGTCTGGCCTAAAGTGACCATCTTGTTAGTCTTGGTAGGTGCTTATTCAGTGTTGCAGTCATCATTCAGACAGTTATTTATTGGAGTACTTATTCAGCCTTACAGTCCCAGGATTAGGATGCACAACTTTATGTAACTGTGGCTTTTTGGATTATTCACTTTATCTTCAACCAAGTGGGTTATAATTCGAACCTCATTACGTCTACCGAGGTCTAGGCAACCAAGTGTTATAAATAACCTTGGGGCAGTAGGTGTGACTCATTGCTTGCATAAAGCCGCATATGGTTATTGGATTATATTTATGATCGGTTTGCATAAAATTAATCCTAGAAATATGCAACGTAATGCGCTTTGTTGACTCTAATTTTCAAATCATTGTTATGATATAGCACGTTATCAGACGTGGAGCTATGGTACATTGGTTTAGGCAGTTGACTTTCAGCCAGTGGGTCATGGGTTCGAACACCGTTCCATTTACCCAGGTGTCGGGAACGATGTAGTATCATTAGCCTCCGCACAATAGGTGTCGCCCATTGCTTACTGCATGGATGTGCACAAGGTTGCCTACAGCATTTCGATTTTGTCAGATAAAATTCTCTCCTAAGGGTTATATGTTTGATTTATTCTATGTCTGGCTTTTAGTTATAAAGGAATTCTGTTCAGGTTGTGTCTTCGGCGAAATATACCATTATGTAACCATCTTGCGTTCATCCAATTTTCGACTTTTATTGCATTGTGGGACAAAAGCCTAAAAATAAGTTAAATTTGTTTAGCATGTAAATAAATTGTCTCTTTTATATCCTCTTCAGTGATATTTTTGTATCCACTGCTGATACCAACTCTCACTTATTCGATAACATTTTAAAGGCGCCAACTTCGTCAGTGACTCGTCTTAGCGAAGCATCTTTAACTTACTTGAATCAAGGTAAGGGTTATAATTCATTATTTTGGTCATTTTGTACTTTATTTGTTTAATGGTTTTTACTTGCAGATGCATCAGTTGCTTGACCATTATCTTTTCAGTTAAAAATCTGTGTCATCTGATTATCTGTTTCTCAACAATAATTTTTCTGCTGTTTGATTGGAGTCAATCAGCGGGGGAAGCCCTGAACCTGGGTTGCGTACTCATCGGCACTCATCAGCAAGGTATATCTTCAACTTCAAGCAAATTGATGTCTCCTAAGAGATTGGAACTCTCATCACCCATATCCTCATTCAAAAACATTTTTAACTGTTTCATTCACTTTACTCTCATTTTAATTAAAAGAGACAAAACCAATATATGACCTCGCATTGCTGCGCAATGGTCCAAAATCCCACACCTCATATCCCCGTACCAAGCGGAAGGCATTAGAATAAAAACAAAGAAATAAAGAAGAATCGGTCAAGAGTAGTCAAACGAGGCAAAGGAGGAATGAGAAAATTCTGAATTGGGTATGACGATTAACGCGGAGATAATGTATGGATTAATATGCGCCAGTGTTACCGATTTTCAGCCATGTCACCAAAGGTCGTCTACCACTGGTTTCTATAGTCTCGCGGACCTTAACCAGGTAGTCTGCATCTCCTCACACGCCTCGGACCAACAGTCAAAGACTTTATGCATTAATGCCATCTTTTCGTTTGGTCACCTCTAATCCTCTTCCATCCTGAACCTGTTTCAACTAACATTATAGGACGAGGCAGACAGTGACTAAGCATGCGTAACACATGTCCCAGCCACTTAAGGTGATAAAGGTTCACTTCATTAACTGACCTTTCAACTGACTCTACATCTGATTTCGTCATTACTTACCTCGTGACACCACGACACATAGTCTATGATACAAAGACAACGGCGGTTGATGCCTTCTCATATCCTCTACCTTTAATGGTCATGTTTCACAGGCATAGAGTGGGAGAGAAAGAACTGCGTTGCAGTACACTCGACCCTTAGTAAGCAATCAGATATCATGGCAGTGCCACAGATGGTGTAAGTTGTCGAAATGCAATCTAGGCGTTTTGTGTCCATGCTGAGATTTCGTCGGTCAAGGCTGATTTGACTTCCCAGGTCCGTGAAGTGGTCAACGCGTTCAACCATCTCACTCCCTATTTCCAGACAAGACACCAACGCAAAGCAGTCCAGGAGCAACAATTTGCATGTGGGTGGCGAGAAACACATCCTAAACATTCTCAAATTTCTACCGAAAGTGTTCAGAAGATTCTGCATCTAGTCAGCATCTTCGCCTAACGGGACTATGTTATTTGCCTTAGTTACGTCTTACTTCACAAGGGTTGATCTACTCTCTTGAAGTTTAAGGGTTGAAGTACACAGAGACACTGTTCTATTATAACAAGACGTAAGTGAACAATGTTGTTTTCAATTAGATCTCATCAGGCTTCACTCTGACATACATGACTTTCAACAGATTTATAAAATACCTACCAATCAAGTTAATCTGTGAGTCAACGATAACAAGGATACGGATTGTGTACTTTAAAATGGTAAAGTTAGTGATACGAATATTGAGAATGATACGACAATGTAATCAGGTGCTTAGACAGACGGGTCAAACAGTAATTCTAAAGGCCATCCCAGCAACTGCCTTTCTAGCCGGAATACCGAAACTTGATTGATTACTTCGATAGTTGTTAGATTGGCCTTTAAGGTCACCATAGATCAAAGCTTGGAAAAGGACAAGTTGCGTGATACTAGAGGATGGTTGACGTTTATTTGCCGGCATACTTTTCCCATCTAATTAATTTAGAAAGAAAAATGGAAAGAAACTGATTGGTTGATTCCTCTGTTTAAAAGACGATGTTTTGGTGTAGCCAAGAGACATTTCTGTTGGAGTAAAACTGTTATTTATTGGAACCTGATTATTCGAGCCCAGATAACCTATTTGTACTTAGAAGATTGACTTAGAAAATCATGATCATTTATCGGATGAAATCACTTTTGAGAAAATAATCGCCATCTGGTTAAGATCGAATTAAAAATTAATTTTAAACGTGTAGAGATTTTTATTCTGTAGTGACATGGTTGTGTAATTCAGGAAACGCGTTTCAAAATGTATTGAGTGTAATTTATAACTGTGGGTGAGGTTGTCAGAAAAATCTACATCTTAAATGTATTTGTTATATATTGCGAACGGATATAATACGCACGCTTAACTGACAGCTAACTTCGAACGCAAGAGCCACCAACCACAACCAGTGACTAATAGAGAAGAAAACCGAAACTGGATGGGAGAATTTATTCCCCTGAGAAATAATATTCAGTTAGTTCAAAAACACAAGTACGTATACACATGAGATATGATCTTGTCTGCAAATTGAGACATTAACATAGTAAGAGTAAGGATTACGTAATCGGGGAATTACATTACAATGTAGGCAGGAAAAAAAACTAGCCAACATGTAGAAATTGTGTAAGACTGATAAGCTAAAAGTGTTCAGATCAATAACAATGTTTTATTCAAGACTGAGGCCTTCCAACACTCCTAACAATAAAGAGTAGAAAGTAGAAAATATGAGAATTATTAAATTTCACTTCATTTAGTAAGTTAGGCAAGGATGAAATCCGTTCAGACCAAGCATAGAAACGATGAGGTTGGCAAATAATGAAGCGAAATGCTTACGTAGCAACTATATTTCTGCTAATCGCAACATGTTTGAGTTAAATTATTGATGGTGACTGTCAGTGGCATATCATTTTATAAGTCGTGAATATTTTGGTTAACTTCAGTCTTTTTATTCCCTCTATTTTCTCATACACTTTTGTCTGCCTTTGTCTTACTTTTTCTAACCAATTCTTTTTTACTACTTCTGTAAAGTGTGGTAACTTACGTTGATACACTTATTCGCCAAGTTTTCAGGTTGATTTGTCTATCTGGGAACACTGACACTCAAAAAGATGTAAAAGTATCTAACTCATGAATCTGAAATACAACGAAACAAGCGTCATTTTAAAATCTCAATGATAATTGCTATATTTACGTGTTGATTTGATGTGAAGAGAGCCTACTTAGAATTAACTTAGTGATTAGATGACTGATTGACTGACTAACAGACAGTTTCGACGTAGAACCTCGCACACACGTGTTCAAGTTGTCACACTTCACAGTAGTACACAAAGAACAAATGGACAGGAAAGGGATGATATCAAAGTAGACAGAGTTGTGTGAGAGAAGAAGCAGTTTGAAGATAAAGGTTAGTACAAATATTCAAGCTTCAGAAGATGTCAGGGATTGAATGTATCTATGCCAGTGTGACCGACTTTCAGCTATGTCGCCAAGCGTTCTCAACCACTGATTCCTTTCGTCTCGGAGACCCAAACCAGGTAGTCTACATCTCGTCACACGACGCGCACGAACAGTAAGAGACTTCATTGACTTTTGCTACGTCTTGGTCTGGCTACCCTGAACCCTCTTTCTACCTAATCCAACTTCCCTTAGCATAATATATCGAAGATTGATTGGTAGTATCAATTATTGCTATGGATAAGGAAATCTTTATTCCGATGTATTATTTCTTTGAAGTGTTAAGTGGATAAAAATGTCCTTCTTTGAAAAAGATGAGAGCCAAGAGTAGGCAGCTTTTTTAAAAACATCAATGATTTTGATTATTAATGCTTGCACACATTATTATTCTTATTCGAAATAGTATTAGTATGACCATTATTCTTATTATTTACAGGACAAACGTATGAACTTAAACTGGATGCAAAAACTTCAGAGATAATGTTTATCAAGGTAGTTTATAAGTTTTATATAGAGAAATTTGTTCAATTTCCATCTTTCAGAAGAATATACTTTGCGTTTTCTGTTGTCTTTTTGTTTTGTTTTTCCACAGAATGTTCAAATCGATTTTAAGTGTTCATTTATATCACTTACACTAGTGTGAAAAATAGAAAAAATAAATTGAACTACACTTGTGTTCATGATATAAATCTGTTCAACCAAGTTCTGGTTGTAAAATCGAATTGAAGGTTAATTTGAGGCAATCTACAGGGAGTTTTGGATTTAGCTATCTTGTTTGAATACGTTCATCATTAGGGCATACCTGCAACATTATCGTGGTTAATACCTCCAGAGGTTCGAATCCGCTTCTTATAGTACTGTAGTTAGATCTATTCAGGTTGCGATTGAATTTGGATTGCTAATTTTTTTTTGAGCGCCTACGTTTACCGTTAGGAAATCTGAATCTAAAAATCTTGCTGGCACCAGGTGATTAAAGATAATAATTTATTAGTGTACTACATGAATCAAGTGAAGAATACGGATATTGAATGCATTAAAATATACAAACTGCTCACGATCAGCTATTGTTCTCTCTCCAACAGTACCTTGTATTCTGAAGAGCTGAGGAAATATCAGGAGATAAAGGCTGACATATGTCTGTGAAGACGGATGTATTATGTGAAAGTGCATCATGTGTTATAAAAGTATTACCATCATAAAATGGTTGACCTAATTTAACCTAACTGATTCAAATAAACATTAAGCTGTCCATCAAGATTTTCCCTATCATTCAGCACTATAAAACAGTCTCTGTACCCTAGACAACTTCTACTAGTAAAGATCATGAATGGTTACTTTTCAGCTCAACCACTGTTTATTGGTCAGCTTTTTCTATGATGTGTCCTCATCTATACCATATCACGGGGAAATATGCCTGTGGCGCATTGACTCAACTTTCAAGTGATTTTTCGTGCATTCGAATCCTGCACCAAGTACATAGACCTGGGTTACTGGATAGTATTATAAGCCTCGATAAATTAATAATTCTGTATTAATCATGATGAAGGACATGTCTAATTTCATTTGTCAGTATGAGAATCAGATGTAATCCTCTGTAACTGGTTTCAAGCATACACTGTCCCTGTCTTAAGGAAGGAGGGTGTGGCAACTTGAATCGATATACTTGTGTGCGAGGTTCTGCGTTGGTTCTCTCTGTCTTAGGAAGGAGAGATCCTGTGATTCTAAGAAAAGTTTGGGAACAGCAAACCTGTGAAAACCAGCCAGTTTTCAGATCGAATGCTAGGTGTATTGACGATATCTCCATCCTCTATCAGGTTCTGAAACGCATACACACTTACGTTTGACACTAGATGCGTTTGTTGAATTGAAGGACGTGTTTGACTCTATGTGTTGTTCTTAAGGTCCTATAGCAGTCTCTCACTGGGAAGCGTTCCAAGTAAATACATGACGCCGTATTCGAGCACCCTTGAACCTATTGGAGTCTGTGGTGGGTTGTTGACGTTGATATCCGTTCTCCATTATTATTTAATTTTGTCATAGACGTGCTTACGGAAGTCTTTTCCTCATCTGAATTAAAGTAGTTTGGTGTTGTCATAAGAGACTCCTTAATAAACATAGAGTAAGTAGATGAAAATCCTGTTGCGTAAAAACACAAAGGATGCAGTCTTCTGGACACTGAGTGGCAGTTGGGAAATGTTCGGAATGCGTTTCTTTTTGATTAGATGCAAATGGTCGCTTCATCATTAGTATACCTTGATACCTCGTTTGATAGTAAAAAGTAAAATGACTGAGCACGATAACCAATTCGCTGAGTTAGATTGTTCCTGGTAGGTCAGTCATCGACGGAAACCCTGCATCGATACAAAAATCTTAATTTGCTCCCGCTAAATTATGACATTCATTATACGTGCAAGACATCTGGTCATTTATCGAAGGTCAAGTGCATTGAGCACCAGTTTGCTGTGTCCTGCTGTCATGTCTATGAAATATAATAAATAGGGGTGAAGGAGACCAATGGCGTGGCGTCGATTACTTGCATACTGTTTTCTTTGTAGCAAAAGCCATATGTCTTAGTAGCAGCACATTTATAACACAGAAGTCAGGTGCACAGATGATGAGATTGTGAACCTTCATCGACTCAAGTAGGTGGAATATGTGCTGCACATTCTCAGTCACCTTCTGCTCCGTCGTTACCATGTTATCTTACGTTGGTTCAGGCTGCGAAAAGGTTTGAAGTGACCACATCAAAACATGGCAACAAACTATAACTTCATTGACAGTTGATCTGAGCTGTGTAAGGATGTGAAGACTTCATTTCAGGCCTACGGAATGTCTCAGAGTTGATCTTAGTGGTACAAATGCGTTTATACATTACTTACATTCTAGTGGTAATATCACATTTTCGCTCTGGCTATCTGAGATAGCCGTGGTTTGGCAGACTATTATTGGTACTGGGTGATGATTGAAGTTGAAATGAAAAGAATTCTGATCAGCAGTCGGACCTCGTAGCTCAGTTGGTATAGTATCGGACCGGAAACTATGTGGTCGTTGGTTCTAATCCGACCGCGCTCCTAATTTTAATTTCACCTTCAGTCATCACGCAGTATAAATACTTGTCTACCAAACAACGGCTATTTCAGATAGTCAAAATGATAATCAATATGATGCTCCACCTCTCTAATTCAGTTATATTTGGATTTGGATGAGAAGTCCTGACTAGGCAGCCAGTGTGAGTACGATCAAGCGGTAGTAACGCGTCATGGATTCGTATAGTAGTTGGGCAAAACCCTTGGTGATTGAAGTGAAATAAAAATCTAGTCAGCATTCGGACCTCCTGGCTCAGTTGGTAGGCCATCAGACCGGTAACGCGGTGGTCGCTAGTTCGAATCCGTCTGCGGTCCAAATTTTCATTTCACCTTCAGTCATCACCCAGTATCAATATCACGTTTTGTAACTAGTTGTGCCTTATCACTTTCTTTTATTAGATATCATTCTAGTTCTGATCTCAATGTTCTCTATTTCCTTATGTTTTGTCTCGATGCCTTACATCTGAATTTTCAGATTTGAGCTGTGACAACTTGAACTGTTACACACCAGTGCCAGCTTCTACGCTGATAAATCGGTCCTGGAATTCTAGCTGTAGTTATTAAGAATTGTGAATTCTAGTTCTACTCTATAGTTCGATGCTAAGAAAATAGCAGAAATGCAAGATGAGGTCAACACACGAGATAAGAGTGCAGATAGATACCTCGGAGGAAGCGGTGTTACTGCATACATCTGCACCATAAGCAGTTGATTACCAAATGATGCGTTTTCGACAGAATATGAACAAAAAGGAGGATGTTATGTAGTTAATTGACTATGCCTCCATTGGAAGCTGATTGACGAAAGTCTCCGTAAACCTTTTGATATTTAACTGCAATTTTTCTAGATATTCATTAGGTTTATCATTTCATCTGATTCTATGTTACTTAAGCCTATATTGTGTATTTAGTTGTGTTCCTTCTTTTTATTCCAATTCATAGACTTGTGTTCGAGTTACTTTCTACGACAAACAGATGGAGTTGAAGGAACGTGAGTATTGGAATGATTGGCACCAAACACACCCAAGTGAACATCTCCTAGACATAGGTAGTGTAATTAGAATGGATGGTTTACATTGAAATGACAGTATTGTTTACTTTGTAGAGGTTTATTGAGTCAATTTTGAAGGTAATTGGTCATATTTTTATCATCGCTAAGTTTTGAAAATGGTCTATCCTTTCGTCAAACATTTTGGGTGTACGCGTAGTGTTTCTTCATGATCACATGGACATAATAGTTCATTAATACATTTTCAACTCAAGAATAGTTAGAGATTAATGTCCAGATTTTTGCAAATAGTAACTATGTCGTCATCATTCACTTACGGGACAATGGCTCATCCACTCTCCCTCTGTACATATTTGGTATTCATAAGTTCAGAATTTTGTCTAACTACTTTACTCTGGGCATCCGAATAGTAAGCTATTAAAAATTAGGTGTAGCTCATAGCCTAGCGCAAGTATCTATTAATCACGTGCAGTTTCCGTTAGCAGACATGGAACCACATCCATTTTATTACACCTGGAAGGGTTTCTGACTATTTGGACCCAAGTAAACAAAATCATTTGAAACAGTGGTTCGGTGGTTGAAATTAAAATAACTCAATAAAAGGCAGATATGCTTCCACGGACTTATGTAGTCTCTGACTCTTGTTCTATGCCGTGTGGGGAGATATAGACTTTCTGGATGAGGTCCCTGAGACTAAAGAAATTGGTGGTTAAGGATTCTCAGTGTAATGGCTGAAAATCGCTCACATTGGTGCAGATGTATGCACTCTTTGACGTCTAAAGTTTAATTATTTGTGCTAATCTTTATCTTCAGATTTTTTATTCTATCACACAACTCTATCCATTTTGATGTTACTCTTTTCCTATACACTTGTTCTTTGTAAACTGATGTCGGGTGTATTACTTAAACCGATGCACTTGTGTGCAAGGTTTTACCTTGTTTTTGTTTATCTGTTTGCTGCGCCATGAAGTATATCTGGTGGGCCAACCATTTTTATGCTGGTTTAACCAAACTGTTAAGATTCGAGGCGATAAGTCAGTAATTGAGTTGATCCTGTAAGCCACTTAGCCAACCCCATGTTTTCATGAATCACAACACTAAACAGCAGTCACTGTTACAACATTTCGCACATTGTACAGTATTTTACACCGAAAACAAAGTAGGAACTAACATTTTTCATTTTTGCCTATTATGTTGTATATCGCTTAATTATAGTGACGGTTCGCTATGCTCCGAACTTTTTTCTTTCGCTATAGACATCTCAGCACCAGGCTTTGTGACATTCTCCGCACTAACTTCATAAAGAAGCAAAGCATATTACAAAAATGTTTAAGTTGTGTTTTTTACTGACTGTGAGTATTATCCAGCTGGAGCAAAGACTTTTGTCACACCTTGGCCTCTTTAATTTTTTATTTATTTATTATTATGGATGGCACCAAGCTTAGTGATGATACTTCCAAAACAAAATCCCAAAGCTAAGCCAAACACCAAACCTCCATTGTGCTCACGACGAGTCACACATTTTTTCCTATCATTTCAGAATGTCAGTCATTATTTACGTTTGTTAATATTCACTATATATGGATACAGCTATTCTCTTAGGAGCTGAGCTTGATTAGTTTTTGTATGAGTTATTTACTTGGATTTCTCCTGGGGCTTACCAGCCTTACTTGTTCTTGGCGTAACTGTTTATTGTATCTGTTGAACTAGCGAAATATTCCGCATATAATTTCTTAAACCTTATGACTTAAAGTTTGAATAGGATGCCTGGAGTCTTAGGAGAAACTCATATCTAGTGGAACGAATAAATTTTGAAGCAGTGACAAATATCGATCGGTAGTTATAATGGAGGAAAATAGCTATATTAATGGTTTTAGAAGTCAATATGAGCTGATCACTATGTTTAACCTTCATGGTTCATCTCCATGAAACTTCACTGTCATATTACAATCTTGTAAAAGGTTGATGGTACACATGGAGTAGTTATGAATCAGAATGAAACCTTAGCATAATGGGTTAGATTTTAGTTCAACTAGGTGTTTATAATTCCCGGTTAGGCTCCTCTTGACTTCAGAAACGTGTGGCTGGAGACTCTAGGTAACGTGATTGAGAATTGATTTCAATTAAGCAGATGTATCCACACATTATCCTCATCTTAATCGTCATATTGAATTCAGTATTTTCATATTCCTCCTTGTTATCTTATCACGACTTTCTAACACACTTAACTGCTTTCTTCTCCATTTTTTTTATCTTTCGTGTTAATCCTTCCTCGCCTGATGTACTGAAAAGAGGTGTGGCAGCTTAAACCGTTATGTAGCATGCCTGTTTCTTTTTCGATGATGATGCCGATGTGTATAACTAGTTTTTCTGTATGCCTGAAGAAGAGTGAAGATAGTGTCTTTCTGATAAAATACCGAGTAAATTCACTATCTTTTGCTAAGTTTAGTAGTCTAAGAATGATGGTACATTTAAAATTCTGAAAAACGTTAATTTGTTGTGCTCCTTTTTTCCCAACATATTCCAATTGAGTCATTGGATATGTACAACTTCCTAGAGTGTTTTTAGAGTCGAATTTCAATTTTTCCTTGAACCGATTCAGTGTTCGCAGTTGCATCATGTTAGATGAATGAAACTTTATTTTCATAGTTAATTTGTTTTGCACCAATTAGTACCTTTGTTGTGTTGACTGTTAAATCACTCTGATCTCCGACTATTGGCCTCTTGATAAGTTGTCGGTTAGTGATAACTTGTGATGGTACTACTGTGTTCTCAATGCCTAGGGTTTAAAGTAGAGTACCAGGCAAGGAAGGCAAGTTAGTCAATTAGATTATGCCACTTAAGCAATCGGGTGTTTTGCACCTACTGAGCCACCACCTACCGTGACCTGCGATGTCAGCCGAAGTCGGGTTCTGTTTGAAGAAAACTGAGGGTGGGTAAACCGACATATGGTATCATTCAATGAAGTCTTTGACTGTCAATCTGAGACGTGTGAGGAGTTGTAAGTTGACCACCTGGGGTCTTCGAAACTGGGACAATAAGTGGCTAGAGACTCTTGGTGATATAGTTCGAATTTGTTCAAAACTGCGTGGATGTACACAATCTTTGTCATCTTCGAATTCTTGATTGATTTCGTTAACTTCCATCTATTTTCTCTCTCTCCTTTCATACGGTCTTGTTAGCTTTCATGGCATTTTTCGCTGTATGCCCTTCTTTTACATATTGCTGTGACATGTAGCAACTTGGACTGATGCACTTATTTGATACAGTTTACGTTGACTTGTCCGCCAATCATCTAAGAACACTTTAGCATTCTTGTGTAGCATTTATTTAGTGTTATTGATTTAACTACTGATAAGTAGTTTCCTAAGTTTGTCTGTGTTCTGCATATTTGTAGTCATCTGATTAATGGGCGTAATGAATCAACCGGCAGCCATATTGGAATTGTCATTGTCACTTTTTATTGAGCGTACCTTACATATTTTGTTGTTAAACAACCTAGGGCGTGAGATCGCAGTTTCTACTGTTATTTGGTGTATTTGCACAATACATTCCGAACAACCTGATCACACACTTGTCAAGTCAATTTATATATGAAAATTAAAGGTCAAATATAATAAAAGTCAATCTTCGATGAATAACAACTTGAAAAGTGAAAAGGTTGTAACACTTGTCTTGGTAATATAATCAGATAAGGATTACCAAGGTAAATTAAGTGAAACAACAAATTGTTTTTGTACGCACAGCGGGGGCTTAAGTTTACAAATGACTAACGCTTCGGCAAACTTGAGTGTGCGCCCCTGATTATTCCTGTATAATAATATCTTAAAGACTGTTTTTGTATTAACCCTGTAATTCATTTCAATGATATATTTCGCTATAGATGACGATGGATGTCTGTCACCTGCACTTATCAAAGTTTGTGTGTGAAACTGTTTTTCTAGCCATTTGAGTATGTGTTCACCCACCCTAGTCTGCATTGAACGATTACTCCTCCCTATGTATGTGTGCCCATACACATATAAATTAACTTGACAAGTAAATGTGTGGTCAGATTGTTCGAAATATATTGCGCAAATACATCACATTTTTCAGATAATCTTCGTCTTCTGATAGCGTTATCGAAAATTATATTGTTATTATTACAAAGAATAAAAGTCTTCTGACTTAAAGTGACTTTCCACTGGGTATATGCAGGTGTAGCGAACAGCTTGTTCAAGTGTAATAAAATTGTCAGTCTACCACTAGTTTACTGTCCTCATTTGGCTAACAGGATAGATTTAGGGTGTTTAACTGTTGCAAGTATGCCTTAACAGTTTATTCTACTCCATACACACTAACATCATAACGTCAACAGTAGGCTAAATAGATTTTTTTCAAACTAAATTATTTTTTTCTCCACTTTCACTAAATATTTTTCATAATTCAACCTTAAGATTATGAAAAATCAAACGATTATGAAGAACTCGTTTTGGGAAATACATCATCAGATGTGTTACTATGCGTTTGGAAATACCCTACGTGCACTGTTGGTCTACGATTTAATTGTGTCAGTACTGAGTTCACTGCTAAAAAACATGGTGGAGAGAAAGGCATTCCTTTTAAATTTCAGGTAGGTCAATATGCTTGATTATTCTCGGTTGTCTATTTGTTTGTTACTTCTATTGGGCTTATTATATCTCGCCGTATGATTTCAGTTTATTTTGATCAAAAATTCAACTATAATCAGAATTTATGTCACTCAGTGTATCTAAGCCACAGGTAACTTGGTTTATTATTGTTATTATTTTGTACTTTGGGTTCCTAGTAGAACATAAGGCTTCGGTAGCACGTCGCTATTTCACTCTCTTTTCTGCAGTCTTTTGAAGCTGGTTCCACGGCTGCTCAGAAGCTTCCATTTCTTCTTCAAACCATCTCCTCCATGTCATCCTCGGTTCGGACGCCCAACTCGTCGTTTCCCATTTAGGTTCCACTCGAGGGCCTGGTGCGTGATATCCCTAAATGATCTCAATATATGCCCAATCTATCTCCACTTTCTTCTGCATACTTGTTGAGCGATGGGTTCTTGGTTGGTTCATTGTCAGGCCAGAGTTCCTTGTTGCTTATCGTTTCTGGCCATTTGATCTTCAGTATCCAGCGTAGGCAGCTGTTGATGATGTATGTCTGTAGTTTTTTGGAAATGCTTTCGTAACGCGCCAAGTTTCTAAACCATATAGAATCATTGACTTACTTGACTGAATTAGTGTTGAAAATCCGGATCCTGTTCACACTTTATGCTGAGTGCAGTGCATTGCAGTAGATCTCCACACTGCTTTCAGATTGATGAAGGGAAGGTCTGTCTTGCTGTCTTTCCTATCCTGGCTTTGACGTCCTCATCTGTGCCACCTGTATTTGAAACGATGCTGCCTAGTGGTAACTCGGTTACTTAATGTTAAGTTCCAACGCTATAGATAACGATACAACGCTCCGAGACGATATGATTAACGATAGAACAATGACTTCTCAATTCGAAATTCAGCTAACACTAGGTGATGAAATTGAAAGTTTATTTACTCCAACCGAGTAATGATAGGTGAAAACTCAGTCGTTTATATGTCCTCAGGTGACCTTGGTCAGAGAAAACAAAATAGCATATTCAAAGTGTAAAATGGACCAATCAGCATTTAATATCCTAGACTGTGGTAAAAATAAGCAACGTCCATATCTTTTCTTGGTGATTTTCACCTCTATCTCATGATATGGATCGTTCAAACTCTAACGTGTAGTGCTCAGACAGTGTGGTATTTTGTCTGACCTTGTTTGGGGAGAGACTTATTGAGTCCTTATGATTTGATATATGGATGTCTCTTTTAGACAAATTTGTCTGTATAGGCTTCACAGATCAGCTGTCTATCTGCTTCCCTAAATTGCATTTTACTTGATGTCTTTGATGCCTTGTCGATAGATTGTTTACTGCACTAATTCCTTTGTTTTTAATAGCGTGTGCATTGTGAAAGTTAAGTTACTTATTGGAATATGTTACTGGCTAGTCGATATCAGTATCAAGAAATCCTGTTGCACTTTAAAAACTGGATATCTTTCGTTTTATCTTATTTGCCTTTGGATTTTATTCCGTGTTATCCTTTAGGTGGACCATTTCGAATATGACACTAGTCGACATTTGGAATCATACGCTTGTCAAATTAAAGTGTTTAAGATGAAAGGAGCTGACCGTAAGCATAGAACAGATCGAGAGAAAATTGGACGTAAATCAAACCATGATCAGGTAAGCATTTTCCCAAACATTTGTTAATTCATGCTATTTTAATTGTGTTTGAGGTTGTTACATCCTTCAAAATGAACGTTTTCTGCTTAAATTTTATAAATTTACCTTACGGAGAATTTGAATAATTCTTTTCGCATCTTTTTCCGCCTCATGTGTATCGCTCAACTTACCTATTGGTTAATCTCCCACTTTTTATATGCTATTCTGTGTATTCACTTCGAGGGTGCATGTATTGTATATAAGCACAGGGGTTGTGTCCATGAGTTGTACCTTCACTCCAACATTGTTATCTTCATGTGTCAGCTGAGCCAGTTTTCGAGTGTCGCATCGTTCGTCTAGTAACTAGATTACGCATATTCACTTAATCGTATCTGAGAATCTAAACAGATTGTATTGCTGCCATCAAATCGATCAATTAGACGGAACCTATTATCATCAACAGACTTAAGTTTGAAAATTGCTGGAGAGTTAAAAAATGTTACATTAGAGATTAAAATTTTCAGGTCTTGCAATTAGTACGTTTTCTTGATGGTAACTACATGTACTTTAGAATTTCCATCTAACTATCACTTACTGTTATTGTCATTTCTACAATCCTGTTAAGCTTAATGTTGATGAATGACAATTATCAAATGTTGATTGTAAAATCGTTGTTATTCAACCTGATGTGTCATAATACGAATTGAAAGCTCATTTACCTGTTTCTTAACAGGGTATGAGATAACTTTTTCAGTTGTCTAAGGTTTTCATTTGTGTATATCAATGACACCAGCTTGTCAGGTAAACCGACCAATGTAGTAACTTGCATAAAGGTGGATCATTTCAGGTAAGCATCATTTACAGCAGCACCAAAAGTAGAAATGAAGAGAAAACCTTTAAAGAAAAAATACTGAGTGAAAAAGAACAAAACGAGTGAAGTATAATAAAAATCTGGTTAGCGGTTGGACCTCGTAGCTCAGTTGGTAGAGCACCTGACCGGTAACCCCATGGTCGCTGGTTCGAATCCGGCAGCAGTCCAGTTTTCATCTCATCTTCAATCGTCACATAGTATAAATAACAAAATGTTAAGATTTTTAGAGATCATACAGAATGAGTACACGTATGATAGGCTTGTAATAGCCACTCGTAATGAGCACAAGCATACCTTCACGTGTAGGAGAGAAATCAATTACTCTTGAGTGTTATTTAAAGAGTGGAATAAAATACTTATCAGTAAAGAAGATTGAAGGGTAGGTTGTAGTCAACATTCAATTGAAATTCTTAATGACAACTCAATTTCTAAAGTTCTCAGCAAATTTAGAACTTGATACAGAATGTTGATTTTCATTCACCGCTCAGTCTTCTATAGTCTAAAATGTAACTGAGAACTATTCAGAAAATTCCGCACAGCTCATGTTTTTCTAAGTTTTGTGCTCATGATGTTGTCTAGAATGACAGTGAAAGTTTCACGATCAAATCATTGAGGTGAGGGAGCACAATACAACTGTAGTTTCAAGTTTGTTAGTCAGAAAGACAAATGTTTTTGTATATTTTAGAAAGAATTCGAATGCTGTCAAAGCGATGAACGGTCATTTGTAAGGTTCTACATATTTTAATGGTAAAAAATCCAAACAAATAAGAATGATTGGGATTAAGGTTGTATTCATCATGGACTGGCATCATTTGGGGAGCTATTGAAAACCTTGGAGCACCGGATATCTGTTCCATCCTAGTATGGAACTCCTCAGCAGCTGTCCGGTGCTCTCAGGTTCCCAGTGTTCCTCCACCTGATGCCAGTCCATGATGAATTCCAACCTAAAACCAATTAATAAATCTACTCAAATCTCCAGGTAGAATTAATCTAGCGCTCATTGGTTACTTGCTTCGAGAGGTGATTCCGGAAGTTCCCTTGAGAAGTCGTGACCAGTGGAGTTGAACTTGAGGACAGTTACTCAACGACGAGATTGGATATAGGTCGCGCTATATCATGAACTGACAGAAGTAAAAAATATGGATTATTAGATTCAGACCCAGTGGGTGGTTCAATGGTAAAGTGCTGGTTGCGGAACCGGAAGGTCCTTGGTTCGATCCCTTCAGAGTCGGGGACCTGGGTGCTCACTACTGAGGGGTCTCGTACTAGGACGAAACAGCTGTCCAGCGTCCCTATGTCTTCAGTGGTTCTTCAACTGATGTCAATCCATGATGAATTCTAACATAAAATCAGTTAATAAATCTCCACAAACTTCCAGATAGTATTACTAGTATTCTAATTTTTTCTCTAATCACTGGACTGATTTCTATGTATGATGAAATCCATGCTTGGCGTTTAAAGTTTATGAGGATTTATTCTTAAGGTAGTTTTCATCACGACACCAGTTAGAGAACCACTCAGTATGTGACTCATCATCAGTACGCACCCATGAACTCAGGACCTTCAGGTTTCATGGCTAACGCTTTCACCATTAAGCCACTGGGTGGGAGTTCAATGGTCCACAGTGTCCTGCTTCTGTCAATTCGCAATATAGCGCAACTATCCACTAAGTTATTCAGTTGACATCCACTTCACTTCTGACTAGTTGCCGCCATAGGTCACAGCTACTTATTAAAACTTCGTGATATCCATCTAGAAGCATGTCACTTATAAGCACTATACAGTAATGTAGTTTAAGGTTTATGGGGATTTTATTTTTACACTTACTGGAAACAGTTATCATCAAAACAGGCAGATGACGTTAAGCAAATCAGTAGTTTTGCTTTTATGAATGCCCTACTGATAAACTTATATAAAGGTAATGAAATGTGGGATATCTTTGAGTATCTGATCCTTTAGAAGCTATAAATTATTCTCCCTATGTTTTGAAGATGAGCTCCTTATCCTTAGACTAACCTTTTCACGTGCTTACTGTTTGTGGATTATTTATCTGTTGTAACCAAAGACTGATTACAATAGTTAGACGTTTTGTCCGTGAACACTAGTGGAGCTGCGGCTAAGTGGTCTAGGGAGATGACTATCAGCCATTGGGTCACAGGTTCAATCTCCGCTCTACCTATCGAGGTTTAGGCAGCCAGAAAGTATCACACACACAATAGGTGTAGCTCATTGCCTACTCCACATATGTGTACAAGGTGGCTAAAAGCGTTTCCTTTCCGTGAATACTTAATTTGTTTCAATCATTAAGTTATCATCCGTAATAGGAATGTAATTTCGTTGACAGAGTTCTTCCAACTCTTGAAAATCGTCTGAATCTTGGATTTGGTAAAGTATTATATCTTACTCATGTGGTGTCACCACCACGTGAGTAACGCAGAAGTCAGGCTCAAGTGTAGAGTTTTAGACAGAAGAGGTAAGTAAGTCAGTTGACACGCCTGTGAGTGAACCTTCATCGACTGAGATGACTGGCTCAGACATGTGTTTCGTATGACTAGTCACCGTCTGCCTCGTCACACAACGTTGGTCGAAGTACGTTCACACTGGAAAAAGGCTCCGGTGGCGGGGTGACACACTAAAACATGGCATCAATGTATGAAGTCTCTGACTGTTCGTCTGAGCCATGTGGATGTAGACGATGTAGACGACTAGCCAGTTGGAGTCGGTGGGACAAGAGGAACAAGTGAGTGGTTGGCGACTGACTACTCTAGGTGATGGATGGCATGACTGAGAACTAATGTCAGTGGTGCACATGTATACACACATTATCTTCATGTTAACGACGTTATACCGAATCTCACCATCTTCTCATTCTTCCTTTCTCTCCTTTGGTGCTTTATATTTCTTTTCACTGAATTTGTTTATCTTCATCTTCCACTTTACTGCCTTTTTACTTGATGTAGTGATATGAGTTGTGGCAACTTGGACCGTTACGCTGTAATGCCTAGTCCTATGTTGATGGATGATGATGATGGTATATTTATTGTTACCCTTGACCTACATATAGCAATGCTTTCGGCTTTTTTGTCTTCCTTGAATTAGGCATGTTAATTTCCACCTTTCAAAATTGTCAACAAGAGTATGCATAAATAATTAATCCTGTTACACTTTCTAAAAAAATTGATTTTCAGGCTATTTATAAACCTTCACTTCCAGTTACAAAGTTGTCATTCCTACCGACGAAACAAGTTAAACTGCATGATCGTAATCATTATCATTGTCAATCGGTTTCAGATAAAGAATTCGGCGGTAATACCTTGAAAGAATCGGTGACTAAAGCTTTGAATACATCTCCTACCACTTCTGTTCCCAGTAATTCAGCGAAACAACTTAGAATAGATGTGAATGATATAATGATACAAAAGTGAGTTCCAACTTCTACGAAAAAAGTTTTTTTTAGATAAAAAAAATCCTTCCGAATATGCGTAGATAAATTTGAGTTTTTGAAGTCATCACGGTCTCACTTTTACCAAGTGATGTTTTCTTATTGGTTGTTGGTTGCATTCGGTGTAACTTTACATAGATATTGATATTTCTATTGAGTAATCTAATTTTATTCAATAATTTATAGGTTGCACTGCTCTTATCATTCTCAAAATTCTATCGGAAATTGTTGTAGTTAAATGTATTCAACCTTGCATTTTATCCAATACAGTTGGACAAAGCGCACAAATATAATATCCTAGATTAACTGTATGCAACTTGATGGACCGTAAGCAGATTTATGCTTTAGGTTGTGTGCAATACGTGACGGTTGTTTATAATACTTACCTGCTGGTGGAACCTTCAGGAATAAGGTAGGGTTAGAATGCATGACCTAAATGATTAAGAGTAAAGTATCAGAGTGGCTGATTATGATGAAAGTTTCTTGAAGTGAATCATTCTGGTAGCTGACTTATTAGCCCAAAGGTTGTATATAATCTCTCACGTTGTTCACTTTCTAATCAAATAAACAGTTACAGACTTCATGGATTTCTATCATATAATTTCTTTTACTACCTTATTGACTGACTTAACGTTCTTTCCTAGTAGTCTACTTTAACTTTGACACAGTTATTCCACCATACGAAAGAAATACTACGAAGGGACACCTATGATCGAAAACCTGTGGCCTTCTCTTATCGTCTACTTGGATGGGCCAAATTTCACAACCGTACAACACGACAAAACCAACTGCTGTGCAATATACTTATCTTTTCGTATACACTTAGCCGACAAGGGGCATTAGTAGTTGGTGAATTCCAAAGGCAGAGAGATAGACGACATCAACATCGCACCAGGTGTTAGTGTGTAATGGTCAGCATTGCCATCAGTTACCTCAAGCGAGGAAGCACTAACATGAAGGATAAAGAAATAGAAGAGGCAGTTAAGTGCGGTGGAAAGTCGTGATAAAATAACAAGGAGGAATAAGAAAATGATTATGTCAGTATGATAATGAAGATGAGGATAGTGTGTGGGTACAACTGGACCACTGAGATTGACTGTGAGCAAGGAGGTCTACATTTCACTACACGGCTACGATCGACAGTCAAATATTTCACAGTTTAAGTTTGGTCGCTCCTGACCTTTTTGTAGTCTAAACCTACTTCAACCAACATTCTGCGGCGAGGCAGATGGTGGCTGGGCATGCGCGATACACTTTACAGCCACCTCAGCTGATGACAGTTCACAACCTCATCAACTGACTTCCTCCCTAAAACTTTACATCTGACTTCTGCATTACCTACCTCGTGACACCAAGACACATGATCTGTACTAAAAAGGCAACGATAGTTAACCACCTGATACCTTATTGTTTCCACCTTTGATGGCCATGTTTCACAGGCATGGAGTAGAAGAGAGAGAGCTGCAGTGCGGTATACTCAACCTTTAAGGGACAATCACAGCACCGCCACAAATGATATATTTTGTCGAAATCTAATCGAGTCTTTTGTATCCGTAGGAAGATTTCATCGGCCATTGATCCATCGCGACTGATCTGACTTCCGAAGTAAATGAAGTGGTCAATGCATTTAACCATTTCACTCCCTATTTTTAGACGGGACCAACGCGAACCAGTCGGGGAGCAACGATGTTTTGCATGTGGATGGTGAGAAATTCACCCAGAATATTCTCAAATTGCCTCTGTGCCCAGGAAACTTTGCATCCTGTCAACGTCTTCACCTGATAGGACTTTCATTTGCATGCTCTAACAATCCATGTAAGGTCAGATGCCGAGAGTGAGACCTCCAGAAATATGTCTATGATAACGTTGAATAATAGTGGAGAGAGTGGACATCGTTGACAGGCGCAGTTCGACCTAAACACCTCATCTGATAACTTCCCATAGGCTTTAACACGCCTATTAGTGTTCGAGTGAAGAGTCTTCACCAAGTGCTGTACCTACTTGGTACCTCTTTTAGGGAGAGACATCCCAATAAGACCTCTTGATCGAGTTAGTCGAATACCACCCTCAGGTCGAGAAATACAGCTAGTGTCGGGGGTCGGTAAGCTTGTCTGTGTTCCAGAACCTGGCACAGTGTGAATATTTGGTCGATACACTCACGAATAGGTCTGAAACCTCCTTGACTTCCTCGGGCTTGCTGTTCTCGAGCTCCACTCAGGCGTCTGATGATTATAGAACCTAGAATCTTAGACACTATGTTCTTCAGGCTGATTCCTCTGTAGTTTTATCACAAGAGGGCTTGTCCCCTTTCTTAAAGACTGGAATAATCAGTGATTGAGACCAGTCAGAGGGGATCATATCTGACTCCCATTCACTTGCTAACACTTCATTTAATCTGATTATCTCAACGTTACATTCAGGATCCGGCTAGGTATTGGACACTAGTAGATGGGGGGCCAGTTGTACTATTCCTGGAAGTGTTTATCCCATGCTTTCAGTCGTCCTCACTGTGTATGAATCGTATTTCCATCCATTTTCTCTGAATAAATGTTATCTATCGCCGTTACCTTTTCCGTCTGTTTGGTTTTGCTGCTGAACACTGCTTGTAGTCTTTGCACTCCTCGTACTCGGAGTCTACAGGGGTGCGTAGGAACGCATCCAATTGTTCAGAAGACGTTGTTGAGGCTCAGTGGATTTTCACGACCAATTTCTCAGTGTCATCCTCGATCTTCATCGCTACTTTTACTGCAGACTTAAGATGGTGCCAGGTTTCTTCTGGATTAGTGATTTTATTCTATTCCCATAAGTTTCGAGCCAGTTTCTCGCTGAAAGCATCCCTAATACTCTCCTTATCGGGATACACTCGCAATGTTTTTGTTAATAGTTGTTCTACATCCGAAATATGCTGGTGAACAATTCGAGGAGTTAGAAACCATTCAGACTGATCTGCAGATTTCACCAACCAGGTCAGAGTGATCTTAACATTTAGGCAGTTAAAAAGCTAATTCAGCTATGAGAAATGTCAACGTGCACCGTGCAATTTGTAAATCATTTGCAAACTAATGTGCCTATTTCTCTTGACCCGTTTAGACACAGACATATACGTGCTCGAACGGATGCGTAATCACTGTCCAAACACATAGTCCAGAAGGAGTGGCAATCTCCCACTGACCTTTAACGATAACTGGCAACAGTGGGGACGTTGGACACCACATCATCTAGTGTCTCCCTTTACGTCTGAAGTTTGCGCTGGCCAGAAATAAATGGTTGTCTGAATACAGTTGTAATCGGCGAGCTCAGTTGTCTGTCCATTCGACTGGGATTCCGAAAGTGCCGCCTAAATACCTTTCTGCTTGACTTAGCCTACCCATCTAAGCAGTGAAATCACGTGCAACAACCACCATGTTTGAGCACTTGACTTTGAGTATTAGGTTAGACAGTTTTCAGTGGAACTCTCATCCTTTACTTCGTCTAAACTGTAGTCATTGGGTGCGCAAATAGAGATTATAGTGAGACAGCGGCGAGCTTCACTGTTCTATTTAGTCCTCACTCTTCCGTTCAATCGATCAGCGCCTAGGAGACTGTCAACTGGGATCCAGATGAGTAATGAACTTTCTACCGTAGTATTTAATGCCGTATCTACGCCTTCAGGACCGCGAGAACTAGGCATCGAATCTCCAGAAACTCGAAGGGTGAAGTTTGTGGATAAGGTTAAGTGAATAACCACACTTAGGTCCTGTTTGCATGTCTCACAAACAGAGCATACATTCATAGCCGCAGATACTAGAGTCTTGGCCAATGAAACTTGTTGGCTAATTTGACGGAGGGTGCCGTCATTGAAAACTCCAATGTGTTACTTGGAACGCAGTTGTAAGAGACTAGTGATGCTGTTGTGTGAACTCACATCGTTGTCGAGAGCCATATAGCTGGGAGAAATTGAAGATGATGTAGGATAATTGACTGACAGAGGTGAAGAAAGGTTGGAAGATAAGGATGTGGAAGGTAGATAGTGATCTTGGGGGACTTCAAGGCTGTCAGAGTTTTGAGGGCGGTTGACATTTCTCAGCTACCCACACTTTGGAAGGCTAGTTCTTCTTGAGGTGTCTGAAAAAGAAGGGTTAATAAGTGACCTCAGAGCCTAGGGGGATATCTGTTTGAAGTCGGCTTTTTTGTTTTGGGATTTCAGTTTACTTTCTATGAATCTAACCATGAACCCGTATTACCGCCATCGGTATGCCATGGAGGTAGTGCCAGTGTCTTATTCTTAGGGCCAACCTTTTTTATTCCTCTTTCCCATGGATAAGGAAGCATCAGCATGATCTACAGGAAAAGTCTTACTGCCATCAGAAACCCCATCCAGCCAGCAGCACGACTTCGGCGTCCGACCTCCATCACAGCGTAGTAATTCACATTATAAAGATAACCGATTTTTGCCTTAACACCATCCAGCTGAACCTTCTGACATGGTAGGATCTCGAGAGAACAAGCGTTCCATCAACATAGCTCATTTGGTTTTCTTGACTACCACGTCAGGATAGCAGCCGTCCGTTGGACCTTTCGTATACAAGCTCCAATTTCATCTACAACTAACCCAATCGGGTTTATTCAACTTTTCAAGTAGGTGAAGTGGTCAACATATTTCATCATATCACTCACTGTCCTTAAGCTGAGAATTGATGCAGACTAGTCGTTGAATATCAGATTACAATTCTCAGGTGCAAAATGCATATTCGCTCAAGGTGTTTAGAAAACCGCATTTTGTCAGTGTCTTCATTGAACAGGAATATATCGTCTATATACTGTAAGTCAACCAAGCGCCATTCGAGAAACAAATCGATCCGTTGGATATCGGAGTTGCTAAAGAGTTTTGTTTTTAAGTGTATCCGTAACAAGATTAATGAAGGATGATAGTAGACATCTTTGGCGGGCACCATTACTTGTTACTTCAGATGACAACTGTCCATAAACCCTTACATGGCTGCATGATTTTGAGGAGAGAGCTTTGATTGTCATAATGTACTCGCTCAATGCTCATTTCAAGAATACACACTGCTACGACACATCTCGATCGATTCAGGTGAATGTCGTATTCAGTTCAAGAAATATGATTAGTGTCGGGTACCGGCAACTATGCCTGTGTACCAATAAGTGTTGAATGATGAGGACGTAATCGATCAACCATTGTTCATGCTTGAAACTGAATTGGTTTTTTTGAGTTTGTTTTTAACATTAGTTAGGCATCGAGTAACTACATGATTTGTAATTTTAAACATTTTTTTATTTTACCGATTACTTTATATTTATCACATGAAGATTTGTTTCCTTTATCACCAAGAATTTTCAATTTGCTACCATATTTACCCCTCCGAGTTTAGATCCATCGATAGACATAGAGTACTCGAACTGTATCCTTCTTCGAAATGAGGATTTCACTAAGATGAAGTCTACTAAAAGTTTTTAGACCGTAAAGTTTTACACTCATCAATTTACATAAAGTTCTAATGGCTTTTTTGCATTTCATATTTTTGTATCATAGTTCATTTCCTAAAAAACAAACTGCAATGGAAAACTTTACACTTGAGGACGTGAATGATGCAACACACAATTTTAAATTACCCCATCCAGTTGGATCCTCCAGGAATGATCGAATGTTACCTGATTTTGTTACACCTGTACAACCTTTTCGGCGTACAGCGTATTTAATGTTAAGAAATTCATCTCCTGGTATCTCACCTTCTCCATCTTCCAATGGGCGTCCAAATTGTATAATACAGCCTTGTCTTCAACGGCGTAGACGTCTAAGGGTGGGAGATTGTTGCGTTGGTGCTTGTTCATACTGTGGACGAAGTTGTCGAAGTGCTTCTCGATGGGTCCGGAGTAACAAAAACAGAATAATGTGTTCTGCCTGGGATAATTCAGTAGGACGAGTAAAGCAAGCTAATCTAATTTTTGAGAAAAGAAGAGCCGTACACAGTTATGACAGCACTTCTAACCTACCTGAATTACAAAAGGTAAGTCAATTTTATTATGTTGTGGAGAAAAAATTGATGAATATACTTCTTAATATATACTCAGTTTGTCAGAAGGCAATTTTAGTCAAATGCATAACGAATTTAGGTTCATGATACTGTCAGTAAATGAAATAGTTGGTAATAAATTTACTGCAATTAATACGATTTCATGGCGGACTTACGGAGCGGATCACAATGCTTTTGGAAGATAATATATCTCCTTTAATTTCCAGTATGGTCAAGTGAAGCTCATCCTTTAAAATGTGTTAATGGGGATCTAAAATTTTGGCACAGAAATAACCAGCATTGTCTTTGTAAAGTTGTTGCGTTACGAAACTATGCTTCATTGATTTACTCATTTGTACTCATCTGTGAATCTAAGCAATAGTATAAATTATCCTTCACTTAAATAGGTGTAACTGATAGCATACGCACCTTTATGTAGTTGGTAATTTGGATCGTTTTTAAACTTTCGCTCAGCTGTATAATAGTAAGCTACACTTATCTTCATAACTGCTAATGCCACTTATACTGCTGAAGAAAACAAGAAGACTGAAACTCAGTAAGGAATCTTTATTATTGCATCTCGTACAGTAGTCATTAAATATTTGTACACCTTGCACTAAGAAAGTCATTTGCATATTGTGCTTCATTTCCTCTTCTGCTTCTCTCTTGATTTACTCTGAATACACCCACATTGTCTATTGCGTTTCACTGGTCAGAATCTTTACCCCTTTGCTGATAATTGCCTATGATTTCTGTCGCCCTCCCAACATATACTACTTACATCCATTCTGATCAGCAACGCCCAATACACTTCAAGTAATTTCTTTGCCGTATCCATTTATTTCTTATATTTTTCTTTTTAAGTGACTTACTCTATAAAAAGAAACTATAATGAAGATTTTATTAATCATCACTGTAAGCATATTGCTGTGTATTTAATTAAACTTCCTCTCGCTTTTCTGTAATTTTATAAAGCTTTGTTTTAAACTTTTAGTCTAAAGCGATACGTATGAAAATCCCGTTCCAACATTCCAATTCGGATGCTATGAGTAACTCGAAAATTTATGAGCTGAGTACATCTGGTGAATCTTCCAGTCTAGGAAATGATGAATTCAGTAAATGGACTATTGTCGATAAATATGATGATAAATCCTGTTCATCATCTATCATTGTGTCAAATCTTCCACTCAACTCAATGCAACAAATCGATCAAGATCCTTTACTTGGAATGTCCAGTGCGACCCCTGCCAGTCGTGATGCTGGCTACTGTAGTGATATTCATACATCACCAGGACGGAATGTAGCAGAAAGAGTTCTAGATCAAATTGGATATTGCACTGAAGACGATAATCATGATCGTGATGACGATGATGATAACGGTGATGGGGATTCTTTGAAATACGAAGAATTATGCTTGGAAAAACCTGATCCTGTGGTCAGTCATCAAAACTCCTTATGTGATTCAATTGTACAATTAGTAAATGTACAACAAACTAGAGCATCACCATTAACAATAGTTAATGAATCACTCTCACCTTGTCCTTCTATCAATAGTACCATTGGTAACATGCCTTCAGTACATTCTGAAATGACTGCCTCACAGGTGTCAAGTTGGCTTTGTCAGTCACATTTCGAGAATCTTGTAGAAACATTCAAGAATTTTACGGGTATTTCTTGTCACTTTTTGTTTGTATACAGATATTTGTTTATTTTACGATTGTCCAGATTGGTAAATCATTATTTATTTTATGTAGTAGGTAAACAGTAGAAGTCTTAAACAGAGATGTTTGGCTATTAAAAGTTGATTTAGTGCACTATAGTTCCGAGTTGCATAATCTAGTGCCTACTTTGTCTGCTTCACTCAATCGGTGAGGACTGGCGACTAGAATCTTAGATTTGTTACAATATTTATGCCTACGTATTCCAACGTTTCCCACGATTGGATACTATTTCGATAGCTTACAATTAACGACTCTTATCCCGGTTCTAGTTACATGTGGTGAGCAACTTTTCTTAGACTCACAGACACCTCAGTGATTCCTAGTCTGAACAAAATTGACGCCCTCAGAAATTCAATGCCCATTGTTTTGTGTAACCATCACGTCACTCCCTTTACATACTGAAGTTGTTTCTGTTGTAATTGAAGGGTAAGAGATGGATATCTAGAGTTTAAATAGCATGAGTAAATTCAGAACATCTACCCAAACAAGTTGATGATCTCCAATTGCTAACAGTCAGGAGAGGTCAGGTGAATAACCGCACTTGGGTCCTGTATGCGTGTCTCACACAATGTTGGCTGAGGTGGGTCCAGGCTGGAAAAAGGCCCGAGGTGGCCAGACAAAAACATGGCACCAATGTATGAAGTCTCTGACTGTTGGTTTAAGCCATGTAGGACGATGCAGACTAGGTGGTTGGGGTCCACGGGACAAGAGGAATCAGTGGTTGGAGACCCTAGGTGATATGGCTCAGAACCGAAGTCAGTGGCCCAGATGTATACACACATTATCCTCATCTTAACAACGCTATACCGAATCTCACCATTTTGTCACTCTTTCCTTTCTTCTCGTACTTTATATTTCTTTAGACTGCATTCACTTATCTTCATCCTTCGCCTCACTACCTTTTTACTTGATGTGCTGATATGAGGTGTGGCAACTCGGACCGTTACGCAGTAATGCCTGGTCCTATGTTGATAATGATGGTGAATTGCTAACAGTGGTGTATATGGAATGAATAGAAAAAACATATAGTTCACTATTCATTTGTTTGCTCATCCAGTGAAACAGTATTATTTGCTGGATGACATTTTGAGGAGAATTTACTGTTCATTTTCATATCAAAAATAACCACATACCCTTATTTTTATATAATTCTATCTCTGATCTATCATTTGTCGTATAGACAGCCGAAGTTTACAAATATCTTGAATATCTGTATTGAGTCACTCCTGCTGCATGTATTTATTGTTGATTCGATAAGCAAAACTTCGGCTATCAATCCCTCCTTTCATGCTGACAAGTTAATTTTAAGGACCGTCACTTTATCTCATCCTATAGTGTTCCGATCGGTAATGCTGAAAATATTACAACAGTTTATTTTACTACTATCTAACCTACACTGAACGCGGAGTTTGTGCGTTTAGACTCCGAAAAGCCTCATCCAAGCGGCAATTGCTGGCTATTAGTTCCAGGTAAGACAGTTTGGATCATCTACAGTTGGAGTAGCTGATAGTCAGTTTATTTATTCTGTGTATCTTTACACGCTCATCCTTCTTCGCTGTAATCTCACATTTTCTCCCCGGTTGCTCTGCAAAGTCTAAATAACTGTCTACTTTTACCTATCTGTGCTGCCTTTTTCATCCCTTCGCTGCCCAGCATTGCTCGCCGTCATTATGTAGACTGTCTGTCAGTCTACGTTTGAGTTGTTTCCGCTCCCCACTGGGCCTGGAGCCTGCAGAGATATGTTTGCATGCATGCATTATTTCAGAAAACGTTGCAGCGGACAGACAAACAAAATCAACGTAGAACCTCACACAGAGAAGTCCATTGTCTCAGGTTGCCACACTTCACAGTAGTAAACAAAGAACAGGTGGATAGAAAAGGAGTGATATCAAAGTAGACAAAGTTGTATGAGAGAATAAACAATTTCAAAAGTTACTGAGATTCATAATACCTTTTCTAACTTTTTCCTGAAAGTCAGTTACAAGCTTTAGGGGTGCTTGTATCACACACTGAAAATGGTGCCAGTGTGCTTCAGGGTGAGTGACGTTGACTCGTTCCGACAACTAGTCAGTTCTTTTTTGAAAGCAGTCGTAGTAGTCCTATCATTGAGCTGTGCCCAGAACAGTCTTCCAGTTGTAGTTTTTCTATATCAATTAGGTACAGATGCGCTTCTATATTGTGTACTTTTCCTATGGGATTTGTTTAGTTACTTAACTCTGCAGCTGCAAACAGTCCAGCCAGCCTTTGCTATTTGCTCATATTCACCGTAGCTCGGTCACAGAGGATTTGATAAGACAGTCAATAAAGATTCTCATAGTTGCAGAAAACAAATGTAAAAAGTATTATAATTATGATACATTTAACTCTTTTATTCATGTACGTACCTTGTGGGAACTGCATAGCACATCGATCACTGATCAGTATGGAAATGATTTACAAATTGTACGCTCCATGTTGACACTTCTTACTGCTGTGTAGTCTTTTGACTACCCGATTGTGGTATCAAGATGGTTTTCGTTGGAAATCACCTAATAGCCACTATCTCTGACACAAAAGGGTCGTTGGCTAAGGAAATATACTACTGAACAACCTTAGTTGTTAAAAACCACTCACATTGATCTATCGATTTCCCTAGCCAGATCAAAGTGATCTAAGCACGAAATCTACAGGTCAGCGTGAGGGTTTTCTAACTACACGTGTTGTTCAACAGTATGCTTTAGACAAAACAGCCTGGACAGGATGAAATTCTAGACGCATCTGGTAATTCCCGGCATTTTGGTATTAATCAGAATTATCATCCTTAACAAATAAAGAAAATTTGATTGCTTAGACTTTGTGTTGTTACTAAACACCAATTTTAGATTTGGGATTAACTTCTCTTCATGTCGGAAGTGTAGGTGAGAGTTATTGCAAGGTGTAACTTTTCGTGAAATAGGAGGATTTCATCGCTTACCATTTCGGAAAGTACCTTCCTCTGTGTTGAGAATTACTACTGTTTCTAAAAGCTGTTCAACCCGAAATTGACAACAAAGTGAACCATTTCATTCTTGTAGTTTTGTGAAATGTGAACTGTTATAAAATCGTAAATCTGGGTGCATATAAACTTCCTCGTTCAATGGCTGATCTTCATTGTCAGTTTCGAGCAACAATGAACTTTCTCAGTTTATTTTTGCTTTGTTTTATTCTTTCTTGTTAGTGGTTGGGTATATGGATCAGATTAATGGGTCTAGGAATTCGTTCCTGATGTGTCCGTCTGAGTATAACGTTTCAAACGGTGTTGCTTTCTGGAATCCTAATCATACCACTCTCAGACCCTGAACCTGTATGCGTTTTGTGAAGTTTCTTGACGTTTTTTTCTCCACTTCATTCTATAATGAATACAGTGGTGGTCGTAGACTACACTTCTGAAATTTGCATTACTTCCAGACAGACATTATGTCGTCTTCACTTCATTAACTGACGTTTTGTTTTGGGTGTAAGTTATTATTCTAAAACCATTCTCGTTTTTTCTTTAGGACGTGATATGCTTCGTTTAGCAAAAGAGGATTTATTATCAATATGTGGATCATTAGAAGGTTTACGTCTGTATAACTCACTTTATAGCAGGTGAGTCAATTCATGTTTCACATTATTAAGGCAAATCAGAGTCTCTCTCTAAAAAGGAATAAAGTGCACGTTAGTGTTTTATATTTTACCTAAAAGAATTTCAATTTTCCTCATCCTTGTTAACGAGAACGGCAACATTTCTCTGAACCGGAATGGTTTCATCATTAGTTCTAAAACAAACAAGTTCACTTTACCCTACTATGTAGAGGTTATGTATGAAAGTAGGCAGGGAACACAAGTTACTGGATAAGGTTGTGAACCTTCGCCAAACTAGGTGTCTTGTACACGTTTCACACACGCCGAGACACTGCCAACCTCGACGTGCAATATTACTTGAGGTAATATTACTTTAAACGAAGGTTAAACCAAGACCTGACACCAGGTCATAAGATTTTTGGTTATTATCCTGAGATGTCTTTTTGATAGGAGGGGGGGATATAGATCGTCTGATTGAGATTCTTGAGATAATAGGAATAAGTGGCTGCAGACGTTTGATGATGTGACTGGAAATCGGTTATTATGGTGCAGATGTATTCACTCGTCGACATCTTTGGAATCTTTCACCTTTTCGCTAACTCTTATTCTTCCTGTCACCTCCCGCACGCTTTTGTCTACTTCAATACTACTGTTTTTACGTCCACTTGTTCTTTGTGGAGTGTGGCAACTGATGCACTTTTGTACCAGGTTTTACGTTGATTTGTCTGTCAATTTAGCTTACTATTCAAATAATATATTTGTTGTTGATGAGGAGTATAATCAGCGCTTAATTTTGCTAACACAACTTACTAATCGTCATTTGTTTTCAAAGTTTTATTTGATATAGCTGAAGGGTTTAGAGCGTGTTATTATTCTAGGTAATATTGTACCTCTTGTAAGATAGTAGGTGGTTAACACAATCAAACTAACTGGTTTATTTTCAGTGTGCAAGATATCATATTTGACTTCAATGCAACTGGTTCCTTTGATAATTTTAAACAGTGTAATGAGAAGACGAAGATTATCTGATGTATATTAGCGCTATACATTTCGAATAATCCAATCACATATGAACTTGTTGAACTGTTTGTATGAAAATTTACGAAAACAGTCAATGAAGTCGATAGACAACACAGGAATAGGAAGGGCATTACTTTTCATGTGAAAATTAAAGTCAATACTACCAAGATAGATTCAACGTGAGTACAAATTACTCTTGTATATAACAAGGGGGGTTTAAATTTACGGATGTCAAGAGCTTCAATAAATTTATTGACTCGGCTCTGACCACTTTTATGTAGTACTTTAAAAACTGTTTTCATGCCTACCTTGTGACTAGTTTCTAGTATATATTTAGCGATGGATGAAGATGGAAGTTTGTCACCTGGACTTATTGGATCTATTGAGGTCATTTGTTTTTGAAGCGACTTAGATACATGTTCAAGCATCCTTAACTGCATATCACGATTACTCCTCTCTATGTATGTGCGTCTACACATACATGTAAATTGACAAACATAGTAGGATGCGATGTAATCATTTATATGTTGTTTTGGTTTGTGTTGTAACATGGACTTTGTTTTCTCTGCAGTGATGATCTTGGCTTCATAATATGTTTTACAGGTGGCTGATCTAAGCCTTTTCCTCACAATGAAGCTATGTGAATCATTTTTTAATGGTAATAGGATGAAGACACTTGTATTAGCAACAGAACGCTGCATACTTTTCAATGCAACATAACTTTTGAACCTGTCGATAAATTTCAACGGGTAGCCATTCTGTATCAGTGTTTTCATCTTATTCTTATGTTTCCTATTGACTTCATTGACCCTTTTATTAAGTTTTCATATAAATATTTCGACAAGTCTATGTGTGACCAGAATGTTCGAAATGTATGGCGCTAACACATCACATGTTTCAATTGGTCTTTGTCTTCTCATTACATTTTTTATATTTAACTTTACCATTGTATATTTGTTTCTGAATCACTTTTATGTACACAACCTTATCATATTGCAAAACAAGAACAACAAACGTTGTAGGATCGATGAGTCGAATTCATTTCGTGTGCTCTGAATCTTCGACATACGCACTAAATTTAAAATTATGTACAGTAAGCTATTAGTGTCCAGCATGAGTCGTTTGATACAGTTCAATAGTAAACAATAACAGAAACATCCTTCAAACCTAAACATCAATACATCAATATATATAGGAACAGAGATGAATGATAAAGTTCACCTTCTAAACATTCAATACAGAGAACGAGTTACAACAAGTCAGACTTAAAAAATTGGTCAGTAAACACAAAGCAAAATGCGAGGTGATATTAATGATGATAGTGGCTAACAGTGTAATCCAGGACGCACATTTCGCCCTATTTAGGACTCATCGGCTAGATGTACCTGCCTCCCAGTGAGTGGTTTGTTCCTACCTGGACTCAAACTCGGGACCGACCGCTTCAAATGCTAGAGGGTCGGATTATCCACTACACCACCTGGCCACTATAGCCACCTCTTGTGCGACGGGTATAGTTTTAGTGTTGTTGCTTATATTATCCCATTGCCGATTGGACCGAATTGATCAGTATCTATTGGCATATGTATGGGCTCTTGCGCAGATGCCTCGATATTGCCTGTCTTAATTATATATTAATGATGGATAGGATAATACAAGCAACAACACTAATACGACGTGATAGTAGTATAGGAATGTGATTACAGCTCAAGGTGGTAGGAATTCTAATAGAAGGAGGAACACAACAAAGACGGTGTACAAAGTATATGAGTTAATGGGAAAGGATGTATTAACAAACGTGTTTAGGAAATAATGAGTTAAAGTAGATGGAAAGTGATAGGAATATGAATAATGTTTGAGAATAATATGTAAGACAATTAGATGAAAGAATAAAATATTAAATAAAGCTGTAAAGAAAAAAAACGACCCACCTAGGCAATGTAGGGTGAACCACAAACTTCTTGTGTACACATAAGTCTGATCTCAGTCGATGAATTGCTTTTGGTGCTTCTGCATAACGCAGAAGTCTACCATTTCCTTGTCTATTGATTACTTTAAAAGCTGTATTTGAGTCTGCTGCCTGACCTGTATCGAGTATATGCTTGCCAATGGCGCTGCTACGTAACCTTCCACCTCAATGGCAGGCTTTTCGGTATATGTTCAGAGATCTGTTTAGTAAGGAGCCTCTCCGTTCTTCCGACATACATATTACTGCGAGTACATGTGAATAAATAAATGCAATTAGGGGTAGCATACATCTAAACTCGTTTCTCTGGTAATGTTCTTCTGTTGGTTTCGCAGCTGGATGAGTTAGTGAGATGCATACATTCAGTCGGCGATTATTTTGTGAACTTAATTCATCGCTTTTGAATGGTAGTCTGATGAACATGTTCTTTTTTAGTACGGTTGTATCATTCAATTCTCATTTTTAGGCTTAAAGTGTTTGTTGAACTACTTTATGGGATATCCATTATGTAACGAAGTTATTTTGTATAACATCTAGGTAATTTTCGATAACTTCCTTAGAACACAGTCTGGTAGCCTTTATCATATTGTTAACCTGACACAGTGATATGATAAGCTGCATAGTAGAACAAGATTCATTACCAAGTGAAAACTTCTAAACTGGAAAATATAGCTTTTTTTTAAGCTGTTAGGACTAAGAAACAATGATATAGCCTATATTCGTAATTTGATCTTGTCGATGAAAATTTTGCGTACACTTCAATAAAACAGTTGTTACATCCAAACATTACAATTGTTGTCCTTGAGTAAGACCCCGTTGTAATTCTGCCTTAGAGGAATATATTCAACTAATTTTAAGCCTTTTCAAATTCTTCTTATGATGCAAGGAAGACTGTTTTCTGTTTACCGTTTCATGCTCGAAAGTATATTTTGTCTTTGTGAGTTTAAGTCATCGGTGAGAGAATCTCTTTGAATTTACTAGGAGAAATTAGAAAGGTGGTGTTGACCTAGTGTGCTTTTCCTTAAACTGCACCATACGGTATTTTGAATGTATGAAGAAGTGATAAAGGTGTTTCATCTCTTATTCCGCTTTCAGTGCATTAGGCTGTGTGTTTAAGTTTATTGTTCTAAGTTTATTTCGGCCAGGTTACATCCATCCATCCGAATCAACATACGATCAGACACTACTGAGTAACGGTCCAAGTTGCCACAACTCATATCACTACATCAAGTAAAAAGGCAGTAAAGTGGAAGATGGAGATAAGAAAATTCAGTGAAAAGAAATATAAAGCACCAAATGAGAGAAAGGAAGAATGAGAAGATGGTGAGATTCGGTATAACGTCGTTAAGATGAGGATAATGTGTGTATACATGTGCACCACTGACATTAGTTCTCAGTCATGCCATCCATCACTTCGAGTAGTCAGTCGCCAACCACTCACTTGTTCCTCTTGTCCCACCGACTCCAACTGGCTGGTCGTCTACATCGTCTACATCCACATGGCTCAGACGAACAGTCAGAGACTTCATACATTGATGCCATGTTTTAGTGTGTCACCCCACCACCGGAGTCTTTTTCCAGTGTGAACGTACTTCGACCAACATTGTGTGACGAGGCAGACGTTGACTAGTCATACGAAACACATGTCTGAGCCAGTCATCTCAGTCGATGAAGGTTCACTGACAGGTGTGTCAACTGACTTACCTCTTCTGTCTAAAAGTCTACACCTGAGGCTGACTTGTGCGTTACTCACGTGGTGGTGGTGGTGGTGGTGACACCATGGAATACGGCGTATACTATGAAGGCGAGGATGGTGGAACACTTGAAGCCTTCTCATGTCTTCCAGCGTGAATGTCCATGTTCTACAGTGATAGAGTAGAAGAGAGCTGACTGGTGTGCATGTGTGTGTGTGTGTGTGCAGTAAAGTAATCGCGACCGTTGATTGGCAATCGGATATGACGGTGGTGCTACAGATGGTGTGGGTTGTCAAAGGCCAGCCTGCCATATAATCTCAAAGCAATATGTCTCTTGAACTCTTACCGTTGATCACTAATTTTTCGACAACACAGTAAAACTAAAATACTGTAATTCTTAGTGTAAGTACGGTAGAAGCATTCAATTTCTTTTTATAGTGTATGACATGGTAAATCACTGAGGTCAGGATTTCCAATTCCATTTGAGAAGATTTTATTTGGGTAGTACAAAAAGCCTTCACATTATCGTTAATTAAGTAGTACATGCTTCTAGTGAATATCTGTATTGCAATGGTTTGTTTGATCCCTGCCCCGCCTTTATTTTGAATTCATATCTTGTACAACCGTTTTTTGTAACATGATCTGAATACATTCTCGGTGGATATGTCTTCATACGCTTCTCTTGCTGAGTGAACCGGATTTATTTCAAACCCAGGTTTTCTACATCTTTCATCCACTGTTCAGTTTATAGAATATTTTATAATAAACAATGAAGTAATTATGTTTATTTACTTTTAGTAATAATAATTTGGTGTGAAGTGTACTTTCTTTTTATTAAGGAAGTGAAGCATTCTTAAAGTCACTAGTGTTATTACCATTTATTGGTATACTTGAAATTCTCTGTTGTTTTGTTTGATCGAATTGTTCGACTTCTACTGGCATATAGGCTCCTATGCGGATGCCACGATATTACCTGAATGTCAATTATGGTAATTTAGTTGGGGTGAAGATGCATTCAACTGACGAGTCCGAAGTACTACGAAACTCGTGTCCTAGATTCCTCTGCTAGCCACAACCAACTAAATTACCGTAATTGATACTAGTCTTAGTTAATATTATGAATACCATATGAAACCAATCTTGCGACGTATTTATGAGAAATAATAGCGAATTTATATAATGTTCACAAAAGAATGTGAAATGGTGTCGCATACTAAAACTGAGCACAATCTATGCTGAAATATGCGCAGAAAATATTTTCTAAAACTTTCAGATTTATGAAGTGATATGTACATCCGTGATTTACTGCTACCTCGTTAGAAATATGTACATTACCTTTCTGACAGTAAGACAGGTAAATCAATGTAAGCCGTGTTACAAACTATATCAGTTTAAGTTGTCACATTCCAAATTAGCATTCAGAGAAAAAATGGATAGAATAAGATGACACTAAAGTAGATAAAAGTCTATGAGAGTGAAATTTTAGAAGACGATGAAAACTGTATGCTGTTGTGATCGATTTTGAGCAGTATCACGGAATCGGCAGCTTTTGATTTCTACCACCGTCGATTGTTTGTCTATTACTGCAGTCTTCCTTCACCAGTCCAACCAATACAACCTATTTAAACAAAATGTCATATGTATTACCTTTTCTGCTCTGTTTTCAAGAAATCTCTATTTTCCATTCTATATTCTGTCTATAAGTATCCAAAATTATCTGTCTAAGAAAAGAATCGTATACTGTATATGGCTCTTGTAAAGATTGAAGTAGCCTTGTTTTATTTTTTGTATTCTGTACTGTTTAGACCAAGTGTTCCAAGATGTATATTGTATGTATGCTTGAAAGGAGAAACAAGTAAGTTTTTGTATTTATCTGTTTATCTAGAAAAATACCTTGTTTATACTCTGTCTTTATATGATGTCCAATATGTTCATATATTTCTCTATCTTCATGGTTTTTCGTAGTAGTTATTTACGGACAATAAAAGAGGTTGTTGATATACTCGGAGCTACTAATCATAATGAAGCTGTCACTTATTTATGAGACTGTGATTTATTAGTTTAGCTAGTTGAATTTCAGCCAATGAGTCGCAAGTTCGAACCCAGCTCTAATTGGTGAGGTTTGGGCATCCAAGTAGTGTAAGTAGCCCCCACATGCACACAGTAGGTGTGGCCTATTGCTTACTGAATAGTGATTTTCTAACCATATAAATCAGCTGTCCAACAGACGTGTAGTGTTAACATCATTGTGTGAATCAAGTTCGAGTCCCTGAGAATGAAAGTTTAGTCGTAACAACATTTTAGGTACACTATTTGGGTAAGTACGTGTGATTGAAGAATCTCAGTCAAGTATGTCTTTTTTTACGACAGCCAT